>OX638371.1:100934300-102386790 GCA_951812925.1 Calliopum simillimum
GCACGAGAAAAAAACGCATGCTCCAATAAAATAAGTACGGTAGTCGTACGAAAAGTACAAAGGGATGATTATCGAAAAATCAACCGCACGCTTCACCGGAACATGGTTTGGTCGTACGACCGAACTCCCGCACGAAGTCGCATCCAATGCAACCTCAGTCTCAGGGTTACCTACAAAAATACACAGCCGCCCAATCTGGGAACAGACGCTGACCAATAAGCCGCCCACTGTGGGAACAGACGCTTTTTGGGTTCACTAGGGTACGCAGGGTCGTTAATCCCGTCATCTTTCTCCTTTTATGAAAGATGCCCTTGCGGGCAAGGCTTGTAATTCGACATTAGTCGATAGTGAAAAGTTATAAAAGAAAATCAATTTGGACGCAAATCCGAAGCATGGAAGGTACCTTCAAGTTTACCTTGAAGATCCTCAATTTCATATAGGGCATTGCCCAATTTCTTTCGAATTCGGCATTTTATAAACTTAGGTAAAAATTTGGCGTTTATACCTTGAGAAAATTTACTAAGCGCGTGATTTTTACGGAACACTTCCTGACCTTCCCTGTAGCTAATTTCTTTCGTGCGAGTATTATATATTTTTGCACCCTTTTCATGAGCCAGTGATAAATTTTTCTCAATTTTGTCTCTAATCCTGCTTAATTTTTCGGTGTTTTGCTCAATATCAATATGATCATCTCTTAAACTGTCTAGTTTTTCAAGAATTTTATAGACAGACCCATGTTGACACATATTTTGACCAAACAAGGCATAAAAAGGAGAACATCCTATTGCCGAGTGAAAATCGCTTCGCAGTATTGAAAGCACCTGAGGAATATGTTTATCCCAATTGGTGTGATCTTTGTCTTTGATTAAAAAACAGCGAATTTTGGCAATTATTTCACGATTGGCTCTTTCAGAGGCGTTGGCCTGAGGAGAATACAGTCCAGTCTTGATATGCGTAATTCCATAGACTGAGAAAAAGTCTTGCATTTCTTTAGAGACAAATTGCTTGCCATTATCACTATGGATATATTGTGGCACACCAAAAGTCGAGAACAGTTCATTTTGAAAGAAATAAATTACGTTTGCAGAGGTAGCAGCACGCATGGGTTTCAAAAATAAAAACTTTGAAAAATGATCAATGGCAATAAATAGATACACATTTTTTGCTTTGGAGCTAGTGTAAGGACCAAGAAAATCGCAATAAATGCGCTGAAAAGGTCGTTTGGTAATAAAAGCATTGCCCATAGGGGGTCTCAAAATCTGATTTGTTGCCTTAACAGATTTACACATATCGCATGTTTTTATGTAATTGCTCACATCTCGAGCCAAAGTTGGCCAAAAATATTTTTGCTTAATACGTGCCAAAGTTTTTACATAGCCACCGTGACAGCTTAATGCAGAATCATGTGCGCTCTTAATAATAGAAGCAGTTAATCTTGTAGGCACCCACAAACGCCAAAGATCATCCTCTTCATCTTCGATACCCTGCCTAAATTTTACCCGTTTGTACACGAAATTATCTGAAATGCAGACATCGGGCAATAAATTCGAATTTTGAGAAATTGTTCTGCGTAAGTCCTCATATTCGACGCTAGTAAACTCAGAAGAGTTCAAATCTATTTCAAAAGGTATTTCGCTCGTCACAAGTTCGTCAACATCAAACCGTGATAGAGTATCTGGAACCACGTTAAGTGAACCTTTGCGGTGTTCCATGGTGAAATCGAATCGTTGCAGTTTTAAGCACCAACGTGCCAAGCGACCATGTAACTCTTTTTGGGTCATCAGCCATTTGAGGCTAGAATGATCAGTAATGATCCGAAAAGGTAAACCTTCTACATATGGTCTAAACCTATTAACACTTATTAGCGCAGCCATACACTCTAACTCTGTAACTGTATAGTTACGTTGCGCTTTGTTTAGCTTTTGAGAAACAAAAGCAATGGGTCTTTCTTTACCATTATCATCAAGCTGATAAAGCACGCCGCCAACACCAACAGTTGATGCGTCACATTGAATTATAAATTCACGTGAAAAATCGGGCTGAGCCAGCACCGGAGCTGATGATAATGCTTCCTTTAATTTCTCAAAGGCCTCTATAGCCTGTGGCGTTAAATGAAAAGATTTTGAAGACTTAGCCGTGCAATCAGTCAGAGGACCAGCAATACTTGCAAAATTGGAAACGAAAGATCGATACCAGTTGGCCATGCCAATGAAACGACGCACCTGTCGAACAGACTTTGGTAAGGGAAATTCCTTAATAGCCTGAACTTTATCGGGATCGACTTTCAAGCAACCAAAACCTATTCGGTACCCAAGGTACTTAATTTCTTTTTGGCAGAACTTACTTTTGCCAACGTTAATTGTCAAGCCAGCGTCCTTCAAACATTTAGCAACTTCAGATAATAACTTCAAATGACTGTCGAAATCGGAACTACAAACGAGCAAGTCGTCTAAATAAACAAAGACATTTTCGCGGTATTTTGACGGAATGACTTTGTCCATCAATCTGCTCATTGCTTGTGGACCATTACATAAGCCAAAAGGCATAACTTTGTAGTGGTACAAGGGCCTACCCGGGACAGCAAAAGCAGTCTTTTCTTTTGACGTTTCTGTGAGCTTAATTTGAAAAAACGCGTCTTTTAAATCTATGCCACTGATAAAGTAAGTATCTTTTAACCGACTTAGTAAACCGTTGATATGAGGTAACGGGTATGAATCTTTCTTTGTCAAGGCGTTTAATTTTCTTGAGTCAATGCACAATCTTAACTTGCCAGGTTTGCGTACCATAACTATTGGACTACACCACGGAGAATTGGATTCTTCTATTACTCCCAAATTTATAAGACGATCTAATTCTTTATACGCTTCTTCTTGGCGTGGAGGTGACAGTGGAAAGTGTTTAGATTTGACTGGAACTTCATCACCTGTGTCAATGTGATGCTCGAGCAAATGAGTGCAGCCTAAGCCAAGTTTTTCGTACGAAGGAAATTGTACAATTGTTTTCTCTAAATCTAATTTCTGAGAGGCTGTTAGCTCATGAAAATTCGACGCATCCTCTGAATCCAATTCTAGGGAATTTATTTCAGGTATGATTTCAGGTGCCAAGGCAAATTCACGCCAGAAATTCACACCAAGATAAGCAGACTGATTTAGTGATGGGACAATGTAAAAATCAATATCTCTAGTAACATTTTTATAAGTTACTGGTAAGCTGCAAAAACCGAACACTTTTTGTTTTGTACCATCGGCAGTCGACAATGACACTTTTAATGGTTTCAAAGAAATATTGTTTTTAAATAAAAATTCAGTGCTATCTTTTCCTAACACAGAAACATTTGCACCAGAATCTAATAGTCCTAAAAAAGTAGAATCGAAAATTTTTATTTGCGCAAAGGGACGATCATCAGGTCGATCGAACAATTTTGTTGCTGCCAGTATTTTTCTATAATGCCAGCGTTTCTTAAATCGCCTTCTGCATTTTAAAATTTTATTTGAAAGAGCAAAAGTATTATTTTGAAAAATTTTAGCTTTCGCTGTTTCATATAAAATCTTACGTTCATGTAAGCTTAAATCTTGAAAATGTGTCTGGCAAGAAATGTTACGCGCCGTTGGTTTTAATATTTGTACGTCTGGGATTTTATCTTGGACTTTTTCGACTGCGAACCTGTGGTTCGACAAGTCTACTTCAGCATTTAATTTGAACTCGGGGTTAGGTGGGAAGAACGAGAGTCCCCGGTTGCCAACTCGCTCCGTCGCTGATTTCCCTGATGTGGATTAGTGCATTTAGGTGTGGTAACACCTTTAAGACCGCATTTAAAACAAAAAACATTTCGTTTTTCATCGGGACAGTATATATATGAATGTCCAAAGGACGAACAATTCCAACATTGGATTTTAGAATAGTCTGCCCGTCGAGTTACTTGCAATGCTTCTACCTGAGGATCAGTTTCTGAATCAGTTTGGTCACAATCAGAAGTTGAAGCGATATCAATTTCATTGACATGCCGACCTGAACCTGTTGGGTAAATTTTGCTTTCATTAAGGAGCTTTTCTCCTTTTCTTGCTAACTCTCTTAAATTTCCTAAAGACGTAGCCTGTGAATTAAATAACATCAATCTTAGATTGGCATTAACATTCTTTTTTATTATGTCTATGAGTGTAGTGTCTGATAAAGGTTGTCTCAATCTCGAATTCATGGAGACAATGGCAGTGTGAAAATCTTCATAAGTCTCCTTCCCTTGCTTTCTTAAAGAAATTTTTAAAACTATGTCGTGGTCAGTTTCTAAAGTGCCATATTCCTTTATTAAGGCGTCGCGCAATACGGTAAATGTTGCAGTTGGATTTTGCCTAGAAAATAACCAAAACCACGTTTCAGCTTTGCCTGTCAAAAAAATATGAAAATTTGACATTAAATGTTCATGCGAACATTGCGATCGTGCAGCAAGAGTTTCAATTTTGAAAAGGAAATCAGATACACTACCAACACCATCGTAAACAACTTTCCAATCTTTAACCTGAACATTATTTCGATTGTTGAAAGCTTGGCTAGAATCCGAATTTATTTGTAACAATTGTTGTTGAGGTTGTTCTGTAGTACTGGTATCGCGACTTAGGACTGCAGCGTTAAGTACCGAAATATTTTCTGTAATTGCTCTTAACTCTCGCTGAAACCCTTCTTGACTAGTATGAATAGCATTTTGCAATACTGAAACTAAAGACTCTACTGTGGTTACGTTATTAGCGGAACCTCCCGCAATAGGTTCTTCAGAGTTTGGCATGATCGAAACTGGCTCTATAGCACACTGTGGGTTAAGGAAACGAAACAATGCACACTCCTGATCGTTAGAATTTTCACCAGAAATGTGTGATGAATGACTGTGATGGTGATTTGTAAAGCTTGCTTCAGCACGAGGGCTAAAGAAAGCGCTATGATTAAAATTAGAAATGTTTTGAGAAACTGGTGAAGGCGAGTTTAACACACTATCTACCCCTTGATTACTTGAGACGGAAGATAAATTATTTCCGCGACCTCTGCCTCTTCCAAGTGATCTACGACCTTCTTTATTATTTCGCTTTGTAAGCCGAGTGTCCATAAAGGCTCTAACTCAAAAGCAATTGAGTACTTCTATCGTATAAAAGTTTGCTAAATCAAAATAAAATATTGCAAAAAACTTACCAAAAAGTTGGAATTTCGACTTTTTTTTTTTTGCCTTTTTTTTGTTTTTTTTCCAAAAAAAAATAAAAAAATGTAAATGTATTTTGAATAGGGGGTTTGCTGAGCGATGACTATAGAGTGAAAACAAAAGTATTGGGCTAACAGTGCTCAAATAAAAACTGTTTACTGGCTACTGTCAATTAAAAAAAAATTTTGTATAATGGCAAATCGTTCAAAATCAAACGATGTCTCACAAAAGTAATCAAATAAAGATATTGACTAACAACAGTTGAAAATGTGTGACTGGATTTGTGTTGATTATTAAATTTAAAATACGTTAAGTTTAAGCATAATCTCGTATGGCATCGCAAGAAACAAACTGCTGGTTAATTTACTTGGGCCTCATACTTGATTTGCAAAATCAAATGAAATTTTAAATGCTTAAAGCAGAAAAAAAACACAATTATTTAAATCTAACACGCACCAATAAAATATTTGAAAATCTTCCGTAATGTTTAAATCAACATACAACGCGGCTCAGAACTTCACATTCCAATTGACCGGGACACATTGATTAAACATTTGATCATTCTAAATATTTCACACAAAATCAAAATAATAAAAAAAATTATGGAAGATGTTAATTAGTTTTGAATACTAACAAAGTTTGCTTTTCGTTGATTGTCCTTCGTTGGGCGCCATTTATGTTACGCGTGATTAAAATCGTTTTGTTAAATAGAACACTTTTCCTATTGGGGAATGCATGAATATAAAAGATAAATTTTGCCGCCGGCTATCTCTACCAGGTGTCGTAGTTCTCCCGTGTTTCTACCGCGTAATCATAAAAAAAAATATCATGCAATGGTAGTAAATTTAAATACCAATCAAATAAAAAGTATTGTGACTCATTCTTCCTTTAGTAGCTAGATGTTATGCTACATGGAGTGCACTTTTCCCATCCCTTCTCCTATGGCAACTGAAACACTCAAAATAAACGAGCTGCCCCTAAAGCCACCCTATACTTTTGTCTAACGCATCACCACTATTGCCTCGCTCAGCATACTTACCCCCTTACCGACTGCTTACCCAGAATTCATATTCCGATTCTCTAAATTAATTCAAAAATAGTTATTTATGTTTAAATTTAAATTCATGTTTTGTTTATTGTTGTTGTTTTGTTTTCTTTTTAAGATATTTGTTTTTGTTTACTTAAAAACTACAACAAGAAAAAAACTTAAATTTAATTTGGCACGCGCACCCTAAAAATACTGTACCTATTAGAAATATAAATTTAATATGAATTTACATATTTATCAAAAAAAAGAAACTAACATTACTAATAAAAAGAGATAATTATAGGGAAAAACAATGAATATATGTGGTAATTAAATTATACTTGCTGCAGCTGCGTTGGCTACCAAGTAGCTGATGACGTGCGTTGACTCGTTGACTGCTTGCTGGTCGTTGATGTTGATGATTATTTTATTTTGATGAACTTACGTTGTTTTTTTTTTCGTTGTTGTGGTTGCCTTAATTTAAGGACTTCATTTTTCTTTTTTCTTTTTGTTGACAAATTTCAGATGTTCTTTGGTTTTATTTTGTGTTGCGTTATGGGTTTTTTTTATTTTAACTGTTTTTTTTTTAATTTTGTTTCACTGTGTTTTTTTTTTTCTGAAATTTGCTTTCACTTCTCAATTATTTTTATTTTGTTTTGTTTTTATTGTTCACTTCGTTTATTTTCAGTTTTGTTTTCTATAGCGTACGTATGAAAGTTTATTTTTCTCTTTTCCATGTCGTTCCGCTGTCACTTTATGCTATTTTATTTGTTCCGTTCGCGATTTCTTTTTATGTTTTTATTTCAAAATTTCACTTCGTTTATGCCATAATTTTATGTGTTGCCGTTTGCCGGTATAGACAAAGTCTTGAAAGTCTCTTTTCATGCGTTGCACTCACCGTCTTGAAATATGACGTATGCGTTGGAACAAAATATCGGGAAATGCGTCGACGCGTTGTACCGAACGACGCAAGTGTGTGCGTTGTAAAATGTATTTTATAATAAACATGGCGATGCAGAAAAAAAAAATGATATTTTTTTGCCACTGAATTTTTTTTATGCGCGCACTTAGAAAAATAGTATTTCCACAATTTTTTCTTTTGCTTAGCACATACCACTGCGGATTTCTATGATTAGAGTGCAAGCTCAATTACGTGTTTTTCTTTTTTTTTGCAATTGATTTTTTTTTTATATCACTTTTTAGTTTACACCTCTTTTTGTTCTTTTTTATTTATGTATACCCACGGCACCGTTCTTTTATGTTTTTACTATTTTTACGCGTGCATTTAAATTAATTAAATGTTTCTTTTCTTTAAAATTTACTGTAGTTATGTTTTATTTTAACGCGTTTTAAATGCACGACCGATCGCTGTGTATACCGAAATCCAACTGCTTGCTGTACGTTGACGATGCTTTTTGCCTACGTGACGCCGTTATACATGCCAATGAAAAATTAACCCTCGAATCTAACTCTAATAATTTTTAAACCGCTGACATATGAAATTTTATATAATGTATAATATTAATTGCTAAATTATTTTAATTTACATTGTTTATGTTTGAACTTAGGCTGATGTTTCTTACAAGGAAATCAAATGTAGAAATTTCGTAAAAATTTACATGAATGTTGTTATAAAAATATTTAACAACCAACAAGACACAAAACATGATTCGAGGTTTAATTGAGTAACCGTTCAAAACAAGTGTTATGAACGCATAGCGGGCGTTACAAAAAAAAATCTGTTTTCTATTGGCAAATAAAATCGTATGATTAGTTCTGTTTAATGAACTTGTCGGTTATTTTTTAAATTCCGCGTTGCAATTCGTCGGTAGATGGCCGGCAGTTAATTTCAAATTGCATTTTATTATGACAACTCAGTGTTGTGTGCTTTAGATTTTCTGTTTACGAATGAAATTAAACGAAATTCAATTCTTGGCAGTTTCAATGCATATTTTGAATGATCAGAAATTTAAACTGCACGACGAAATAATAAAAAAAATGTGGCCACTTTAATTCAGACTGTCAGTTTAAAATAGCATAATCCCAACAATGTGTTTTGAGATGCTGAATTTGAATCCGGCCTCCGAATTGCTATATTTGGTATGGTTTTTAAGATATCCTAACCTATAAAACCAACAAGGCCGTTTTTGAGATCATTATAAAATCAAAACCGTTTTATGCCGAAATTTTGCATAAAACTACCAAAAGCGACCTCCGAAAATAATCTTATTAGTTCTCAGCACACTTTTTTGACTCCTCCTTTCAGATTTTGGAGGGAATCGTATATTTTGAATCAGTCTATTGCACACTTTTATCATAAGTCAATAAATGTCAATATTTCAAAATCAAAAACGTCAATTATCTAAATACCAAATTGATATGTAAATGATATTGAAAACAATTCATTAGACCAATTCAAAAATAAACTCAAAATTCAGTTGCAATAGATTGAAAATAACAAATATCCATACAAGCTTAGATATATATTTATACAGTTTAAACTTAATTTGAATTTAACTTACCCTGTGGATCGACAAGTAACGGATAGCGATTGGCATTTGTAACAATGATACCATTTTCCACTGAAAAATTATCAGCCGGCAAACCAGCTAAGGACCAGGCACGTATTTGCATTGGATTTCCCAGTGTGGCGGCGAGTGAGAATTTCTCGGAACATGGAATATTTCGACGTAGGCACAACTCATTCCAATCGTTAATGATATTAACTCGATACTATTTGAAAATGTTATTGTTGTTGGTTATAATTAGGAATCTATATGTATGTATGTACAAATATTTGAAATAAATTATGCTTAACAACAAACATTAAATGCATTTTAATGAAGCCATTCACTGTCTTTGTCCGCGCAAAATTGTTGGATAATTCAAATAAAATTGAAGAACAATGCGTAAAATGGCTCTATGTGATAGGCGAAATCCAATATCCAATGTTAAATAGCCAATATTAAATTGGTGCTTTTAATGATGATTTGTGTAATGAACTGTTAAAATATTTAAACGGTTGTAGTAACATATTATTTGAGAACAGTGGCGTAGATAAAGGAGATCAAGGGATGTCTGGGGATTTATGGGGTCGTTATATCCAATGGCATTATTTCCGGGAGCTAAAGTTTACAATGAATTTTTGTTTCGGAAGATACGTCAAGTAGGTTGAAAACAAAAATTTACCTTACAAAATGCTTATGGTAGAATTCGCTTTGATGGGAAAAGGTCAAAAATAAATTTTGGATACTATGAAGTTCGTTCCCGACTCTTTTCATGAACTTTAGAAATGTCCTCGACCTCTCTCAGAGATTAAGGGTACATTTTTCTGAGAAAACCATATTTTTACAAAGCAGTTGGGTTTTTAAGATGCCGAATTTCGAATTGAGATATGATTATGCTTGAAAGGGGCGTGACACACCTATTAACTATAAATTCACAAAACTAAAAAGTAGTAATGGTCTTGATGATCATCGTGAGCAAGACCAAGACTGCTATGGTCTTTGCCATGGTCTTGCAATGATATCAGCGTCTTGGTCTAGCAAAATTACCAAGACCAATACTAATTTTGGTCATCACTACATATTAGGGTACCCCCCGACCTATGAAATGAGTTTTGATCTTCTCTTTCAAAAACATTGTATTCCTGTAATCGATAAGGAAAAGGCGAAAGAAAAATGTTGAAAACTGGCTGAGATGTTTTTTCAATCTTTCCCTTTCGAATGGTGCAGTAAAGTTTTTTTTTTTTTTAAATGGGACCAATACTCCTAAGGAGGGTCGGGAACCACACTAAAAAATTTCCCTTTGGCATTTTCCTATCGATTGGCGCAATGAATTTTTTTAGTAAAGTGAACCAAAACCCTTGAAAATTTTCAAACTTTTTCTTCAACCTTTCCCTATCGATTTGTGAAACAAAATTTTTAATAAAATGGATCCAAAACGCCTGCGAATTCCAAATTTTATTTTTACCAAAAAATATAAGGAAAGGAATAATAATACTCGTAAAACAGGAAATTGGAGAAGTGCGATTTTTGGGATAGTTAGTACCTATAGCTTACAATTGGGTAAAATTTTCTCAAGTGCGCCATCTTAGGAACTAAACGTAGTTATGAAGCAAATAACATAGATTTTGTAAAAAATTTTTTTTCTTAGATATTTAGCATAAACCAGAGAATAAAAGAGTATTTTTTTTTTTTTGATCAAAATTTTTCATTTATTATTGAACACCCCTATTTCAAATAGGTATATAAAATCTAAGCAATTTCTCCGCCTCTGAAAAAATTATAAAAAATGTAGGCATTCACCACATGTGTAGGAGGCATCTCACGAAAAAAGTACATAAGGTATAAAATGGTTAGAATTATCTGAAGAATGATTTTTTTTTGTAATTTTTTGGAACGAAATAATTTATTTTTTTTTTTGGACCAATATTTGAAAAATTACAAAATCTGTCAATAAATTTTGAAAAAACTCATACATATTCCTTCAATAATTTTAAGCATTTTATGCCATATACAGTTTTTTCGTAAGATGCCTTGTTTTCCTCTACTACTGAAAAAGGCTTGCATTACTACATATATTGGTAATAACTTTTGAACCAACATTGATTACTCCAATTTGTTTCTAGGATATAGTTCTCAGACATATAGAGAGTGCTCACATAGTTTTTATAATTTTCTCAGAGGCAGAGAAGTTGCCTAATTTGAATATATCTTTTTAAAATTAAAAATTTCGGTCCAAAAAAAATATCATTTTATTTCCTGGTCGTTGCTAAATATCTTAGAAGACATTTTTGTTACAAAATTTGTACTAAATAGTTGCTACATTACGAAGTTAGTTTATTGACTGTTTTTTATTGCTTGTATAGTACTAATGAAAGTACCAACGCGCTTTTTCTAAATTGAAGTATGATAATTTTATATTGAACTAATTAAACAGTCATTTTTGCAATTTTTCAACAACAGACGAAAGCAAGTGTTAACATGGAAATTGATTACATATGTTTCGGCCACTTCCACATACATATTTATATATTTTCATATATAAACATGTATATAGCCTCATCAGATCAGTTTTAGTTAAATCTTGCCAGAAACCGTACTCGAACCCGTGACTCCGGTTTTCTAATGAAAGAGAACGCGGTGCTTAAGCGATTGTGCTATAGGCCACGAGTAAACTCTCTGAGCAGGATCGCCATTATGCATAACTCATAAGGCTCACTAGCGCCGTCTGTTGTGAAAAATTGCCAAATTGTTAGTTGGTAACACACTCTGGTTTTGAGACATGCTACGCTAGCTACATTACATCATTTTTTTGAAAGCCTTTTTTCATTTAATTCCTTGGGTGGCGCACTTGAGAAATTTTTGCCCAATTGTTTTAAGCTGAATTAAATGTAAAACCCATCTATGCAGGGCGCAATTAACCGGGAATCACTGTAGAACCAATTTTTGTACATGATTTTGATTATAAGAAAAGTTGATGGAATCTAATATTTAGTCATATGCGCCCCCAATGGGGGGAAATCAATCTTCACCACTGTTTGCTATACTGCATATGTATATAAAGTGTTTTTGATGTGAAATTATGTGCGAAAATATTTCAAATTGAAACAAAAAGGCAATCAATTTTATTGGAAATTTTAAGTTGAATTTTTGTTAATTTTTGAGCAATGCGGCCCATACTATCAATAGTTTAACCCATTAAATACTGACTCCCAACTTTTCAGCTAAAAGAAAAAAGGGTATATAGAAACTCTATAAACTTTTCATAAACTGAATATGTACACATTTGATTGATCTAATCAAACAGCGGCAAAAATAAATCGCATGCCGAGCGCGTGACTCGGCATAAATAGGAAAAATTCCATATAACTGCTGGATTTTAGATTTCAAATTTTTTATGCCTTTTTTTTTTTTTTTTTTTTGAAAAATAATTGCTTAGAAAAATCCAATAAACTTTGTATGCAGCATCATGATGCTGCTGTGTTATTATTGCTCCGAATTCCATGGATTTATATTTCTTTCTTGTCGTTGTTTTTGTTTTTGCTTTCAAAATGCATTTCTATTGTTGTTTATTGCAATGGGTGGTAGGTAGACTCCGTATGTGGATATACCCCATTGCACTTACCTCTGTTGTGAAAAATCCCAAATACGCAGTACATCCGCCGGCCAACAGCACATCACCGACAATATTGTGTATGGATTTGTGGAGATTACTTGCTGCCTCCGACCAACGCGTTTTTTCGCCGCCTAAGCCACCAAGCAGTTTTTCAGCTCTGTCGATGTATTGTGCATTTTTTTAGAATTTTTTCATGAAAATATGTTAAAAAGGAATGAAATGAAAAGAGAAAAAAAACAACAGAATGAAACTAAAAATTAAATAAAATTAAATGTACAAAGCTTTCATTTTACTTCATACAATTAAATGTTAATTAAATCATTTTCAGTGCAATCAAGAGAGAAAAATAAAAAAAAATTCTTTTAAAAATTAACTACACAAATTCCTGAGGGATTCTCTTACTCTTTGCGAAACACTCTTGTTTTTAGCAACTTTCCTTTGGCGCCATTTAAGAGAAGGATAGCAAAATGCTGGTAGAATGTCATGAGTGTCTTAATCTCACACATGTGCCAAATTTCAAACAGTTTCTGAGATACGTTGAATTTTGTTTTTAGGGGCATGGCACCGCCCATTTTCTAATGAGTGCTAAATTTAATTCTAATGCGTTAAACTGTTTCTGAGATGTGTTGCATTTTGTTTTTTTACCGGAGTGGCACCGCCCATTTTTCTGATGAATTTTATTAGGCTTAGTGCCTCTTACACACGTACCAAATTTCATTCCTATGCGTGTAATAGTTTCTGAGATATGTTGAGTTTTGTTTTTTAGGGAAGTGGCACCACCCATTTTTCTAAAAAGTACTATTTGGCGTAGTGCCGCTAACGTATATGCCAAATTTCATTCCCATGGGTCAAATGGTCTCTGAGATATGTTGAATTTTGTCATCCCTTGTTCATCAAACGGTTTCTGAGATATGTGGAATTTCGTTTTATAGGCCGTGACACCGCCCATTTTTCTAGCCTATAACCTTCCCCTGATCTAAGCTAGCATACACAAATAGAAAAACTTTAATTTTTATGCATAAGATATCATTCCATGCTGTTCCATAAATATTTTTAAATTTAAGTTAAAGAGCCACATCCCACGACTGCGTTTACCATACTCTCTTGAACAAAGTCTTTAATTTCTACAAAATACCACAGGTAAAAACATCACGAAAATTTTACCTGTTTAATTTCTTCTCACAATTATCAATTTCATCTTCCAAATGTTTCTTCTCACGCGATTTCTCCGCAAAGTGATCGTTGAGTTTTTGCAGTTTATCCAAAATCTCCTGCAATTCGGCACGTTTTGCATTTAATTTTTCCAATTGTGATGACAAATCATTTTCAGCCTCTGCAAGGGCCATTTTTTTAGGCATAACAATTCTGGCAACCTTATCATACACATCCATGGCGCGTACCCAATGACACAATCCCTCACAAGCTGTTGAGGCAGCTTTGATTTTCTCTGGCACAAAATCACGATCAACAATGTACCTGGTGGAAGAGAAACAAAACACAATTTGTGATTGCAATTAACAAGGTGAATCCACCACATACTTTTCACGTATTCTCTTTATGATCGGTGGCGGTATATTATCCTTATCGAATGTTTTTAAGCCTTCCAAAAATTTCATATCACCCAACATACGCTGCGAAGGACCCCAATAGTCCTCAACCATGCGTCCACTAGGATCTGGCTTACGATCCGGTTTTATGCCCTTTATCACACAAACTGCTTCCAGCACAAGCTTAACACCATATGGTGGATTTTTCATTGATTTCACCACAAATATATCAGCTGGTTTGAGTGTATTGAGCGCTTCGAGTGCTGCATCCATAGCTGGTATAGCCTCGGCTAAATCACTCTCACAATCATCTTTTATCGCTTGTGCTGCAGCAGCAGCTTCATTTGACGCCGCCTCATCAGCACCGACCACTTCTTTCTTCTTTTCAGCCTCTGCAGTTTCACGTTCAATATTCACCATAATTTTATCGGTCTCCTCGGAGAGCACTTTGAGTTTTGGCTGTAAGTCATAGAGATTTGCCTGCATCTCACCAACTTGACCAGCGGCAAAGTCTAATTTCTCCAAGCCGGTGGTATAGCTGAAAAGTACAAGTTATTTGAAGACTAAACAGTACAACTGCAACAAACTCTTACCGATCTCTTAGTTTTGTTATTTCCGCCAATTTACGAAAATAGAAGGACCTGAAGGATTTCAGCAATTCCAAATATGCTGTTGGTGTCACATAATTTCGTCGACTTAACTCAATGTAGCATCTGTAAATATAAATCACAACCCCGACCCCCGTTTGCGCGACATGAGCGACTTTTTCATATACCCACCTACAAGCAGCAATGACTTACTTTTCGCTTGCTTCCACCACAGATTGATTAAAATACATCACTACTTGCACCAACTCTTGCTCCAGTTCAGTTAAGTGTAACGATTTTATGCTAACACTTTTCCTTTCCAGCGACGTATCAGAGGGTTCCTCTTCGACTTTTGCTTCTTCTGCTGCTTCCTCTTCAGTTTGACTCAATTTCATTGAACTGATAAAATATTCAGCAACACGTTCGAGTGCATCGGCAGGCCAGGGCATGTACCTGCAATGGATGTGGAGACGGAAGACGGGATGGTGAAGATAAATGAAGGTACAATGTTAAATGAGTAGTTTGCATATAATCAACGTTCCCGCTAACAACGGAATTCCTTGTTGCAAAGTATGTGAAGCAGGTGGAAATTTAAATTATGCATCAAACGAAAATGCAATAACAATTCAACGTTGACAGGGTTATTATGTCAAAGTAATCGATGAAAAATTACTTACAATAAACACACATGCACCTTAGTATGTACTTTACATAAAGATATCCTTGAAACAATAGCGAAGGATTAAATCTTAAGTTTGATAAAATGACAGCAGATATTGATCTCTAATCTGGGTGTTCAAATAGAGATATTTAAATGTTTAAGGTACCATTTTTTTGTAGAAATCATTCCACAATCTTCTGAGTAAAATGATAAACTTCCCAAAATGAAATCATAGGCACTTGATTTTTTGTAAAAAAGGTTTTCATAGATATTCAAGGGAACCCAAAAAATACCGAAAATGGCAACAGGTCTCAGAACTACTTTATCCCCCGCATAGAATTTGAGATATTCTAATCTAAAAGCTCAAGCAACATCGTTTTACGCAATTTTAGAAGCGATATAATAAGAAAATGTAACTTTCAGTCATAAAGCCAATGGTAATTCCAACTACCAGTATATCTCTTCAAAACTTAATTTGAAATATACTGATCCTAAGCTATCTTGAAAAAAGTACAAAAAACATAGAAAATGCATAGTCATGGATAATTTTCTTCTTTTCAGCTTCGAGCTAATGACAAAAATGGAAAGGATATTACAATAGAACTCTAAAGGAAAGATTGATAGTGGAACATTGAAGTTAGCGACAATAGCAGCATTCCGAAAACTGCGTTAAAACGTATGCTGGAGACGGTTCTTTGGAACGGGGTTTCATGCGAAGAATTCAAAGCCCTTGGTTTTCTTTTTTAGACAATACCCTATGATGTGAGCAACAAAATTCAACAATTTTTAAAATCGAAAAATATGTGAAAATCATCTAGTGGAGGAATTGAACCTGAGCCTCTCTATGCATCGCGAGTCATTAGACCGTTACACTATCGTTTGCTCTTCTTCACAGTCGACGTACTGCTAAACAGTACGTAGTTAGTTACGTTTTAACTTCACTGTCACAATAGATACACAATTGTATCACTTTTGTTACTAATGAGGGATTATGCATTATATTCGGACCGTTTTTGATACAAATGACCGACCTTGGATTACATTGCAATGAATTTATTCTAGTTTTAGGTGTAGTCCGTTTTGGTGTACATACTTACAAAATAACTAGATCAAAGATGAGCCTATTGATACAATTGTCTCCGCCAGTCCTACAGGGTTTCTACAGAAAGACAGCTTTCGATAAATTAGTCGATCTAAAGTAGGAAATAGTGAAGACTATTAACGAAGATTTTCGTATTAAATACACATTTGAGTTCCTAATTGCATTTTATTCGTCCAACTTCTGTCGGGACATATTTGTGATTATGTATACTCTGGACACCTGGCTGAAAATTTGTACAATTAAGACGAATCTAAACCATCTTTCAACCTTTTCAATTCCACTTGACATATTCTAGTAGTTTACTTCTACGTTAATATTCGGTTCATGCCATTTCATAGCTACTGAAGCATATTTTAAAACTAATAATTTTCAATATCCGAAATGAATTATCCTTTGACTAGAAATATGTCAATAGCATTCTTCTTTAATCAGTTTTTATGGGACTGATTCAATTTTTCGCATTTCTCGTTTATGTCCTTTGTCTCCTTATGTATATAGCACTGATTCAATTCATCACTTAATAGAATTGATTTAATGAAACTATACATATGCAAGAAGGTAGTAAAAAAATGCATAAAATAATCCTCTAGTAATTCACAAATGTGCGCCTGCTTATCTCAAGTAACTCAAGCGTATATATTTATAGAAATCTCACGCAAAAAGTCCTTTCCCATTAGTTTCAAAATTATTCTTACATATTTCGCTACAACTCGCCAACGCTATCATCGTCCACATATTTTCATATAAATTCGTTTTTTAAAACCTTTTGGCTTCAATATTTGTTTTCCACAACATAAATAACATCCTGAGCTTCAATAAAAATAATTCAATCAACAAAAATGAAAGTGAAGGCGTACCAGTAGGAATCCTTTTTTCACTTCTTATTTGTAGTTTTTCGAGGAATTCCTTTTAAAAATGAACGTGCTCAAGCTTGCAGTCAGATTTTTTTTAATATTTCTTATTATTTTTGTTGTTGCTTTATTTGTTCATATGTATTTATTTATTTTTAACCAATACTTTCAATACAAATAAAATACACAAGCATACACACTTTCATAAAACGTTGCAAAAAAGGAAATATCCTTCAAGCACGAGTGTACTTCAGATTGCATTATCTGCTTCAATCGCTCTCAATATGCGTACGTATGTGTGTGTGTTAAGTACATTGGCCAAAAATAAGGATTTAAAAAATGCAAAAAAGGATTTTTCGGTGAATGTTTTCTTATTCACACGTTTTATTCTGTGGTGGGTATGATTTCAAGTAGAATTTGTTGGTCAAGGACGAAGTGAGAAATTTTCGTTGAAAATGTCGAAAAAACATAAAGTTTATGATGAAAAGAGTTTTCAATTCTAATTCTATATGAAAAATGGAATGAAATGAAATTGAATATTTTTGCAACGTAAGCAAAATCATATACAATAACTAGAGCGCATAAGTTTAGCGCTTTGTTAGTTTGACAACAGTGGAATGAAGTTCAGCGTTAGTTTGATTAAAGTGCAGTAAAACGTAGTTTTCGTTTGATAGCAGTGCAATAAAATTAAAGCGTTGAGTTTAAAGCAAATGTTTATAATAGCATATACTAAAAGTTTATTAATGACTATTGTAATTGTGAAGATTTATATAAAGTCATTTTAAACTTACCAATCAATTGTGCAACAGTTGATCAATGATGGATACATTCGCAAACGTTCCTTGAAAGATTCACCAATGGGTGAAAATGCCAACGCCACATGTAGCTGCTCACGTATCCTTTCAATATAGAATGCGTACATTTCGCTTGGCGCTGAATCAACAACTCTCGCCTGATAGATTCAAATTAAAGAAAAAGAAGTACTTGGAATTATTAATATGGACTCGCAAAGTTATTTTTTTTTTTATTTTTTATTTCTTACGAACTATTCAAATCGCTTTAGAAAATATTTTTCCATCAAACTTTTGCTTTAGATTTGTCAACTCACCAATTGCTTTGCAACAGATGCCATATTCTCCATTATGGCCGCTTTATCTTCCAATTGATAGAGATTTGGTAGATCGCCTGTATTTAGGATACCATTTATATCTTCAATGTAACCTTCATCGATGGCCTGTAAGAATGAAAAATAAAATATCCATTACTTACGTTTTGAACAATGGTGTAGATTAGACTGATTTAAAAAAAAAAAGCTTTTTGGAATACTCCAATTACGCCCAAAAATCTTAAAGAGGGTGCGAGGGCCTCTTCGATTTTTAAATTTTCGGTAATATCTGATTCTTGCCAAATTTTCATTGTAACCGTTTGTTTCAGCATTTTTCCAAAATTTCAGACTTTTTCGAGTGGTTTCGAAACTTAATTTTTAATTCAGATTCCCATAGGCTTTTTTGATGATTTTCGATAGTTTTCGATTGTTTCGGAAAAAATCGGTAAGAGTCAGAAATCATCGAAAAACACTGAAGTAATTGCCTTGATCCTGAGATTAACGAAAAAAAGTGCACAAATCCGAATTAATCGAAAAGTTTCGAAAAATATCGAAAATTTGGCAAGAAACATTAATTATCGAAAGATATCCTTTTGCCTTTATTTAGAGTATATTTTTTACTGAAAGTGAATAAGTCATACAAAAGAATAACAAACTCAAGTTTTCTGAAATTGGACTTACTCCACTTTCAAATAAACCCATTCATTTATTACTTTATAACTCATTATTCTTTCTCGTTTTTGGTGACCCCTAATAAATTTTATTGTAAAATATTTTTGTTGAATACTTTAACCCATTTTAACAGTTTTTTTTCGATAAGGGGGTCAAAAAGGCCCATAAGACAGGATATAATGGGTTAAGACATTTTAGGAAATTATTTCTTGAGTGATTTCATAAGACCTTGGCAAAATAAGATTTAAGTTTTAGAATTTGACAGCAGGATGAAACTTCGAAAAAACATTTTTATAGGTTATTTCAGCCAAAAAAAAACAATATGTCGTTAATTTTTGGTTCCAATTTTTATTTTTCTTTCATTTAACTTGATTCAAGAAAAAAAAATTCGATATACCGTGCAACTCATTCCGGGCATTTTTGAGATCATAATAAAATAGTACCTGGAGACCGATCCCGAACAACAATATAATCTTATTATTTTAGTCGATGTTTTTATTCATAGCAATTTTTTGTTATGAAACTTGTATCTTTTCAGTTCTAACGGTCATGCTTTCAAAATGATAAACAAACCGATGAAAATAATAATAAAAAAAAACTCGAGAAGCATCAAGTGGTATAGAAAAATATCAAAAACTCTAATTTTTTTTTGGTGAAATAGAATGCCCTAAAATATATAAATAAATTATGCCACGCACCCAAAATATTTCGTCTTCTGTATGGGGGCTGAAATATCTTATCTTCGAAGGATCATAACTCGGAAAATAAGGATCCTATTGGAAAAATCCCAAAGGATATTTGGATAAGGAAGAGTGTAACTATTCGATGCTATTAATAAAAAAGAATTCCACCTGTTCTTGTAGCTACGCTGTAAGACTGAACACAGCGTTTTCTTCAACTTCAAGCAAGGAAATTTCAAAATCCTGCAGGTATAATGACAGTTCTGCTAATGAAGACGGATTCAGCGTCAAAAAGTACATAAGACTGCATATAAGAATTAAACAGTTCAGTCCATTTTTTTTTTGTGCCTGAGTTATTAACCAAAATTTTTATTTTGATAAAAAAGTGGGCGTGGCAATTATTAAACAAAGCCTTCTTTTTGTAATGCTTTAGATACTCCTGATCCAGATCCACATACCAAATTTCATCAAAATATGTTGTATCGTTTGCGAGAAATAGCATTTAATGTGTTTTACTTGTATGGGAGGTTCCACGCGCACTTTCGATATTTTGCCTACTTTCAGGTCGTAGGTGCCTAATAGCAAGTAGACTCCCTACAGTTAAATTCAGAAAGATTGCTTTAGTAGTTTTGTTTTTATAGCGCATTATATTTTTGTGGGCGGTGCCACGCCCTTCAACGAGTTTTTCCAATATAACGGCATATCACATATTAATACTTGTATGCAGAGGTAACAGCTCCAAAATTTTCATCAACATTTTTTGAGTCGTTTTCGAGTATTATTGAATCAAAATTTTCAAGGGCTAAAAAGTGGGCGTGGCAATGGCGATATTTTGCCCAATTTCAGAACAGAGATGCCTTATAGAAAGTAGGCTCCCCACAGCTAATTTTAGAATGATTACTTTATTAGTTTTCTTTTTATACCGTATTATATTTTTGTGGGCGGTGCCACGCCCTTCAACGAGTTTTCCCATTATAATGGCGTATTACATATTAATACTTGTTTGCAGAGGTAACACCTCCTAAATTTTCATCAAAATTGTTGGAGTCGTTTTCGAGTAATATTGAATCAAAGTTTTCAAGGGCTAAAAAGTGGGCGTGGAACTTCTTCGATCCCGCCCACTTTTTGTCTGTTACAAGGTATTATCAAGCCGTACCCGCCTACTAAATTTCATTTAAATACCTTTCATGGTTTGCGAATTATGAGCATATCAAATTTAAAATTTAATACGATGCCGCGCCCCCTGGTGAGCATTTACAAAGTTCAAACTTAGCTCATTCTTCATTGTATGCTAATATCTAACACTATTCCAAGTTTCATTAAAATAACTGTAGCCGTTTTCGAGAAAAAGTTTTGCCCGTTCCAAACAAGCATACATAAGTACATACGTAGGGCCTAACAAAAGTTCGCTTAGTTGGAGTCATGTTATAAATTTTTAGTAAATCAAAAAATTGCGTATTATTTGTTATAGTCTTACGATATACCATTTTAATTTTCAGAAAGATCGGTCAAAACGGAGAGAAGAAAACGTAAAATTCGTGAACCAATGTCAGCAGATTTCCAATGCCAACGCAGTAAGAGATTCGGTTTGCTATTCTTTTTGGATTTCGACGTGAGCTCAAACCTATGGAAATATTTAATGAATGCCAAATAGCATTTGAAGTTAATGCGCCATCCCTCGTGACTATTTTAAAGTGGTTCCAAAGATTCCAGGCACGTAATTTTTCTGTGGAGGACGAACCTCGAGAAGGCCGCCCAAAATCTTCGACTGATTATGAATGTGTAGCGCTGGTTAAGTCTAAAATTGACGAAGATCCAAGATTGACCCAGGAAATCATTGCCGAGGAACTGGGCTTGAATGCCATGGCTGTATCGCAAATATGAAATAATGATCTTGGATACGCGGAGAAATCTGCACGATGGGTTCCTAGAATTTTAAGTGATGCTCAAAAAGAGGCATGTGTGCGTTTTGCTAAGTATTTTCTTGAAAAATTCAAAAACGGAGGGTCTAACACCTTCAAGAAAATTGTAACAGGTGATGAAGCATGGTTTTAGAAGCATAACCCTGAAACCGAACAACAATCCATGGTATGGAGCCCAGAAAGTGCAAGTTGACCTGTTAAAGTAAAGCAAAAAAAAGTGAGCAACAAAAGTAATGATGTCAGTTTACTTCAACAGAGAGAAAGTTGTAGCTGCTATTCCTTTGAAAAAAGGTCAGACGATTACTGCTTAGTGATATACTGAAACCTGCTTACCAAAAGTTTTCCAAAATTTATTGGAAAAACGCCAAAAACAGGAGCTACGCTGCTACTTTCTACATCACGATAATGCGCCAGCGCACACTGCTGAAAAAACGACCGATTTTATTTTTCTTCCTGGCGTCGAAGAAATTCGTCCAGCTCTTTATTCCCCAGATCTAGCGCCTTGTGACTTCTGGTTGTTTCCAAAAATAAAAAAAAATTTGAGAGGGAGTGTATTCAACAGCAATGAGGATATAATAAATGCGGTTAATGATGAAATTGCAAAACTGCAAAAAGCCGATTTTGAAGACTGTTTTTCAAGATGGATTTATAGACTTTAAAAATTTATCAAAATAAATGGCGATTACGTTGAAAAAATACAAATACATGAAGAATAAATTTAAAAATTTAAAAAATTAAATTTAAAAGTTTTTTCAATTCAACTAAGCGAACTTTTGTTAGACCCCTAGTAAGTACATACAATTTTATCTCGTATAAGAAGAGAAGATATAAGAAGAGAAGATAAACCTCATCAAGCCGAGATTTTGCTAAAATCGACGTTGCGCTACCTCTAAATGACCATCCAAAAAATTTAAAAAAATCTCAGCTCACGTTTTTGACTTCTTCGTTTAGATTTTTGGGCGCTTTCGTAGCAATTTCAAAGTTTTTTTTTTTTTTTTTGAATCAGTCTAGTGTAGATCAAAGCACTTTAGAAATAATTTGATAAAATTTTGAAAATTTAAAAAAAAGCTAACACTTTAGAGGATAACCCTTTGTAACTTGGTGTGTTGCTTTGAAATGGGAGACAGTAGAGTTGGAAACGAGGTCGTACCAATGACATTGTTAGTGGTACGAAGAAAGTGTTATGCCTTTGAACTTCAAAGCACTTCAAGAATCATGGTTAATCATAAATGGAGTATTTTCTTATAACAGTTCGTTAAAACCTCCAGAAAATTAAGGAGAGGATAAGGAACAACAAAAAAATTAAGAAATAGGGAAAGTGTATTACCATGCCCGAAGCGGGAATCGAACCCGGGATCTCTGGCTTGTAAGCTCAGTATGTATACTACCACTGCGTCACAACGTTGGCCTTAGCTTAGAAGATTGAAAATTTTCGAAATTGTTTCAGAGACACGATTGCCGCACATACAAAAAAAAAAAAGAACGTGCTGTATTGGAACTGCAATCCAACGCACATACGCTCATATATAAATCCTATTTATCGGCGATACTAAAGCCCCTATTGCGGTTGTCGATTTGCGATAAAATCGATGGCCATCGATTGTTTCTACTAGCCCTATCTTTGAAACCTCTGCACCGATTTGAATAAAGTTTTCGCCATTAGATTGCAAATGACTTCAAATGACATTTAAGATGTAAATCAGTGGAATCGGTGATGTAGTTTCAAAGATATGGCTAGACGAAAAAATCGATGGCTATCGATTTTATCGCAAATCGACAACCGCAATAGTCAAACCTTGCCATCTTTTTGGTTTTGACAACTGTACGTTCGGCTTTACGCGAATATTTACGATGTTCTAATCGTTACGTGGAATATATTTTGTGCTATAGATGAACATTTTTGTCGTTTCTCGTTAAATCTTTTAGTGTTAGATTCTGATAAAAAAAATGATTTTTCAAAAATTCAATGGTTATACAATGAATGTATGTCACATTCCATACGAAATAACGCCAGAAATTTTTTTGGAAAAAATGTCATAAATATTCTGGAATTATTTATTGAAAATAAAGAAAACTTGTTGTCCTAGTTTTCCTAGATTTTGATAAGAGTTTCCACTAACTATTCATAGTATCCATGCGAAATTTTATTATATTCTATTATTATATTGAAAACTTTTAGTGAATGGCAGGTACCAAGCCATCTTGTCCGGATTCACCTATGTTTTGCTCAGAGCTTGTAATTACTATTGCTAGTATTTATGTGTATTTTGGTTGCGCTATCGCAAAAAATGCTCTAAAATTTTTTTTTTTTTTTTGTATGTGCTGTAGATGAAATTTTTGGCTTTATTTCCGAAATAAAATGGAATTAACGCCAGAATTTCATATGGATTTTTTTTGAATTTATTTCCAAATAATATACTGTACGTTAGAGTCAAACCTAGTTCTTGCGCATCAATATAACATACTGTAAAAAGATAAATTCGAATGAAATATAAATTATATAGTTTTCAGAAACTTGAGTTGAATTTCTCAGAAAGCTGCGTTATTGCCTTGGAAAGGCAAATAATTATTGTTGTTGTAACAATTTCTTAATGAATTGACTATGAACATTCGCATAAATTTTGCTGTTCTCAATATATTAATAAAGATTTATGTGGTTTTCCTTTATGGAAATACAATTCTAATGAATTCTATTAATGCACCGCAAAAGCTATTCGGTCTATAAACAGCTATTTGGAGCAAATACTGCAGTTGCTATTTGAACCTAATTAGAAATTGGATGATAATATTTGCTTTGGAAAACTCTATATATACACATGCATAGTAAGGTGGTTCTTAATTGTATATTTGTTTGAAGTGTAGCTTTAAGCAGAAAACAAAAGTGTGGAAATACAAGCTCACAATGTTATTGGCCCTCAATCAAAGGCAAAAAAAAGCTAATTTTTTCGAAAATCAGCTCTTGAAAACGCAAATCGAAAGCAAGATACTGTCGAAAAAAATAAAGGTTAAATCAAATTCGGATATCCGAGCGTTATTAGAGAACACTTTTTCAGTACCTCTAAGAAATCAAAATGACTGTTTTGGTACTTTTAGATCTACACGTTAATGACTCTAGAGTTAAGATAAGACAACTTATTCATCGCTGATATATTTTTAAATTATGAAACACCCCAACAAAACACAATAAATGCAGTAACAACTAGTTTCCAACTAAGTCTCAAACCCATATGCTTATGAAAATATGTATGTATGTACAAATACATGCATAAGTATGCACTAAAAAGGGAAAAGTATCGAATTTATCGACTTCCTTGGAATCCTTTAATTAAATTACAAAATTTAATTCAATTGGTTACTTCTAAGATGATGTCCATCCAATGTGCGATTACCCCTTGTATTGAAGATGAAGATGACAGCATTTACCGAACCAGCCAGCGTTGGCAATTTTGAAAACTAACACCTGATAATGCAATACAAAAGAGACCACATACTCGTAAATGTCTCAGCATGGGTACGAGGCGACTAAGTCAGTAAAAGATGGACATCATGACAAATCGCCAACAGTGTTGCCGTATAACATTGTGAATTCAATACATATGACGTAACAGTGCTTACGTTGCATGCATATTAAATAATTTGTGTATTTTGTTTCCATTAAATTTTCATTATTAATTTATTATTGACTTGGGAATTTCCTATTAAGAAAATACACTACAATTTCCAATGACCGAGGTGTAATTGGGTTGTATCACTTAAATAATGACACATGCACAATGACGAAGAAGAAGTGGAATGTCCGCTTCGCTGTGAATATTTGCACTTGCACATTCACAATAGACGTACGAACGAACATTTGTATGCATGGTTTGCTTGAATAAACTTTTTGATATTGAATATTAAATGATTTTATTATTTGTTTAAATCATAATTTTATTTCATCTTTGATTAGCATAAAATTTGCAAAAATTTATTATGCATTGCAAAACTTTGCAATTGTGGTAAATTTGAATTTGATTAAACTTGCATTAAGGTCAATTCAAAGGATTTTAAATGTATTAGACAAATTTAATATTTAGCTGGAAATTGTAGCTCAATGAATAGTTTTAGTAATAAAAGGATGAAAAGTTTCAATTAATTCAATCCTAATTAAGTTAATTATGAAGAGAACTGCAAAATTTTTACTAAGAGGCAAGCGGGTTGACCTAAGTGGAACCGCAAACTACATATGCGGAACTTCTGATACATTAATCGTCTTGTTCTAATGCAATTTCTAATTAGCTGGGTCCCCACACTGGTATAGTCGAAAATCAAAGGCAAAAGGGGAAGAAAACCACGATAATCCTCAAATAAGTGTTACAACTAGAATCTGAAGTAACTACGGAGATAGGTTGGTAGAGAACTCCTGAAAAATTAATCGACTTTTCTGAGAGTAGAACATATTCCAGTCGAATTTTCCATTAGTTTTGGGTAAAATTGCACTTTTATTTTATAGGCCCATTTAGGTCTTAATAATTTCCAAAAAAAAAAAAATAAATGACTTTACCCAAAACTAATGGAAGATTGAGCTCAAATCCATTTCTCTTAAGTCTACTTGAGCTGTCTATGCTTTTTGCCACAAACATTTACTTATTCTTTTCGAAAATCCAGTTTTATTTTTTCAGACAAAAACTTGTCGAATTTTGCATAATTTTTCGTATTTTTGGGTCTGAAATTATAATTTCGCAAAAACTGGCCCAAAAACCTAGAAGCTCATTAAAAACAGTATTTCCATCAATGCTAATCATTCTACTTACTTGTGAATCGGAGAAGAGAAAAACCGTATGATTCAGATTAAAACTGGAATGCATTAAGATTTTTTTGACATCATCACGCCAATCTTGTTGTGTATAAGTTTTTGTTATTTGCACAGTCATTAGTTTACAATCGGCAATACTGGCGGCTAATCTGCAAGAGCTACGCCGACCAGAGCCACCCATGCCAACCATTAGCATATTGCCGCGTGGCATTTGTAGTACGCGAGAAACCCTAAATAAATTTAATAAAATTAAGACCTAACACTTTTTTTCGTTAAAAACTCACCTTGAAATATGTTCGATTGCGAAACGAAATAGCACCAAGTCCATGGGTGAACTATGAAAAGTATTATAATCCTGTAGATAGTAATGCATAAGCTTTTCCAACTTTTCATAACTTTCACATTCATCATAGATTTTTGGTTCAGCATCTGGTTCCAAATAGTTGCCATAGAATAAATTGCGCAAATCTTCATCGGTTAATTTGGCGCCAGGATCCGACATACGTTCGGCAAATGCCTGTTCGAGTGAAAAACGCAAATATGTTTTGCACGCATATATGGTCATATTGAGCAATTGATCGCGATCGCGTTGTTCGATTAGGCTGTGAGATGGAAAAATCGTAAAGAAAATGTCATTTCAAACAAAATTAACAAGAAATAAATGAAAGAAAAACATAAATTCATTGCAGTACTCAGCACATGAACATAAAACAATACTAACCGGTCATAAAACACTCGATAAGTTTCATGCGCCCACAGGCGTCCCAATTTTTCTGGATCTTGCAAACGTTTGGCCGGCACCAAAACGATACCTTGAAAAATACGAGTGATGTCACGTAACGAAAACGTATAATGTGATTTTGCTGGTGTCGGTAGAAAAACACGTAATGCCGTACGATAAACGCTGACCATTGCCTCAGCCAAACCCTGTCAAATGTTTTCAAATTGAGAGAAAAAAAAAAATTAAAAATAAGGATAGAGATAAAACAACATGAGAAAACATTGTTGTTTTTCACACTCATACTCGTAGTGTTGAAACAACATTTACAAAAAAAGGACAATGTTTTTTTTTTTTTTTCTTTTTGTTTTATTTGGAACATACCCTTGCTAACAATGCCACCTTCTCTGGATAATCCTTGGCAAAGTGCCAATCACCGATTGCTGTGAATATTTTGATTATTGTAGAGTCCTCGAAGGCATCCACAGCAACGACGAATGTGTGACGGTAGAAACGTGGAAAAATAAAATTGCTACCACCAAGTAGACCCATTGCACCGATGAAACTCTGTGTTTTAAAATAAATAAAGGGAAACATTCTTTTATTACTTTACTTTTACTATACCCATATTGGGTACAAATGTACCCAGTAGAGATGAAGGCACTGAATGCAATTAAAGTACATAATTTTACAGGCTTAAAACCCGAAAAATGTTAAAAATACTGGAATGTTTCCAAAACGCTAAAAATATTGGGAAAATTTGATTAATGCTGAAAAATCGAAAATTATTGATTTAAAAGTTTTTCAATTTTAAATCAAAAATATTTTACTTTCGATTTAAAAGTTTTAAGATTTTTATTTCAACATCTTTCGACTTTCTCTAAATTTTTCGACTTCCGCAAAATTTTTCGACTTTCTTAAGATTTTTCGACTTTCTCAAGATTTTTCGACGTTTTCAAGATTTTTCGACTTCCTCTAGATTTTTCGATTTTCTCATGAATATACTTATGACTTTCGCAAAATTTTTCGACTTTTTCAACATTTTTCGATTCTCTCAAGATTTTTGGACTTTCTCAAAAATTTTCCACTTTCTCAAGATGTTTCGACTTTCTCAAGATTATTCGATTTTCTCATGAATATTTTGTCTTTCTCAAGATTTTTGATATTCTCAAAATTGTTGGACTTTCTGAAGATTTTAGGAATTTAGCAAAATTTTTCGACATCCTCAAGATTTTTCGACTTTCTCCATTTTTTTTTTTCTCCAGATTTTTCGACTTTCGTACAATTTTTCGATTTCCGCTTATGAAAATTATTCGACTTTTTCTCAAGATTTTTTCGACTTTCTCGAGATTTTTCGACTTTCGTACAATTTTTCGACTTCCGCAAAAGTTTTCGACATTCTCAAGATATTTCGACTATATCCAGGTTTTTCTATTTTGTTATTATTTTTCAAGTTTCTCAAGATTTTTCGACTTCTAATGAAAATAATTCGACTTTCTCAACATTTCCCGACTCTCTCAACATTTTTCGACTTTTCAAGTTTCTCAAGATTTTTTCGATTTTCTCAAGATTTTTCGACTTTTTCAAGATTTTTCGACTTCCCATGAAAATTATTCGTCTTTCTCAATATTTCCCGACTCTCAATATTTTTCGACTTTCTCCAGATTTTTCGTACAATTTTCGACTTCCGCTAAAGTTTTCGACATTCTCAAGATATTTCGACTATATCCAGATTTTTCTATTTTTTTATTATTTTTCAAGTTTCTCAAGATTTTTTCGATTTTCTCAAGATTTTTCGACTTTTTCAAGATTTTTCGACTTCTCATGAAAATTATTCGTCTTTCTCAACATTTCCCGACTCTCAGTATTTTTCGACTTTCTCCAGATTTTTCTACTTTTTTTGTTATTTTTCAAGTTCTCAAGATTTTTTCGACTTTCTCGAGATTTTTCGACTTTCGTACAATTTTTCGACTTCCGCAAAAGTTTTCGACATTCTCAAGATATTTCGACTATCTCCAGGCTTTTTTATTTTTTTATTACTTTTCAAGTTTCTCAAGATTCTTTCGACTTCCTCAAGATTTTTCGACTTCTCATGAAAATTATACGACTTTCACAACATTTCCCGACTCTCTCAACATTTTTCGACTTTCTCCAGATTTTTCGACGGCTCACAGTGCTGTCACTCCATACAACGGAACGGCATTTCCACAGTTTTGGTTCGATTTCAATAAGATTTACCATATTGATACATTTTTTTACGCTGTTTTCAGAAATGCAATTAATTTTTAAATGCAATGAATAAAAAAAAAGATATTCAAATAAATAAAACCGCGAAAATAAACTCGAAAACATGTTTGTGCAAGCTTTTAGGCTGTAAAAAACCATATTAAAATTTTAATAGTTCATAGTGTTTTTGACATATAAAAGTATGCTGTAAAAAAAATCAAATTTAAAAAAATTCAAAAGCATTTGAAAAAAATTTTGTGGTGTAAATTTTATAAAATCATTGATTTTTACGTAAATACGGGATATTCAGATAAATATTTAAAGTAAACGGGGAAAAACGGGGTTGTGAATTTTTCCTATCTTAAAATATGGAATCTGTACTATCTGAAGGTTTAAAGACAATGCCCGCATGTCCCGTCTTTTTTTTTCCTGCTCTAAAGAAAATTGGCATTTTCCAGTTTTTAATATTTGAAAATTTTTTTTTATATTTTTTAAAATAACTTTAATTTGGCTAAAAAAATTTGCAAACAAAAAATATTACAAATAAATGGGTATATAGGCTTTTGTATGCGTTTTATTTTATAACAATTGCTTTTGAGGTTTAGGAGCAGCAATTATTTTTAAAAAGTTCTGCGATTAGCAAATTTTCTTAAATGTTTTTTTTTCAAAAAAAAGTTCGACTTTAACAAGCTGTAACACTTACAAATCACACTAGTTTTCAATAATTTTCAGGGAATTTCTTAATTGGACTATTTGCTGTAGAATGGCATAAAAAAAATTTTAAATTTCAACAAAAATTTTTTACGTAAATGCCTTCTATCGCAGCACTGTGCGGCTCCCGGAAATAAAGAAATAGGAAATAACGCCAAAAATTTTTTTGGAAATAACGCCAGAAATTTTCTGGCATTAATTTTTGGAAATTAAGCCAAAAACTGATTAGAAAACAACGCCAGAATTTTTGGAGATAATGCCAAAGGAAATAACGCCAGAAAATTTTTTGGAAATAACGCCAGAAAAATCTGCATACAAAATTCAGGCGTTATTTCCATTTTGTTTTGGAAATAAAACCAAAAATCAACTAGGAAATAAAGCCAGAAAAGTTTTTGGCTTTATTTCCAAAACAAAATGGAAATAACGCCAGAATTTTGTACGCCAAATTTTTCTGGCGTTATTTCCAAACAATTTTCTGGCGTTATTTCCTATTGCGTTATTTCCTTTTTCTAAACTACATTATTTTTGGAAATAACACCATAATTTTTGGAAATAACACCAGTAAAGTTTTTTCGACGTTCTCAAGATTTTTTCGACTTTCGTACAATTTTTCGACTTCCGCAAAATTTTTGACTTTTTCAAGATTCTTCGACTTTCTCAACATTTTTCAACATTCTCTAGATTTGTCGAGCTCACTAGAATTTTTAACTTTTTCATTATTTTTCAAGTTTTCAAAGACTTTCTCAAGGTGTTACTCATGAAAATTTTTCGACTTTCTCAACATTTCCCGACTCTCTCAAGATTTTTCGTCTTTCTCAAGATTTTTCGACTTTCGTACGATTTTTCGACTTCCGCCAAATTTTTCGGCTTTCTTTAAAAATATAGGAGTACCTATTGTGGAAAATAGCGAAAATTTTTAAAGAAGTTAATAAATGAGAAAAACTCGAAAAATATTGATTTAAAAGAGTTTGAAAGATTTTCTTTCCCGGTTAAGAATAACAATTTTGGATTTATATTTTTTATATTTCACTTTGAAATCAAAAATGTTTCACTTTTGATTTAAAAATTTTTTGATGTTGATTTAAAGTTAAAAGCTTTTGATTTAAAATTTAAGCCTTTTGGTTTAAAGTCAACAAATTTTATTTCAAAAGTTTAACAATTTTATATCAAACAGCACATGAAATAACTTTCAAGTCTGACAGTGATGATATAGAAAACGACAACGTCACTTATCTAGACAAAAAAAGAGAGAAGTCAACTCGAGATTTGTACTTTTGAACAAAATTTGGACAAGCCGTTTAATCGAATCTTCAAGAGAATATAGGAAGTGGTACGCCTAGAAAAGATCATTGGAGTAGGATATCAAAGAGTCATTGGAGACAATTCATTTTCATTCTATCCAATCGTTCAATTTTGATAAAAAAAATTCCTACTGGGCACATTATACATAGATAAACACATATGTATGTATTTAAATGAGATTTTTCTTGTTTTTAATTTCTATCAGTTTAGTCATAAACTTTTTTAATATCGCATGAAATCGATTTTTTATTTTTGCAATTGAAAAAGTTGATTTCAAAATGGCGCTCCGTATTCCTCTACGCAAACACATACTAATATATAAATGCATACAACATGTTATATACCCAGTTGTAAGTTGGATGAGACTGATCTAAGAAGGAAGGTAAAACAAAATTTACTATGATTCCAGTTCAACATGCTTACATACACAATTACAGCGTAAGGCAGGTGGTAAGCATGTTGCATTGTAGAAATTATTTTTGTATGTACCCTGCCCAAGAGTTTCTTCTGTTATAACATTTTAATACCAATATGATAGCCCAATCCAACTGGGTCTGCACCAAGCTGATATGAAAGTGTTGCTTAAACTTTTAATGCATTGCAATTAGTATGTGCTCGAGTAGTTGGTCGGTCATCAATGGACCATGGTTTGCTGCTCCAGGTTATTTTCAGTCAAACCTTGAACTTTTGGCCAACAAAAGTTAATGTAAACTTTCATTATTTTTCTCTCTGTTTTTTCCTTTCGATTAATGCAATATTCAACGTTTGCAAAATAATCGTACATCATTTAAGAGAAACAAACTTTTTACTTTATTTCATTTAATTGCGAATGTCAAAATGTTTACTTTTCACCGCACTTACCATGTCGACTAACTCAATTTTTGTTGTGTCAACCAAATCAGACCAGTAACCATGGTCCAGCCATTGTCGTAACAGTTCAATTGGCGGTTGTGAACCGTAAGTGTCCTTCGATGGCATAGCAACATCATCGCAAAATATGAGACACTAAAATTTTAAAGTAAAGAAAGATGGAGCTCAGAGAAGATCAAATTAAACTAACCTTTTTACCCAGCGGTGGTCCATAGATACCTTTTCGTCGGCGATCCAATTTTGTCATAATGGTTTCTTGTACCTTAAAAAAAAAATTCGATATTATATTCGACTTTTGTAATCATTTAACCCCCCTTATACCCCACACCACTTCCCCAAAAATTACACAAATAAAAGCTGAAATTTTACAGATTCAGTTTTGTTTACTATGTAAGAAACACCCATTCCATTATGATACTATCGGCTGTATTACCCAATGTACCCTCTTTCATCAACTCAACCCACTAATGCTACCATTTGAACGAAACACATACCAATTGTGCACTGGTTCTTGCCGAAAAATTCACAACATTCGTCAAGAAAGTTGATTTCGGTAATGCATACAAATTGCTTGCTATGATGGCACTTTTGCCTGTACCAGTCGGTCCAACGACCAGCATCGCAAATGATTTGTTCACACAAAACTCTTGCCAGTATGTGATATAACCGGATTCTTTGGTAGGCACAATAAGTTCACTAATTTGTGCACGTTCCGGAAACGAATGAGTGGCTGTTGGATCATCACTGGACTTTTGCCATGTCCACCAATTTTCAACTTCATCAAAACGATAGTCCATAAGTGAAAGTTTCTCTGGAAACATTTGACCGCGATTTAAAGTGAAATACTTGGGACGTGGGTAGTTTTCATTTGAGCCATACAATATTCTGCGTAGCAATGCATCAAAACGTTTCTGACCATCAACTGCCGGAAATGAAAAGAAAAATGAATTTTTTTTGCAACAAAAAAACGTTCACTTGCAAAACTCAAAATACTCTCTAACTGCTTGTACCTGTTAGTGCCGCACCATATGCCCAGGCATAGCAAAAGAGAAAAATTTGCTGAAACCAAGTTTGATTGTATTGTTTGTGTTTTTCCAAAAAATGCAAAAAGAACTTGGCAAAAATCTGCAACGAAAATAACAAATTTAAGTATGTGGAATTAATCAGTATTATACATAGTACTTACCCTATAATTGTAAATCGGTGATGTCGCCAACATCTCTTTGGATTCACGCAATATCTCAATCGCTGCGGGTATCAACCAATCAACCAATTCCTCAAATAATGCCATATAAATATCGTTTAGTCCAACATGATCGACCAGCACATTGATGAAACTTTTGTGAAAAGAACGCCAACCCAATTGTTTTGGTTCCATATAAATCATGCCACAACGTGATACCGTCGCTGGCGATGCCTGCTCCAAGTCAGCTGGTTCAAACATCATATTCATTGTTTTGGTCATTTGCATTATTTCACCAGACATTAGGCAGAGCTTCTTATTGTCATCGAGTACAGTATTAAGATTTTCTATCCATACAGCATCAACTGGACCATCGAATAATACCCAATGACGTTCGTGTGATGAACCAGTCGTTTGTTCACGAAATGTCTTGGCCAGCACACCATCAGACCACTCGTGTGATACGGGATCAAAACGTCCATACAATTGACCCATTGTAATTGCTTTTGGATTGATTATCCGATAATTTACGGGAAACTCTTTTAGTGTGGCCTCCTCGTCGAAACTTACACAGCGCAGTGTGTGCGCCAGAATCTGTAGAAATCAATAAAAATATGTATTCATATACCTATGGTTTTCAAAAGTCCTGATGGCAAAATACGCTTATGGTTTGAATTATCTTAAAATACCACTTTTAATGAAGGCTTTTTAACGGTTTTTTCTATGGGAAGTGAACACTGTAAAGAGACTAACTTTCTAGATTAATTTCCACTGAAAATATTTGATAAGCTGTATCTGAATTTTACCTCAGAATTGTCCCTTCAAATAAAGTTTTTGAAATATTGTATCCTAAAAGTGCAAAAACACGATTTTCTGCTATTCTTGAAGTTAACCCGCACCTCGATATTTCCTCTCAAGGTCTATTTATATTGTTTCGAATATCTCTCTTTTTCTCTGAGGATCGCTCAAAATCTCTTCAACGATCGTTATAAAGTCTTCATTATTTTCACAATCGAAATCTAAACCTCCAAATATTCTCGAAATGGAGGATATGGAATGCATGTACGAGTAGTTAGGATAAGCATATTACTAATAATTCGATCAAAAACTTTACATCAGAAAGAGCAGTAATGGGAACTCGTTACTCAGTAAATATTTGCGGCAGTGGGCAAGGATTGTTATCAATTTTCATAATTATATGAGCACATCGCTAAAGGGCACTAATAAAATCACTTTTATTATATGTAAGTACATATCGCTAGTTTGCTGCAAGACTGCGATATACATATGAAAAAAGTGTAAAAAATAAGCAAAAACGACATAATTTCACTTATGACGCAAATAAAACTCGTTGATTAATAACAAAAGTGTCACAACTCGAAGGAGAGTCAGTTTGAGGCCTGTTAAATGAGTAAACGTTCCACCTTAGGTCAATTCTTTCATTTTTCATCGAGACATGTAACAATGCCTTCATTATTATAAAACAATATGGTTTTGTTTTACTTCAGTGGAAATACAAAACTTTAAAAGCGTTTTTCTCGAAGTTTTTGTTTTTTGACTTATGACAATTTTGCAGCGAACGAGCGATCTGTAAGTATATTAAAACTAGTAAGGGTGTTCCCTTGGCCTGTCCAAACACTCAATACCCTACAATACAATATTTTGAAAAATTTTGCTTGTAAGAGAGGCGCCACGCACTCCTGTCCGAGTTCGCCTGGTTTTTTGCTCAGAGCCTGCATTTACTGTTTTTAGGGTCTGAGTGAAATTTAGTTGGATTATCTTAAGCAAACGTTTTTAGTATAGCATTATGAAGCTTTTGCTTATGCGGGAGTTACCCCTATTACTGAAATGAATTTTCACTAAAAATTTTATATTTTATACTAAAAATTAAATTTAAGTGAAAAATTAACTTTTCAGTGAAAAAATAAATTTTGGGGAAAAAATTAAATTTTTTAAGGAAAAAATTTAATTTTTCACTAAAAATTAAATTTTTCACTAAAAATTAAATTTTTCACTTAAATTAAAATTTTCACTTAAATTAAAATTTTGATTAAAAATTTAGTTTTTTCCCGAAATTGAATTTTTCACTGAAAACTGAGTTTTTCACTAAGAAACTAATTTTTCACTTAAAATTTAGTTTTTCACTAAAAGTTGCAGCTGGTGTAAGTCCTTTATATTTTTGCAGAAGTATAAGCAAAAATGCAAACAGTGAGTTCACCTAGTGTTTTCGCAGAAATTGCGCTTGCCGTCCATACTATTTGTGTGTACATATTTTGGTAGCAAAATACTCCATAAGTTGCATTTTGAATATATATTTGGTTGAGGCGGTAGGCGTGTCCGTTGACCGATTTCGTTCATTTTTAATCCGACGAGTAAGCCTTGACGACGAAGTCAATGCACCACATTTCATCAAATTGTTGTGTTCTCGAAAAATACTAAAATAATTTCAACGGACACACAGACTGACAGACATGTCTATGTTGGCTAAGGAGGTGACATTGATCAAGAATATATATACTTTTCCATTTTCCACGTTACAAATGGAAGGACAAATTGCTATACGCTGGGTGTAGGGTGTATAAATTAAACTGATGACAGATTAAGAATTAGATTTTATTAGCCCTTCGATAACTAGTATTTTGCTCTTTTGCATATATTATGGTACTTTTTTCGCACATATCGTTCATACATAAATCAAATTAACTTAGACAAATATACAAAATTTCTACACTGATAAAGCGATTTGCTTAAATGAAACAAATATATATTTGAGAAAGAGCGTTAGGAAATAACGCCCAAAAACGAAAACGTAATAACGCCCAAATAATTTTTATACAAATTCGGGCGATAATCATTTTGGGAATAACGCCCAAAATTTGTAATTTATGCGTTTAAAATTTGGCTGTTATTACGTTTTTAGGCGTTATTTCGTTATTTATTTTTTTTTTTAACCAAATAACGCCCAAAAACAAAAAGCAAAATAACGACCAAATTATATTCATAAGTATAAATAAATGCTACCAAAATGATTATCATCCAAATTTTTATGAAAATAATTTGGGTGTTATTTCGCTATTGTTTTGGGCGTTATTTCAATGGGCGTTATTTCATAATGAATTTTTTTATCAAATATACATTTCATTCAAACAAACCGTTTCCTCAGTGTAGGCAATCAGAAACACGTGCCGCAAATTAACCCTTGATATGCGTGACATTTTACAAAACAAATACTTGTAATATAGTATAATAGGGCCGACTGCTTTGTACTATGCCATGTGCCCTAAGCCCTTTGCACCACTTAGGTGTAACAGAAATAATAATTGATTATTAAAAATTACATCCTATATTTTTTTATATATAATGCTAATAATATCTCCACCCTTTATTAGTGCAATCAAAATGCTGCTAACAGCAGCTGCAATTGAGGCCTGGTCAAAAATAATAAATCTCTTAAGTATTTAAATTTTTGAAGGGTTTTATTGTATTCAAAAACTACCTAATGTCTTTCTTTAGTTCAGACATATTTCCAAAACACCGCATCCATATGCATTATTTGGAGTAACCAAATCGAACTCCACCTACGTTGGTCATACAATGATAGTTTCGTGCCAATAATCAGCATTTCAAAGGAAGCATTGGCAGCATCCTTTGAAAAGGATATACAGACATTTAGCATTCTACATAAAAATCTTGCAATCAATAATATGCGCAGCAATGATTTGGAGGAGAAATTGACCATATCAATAGAAAAATCATTTTGTGAGGTATTTTCAATAGTACAAGCATGTAACTTTTATATAACTAACTCAGATTCTTTTAAAGGGCTTTTTAGCATTTCAAGCTGATATACCGATATTTGCGCGTGCATTTTATAATGCAAGCAGATTATCAATATGGCGTTCACAAAGATCGAGATTTATATTTGGTTATGTAGTAGATGAAATGATAGCGAAAGATGCTGCTTATTTTGCGGATTATCTTTTTATAGGTACATTTAATACTTACAAAGTGTAAAAGCCTCGAAAACCTCGTTAACTCGTTAAACTGTGAAATTTCGTATTGATTTTGACAACTTTTACGAGTTCACGAGGTTTTCGGGGTTTTACACGTTTCCAGGAATCCCCTCATTATATTAAAATTTGTTTATTTTTTCTGTATACAGATCAACCCAATATATTGGTGATTGAAGCTGCAAATAAAACATCTACCAATTTTAATATAAAAACCAATAAATTTGTTGGTTCCAAGGAAGATCATCCCGAAGCGCTTTATTTACTTAATCGTTACGACGCTGTTGTGGGTACATTTGAAAAGCCACAAGAAATTTCAACGGAAAAACTACGAAATCTTCAAGGTAGAGAAGTTGTATTGGGTTGTTTTGACTATAAACCATTTACTGTAGTTGATTATGTACGTTTTGAGTGTATAATTTAATATACAAATTAATGCATATTCTATGCTTTTAAGGAACATCAACCTCAAGTACGCGATTATGGTGCAGATAATCCAAAAGGCAGCGTTTACATAGACGGTGCCGAGGCACGTTATCTTATCACATTTTGTGAGCTGTATAATTGTAGCTTTCAGTTTGATAGTAGTAAGTAGTGATATCCTTTTGATTAGACCTTAGTAAACTGATTCTGTCAACAAAATTCCTTAGCACAGAAAGTATATGTATATTGGAAGATGGGGTGGGGTCTTCCCGGTTTAATACATTTACCGCACATACGCAACATCCTCATGTGTCATGATTTGTTTGTCCTTTTTTTAAGGTGAAAAAAAGAATTGGGGTTATGCTTACCCAAATTATACCTCTACTGGTCTTATTAATATGATAATTGAACGGAAATCCGAAATGGCACTAGGTGCCTTTTATTTTTGGTATGTAAAGTAAGGCAGTAAGAAATAACGCCCAATAAAACAGCGACTAAAAACAAAAACAAAATAACGCCCAAATTATTTTCATAAAAATTTGGACGATAATCATTTTGGAAAAAAACGCCCAAAAATTTATTTATAAGATAATAATTTGGGCTTTATTTTGTTTTTTGTTATTGGGCGTTATTTCTTTTGCGTTCGGAAATAACGCCCAATGAAATAACACCAAAAAAAAAAGAAATTACGGGAAAAAATAAAATGATGCAATAGTACCAAAAAAAACAACGAAATAACGCCCAAAAATTTGAAATAACGCCCTAAACAAAAAATGAAATAACGCCCAAATTTTCTTACAAATAAATTTTGGGCGTTATTTCAAATGATTATCGCTCAAAATTATATGAAAATAATTTGTGCGTTATTTCGTTTTTATTTCGAGCATTATTATGTCATTTTATTTTTGGGGGCTATTGTCGTTTTATTTTTGGGCGTTATTCCCCAGCGCTTATTTCGTTTTTTTTTTTTTTCCAATGAAAAAAAACGAAGTGGTGCTCAAATTTCTATCGGAAATTTTATTATTTCATTTTTACCTTGGCTATATTTCCTTACAATAATTGGGCGTTACTTCGTTTTTTTTTTCTTTTGGATGTTATTTCGTTTTGTTTCTGGGCGTTATTTTATTGGGTGTTATTTCCTACCGCCATAAATTTAAAACAATTCATTTAATCTGTTAAATCTGTGAAATTAATTTCCTCAAAAAAAAAGGTTGATCGATTATGAGCACATAGATATGTCAGCATTTCTGGGACGCTCAGGTGTAACTTGTTTGGTACCAGCTCCGAAAACTTTAACAAGTTGGAATTTACCACTGAAACCGTTTAGCTTTACGCTTTGGATAGCGGTCGGCGCATGTTTGATTTTAGAAACATTGAGTCTAATGGTAACACGTCGCATGGAACAAACTATAGCCCAAGGAAATAATTCTTGGACGAAAAGTTTACAATTTGGTTACACAACATCGCTGAAGTTATTTATAAATCAGGCATCACAATATGTTGTCAAATTGACATCGTTAAGAACAATTCTATTCGCTTGCTATATGATTGATATTATTATCACCAGCATTTATGGCGGTGAATTGGCTAGCTTTTTGACATTGCCAAAGTAAGTTCTATTGTATACCTATACCTACATATAGAGTAGAACGGGGTAATGTCGTGCAGGGGGTAATGTCGTGCACTGGCTGTTTTAGCCCAAAGAATTGAATGATTTACCAACTGTTCGTAAGGTAGGGACCTGCTGACCTACTGAGCTTATGCATATAATACTAGAAATTTTCACCAGTTCGTCTCTACAGAGTAACCTTTTTTTCAAAACGCACGCTTTCGGGTCAGAAAAATAATTTTCCTTGCGGGAAAATATACCAGGTAAGTGTTTTCTGAAACGAAATATCCTGCCAAAGAAAAGAAGTATTTGGTTTTGGAAAAAAAATTTGGGCTTCACCGAGTTATCGAAGTTGACCTTTAAAACGACCATTGGGGTAATGTCGTGCACATTCACATACACAAACACAATTTCTCGCTACACAAATGTTGTTACACATGGATATAACCAATGAAATTATCTTTCGATCGGATGCTTACTCGTTGCATTCGCTTGAGATGTACGGCTTTACGAGCATGTCAAATTTGAGTGCACGACATTGCCCCGTTCTACTCTAGTATCTCAAAAAAGAAAAGCAATCATAAAAATAATTTATGTTCTGAAAATTAAAATAAAAGATTTGGAGAAGCTGCTGACTCTGTGGAACGTCTACACAAATTCCAATTGCTTTGGACTGGTACTTCTACTATATGGGTTATAGCGCTATGGGATGCTAAGGATGAAGTGAGTACAATCAATATAAAAATACAAATTCTTGAATATATTACTTTACTTAACATCTTCCTTTTTAGCCCATCATGATTGACCTTTTAGCAAATTTTCGTGTTCACACTTTTGAGGAAATGCATGTTTTGGCAAAAACTGAAGATATGGGTTTTGTATTGGAGCGTATGGAATTTGGTTTGAAGAGAAGCTCGAAATCTTTTAATGCTACCCGTTCATACAAATAATTCCAAATTTTCAGGTCACTTTGGCAATTCAGAATTTCTTACACAAGAATCGCTAGATCGTTTAAAGCTTATGGTCGATGACATCTATTTTGACTACACTACAGCACTAGTGCCACGCCTATGGGCATTTTTACAACAATTTGATATGTTAATCTACAATTGGCACTCGTCGGGACTTGACAAATATTGGGAATGGAAAGTTACCGCTGATTTTGCGAATGTCAATCAACAGGATCAGATTGAGCGCTCAAGATATACAAATTTTGATAACGGTCCAGTCAGTTTGGGCTTATCAAATTTTGCTGGCCTTATATTGGTATGGTTTGTGGGCATAACTGCCAGTACACTTGTATTCGGCATAGAAGTATTATATTTTTATAAATGGCAGCATAAGGGCACCAAATAAGATACAACCAGAATGCAATTTTTTTGAAAATAAAAAATAAAAATAATTTAGCGCAAGTCATTAATAGCGCACTTTAATTAAGATATTGTATACAAATAAAATATTTGATTTGTGACTTATAACTTTTAAGTTCTTACCTGATATGCCGTCGTCTTGCCACCCATTGCACCACCTACAATCATCAAACCATGACGTACCAACAACATTTCATAAATCTGTAAAATTTTCTCCAGATACCATGGTGTCAACTGAAGATTCCTTTCTTTCATATTAATACGCAGCCATTTAACGATATCATCACGTTGCGGCTTTAAAGGGGAGAATAATAAAATCAGAAAAAATTCTTCAAATCAAATTAATTACAGTGTAGCGTAGCTTTCTTGGAAGCAATTGCATATTTGCCCCCCAAAAAAACAAAAATCGCTGGTGCCAGGAATTTATTGTCCTTTACGTTAAATTTATGGCTCATTACAAAAACATAAAATAGCCAAGGCAATAACAATTTTCACCACTTACCTCTGGTAGTGTAGTGCCTGGGAAAAGATCCGTATAGATGCCAACAAATAAGGAAACATCCTGCTCTAAGAATTTTGGTAAATTAACATCGACAATAGCGCGTAAAACAATCTGTGCTTCGGGTAGCGTTGTGTAGAGGCGACGTAAAGATGCCGAAGCCAATAGAACAGATTTAACAGCACGCATACCTGAACGAAAAGATTAAGATGCGAAAAGGATAAAAAGGATATGTTTAAAAGATGAAATTCATGACAGGAATACACAAACATGGGCTGTATAAATAGATAATAAAAACATTTTCAGGATAAATCATTTTAGAGGTAAATCATTTTATAGTTGTTCAGGCATTCAACATCTTATTTTATCTGTAGTTCATTTGTTCACTTAAATTCTTAATGTTTTATTTTATCTCTAGTTCATTTAACCATTTCATTTATTAATATACCTATTTATTTATTCATTTATTCATTTATTCATTTATTCATTTATTCATTTATTCATTTATTCATTTATTCATTTATTCATTTATTCATTTATTCATTTATTCATTTATTCATTTATTCATTTATTCATTTATTCATTTATTCATTTATTCATTTATTCATTTATTCATTTATTCATTTATTCATTTATTCATTTATTCATTTATTCATTTATTCATTTATTCATTTATTCATTTATTCATTTATTCATTCATTCATTCATTCATTTATTCATTTATTCATTTATTCATTTATTCATTTATTCATTTATTCATTTATTCATTTATTCATTTATTCATTTATTCATTTATTCATTTATTCATTTATTCATTTATTCATTTATTCATTTATTCATTTATTCATTTATTCATTTATTCATTTATTCATTTATTCATTTATTCATTTATTCATTTATTCATTTATTCATTTATTCATTTATTCATTTATTCATTTATTCATTTATTCATTTATTCATTTATTCATTTATTCATTTATTCATTTATTCATTTATTCATTTATTCGTTTATTCATTTATTCATTTATTCATTTATTCATTTATTCATTTATTCATTTATTCATTTATTCATTTATTCATTTATTCATTTATTCATTTATTCATTTATTCATTTATTCATTTATTCATTTATTCATTTATTCATTTATTCATTTATTCATTTATTCATTTATTCATTTATTCATTTATTCATTTATTCATTTATTCGTTTATTCATTTATTCATTTATTCATTTATTCATTTATTCAGTTATTCATTTATTCATTTATTCTACGATGGTAGATAACTCTTTTCCGTGGCGACTTCCAGAGTTGTCAAAAAAAGTAAGAACTAAATTATTCCGATGCTTTGGATTTCCAGTTCCTTCTAGTAACACAAAACCTCGCGTTTATCTGTCATTCCTCTTGCAACACCTTAAGTTTGATGCAGTAAAATCGTATTCATGAATCAAAGCCCAAAATTGCTACTTCCCGGAATATTAATAACCTTAAACTGTTCATTTTCGAAATATTAAACGCTAGTAAGAAATTTTTTCTTAAAATGCATTGATATTCTACCTAAATTATCTTACCATTTACAGAAACATAAAACCAAACTACTGTATCATGTAATAAAAAACTAAAAGTAGTAACTATACAAACTAAACAAAAAAACTTTTGACAAAAAAATGAGAAAAAAATAAAACTAATATTGCAAAATGTGCTGCTTCTGAAAGGATTTTATCCAGTACCAAATTGTTGTCTCTTTTGCGAATTCAACTTTGTTAGAAACTTGAATTTGAAATTTTTATCACAACTAAAGCACACTTTTGTCATATGACTACTCTACCCACACAAACTACGTTCACTTGTGTATATGGTACATTCATTTCTTGTTACCTGGCTACCCTACAAACATATTTCCGTACATGTTCATACTCCGATGTCAAATATTATGCGCGCAATACTGGACAGGAAAGCAACAGCAAAAAAATAAACTTTTTTAATTTAAACTCGCAATAAGTCGCAGTCTTTTGCACTTATAAGTAAAAGAAAAACTAATAATGGTGTTATCGTTGGCTTTGCTTAAAAATGTTATACCCTACTCCATACATATAGGTTGTCTTTTTAAGCCCGATAGAACTTTAAATTGTAGAAATTCGAAATTTGTCAGTTTTATGAGAAAATGAGGTAATAGCCTTCATTAATGGTCCTTTTAGATATTACACCCACAACAGGTAGAAGTGTCCATGTGGTATCATAAGAAAGTTTTAGCTCTCGGAAATAAAGCCAGGAAATTTTTGGAAATAAAGCTACAAATTTTTCGAAATAAAGCCAATAATTAACTAGGTAAGAAATTCTTGGCGTTTTTTCCAAAACAAAATGAAAATAACGCCAGAACTTTGTATGGAGATTTTTCTGGCTTTATGTACAAAAATTTTATGGCGTTATTTTCTATGGCGTTATATTCGGGAGCCTAAAATTTTGCATATCTGGATATAACTTCCTAAAGCGTTGCTAATTCTAGATAAATCGATGGTGACGCTGTCTTAGAATATAACTTATTTTCTATAGCCTACACGCCTCCTACTGTGCGTTACAAACGAATGGACAAAGTCTGTGTGGCGTACAAACAAAATAAATAAAATATCCTTTTGATCCTTTTACATTTCAACATATATACACTCAGCAAAAAAAAGTGTTAAAATAATAATAGGATAAAATATCATTAACTTTTAAAACTAATACAGAGTTCTATCAACGCCAAACTCTTTGTCGAATATTTTTAAGCAGGAATGGTCCTTCGGTGTGGATGAGTTGTATCAAGAAGCTGTGCGAATTTTTTTTAAAAACAATTTTGTTTCTATGGGCTTCATATTGGACATCGTGTAAAGTACTTAGAAAAAGTTTTTCAATATGATTTTGCATTCTGAACACTCTAATTCGAATATAGAACTCCACGATATCAAATGTTGATGCCATTAAAATTTTAAATCCAAGTTTTTTCTAAGTGTACATACGTACAAATAAAAACTGCGTGTTTTTACGAGGGAAAAAATTTAATTCAATATTGAGTAGTGAGTTTCAAAGCGAAACAAACAGATAACGGCCATATACACATACAAGTGCATAAAAGGATATGATGGACTCCAATATGACGCAAGAAAAACATAAAGTTTGAAACAAGAGACAAAACGCGTTAGTCCTTTTTGATAAGGATTAAAATTACAAACAATAAAAGAAAGTTTATTTTCGAAGGTTGAGCTATGGAGTGTATTTGATTGTGATTTCGATTACGCCTTCATCTTATTCATTTCAGAGAAAGTAATTAAGTAACTTCTGGTACATTATGTTTCCATGGAAGATGGTGACTTGTGTCTGAATTATAAGCTCATTGTATATATACATGGCTTTCCGTTTCAAAGCTTTGCAAAACTCAACAGTTTTATGACTGAAGTTTCCCAACAGAACTATATTGTGATGTAAGTGCAAAAAAATGCAAAAATAATTTTTATCGTGTTCAAATATTGAGAGTGAGGGTTTAGTTGCGAGTCACAAAATGAATCAGTGCTACCATTTGTATCTACCGTATGCTTATCTTCTTATATAAAGCTGGCCCCGGAATGTTTGAAAACCGAACATTTTTTTAGAGGTCTGGGTACGTTGGAAATAGTTCTGGAGTTCTTTCACAAAATTCGAAATAGTCCTGCGAAATTAGACCAAAACTCGGAGGTGAATCGTTTTTTGCTCAACGCCGCTTTTTTCACGAAGAGGAGTTCTGATTACATTTTTGAGCTCACAAAAGAAAGTTTTGGACTCTTTGTAAATTTTTTTTTATTTATTTGTTGAAAAAAAAAAAAAAAAAATTATAAAAAAATTTTTTTTTTTAAAAAAGTGATGATGAGAGTTCTGAGTTGCACTCGAAGAGTTCTGAAGGAAATCCAAGTAACATTCTTCCAAAATATTCGTACTTTTCATTTTAATCGAAAAACCAGAAAAATTTCCTTTTTTTTCTAAGTATCCGAAAATAAAAATTTTGTCTGAGATAAGTTCTGGTTAGAGTTCTTAGAGTTATAAATAGCGCTCGAAGAGTACTTAAGGAAATTGTACTAATATTCTTAAAAAATGTTCTTACTTTTAATTTTTTTTTTTTTCTAAGTATCCGAAAATTAAAATTTTGCGCTCGAAGAACCAAATTATTTATTTTTGGCGATCCCATTTTTTCAGCACTGGGATGCTTATTTCCTTGTAGAATCGGACTATAATTCATATTTGTGCACAAAGCCATGCATATATTCTCTGATTTTTCGCTTAAAATGAAAAGTACGAATATTTTGGAAAAATGTTAAGAAGATTTTCTTCAGAACTACCATAAAGTTTTTTTTCCTTGAGTGATCGATGCTCCATCGAAGCCTTCATTATTTAGCGATTAACTTGAAAACTATGAATTTGGTTAAGTGGTGCACGGATTTTCTTTTGATAATTTTGAGCGCTATCCAAACTCTCATCAGAACTTTTTTTTTAGAAGAAATTTTTTATTGAAAAATTTTTTTTTTACCAAAAAAAAAATAAATTAAAAAAGTAATATAAGGAACTATAGAACTCTTTTTTGTGAGTTCAAAAATGCTATCGGAACTCCTTTACGTGAAGGTTAAATAAATTGAAATTTAAATTAAGACATTTCAAAGAGATTGTTGGAATGAAAATGTATTTCGTTTGAATAATATTTTTACTTACCATAATCATAATGGGATTGCGAGGACAACTGTTCCGAGCACAATTTATAAGTGTGTACGATTTTCTGTGCCAAAATGCGCGCCTCATCAAAACCATTAGAATAAAGTGTTATTTCACCAATCATAGCATAATCCGGTACCATCATAGCTACCGTACGGAAGAGAACTTTCAAGTTGTCAGGTAATTCGGTACGACCAGCATAACTAAAATAAAAATTAAATGTTTAGAAATTGAAAATTCAATTACAATTAAAATAATTCGAAAATTATAGCATGTTATATAGGTATACCAATACATAATGTACATACATACTAAATGTATATAAAACATATTTTTATAAATGTTAATATCCTTTTATTTTTGTTTTTTTGGTAATTTCTTTCCAAGCACTTGAACCAATAATATTCTATGTACAAGAAATTTTAACGCAAACAAGCTTAAAAAATACCAGATGCTGTTAGTCCAAGTGTATAAAGTTGTTGTGCAGGATATGGCGCGTAAATATCCTTGGACTCAAAGAATAATAGAACATATTCAAATTGCAACAAGCAACTTATAGCCAACCAAGTACACAAACGAACAACAAACAAGTAAAAAGAAATAGAAACAAAACAAAGAGAGAGAAAAGAAAAAAACAGTAAACTTTCAAAATTTATAACTTGAAATGGAGCCGACTTGGCAATACCTAAAGATGAGAGTATGAAATCGAAAACACAAGCAATCAATTTGTTATCTCTTTGAATCTTTAGAGATTTGATAATACCGGAAATTTTAATTCTAAAGAAAGATTTTTCTCTAGGACGATATCACTGTATTTATACAGGGTGTTTACGATAACGATAGTGATAGGCCTAGGCTAACAAAAAATTGCACCTGGAAGCATCTAAAATGTACCCACAAGGAGTTACAGTTACTAAATTTCAGGTTTTTTTAGAAAAAAAATTTTCTTGGGTCACCCAAACGTTTGAGGGAAAACTTTTTCCTGGAAATCTTTTAGCTTTCTAAAAGCGTATTTGGTGTAAATGGCCTAGAAGCATTTCGCAAAGTACTGGACCCTGAAATTTTATATGCTCCAGATTTTGGTTATATGTATCGATACATCACTAGCATCGCTTTGAACAAGTCAAATCAGCGAAGCAAAATATTTACATTCGTTGGTCCACACTTACCCCCAACCCCCGCTCCACCCACATCACCAATACTTATTCAACTGTGTTACACATTCTAAGGAAAAAATTTCTTCAACGCATGCAAAAAACATCTGCTGCTGTTGCATTTGTTATTGTTGTAACTCACCCAGGATTCATTGTTATGAATATGGAACAAGTTGGATCCAATCGCAGCATTGTATCTTCAAAGAAAAATTTTACAACTTTTCTTGCGATGGCTCTTTGTATGGTAAGAATCTGTTGCGCTACCACAGATAGTACTTCCAATTCAATACGATTGAATTCATCGAAACATGCCCAGGCGCCAGATTGTGCCAAGCCCTGGAAAAAGAAAAAAGTCACACAAATTGAAAAAACCAAAATGTACAATAAATTTGAGAAAAAAACAGAGAATTGCAATGCGAAAAGCACAATATGCTTGGGCGAAAAAGCGTGGGAGGAAGTGTACTACATATGTATGCATGTAGCCATTTCCTGTTCCATATGGTGAAAGCTTATGCTTTGCAGTTTTCTTTTCTGCATGCGTTTCATGTGGCCATAACAAATGCAATTAGTAGTATATTTTCCTTTTTTAGCACTATTTTTTATTCCTTTATGCCATTTTTTATGAGGCAAAGAGGAATATTTGTAAAATCTTTATGGCAGCAAAATATTAAGTAACTTTCAGTTTATTTAGTTGAATTGTAAAATTGATTTTCTATTCTCTCTGTCTGCATTGAGCAAAAGTTAATTTGTGGAAATGCAATAAAACAAAATACACACATACACACATATAGCGGAATTCCAATATTTTGACGCCCACACTCTTAAAAAAAAATTCTTTACCACAAGTGATATATGCGGCAAATAATAATAATCTTTTGAATAAAACACTTTAAATGTTTGACATTAAAAAAAGAAAAGTTATCGAATGACCGAACCGGGGTACGAACCTAGGACCTTCCGACTGATAGACTAAAACTTATCGTCTACACCACTAACGTAAGTTTGAAAAGGTACCCGACGGTTTTCCCCGAATCGACTTTCCCGACATACATATTCCCGACAAGCGTTTATCCCGAATACTTGTTCCCAACACCCTTTTTCCTGAATCGAATCCCCGACAGTACTTTTTTCCCGACACCCTTTTTCGTTGAAGAAAATTTTTCAACGATTTCGTTGCCATAGGTACAGATGATCATATCGTGTATTTATCAATCACGTTAAGATTTTTCGTACACAATTAACGTCAAAGTCGCCAAAACCGTAATATATCAAAATCGACAATGGATCGTTTACAGAAAATTGTCGAAAAAAATTATTTGTTAATGGGTCCGTGCACCTTTATTCGAGAGATCGCGATAAAAAATCGTACTGGAACTGTCAGAGTTTAAGAGCACGTGAATGCCAGGCCAGAGCTGTTACTGTCGGACATGGGGATGAAGTGACGATATTGCGAGGGCCGATTCAATCGGAACATTCGCATGCTCCAAATCGGGAAAAAGGTGTGCTCTTATGTCTTACGGTCGAATGTCTCAGCAACTCTATTTATCAATTGTCAGGACAGACGTTATTTTAAAAAAGCTGTCGGGAAATCGTTTTTCGGTAAAATTGACTGTCGTGACCTTCGTTCCGGGAAATCAGGAAATCAGACGGGAATCGTTATAAAGAGGTATACAATTTGTATACACAATTTAATATTCGAATGCTTCATTGTATATTTATTTTCAATTTAACTAAGCAAAAGTAAATAAATTAAAAAAAAAGCAAATTAGAGAAGTGAACTAAAAAAAAATTTAAAATAAAAAATAAAAAAAATTTTAAAAAATTAAAAAAAATTAAGTACACGAGGATTTGAACCCGCGCCCGTGGATGCCAAATATTTTTATGATTTATCGCAAGCGATAAAAAGATTTGGTTTCAACAGTTCATGAAATGGTTCGTCGAACTCACAGAAATATTTCGGATGACTTATTTTTTACTTGTATCAAGTGAAATATTTTTCCTAGTGTTTGCTGCAAATACTAATCACTTGGGATAAAAGATAAATGTTTGCTTGAAATAATAAGTGTTTAATTTAAATATTCGGTAATTTGCCGCAAATACTTTCAAAGCAATCTTTTTTTGAGTGCACGTTTTCTGCTATCTTGTGAGCTCCACTCCAATTTTGACGTCAAACTTTTGTTAATGCAGTACATGACCTATTAATAACCACTTTCGCTGCAAATTCGATAGTGGAGATGGCTCTCGGAAAACATATTATCAGAAATTGTCGAAGCCAATTCTTGGTAAAAAATATAAACTCTGTTTGCTAACCACGTTTCATGAATCGATGAATGTTAAAACTCCACATGTGAAATTTTTCAACTCTGCTTTTTCGGCAAATTCTTGTAGATAAGATTCCCACACAAATTTCAAATTAAAAAAGTCATTCATTATCTGCTGTATTCACTAAGAAGTTCTTGATATTTACCCACGTATTGATTTATTATTTCTACGCATTATCATATTTTTTAAAAAAGAAAAATGTTACTGTTTCACATCAAAAATATGTTCAAATATAATAAATAATATGAATACTCCATAATAATTCATTATTTCAATGAAATCCGTTGTTTGTTTCCAAAAAAAATTATCAATCTTAACTTTTTAGAACTAATTTATTTCAACCAAGGGTTTCTGTTGTCATCAATTGTTTCTTCTTTAAAAAATTTAATAATTTTTTCGACTCCTTTTGTATCTTGTGACATGTGGGGTTTTAACACTCATCGATCCCAATGATTTTCCGTATGATTTATAGATTTTAAATTTCATTGTCATTGGGAGGAATGAAGATTACTGCACATAACGAAGCTGCTACAATATATCGTGATTATATTTGCTTGCCTGATCTATGATTAACGTCTCTATTTGAAAAACTCACAAAACTTCCAGAAAAGTATGTGGTCTGTCAAATCATACATTTATAACCCTATTATTATGTTGCTAATTTCAATTATTTACAGTTTCTAAATAACTAAACAAAACAAATACACTTACAATACTCATATAAAATTAAAATTAATTAAGAATCATTAATTAATCAAGCGCACACACAGAAAAAAAAATTGTATTCCCAACAACTTTATGTTTTGATTCAAGAATTTATGTTGGTTAAAATCTTCCCAACAACTTTTGCTCTTGTTTTAAATACGAAATTGTTACGTATTATGCATAACGAAAAATTGTTGAATCAAGTAAAAAGTTGTTGAAGTTTTAAGAACGAAAATTGTTGTATTAAAAGCGAAAAAATGTTGGAAATTTATGAATGGAAATTGTTGTTTCAAAAGCGAAACTGTTAACAATATTTAAAAGCGAAATAGTTGAACGAAGAATAAATGATTGTTTAAATGTTTGTTCTTATATAAGTCTTTATTAGCAATCTATCTTACGGCAATAAAAAAGATACAGTAGTATGAACATTGGTAGCAGTATGAGCCTAAGAAGTCAAACGGCGTTTTCATACGTGTAACTGATGCTTCAACGGCAGCATTTTGCGTTTTATCTTGACTGGCGATAGAAAGAGGACATAGTACGATAATCAGAAGCGAAGTGGATCGTGAGCGAAGTCAGGTTTACATCATCCGCGAATCCAAGTATCCAAGTTACGTTCAATAAAGCGTAATTTATTATGGAATTCATACGCTACCAGAAAGATGGGAGAAATTAGTGTTTAGTGTTTAGTTTATATGAAATGTTTCTTACCCTTAATCGTTATATAAAGTTTTTTAAATAAAACAGAACTTATTCAGTAATTTAAAAGTTTTTTTTTTGTTGCTTACAAAAAAGAGTGTTTGAAGTTTTGTATTTAAAACTATTTTTTATATTTGTTATGACAAATGCGTAAACAAATTAAGTATCAAGAACAAAGTTGTTGATTTAAGAATAAAATATGAATTTCAACAATTAAAAAATAACAATTTTTTAAGAATGAAAAATTGTTGTTTTAAGAATTTTTTTTTTCTGAGTGCACGCTTCATTTCAACAACTTCAACATTAATAACCATAACCATTCGCCCAACACGAATAGCTCCCACTTTCTAAAATTAGTTCAAGCCCAGCTTTGTTTTAAATCAATTTATCACAAGATCGTTCATCATCTGCATTATCTAGCGCTAGATTATTTGGTTAGTGACCCCTGATGATCAAAACAAAACAAAATAAAACAATAAAAAAAGATATCAACTGCTTTTTAACGGTCTCATCTATTCAACCATAAAGCTCTCAAAATGTTACATATGCAAAGCAGGGTTTACTTTCAGTCAAAACAATCAATTATGTCAGGCTTACTTTGAATAGAATACATAGAGTGATAGTTGCAAAAAAACAAACCGATGATACATATCTTTTTTTTTTATTTTTGCGAATTCTCTGCGAAAGTTCTTAAAAATGTTTTCGTAAAAAATTTAGTATAAAAATGATCAACCAAATGTATAAAGTACCACTCTAGCTAAGCTACTTGTACCGAAAAGTTTAAAAGAAAACTAAATTAAATGGTAACTATAATGTATAAAAAAATTTTCTAAAACGATTAAATAAAATAATTCTTCCTTAGAAATTCTTTGTGCTGGCACTTGTATTACTAGCCGTTACTGTAGCAGCAACGGCTAATGTTCTTTCCAATGAATATTTGCCACCCGTACAGGAGACGCAAGTTAGTGGGACACCACCCGCACTTGCAATTCCAGCTGAAGACACTGCTGTACTCGCCGATGATGGTTATCGCTATAAAGTGATACATCGTACAAAGTATCGTCATCGTCGTGATGTCAACGAATTGCCATCGAACGATTACTTGCCTCCAGTTGCTTCAGCTCCCGTTGAGGAAGTCCAAATTGTAGCTTATCCACAGGACTCTGCCATACTCGCCAATGATGGTTATCGTTATAAGGTAGTACGACGCACTAAATATCGTCATCGTCGTGATGTCAATGAATTGCCATCTAACGAATATTTACCTCCAGCCTCAGCTCCTGTCGAAGAAGTTCAAATAGTCGTTGAACCTCAAGAATCAGCTGTTCTCGCTGATGATGGTTATCGTTATAAGGTAGTGCGACGCACTAAATATCGTCACCGTCGTGCTTAAAAACTTTATGCTTAAATTTATAGTTTAAATTCCCTAAAACGCTTCCAAAAATAATGTACTGAGTGTGAAAAATATATAATAAAGTTACATCTTTCTTTTAAAAGATTTTTTTTAAAGGTCTTAAGCTCTCGCTTACATTGAAGTGACTAAACGGAGAATGATGAAATATTGCGAAAAAACGACGGAGAATGATGAAACGGAGAATGACGAAATGTTGCAAAAACAGTAATATCACAATGAAATTGAAACTGGTGGATAGTACCTGTAATTTCCTTACATAAAGATAAAATAATATGGTAAGTTATACAAAAAAAACTTACGCGAAGAATGATGCACACTTGCGTACTTTACAAAATTTTTAAACTTTTTTAAAAAAAAAAACACACGAACACCCACTATCCAAAACCCAAAAGTGACTGAGCAAAATATACACTGAATCTCCTCCGGAGTTAGACTAAATTGAGGGACCACTTACATGGCTGTCAGTTCTGTACAAAAACATTTTTTCCAAGAGTTAATTCAGAAAAACTGTAGCTGAAATATTTATACAGACAATATCGTCTAAGTTTTTTAAAACTAACGTAATTTGCAAAACGGGCAAATTAAGTGCACTAAAAAGCGGTTAGGTGCAGGACGGAGAATGAGTTTTTATGTAAAGTAATAAAAACAATATTTTTTTTTTTTCCAAGCAATTCGTGTAGAAGCACTGATTAAGTATCTGTATAAAATAGTTAAAATATCAAATTTTAAATTTAATTATAGTTTTGAGGCTCGGGACATAGAATGTTACATTTTTTGGAGACTCATCCATGTATGTGCGAACTAAACCAATCAATACAATTAAATTCATAACCATTATGTACCTTGAAAAATTTGCCCAATGCTTTGTAGTCCAAGCCATCTGAGCAATTGAAAACGACACATTTCTTTGCCACAGCTTTCGCTAAATCCTTGCATGTTTCCGTTTTGCCTGTGCCAGCTGGTCCTTCTGGAGCGCCGCCTAAGCACAATTTCAAGGCGCCCATCAATGTTCTGCAATAAAGTTTGGAAAAAAAAAAGAAAGACGTCAGCAAAATTTACATATTGTAAAAAATGTGGAAACCATTGGCCATTTTCATTTTCATTTTTTTTTTTTTTTTTTTTGTTTTGTTTGTCCTTTTCGTTTTGGCGATTTTTCATAGCTGTGTGTGAACTATATTTTCCTGTCGCTACATTGATTTATGAAATTTATCTGAAAGGCCATTAAAGGATTTTTCTTTCATTTCTTTTTTTTTTTTCATATTACATACATATGTAAATAAATGCTACGTATTTACATGACAATATTTATTTATTTATATACTTTTTTCTGTTTATTTAGCAGATTCCTGCCAACAAACAGTCAGCGTCATACGTACGTATGTTTATTAAAATTCAATTTAATGGATTTCATATTGTATTTCATTGTCTATTTGTTATTTGCGTCTTTTTTATGGTTTTCGAAGTCTCTCCACCCCCCTACTTGTGTATATTTTTTTCTCAATATTGACCCTTTATAAACATTCGGAAAGTACAAAGCTTGTCGCAAATTGAAAAAAAATAAAAAATTCGATTTCCGACTCACCTGTAACATCGGTCAGTTAATGGCGTCACCACTAAACGTGGATTATTACCCAAGTATTCCATGCCGTACTTGACATCTGTCACTACCATGCTGACACATACGTAGTCTTCTTTTTCTATAGTGAAAATAAATGAAAAATCATATTATTAGAGTTTACTTTATAGCATGTAGTATCTACTCACTGTCATCTGCCTTCCAATAGTAGCGCAATTGTGATATCCAATCAAATTCAGTTATAGATGATATATCAAGTTCTACAAGACTCGCTATGACATCACGCGCTAAAAAAATATACATTTATTTATGAGTTCATCATCCGTGAAACTCTGAATATCAACCGAAATCTTACCATGCACATCGAGCACAATCAAGGCCTCAATTGTTATTCGTGTGCCACTTGATAGATCCGTGCGCACCAACTGAACCAATTCAGCGATTTGAGCAGTACATTTGTCTCTAAATTCTGGCACTTCTACATTCTCAATGGCTTCTTCAGCCTAAAAGAAATATACATATTTGGATAATACTCTGAAAGAGTTGATAAAAAGAGTGCAGTGGGTAACTGTTTGGGCCTGACATAGCATACTGAATAAGTCTTTTCACGTTCATAGTAGCATAGAAGTCAGGGAGAAAGTGGATGAATTGGTGAGTCTAATGCCTTTCTGGACGTATTCAAAAAGTATCGGCTTACGTTTTTCTTGAAACCGTCAAGAGGGACCATGACCTATACTATCTTTAACCGGAAGTAAAGCTTCTTCTCTACATATACCATTTTCTGGATGACTGGAATGGCGAACTTATTAACAGAAACTGTTTTGATGCCGATTGGCTTACGGTTTTTGGAACTCATGTTGAGAAACTGCATACTCCCTATTAAACCTGCTTTAGAAATTACTTTGAACTATTTGAGGAAAACCTATCGGGTTGAAATTTAGTCGAAAGTTAAAATACCTAAGCTCAATAGAATGAATTTAGTTAGTTAGTCAAATGTCTACCCTTATGGGCTTGCAAAGATTGCCTATACAAACACCTCTGAGATCACCCTGCAGGCCCACGGGTTACTTAAAAATTCTTTTGTAAACCAAACTAAACCAAAAAGATATATAATCAAGAGACGCAAAGAAGCACTGGAGCAATTTTTTGGAATTTGTATTGGCCACAGACGGTAGCTTTGACGAATTTAGAAGTTGAACAATAGCGTAGTTCAACCAAAGAATCTATTTATATCCCTTCGCTTCCGGATGAGAAGAGATGTATACAGATTTTTTGGCTGTCGTTCAACTTCTAAATTCGTCAAAACAACTGTCTATGACCAATACAAACTCCAAAAAATTGCTCCAGTGCTTCTTTGCGTCTCTTGCTTATATGTATATCTCTTCGACTAAACTGATTATTTCTTATTATCTTGTGTTTTTAAATTTTTATTCAAAACACATACCTTCAAAACTGTGTTACTGTTTTATTCAATAAATAAATTTTTGATCTGTATTAACAGTGCTTTTTGAACTGCAACAAACATAAATTATTACAGTGCTTCGCAACTTGTAAAATCACAGTGCGTGTCAAATTGTGGAAGGGACGAAGTACTTCAGTCCTCCTCAAACTGTATTAACACAGTGATTGTCAAACTGTGTCAAAGCGTCTCTCTGAGCGAAAGACTTAGGAAACTATTTCATATAATAGAAAGATAATCAAATACGGTGGAATATATCCCTAGACATGTTAAATGAAATCCCCAATAGGTGAATAAGAAAATTTTTCTTTTTTCGTTTTTTACTCGGCATGGGGAGCTTAAATTAAAAAAAAAAAAAAAAAAATTTGAACATGCTTGAATAAGTCATCAGAATACACTGTATTCATAATGATGAACGGCGTGCGGTCCGAAAATAATATAAATTATTTAGTCGTAAAAACACTACAATTTGACCTGTCATGTGGCCGTGATGAGCAATTTTGAATTTTTAACCCTTTTCCTTCCCTGTGTGCCACATACGATTTTTCTGAATTTGACTTGAGAATATTCGGAAAGGTGCTCCGTAACATATCTACTTCTTCTGAAATTTGTGCTCTCCCGTACACTATCGGAAATCTCGATTTTGCCGAAAGTTAAAGGTAAAACAACCTCGTGCCAGCCCCTCGTGTCGAAATTTTCTTGTTCACCTATTGGGAATTTAATTTTACACATCTAGGAATATATTCCACCACAATTGGAAGTATATGAAAAAATAATTTTTTTTTCTGATAACCAGGGTCAATTAAGTGAAGATTATTTTCGGATATGCCCATATACACAATTGACTTACAAAGTCACAAGACATTATAGTCGAATTTCTAGAGTTCACTGATGTCCCTAGTAAGCCATGCTTCGTCAGCAGCAAACCCAGACTAAGATTAAAATCAAATTCTAGATGATGTACCATAAACGACAGATTTCTTGCTATTCTTAAGGTCGTTCTCAGTTCAATGTTTTCCTAATTTTCAGAACTCATAGATAGACCGTTAAATGCAAGATCATGATAAATGGTCGTGAATTCAAATGTCGAAAAAAATTTGTCCTATTTTTGCAATAATTTTATATTTTGCACTGATTAGCCCTGTTGAGGCCTGATTGTACCTTGGGTAAATGGGCCTATCTGAAATTACGATTGCGGGCAAGATTATGAGCAAACGTACCAAATTTGTACCAAATTTTATGCATCGTGCTTCATCCGTTTGAGTACAATTGTAATTTCAATAGACTGACGGTCACATTTGCCAAATAGCTCAACAAAAAAAAAAAAATTTAAAATCAGGAAAAAATGTTTCCGACATTTTAGCCGATTTACCACCATCCATCACTGAAACTCGGCAAAAAACCCTAATGAAGTATTTCGAATGATTAAAACTTACCTCAAAAGTCCATGCCATGCAAGATATACTTTGCACAACCTGCCCAGGCCATGATACAACCCAGACAACACGATCGACCATAAAGTAATCTTCCCAAGCTAATTTCATTTGTTCACGTACGCTATCGAGCATCGTGGTTTCAACATCCTTAAGCCAAAGTTCGACGAGACCCTATAGTAGAGTTTGATGAAAAATTTATCAAATTTTCAATTTGTATCACAACTTTAAACTTACATTTGCCAATTGTGGATTAATGCGACGCACGAGGCTGACTCTTTCATTTTCATCAGATATCATTTCGGTTATTTCCATATTTTCATCAAAAGTTAAAGCAGCAATCTGTTGAATTTAAAAATTTTCTGGGACATTTGCTTTAATACTATAGATAAGCACTTGTACTACTTACGCCCTCAAAACATTTCTTAAGATGGGGCTGTACACGCAAAGGATCCTTCGTTTCCGAAAGTATCTCCAAAAGTTCATCGTTTGACAAGAAGAAGAAACGCGCAAAGAATAAACGCTTTTGCTCCAAATAGGTATTAAGACCCTTCTGCACAGTCTCTAGATCCTCAACTGCCTTGGTAAAAAGCTCCAACATATCTGGATAATCGGTAGCAACGAGCACATTCAAATCATTTAAAGTATGACGCATAATTTTGCGCCACAGTTTGTCCACCTAAGGAAGAGAAAATTGAAATTAAAAACCTTGCCCGCTCCCAAAAAAAATGTCACTTTTTCAGACACTCAACCTACCACTTTGAAATTTCTACCCTCTACCGGCATTTGTCGCATAATATCCTCTGAACTGAAAATTGGCTCCAAATACATCCATGTAATTTGCACCTGCGTCCATGCATCAATTATATTCTGTATCAATATCAGGCGCGTCTCCCAATCGTCCGCTTTCGAACCGAGCGCAACAATAAATGGTGAACGTTTCATTGCCTGTGTGCGCATTATATGATCATCCAACTGTGTCTGTATATCATCCAGCGCTGCCAGTATATGTGTATCTGAGTCACGATATTGCAACACCTCAAATTTAACATCCTTCCAGTCACGTTGCATTGCGTCCAATATTGAATTCAGTTCATATTCCTTACCCGCTGCATTTGAAATCTCTTCCAGTTGCGGTAGTATACTCATTATATCGACATCTATCATATCTTTCAGCGTTGGATACAGGTCTGGATTAACTTCACGTCCAAGTTGTGTTGAGACTAGGGCCCAATGACGTTCCATCAGACCTTGACGACAAATAGCATCGAGTACCGGTAAGTAAACACGGAACTTTTCGATTTTAACGCGTACTTGATCTGCAGCGCGTCGGGCTACAGGATTGTTACCCAATTGCCGGGACAGTTTGTAGATGATCTGGTGGTATACAAGAAATCAATGATTAAAAATATATAAGCAGTATAAGTGAAGTTTTCAGCACCTTATGCATATTTTCAACTTCTTCGCGTATAACATCTGCATTAAGACACTGGAAGGGACCATACATCCTAAGCAATGAAAGTAAAACAATTTTTTTAGGTTGAAATTTTATATTTTGCAACTCTCGCATACCAAATCTGATGATCTTTTTCAAATTCATATGCAGTCTTCCATAACTTTTCGATTGGTTCCATTTTTTCAATAATTTCCAAGAGCATGGGAAATGCTGATATATCGATTTGCAATAAATGTTCCTCCACATTGATGGCTTTTGCCTCACGACTTAAGTTCTAAACAAAATGCGTACAAGTTCTTTTCATTGTTTTGGAATTGGTATTCAAAAGTGCTACTCACCTCAATAATTTCGTATAGCTCATCTACCGTATCAACGCGTTCTTTTAGCTCTTCCACTGTCAGCACATCACGTACCTCTTTTACACGGAAACCATCCATGCGTCGTTTCTCATACAGAATGAATTCTTCAAATTTAGCACGTCTTTCGCTGAAATTGAATATTTGAAATTAATTTTAAAACATTACCCATTAACATCGGCCTCAATTTCATATATTCTGCCCTCCATATTTGGAGTAAGAAGCTTTTTCGAAAGTTGGAAATAAAATCAAAAAACAAGAATACAATGTAGACCTAGCGAAGAAACTGATGGGTATTTGACTGCGGTAAATCTTGTTGGCGCCACTTTTGTTGCACTAGCACTTTAAACTGAGAAAAAAAGCGTAGCATACGTCCAGGTAAAACTTTATTGATATCGATTCGTTTATTGATGCTAGTATTGGATGCGTTTTTAACTCAACTAAATAATGATATTTTCAGGAGCCAAACGCGAGCGCAGAGAGCATTTGTGTATACGCACACAAATTTGAATGCACAACTTACAGTTCTTCTTTATCATCCATATGGTTTCTGCGCCACTACATGGAAACGAAGTTCTGCGTGCGTGTTGGTGCCCACCGTTGAATATATGTAGCCAATGGGAGTAAAGAACAAAAACACGAAAACATTCAGATACGATTGGCAAGGGCTGGGATCAAAGTACTTGCAATAGCAACACCTAAGAATCATGCTTTTGAGCTGAGTAATGCCCCAGGCAGTCGACAGCTTAAATCTGGATTATGGACGTAATAATGCTAAACTTTTTATTGCATGATTTAAGGCATTTTTTAAATACATATTTCATAGAAATCGACTAGAAGAAAATTTCCCAATTTAAGGGCCAACAAATTCTAAAACATCAAAAACAAGATTAATAGTGAAATAAGCATTAGAAAAGCTAATTAAAATTTTTTGAACCCTGAATTGGGAAATTTTCTTTTAGCCAATATATTTATTTGAAAAATGCCTAAAATCATCCAACAAAAAAATTCACATAATTACGTCTATATTCCAGAAGCTTGACACGATTCTCGGATTAAGTTTTAAGGTAGATTGAATCCACTACTCTAATAAGATGTGAAATCAAGATTATATTAAAGTATTAAGCCAGTCTTAGTGTCAATCACTAAAATAATTAAAATTTGTGCAAATTTTACTCACCGTAAGGCCATCTCAAGATTATCACGAACAACAAGCAAGCGGGCTGCACTCAAATCTAAAACTTGTTCCAGCTCCGAAGGTAGTATGAAAGTGCGGGAATTCAAATGGATGTCGTCACCTTAAAAAATACGAAAATGAGCTATGAATATTTCATCAAGATAACTTTACATTTATAATAACTTGATCAGAATAAAATATTCTGCACTAAATATCACTAAAAAATTCTTTAAGAAAACCAAATTTTCTTAAATATGTATATTGAAATTCTCATTTGTTCCCACTACTTTGGTTAACCAAACCAAGTAAAAAAAAAACGAAGGCTCAAAGATCAGTTTTCGCACTTAGCAAACTAGCTCGGTTTATATATAACTGACTAACCAAGAAAGTGGAAACGGGCTTTAAGTGGAAAAAAGTTAGTGAAAACTGTTTTAAGATACTTAAAAAAAAGAATTAGTTTGACCCATTTTCTGCCGCTGTTTGAGTTTTCGAACAGCAAATTTTGTCATGGTTTAGGAAAACAAAAATTTTAATTATGGTACATATTTAGTGTGACCTCATACAACAATATTTTTTAAATCGCATCTTCTTAAAGACCGCTTAAGTGACTCACACGAAATTTACACCACATCATCTTTAAATTAAAGGTGACCCTCATACAAAAATAATATTAAATAGCATTATCTCGAATGCCGTTTAAACGATTCATATGGAAATTACACCAAGTGACATCTATAGGTAAAGAGAGGGGGTAAGAGTGTTCGGACAAAATGTTGAGGTGAAAATGGAGGTTAGTTTTACATTCTTCTCCTCCAGGGACACTCTGAAAGCCTTGCAGGCGGGAAAAAAATTTCATAAAAATATTTTGTTTCGCAGGCTGCCCCCTAAGTACAGGATATAGTTGAACTCACATTTTTTCGCCTAAGGGCGACACCTTGATAGCTATGAGGCTATTTATCGATCATCCTCACACTTGAACTTGGACCTTGATAAGTCGCCACTAAACATCATCCAATATGCCCCAATTTTTAGCTTTATTTGATCAAACCTCTTAAAAAAGTGGGTTGTAGCGTATCCAAATCGACAAATCGTGCACTTTTCATGTCTAATATGCATACTCAACATGGCAAAACTATAGCAGCTAAAAAATTTTGGACAAAGAATTCGTGCTTGTTGGGTCATAATTACTATAGAAAAATTACTTCAAATTCTAAATTCGAACTTTTATTTGGCGCGACTGAAAATGGGTTAACTGGTACTTATATAAATATTAAGTTCTTTTAATAAAAAAAGGCAGTTAAAGTAACATTAAAATATAATATTATATTATATTATATACATCAAGGATGTCATAAAATAAAACTCTACATATAAATATTTTGCAAAATTTTCGGAATTACAACACCCATGCAAAAATATTGATTTTTGATTTTTTTTTCAAACTTTAATTATCTTATCAAAATTAAAGTTGTTGAGAAGAAGTGGATCATTGGTCGTTATTGTTTTGTGTTGGATGGGCAGGGAAAATAACAAAAACAATTTTTGCTTGGTTGTAGTTATTCGGAGAAATTTATAAAATATTGAAATATTGTGTTTGTTGCAGACGAGCCAAAATTGTCACACTTTTATTCTAAGCTGACTACGCTTGGCACGCTTGGAAGCGATGACACCCTTGATATACCTAAGTCATATTCATACTCACTGTTCATTATTGCATGTGTTAATAGGAAAATTACACGTTTCGATACAATTTTAATTTCATCTTTTATTTGAAAAATTCGCTCATCACGACATTCGGCCAGATAGTTTTGTAAGGCAACCACTTCGGGTGTTTCCTCAGGACGTTCACCAGCTTTCATGGACATCTCCTCCAATGCATCACAAATGCTGTAGGAACAGAAACAACAAAAATATTTTTTAATAAGCATTTCTATACAATCATGATGAAAATAACATTTTACATAATTTAAAGTTGAAATAACACATACTCGCACCATATAAGTACAAACGAGTGCATACAAACAAAAATTACATGCGACCACATACAAAATGTCAATGCACTTAAGGTAATTTGAGCAGTTTTCTTGGAAAAATAAATAATTTTTGGGGTTTTAGGAAATAACGACCAAAACCAAAGGCGAAATAACGCCCAAATTATATTCATGTAAATTTGGGCCATAATAATTTTTGAAATAGCGCCCAAAATGTTGGCTATATTTCGCGTTTTTAATTAAATATAGTTTTGAAAAAATTCATATAAATAAATTTTGGGCGTTATTTCAAAACTGATTATCTCCAAAATTTATATGAAAATAGTTTGGGCACTATTTCGTTTTTGTTTCTGGGCATTATTTCAATTAGTTTGGGTGTTACATACTTATTTTTACCTCGAAAATGGCTCAAACTATCCATAGTGCAATGAAGTGGATAGAATGATGACTACACACATATGTGGCTGGACATTCAGTCAAAATTATAGGGTCAAACTTTATTTGGAGCATATTAAGTGTAGTATGTGTTTACATATGGGCGGTAACATTTCATTAAGTGCACTTCATTCGTGCAGAATGAACGCACGCACGGAGAGTGTCAAGGGGTATTGTTTGATATTCGTTTGATAATTTTTGAATAATTTGAAAGTTTTAATTTGACCATAATGAATTATTATACTAAAGTTGTTTGGACTTGAATTTTATGATTTTAAATTGTAAATTCATGGCTTTGTTGTGTTCCATAAAAAGTTTACATACTTAGTATATCTTTCAATAATTCCTGCTACTTACGCTCTATTCTCATTTAAGTTCACTGCTTTATAAAAATCTGTAATGAAATCATAAATCTGATGCACCATCATTTCAATCGATAATTTCACATGTCGATTATCAAGCATGAAAAGGTTAAGTGGTATGTAATCGCGCAAATAGTAAGTGCTCTCGACGAGGGCGCGCAAATGTCTCATTAACGCTTCGACGACCTGAAATTGCAAAAAAAAAAATATATACAATTTATTGCCAATTTAATATTTTAAATAAATTGAATTATTTCCACTTGATTTTTATATTGAATAAACTCATATGATAAATTGTTACAGCAACAGCATAAACATTAACCCATTGTAGGTATACCTACATATAATTATCTAATATCCAAGCGTTGTACAAATTTAAATGGCATTTGGAAAATCTTGCAAATATACGCATGGTTCTTCCTCAAAAAATTCCAAATTATAAACAGAACTTACCAATGTCAACTGTATTGTTGATATGGTAAGTCGGGAAATTAACTTTAATGAAACAAAAACCATGATATGACCAAAAAATATGTTTTTTAGCCGAAAAGGGTCTAGAATCATAAGTGCTCCATTAGTTTTTTTTTGGAATGAAAAAAAAAATAGGTGCAGATATCGTTTTAAGAGTCTCTCTAACTTTTAAGTTGGTTTCGGGATGAATTTAAATTTCGACCCGGTCTAACATACATATCTCGTATTAACGTTAAGGTTACAAGCTTTTAGGAGGTGAAAAATCAGACGTGAAATAACAAAAAATTTTGCGTGAGTGGGGAGGGGGCGGTATCTAAACTGTTCCCCTGAGGAATTATGGGGAAATAACTGATTTTCTGACTTGTTTTACAAAAAACCCTTACCGTTTTAGAGAAAACTTTTTCATAGCAAACTTTGAGCTAGTTATAAGAGCTTTTCAAGAATGTATCTGATTAGTACGGTTTTTAAATTATTTTGTAAAGTTCTCGACCTCTAAAGCTGTTATTTTTAATAATGTATTTTCATTAATTTTGAATTTGGCGGTCTATTTAGTATGAAAAAGGTCCTATTAATATACCCTTTTCTAATTTTTTTTAGAATTCTCGTTAAATTTTGTTTAAATCAATAGTATCTACATTTATTATACCAATTTTTCGATATGAGGTCGGGAAAAATACTTTTATGTAAAAATTCGTGTGCGTTGCGCCCTCAACCGGATTGTTCTTGAAATATTAGGAAATTTGTATAAAAATGAGCTGCCGAATTAAAATAAAGTTAACAAGGATTTCAAAAAAAATTATTAACAGTTATATTAATAGGACCGTTTTCATACTAAAATGACCAATGGCCAAAGTAAAAAAATTTAAAATATCAAATTTTAAGGTTCACAACTTTGCGAAATCTTTTCATAAACTATAAACAAAATACACTCTTAGAAAGCTCATACAACTAGCTTAAAGTTTCCCAAGAAAAAATTTTCTCTAAAACGTTAGGGTGACCCAAGAAAAATTTTTTTTTTTTTGTTTGAAAAACCAGACTCCCCTTACTTAAAATTTTTTGTAAGTCTAGGCCTCATTGATCACCTCCCAGAAGCTTCGTAACCTTAATTTTTACACCCTGTATAAAACAATGCCAATAAAAGTGAATAATTGATGCATTTTTTGCTTCAAAAAAACAAATTATTGATATATTATTTGTTTCACATCTTTTTTCATATTCTTCATTTACAAGCATCTTTCGAAGATGATTAGCATTCATACAATTCGCGAAACTTAAAAGGGAAAATATAAATAAAGCATCCTGCGAGTGTAGAATTTTATATGTATGCATAAAAATGCACTTCCCATGCTGAACGTTTTTTACACTACGGCACTGTAAAACAATGCTATACATCTGTACTTTAGATCAGTCTTCCAGTGATAAAGTAGTGTGTGATTTAGATCTAGAAAATATTTGATAATTTTTTTCCGGCTCCCTGAAATAACGCCAGAGTTTTGGAACTAATGCCATTGGAAATACGCAAGAAAAATGTTTGGAAATAAAGCCAAAAATTTTCGATTAATTTTTTGACTTTCTTTCTAAAAATTAGTACCAGAAAATTTCTGGACTTATGGTTTTTTTTTTTCATTTTGTGAACTTTTGGAAATAAAGCCATAATTTTGGACAAAAAATGGCAGAAAAGTTTTGGGCTTTGTTCAGAAAACGATATGGAAATATCGCCAGAATATTGTATGGAGTTTTTTTGGCTTTATTTCAAAAAAAAATAATCTGGTGTTATTTTCAGGAGCCAAATAATCTCAAGCTAAGGAATTTTTCTTCAAATATAAAAGATCTCTGAAAAAAGTTTTTGTCTCATAAAAGTAAAATAAATTTAGCGAAACATTCTTTTAGTTATTCTTCAAATTCGAAAGTTAGATAGCATCAAAACAGCAAGTACCTAATGTTTCGAAACAAATTACATACTTTTACAACTCTGTGTTACTTACCGGCAATTCTGGCAGTATATTCTGTGTGAAGATTTTCTCTACAATTGGCATCACTTTGTTGCTCAACAGCGCATGGTAGTACTTATAGATGGGAAACAAATACACCTGTGGTCCACGCCAATTGGACATGACAACTTTACGCACCTTTTCATACAGACGCAACATATCAATATGAGTTTCCGGTACACAATGCAGATAGCCATGGGTGTCTTCCGCTGTTAAAAATGGATATTACATTAAATATATCAATTGAAATGAGAGAAGCATATTTGCACATGAATGTAAAATATGAAATATTTCTTTTAACTTGCACATACGAGTTTTTTCATCATCAATGTTTAATATTTACCTTTCGACATTAAAAATTCGAGTCGTGGAATTTGATAGCCAACACGTAAGATAGTTTTAAATAAAGTAACAAAAAGCTCTGGTAAATCTGTCAGATATGGATAGACAAAAAGTTTTCCCCAATTATCAAGTAAAAATTCTACATGATCATCAGGTTCAAGTGGTGGCTAAAATGAGAGAGTTTTCACAATAAAGTAACTGCTGAAAAAGTAGACTCTCCGCAGACACTTACCGCTTCCAAAACAGCAAGACTTGGTCGAACATAAAATATATTTGCATCATCTTCTTCATCGAGTGTATAAAGATCAGGTCCCTTACCACGTTCACCAATATTTTCACGATCACGTCCATTTGTGAAATGTGCACCAACCACAGAGACAGTCAATGTCATGAAAGGACGACGTTTTAGCTTTGGATCGAAACGATTGTATGCCTCAATATCATTGCCATCCTGTAGGTAATTATAGAGACATTTTTTTATTTTTTTTTTTTTTTTTTTTATACCGAAAAAGTGCATTATTTCTTTTGACTTGATAATATTTCTGAATTTCCAGAGAGCTCTTTCTATTTTATCACTTGAAAAATTGTTTTTTACTGTTGTTTTTTTTTTAATTTACATTCTGTTGCGGCTCGAAGTGACAGCCTTTATTTTCACTTACCATATAGCTGTATATTGTTTTGTATAAATATGTTACACTCCTTGTAATAAGTCCTTGAAGATGATATGACATTAGGGCATGCACACAATCAAATAAAATTTGCGCACGTCCACCGTATATTATATTCATTGGTACCAGATCTTTCCATGTCTTCTTCATGACATCCATCATGTCCGCACAACGTGGTAGCCAATCGTTGATGAGCAACTATTTCGAAAATATATTGTAAAACATGCAGTTTTCGTTTCTAGACATATTAATATTAAATATATTAATACACAAGACAAAAAATTTGTCCATCTTTTTTTACTATGTTTGAAATGGAGTACGACTTTAAATTATACACCATTAGAAAGGTATTTGTATGTAGATTTGCACAAAGTTAAAATTATATTACAATAATATTTTGACTTTAATCCAAGTAAAATTAATTAAAAATTTTTCAATAGTATTAACAACAAAATACAAAACACATATGTATGTTTTACTTACATCTCTAATGTCGTTACAACTCGTCTCCACAAATTCAACAATTTCTTTAGCTGTCATGGGACTATCTTTTTGATCCAGAAATATCTTGGAGAGATCCACAATTACCAAATTATTGTATCTATAAAGTTTTAATGTCAAAATAGTTATTTAACGCATTTGATATATGTTTTTATAGGTCAGCTGTTACTTAAGGCTGTCAAGACAGCTCGAAATCAGACGTAGTCGTGGAGGGACTATTCTACAGGGGTCAACAAATTTCGAAAAAAAAAATATAAATGAGATCACGGTAACTTTCTTGGTTGATTTGCAGTCGCCTGATTCCGAATCTGTCAACAATTTTTCTTTCTAAAGTGCAGAAAACGCTATTTCAGGCATATGGCGCATTTCCAAGGAGTAGCGTAGCTCACTTTTGACAACGGCACCGTTTAGTCATAATCTTCTTCGATAAACTAAACTTTTTTGCTTTTGAAATTGGATCATTACTTTCCGAGGTACACAAAAAGTAATTTTTTGCACTTTAGAGCAAGACCATTCCCACACGGAAAAAATTGAGTGTCATAATTTTTACTCTACTCGAGCACGAAAAAAGTTAAAGTAATTAACATAAAATTTCAAATATATATTTGATTGTTCCCTGAGGTAATATTTGGAAATAAAATATTGTAAAATAGTTAAGTAATATTTACTCATACTATACGTAGAGCAAAATATGCTTTCAGGCAAAAAAAATTTATAACAATTTTTACTTTATAATTCTAGTAAAATTATTTAGGTTTGGACAGACATTTGCTTAATGTACAAATATTATACCTTTTTATCATATAGGTCAGTGGTGTAGAGGTCTAATAAGTTTGCAATTCATATTAAGTTGCTATCTATCAACCGCACGGACCCCCGGTTCGGATCCTAGTACGGTCAGTTCGTTCCTTTTTGTTTTTTTTTTTTTTGAACTTTACAGTATGGTAAATATCACATACATTTTTTCAAAAAAATTTCTGTACTTTAAGGTTATTCGAAAAATCTGAATTTACCAAAACATTAAGGTAAAAATTATTTTATTGGTGAGTCGTCACTATATTGACTTGAAATTCTAGTAAAATTTACTAGAAATAAAGTAAGTAGTACGAACTATTTTTTTTTTTTTACTCCGTGCAGACCTGATAAAGAAACTATTGAGGGTGTCACCTTTGGCCTGGCCAAAAATTAAATTCCCCACACTGCGGTATTTTGAATATGTCGCTTTTACGGGAGGTGCCATTCCCTCTTGACCAAATTCATTTTGATTTGCTCAGATCTTGACCTAACTATACAAATTAACTGTGCGAAATTTGGTTTCATTACCACAAAAAACGTTTGCACTGCAAAACTGTGAAAATTATACTTATGTGGGACGTGCTGCGCTCTCTTGTCCGAGCTTGGCCCGTTTTTGCTAAAAGCTTGCATTTACTGTCCTTAGCCTCTGAGTGTAATTTAGTTGGATTACCTTGAAAAACGCTTTTGGTATAGAATTTTGAAACTTTTGCTTATATGAGAGGTGCCACGCCCTCTTGTCCGACTTGGATTATTAAAAAAAAACCCTTTCGGTATAGCAGTATGAAACTTTTGCTTACGTGGAAGGTGCCACGTTCCGTTGTCCGAATTCTCTCTGTTTTTGTTCAGAGCTTGCATTTACCGTTCCTAGTGTCTCAGTGAAATTTGGTTGAATTATCTCAAAAAACCTTTTTCAGTATAGCATATGGAAACTTTTGTTTATATGTGAGGTGCCACGTTCTTTTGTCCGAATTCTACCTGCTTTTGCTCAGAGCTTTTACTTACTATACTAAGTATTAATGTGTATTTTTGTTGCTTTATTGCGAATAATGATCTTAACAGAGCGTTTTGAATAAATTTTTTCTATGGGCGGAAGGCGTGTCCATTGATTTATTTCACTTATTTTCTATCCATCAAGTTGTAGGAAATTTCATTGAATTATCTTGCTTCCAAAAAATTTTAAAATGATTTCAACAGACGGTTAGACAGACAGACAGGCGGCTATATCGAGTCAGGAGTTGACGCTGATCAAGAATATATATATATTTCCATACCTATCACGCCTCCTTCTCTGAGTTACGGAAGGACAAAGTGAATATAACCTGGGTGTAGGATATAAAAAGGCTGCCAGATTCGGAATAAGTGACCGCAAATAAGCCAAAAATTTAACAAGATCTCATTCAAAATTTCGTGTTGAAAAGTCTTATGATGAATGCTGTGCGGGTGCTGAAAATTTTTCTTTTTTTTTTTTCAGTGTCAAATTAAGCTTCACTACTTAATACTTACAGTTGATGCCAGAGTAAATTTAACGCTTGTATCACCGGATGTGTTGTCATTAAAACTTGATCCAATCGATTGGTAGCCAACTGTACGTTTGTCTTCCACGAAACGGGTGAACGTATGGTCATTACAGGGAAGTCGGGTGGTTCCATTTCTAATTGTAAACGCTTACGCTCCAATGGTGACCTGTTGGGAATACAATTAAAGGATAAGTTGCGATTAAAAGCATCAATTTACAAAATTGCATCATTACAACTTTTGCTAATAGGAACATACGTCAACTTACACTTAGCAAACGATGACGATGACGATGATGACTACGGTGATACTTACTTAAGTAGATAACGCAGGAAGGCACGTTTGACATAGTAGCGAAAATCTTCTTGCAGATCAATTAAACAGGATAAAATTAGAGCTGCAATACTTGCGCGTACAGCGCGTGACTCATTATTAAAGAGATAATCCAGTAGTATCACTTCGGGGAAAATGCGAGGCCATAATTTCTGTGATGCATTAAGAGAAAAAACAAATAAGTTTAGGAAAAGCCATGAAACAGAAGAAGAGCTACATGATTGACATACAAACAGAAAATTTTCTAAATTTTAGTTAAAGTTTCAGCAAACTTCATTGAATTTTATGCAATAAGTATGTAATTTAAGCATTTGAGCCTTAAGTCAATATTGATGTATGTGCATTCAACAATTAAGCCCACATTTATGTGAATATGTGAATATTTGTTGTTCAAAACTTTCTCCAACTATAATATTCCCATATTTGCACTTGAATGTTGGTTGCTTTTGACGCTTAACATTTCCAAGAACTCATTTTACCAATAACGATGTAAGAAACTTTTCCATAGTTGTAAATACCTTAAGGAGCTAATACTCTTGCATACATACATATATGAAACATGAAACATAATTATGCATTTTGGCCTCCAATAATGCTGGTGCTGGCTGCCCTTGTCCTTTTGACTTGTTAATTTTGTTCAAGCCAATGGATTTAACTTCGATACTGCAAATACTACGAATGACTGAACTCTCGCTCACTTACCTCTTCCTTGAGCACAAACTTATAAGCATCTTGAAGGAATGGAATCTTTGCATTGATTTTTGGCAAAACTTTCTTAATCAACTTCGATGGATAAGTCTCGAGGCTTAAAATAGCAAGCTGCAAGTAAATGAAAGAACTTAAGTTTAATGTATATTCAATAAGTATGTTGGGAGGAGCAAAAATGGGAAACTTCTTGGAAAAAGGTATTTTATGTGGAGAGCGGGGGGAGGCAGCGTTTGAAGTGCGTCAAGATGTAACGAAATTATATTGCGCGTTTCAAATACATTGGAAAGTCAAGTGGAAAAATCAATAAGTACTTAATTTAAAAAGAAGCTGTTTACATTAAGCTCTAATCAGACTTAATTTTTATTTCATAATTTTTTTTTTTTTCAGAAAAAATATTTTGTTTTTAATTAGGTAATGTCATAATCCCTAAAAAATGAATGGAGAGTAATTTTTGGGTAGAAGGAATTCCTTGCATATTTTTAAGGAAAGTGTAAACGACAAACAAAAAATGGCACCTGTGGAGGGGTACGCCTGAGGAGTCATACGAAAAAAACACTGGTTTCTGAACTTGTTTTACAAACCAAATGTTTAAGAGAAAAATTTTATATGGAAAACTTTTAGTTTATTGTATGAAATTCTATGCATTTACTTGGTTTATAAGGTTTAACAGGATTTCGTAAAGTTTTGGACCTTTAAAGTTGTTAAGTTAATTTTTTTTGTTTCTAACTTTTTCACTTTGGCGGCCATTTAAGTTTGAAAAAGGTGCTATTAACATATGCTTTTATAATTTTTTTTTTGAATTTTCGTTAAATTTTCTTTAATTTGGTGGCACGTTTTTTATACCAATTTTTTTAATTGAGGTCAGAAAAAATTACTTTAATGTAACAGCACATGCGTTAGTCGCATGCGATGCGCTCCCCTTTATCTGCCGGAGACTTCAAATCGATTGTTCTTGTAAAATATTTTTTCTGACCACAAATCAAAAAATTTATATGACAAATGTTCTACCGAATTAAAGATAATTTAGCAATAATTTAGGGAAAAACTATAGATGGTTTTGTTAGTAGGACCTTTTTCATACAAAGTCAAAAAGTAGTAAAAAATTTCAAATGTAAACTTTAAAGGTCCAGAATTTTATGAAATCCTATTAAATTTTATCAACTTAGTACATCCATAGAAAGGTCATACAATTAGATTAAGGTTTTTTGCAACAAAGTTTTCTCTAAAACGTTAGGGTGAGCCAATAATTCTTTAAGGATACATTATAGACACCCCCAGGTGCAATATTTGGTTAGTCTAGGCGTTCTCTATCACCTCACAGAAACTTCGTAATCTTATTTTTTGAACCTGGCCAAACAATTCTCAAGTGAGCCACCAAAAAAAAAACGATTCGCTTTTTTTTTGGGAATCTCTCCCGCAAACGGATCAGTAACGGATAAAAAAGCGGAGATATGAACCGTCTGGCACACTGGGTTTGAACCGATATCGATTACTCCAATTTTTTTCTGTGATATAGTTTCTAGTCACGCGGAGAGTGCCCATATATTTTTCATAATTTTCTCAGAGGCGGAGAAGTTGCTTAAATTTTTATTTATTCGAAAATGAAAAATTTTTGTTCAAAAAAAATATTATTTTATTTTTTGTTATGTTCATTATTTTAGAAAAAAAAAAAAATTACAAAACCTTTACTACTCAGTAAAATCTTCGTTTACATCGGTCGAGTAATCTAAAAAATTGTTTGCATCGATTACTTTCTGGGTTACATAAAGCATTATTTTAACACATGCATGTCACTGGGCGTAATCGATTACCCCAACAAAACATTCGTTTACATGTAATCTATGGAGTAATCGAAAAAATTATTTGTATCGATTACTTTCTGGGTTACTTTTGCGTAATATAACTATTGAATCAATGTAGTAGGACGTTATATATACATGGGGTTCTGTTTTGGGCCAAAAATTCATCAGAAGAAACATTATCTGAAATATTATATTTTTACTATTTATTTCTTTTGAAATATTAACGAAAATTAACGTCAAAATGACTTAAAAATCAAAAAATCTTAAGTAAAAACTTCCGAAATGGTTTATGTTCTCACATTACCTATTGCATTACATGTAATTGAAAAAAGTACAATATTTCGTTATTTGTTGCATTACATGTATATTTAAAATTCAAGAAATGCGTTAGGTAATCAATTATTTTTTAAGAGGCTACAAATTTTAAAAGTCTTATTGGGTAGTTGCTACAAAAAATCATTATTCTTGAAAGCCTTTTTTACGTCTAATTGGCTTAATTCAAAAATTCTTGGCCACCCTGTATTTATATTATCTTTGCATACAGTGTAGTTTAAAAGTGAAAATGATTTCGCTATAACTCCGTAACGGTACTTGCTACAGTCATAAAATTTGACAAGAGATGCATGTGGACGCGAATTATAGATTTAAATCAAAAAACGAGAATTCAAAATCATGTAGGTTAGGTCTTTTTGGCAGTTAAGGCTCGATATGTTCCAATTTTTCAAAAAAAAAAAAGTGTGAAATTTATATTCGGCTTTTCGAGGCCTTGAGTACTTGTCATCCACTCATTAAAGACCAAAAAATTATACCAAAAAAATTGGTTAAATTTAGCTTTAAAAAAACCAAACTCAATGAATTTTGTGAAGTTGTGCTTTGACATACATAATAACAACAAAAAAACAAGCTCAAAAGAGTCTGATGCCAAAATAATGTTAACATTTTTAACGCTTATCATCTGACATACATACATATATACATACATACATAGTATGCATGTGCGTGGGTTTATGGAATTTTTTTTTTAACCAACTTTTTATGATGACATAAAAAAATATTTTATATAAAATATATAATAATATAAATTAATAACTTGCTGTTTAGGGTGGCCTCTTTAATTAAAATTTTCACTTATTTAAAGTTATTTCGGATTTTGTGGCGTTTTACAGAGCACTTATTCAAGATCAAGTTTTCAAATGGTAATGGCGAGCACGTACTTTCCGAAAATTGTCCGACAAAGTTTGTCGTCATGCACCTGAGCGGTTTTTACAAGTAAATAGGTCTTTGAGCTGGTAAATCCAAGAATCGAGCAAGTTGTGGAGAAGAGTCAAAATTATCGTAATTGAAGTGGCACAATTTGACACTTTATCTCTCATGTTAATACAGGAGCAATAAGATGCTTCTAAAGAAAATGCTCTTAATCACTTGTGTTATTAATCTATTGGCAATAAATTTCAGTATTGACACACATTCAAGCAGCGTGAAATAAGTTAATCCACCCCAATACATACTCACGTGTATGTATGAGCCCAGACTATATACGACAGCCAGCCGTTCCATGCGCTGTGAATGTCATTAAACTCAACAACACAAACTTGGCATAACTTTTTAATTTTGTGTTAACTTTAATAACCGTTTTAAGGCGCAATGAATGGTCTGGTCCTTTTTTTTTATATATATGCAAAGTCATAAAAAGAATTTGATAAGATTTTTATTGTTGGCATGCTAGGCATTTTGGTGTAAGCTTAGCCAGCTAGGTAACATTTTAGCCAAATTAGTTATGGTCAGTTGTACCTTTTTTTTTTGTGTGTTGTGAAATTTTTTTTTTTTTGTTCAATTTTTTATTAGCCAACTGTTTGATAAAAATTCACGCAATGCTATGAATATAAAATTGTGCTATAAATTCATCATCATCTACTGAAGAATATACGATGATGTTGCATGAAAAAAAGGTGCAAAAATTATGAAGATATCAAATGAAAAAAAAAATAAATTTATTGATGTTATAAAAATATTTCATAGACTGTTTTGTTGCACGTATTATACAGTCGAAGGTAGTTATAAATCGCCATCAATTTAGCAGAGGATTTAAGCCTTTTGAGTGTTTGTTTTATGCATAAAGGTTACTACTTAAATTTGTATTTTTTATTGCATACTTTTAAGCGCTGCATATTTATTGAGGTGTTTTAGTTACATCAATTCAAAGCAGTTATGTGACGTGGTCCTTTAACATAAATTTGTTGTTTATATGTGAAAATACGTTAAGAAAGCAAAATTCTACAGGCACCCAAAAAAAAAAACAAATGAACTTTTAAGTGAACAAAATAAAGCGCAATGGTAGTCGAAACGACGAACAACAGGCACGCAAAAGAAATTAAGATAAACCTTTTATTTCTTATATGCAAGCTTATGTATTTTTTTACGCTTAATCAGACTGTATACTCAGAATTGAGATATCCTTGCTTGAAGTTTAAGAAAGAGGCATTTTCAAGCTTATGGCGTAGCAACTGAAAAGTTAAAACCCTTTTTTTTTTAATGGCATCCAATATCCACACTATTCTTTATCAAAACATAACACCAAACTTTACCCAAAGGATTCAGACTTTCCGATTTATGATCCTTTGAAGAGAAGGTATATAAGGTTGGTGATTTTCTCCTATTTCCATATATGTATGTATGTATTCTCCTTTAACTCCTAGGAGGAGCATAAGGCCAATATGAAATCTCTCCATTTGTCACGATCCCTTGCGATGACTTTGATCTCTTGCCACGATTTTCCCGATTCTTGGATTTCCTTTTCCAACGACCTTTTCCAGTTGGTTTTGGGTCTACCACGTCCTCTACTGCCTTGTGGATTCCACTCAAGGGCCTGGCGACAAACTTCGCTGTGTGGTTTCCGGAGAGTGTGACCAATCCATCCCCATTTGCGCAGCTTGATCTCGTTTGCTATAGCCTTCTGTTTGCATTTTTGATGTAGCTCGGCATTTGATATAGTGCGAGGCCACCAAACCTTTAATATACGCCTTAAGCATTTGTTGACGAATACTTGCAGCTTGTTTGTTAGTTGTTCAGTAACAAGCCATGTTTCGCACCCATATAACAAAACCGATTTCACATTCGAATCAAAAATGCGCACTCTCGTTTTGGTGGATATAACGGATGAAGACCATATTTTGTTCAGTTGAGCAAACGCGCCTTTTGCTTTTGCTATTCTTGAGTTGATATCCTCTTTTGCTCCACCATCCATGGAGATAATGCTGCCTAGATACGTGAAGCTATCGACGTTTCCGATGTCATCACTGCCAGCTTTAAACGTCATGTCATTGCTTGCGTTTAGCTTCATGCTTTTAGTCTTGGATACGTTGATTTTTAGGCCGGCCTTTTGTGATTCCAAGACAAGGTCTTCAATTTTGCTTTGCATATCTGAATGTTTGGACGATAAGAGGCAGATGTCGTCAGCGTAGTCGAGATCTTCCAGATGTTCGGTAAAGTTCCATTGAATACCCCTTTTGGCCTTATTAAGAGCTTTATCTAGGATATCATCAAGAACGATAAGGAAGAGTGATGGTGATAGTAAACACCCCTGCCGTACGCCTGAATTAGTGGTGAATGTCGGTGACAACAACCCGTTGTGTAACACACTGCATTTTCCATATATAGATAAGAAAAAAACAAATTTCGTCAAAATTCAACTCCACTTACATTTTTCATAAGACAAAAATAACGCTTTTGTACTTTTATTGTAAATTTTTCCTCAGCAGCTTGCTTCTCCGTTTCATATTTTTGCAGAATGTTTGCTTTTTGTTCCTCAGGATCCATGGGTAAAAAGCCTTCCATATAGCGAAATTGTCTGTAAAGTGAAAAGTGTAAAGTTTAATACCAACGTACATACATCAGGGTGCGGGTAGTACAGAAAAGAAAGCAAAAATAATTTTATAGTTAGAGATTATACATACAACAACCAAAAAAAGTTTGAGGTTATAACTGTGGACATGAGAAAAGTTAATAAAAACAAAAAAAAAATCTCTTTTCACTTCCTTAAGTTTTCCAAAGCTTTTGATTAAACTAATGAAAATACAGACTTTTTTTTTTGCTATTCAAAACAAGGCTGAAATGAGCACATCGTTGCTCTACAAAATGAAGAAAAAAAAATATGAAAAGAGCAACATTAAATTTGCAATTATTAATTAATAAAAGTAGCTGTTGCAAAAAAAGCCGAAACAAAAAAAAAAAAAGAGAAAATAAAACGTTAGACTTTTAAAACATTCAAGTGTTGCCAGATGTTCATATAAGTATAAAAAGATTTTACTCTACAAGAAATCAAAGTTGCTCAGAATTTCGTTCACGAGGCATCAAAAGTTTTTCTTTGACGCAAAGAAATGGCATATAAAATTTGGTCCATTTTAGCGAACAATTGATGTACAATTTTGAAAATCTGCAATTTATTTCTGAGTAAGTTTTGAAGATATTGTCTATCCCAGGTGGCAAATGAAATTGCCAATATCTCCAAAATAACAGTAATTATGGAGAAATAAATTGCAGAATTGAATTAAGTTGCTCAAAATCCATATGAGAAGGTGAACAGTTTAAATCTTAACTCGAAAATTTTTTCTATATCGTCGGGTTAAAACTACAACTAGACAACTTCACTTTTCATGTTTTGAGAAAAAAGCGTTTTAAGTTTTTGTAATTCGTTTTTTATATGTAATTTTCGGTAAAGGTCCAAAAGTTCCGAAAAATATTGAAAAACATCTTAAATATCGGTAAAGATTCAAAAATTTCGAAAAACATCCTAAAATCGTTTAAAGTCTAAAAGTATTGGAAAACATCGAAGAAATAATTATACTTGATTGTTATTATTATGAATAAGTGGCATGACAGAGACTAAGTTCTTCTTCGAACAATTTAAATCAATAAGCAAATAAAAAAATCGGTAAAAAGTCCAAATATAGCGAAAAAGATCCAACAGTTCAAACACATCGAAGCTTATCAAAAAACATCCCATATATCGGTAACAATCCAAATACATATATCGAAAAACATTCAATACATGTATCGAAAAAAGTTCAGAAGTTTCGAAAAAAAGTGAATTAAAAAAAAGTGTATCGAAAAACGTCGAAAATAACGAAAATAGTCTAAAAATGTTGAAAAATATCCTATATATAAAAAAGTCCGAAAATTTCGAAAAATATTGAAACACATTGAAGAAATCGGTAATAGTCCAAGTGTATCGAAAAATATCCAAAATATCGGTAAAAGTCCAAAAAAAGTATAAAAACATCCTACATATCGGTAAAAGCTCAAAAGTATTTGAAAACATTGAAGAAATCGGTAAAACACCAAATACAAGCATCGAAAAACATTCAATATATCGAAAAGGGTCCGAAAAATTCGGAAAATATTGAAAAACCTCGAAGAAACTGGTTAAGTCCAAGCTTACAGAAATATCGGTTTAAGTCCAAAAATGTCGAAACACATCCTATTTATCGGTAAGTCTGAAAGTTTCGAAAAATATTGAAACACATCGAAGAAATTGGTTAAAGCCCAAGTTTATCGAAAAACATCCTACATATATATCGGTAAAAGTCCAAAAGTATTGGAAAACATTGAAGAAGTCGGATAGAGTCTAAAAACGTAAATCGAAAAAAATCGAATATATCAAAATAAGTTCAAAAGTCGAAAAATAGTATGCAACGAAGAAATCGGTCAAAGTCCAAGTGTATCGAAAAACAACCATTTGGTCATAACTCTTTTTTCATAACAAACTGGATAGCCAAGGGTGCCTTAGAAATAAAGACAAAAATTTTGGCGCTTAAAAATTATACATTTTTTTGGGTGTATAGATAATATTTGCGTCCCAAAATCGAGTTTTTCGCGTTTTTCAATTACGCGGTCGGAAAAACATTTCTTTTACTCAAAGCAAGGCTTCTAATGAAAAAAATGTATAAGGCAAAAAATGCTAAGAATTATCCGAAAAATAAGTGTGTAAATTTTTTCAGAATTTTTTGAGATATTTTAAAATTTTTCAAAACTTCAAAAAAAAAAAATAAAAAAATTTCCAAAAATTCTGAAAAAAATCACACCTAATCTTTGAAGGATTCTAAGCATTTTGTGCCTTATGAAATTTTTTCTTAGATGCCTTCATTTTGAGTAAACCAAGTATTTTGCTAACGAAATTAAGCTTAACAGCTGAAAAATCTCAATTTGATAAATTTTTGAAAAACTATAAAATATCTCAAAAAATTCTGAAAAGAAATGACACGTATTCCTTGGACTATTCCAAGCATTTTTTGGCCGAATGTACTTTTTTAGTTAGATGGTTTTTTCGATCGCGTAATTGAAAAAGGTAAAAAAATTCATTTTGGGACTCGAATATTATCTAAATACCCAAAAAAATTTATGATTTTTAAACGCCAAAATTTTTGTAAAATCAACACCTTTTAAAAGAAATCGAAAAATCTCGACTATACTACACTGTATGCAAAACTTATTCAAAAAAACGTTCTACTGTAAAATTGACTATTTGTCAGCTAAGTGGTTAGTGGTTAGGACTCGATTTGTTTAACAATTAAATTTTTATTTTCCATAAAAATTCCCCCCTAGTTATTGAATCATCTGGCAACGCTACATGGAAGCAAAAACAAAAAACAATATTCAACTTACTCGCGTTCTAGGCGCTTCAAACATTTCATATACTCCTCAACAGTTGGAAAGTCCTTTTTTCTGATAATCGGCTCGGTGCGATTGCAGGCTTCTGGTTTGACCTGTGTGTAGGATGATGTTGGTATTAAAAAAGCAAAAACAACAACAACAAAATGTAGTTGTAGTAGCAAAAAATATATAAAAAAAGTAAAAATTTTAAGTAAAAAACTTTCTTTTTTAATTTTTGTTCCCAACAAACGCTTCATTGCTGTTGCTGTTGAGTCTGTTGTTGTTACTTCTGCTGTTGCTGCTGCTGATATCTGTTTTGAAAGTTTTTAAGTTTATTTTGCAACAGCAGCAGCAATAACAACAACAACACAAATAAATAAATAAAATTGTTTTTATTGCACTTTACCCGTTTCTTGCTGTTGTTGATTTTGCTGTTGCTGCCGTTGTTGCTGTTGTTGCTGTTGCCACCATTTTTGCCTTTGTTTGCTGGCAACAACTTTGAGGAATTGTTGGTTCTGCTGCTACACCTATGCAAAGATACTTCGGATGCTCGTCGTTGTAGGGTTGCCGCTCTGGCACGTTTAAGTGTCGGTTCAATGAGTTCGTCGATAATTTTACCCATGCGAATAAGTTCATTGCGGCACTCTAAGAAATGGCAAGAAAATGAAATGAATTGTAAACTTTGGAATTGACTAAGTCCCTTACAAAAATTGTTGAAAATTATGAAAATTTGAGAATTAATTTAAATAAATTTTAATATTCCTTTAATTTGTAACCTTTAATTAATAATAAACCAATAAACTTAACATAAATAGACTTTTCATAAAAAATTTTAAAATTTCTTATAAATAATGCACAGAATTGTTTCCCGAAATCTGCACTTAATTCACTTTAATGCCGCTACATAGGCGCCTTGCCTATGCGATTCACACGTTTACGCTAGCTACGCGTTCTAACGTGCATTCTCGATTTCTGCATAACTTATGATTTGTTGTTTTGAAACGGCATGCAGCGGTGAAATGCAAAAATCGCATAGGCAAGGCGCCTATGTAGCGGCGTTAAAGTACGCGTAACTTTTTTATTAATAAAAGTTACTAAAATTTTTTTTCAAGAAAAGATTGTGCATATTTCGGAGAACAATTTTGTTTAAAAACTTTTTTTTTATTTACGGGTAGGTATTGCTTTAATATCTATTTATTTATTAAAAAGTGCATTATATAAAAGATATTTTTAAATTTTTTATGAAAAGTTTATTTCATTTAAATTTTGAATTATTTCTAGTCCTGCCGCAAAAACTTCATTAATTTTCGCTCAATATTTATGGAACAATCGCAATTTAAAAAAAGATTTACATGAATATTTACAAGTTTATAACATTTAAAAAAATTAAGATTTTGAAAAAAAAAGATAAAAGGCTATAACCCTAATCAAAAACTCTTCAAAGTACCATGAAAAAAAAAAAGATTAAGTTGAGCAAGTTAGTTTTCAGTGTGTCCGTTTCAAAAAACTTAACTCTTATACAATTACTTATAATTATTATAAGCATTCTCCATTTGCAATATTTCAAATTTGTCGCGCAGTTTAGTTTGATGAATCATTTGAACAAGAAAAAAATACATAGTTCACATAATTAACTCACCCTCTGGTGTACGCAATTTATAATGATCACCCGGCTTAAACTTCTCTGGCTTCGGTGGACCCTGTAAGGCGGGTGTACGCAAATTTTTTGCGGTCGGTGTACGATAACCGCCTGCAATCAAAAGATTCTAAATGAAATGAACTGAAATATTCAATGTACTCACCAATAACATCAGAGGGTCCACCATGCAAACGTTTCAATTCGTTGGTATAAAACGGGCTGCGAGTTCTTACATCATGATAGAAAATGCGTACGCGACGTTGTTTATAAATACGTAAAAGTTCACTGGTTACTTCGAAAATATCTTCCTCGCTGGGTTTAACTGTAAGGGGGTGGTGGCAACAGTGTTGTGAAATCATATAAAAAACAAGTAAAATTTCAAATGCATATGTAAGTACTTACCGCCCTTGTCAAGCCATGGAAATTGATTGCAATCTGTAATTTATCGTGAAACATATATTATTTTATGTTCTCAATAATATGTTCATACTAAATATTTGCATTTGTATTCTGACAACTAATTATATATGTAATTTGACCTTTAAGTTACGGTATCAATAGCCAAACGTTAGCTGCATAAGGGGTATTTATAAACAAACATGAAATATTAATATGCCAACATTTCGAAAATATCATATGGTTAGTGAAATGTATTTCCTTGGAATTTGCATTGTATCGAATACATTTATTTCTCATAAATATACTGTAAAGCAAAAGCAAATTAAAGCTAAATAACCAAAGTCAATATTCATTGCACCATCTTGAATTGAAAGTCGTACTACTGTGGCTTTTGACAAATTATAACACACCACGAAGACATAACATCTCATGAAGCTGTTGCGAGAACCATCGAGTAACTTCTAACTGCCGCCAAAAGATCGTAATAAAAGCGATTAGTTTTGATCTAATGCTACGTAGAAAACGTTCACTGCATGAAGAAAAGAGACATTGCTACATTGAGCTCTCAGTTCTTTTCTTACAAAAGAAAGTATAGCTGTAGGCCCAGCGTAAATATGCTTTTGAAAAAGAAAACCACATAAGTCTAAAACTGTAAAAATTATCGCTTCGTAAATCCGGCCTAATTTATCGACTCATTTAAACTGGATACCATTATCTATTTATGGGCACTTCAAAGGTTGCCATTATTGTTATATCAATTACGCTTGAAAGTGGTGCTCAGTAAATGACCAAAAAACATAACTCAAAATAGCGTAAAATGCAACATTTTCTATTAAGCATATTAATTTTCAATGACCCCAAAAAATGTTTTTTTGTGTTTTATTTACCTCGATGTCCCTCTGGGTCAATTCGGAGTAAAAAAAAAACCAATAAAATTTTATACATTAATGTTTATCGATTTGCATAGCTGGAATTTGTTCATTTCATTAGTTTGTTATTGCATATGTATTAGACTGATACAAAAAAAAGAAGCGATTTTTGAAAAATCCATGCCTAGCTCCCAATATCTGTATTAAAAAAAAAAGACCTTACTTTTCATTTTCGGAAGCTTTTCAATGAAATCGATGAGTCACGCGACAAAAAGTATTAGGAACTTTTTTGTGGAGAATTACGAGTTCTACAAATAATATTGAAATATTCGACAAGATCGAATGTTTCGACCTTTTGCAGCTTTTTAAGAATATTTCCTTAACAGTTACTTTTTCGGAATTGCAAATCACTGTGTTTTCAATTACTTTTCATTAAGGAGGCTTTTTGATGAAAATAGTTAGTCACACGATAAAAAAAAATCAGAATATTTTTTGTGGAGAATGACATGTTCTACAAATAACATTGATTTGCATTAACGAAAAAGTAACCGTTTAGGAAATATTCTTAAAAAACTGCAAGAAGTCGAAAAGAAGTCGACTTTTTCAATTATTTCCTAACGGTTACTTTTTCATTAATGCATGTTATTTGTAGAACATGTAAATTTTCACAAAAAAGATTCTAATACTTTTTAGCGTCTGAGATACCATTTTCATCAAAAAGCCACCTAAGTGAAAAGTAATTGAAACCACGCGGCCTGTATGTGTACAACCTGTTATTCTCCACTAAAGATATTCCGATACTTTTTATCGAGCAGGCCTGAATAGTTAGGGAGCTGGTGGCAGAAAAATTATGTACTAACATCGTCAGGCAGATGACGTTTTTTGTAAAGATTGGAGTAAATCAATTAATATATGCCATTTTTACCATTTATTTGTGGAAAATTTTTTAAATGGCGGCTCTTCAAAAATGTTTATAAAAATTGCTGTTGTGTGTGATAACATCGTGTCTGTCACTTATTGCAAAAAAAGGAAAAAGCTTAAAATATGAGGTAAAAGCAAGCGACAGATGTTTTTCGGGCTGCGTTTTTGAGTTATTAATTTTTTTCTGAAATTTTATGACATAAAAAAATTATGCGATTTCATCGTCAGACAGACGATGTTTTTTGTGGAGATAACATCATAAGGAGTAATAAAAACCATTTTGTTCAATTTCGATAGCGCTGCAAAAAAATAACTGTAATTTTGTAAAAATGTAAAAAAAATCACTATATTAAGTCATTTCATAGTGTCCGTCTTTAATGAGAATAGTTCTCTCGAATGTCCCTGAACATAAAAATATAAGAGACAGACGCTCTGCAGGCTGATTTTTCAAGGACAGACGCTTTTTGCATATTTCCATAGGCCGGAGTATACTCTGCTATCGAATTGAGAGCTGGACTATGTTCGAATTAAAATATCTTCTAAATTATAAGTCGTATGAAAAAAAACTTCTTAATCTTTTTTGTAGTAAATTTTTAGAGCTACAAAATTGTTTTAGAAAAAAGTTCTGTAAAATCCTTTGACCCCGAATATCTTGACATGGAAAAAACTACTTTGTATGGAGTTTTCTACCAAGCGTTTAGAATGTTAAAATAAAGGTCTTTGTAAAAATTCAGTTTTCTAACTTTAATATTGAAGTAGAAAGCTCCATTTTACTTAATTTGCAATAACCATATCACATACGAAAATGGCCACCTAGAATGACACCATCTTCCCGTTTTCGGGGGGTTATCGTGAAATATCCAAAAATCTTTTTTTTTATTTTTTTTTTTTTTTTTTTTTTTTTTGAGTCAGTCTAATATTTATGTTTTGCATGTATATTGGTCATATTATTGCTTGTTTTCATATATTGGTCTGTCGTTAAACATCATATATGCATGGATACACGTACGCACACACACACACAGATATAAAATATTAAAACTATCAAATGAAAACCGCATTTTTCATATCATAAAAAAACCTATCCCATGAGTCAAACTGCTGTTTAACCAACCACATCTTGATGATGCTATTTAACATTTTACACACGGGAACTGTGTGAATATTGTCGTATGTGTTGGTTGCACCGTTGCCGTAGAGCACCACTCACTATGCCATGGGAGCAATGATAGCCGAAATTTTTATTAGGAACACAATTTTCAATTTCGAATGTGGTTTTCAATATTTTAAGGTGTGTTTTATAATGGCCAAGCCAATAAAGAAAATTGCTATTTTATTAGAATTGACAAAATTTTCATTTTCATTTCGCTGGAGTTATTTAATGCACAATTTTGTGATATGTTAAAGTGCCCTCTAGGGAATGAAAACGTTTTGGCCATCTTAACTGCAGTTGATTAAAATATGAGCTTAAGCTAAATTTATATAATTCAACTGATATAACAAAAGCTTGCAAATTTACAACTTTTTTATACTATTCTCGTTTTTTATAGGCGTGGTTTTGGGACCTCTTATTTAAAATATTTAATGCAATGATAGTCAATAAAAACTGTTAAGAACCACTTGTATAACCAACCAAGTAAGCTCGGACTCTTTTTTTTTTTGTGGATCATCCAACTGGTAAGACCTGTATCTAAAGTCAAAAACGTTTTCAATATTTTGCAAATTTCGGAAATATGAAACTTGGCGTCTTAAAATCACAAATGCCTTAAAAAAGTAATTTTCTAAAATTCTGCAAACTTAACAGTCTTGTCCAAGACCGAGGCTGCTATGGTTTTGGTCGTTGTCAGTTATCTATTTGCGATAAAATCGATAGTTTCTTTTAGGCCTATCTTCGAAACTAATGCACCGATTTCGCCATATGATTGCAAAGGACTGAAAATGGCATGAAAGGCATAATTCGGTGAAATCTGTGCAGTATATAGATTCAAAGATAGGTCTGATAGAAACGATCGATTTTATCCCAAATAAATAACCGAAATAGGGGCCCAAGACTTAATCCCCCAGACCGAGACTAAAACTTAATATCAAAACCCAAACCAGGACTCATGTCCAAAACCAAGGCTGCTATGGTTTTAGTCTAAGTGCTGGTTTGTTCATCACCAACCGAGATCAAGAGCATAGCAGTCTTGACCTTGGTCTTCTTATCACTAAATGACCCCACCCCCAGAAACTTTGTTTACCTCTTCTATCGAATGCATATTTGTGATCCTTTTTATCCTTAAGCATTTCAAATTTTTGCGGCATAACAATGTCTTCCAACTGTAATTCCAGCAGACTGTCATCATCGCATTCAACATATTCATCTTTGACATTGTCCAAATCATATTGATGAAAATTCAATTCAGCATTACAACGTCCAACGATGCTATCAGATTGCATGTGAGCTAAAGTTAGAAAAAAAAAAACATAATATTCAGAGAAAAATAAATCAATTTAAAAGATGAAGAAAAAAAAATTTCTTTCAAAAAAAAAAAAAAAATACTTACAAATTTTCTCCAAGACAAACGCCTTTGCCGGATCCAATGGCAAATCATCCATTTCATATTTATAAACATAAAAAGGACAATCGACAATATAGCGCCGGACTAAATCCTCCGATGTTATCTTTTTCATCGATTCACATTTGCCCAATTGAGGATTTATACGTTTGCGCTGTCGCGGTACCACGCAGAATGGGCGTTTCTCCGGATTTGTTTTAACTTTCTTCATTGCACGTTGCAGCTGATATTGTACGCTTCAAGGATATAACAGTATATATATATATGTATATAGATATTGTATTTTTTATAAGATATATATTTTTAAGCTAATATTTTTTCTTTAATAAAAATCGGTTTTCTAAAAATTCTATCTTTTATTTTATTTTTTCATTCTGACAAACGCCAACTATCTACTGTCAGTAGTCGAGAGTCGGATTAAAAAGTTTGAGAAATTTTTGTTTATTTTTATTTTTTTTATTTTTGTTTCTTGTTTGTAAACATCGAAACTTCAGTGTCGATGTCGTCATCGTTGTACCTTAGCAACGACGTGCGCCAGGGGCGTCTCATATTATTTTGCAGCTGTTTCAACAACAACGTTGCCAGAGTAGGTACATATCGACTCTTTTGGCATACAGACTAAAAAAATTTCCAACTTTATTTTTGTTTCAATATTGAATATTGATGGCAATATTGTGCTACCTTTAACGGTAGCTACATGTAGCGTCTGTTTTTTTATTTTTTGCTCCTTGTTATCGCCCATATGAAATGTTTTTGAAGTTTTTTATTTTTGTTCCTTTCCAAAAGAGCATCAGTATCAGTTCGTTGTGCCGGAGTTAAATCTATTAGTTGCACATGAACTCGACTCATATGGAGTTCGTTATATGTAGAACATATTCAATATATTTCGCGCATATGCAATATTGTTTGCAAAAATATACTAAGTTTTGCTCAATCTTAAACAGTTTGAATAGTTCCAGCTCACATTTAGTGAAAAATCTCATAAATAAGAAATCATATAGAGCTCAAATTCCAACGACTAAATTCTGGCTGAGCTTTAATATTCTTTTTTATAAACATAAACCTTTGAATATTTTTTAGATCTTCTCCTCGTATTAGGGACGTTAATTAAAGAACACATTAGTTAAAATCTTTTCATCGCAGTGAAAACTTGTTCTCAAAATCAATGTTTTGGGGTAAAAAAATAATATGTAATTACCCTTATCATGTAATTCGATTTCGATTTGAACTACATCGAATCGAGATTTTCCTATTATATATTTTGATAACCAGAATCGCAAACAAACATTTTTGCAATCTAAATCGAATCTGCCTTATCATCTGCTTCAATGATCATCTTGAAGAATAAACTTTGTCTTCTGATATTCGATTCCGAGGAATTCCCTCCTCACACCACTTCTCTCATCAAGTCAATCGCCAAGACTTTAATATTACAATCATTTAAAAGTTAACTTTCGTAGAAATTTCCACTAATTTTAGCTGCCGTTGAAAACTCGTAAAGAATGATTTTACGAATTGGCTCAAAGTTTTTTGATGAACGATTACATCGGCAACTCAATGCACCTGCCAATTAAAGAATTTTGTGCAAGTAAATAAACACCCAGTATAAGACGTGGTAACTGGAAAAGTTCGCTGCACAAGGAAATCAAAGAATCGGGAAAGTCATTGCAAGGAATCTTGACAAATGGAGACGATTCATTTTGACCTCATGCTCCTCCTAGGAGTTACAGGAGAATATACTCAGGGAAAAAATGACAACTTCCACTCTTGATTCAATAGATATCAGTAACAATTTAGCTCCGAAGGCAAAATTATTTGAATTGACTGTGAAAAACTATTGATTTGAAGTTATTAAATCGAATGTTATTAGTATTTAAATCAAATAATATTTTCTTTTGATTTAACAAACTAAGAAAGAAAATGTCCTTTTGATTTAAAAAACATTCGCAGTTGGTTCAAATGCATTTTTATTTGTTTTAAATGTTTTATTTGTTTTTTCTTTTATAACTTTTAAAAGTTCCTGAAGTTCATGGTACGAATTTGTTTCTTCTTCAAGTGTTACGTTTAGGTATTCAGCTTCCTCGTACTCGTCGGTATTATCCATTTTAATTTTTTTTCGGCACCACACACGCAGACGTTTTCGTTGAACTTTGCAAATATTGCGACTCGGTTGCTTTTACGTATATTCACATTTTTTTGTGACGAACTACATGGTTAGAAGGCACAAAAAGAAGAACAAGACCTAACTATGTACGTCACGTTGTCATATTTTCGTTGAATAGAACAACTAATTTTTGACATTGAATCAACAGTAAAGTAGTTGATTTTACAAACTAGAGTGTAGTCCCAAATAACTATTTAGAAGAATGTTTTCTGAAATCACTTTTTGCGCTTTGAAAAAGATCGATATTTGAGTTCATGCCATGCTGTGTATTGACATAAAAATTTTGGAATTTTTCTTTTTCGTTCAAATTATCGTCGGAAATTGTTCCCATAAGAAACATCGCCACCATCCTCAGTCCTCACTTACATCTTTGCATCACTCGTTCATTATATGATCAAATTCTTCGTTAGACAAAAAACGTGGTCTAATATTCCATGGTCAATATACGATAAAATCATATGGGTGGAATTCTATCCACCTTGACCAGAAATAAACTTAACGTTTTATAAACGTCACTCATGTTAGGAATTTTTGTATAAAACCAAAGCTAGTGATGACCAAAAATAGTCTTGATAATTTTTCGAGGCTAAGACCAAGACGCTGATATAATTTCAAGACTGAGACTGCTTTGGAAAAAATAAGGTTTACTGATTTTGAATACTTACTTAACAATCTTTAGAAATTTTTTCAAAACCAAGACCGCTGCCAAGACTTTATGCATAAGACAAAGACTCAATATCAAACAAAGACAAAACTGCTATTGTCTTGGCTTCCTTATCACTAACCAAATCTCTTCAGTTTTTTCTAAAAATAACTGTGGGACAAAGTGATAGAGTCTTCGATTGACTGAAGAATTGATTTCTTAGAGAAAGTTCGGTTTCAAATCATGTTTTTTGTTGAGTTTTGACTAAAGAGCAACGAACAATTATTTGTTTTGCTTTTAACGTCTGGGTATGTTAATGCAGAGCAGTTAAGTTTGACACTCTTATCTGATCTTGATGTCTTTTTTCTGATACCTTTTGATTTCAATTCAATCGGAAGTCAATCTAAATTAAAATTTGAAGCCGCTCAGTGAAGCTTGTTGACGTGTTGTCAGTTCTTACTACTATGCGATGCAAAAACAGATTGATGCACACACGTTACAAGAAAATTAAACTTCCAACTGAAGCTAACAGTTTGCGGAGTGGTCTTATAACCGCTGCTCCCATGCGTAGAGATTTCCAAAGTACACGGTGGTGAAGCTTGAAAGAACAACAAGAACTATTACTCGAATATTCCACATCTCGATCCTTTTTGTACTACGAAAGAGGAACGCATTAGTTTTACCTCCATCGATTGAAACATAACTCGGATATTTTCAGCAAGATGTTTGTTGTGTGTAGCTACAGCTTCTACTCTCAACTCTCTTTCTCGCAATTTTCAGGCACTTCGTTTCCATTCAGTTATACGTCAACTTCTAGTACAGTATAGCAGTGTTGGTTCAACTTTTGACGTTGCTCTTGTTTTCTTTATTGAGGCCCACATTTGCCAACTTTAAGACGTTGACCTTCATGAAACATTGATTAAATTCTAAAGCTCTACAAATGTTTTTGTGACTTCTGACCTTTGACATGCTTTGTATGATTTATTCCAGAAATCTGTTGAAATGCAAACCAAAAATTGCAAATTTTCTCATCTTAACTTTATGTATCATAATTTAAGAAACAAAAAATTTATCTGCATTAAATGTCAACATTTATGAATGGTCATTAAAATGTAATGACCAGTAATTAATTGACTATACTCCCACTACATACAATCAGAGTGAAACATTTGACACGATGTATAAACACCTACAAATCATGTACAGTAGACTGATTCAAAAAACGATTTTTGGTAAACCACGAAAACTGAGCTGAAATTATTACAAATTTTAAGCATTTCTGGTCTTTGGTGATTCCTAATGAAATTTTTCGTAGAATATTTTTGCAGAATTTTTTAGCCCATTATAGGCCAGTTTTTCAAAATATTGGTTAAAAAGGACCCATAAAAACAGTATATGATGTGTTAACAAGTTATATAAAAATGATTCTTGCGTGATTTCATAATGATGTGGGCCAACCAATTTTATCCAAAATATAGTTATAGAGTTTTAAAGTATGGTGAAATTTCGAAAATAGAGCTTTTTTTTGTGAGTATTTTAGTTCCAAAAAGCTACATATGGTTGATCAAAGTTCGAGATAATATGTTTTTATAAATACTGATTCAAGCAAAAAAATTTTGCTTACCACACGACTTATTCCAAACATTTTTGAGATCGTAATAAAATAAAAACAGCTATGAACTTAAAAACATTTTCAAAAATTCTCAGCTCACTTTTTTGACACCCTCTTTAAGATTTTTGGGGGTACTTATGAAATTACAAATATAAGTTTTTTTTTGAGTCAGTCTAATATATATACATAAGCAAATGTACAGTAAATCGTTTTGATTAATTGCGAATTTAGCAACCAGGTGGCACAGCAGTATGGCGTGTGTCTTAACCTTAATAATTGTCAAATGGTATTTAATATCATTAAATTATGACAATTGATTGTAGGTATGTACGAACAGCACAGTGCGTGACTTTGGTATGTGTGTGTTTACTTCCACTGAAAATAAGTAGAGAGGCAGAGACAGAGGTTGAGTGTCACTAAGTTCACTGAACACATATGGATATCTTACATGTGTTTTTCGGCATCGAACATTTCATTTTGATTTCACTAGAGAAACCTTCGGAGAAAAAATCTTCCCGTTGGCAAATTTTATTTTCAGTTATCTATTGGCTTCATTTGATAAAAAAATATGTTGATTAAAAATCTTTAATAAAATTTTTGACTAAAATGTCTCACTTAGGGTGCCACATAGCCATATTACAATAATTATTTTCTGATAATTGCGGCACGTAGCAAATACATAATTTGATTGCAATATTTGAATGAGCATTATTTTCGGATTAACACGCCATGATGCCTGTGCGCCGCCTGACATCAGTGACAACAACAAAAAAATATGAAAAACAACACTAATAATCAAAATGGCAACACTGTCAAATGTCATGGCATACGCCATACGCACATGTTGCTATTGTTGTTGCTTCTTCTTCGTTGTGCCGCCGACGACAACGCGTGACAGTTCATCATTTGACAACTAAGCGCGTTGTACATTGAATATTGCCTTCTCTTTTCTTCGCACACAAATCGCATTTCATATCATGTACTGCTCATTTACGCTTTTATTTACACAGCGCACAACACATTTTTTTGTGTTTAGACCGGAAATCCCTGATAAAACCTTTTCGTAGCGGTAAACAATGACAAATAAAGTCACACCAAACACGTGACTTCATTTTAATAGCGAAATCATGCGTACCGTCGTCGTCCGTGTTTGTATTAGTCATGCTACCTATACCTATACATCCGATCAACCGTCCTCAAACCAACAACTTTCTTTATTGGCCAACGTCCAAGGGTCGTCTGCCATGCCTACCGGAGATTATCTAATTTTTCACTTGATTAATGAATATTTAAGACGTTTGACTTGAAAAATTATCCTGAAGTTGAACGTGCAAAGCGACAGCGGCAGGTCCTTGGTATGCGGCTGCATTTTTATCTTAAATTGGTTTCATCGTTCATCCCGGGCGTTAAATGTTACGCTTTGCTTGTACAGCCAAAAAAAAAAAAGCAACAACACAAAGTGTAGCGTGCAACAGGCAGTCAGCAACAAGCATCAGCGAACTTCAATTAGGGGTTGCTGGAGTTGAGCGACTCTCACAAGGGTTGCCAAAAGCATGCAAAACTGTCCAAAGCATGCAAAACTGTCCAAAACTCGTGATAATATAAACAAGGTGCTTTCAGATTTCGTAATTCCGAACAATCAATTTGTCTGAAAAAAACGCTGAAACTGAATCCTTTACTTCTTAATCAATGAAAATTTCTTCCAACAACGTTATTCTTTTTAATTTCGGGAACAAATATGTTATAATCACTGAGTGCCAGGTCAGGACTATAATATTGGTGAGTCAAAATTTCGAAGCCCATTTTCTGCAGAACGGCTGTCGCAACACGGCTGAACAGGTGCGGTCTCGTTCAGGAGAAGAACTTCTTTGGTCACTATCCACTTCTTTTTCTTCGACGGCTTCCTTGAAAATACTTTATTGTAATCAATAGACAGATTCATTTCTGAGTCTTAAAAGACTGTCGCCATGCTTTTTCCTGAGCCGACTGTGACACCTTAAACTTCTTAGAAGGTGGTGTGCCATTATGAGCTACTGCAAAGATACTTGTTTGAACTCAGGTTTGTAATGATAAACCCAAGTTACACTCTTATCTCTGTTTCCACTACAGAGGTCCAAAAAACTCGGAAGAATACTTCACGCGCTGTTTTCTTAGAAGTTTCGTGAGCATTCTCGGTACCCGTATTGCGCTGACTTTAATCATGCCAAGGTAATCGTCAAGAATTTTAAAAATGGTTCCAAACAGTATTCCACTCGTTCATAATAGCACTCCCTATCCACAAATTACTAAACCTTTGGAACTGGATCGAGACGCGAATGTCTTTTATTGAACATTTGCCTGAGCAACATCCAGGCATGACAGCGATGAAGGGAATCCTCGGAGAAAAATAAAGCATTTGACACTATCTGATAAAGCTGGCAACCCTTATGTCTTACTACCTTCGTGGCAGTCAATTGCTTATGCCACTGTACCAACCAAACTGCTGCTGTTGCCATTTGGTGCACACGCAACTCAAGATGTCAATTGAAAACGTGCCAACAATTTGCAAGGGCGATTAATAGTTTTTCTTCATTTTCGTTCACATCTCCCTTAGCATCTCACAGAGGGTACGCGCGAATTGCGGCCTCGATACACAGAAGCGTCGTCCTTATATCTTTTGCTCAAAACTTCAATACGCGATATCGCATAGAATGGCAATGTTGCTGTGTAGTAATTTGTGTTCGCTTAATTTGATTGTTGACTTTTATTGTTATTTATTGTGCAATAGCACAGTAATAACAACAACAATGTCGAACATTTGGAACACAATTATTGTAGAGTCTCTGGAAGGTCTTTAGTGCATCTCGTTAAAATGACATCAGTGACAAATTTGCTATAACAATTTCGATTGCATTTGTTTCCATACTTTTTTTATTTTTGAACCGTCTGTGGACCACATATGGTAATCAGCAATGAATTGAGGTCGCTCCTTTTCCCAGGCATTTCTGCTGAGGAATGTAACTTGGAAGTTATAGACATTCTTGCATGGAGGTGATTTCACTTTATGCTATTGAAATTACCTTTCTAAGAATTTATTTTTCGCAAGATCTTCCCAGGACTTGACTTAACGTGAATATCTGCTCAATTGTTGACTTCAAGATATAAAATCACCCGAAATAATTTGATTTTTGGCAATGACTTTTATCTCTCTCTCCACGATTTTTGCAGTTTTTGAAGTATTTTAAGGTTTTTTTTAGTCTGCGACGTTCTCTACTAATTTGTGGATTCCAAGCAAGGGCCTGACGGCAAACTTCAATTAGTGGTTTTCAGAGGGTATGCCTTATCCATTCGTATTTGCATAACTTGATCTCATTTGTTTTGGGTATATGGTTGCATTTTGAGTGTAATTTTCTCTCAACAAGTATGGACCACTAAATTCTGTCTTTATTAATAAGCCATGTACAATAATTTACTTTTGTAAAGAGAATGGAAAAGAAAAGTGCGAAAAATATATTTTTTAACTTAACTAAGTTCCTTTTTGGTTAACTTGTTGATATCTGTGCAATAAGACAGCTTATCAAAACCAAAAAACACATTTCCATGACTATTCATATTTGTAACTGATGGTTTTATTATGACTTTTTTGGTCAAACCATTTTTTGCTCTACATATGCCCGTGTTGCTTTCATTTGACGCATTCAAATAGCTATTGCTGAAGGCATGAAACTTTTTTCTTCTCCTATTGAATTATGCATACTGCATAATATGAATATCAATTAAATTCAATTTAAATATCATTTAGTGAAGGAATTTTTTTTTTATTTTTTGCCCTTTTTTTATAGCCTGTTAAATGAAACTATTGTTACATGCATACATTCTCTTAGTATTTTATATCGCTTTTGTGTAGATAATTTTTTGTCATGAATACTTACCTTTGTTTTGCCACCTGTTGTAAAATTCAATTTTGATATTGAAAACGATAAAATACAAACACAAATTCCGCGAACTATGTAAACTATTGTTAAAAACTTGCGCAAATAAAACCAAAATTAAAGTTTTTATGATAACGTTCGTTTTCAAGCTCGATTAAGGCATAAATTTATTTCAATATCTTTTAAATGACTTTTATTTTCTTTCATTAAAACTATTGCAACTATTCGCTTTTCTGATTCCTTGTTTACACAAGGAAATTTATCCAAATTCATTGAGTTTTTAGGCAAAAAGAGGGAAACGAAAAGAAACATTGTTTTTTTTCTCATACAAAATGAAAAAATTTGATTCCTCGTCTAAAGGGCCACAATAGATACTTAAAATCATTTAACTTTACTGTGCTTATAATTTTTACTTTATTATAAACACTTCAAAATATTACACTGTAGTGAAACCAACACTGAATTAGTATACAGCATGGGAGCTGTGTACATACTGCCGGCATGCAATATTGGAATTTCTCTGAAAGGTCTTTAAACTTCTAACAATCTTCAGAACAATTTTCTCCAGGATTTTAGTAGGTTTGCTAACGAGATGGCGCACATAAACAAAACACGTTTTTTGCACTCTTTTCTTTAAAGAATGGACACCAAAATTTCCCCAAAAATATAGATGAATATTCTGGTTTCAAAATTATATATATACATATTTTTTTTTTGTTATAGATAGTATTCGGACGGAAAAATATTTCTTAGCTGGTGAATTTTTTAAAAATTTTTAGAAACATTTTTAAAACGATCAAAAAAATTAAAAAGTTCAAAAAATTCTTCAGACGATTCTAAATATTTTATGCCTTTTACCCTTTTTTCGTAAGATGGCTTGCTTTTGAATGGAAAATCGTTTTTCCGAGCGCGATTTTTCTTATGGTGTAGATATATTGTCCGTTGAGATTTTGTAAAATCTATTTTTTCACAATTTCCTTGGCTTTGTCCGAGAAAACTTAATAACTCAGGAACCACTAGTCTGATCTGAGTGATTTATTTATTTATTTCGGATTCGTCCCATCATTTAAAACTTTTTACAATGCGTCACTAAGTGGGCAAAAAATTTTGATATAAAAAACTCATTTTTCGCCCACTATGCGTCGGCATGAATCTTTATTTCTACCCTTAGTATTTAGTGGAGGCCATAAACATTTTTCCTTTAGATTATTTTTAATATATTATAGGAGAATACATACATACATATTAGGGTGGGCCGATTTGACAACTGATCTCGGCTACCCCCCTATGTGAAAGTACATTCAATTCTATGAATATTTGCCCAAGGAACTATACCTCTGCGTTCAACTTTAGTTCGGCGCATTTTTGATCGAAAATTTTAACTTTTATAATTTTTTGGAATAAATATCATCAATTCAACGCTATCAAGTAAACTTTTCCTAAAAACAGAACCCAATTGTATTGATTACTGACAGAATACCAGCCAAATCATATAACGACATTACTTTTGTCTTTATAAAAATTTTTAAAATTTAGTATGAAAATAAAAAAAATATTAATAAAAGGTAAAATTTTCGATCAAAAATGCGCCGAACTAAAGTTGAACACAGAGGTATAGTCCCTTGGGCAAATATTCATAGAATTTCATGAACTTTCACATAGGGGAGTAGCCGAGGTGGATAAAATTTCGTCCATACAATTTGGCCCACCCTAATACATATTCTTTCAAACGCTGTATTTAGAGTATTGTCTGAGGGAATGCACCCAATTTCATACAAATACTAGAAATGGAAACTCTTAGATAAGCAAATATGCGAGTTCAGATAAAAGGGTGTGGCACATCTAATGCAGAAATACTTGAAATACTGCTCCAAGCAAATGATTCAAAAAACTTTTCAATACAAAAATTGCCCACGTAAAGTTTTCCCCAGTGTCAAAATATTTTATGAAAAGTCTTGCAATATACAATGGAATATAATCTAGTTGTCACCAGAAACATTTTATTTTGGCGATCCTCCTTAATATACATGCATATGTGGAGCATATAAAAAAAGGCAGCAATCTTAATTTATTCATGAACGATGTTACTTTAAAAAATGTCCATAAATAAAGGAGAGATTGTCACCTTTGTTTCTACATGTGTATGGTGGTACCATCTACTTGCATTTACTTTATATTGGAAATTTTTTTTGAGAATGAATGGCAATTGTTTACATGATGTATTTAAATATAGATAAATGTAAATGTAGATAATCTTACACACTTGTCACTGTTTCTCTATATGAAATAATAAATTTATACATAAATAATGTTTTCCCCCAAAGGATATATGCTGCATAATAATGACAAATTATATTGCAAAAAAATGCACATAATAAAAGTTCACTTGCAACTACAGCTACAACTAAAAAAATGCATAAAAAACAATAACAACAAAGTTATCAAAATTTCAATTTTAATTAATTTAATGAAGTAACACAGCACGCAACCGCTTAATGAAACAAGCAAATAAATTACAACAACTGCAGCCGATGACAATTGTAATTAAAATTAATTTCCTCTCGAAAAATTGGTAACGATTAAATATTTGTTGAATGCACTGATGCATGTGTATGTATTTAAATTGCAATGATATCCGTGTGTGTGTTTATATGTTAATGATAATCATTATTGGTGTATGTATGCTGTAAGTGCATTTCTGACAAGTGTGCTAGTAGTAAATATGTAAATACAAAATATATGTTTTAAAAGGTTTTCATGATTTTTCGTTTAGTGTGTTGAGGTTACATTTGTTTCAATTATGCGTACACACTTGAAATTTTGTTCCATATTGAAATGGCATATTTACATTAAAACGTATACCGAACAAACGTAATACATTCATATTTCAACAAAAAAATATGTTATATGCAACAATGTGATATGTTCCATATGTTTAATATTGGGTACTACATATGAGGAGTTCATTTGACACAAAAAAAAAAAAAACAAATCAACAAGAAATAGAAATTGCATAAATTATTTTATTTTCGTTCAGTGTAGATAAACTTTATGTAGAAATTCATGAAACATTGAACTTTTCGAGCAAAACACAAATTTAATAAAATTTTCAAGAACTAAAACAAAATCATTTAATTAAACTCATCAACACTTAACCCTGCTAAAGCTTATGCGTCTCAAAAGTTGCTTGCAAAGTCCATGAAAACTACTTACCAACAGCAACAATTTGTTGTACTCAAATTCATTACAAAACTTCTTCAATAATATAATTAACTTGAATCATATGTCCTGAGACAAATACAAATACTACAGACAATAAAAGTTTCTTCTCTCTCTGTTGAGTTAAGTTGGGTAGCCCCCAAAAAGATAAAGTGGAGGAGTTGTACAAGAATGAATGTGGAAGGCTTGTGCTTGGCAAAGATTGTGCTGGCAACAGGGTATCTAATTTAAATTTTTGTTTCAAAATTAACTTATACACTCAGTAAGCCAAATGCATTGAATTTAATTTAGAACCTGTGAAATTTTCGACTACAACTTTAGAAAGCTTTACTTCACTTCCTTAATATAAAATTCAGTGTGAAACCAAAGTATGGGGTTGCAATGCTACAAGCAGTCACCTACTGCAATAAGTAAATAGGGAAAAAATACTTAAAAACATCTTAAATGTTGCATCATTGTCTTGCTAAGAGTTATTCCGCATTTTCTAAAGAAAATTGCGTGATTTTAAAACTATAGTTATATACAAAATCAGTCTCAAACATTAAATACTTTTACCCTGTGCAGATTTAAATAAACTCGATTCAAGGATGTAGTCTGTGGAGGTATTTTGGGGGTTCAATCTTCTCCCTCACCCCGAACAAGAATAAAGAGAAGGGAGAAGTCTCAATTCCACAGATCATTTATATGATTTTCACAAGAAACCCCCCCTCCCCGAAATGAAATCCTGCCTACGTCGTTGACTCAATCACTGACAACTATTAGCACCATCTAGTGATAATTGATCTAACTGATAAACATTAGCGCAGTCTGTTGAAATTTATGTGGTGAAAATAAATTGCTAGAATGTTGTAGAATAGTTAAGAATGTTACACAGAAAAAAATAACTGGTTCTAAAATCAAGTGGGAACGTTATCGATTTAAAAACATGCCTGTTTTTAAAACAAATGTTAAATGTTTTTGAACTGAAAGAAAATTTCATTAATTTAATAACTTTGTATTTGATTTAAAAATATTCGTTCAACAGTTAAAAACGACTACGATTTTGGGTTTTTGATTTTAAAACTCTTGTTTTTGATTTAAATACAAACCTCTTTGGCGCCCTTTTGTATCGGAAAGTTTTTGATTTAAATAAATTTTCAATTGATTTTACTAACTTTTTTTTGTGTGTAGGTATGACTTTAAGCGACAAGTCTATGACAGATTCTAGCCAACATTCAGTTCGATCATCACCGATCGCGCTGAAACTTTTTGTCACAGAACATTAAACGATTTGACTACAAACATATTTGCACTTGTTGCTTGCGTTTTTAACGCAGAGAAGGATACGTAGCAAGTATAAAAATGTATTTTCATCAGCGTCATGGCGATGTATTTATTACAAAGGACCAAAACCATTTCATGCGCTCTACATATAACCTCAAAAATTGTGTTTTTGAAGTTTTAAGTATGTTAGAGTTGGCCAAAAGTTTCTCAAGTGAACCTAAGAATTTAAATGTAAAAAGGTTTTCAAGAAAAATGAGTTTTTAAAGCAACAAATAAAGATTTTGTTTTTTTTTTTAAACATAAAACATAGACCAGGGAATAAAATAGTGCCTTTTTTTTGGTCCAAAATTTTTCATTTATAATTGAAAAGCTTTGCTACAAATAAATAAATTGAAAATTTAGCAACTTCTCCGCCTCTGAGAAAACTATGAAAAATATGTGCGCACTCTCCACATGTCCAGAAAACTTCATTTAATTTTTCTATATAAAGGAATAAAATTAGGGTAATCGATGTTGGTGCAAAAGTTCAGTAGTACAGAAAAACAAGACATCTTACGAAAAAATTGTATATGGCATAAAATGCATAGTATCGTCTAAAAAAAAAAATGGCGGATATGATACCGCATGTATTTTTTCTCAAAAAATTTCACGAAATATGTCAATTCCAATGGGCACTGGTTTTCAAAGCGAAAAAGCAAATGTTTCCACTAGGCTCTGGTATCAAAAGGATTGAAGGACCAAATGTCGGAGACCTGTGAAAATTTTACAAAATTTTTAAAAAATTGTATTAATAGGTGCCGGCCGAGGACTGAACTCCATTTTTTTATATGTTTAGCGGGCGCCGATATTATTTGATTTGAAAGGAATACCTTTCCATTGTTTGTCTGCTGTGTAAAGTTGCTGCTGCCGACGTCAACTGCGGACGGCTTCCACGTGAAATGCTGATTGAGATGAAGATGGCTGTGATGATGGATGACCGCTAAAGCGATACTGATAACCACTAGAATGATACTGCTGCTGTCTTCGATGATCAAAAATACTCTTGGGCTATGATGTTCCCAAAAGTAAATTGCAGGAAAAAAATGTCCCTCCAGATGTCTTCTTTCCAACGACAAAAACTAACTTTTGAGTTTACTTTTACGTTATAATTGATTGCGATTACTTGACTTTAGATTTAAGTACAAGTTTAAAGTGTTTTTAAGGTTTAAACAAATTTAATATTAAAAGTAATTATACACGGAAATTTCGGCGGCCGCTGCTAAGTACGATGGAAAAACGAATGGCAAAAGCCTATGAGCTTGAGGTATTCAACGCATACGCATGAGAGTGAGAGAGTAGGCGGTATGAATTGAAGAAATTTCAATGGGTATAATTCGCGTTGCCAGTCGCGGGAAACTAAATCCGGTTTTTGGGAGTTTATGCGTATTCCTGCGTAAACATAGTATGAGTTTCTTTTGGAATTTTACGGAACGTATTATTTTTTTAGGCAAGAATATTTTGTGTTTGACAAGTACTTATATGTTATGGTTTTAGGTTGTATTCATTTTTTTGGACCAATTTTTGAAAAATTATAAAATGCCACAGAAAATTCTAAAAAAAAAACTTACACATATTCCTTAAACAATTCTAAGTATTTCATACCATATACACTTTTTTCGTAAGATGCCTTGTTTTTCTGTATTACTGAAAAAATACATGCTATATTATATAACCTTTGAACCAATATGGATTACCAATATTTTTTGTCTAGGATATAGTTTCTTGAGATGTGCAGAATGCCTAAATATTTTTTATAATTTTCTCAGATGTAGGGAAGTGGCTTTAATTTCAATTTATTTATTTGAAACAGTGACTCTTTTTTAAAAGCTTTTTTTATGTTTAAATTATTAGGTGGCTCACTTCAGAAATTTTTGGCAATTTACCAAAGAAGATTGCGTGATTTTGAAACTAAACTGTCTACAAAACCATTTTCGAAAACTGCCCTGCAACAAAATCGTTGATGTGCTGTCCTATTTTGTGTTTCTATTTTTTTTTTTTTTTTTGTAGTTTTGATGACATCACAATCCAGAGATCCAACTTTTGAATAGTAATAACGATAATTTAAAAACTAAATTTCTTTATATCATCTTTAAACACCCATTATTTCTTATGCTTACCATATGTAGGTCTTATTAGCAACTCTACTGTTGCAATTGGTGTTACCGCATCTACATACAACAGCAACTCATGGTGGTGTTAGCTTAGGGCTTGTGGCAACACATGCTAAATTAGTTTAGTTACTTAGTGAAATTTGTTGCATGTTGCATGCGTTGTTGTCATCATCATCGTTGTTGCCGCTAACTGAAATTGTTGCTGTTGTGTTGTTGTACTAAGTAAATACAACAAGATGAATAGTTTTTCTTTAAATTTTAAACTTAACGCATGTTACACTTAAATGTACAACATGGCTTAAACGTACTTGTACATTAGGTCTTACACTTAAATACACTGAAAAGTTGTAACTTATACATACTAGCAAGAAAACATTCTATTCATTTGATTATTTGCCATCAGGCAATTTGACTTTAAAAGCTGTGTAGTATTACATCTTAAATGCAGAATGGGAACTTTGTGTCTTTTTTGTGGCTGAGCTTCAACTTTCTTTCACAGGACGTGGTTTTACTCTGTCGATAAAGATGTTTATGAAGCTTTTAAGGTTTTGTGGCTTTAGGCAATTTAAAGTTTACCTTACGTTTGTGAGGTTTTCAATACAATACATGTGTTTGTTTATTGAAATTATTGATAAAAAGTCAAAAAATTGTTCACGGGTTCAAAAAGTTCTGGACATTGTATAGTTGTCATGTGTCGCGTCATAAAAAAAATTGAAAAAATGCAAAAAAAATTTTCAAAAATTGCAATAAGAATCGATATCATCGAAAAAATATGTAATTTATCGGTTAACATAGAAAATGTTCTTAGTATAGGTAACATAAAAATTAGTCGTTACGTATCGAATGGTAATGAAATATCTCCAATCGCAACGAAAAATATTCTACTTGTAAATGTCGAAAAGTCAAAAGTTATTGTAAAAAGTCGAAAATATTCGAATTACAACGAAAAAATCGAAAAAGATTATGGAAACATGTATGTATCGATTATTTGTAAATATTTTATTTAGCCAAGGAAATCGAATCAGACCCAAGTTTTATCTTGACATAACATTGCCTTTTATCTTTGAAAACAAGTTGCTATTTATAAAAACTCATTACAGCTCCTTAGTTATTATGCGCTTTGATTCATAACTCTTTGAAAGGTAATAAAATGCATCATCACCTGAAGAAACTTTTGTGCTGAAATCAAGTATATATATTTTCACATATATAATCGATTTTTGATCCTAGAAAATAAATAAAATTACTTCAAATCAACGACGCGTGTATAATTTTTCAAGAAATCCAATAAAAAGTCAACAAATTAACGCGGGACATGCGTGACGTTATGTAAAACGCAACACACGTGCAACATTTGTTACGCGTTTAGTTCTTGCAACATCGCAAATATATATATAATACTTACCAAGAATATATTTCCATTTCACTAGTGCATTCAAGATGTTACTAACGGTAGCTGTGGTTGAGGCCTGGTCTCAAATAATAAATCTCTTAAGTATTAAAATCTTGTAATAATACCGTGATATATATAAACTAATACCAAACTTTCATTCCCAGTACAGAAATATTTCTTAAACACTGCCTCCATATGCATTATTTGGAATAATAACATCGAATTTCAATTACGTTGGCCATACAACGAAGATTTCGTGCCAATAATCAGCATTTCTAGAGAAGCATTGGCTGCATCTTTTGAACAGGATGTTCAGGATTTTAGTTACCTATTTGAGAAACTTGCTATTAACAATGTGCGCAGCAATGAGTTGGAGCATAAATTAACCATCTCAATAGAAAGATCATTCTGTGAAGTATTTTCTGTTCAAATATATCATGCACATACATATATGGTAAATTGAAATCATTTACAGGGCTTTCTAGCATTTCAAGCAGATATACCAATATTTGCGCGTGCATTTCGTAATGCTAGCAAATTTACGCTATGGCGTTCACAAAGAACGCGTTTTATATTTGGTTACATAGATGAACTGATTGAAGATGGCGAAGAAGATTATTTTACGGATTATCTTTTTATAGGTTCATTAAATTTGTTATTGCTTTTTATATTTATTGCACTTAATTTTCCCATGTTTTTGTTATGAACAGATCAAGCCAATATATTGGTGATCGAAGCTACAAATACAACATCCACCAACTTCAATATAAAAACCAATAAATTTGTTGGTTCCAAGGAAGATCATCCCGAAGAACTTTATCTACTTAATAGTTATGACGCTGTTGTGGGTAAATTTGAAACGCCAGAAGAAATTTCAACCGAAAAACTACGAAATCTTCAAGGTAGAGAAATTGTATTGGGTTCTTTTGACTATAGACCATTTAGTGTAGTTGATTATGTAAGTTTTGAGTTCGTTATATAAGTTGATATACAAATTAATAAGTATTTTATGGTTTATAGGAACATCAACCTCAAGTACGCGATCATGCTGTAGATAATCTGAATGGCACCATTTATGTAGACGGTGCGGAGGCACGTTATCTAATCACATTTTGTGAGCTATATAATTGCAGCTTTCAGTTTGATAGTAGTAAGTACTATGTTAACAGACCACATCCACATTTTCAGCCTTTATCTATTGTAATACTATCATTTCCTGGCATGCGTTGCTACACCTTCTGTTGTACGGAGGATGCGGGGCAACTCCAATTAAAAAAAAAACCAAAAATGTAAATTGTCCCGAAGCAATTTATATACGTACTTAATCCCATCTATGTGCGTTAATTAGTTTCAGAGTTATGACATTTTTTAAGGGCGTGGCACCGCCAATTTTTCACTTGGACATTATTTTTCCCGATACTCGTAATACATCGCAACCATGTCCATTAAATACACTAATTTAAAGCCAAAATTCCCAGTGAATGCCATTATCCATTTTATATGTAAAATAGGCTGCTGATTCCGAAGATCGTTATTTTTTTTTTCCTTCGTGTCATTTTTGAGATTTGGTCGGTTTTTGGACCAAAAAAAAAGATAGTTCCATTTAAATACAAATATCTCAAGGACCAAAGTTTGCGTTTAAACATGCTATATGTCATATTGAAGGTAATTAATTTACCTACAAATAACATTCACATCCCTTTTTCGGTTGGCTTGTTAGTTTTGGCGAAATACATTGATTTCTATGCATTTTTTTGGAAAAACGAGCAAAAAAGTTTTAGGTTCCGACATCCAAGGAGAACCCTGGGTGAAAAAATTTTTTTCCACTAAAATGTCCTAAAAAGCCATGAAACGCGTAAAAAACACCAAAAAAACAAGAAAAAAAATTCTTTTAATCCATTTGCTGAAAAAAATTTTTTCACTAAAATGTCGTAAAAAATAATGGAAAGCGTAGAAAACACAAAAAAAGGGAAACAAAAAAAATTTGTTTTAATTCTTGGTTCCGACATCGGATGTGATGGGTGAAAAAAATTTATTTCCACTAACATGTCTAAAAAAGTCATGAAACGCGAAGAAAGCACGAAAAAACAAGAAAAAAAAATTGTTTTAATTTTTGGCTCCGACATCCGAGGGGGTCCCTTGGGTGATTAAAACTTGTTTCCACTATGTCGTAAAAAGTCACGAAACGAGTAGAAAACACAAAAAAAAGGAAAATAAAAATTTTTATATATTTTGGTTCCTACATCTGAGGGGGGACCCTTTGCTGAAAAAATTTTTTTTCACTAAAATGTCTAAAAAAGTCATGAAACGCGAGATCCGAGGGGGACTCTTGAGTGAAAAAAAAACGTGCCGTTCCCGAAAAAATTAATGACGCAAAAATCCGAAAACCTTTATATGTATATAAATTTTCGCAGTGATCGGTCAAGCCGTATGGGAGTCTATTTAAGGAACATACAGACAAAGGAACAATCGCTTTTATATATCTATACATTTCTGTTTCCCTCTTGTAGGTGAAAAAGAAGAATGGGGCTTTGCGTACGCAAATTATACTGGTGATGGACTCATTGGAATGATAGTTGAACGAAAAACCGAAATGGCAATAAGTGCCTTTTATTTTTGGTACTTATAAAAATTAAAAAATTTATTTACACAACAATCCAGTCTCTAAAAATCTTTTCTTCACATCAAGGTACATCGATTATGTACATCTGGATATGTCAGCATTTTTAGGACGTTCTGGTGTAACCTGCATGGTTCCAGCACCGAAACTATTAACAAGTTGGACACTACCAATTAGACCATTTCAATTTACACTTTGGCTTGCGGTTGGCGCATGTTTGATCTTAGAAACATTAGGTCTATTGGTTACACGTCGCTTAGAACAAACAATAGCCAAAGAGGATAATTCTTGGATGCAAAGTTTAAAATTTGGTTATATAACATCATTGAAGCTATTTGTATCGCAAGGATCAGATTATGTTGTCAACTCGACATCGGTAAGGACGGTTTTATTCGCTTGCTATATGATTGATATTATTATCACTAGCATTTATGGTGGTGGATTGGCTAGTATTCTGACATTACCAACGTAAGTTTAATTAGTAGTTGTTGTATTTGCTATGCTTCTTTAGAAAAAATTAAAACTTATTCAATAAAAAAAAAGGTTTGGGGAAGCTGCTGACTCTGTGGAACGTCTACACAAACTCAAATTCCAATGGACGGCTACTTCTTATGATTGGATCGAAGCAATCAATGGTGTTAAAGATGACGTAAGTAACTATCTAGAATATAAATTATTAAGTTCATGCAAAGGATACAAATGACAGGGTGTGCTGGGAAAAATACTAAAACAATATGTATTCTATTTTAGCCCGTAATAGTTGATCTCTTGAAAAACTATCGTGTTTACACGATTGAGGAAATGCGTGATATGGCTTTAACTAAAGATATGGGATTTGTATTGGAGCGTATGGAATTTGGTTCGAACAAAATTTGGAAATCACACATCTGTACATGTAATATAATTAATCTTTAACTTTCAGGTCACTTTGGGAACTCCGAATTTCTAACACAAGAATCACTCGATCGTCTAAAGCTTATGATTGATGATATCTACTATGCTTATACGACAGCTGTTGTGCCACGCTTATGGGCATTTTTACCTCAGTATGATACATTAGTCTATAATTGGCACTCATCGGGACTTGATAAATATTGGGAATGGAAGGTAACAGCTGATTTTTCAAATGCCAATCAACAAAATCAAATTGAGAGCTCAAAGTATACAAATTATGATACGGGTCCAGTCAAGCTGGATTTATCAAATTTTGCTGGTCTTATACTAATTTGGTTTGTGGGTATTATTATCAGCATTATTGCATTCGGTGTAGAAATGTTGTATTTTTACAAATGGCAAAAACAGATCATCAAGGCACAAGGTGCACATACAGAATGAAATTTGTTCGAAAACCAAAAGAAAAATATATAAAATTTCCAAGGGCTTGATTCTCATATGTAGCGCACCATAATGTAGAAAGTGTTTTTCAAATAGTACACAAATAAAATTTATTCGAGCTTTAGAACTGTAGATTTCTTACTCGATATGCAACATTTTATCATCAGGCATAGCGGAACTGGGCTTCTCAAAAATGTTACCGTGTCATCCGCATAATATACATCTACTAAATGATAACTAGCAGATCATAATTTAAACATCCATACGAAGATATTTTTATATCATAAGGCTATTGCGAGAACTATCGAGAAATTTCACAATGTTGGCAAATGCATAAAAGAACGATGGAATGCGATTAAGGGGGCTCTCCTACAAAAATGACATTTTATGAAACTAACTTCCCTACTTCCAGGGAGCCACGGTCTTGTAGAATATAACACCAGGTCTTGTAGAATATAACACCAACCTCCAATATTTTTCCATCCAAAACACTTCTACTGAACATATTTATCCCCTTGATCTACCCCTTAGGGGCTAAGAGGGAATAGATAGGGAATAAGTACATTCGGGCAAAATGTTGAGAAGGAAAAAATAATTCTACCCCACAAGGGGCATCCTGAAAGTGATGGGAGACAATTTCATAAAAAAAGTGATTTTTGCAGGGGAGCCCACCTAAGAGGTGGAGAAAGACGGTAAGTACTTTCTAACGTAATGTTGAGGGGGAATAATAATGGAGGTTAGTCTTACATTCCACCCCACCAGGGGCAACCTGAAAGTGATGGGAATCAATTTCATAAAAAAGTAGTTTTTGAAGGTGAGTCCCCCTAAGGTGTAGAGAAAGGAAATAAGTATGTTCAGAAGAACTGTTGAGGGGGGGAAAATATTGGCGGTTTGTCGTACATTCTACCCCCTCTACCTCATTAGCGGTAGAAATGAGGGGTAAGTATGTACAAAAAAAATGTTGAAAAGAAAAAAAAATAATTGCTGTTGTCTTCCAATTAACTTCTCTAAGGGCAACAACTGCGCAGCTATGGAGCTATTGTCAAATTAACTCCCATTTTTTGGAATTTTCACTTCAGCGCGACGCCTCTTAGTACTACTCAACCCCCCATTTTTTGACTTATGTATTTTCTTACAAAACCTGACAAAATAAAGTGTTCCAGCTCTATATCCCATTAATACGAATCTCCATATGTGACTAATTCATGACTAGTGTACAAACTAAGAGATTTTATTTTAAAAAAATACGTCACGAACTTTGCGCTTTAGGTTAGGTTAGGTTAGGTTAGGTTAGGTTAGGTTAGGTTAGGTTAGGTTAGGTTAGGTTAGGTTAGGTTAGGTAAGGTTAGGTTAGGTTAGGTTAGGTTAGGTTAGGTTAGGTTAGGTTAGGTTAGGTTAGGTTAGGTTAGGTTAGGTTAGGTTAGGTTAGGTTAGGTTAGGTTAGGTTAGGTTAGGTTAGGTTAGGTTAGGTTAGGTTAGGTTAGGTTAGGTTAGGTTAGGTTAGGTTAGGTTAGGTTAGGTTAGGTTAGGTTAGGTTAGGTTAGGTTAGGTTAGGTTAGGTTAGGTTAGGTTAGGTTAGGTTAGGTTAGGTTAGGTTAGGTTAGGTTAGGTTAGGTTAGGTTAGGTTAGGTTAGGTTAGGTTAGGTTAGGTTAGGTTAGGTTAGGTTAGGTTAGGTTAGGTTAGGTTAGGTTAGGTTAGGTTAGGTTAGGTTAGGTTAGGTTAGGTTAGGTTAGGTTAGGTTAGGTTAGGTTAGGTTAGGTTAGGTTAGGTTAGGTTAGGTTAGGTGGGACCTAACTTAACGATTTTTCTGAATTTTACTAAAGAGTATTCGGAAAGGTGCATCGTAACATATCTACTACTTCTGAAATGTGTGCTCTTCCGTATATTATAGGAAATCTCGATTTTCCCGAAATTTTCAGATAAAATGACAGGTCGAAGAAGGTCTTTTTAGTAGTTTTTCTCTTATCCTAATGGTCATAATTTTCTAAGTTGAAAAATGCATAGAATTTTTGATTCTTGCAAATAATTACTTAAGTACATAAAATTAGTATAATAAAGTATTTTATAACTTTCTTGAAAGACTATAAATTGCAAGGTCACCTAAAAAAACTTTTGTGCAGAAACCTAAAAGTATACATGTTTTCACATGTATAATCGATTTTTGATATAAGCAAATCGAATTATCCTAGGAAAATAAATAAATTTCCTACAAATCAAACACAACTGTATTATTTTTCCAGAAATCCAATGAAAAGTCAACAAATTAACGCAGGACATGCGAGCCACAATTGATACGCGTTTAGTTCTTGCAACATCGCACATATACATAATACTTACTTACCAAGAATAAATTGCCATTTCACTAGTGCATTCAAGATGTTACTAACGGCAGCTGTAGTTGAGGCCTGGTCTCAAATAATAAATCTCTTAAGTATAAAAATATTTTAATAATATTGTGATATTCATAAACTACATAATATCAAACTTTCACCCACAGTACAGAAATATTTCTTAAACACTGCCTCCATATGCATTATTTGGAATAATAACATTGAATTTCAACTACGTTGGCCATACAACGAAGGTTTCGTGCCAATCATCAGCATTTCTAGAGAAGCATTGGCTGCATCTTTTGAACGGGATGTTCAGAATTTTAGTTACCTATTTGATAAACTTGCTATTGACAATGTGCGCAGCAATGAGTTGGAGCAAAAATTAACCATCTCAATAGAAAAATCATTCTGTGAAGTATTTTCTGTTCAAATATATCATGCACATATATGAAAATTGAAATCATTTACAGGGTTTTCTAGCATTTCAAGCAGACATACCAATATTTGCGCGAGCATTTCGTAATGCTAGCAAATTTTCAATATGGCGTTCACAAAGAACCCGATTTATATTTGGTTACATAGACGAACTGATTGCAGATGGTGATGAAGATTATTTCACGGATTATCTTTTTATAGGTTAATTTAATTTGTTGTTGTTTATTATTTAATGCATTTATTTTGTCTATGTTTATGCTATGAACAGATCAAGCCAATATATTGGTGATCGAAGCTGCAAATAAAACATCCACCAGTTTCAATATAAAAACCAATAAATTTATAGGTTCCAAGGAAGCTCATCCTGAAGAACTTTATTTACTTAATCGTTACGACGCTGTTGTGGGTAAATTTGAAACGTCACAAGAAATTTCAACGGAAAAACTACGAAATCTTCAAGGTAGAGAAATTGTATTGGGTTGTTTTGACTATAGACCATTTACTGTAGTTGATTATGTAAGTTTTGATTGTGTTATATAAGTTGACATACAAATTAATTAGTATTCTATACTCTTAAGGAACATCAACCTCAAGTACGCGATCATGCTAAGGATAATGTTAATGGCACCATTTATATTGACGGTGCGGAGGCACGTTATCTAATCACATTTTGTGAGCTATATAATTGCAGCTTTCAGTTTGATAGTAGTAAGTACTATGTGAACAGGCCACATCCAAATTTTCAGCCTTTATCTAATGCACGTACTAGCATTTCGCATTGTGCGTTGCTACTTCTTCTCTTGTACAGAGGATGGGGCATCTGCAGTATACATTTTTGTAAGGGCCTATTTTTCACGATACTCTTAATACATCTCAACCTTGTCCGTTAAATATTTTCATAGAAACACGTATGATAAATAAATTTTTTTGGAGACACCAAAAAAATTTTTTGTCACAAAAATGTCCTAAAAAGTCATGAAACGTGTATAAAACCAGAAAAAAAGGAAAAAAAAAATTTAAATTTATTGTTCTGACATCCGAGGTGGACTCATGGGTGAAAAAAATTTAAATTAAATTAAATTTTTAAATTCTTGGCTCCATTTCCTGAGCGGGTGAAATAAATATGTTTCCACTAAAATGTCGTAAAAATTCACGAAACGAGTAGCAAATATAAAAAAAAGGAAAATAAAAATTTTTATAATTTTTGATTCCGACATCCCGGGAGGACCCTTGGGTGAAAAAAATTTTATTTCCTCGAAACTCGTCGAAAACGCAAAAAAAAAATCGATAAAAACCAATAGAAAAATTTTTTAAAATTTTTGATTCCGACATTTAAGAAGGACCTTTGGGTGAAAAAAAAAAAACGCGCCTAGGGTTACCAACATTATTTCAGTAAAATATACTATTCTTCAGAAAAAGCCTTAAAAATATATAGTACGCCACAAAAAAATATAGTATTTCATGGAAAAAGGAAAAACTATACAAAGATATATTTGGTACTTATTTATTTTTGTAAAAACTATACTTATTCTGCAATGATTTTTTTACAGATCAACCCAAGAGAAGTCAAAAAAACTAAATAAAATTTTTCAATATCTCGCTTTGGTTAAAAAATACCAAGGCTTAAAAAATACGAAAATATTAAATAAATTTCAATAAAATTTAGATTTGACTGGACTTGCACTCTAAAAGCTTTAAGTCTCAAAATCACGAAAACAAGACGAGATGACGAAAGATTTTCTAAAATTTTCTCAAGTTATTTTGGGTCATTTCATGGGAAAACATTGTCAAATCAAGTAGCTAAGGAAATTGAAGTACATATCGCCAAAAAGCTCACCTAGCAAATGCCACTTTTTCGGATAGAAAATGTAGCGCTACATGGCCACATTTTACATTAGACGTTTTGCGGATCTTTAGTAATCCAGTCATACTCTTTTTCCCATTCAGGTTTGTATTTTTGGAGCCTTTATGCATTTTCCGCTTCTTAGTCGGTGTTAGTGGTGCATTTAGATTTGAGGCACTTTCGTTTTCACTACTATGTACTTTCAATAATTTAATTAGACTTCAACTTTTTGACAGGAAGAGCAACCACTTAGTGAAAATAATTAACTAAGTTTCAAAATAAAAACGAAGCAAACATTTGCTTGATGTTGTCAATTTTGAAAAGCAGTAAGACAGGGGCGCGTTTGGTAACACGTACATAGCATAAATCAAAAGGCGCGTACGTGAATTTTAAAAAGTGAGAAAAGTGAGAAGAAGTGTTTTAGTGGACACTTTGTCTGTGCTTGTAGAAATAAATTCTGATTAACTTATGGAAAAGCAATAACTACTGTGCTTTACTTAACACAGAAAAATATAGTACGGTCATCATAAATATAGTATAAATATAGCATTTTTGCGTACTATATATTTATTCAACAGTATATAGTACGCAGACCCGGAATATAGTACAATACTATATATTATAGTACGGTTGGCAACCCTAAACGCGCCGTACCCGTAAAAACTAATGACGCGAAAACTTGATAATCTATACATTTGAATTTTCACGGTGATTGATCAAGCCCTTTGGGAGTCTATAAGCAACATGCAGACATACAAACATTCGCTTTTATATGCATATTATGTATATATAGATTTTTGTTTCCCTTTTAAAGGTATATTAGAAGAATGGGGCCAAACGGATTCAAATTATACATTTGATGGTCTACTTGATATGATAACTGAACGTAAAACCGAAATGGCAATAACTGCCTTTTATTTCTGGTAATTATTTAAAACAAAAAATTTATTTCCACAACAATCCAACAAAATTCTTTTCTTCACTTGAAGGTACTCCGATTATATACATCTAGATATGTCAGCATTTTTAGGACGTTCTGGTGTAACCTGCATGGTTCCAGCACCGAAACTATTAGCAAGTTGGACTCTACCAATTCGGCCATTTCAATTTACACTTTGGCTTGCGGTCGGGGCATGTTTGATCTTAGAAACATTAGGCCTATTGGTTACACGTCGCTTTGAACAAACAGCAGCCAAAGAGGATAATTCTTGGAAAAAAAGTTTAAAATTTGGTTATATAACATCGCTGAAGTTATTTATAAATCAGGCATCACAAGATGTTGTCAACTCGACATCGGTAAGGACAGTTTTATTCGCTTGCTATATGATTGATATTATTATCACTAGCATTTATGGTGGTGGATTGGCTAGTATTCTGACATTACCAACGTAAGTGTTATTAATAAGTAGTTGTAGGATTTGCTATGCAACTTAAGAAAAAATAAATTTTTTCTTTAAAAAAAAAGGTTTGAAGAAGCCGCTGACTCTGTGGAACGTCTACACAAATTTAAGTTCCAATGGACGGCTACTTCCTATGATTGGGTCGAATCAATCAAAATGGTTACAGATGATGTAAGTACTTATATACAAAGAATATAAATTAAAAAATTACTGCAAAGTATACAAGGTGTGGCAGGGCTTTCTGCGAAAAATACGAAAATAATATATAATCCATTTTAGCCCGTGATAGTTGATCTCTTGAAAAGCTATCGTGTTTACACCATTGAAGAAATGCGTGATATGGCTTTAACTAAAGATATGGGATTTGTATTGGAGCGTATGGAGTTTGGTTTGAACAAAACTTTAAAATCACACATCTCTATTTGTAATATAATTAGTCTTCAACTTTCAGGTCACTTTGGGAACTCCGAATTTCTAACACAAGAATCACTCGATCGTCTAAAACTCATGATTGATGATATCTACTATGCTTATACGACAGCTGTTGTGCCACGCTTATGGGCATTTTTACCCCAATTTGATACATTAGTCTATAACTGGCACTCATCGGGACTTGATAAATATTGGGAGTGGAAGGTAACCGGCGATTTTGCAAATGCCAATCAACAAAATCAAATTGAGAGTTCAAAGTATACAAATTATGATACGGGTCCAGCCAAGCTGGATTTATCAAATTTTGCTGGTCTTGTACTTATTTGGTTTGTGGGTATTATTATCAGCATTATTGCATTCGGTGTAGAAATGTTATATTTTTATAAATGGTAAAAACAGATCATCATGGCACAAGAACATACAGAATGAAATGTATTCGAAAACGTTTACTCGGGCAAGGCTTAATTCTCACATATAGCGCACCATAATGTAGAAAGTGTTTTTTTAAATAGTACACCAATAAAATTTGTTTTAAGCTGTAACGATTTTTTTGAGAGGTAGGTGTCTAGGTTCAGGATAAAAGACAATCAAAATTGTAACGATTGTTTTATTGCAGAGGCTGAGGAAGCGTCAGCGGTTGCTATGGTCAAACTTTTAGTGGTATAATTATTGTTTATTAAATTTCAATCAGAAATTGTCTTGGTTTTATGGTTTTACAATTCAATTTTCTTAACACAACTCAATATTTTAGGTTACAATAGTATTTAAATAATAATTACAATTTAAGTCTTATAATATTACAAAGTGTCTTAATCTGCTGCTCCCTATTAAGTCGCACGGGTATTGCATGATCAGCTACTCGCCACCACTTATCTCCTATTGGCTTTGATTCTCCGTAGGGATGAGACGGCCGGAAGTGTTATATGGAACACTTCGAATATCGAACGCACAACTGAGTGTGCGGAGTACTCGGTGCGGTCCACTACGACCTTTTGGCCACTTAAGGTGTCCAAAGGAAGCTTAGGGTGGAGCGTTATATGGCACACCTGAGTAAGAACTATATGGAGTACTCGGTGCGGTCCACTACGAACTTTTGGCCACTTAAGGTGTCCAAAGGGAGCTCGGAGCGAAATGCTATATGGAGCACTTCAAACATCGAACTCATACTGGAGTGAATACTATATGGAGTATTCAGTGTGGTCCACTACGACCTTTTGGCCGCTTAGATGTCCAAAGGAAGCTCGGGTGAAATACGATAGGAGTATTTCCAATACCTTATTAATACTAGCTGAGAAACCATGTGTACTGCAAAGAATGATTGATCGTTTGGAAGCATATAGCAAACTTTGGAATATGGAACTGAACTTAACAAAATCCATGATCATGGTTTTTCGAAGAGGTGGGCGCTTATCCAAGCATAAAAAAATGGACTTTTAAAGGCGAAGCCATAAAAATTACAAATGAATATCTTTACCTTGGAACTCTGCTTACCCCCCAGCTTTCTTTCAAGAAACATATTGAAAAACGTAATGCATTAACATAACATGGCAAAATATACTTTGTAAAAATAACGTTTCACCGAACACTAAATGGAAGCTTTTCAAGGCCATCTGTAGAGGTATTCAGTCATACGCAGCGCAAGTTTGGGGATACGGGCTTTTTGAAGAGGTGGATAGTTTACAGTGGTTTTTCATGAAAAAAATATTAAAACTACCAACCACTACAACAACATATGTATTAGCCCTCGAAACAAACGCGGAAGGCAGTCACTTGTACACTTTAGGTTTACACCTAAACTACTTATATAAAACATTATTTTTATACGAACAGCATAGATTACCACATATACTATCCAAAAAAGTACTACAAAAAGGAATTTATTGGGCAGAAGAAATAAATAAAATGAGTGCAGCTTACAATATTACATGGCTCTCTGAAATAACAAGGCAAGAATGGGTTCAACAGCAGGTAGTCCTTATCAACATGTTGAGGCTGAGCAAACATAACCAAAATTTGGAAAGAAAGTTAGCTAGCTCCACAAGGGTGTACAGACATTTAGATGGAGCAGTAAGTGTTAATTATTTTACACTAAATATAGGTAAAATAACTTGGATTTTCAAAGCAAGATGCGATCTGATAAAATTGAAAGGAAATAGTTTCAACCATCAGGAAGATGTGGTTTGTCCATTGTGTAACACTGCAGAAGTGGAGAACATATATCATTCCTTGGGACGATGCCCAATAGTTACTGAACACAGGAAACAGTTGTTGATGCTATATTTCCCTTGCGAGGGGAAATACAGCTGAGCTGTTTACCTAGAGATGAAACAAAAGAAACGATAGTGTTAAATTCGGTTAAGGCTACTTACCCTTGGTTCCGCTGCTCCGCTGCCGCTCCCACTTCTCTTTGCTGCTGCTCACACTGGTTACGGCGTTGTTTGTTCGGGATCTTTGCACACCTAACTCCGATTCAAATGAAACACTTGTCGACTGTTTTAACTCCGATCACTAACTGATTCTTTATTTTCAAATTACTTACCAGCTAGAGGTTTACAGATGCCTCTAGCTACATACATGTATGGTTACAACTTACATTATCTGTTTACGTACTATTTCGCAGTATTGCGAAATATATCTTACTTGGCTTTATTGACGTGCCCAATAAAGTCACATATCTATGATATAGGGGTCAGATTGCTTCCGCGTTGAACCCGCTGTTCTTTAATTCTTTTGCTTACCGTTCTTTACTAGCAGCTCCTAAAGGTATGCTAGCTGTTATTACTCTGGCAGTACTAAAACTATCACGAGTATAGCCTTAGTACTGAGTTGAGTATGAATAACATCAAATCCCTAACGGTAGGCAATGAATATTTATAACAGCGTGTGATCAACACACAACATCCCTCCCCCCTTATGGAAGAAAAAGTTGTTGTTATGAAGTAACAACGACTTTTTCCTTCTGAAAGTAGTTTTAACTTTTTTTTTTTTTCCTTTTAATTCCTAATTATTTCTCTAACTTAGTCGGCTACCTATAACTGTATCTAGCTCCTTTGGATCATGGCTCGCTGCTGCTTACCGCTGCTGCCGCTTGGTTCTTGCCTTGTGGGTCTGCTTACGGTGCTTCGAGCTTCTGATGTTCTTCGGTGTGACATACCATGTTCTTGTTACATGCGGTTTGTAGGTTTAGCTGTTTTATCCTTTGATTGATTTTGCCTGGCGGTGGCCAAAATCGGAACTTCTTCTACTTGCTACGTCAGTTCTTGCGGTTAGACTTCCTTGTGGCTAGAAGTCGGCTCCGCTGTTGTGTGCTGGAACGTTTATTTTGGCGTACGGACTATGTTTTGACTGAAAGTCGACGCTTCTGCTTACGAACCGGAACATTGCTTTTAATGCGTTGGACTTGCAATTTTCGACAAGTCAACGCGTCTGCTTCTAAACTGGAACATTGCTTTTTAATGCGTTGGACTTGCAATTTTCGACAAGTCAACGCGTCTGCTTCTGAACTGGAACATTGCTTTTTAATGCGTTGGACTTGCAATTTTCGACAAGTCTACGCTTCTGCTTCTAAACTGGAACATTGCTTTTTAATGCGTTGGACTTGCAATTTTCGACAAGTCTACGCTTCAGCTTCTAACTGGACCATCTTGATGGTGATGCCGGTCATTTTGGATGTTTGACGCGGCAACGTGACAGGATAACATAGGAGTGGCGTAATCCGGCCCCTCCCTTCCAACAAGATTGGATGTCATCTATGGATGACAGACAACTGACGAGATAAAAAGTGGTTGTCTGTCCGAACGTTGACGCATGCAACCATGGATCGTCGTCACTCTAGGCTTTCCGGATTTAACATCATTGGGCTGTCCCTCTTTAGATTATTTTCTTTAATCTCCACTGCTACTGTTGTAACGCCGTACCATGATCCCTCGCAGATTCTATCTACTTTGTTAACGATTTTACTGTATATTTATCTAGTCTTTCCTAGCTAGTCCTATGCTCTCTAAATCAAATATTTTTATTTGCTAAAACTCCTGAAAATTGGTAATTATTAAATTTACCTATATACATGACATTGAACTTAATTCCTTATTTATTCTTATTTTTCATTATATTTCAACTCAAACAAACAATTTTGCATTTTATACAATTCTGACATAATACATAAAATATTTAAAAATTTTCACTCTATATTTAAATACATTCTGGTTCTAAACTGAATCTTTGTTCTTCTGATTTGACAATTTCAAATTTACGTTACTTTTTTTTTTCTTTTACTTATGACTTGTTAGAATTACCTAGTTAATTTTCGAAAATCATTTAATATTTTTTTTTTTTACTTATTGTTATTTACTTCTCAATCAATCAATTAAACCTAATAATATTTTCAGAATTCACATTTACTTAACATCATTCAATTAAGATTCTACAATTTACTTAGTTATACTTTATTTGGGACTTATTTCCCTGTTTTCTATGTATGTAGACTTATTTTGCTACAACTCCTTAACGAATTATTCAAAAATATTTTCTTAACATTTTACTTATTTATTGTTATTTACTGCTTCAAAAATTTTTTTTAAAATTCATACTTGTTTTGTATTTTCCGATTAAGATTTTTTCAATTTTCTTGTACATACTACTTTATTTTATTTATCTTTAATCAAATTTATTTTTCTCTCAATTATTATCTTAATATACTTTTAATCAATCAATATCCTTAGCAGTTTTCAACTGATATCTTACAATTTCCTTTTACCTTTTATTAAATTATATTTTATTTGGGATTTATTTCCCTATATCTTATTGTTATGCCTTAGTTTTTTACTTATGAAAAACCTAATTTATACCTATTCAACTCTATCTAAGTTTTGCAACCTTTTCCATATTTATATGCATTTAGCACTGTTCATGCATATAAATATGATCCATATGACGGCATTGCATTCCGTTTAGTTTAAAACTTTAATTAAAGTTTTCTTTTGGTTTTAATCCCGAAATTATTCTATTGTTAATTGAGTTATTACTTTTAGTGTAGCTTATACTTTCTTTATTTAATTAATTGGTATTTCGGACCATTTAAAATTCTAGCAATAAATAAATATGTATGTATATTTTTTCCCGTGTAATTTATATATGTACATATTTTAGTTATCAAAAAAAAATACATTTCATTCATAACTGCTGATTTGGGTTTTCAATATTATCCCAACAGTTTTTATGACATTATTCGTCACCTATATATGTATATGCACTAACTTGCATACAAATATATGTGGTGTTTACTTCTATTTTTTATTTCTTTTTATTTCCCATGTATGAATTTTAGTATAAACAAATTACAAACATACCCCATACATACCATACGTTAGTGCTTTTTTTTTTTTTTTTTTTTTGTTGAATCAGCACTTGACGCTTTTATGTTTCTCTAAGTTATTCGTTGAAACAGAGCGTTTGGTTTTTATTTTTCCGTTCAACCGCATTTTACTTGGTTACGGGCTATCAACCGCAAGCAAACGGTTAATCAAATAGAGAAATCCAGCTGAAGTAAAATATTTTAATTTGTGAAAAAGTTCAGTGTAGAAAGAAAAGTTTGCATTTTTATGTTGCTGTTGAACTGTAAAATGGCGACAAGGCAAAAGTGTACCAAATTAAATAAATTTGCAACAACGTATTATTCATCGGCCAGCAAACCAAAGTGATTTAATTGAATAGATTTGCTTGTTGAAATAGATCTCCGGTGTTGCAGTCCGGTTTTCAGTCGACCACGTGCACAGCCAGCAAATGGATTCCGCCTCGATTGCTGTGCCAATGCGCCCACTTGGTTCTTCCGTCGCATATGGCCTTTTCACATGCCCTGATTGCTCCGCTGTATATCGCAATTTGGGTGTACCTTTGTCTTTTGTGCATTCTACTAATTCGGATACAAACTGGACTTGGTCATAATTGTGTCAAATGCAATTATGTTGTCGTAAGTACCGTTCCTCTCCTACTGCCAAGACTGCCCTTAAAAGTTTCGTTTTCTTTTCATTCAATAGATATCAACAGACCGTCAGATCATCCCGGACCCTGCATAGGAATGAGTATCAACTGAAATTTTACCCCCCTTTTTTTTTTTCTAAAACGTATTTTCCACTAAATATTCTTTCTTTTTTCCCAACAGGTTTCACCCACCTTCATCTACCCGCGTCCATGGGTAACGTGAGTTTTTGTTTTACTTAAATTCTTAATTTTTTTCATTTTTATTATTATTCCTTATATTACTACATACATTCAAGCTTATAATTTAATATGATCTACTCAATTCTAATTACTATAGTACTAAAGTCTTTGACATTTTCCCCTATTTCTGTACTATTTCATAGTTCATTTATTTGACTCTCTATATGTTATTAATTTAGTTCGTCTTAACTACTCTGACCGTTTTACATATAAATAAAAATAGACTTCTTTAAAAGTATTCTTATTTACTTTTTTCTACATTTTGCAATATCTTACAACTTTCCTTGAAGATTATTCGATATCGTGAAAACCATTCCTAATTTTAAAATTTTACAATCCCCTATTTTTACATATGTTTTGGCAACTAGCTCGGTGCTGTTGCTTATGTTATTTCACCTTTTATTTTATTCTTCTGAATTACATTTGTTATTAATGTATTTGTATTTTTTCCATATTTTATTCTGCCCACTTATGTATTTCATATTAAACCGAAATTTGCCCATAGTTGTTCTGTTCATCTTTGTTTACTTTGTTGGTGTAACGACAATACAATCCAAATAAGTGTAACCTATTCATTAAACGCGACCCCGTTTATTTTTGTTTAGTTTTAGCTTTCTCTTGGTTTCTTCCCAATTTTTGTGCAAGTAAATTCATACGCAACTCAATTACAATATTAATTTTTAAATAATTAAATTGCCATGTCGATTACCCCGCTGGCACCTGGGCCTCCCATTACCATTTTAGAAATTGTTTGAATTTGTCAATTCAATTTTGCTGATAATTTTTCCGCTACTATGTATCTGACTCTTTCGTCATTCGCTTATATTACTCGGAGTTGGGTGTACCGTGTGGGTTAGTAAAGATTAGTAATTCTGTTAGTGGTTAGCTGTTAGTACATTAGTTATTAGTAACTCATTTATTTACAATACGCAGTACCCTGATGCTCCGTAATATATTTCATAATTAGCGTTTCAGTTAATCGAAAAACTCTATCAGCCACTTAGCATGTTTCTTGTTCTTGCATAAAAACAATTTTCCGTTAGTTTATTGAAACTGAAAACTTTTAGTAATGCACGTCGGCAACGCTCAAATCCCCCGTCACCAAAAAGACGTGGCATTTAAAGATTTTACCGCATTTTTCGGATTTACCCGTTCAATACTTTTGGAGGATCGCTCTGTACCAGTCATTTAGACTTATGCAAAACCTGCACTTTCGCTCATTTATCTACATTTCTTCTTCACGTAATGTTCGTTTATGTGACATCAACTGTTTGTGTTCTTTGAAAGGAAAACCCCCCTTTTAATTCCCCTTTTTTTTTTTATATATATGTAAAGTTAACATAGTATACTGCGGATGGTTGCTTAGGCATTGAACAATTTTAGTAGGTTATTGTGTATCTTTTTGTGTTTGCCCTTGACGACAATCTCCGTTGTCACTTGCCCGCCTACGTCAGATACCTCGAAGGGACCGATCCAAATGGGGGAAAACTTGTTTTTCCTGGTCTGATTTTTCATCAAAACCTTATCGCCCTTTTTAAATACGACTTTGTTTATTGAACTGTCGTACTGCTTCTTTGCTTGCTCCTTGGCTTTATTCTGGTTGTCTCTGACGATTTCATGCGCTCTCTGTATCTGAAATTTTAGAACTTTATTTTGGTCGTCAGCGTTGTAGACTGGTGAACATTTCCTCTTCAAATTGGTTGGTAACTCCCTATCGAAACCATACAAAGTGCCAAACGGTGTTCGCTTCGTTGACGTGTGCACTGTGTTATTATGCACGTGCATAGCCGTCGCTAACCACTGATCCCAATTTGAACCATCCTCCTTCACGAAACTTCTGAGGTATTCTGCTAAAGGCCTATGACTTCTTTCCAATGAGCCATTCGCCTGGGGATGATATGGGGTTATATGTAGCTTTTTGATACCCAGCAACTTGCACGTATCCGAAAAAAACTTCGAAACAAAATTGGTACCATTGTCGGTGACTAAAACCTTCGGAACATTATACCTGGCGATGATCTCGCTGTAAAAATGCCTAGCCACTGTGCTTGCCTCCGCATCGGCCATGGCCGCACACACCATATATTTGGAGTGGTCGTCCTGAAAAGTTAGAATATATTTGTTTCCGGACGACGACTCGGGCAACGGCCCCACAATATCCATGTACACCTTATTAAAAGGTACTTCAGGCGTATCCGTCAGGACCATAGGCATTTTCGTCAGTTTTGAACTTTTGTTTATTTGGCATTTTGCGCACCTTTTTACGTACTCCTTCACGTCTCTTTGCATACCCTTCCACCTGAACTGCTTTCTAATCCGCAGAAAAGTTTTGCCTGCACCCTGATGTCCTCCCAATGGAGTGTCGTGGAAATCTCTGAGTACTGTTTCAATATCCTTGGGATCATCTAGTATCGTGACATTCTTCTTCACCATATCCTCCGCTGGTGTGTCTGGATCCACCCTAGTTTGCTGTCCCAATCCTGTTTGGTCGACGACCTTGGCCTTGGAACGCGTCTGCACCACTGTAATTTGTTTATTCGCTTGTGGCAGACGGCTCAGTGCGTCTGCGTTTAAATTCACTTTCCCTGGCTTATATATAATTTCGAAGTCATATTCTGACATTTTATGTCTAAACCTCGCTAGCCGTGAGGTTTGGTCCTTTAAATTCGCTATTCCACGTAGCGGCTGGTGGTCCGTATAAATTTTGAAATGTCTTCCTAGAAGATAGGCCCTAAAATTTTTCGCAGCCCATACTATCGCAAGAAATTCTTTTTCTATGGTTGAATACCTTTTTTCCGTGTCGCTAAGCGCTCTACTAGCAAAGGCTATGGGGTTATCCTCACCCACTTTCCCCTGCGACAGGATCGCTCCCAATGCTTCATTGCTGGCGTCAGTCGTCAGCAAAAATTGCTTAGAGAAATCCGGATACACCAGGATGGGTGGTGACATAATTGCTGTTTTCAAATCCTCGAACGATTTTTGGCACTCAGGTGTCCACTCAAACTTGGCATCCTTCCTCAACAGCTTGTTTATTGGAAGCGCCATACTTGCCGTATCTTTGATGAACTTTCGGTAGTAGTTTACAAGGCCCAAAAATGCCTGCACGTCCTTTCTATTCTTTGGCACCGGAATGTTTTTCACACACTCTACTTTTTGTGGATCTGGCAATGCGCCCAGTTCCGAGCACTTGTGTCCTAAATACACGACTTCGCGTCGCAAAAAGTTACATTTTTCGGTGTTTAGTTTTAAACTGTGCCGCCTCAACACTGTAAAAACCTTACGTAACCTATCCTCGTGCTCTTGCAGATTCTTTCCATAGATTACTATGTCATCCAAATATACAAAGCACTCCAGTCCTTGAAGTCCTGTGAGGATATGATTCATAATACGTTGAAAAGTGGCTGGCGCTCCAGTTAAACCAAATGGCATTCTAGTGAATTCAAAATGCCCCAGCCCTGTGCTGAACGCAGTTTTCTCCCTATCCGTTTCATCCATTAACACCTGATGGTATCCACTTGCTAAATCCAAGGTAGAAAAATATCGGCTGTGACCCAGCTGATCAAGAATTTCATCAATCCTGGGTATTGGAAAAACTTGTTTGATAGTTGCCTCGTTCAATTTCCTAAAATCTATCACTATCACTTGTGAGGATGTCCTTATGGGCGCTGTAATATAATTCCAAGATAGGAAACACTTTCCGCTTGAAATAGTCACAATCTTTCTCCGAAGCCTCCGCCTCCTCTAATTCCTCATTATTCTTCACTATTTTCTCCCAAACATACTCTAGCTCCTCCAATCTCTTGTCGAAATATTCTTCAGTTTTTCTGACTGATGAAGACTTCTTATAATTACCTATAACACTGTCCAGCTGCTTCTCAAGCTTCTTTTGCGCCAAAGTCAATTTTTTCACGTCCACCATCTTTGATCCCGTTCTTACTTCAGCGTTCCTATTCAAACCAGACCGTGCCTCTTTATTCCCACAACTAACCTTCCCTGGGACACTTCCCGACACCTCACTTTCCAATGCGAGATTCCCAGAAATCCCACTACTACTAGCTTCGTCCGCCTGTCTAACACTATTATCCAAAGCCGACCGCTCCGTACTCGCACTAGACCTGACCTTGTCAAACCCTTCCTGCCTCACACTTCTTCTTTTCAATGAATGCGTGCGACCCCGCACTCCAGTATGTTCCTGGGAATCGCCTTCGCCAAACTTCCAATTGACGCCTGATGAAAATACCCCAAAAGATACGTTCAACTGATTCGCTAAACTACTATTTTCCTGCTCTAACTCCTCAATTTGACTCACATTCAACTGTAACAAAGTCAAATGTTGATCGTAGCGTTTCTTCAGAGCGTTAAACTCCGACTCCCAATCTCTAGATTTACCTTCTAATCTCCTAACCTCGGACTCAGTTATTCCAATTATTTCGTCTAATACCTTATCCGCTTCTTCTACCTCCGACAAATCCCTATAACTGTAAACCCTTTCTTCAATAACACTAAAATTTTGCGTATCCCCTGCAGCTAGCTTCAAACACTCCCACAACTTTTCTTTAAAATTCCCTATCTCACTTAATAACCTTCCGTAATCAGTTCTCAGTTTCTCAAGTTCACTCATAACACTAAACAATCAAAACCGTTTCATCTTTCCAACTTCCAAAACGCAAATGCACACTGAATCACGGCCTTGATCTGCCGTCCTTGATATTTCAGAAATTCACCCAAAGAAAAACCCTTTAACAACATTAACAAATATTACAAATTTTATCAAATACAGTTTTTCCCACTGCAAACAAAAATGACCAACACAATTAGCAGTAATTTCAATCCCAATAACAAAATAACGCATTGGCCTTGCTACCAACGCAAACCAAAAATATGACAAATAAAAATGACTTAATTTTGTCTTTTTATTTTCTGTTTTATTGAAATCGAAAACCAATTGTGCTAAAACCAAAAACAAAAATCAAAAATTGCAACTACAATTGCAAAAACAGTTCATATGAACCACAACGCAAAGTTCTATTCACATATATTTTTTTTTCCTTTGAATAAGTGAAACCACGACCTGCGCAACAATAAACGAAACGTTTTATTTTGCATATACCAGCTTTTAGTTGCTGGTATGAAAAGAACTGAATACGAAATTTTTCCCTTCGTAAAGAAAGAAATAAATTTTCAAAAGAAATTTTCCTCAATTATTTCCGCTAATTCCCGCTTAATCCTACTGATCGAAACGGAACCATGGAATTACTTGAAAATAATTCCCAGGAACCCAAAACTAAACCAGCAGGATTTTCCGATTTCGAGCTCAAAACTTCAACGAAAGCTTTACAAACACCAGCCCCTTGCAAAGTGGCTTCAAAGTTTGTAAACCGTTCGAACAAAAGAATTGAACTACTTCGGTTGTAAAAATTACCAGGATTTCACTCCTCTTAGTTTCCTTAACCAGGTTCCCAAGCCCTTGGTACTCGATTATACCAAAGGTCTCAGCCAACCCAGCACGAAAACCACTAAGAGCAAACTCCAGAAATTTTTCACCGATTATTTTTCCACGAAAACGAAACCGATATCGCACAACTGACTTCTTACCACGGGTGGGGGAAGCCAGTCTATCGGTGAACAAAAATTAAAATTTTAATTTACTAATTTTTTTTTTAAAAATTCCAATTTATGAAAAATTCTCCTTTTTTTTTTTTTTATTGTTTAGTTGCCGTTTTTCTATTATTTGCAAAAAAAATTTTTTTTTTTTATTTAATTTTCAAAGCGCGACGTTCGCAGGATCGCCATGTAATAAAAAAGGATTGGTTACTTCTGAATATTTTGAGCCCTTCCTAGTCTTAACACTTGCTACATGAACAGCTAAGTGAGCTAAAACTTTCAAAAAGTGGTAATTAAAAACGGAGTTTTATAACTTTGCTGAGTTTTAATCAAATCATTAGTATTGATATTTTCCCCCACTTTTCACACAAAATGTAACGAAATTTATAATCGCTTAATAGAATTAGGCCCTACCTAATCCTGAACAGCTGTGCGATATTGAAACCGCTACTAGCTGGCTTAGCACTTGCAATAAATTAAAGCAAAGTAGACTAAGACTTTCTAAGGTTTTTTAATTAAAATACTCACCACTTTCCACGAATTATTCCCTCCAACGTTGATCTCACTTTTTCAATTCCGCTTCCCTCGATGCGTAGTCCTGGCTCGGACTACCGGCTGCGCCAAAATGTTGATGCTATATTTCCCTTGCGAGGGGAAATACAGCTGAGCTGTTTACCTAGAGATGAAACAAAAGAAACGATAGTGTTAAATTCGGTTAAGGCTACTTACCCTTGGTTCCGCTGCTCCGCTGCCGCTCCCACTTCTCTTTGCTGCTGCTCACACTGGTTACGGCGTTGTTTGTTCGGGATCTTTGCACACCTAACTCCGATTCAAATGAAACACTTGTCGACTGTTTTAACTCCGATCACTAACTGATTCTTTATTTTCAAATTACTTACCAGCTAGAGGTTTACAGATGCCTCTAGCTACATACATGTATGGTTACAACTTACATTATCTGTTTACGTACTATTTCGCAGTATTGCGAAATATATCTTACTTGGCTTTATTGACGTGCCCAATAAAGTCACATATCTATGATATAGGGGTCAGATTGCTTCCGCGTTGAACCCGCTGTTCTTTAATTCTTTTGCTTACCGTTCTTTACTAGCAGCTCCTAAAGGTATGCTAGCTGTTATTACTCTGGCAGTACTAAAACTATCACGAGTATAGCCTTAGTACTGAGTTGAGTATGAATAACATCAAATCCCTAACGGTAGGCAATGAATATTTATAACAGCGTGTGATCAACACACAACACAGTGCTTCGGTAAAGCTAGACTTTCTGAAACAGAAGTAATACATATACTTAATGGCGGCCAAGAGAACAAATGGGAAAATTTAATCCTTTTTCTAAAAAGAGCCTTAGCTTACAGAAATCAAGTGATAAACGAAATGATTTGAATGCTTTTGAATTTAAACAATAAATTAATTTAACCCTTGAACTGGCGGTCAGTCATCATTATTATACACTATAGTATAATTAATTAAGTACATTAATATATCAATTTATGTATAGGTTCATATTTATTTATTATAATATTTAATTAAGGTATTTGGCTAACGGCATAATTGTCAAGCCATTAAATTACGCAAGCTTTATTAAATTGTATCATCATCTCAACGTACATAATTGTTAAAGAAAATGTAATATTAGTTTAATAAAGAACCTACTACTACTACCACTAAATACGAGGCCTCTGCACTTGCCTTTAAGCTTTCGATGTTTAGCTATCAATATTAATATTTTAACATTGATGTTCACTCGACGAATGCTAGGCTGTGACTGCCTGTCGATTGCTCGACTGGTGCTGCTTTTATAGTCGCGGGTCTATGTGTGTATGTGTGTTCGTACTGTGTATTTTGTTGTGTTCAAAGAGCCAACATGTCTGATGGCGTTAAATTGTTTTTGTTTGTTTGTTTTAGTTTTAAATTGAGTAATCCCGTTAGAATTAGTTCATTTTACAATTTTCTTAAGTTTTGTTACAAATAGAAAAGTTGTGACGTCACTTGGGACGTTACAAAATCTTTTAGCTACAAAAATATATGGTTATTCCTTCGTTTCTGGAATTCCTTCGTTTCTTTGTTATAATTCGTATATAAGTCTTTTTTCATAAAATAACAGAAATAAATCAATTTTTTTTGATTTTCATGTTTAAGAGCATGAAAATTTACAGATAAGCTAAGTAACTTATCTGTAAATTTTCATTAAAAAATTCGGAAAATTATGTGTCCGCTTTGAAAAATTTTACAGGAACCGATAAAAAATTGTATTTCTTGATAAACAATTCCGATTTGTTGCAATGCAGAGCACTTGACGATTGATTAATTTCGGATTCCGAAAAAAATCGGATTTCAAAACATGCCTGATTGTTTTACTAGTTTCATTTTTATAGTGTTTTGAAATTTTGTGCGCGGTGACACGCCTTTCTTACAGTTTCCCAATATAATGACATATCACTTATTAATCTTTTGTTTTCATAAAAATTTATGGAGACGTTTAGGATTTAAATTGAATCAAAATCTTTAATGGTTAAAAAGTTAAATACCTTCCATGGTTTACAAGTTATGACTTGATTAAGTTTTAAATTTAGTGCGGTGGAATGCTTCATGGTGAGCACCTGCAAAGTCAAAGTTTTTGAAAAGAAATTGTTTTTTGTACGTCACGATTTTGGTGCTTACTATCGTTTCCTACACGTTAGACTACTTATGCGTAAAAATATGTTTCAGATAGAAAATCGGACATACCTGACCCAAGTTTTATCTGGACATAATATTATCTTTGAAAACCAATTGCTATTTATAAAAACTCATTAAAGCTCCTTAGTTATTATACTTTTTTTTTTCATGATGGCAAGCTATTTATAAATCAATTACTTTATAACTTTCTTGAAAGTCAATATCACCTTAAGTAAACTTTTGTGCAGAAATCTATTATACATATTTTTACATATAACATCGATTATTTTATCAAAAGCAATTCGAATTATTCTAGAAAAATAAATAAATTTACTTCAAATCAATGACACGTGTATCATTTTACAAGGAATCCAATGAAAAGTCAACAAATTAACGCAGGACATGCGTGACTTTATGTAAAACGCAACACACGCGCAGGATTTGCTCTTGGGGGGGTTTTTATTAAAAATAAAGACGTAATAACACTATAAAATGCTCAGTACATGTATGCCATTCGAAAAATACTAAAATGGTGAAAATTAAAAGAAATGCAATAGTGTCAAGTCCAAAATTTTTCAAAATTTTCAAAGAAAAAATGCTAAGTCCATTTTTAATAATACCTATGTACCATATTTTTTTTTTATCTTTGTTTATGAAATTAAGTCGATTGTACTAACTCTGGTTACAAAAGCGCATTGAGTCCTGGTGTTTTTAATAAACATGGTTTGAGCTATCTTTCAGTCAGGCTGGTTTGCATTAAGATTTTAGAAGTTTCAGAGTAAATTTTAAATTTGGAAAGTAGTTTTGCAAGCAAACTTAAACAAAATTAGCAATTTGTTCCATAATAAATAGATTAATTCAATTGCTTTAAGGCTTTGTTGGCCAGATTTTTTTTTTTTTTTTTTTTTTGCTAAGTTCTTTACTGGGGACCAAGTATACAGAAAAAGTTTATTTCTAAATCGATTTTCAGGGTCGAATTTTGGTAACTAAATGGCCTTTACATTGTTTCTGTATTAATAACCAAGGTTTGGCAAAAACTAACTTAAAACTGAGTACGCAATTAGTTTTCCGTTTAGTTTAAATTCAAAAATCGTATTTTTGAAAATTCTATCTGAAGAGACATTGTATTTTTAAGGACTTTTTTTGAATTTTTTTTTGTTAAAAAAAATGAATTTTTGCGTTTTTTAAGAAAATTAACAAAAAATTAAAACAAAAAAAAATATTTTCAAAGTCTTGATGTTGAATTTGAATCTGGCCTTAGAATTGGTATATCTCGTATGGTTGTCGAGAAATCTTAGCCTAAAAGTTTCGTTTTTTGAGATTTTTGAGGTTAAATAACAAAAAAAGGAAACTTAAGCCACAAAGAAGCTCAAAGCCAAAGTCTTTTACTTCAAAAATCCGAATCTGTTAACCGTTTTTTTCTATCACGCCTGAGATCCGAGTTATCCTTGATTTAAAGTACAGAAAACGCTATTTTCAGACATATGGCGTGCATCATACCTGGGATCGATTTCGCTCTGGAAATTTTGATGTAAATCTTGTCGACTATGCACAAAAAAAGTGAACGAAATTCTTAAAAAGGTGGAGGAAGACCGACACAAAAGCAGTCAAAACATCGCTATATAAAAAAATCTCATTGACTTCTTTCGTATGTAAATCTCGGATTACCATTTGTTTCACTCGTTGCAGAATTATCTTGATAGCGTAAAATCGAATTGCCAGTGGATTGCAAAATGGTCTTGACAGAGTTTTTCGAGCAGAAACCCCATAAATCCTTTAAGGACCGTATTATGGTTTTGCCCGAAAGATGGCGAGTGGTGGTCAATAACAATGGAAAATATTAGACTAAATAGAGTTATTTTGATATGTGGAAAAAAAAAATAGTTTAAACTAAGCATTTTTTCTTTTTTTTTTTCTATTTTGAAATTCGATTAAAAAGCACCTCATTTTTTTGACCTTTGAGCCTGAATAACTTTTAATGAGGGAATGATATCGATTTTTGAAATTTTTTTTTAAACACCAAAATAAAACGATTCCAATTGATTTCAATTCAAAATTGCTGGTTCTAATATTTTTGATCAGAAAACTAATCACTGGACCAAAAATTTATATTTTTTGTTATTTTCTTTCTAAAAACCTTCATAACTGCTTCTAAATGGTATCCGATAAAATTATTTGAGGGTCAATATTTTAAATAAAAGGCAAAATCAAATAGCGTTTCTACTATTTTTTAAATTTTCGGCAACAAACGCGAAATGAATAGAAGGCTTTTCAAAAAAATTATTCACTCTGTGAATGATTGAAATTGAGCTAACCCACAGAAATAGTCAAAATGACTATGATATTATAAATAAAATTATAGGCACGTGAACTACTAAGATTAGTTCTATTTTATTTCAATACATATTTTCAATTCATAAATATTTATTTAATTTTTTTGGCTAAAAGATCTTCCTGGGGGGAGTTTGAACCTCCAAAACCCCCCGTGCGCACGGGCCCGAGCACACGTGCCACATTTGATACGCGTTGAGTTCTTGCAACATCACAAATATATATATAATACTTACCAAGAATATATCCTCATTTCACTAGTGCATTCAAGATGTTACTAACGGCAGCTGTAGTTGAGGCCTGGTCTCAAATTATAAATCTCTTAAGTATTAAAATCTTGTAATAATACCGTGATATATATAAACTAATACCAAACTTTCATTCTCAGTACAGAAATATTTCCTTAACACTGCCTCCATATGCATTATTTGGAATAATAACATTGAATTCCAACTACGTTGGCCATACAACGAAGGTTTCGTGCCAATCATCAGCATTTCTAGAGAAGCATTGGCTGCATCTTTTGAACGGGACGTTCAGAATTTTATTTATCTATTTGATAAACTTGCTATTGACAATGTGCGCAGCAATGAGTTGGAGCAAAAACTAACCATCTCAATAGAAAAATCATTCTGTGAAGTATTTTCTGTTCAAATATATCATGCACATATATGAAAATTGAAATCATTTACAGGGTTTTCTATCATTTCAAGCAGACATACCAATATTTGCGCGTGCATTTCGTAATGCTAGCAAATTTTCAATATGGCGTTCACAAAGAACCCGATTTATATTTGGTTACATAGACGAACTGATTGAAGATGGCGTTGAAGACTATTTTACGGATTATCTTTTTATAGGTTCATTAAATATGTTGTTGCTTTTTTATTTAATGCATCTATTTTTTCCATGTTTTTGTTATGAGCAGATCAAGCCAATATATTGGTGATCGAAGCTGCAAATACAACATCTACCAACTTCGATATAAAAACCAATAAATTTGTTGGTTCCAAGGAAGATCATCCCGAAGAACTTTATTTACTTAATCGTTACGACGCTGTTGTGGGTAAATTTGAAGCGTCAAAAAAAATTTCAACGGAAAAACTACGAAATCTTCAAGGTAGAGAAATTGTATTGGGTTGTTTTGACTACAAACCATTTACTGTAGTTGACTATGTAAGTTTTGAATGTGTCAATAGTCAATATACAAATAAATTTTATGTTTTTTAGGAACATCAACCTCAAGTACGCGATCATGCTGTAGATAATCTGAATGGCACCATTTATGTAGACGGTGCGGAGGCACGTTATCTAATCACATTTTGTGAACTATATAATTGTAGCTTTCAGTTTGATAGTAGTAAGTGAACAGATTTCATCCACAATTTGAGCTTTTATCTAATACTTACTTGCATTTCCCGGTGTGCGTTGCTACACCTTTTCTTGTACAGAAGGCGGAGCATCTGCAATTAAATTAAACCAAAGGGTGTAAATTGTTCCGATGCAATTTATATACGTACCAAATTTCATCTATGTACGTTAAATATTTCAGTCATGAAACGCATAGAAAACACGAAAAAATCGAATAAAAAAATTTTTTTGATTGTTGGTTTCGAAATTCAAAGGAGGACCCTGGGTGAAATTGTTTCCACTTAAATGTCTTTTTAAGTCATGAAACGCTTAGAAACACACATAAAAAAAATACGATAAAAAAGAAAAGAAAAATTTTTAAATTTTTGGTTCCGACATCTAAGAGGGGACCCTTGGGTGAAAAAAAACGCGCCGTACCCGTAAAAACTAATGACGCGAAAACCTGATAACGTATATAAATATAAATTTACACGGTGATTAATCAAGCCGTTTGGGAGTCTATAAGGAACATGCAGACATACAAACATTCGCTTTTATATAAATAAGTATATAGATTTCTGTTTCCCTTTCTAGGTATATTAGAAGAATGGGGCCAAACGGATTCGAATTATACATCTGATGGTCTTGTTGATATGATAATTGAACGTAAAACCGAAATGGCAATAACTGCCTTTTATTTTTGGTAATTATAAAAATCAAAAAATTTATTTCCACAACAATCCAACAAAATTCTTTTCTTCACTTGAAGGTACTCCGATTATATACATCTAGATATGTCAGCATTTTTAGGACGTTCTGGTGTAACCTGCATGGTTCCAGCACCGAAACTATTAGCAAGTTGGACTCTACCAATTCGGCCATTTCAATTTACACTTTGGCTTGCGGTCGGGGCATGTTTGATCTTAGAAACATTAGGCCTATTGGTTACACGTCGCTTTGAACAAACAGCAGCCAAAGAGGATAATTCTTGGAAAAAAAGTTTAAAATTTGGTTATATAACATCGCTGAAGTTATTTATAAATCAGGCATCACAAGATATTGTCAACTCGACATCGGTAAGGACGGTTTTATTCGCTTGCTATATGATTGATATTATTATCACAAGCATTTATGGTGGTGGATTGGCTAGTATTTTGACATTACCAACGTAAGTTTTATTTATAAGTAGTCATAGTATTTACTATGCTATTTTAGAAAAAATTAATTTTTTCTTTAAAAATAAGTTTTGAAGAAGCCGCTGACTCTGTGCAACGTCTACACAAATTCAAGTTCCAATGGACGGCTACTTCTTATGATTGGGTCGAATCAATCAAAATGGTTACAGATGATGTAAGTACATATATAGAAAGAATATAAATTAATAAGTTCCTGCAAAGAGTACAAATGACAGGATGTGCTGCGAAAAATACGAAAATAATATGTCATCCATTTTAGCCCGTAATAGTTGATCTCTTGAAAAACTATCGTGTTTACACGATTGAGGAAATGCGTGATATGGCTTTAACTAAAGATATGGGATTTGTATTGGAGCGTATGGAATTTGGTTTAAACAAAATTTTAAAATCACACATCTCTACTTGTAATATAATAAGTCTTCAATTTTCAGGTCACTTTGGGAACTCCGAGTTTCTAACACAAGAAGCACTCGATCGTCTAAAGCTCATGATTGATGATATCTACTACGCTTATACGACAGCTGTTGTGCCACGTTTATGGGCATTTTTACCTCAATTTGATACATTAGTCTATAACTGGCACTCATCGGGACTTGATAAATATTGGGAATGGAAGGTAACCGGCGATTTTGCGAATGCCAATCAACAAAATCAAATTGAGAGTTCAAAGTATACAAATTATGATAAGGGTCCAGTCAAGCTGGATTTATCAAATTTTGCTGGTCTTATTCTAATTTGGTTTGTAGGTATTATTATCAGCATTATTGCATTCGGTGTAGAAATGTTGTATTTTTATAAATGGTAGAACAGATCATCACGTCACAAGAACATACAAAACATACAGAATGAAATGTATTCGAAAACGTTTACTTGGGCACGGCTTAGTTCTCATATATAGCGCACCATAATGTAGAAAGTGTTTTTTTAAATAGTACACCAATAAAGTTTCTTTTAAGCTGTAACGATTGTTTTGGTCTAGGGCTGAGGTAAGCTTCAGCGATGTCTAGGGTCAGACCAAAAGATAATCAAATCTTTTTGCTACAAAAATATTTGGTTATTCCTTTGATTCTGGAATTCCTTCGTTTCATTGTAATAATTTAAGACATTTTCATAAAATAACAAAAATAAATCAATTTTTGGGCCTAAAACATAAAATTTTCATGGATTTCCTTACAAAATTTTGTTGTTCCATGTGCAATTTTTTTTTTCAAGGTTTGGTAGTACTTCAAAGCGATGTTACCATATGGAACCCCTTCTTATTAGAAAAGTTTCTATGGTGGCCCAATTTTTATTTTATTTTCGTGTTAAGGAGCATAAAATTAGCTTATCTGTAAATCTTCATTAAAAAATTCGGAAAATTAGATGTCCGCTTCGAATGGGTGAAGCAAAAAATGCTTAGATCCTTCAAAGAAAACGTGTGAATTTTCTCTAAATTTTTTTTTTTATTTTTCTTATATTTTGATCAATTTTTGAAGAATTATAAAATGTCTAAAAAAAATCACACGCACTCCATGTAATTCAATACCTTTCCAAAAAGTTTTTCCTCATTGGAAAAATTCCTTCTCTATATAAATAACAGTTTTCTTGGCAAACTTTGCAAATATCATACTCAATGATACATATACCATGTATTTCCATGAAAATATTAGACATTTTGCTTAAAGACAGATTGATAAAATTAAATTTGTTTCGTTGACTCATAAATTTTAACGTTTTATTGCCACGGCTGACTTAGTTTAATTACTTATTTTTTTTATCAAACCTCATTATATATTTCATGTTGAATTTGTCGGCCACCCTTGAAGAGTTGGGGTAATTAAAATCAGTGCTCCAAATGCCCTAGAGATACAAAATATCGCAGACGTCGCTATTTTTTTTATTTAATTAAAATAATGCAGACTGAAATTGTGACAGAACAAATTGAAAAAAAAAATAAACAAATTAAATTTAAAAAAATAAAATTAAAATTTAATTTTTTATTCAATTTGCATCTAAAATATTCACCTTAACTTTGTGTAATAAATGATGACATCAAAATGTAATTTTTTACCTATGAAATTGTTTGTAAATTTTGTTTTTGTTGTTGTTTTGTACTAACATAATATTTGTGATTATTCGCTACAAAATACCTATGTATGTGTGTGTGTGTGTTTTTTTGTATAGGAGTACACGCATATTAATTTTAATGTATTCAATGCTGCAACATTTGTTGATTTTCACACGCCGGTAAGTATGGCTGCCTTCGGGAAATATGTTCAATAAACAATAGCAACAATGATATCTACAACAAAACGTTAAATTATAATAAAATACATACTTATGCAGATACATAGGTATTTTGATTAACAAAAGAATAAACCATTATGCCTATAAATATATATGTACATATATTTACCACAAAAGCTTATCAAAATTTTGCATATGACATCGTCGTTTCTTGACTGATAGGCAGAAAATCATCTTATTGTGTCCTTCTCTTGAGTTATAATAGGGTCTCCACAAAACTTCTGCATCGTACTCTGTAACTTCAACTTACTTAAACATTTCTCCAATATGTATGTTGCCGAATGAAGAATTTTTCTACCATTTGGAAAACTGTATTACCGAAACCTTAAACTTGTATTAGAGCACCTTTTGTACCCATTTATTTTTAATAAAAGAAGGAGTCAGCCAGACCCCTGGATTTAGGAAGAGGGAATACTACTCAAATGGGATGTTTCATGGGTCATACAAGTTTTACGGGTATTTTTAGAGCCTAAAATACGAAAACTTTTATAATATAGCCCACACAGAAAAAAAAACTGACGGTAAAATGAACTATAAATTTTGTATTCTATAGTTTTTCCAATTTTCTATAGGAAACAAAAACAACAATTCAAAATTTCGGAATCAGCTTTACTTTTCTACAGTTGAATTCATCTGTACATTTTGTATTCCATACATTTTTTTTTTTTTTCATATGAATAACAGTTTGAGTTGAGTTTTTAACAGGTTCATAAAATTCTCACATTGTTTAAGAATAAATCAACATAAGTTTGCTAGAGTTGTACTGATATTTTGCCATTTGAAATGGTGTAGTCGTAGAAGTTGTTTGCTACAATTTCTACGACTATTTTGGAAACGGCTAGTTACAGCCCTTCTGGGGGTTCCAAAACAGTTTTAACTGTTTGGAACTGCGTTTGATTGTTTCTAAACCGAAACTCCGGGTTGGTGCAATTTCTATCGAAAATCTAGGTTAAATTAACTGTTTTCACAGTACATAAACATTTTAACAGTAACTGTACAGTAGGGCTGTTCAAAAAAAAAAAAAAATTTTTCGAATTTCCAAGATATACTTTGGCATCACGATCTACATCATGACAGAATATCCCAAAAAATTTTTCAGATTTTTAAATTCATATTTAAAGGTGGCTCAAAGCAGAAACATATTTTTATTATTTTTTTTTAGCATTAATTATAAAATGTTGTCAAACAATTTGAAAAATTTGTTTTAGAGTAACTTAAAAACATTCATTTTGTTCGCTTTTTAATGAACTTTAAAACCTACGTTGTAATTTTGACAAAAAAAATTTTACACTTCTTAAAAAACGAAAAACTGCCCTAAGAAGGCGAAATTTTACGGTTTTTCAAAGAAAAAAGTCATCGTGCTTTAAACGAATTGAACATTTTTTAATTTACAAGATCTCATTCAAAAGAGCTCTTAAAAACCTTCAAGACCAGATATGTTAAGACTTTTTTGGGCCAGCAGGCTCGATGACATAACATTTGAAACATAGTAATGCAGCCCTGGGAAGGGCAAAACGCTTTTTACTCAAGAGGGAGGCATCGTACAAAAAAGTGCCCATGGCATAAAATGCTTAAAATCATCCAAGGAACAAGTGTAAATTGTTTTTTTTTTTTTTTTGAAAAGTTTATTAAAAATGACGTTGAAAAAAATTTTTTTCTAAAATTAAGTAAAAAAAAAAACAAACAATTTACACTTGTTCCTTGGATGATTTTAAACATTTTATGCCATGGGCACTTTTTTGTACGATGCCTCCCTCTTGAGTAAAAAGCGTTTTGCCCTTCCCAGGGCTGCATTACTATGTTTCAAACGTTATGTCATCGAGCCTGCTGGCCCAAAAAAGTCTTAACATATCTGGTCTTGAAGGTTTTTAAGAGCTCTTTTGAATGAGATCTTGTAAATTAAAAAATGTTCAATTCGTTTAAAGCACGATGACTTTTTTCTTTGAAAAACCGTAAAATTTCGCCTTCTTAGGGCAGTTTTTCGTTTTTTAAGAAGTGTAAAATTTTTTTTGTCAAAATTACAACGTAGGTTTTAAAGTTCATTAAAAAGCGAACAAAATGAATGTTTTTAAGTTACTCTAAAACAAATTTTTCAAATTGTTTGACAACATTTTATAATTAAAGCTAAAAAAAAAATAATAAAAATATGTTTCTGCTTTGAGCCACCTTTAAATATGAATTTAAAAATCTGAAAAATTTTTTGGGATATTCTGTCATGATGTAGATCGTGATGCCAAAGTATATCTTGGAAATTCGGAAAATTTTTTTTTTTGAACAGCCCTACTGTACAGTACTACTTTTACAGTAATTTTACTGGACTGTATGGATTGACCGATATTTTTTTTTCTGTGCAGGAACATTAGACGAGAAAAGAAAGAGCTGCTGTGCGAAATAATTCCAAGTGAATTTTTTTCACCGGAATTGTATTTATTAAGCATGATGAATAATGTGTAAAAAGTCCATTGAAGTCCATTGTGCGCATAAAAAGTTATTCAGGCTCAAAGGTTGCTAATATCAGTTTTTTGCAAATATCTCGCTAACGCAAACATTTACAGAAAAATTTTTCTCCACAATTTTGTAACAAAGAAAATTTCCTATTTCCTATGTAAAAAAAGTTTTTGTGTAGCTTATAGTTTAGGAGATAACTCAATTTAAAAAGTTTTGCACAGTTTTTATTTGTAAATCCTACGTATAAGTTCATATTAAAATATCTAACTTTTAAAATTGCGAATACTCTTTAACGAGGAATCGTACAAAAAAAATTAAAAAACCGTTCAAAAGATAATTGGATTCTGTATACACCGTATTAAATTTTTTTTTGGAGCGACTCATGGTGCAAGAGATATTTTTCAAAAACCGTTAAGGTTTCGAAAATACTGAAACAGTAATTCATACGAAATAAAGCAACGGCATCAATTTTGTAGAGAATCACAAGGTCTACAAAAATATGTGTATACATTGAAGTAACCGTTTAGAACCGGTTTTTTTGCCATTTAAAGGTTTTTTTTTTAAAATCGTCTAAACGGTTACTTCAATGTGTACACATATGGCTTATTTTTTCTACAAAATTGCTTTTTATCGTATGACTTACCGTTTTAGAGATATCCTTCAAAAACCAGTATTTTCGAGAACTTAACGGTTTTTGAATATTTTTAGACTAAAAAAATTTAATACGGTGTTAACAGAATCCAATTATCTTTTGAACGGTTTTTTAATTTTTTTTTGTACGACTCCTCGTTAAAGAGTATTCGCAATTGCAAAAGTAAGATATTATAATATGAACTCATACGTAGCATTTACAAATAAAAACTGTGCACAACATTTTAAATTGGGTTATCTCCTAAGCTACAAGCAATACGAAAACATTTTTTACATCTGTACATAGGAAATTTCCAGTGTTACAAAATTGTGGAGAAACATTTTTCTGTAAAAGTTTGCGTTAGCGAGATATTTGCAAAAAACTGATTTTAGCGACCTTTGAGCCTGAATAACTTTTTATGCGCACAATGGACTTCAATAGACTTTTTACACATTATTAACCATGCATAAATAAATATAATTCCAGTGAAAAAAATTCTCTTGGAATTTTTTCGCAGAAATATTCTAATTTTCCTGGGCTATAAGAATTATTTCTTAAAAAAAATTTAAGGTATGTACTCGAAAAAAAGTAGTCGCAGTTAACAAAGAGTATCGCGTTAAATATTACAGTAAATGCAAATAAAACAGATGTTATCGTCTAAGAATTCTTTGTCTTACATTCGATAGAATATGTGCTGGATTTAATTGTGCGCAAAAAACATGATTTCCCACACTTTTCTCACAAAACATTGCATAAAGTATAAAATTACAAAATCAACGGTAGCTTGCGTACTTAAAAGCTTTACTGAACGATTAACTACCTGCCTATGAAAAAAATACTGGACTCTCCATTAGAGATGTGTCTAAAAAAGTGCATATATTGCCCGGAAATGTACAAAAAGTTTGCAGAGAGAAAGGTTTTCAATCATAAAAAGTACCACTGGCACCATATAGGAACGATAAGCAAAACACAGTTGCTAAAACTCGCTCACGAAAGCTCTACGACCGTTTTGTACACAATTTTGAATCCATTTTAATGGAAGACGCCACTTACGTCAAAGTTGACTTTAACAGCTTCCAGGTCAACATTTTTACATTGCATAGAAGAAAGACAATGGTTATGCCAAATTTAAAGCAAAAAAAAGTGGTGCAAAAAAATATTTGGTTTGGCAACCAATTTGTAAATGCTGTTTGAAGAGCTCAGTATTTATCACAACTGGTACAATTAACCACCAAATTTATGTGAAAGAGTGCTAACAAAAACGTCTGCTGAATACAATACACCTTCACGAAAACCCTGTGTTATTTTGGCCAAATTTGGCGAGTTGTCACTATAGCAAATTGGCCATGAATTTGTATGAAGAGAATGTTGTACCGAAATTGTAAATCCTCCAAATTGCCCTGAGCTTCGGCCGATTAAAAAATACTGGGCTGTAATGATGAGGAAATTGCTAGAAACAAAGAAAGTTGTCAAAACTGAAAAGAAACTAAAACAAAAATGGATCAAGGTATCATCCCAGGTCACCCAAAGTGATGTGATGTAAACCATTTCAAAACGATCAAGATTTTTTTGATGGCACCCGATTTGGCATAAGAAAGTAATAGTAGCATAGCGAAAAAAATTACTACCAAATATTTTTTCAAAATTTAAAAAAAATGGCGGAGATATAGGACTTTGAAATTTTTATGTTAGTTTTTTTTTAGAAGCTTTTAACTTTAGTTGCATTTATCCAATTCTCAATTTAATGGTGTCAAATGATTTGTCTTGAAACAGGCCTTAAAACAAAAACTGGCAAAAATTTGTTTTTATTTTTTTATATTGTTTACACTGAAAAAAAAAAAAAATTTAAATTGAGTTTCCCAAAATACATCACTTTTGATATTTTTTATTTTTCTTACAAAAAAAGCTACAGGTGTAACTTACCAGTCCTCCAAAAATTGGAGTGGGCCTGCCAGTGGTTCCCCAGAAAAACAATAAAATGTGGCTTCTACCGCAATTTTTCAGTACAATTTTTTTGAATTTGAAATTTTTAATTAAACGTTAATTTGAATTTGAAAAAAGTGCTTTGGCACTTTCATTATTACTATACAAGCAAAAAAACAGGCAATAAACTAACTTCAGCATTTGAAAATTTTATTTAATAAAAATTTTGAATTAAAAAAATGTACTGAAAAATTGCGGAAGATACTACATTTTATTGTTTTTCTGGAGAACCACTGGCAGGCCCACTCCAATTTTTGGAGGACTGGTAAGTTACACCTGTAGCTTTTTTTGCAAGAAAAATAAAAAATATCAAAAATGACGTATTTTGGGAAACTCAATTTAAATTCTTTTTTTCAGTGTAAGCAATATAAAAAAAATTAAAAAAACTTTTCTCTAATTTTTATTTTAAATCATTTGACACCATAAAATTGAGAAGTGGGTAAATGCCACTCAAGTTATAGCTTCTCAAAAAAAAAAACTAACCTAAAAATTTCAAAGTCCCATATCTCCGCCATTTTTTTAAATTTTGAAAAAATATTTGGTAGTAATTTTTCCCACTATGCCACTATTACTTATACCAATTTTCAGTCAAATTGGATTCCATGAACAAATTTCTTGACCGTTTACACATGGTTTACACCATGTACAGAGACTAATGGCAGGTGTTAATTCAAAGTAACGATATTTTGCATGTATGTGAACGAAATGAGCAAACCATTTCATTTTCTTAAAGATATACCTTTGAGCTCCAAAACATATAATAATTTATTTTTTTTTTGGTCAAACAATAAACTTTTTATACCCATTTTTTGTCGACTACTTTTTTTCGCATACACGCCTTAAAACGCTTTTTTCTCAATATATGAAAAATGTAGATATTTAGTTCTAACCCAACGATATATCCACACTTTGAACCTAACGCACTGCAATCAAAACAGAACTGAAGTGTTATAAAACATTACAATTTTGTAAAAAATTTCTTCATGTTTCCAGTAGTTCCTGTCATATGCGTATACTGAGATGACGCACTTGCTTTTGCTAATAAACCGCTCTAATTTTGCTAAAATCTTTGCAAAAGCATTGATCACAGTGTCGTCCACAAAAATTATTTTTACTGATTACACAGTCCAGCGATTTTGAAAAAGTAAAAAAAAATATGAAATGAGAGTAGGTGATTTTTGATTTAAAGTGCAAGAAACGCAATTTTCAGACATATGGCGTACATCCTGAAAGTAGTTTACTTCACTTTTGACAGCAGCATTAAATAGCCCTGAGCTTCCTCTTTAAAGCGTACTTTCAACTTTTCCAATTGAATCATTGTTTTCCGAGATATCATCGATTTAAGTAAAGGTATCACTAATCCCTTTAAAGGACTTTATTCAATTTGTATACCTTTAATTCAGTGGATGATATCTCAGAAACAAATGATCCAATTGGAAAAGTTAAAAGTACGCTTTTAAGAGGAAGCTTGGTGCTATTCAATTCCGCTGTCAAAAATAAAGAGACTACTTTCAAGATGTACGCCATATGTTTGAAAATAGCGTTTTCTGCACTTTAAATCGAGGATAACTCGAATGTGATGGGGCAAATTGGAGGTCATATTTGGATTCAGCGAGCAAAAATCTATAAAAATCACCTACTCTGATCTCATATTTTTTTTCATCGCAGGACTGTGTTATTGTTATTGCACTATTTTGCGTTAACGCCATGGTTTCCCTTGAATAAAATTAACGAATACCTTTGATTTTCAGCACATAACAATTACGTTAATTTAACATAATAATCATTAAACAAACACACTAAAATAATTTTCCTAATATTCCCTATAAAGGGTTATCATTATGTTGATATACCTAAATTATTCCCTTTAAACAGCCGTCGGGGATGGAAGGGTACATTAATAAACGTATGTCATAAATTGTGTTAACAGGATTTAAAATTGTTATTTAAATGAACATATGTCTTGTTGTGTCATTATTAACTAAATTCATGCAACGTCATTTTAGGGACTACCGCCCAAAAATGGCAACAATATGCGCTAACAATTGTTGAAGCTTATTTTCTCTTTGCTGCAAGGATACCCCCCTCATATCCCTTTTCTGTTTTTTATTTTGACAATGCTGGAATTTCAGTTATGAATTTATGCATAAATTACCAAGTTTCTTTTTTCGGTGTGGTAGAGTTGGGGAGGGGAAAATAACACAAACTATTCCAGAACTTGTAAGTGAGTCAGTCATCATGGTGGCTATGGTTGGCATGGATAGGGGTAGGGGGGCAACAACAAAAAAATAAAGGAACTTTTATTATTTATGGTAATTAGATAAAATAAAACTTATGTAAATTGCTAATGAATGGCTGCGGAATGTTACAAAATGAAAACTTATGAATAACAAATGACAATGGAAGCAGAAGGAAAAAAAAACATAAAAATTTATTCATCGAATGAATGAATGAAAAACTGAATTGCAAATAAAGTCTAATACAATAATAATAACAACAATAATGATGGCAACAACAACAACAATACTGAAATAAATTCTGTTGTTGTTGTTGTTGGTTGTACTCGTATTACGAATCGTATTAAAATTATAATAATCGCATGAATTTCTAACGTTGACGCCATCTGCAATATACTTTTGACGTTTATTGTTGTCAAATGTTTATTTATGTGATTTTTGAATATGTCATAACAGTGTGAATGTTAAAAGTTTATTGTGTGCATTTGCGTTTGTTTGCACAGGGATGCTTTTAGTTGTTTTTTGGGAATTTTAACCGTTTTAAGGGAAGTCCTTTTACTATGTTTATTTTCAAATTTGAAAGTACCTTTCTCACAGTCGTAATAAATCTATCAGTCTATCTTCAATGACAGTTTTTCGACATTTTAACATTTTTCGTCTTTTTGACATTTTTTCATTCTTATAAACATTTATCGAATATTTGACTATTTCTCGACTTTTTGATATTTTTTGGTCCTTATGAACATTTATCAAATTTTTCACTATTTCTCGACTTTTTGACAATATTTCGACTTTTTTAACATTTGTCGTCTTTTTGAAATTTTTTCGTCATTATGAACATTTTCTAATTTTTCGACTCTTTGACATTTTTTCGATTTTGTGAACTTTATTTAATTTTTGACTTTTTTTCGACTTTTTAACAGTTTTGCGTCTTTCTATCATAGCCCAGGAAAATAAGACATTTTCTGCGAAAAAATTCCCAGTGGAAATTTTTCACCGGAATTGTCTTTATTTATGCATGATACACAAACTGTGAAAAGTCCATTGCAAAGTCGTGTGCGCATAAAAAGTTATTAAGGCTCAAAGGTCGCTAAAATCATTTTTTTGCAAATATCTCGCTAATGCTAACTTTTACAGAAAAATGTATGTCTCCAATTTTGTAGCACAGGAAATTTCCTACAGAAGTACGTTAAAAGTATTTGCATATGACTTCTAGTTTAGGAGATCACCCAATTTAAAAAGTTGTTAACAGTTATGATATGAAATACTACCTTTGAGTTCATACTAAAATACCTTACTTTTTAAATTGCAATAAGAAGTTGTACAAACAAAATTAAAATGCCGTTTGAAAGATAATTTAATTTTCTATATACCGTACAAAATTTTTTTTCGAACGGCTCATGACCTTAAAAATATTCTTGAATAACCGTTAAGGCTTCGAAATTACTGGTTTTTTAAGGATATCTACGAAGTGGTAAGTACTACGATAAAAAGTAATGGGACCAAATTTGTAAAGAATTACAAGATCTACAAAAAATAAGCGATATATGTACACATAGAAGTAACCGTTTAGAAGATATTCCAAAAAAACCCTTAAAAAGCCAAAAAACCGGTTTCTATTGAATATCTTCAATACGGTTACTTCTATGTGTACACAAATCGCTTATTTTTTGTAAATCTTATAATTCTCTACAAATTTGGTCCCATTACTTTTTATCGTAGATATTTTAGTATGAACTCAAAGGTAGTATTTCATATCATAACTATTAACAACTTTTTAAATCGGGTGATCTCCTAAACTAGAAGTTGTACGCAAATACTTTTAACGTTCTTTTGTAGGAAATTTCCTGTGCTACAAAATTGGAGACTTACATTTTTCTGTAAAAGTTAGCATTAGCGAGATATTTGCAAAAAACTGATTTCAGCGACCTTTGAGCCTTAATAACTTTTTATGCGCACACGACTTTGCAATGGACTTTTCACAGTTTGTGTATCATGCATAAATAAAGACAATTCCGGTGAAAAATTTCCACTGGGAATTTTTTCGCACAGAAGCTCTTTTTTCGTCTTATTTTCCTGGGCTATCAACATTTATCAAATTTTATAGTAATTCTCGTCTTTTTGACATTTTTTCGTCCTCATGGATATTTATCAAATTTTTGACTACTTCTACACTTTTTGACAGTATTTCGACTTTTTTAACATTTGTTGTCTTTTTGAAATGTTTTCGTCATTATGAACATTTATAACATTATTCGACTATTTGACATTTTTCGATTTTGTGAACATTTATTTAATTTTTGACTTTTTTCGACTTTTGTACAGTTTTTTGACTTTCTGTAAATTTTTCGACTTTTTGACAAATTTTTTCCACTTTATGACAATTTTTTCCACTTTATGACAGTTTTTATACTTTTTGACATTTTTTCGAGTGTTTGACAATTTTTCGACTTTTTGACTGGTCCGGTCTAGTCTGCCGGTATGCCAAGATCGAAGAGAAAAGTATTGAGAGAAGTTAATTTTGAGAGCAATGAAGAGAAATCAAAGTCAAAACAGTTTTAAAGCACGGTGATGACGAATCGAGCTAGCTAAATATTAATAAGCAAGACAAAACCTTGTCCATCTTTTTTAACTATGTTAGAAATAGAGTACCACTTTAAATTATACAACATTAGAAAGGTATTTGTGTGTAAATGTGCTCAAAGTTAAAATTATTTTAATATGTTCCCCTTAAGCCTGTCAAAATTAAATGCAAATTATTCATTATTAACAACAATAAAATACACGGTTACACAGAGCTGAAAAAAGAATAAAACACAAAGAGACAGACAAAAAGCATAGCACTGACTTCATGTTTTTTGTCTTGTTTGTATTACGCTTGAATTAAACCAGAGATGATAAATGAGCTTTCCTATTTTGTACCAAATACCAAAAAAAAAAAAAACTTTTAGTACCAAAAAGTACCATAAATATTTAATACATTTGTGGTCATATTTTGACCACTAGATATTATTTCGCCTTTTTTTTTTCCTTTACAGAGGTTTATATAAAGTTGACATTTTCATTAATTTAAGATTAATAAGTATTAAAAGGCAATACGAGTATCTCATAATTTCACAATCAATAATGTCGCAATGTCATCCCTGCCACATGTTTATGTATTTAGTACTAGTGTGTATATGTTTGTGCGTATATAATCCATAAATTATTTATGCGAATTAATTTAATGATCTTTCTAGTTCATAAAATTTGTTTTTAATACCAAAACCAAATGCCAAAGTTTTCGCACACAATCACAAATCATTCATGTGAATCGGTTGATCATCGTCGTCATCATTTGAAAGTTAAGGACACATGCACACACACATACATGTGTACATATGTGTTTGCAATACTTAACTAAAAAAAAACCCAAAAAAAGGAGAGATGGGGTATAAGAATAAACAAACAAACCAATAAGCAGGCAGCCATACAACCCAAATCTACTCTAATAAAGGCTGTTGGTGGAGAGGAGGGGAAAAATTGTATCACAGCAAATTGCCTATTGAGACGTAACAAATTGAATGTCATAAAAATAGCTGTTGAACTAAATGTGTGACACTTTAGTGTTGTTGTTGTTGCTGCTATTGTTATTGTTAGTGTAAGTATCTCTCTGTTGTTGCTTATGTCATTGCTGATGAGTACGTTAATGTTGTTGTTTGTTTCATATTCTCTCACTCTCAACATCTCGCACAGTGATTGTGTTTTTCTTTGCAAGCGGAGGGTTAAGTTTAACCCGACATTTATTTATTTATTTGTTTTGCTTCATTTTGCACACTCCATTTGTTATTCAATTCGCAACAAAAATCAACGATTGCACAGTGGGCTATAATTTCACAAGAACAAATTTCAACTGCCCCGATTGCGACAGTATTTGTAGAGGAACAGTAACGGTGAGGCTTAAAGCAAGGGTGTCAGCGTTTCAAAATCATTGAGCCAAGCGCAGTCAGCGCAGAATTTTGGCACGTTTACAAAAAACACAATATTTCGATAATTTTCAAAATTTCTTAGAATGAAGAATTGTGAATTTTTTTTTCCGCAACCAAAGATAAAACACCAACAACGACAGGTTATAAACTAATTCGCATCTACTTCGAGTTCGATTCTTGTGTAAGTAAGTTCTACGAAAATGATATTTGCAAGTAAGATATGCATTAGACCGTAACAGAATGGTATATGAGGATGGTAGGGACTATGATCTGGTGGGTCAGTACTAAAATGGCGTACTTGATGTCAATACTTTCGGAGCGAAAAATAGGTCTCTTTGATACATTAATATGGATATGGACATTTTCCAGGTGACGAACGTGAGCGTCGCACATATTTAAAGTGAAAAAAAAAAAACTGGAAGTGAAATATATTTTTTTTTTTTTTTTTTACTTTACATTATAGTTCTTTGATAGCACTATAATTAGTGCCAACGTTCATAGCAGGCGAAGTTCTGGTTCCAAGATACACTCAAAAAGACATTGAACGAACGTGACAAAAATAAAAGTAGTTTTCGTGGCTATTAATAGAAAATCAGAAAGAGCTCTCATGCAATAATGTTACTTTATACTAATTTTGTTTGATTCAAATATCTTCTGTACTTTTATTTGTTTCGATCTTAATCTGTATCGATTAATGACATTATGAACGTGACATTTTTTCCATGAAAATTCAATAGGGCGATGATTTCGATGTATATGTATTTGAAGTTAATTTAGTGAGATTGATTTAAACCAAATTCAAACAAAAAATTTACAGTTAATCGGGATTGCAGTATTTTCTATTAATTTTTTTTATGTCGTTAGTATTGTAAGAGAGATTTTGTGAAACAATGCCTCTTAATGAAGATTATAGAAAATAACGCTTCCACTTAAAAATTACTTAAAAAAAATAACTACATTTGTGCAACTTTGAAGTCGGTTTGATCAGAATGGTTAATGAATTTATGCGTGAATTGCTTAAATTAGCAAATTTTAAATGTTTTTCTAAGATAATATACGTATCATAAAATGATAAGTTTTTAATAATTTTTAATATTTTGGCCATTGTGGACCTTTTGGCGGAAATGCCGATATGTGAATACTTCTCTAAAAAGAAGAAAACTCAAAACTGTAGCATACAAGACTGAAATTTTTGCTGCATGCTAAAGCATTTTTTTACTACTGTGCAGTAAATAGTGTAGAATTTCCCCGATGCTCTCTGAAACACATGATTAAATTTATAAGTGCGTGCTTATGAGGCTTGTTCTGCGTAAATCTTTGAATTTTTTTTTTTACATAGATACTTATACATAGATGTTCTATGTGATTTCTTGACAAGTTCCAAAATTTTGTTTTGTTATTTTTTTGTTTTTTTTATACTTGCATGATTTCAGAATTTATTACCAATATCGTATGTAGAGAGCAACGCTAGGAAACGGAAACTCGTGTTTTAAATTAGTTACACTATGTAGTATATTAAAGTGAATGGGCATCCATTATATTTATGTATATTGTACGGACTATAAAGCTACGGTACTTATTGCTAATAATAAATATTTGGTTATACAAAAAATATCTTATGAATCACACAAAAGATGTTTTCGTAAAAAATAATTGAAAATGTCCCCTTTTTAAAATATTCGATTCAATTATTTGTAGATCGTAAATAGAACAAATTATTTTAATAATAATATTATGTGAATAATAAGTACTTACGTATTTATGAAATAAATATTTTAGCTTCTCTCGTTCCCTCGGTTATAAAACAGCATCAGTATGTTACCCTAAGATGGCCATAACTTTTCATGGAGAAATCGCAGATGAACACCTCATTTTGAGCGTTTTGTGTATAACCTCAAAATACCCAGTGAAAGGGATCTCTCAATATGTCTCATAACCGGTGCTGGGCAAAACGCAGCCCGAGGGCAGCTTCGTATCAAAGAGAGGACTTTTTGCGTATCTTTTCGTACATGATAAAACGAAACAAAAACTAAAATGAAAGTAGTGGTGCCCAGCACATAATCGATGATCATCGATGGTTTCAGATACAATAATTTGTTTTTGAATGAAAGATTTCGATTTCTTATACAAAAAACAAACATATAAGATGAGATAAAATTAGATCCACCTCAACCTTTTGAACCAAATCAATTAATTAAGTCTTCGATCAGAAATGGGGGAAAAAACTCGCCTCAAAATTTTGCTCTTTACAGTAGTCGCTACAATCAAAACCAATATGAATTAATTAAAACGTGAGCGACTGTGCACTACGTCATCATTTTAGCATTCAAAATATTGTTTATTCGCTTATCAACACGCTTTGACAGCTACGAAGATAGAGAGAAGTGGCAAATCAAGCCAAACCAAACCAAACACACACACACAATTTAAACCCCCTCCTCCCCCAATGACACACAATCAGTGCAACGAAAAACGACAGCTCCATAAAGCCGCTGATGAGAGTGTGAAAAAACAACAAAACCCCACGATGGTCGTCAATAGGAAACGGAGGCGGCGAACTACAGCCACAGAGATAGCGTTTAACGGTTCGCAGAGAGAGACAGAGAGAGATAGTGCCAAAACAGAATTCGTTGCAGTTTACACGATACTGAAATTTTAGTTGAGCGCCAGCGTTGCGCTAAGAAAGCTCATTTTGTAGGGACGGTGGAGTGAACTCGTGCATAAATTGGTGACGCGCCGCAATGCAGAAAAATTAAAAAACGAAAACCGTGAAGTACCAATTTTCGGCCTTAAATCGGGCGACAAACAGCTGCGCCAACTGTGCGGTTGTGTGTTTTTAGTTGAACGCAGTGAAATCACGCTAAAAGAAAGTCTTTTTGGATATTCCAATAAAATCCAAAAAAAAATTACAAATTAAAAAAAGCAACATGGCGACTTCATAAACAGCCAGACACAGACGCGTCGGAAGCGCGCAAAAATTTTAGCGTTCAAAAGAACAAGCTAGTGGTGTGGTTGTGTTTGAAGGTGTTTAATATTCGTTACTAACAATTATTCGGTTATTTGACTATTCGGTTTTTAGAGTAATAGTGTTACACTGCTAGGACTTTATGCTATTTTTGACCATTTAAAAAATTACACACCCTGTATCAAATTAAAATCTAAATGACTGTCACAATGTCCTTTAAAACATAAGATTTGTTTATTTTAAAGCAATAAATGTTAGCGATTGGGCCCATTGCATACCCGGTTTATTACTTCGCTTTCAACCTATATGAACCATTTTGAAATATTTAAAAACTCCAAAGTGGATTTGCGACTAATTTGGGCGATATCTTTAAGGAAGTCAAATAAGTGACTTTCGGATACCTTGTAGCGTCGGTTTTTCAGTGCTGGGTTTTCATAACGAAAATGATAAATGTACTCAACGGCGCCGGCGCAGAGAAATAAGCCTCCAAGAAAGTTATACGTGTATGGTCCACAACAACAAAATAGACTCTCCAAATTTTGGGCATTATTTTTTTTTTTTGACGCCTTTTTTTCATTTTCTGGATTGGGCCTTACTTTGTTTGTGAGAATGGCCCCAAAAGTCGGGAATGAAGAATTACCTCAAATAAAATATTGGCGCCTTATTTCATTTTGTTTATTTTTTTGAAATTATTATCATTTTAAGCAAATTCAGCGACGGACCGTTAAAAAATCCGTAAGGTGCTTCTTACTTCCCCTAGGAGCCCACTGGAAGTAGTTGAGGCATTTAACTTAGAACAAGTTTGGTTGATTGAACTTCGGGATATCCCAAGACGAATTGAACCTCAGGCATTTTTATACTACTTGCATAATGGAGGAAGGCCTGGATTTGTTGCGGGAGAACATTTTACCTGGGCGCTGAAGTTTTTGATGGATACAACATTTAAAATTGTTCCAAATGGGTGTTTTAGGCAGCTCTTAATGCTTATAATTTATTACCAATAAAAGATTTTTATAAAAAAGTTTTGGTTTTTCGTAAATGTGCATCATAAGGAGCGGCAGTGAAGGGCCATTCCAATAGTCATAGGTGCGAAATCTCATAAATATACACCAGCGAGCTCGCTTTGCTCGCAAGTTTCTCTTCTTGGCTCTCACCTATATGAATAACAATTAAGAGCCTAATACCTCTTGAGCGACAATGATTGTTTATTCATATGCCTCCGAACCCAAGAGCGATGATAAGGGACTGCCGCCATTAGTTTCAAAAGATGATAAGAAGCTTCCAGAACGCTTTGTTTGCAAGGACGGCAGGGCAAACATTGAATTGTTGCCGTGTCGACATTTAAAATTGTGCTCAGAATGCAATTTGAAATTGCAAGCAAAATTACTTGCGGAAGTCCTGGAGCATTACAAATATTCATTTTTAAGTGATTCAGTGCAAGATTCCATTCGTCAGATCTTTACAGCTCCTACAAAGATCAATTACGTCGGTAAACCCTAACCATGAACATACCCATCTATAAAATAGTGCTCCGGTTTGCCTGTTTAAATAGATAATTGGCTATATCGCCCTCAACGTAGAACAATGGCTGAGAACATTAGAGTGGGAGTGATGTTATGAGTTCCATTATCAAAAATACTACCATGGCCATAAGTTTTCGACCTCCAGATGCCAGATTCCTTGAACCTGATAGCACTTATAAAAGTTTTTAAAAATTTTTGTGATCGAAGTTTCTGTAAACTTTTATCTTGCAAAACATTTTGAATAAAAGTACGGTCTTACTCGATCTCGTGGAAGTATTGTGTTGGATAATAATTTAGAGAGCCCCGGGGCCTCACTGATTTTCGGACACCTGTATCGGGCTCAGCTCTACGGGATCACATGGAAACACTGTGCTGGATGATTATTTTGATGAACGTAGTTTGAAAATTCTGATCTGGTGGTCTCGTGTTCATAACGGACTCGTGTTTCAATTTAGTTTTGTTTCCACTTTTCCCGGGCTGTGGTTATTTTGGACCCCAACTTATTGTATAAGCAAAAAAAAAAATAATAATTATTACAATAGATACTTAAGGTAAACCGTCTTAACGGTGTGTTGAAGGTATGGAAAACGTTTAAGATCAGTCAACTAGGTGGGTTAGACATTTTCGTACGTCTTCAATAGACGACCACCATAACTTTCTAAAAAAGACACAATAGTCAATAAATAATCAATTTAAAATTCAACATCACTTACTATGATTTTTCATGGCTGTTGCCATTTGCAGACATCAACGACAAAGAATTATTAAAAAAAGAAAAAAAAATTATACAAAATACAACAAAAGAGATAGCTACAACAACAACAATAATAATAACAAAATATAAAAAAAAAGTTGACAGCTGCAGTTACATTGAAAAAAGCCGGAAAAACGGTGAAAATCCAACGAATGAACAAAAAACTTGGCGACAGCCAACGACACAACAACGATTTCGAAAATATGGAGACAAAAAAACGCCCCAATATGTCATCCCAAATGTCAATTAGTGTCGTACAGCGACATCTAATGACAGTCGAAAAACTACGCGCTCGCGTGCATCAAGTGTTGAAATGTGTAATTAATTTGCATATTGATATTTTGGTAGGTTTGAGTTTATACATTGTAGATAAAAGGATATGTATAACATTCAGTATCTAAGTATTTTATGTTTTATTTGGTAACTTTGTTATTTATTGCAAATATTTACTTGTTTACTTCATTATCTTTATCTTTTATTGTTCAATCCAATTAGAGTGTATTTAACATTGTATTGTTACTATCTCACTCTTTTTAGTTAACAATATCTTATCGTATACAGTGGGCAAATTTATAAAACAGACTGATGTTTTTCATATCAAAGAAATCTCTAACTTGTATGTAGAAGTGTTTCTTATCAACTGAGTAATATGGAAAATATTGTAAATGTACAAAATCTTTTATTTAACTCGGAACTGACTGTTAGGGGGCTAAAGGCAATTTTAGTATACGATCTCATCATTGTTTACAAGTACATGTTGTTTCTATCACTATCTCAATAAGCGACTGCATTAGGGCTTTCTGAAAATTTGGCTTGTATGGGTGATGTCACGCCCTCTTCACTGAATTCATCTAGTGTTCGCTCAGAGCTTGCACCGACTGTCTCTAGTATCAGTGTTAAATTTATTTAAATAACACTGTTCATAGGAAAAAAATTATCTGAGTTTGGACTATGTAATTAGTATTTATTGTTATTGACATAATAGGACTGCATTAACGGAATTTTTCCATCACGTCTCAGCTTCCAAATAAAATAACAAATAAAAATCACGATTTACTACCGCGCGAAAATAAATAAAAATAATTTTAGCCGTCAGAATATGAAAAAGAAAATGTCAAACAATGCCAAAAATAGCGGAAATTTCAAATCTGTAGAAATTTCACAAATCGGTTTGGCAGATTTTTTATAAATCCCGTTTTATTGAGAATATGTACTAAAAAAACCAGGAACCGCCCAACTTTAATAACGTGAATCTTGTTAGAACTAATATTAAATTCATAAAACTCTTCACACTTTCGTGCGCAATAATGACAGCTTCATTTTGAAATCAAAAACTTAAAGATTATCATACATAACAAATTTGAGCCGTTTTGAATGTAAAACTTAAATGTTCGATAAAATTTTTATGGTTTTGGTGTCAAAATGAAGCTGTTATCAATGCGCATAAAAGCGTGAAGAGACTTTTCTAGCGAGATTGATGTAATTAGAGAAAGGCAGTTTCCGGCTTTTTCAGTACATTTTCTCAATAAAATGGGGCTTATAGAAAATATGCCAGACCGATTTAAAAATTTTTTCTGATTTGAAATTTCTGTTATTTTTTGCATGATTTGACATTTCCTTTGTCAAATTTTGATGGCTAAAAATATTTTATTTTTCGCGCGGATGTATGTATACCGTGATTTTGGTTTTGTCATTTTATCTGAAAGCTGAGACGTGATGGATAAATTTTGTTAATGCAGACCTATTATGTCAATAGCAAGGAATAATAATAACATAGTCAGAACTAAAGGAGGATCCAAAGTCTGAAATTTGTTAAACGGTGTTATCTGTAATAATGCTTTCAGATAAGCTTTTTGAATATTTGCCTTGCAATGGAGGGAATTTTTGTATGCAATTGATCACTTTTATCGCAATTGTTAGCACTGTAAACAAAGCTCTTTCAATGTCATTTTTGTTGCTCTTTTTTTTTGTTGTTATCTATTGTCATTGTTGTATTTTTCTGTTTTTTTTTTTTTTTTTTTTTTGGTGCAGTGATTTAGACGCGATGAAGCCGCTCACTTGTTTCACTCTCAGTATTGGTTGCTATTTAACCTCAATCGTTGTATTGAATGTTGCGTATCGGTTGAATAATCGTTTAATTGAAATTTAATGCGCTAAGTTGACACTTTCAGGGTAACACTACTGCAAGAAGCAACAATACACTGAAACAAAAAAAAATTATAATGTAGTAAGTACCCGTTTAATTAAAAAAATCAAAATACGCGTGTTACTCAGTTCACGTGAAGTAAGTGAAACTTATATTTGTCAATTAAAATTTTATCTGTTCAGCACCTGCCTTCCAAATTTCATCATTATAGCTTATATAACTTGCACGATATAATGTATAAAAATTTCGGGAAAACATAAGGAGCGGATTCTCATGAACGGGCGTTACCTAAACAATTTTTTCAATATAACTTGTATAGCTTGCGAGATATAACTTGTTAAAATTTTCAACCTTTAAAAAGTAGGCGTTGTACCTGTTTGATTTTACCCATTTTGGTTTTCACTTTTTCCCGTGCATGGTTTTCACTTTTGGCACCTACCTGCCAAATTGTATTAAAATAGCTTGAATAGCTTGCGAGATATAACTAACACGCTCTCCCTGCCCACTTTGCTGGGCATAAGTTTGTTTTTTCTTTTTCCATTTGCTCCAACTTTTCCGAAAAAACATAATTTTTTAAACATCTCAGTCGATATTTCAATATCATGTGTCAAAATATCTTCGGATGTCCCAAAAACTCTCAATTTAGGCTTGTGATAATCCGCTATGTATTTTTTCCCGTAAGTGTACCCAGATATTTTTCGTTTTGATGATAAATCCTTAGACTGGCTTTCGAAAATCTTTGGGTGTCCCAGATATCTATCAATTAAGGCTTTTTGTCCGTTCCCATAGATGTTTTCCTTCTAGTATACATACCTAGATATTCTTTGTTTTGACTATGAAGCCATTGTGTATAGAATAAAAACCTTCCCATATTTAAGATACACTCACTGCCAATTTTCATCTTAATTGACCAAATATTTTCTGAGTGATAATGCTACAGTCACACTCAGAGAAATTTTTATGGGGGGTATTACATACGAAAACGGATACTTGTAGCATTTGGCTTTTGCATCTCCGAATTTTTGAAACTTTTTTTTCTTATTTAGTAGTAATACTGGAGACTTTAATCCATAATTTTTTAAAAATTTTTTATCAAGCCAATCAAGGGATATAAACTTTAAAATACTTAACTGAAAAAGCTGCAAAAAATTACATTAATTAATTTTTTGAATTGGTCATATCTCCGCCAATGGTCAACCAAATCAAGTATTTTTTTTTTTTTTTTTGTTAAATTTTTGTTTCTTAACGAAAGTTTAATATAAAAAATTTTCACCAAAACTCCATCAAAATTTCCTTTCCAACACTTCTTTTAAACATACTACCCCTGTTTTTCCATCGATTAAGGCGGCTTAATTGTTCGTTGCCGGCAGAGGGACAAATTTTGTTTACTCCCCCCATTATTTTTTCCTCCCTAACATTTCTCGCGAACATAGGTACTATCTACTTTATTTCACCTATTAAGGGGCTTTCGAAAAAAAAAAATCGATGGCTTTTACACTGTTTTGTTATTGAAGTTTCATTCCCTCTCATTAATACCAATTGGCTTTTTGAAGATTTTAAAAGAGAAAATAATGATTTTAGGGAATACTTAATTTGATTATTAAAAATTGTTTAATAAAATAGTAATTTTATTATGAAAAAACTAATCATCATATCTCTAATTTTAACTACAATTTCAGTAAAAACAGCAAGTTTCTCAATTAATGAAAATAGCTAAAATTTTTCAACATAATAAATTCTATCACGTACTATGTAACTTTTCATAATATTTTTCCACATATTTCTTTTAAGGTTTTGGAATCCAATGTGAATCAATTACTTGATGAGGTAAAAGAAATCAATGCCGATCTAGAGGAAGTGCAACGTTTGGACACATTAATTAATACGCTACGTGACTATCATGGTCCAACCATATGTCATGAATGGCCATATCCATTGATATTTGAAGGCGCCATCGAAAAGGCAGATTTGGCACAAATATTAAATTCCAATCATAGCATTGCGACGAAGGCAAAAATCCTAAATGAAAATAATCGAAATGCAAGTAGTAGAAAGAAAAACCTAAAGACGTGACAAAGTTAGCAATTAATATACGTAATACGTAATTTCACTCTAAATATAATAAAGGATTTTATTTATACTTTATCCTTAAGTTAAGTACATACATGACATGTGTGTATGTATGTGTAGGAATTAATTATTTAATTTAATTGGAATTATGTAACTTAGTGTTGTCTAGTAGGTTTGTGAAGACTTTTATCATCATATCAAATATGAAATGTTTTGTTCCAAATATATATGTTACATGTAAAAATATCTATTAAGTGTGTACAATAATAAAATATATTTAGTCTAATTGTGGTAAATTTCAAACAAATTCCAAGTTATTCACTTAACTTTACAGCTGCCACTTGCATTTTCATCTTTCAAATTCATTACCACCACCTCAGTACTCATGACTAAAACATGAAAAACTATTCAGGTATAAAATAATGCAGTTTGCGGTTGTGGTCAACTGGGAAAGATGCTTTTAACACATATGATTAATTAAGTAAATTTAATACAATTAGTATTTACCTACATATGAATATCAAGATCATATGCATAGTGTTTGTTATAATCAGAAGAAATGTGGGAATGTTTTTGGTAATAAGTACATAGGATGGTATTTTCATTGGAATGTTATGAACAATGTCAAAATACCGACTAAAATATTAATTATTCATGTTGTATGAATTAATTTACTCATCAAGGTAATTGTATTGTAAATTATCTCAAGTAAAAACCAATTGGTGAATGAAGGTCGACACATTCCATGTAAAATAGTAAATTTGCGGTAATCTAAATGTTAATACACAAGTAAAAAATTTGTCCTGCCTTTTTTATTTTGTTAGAAATGGAGCACGACTTTGAGTTATATACCATTAGAAAGGTATTTGTGTGTAAATGTGCACAATGTTAAAATTATTTTAATATTTTTGCAATAAGCCAGGTAAAATTAAATGAAAATTTTCCAAAATTAACAACCACAAAATACGCAGTCACACAGAGCTGATAAGAGGATACAGCACAAAGAGAAAGACAAAAAGCTGACTGACCCTACACTGCATATTCAATTTGTCCTTTCGTTTGCAACGCAGAGAAGAAGTCGTGGCAGGTATGGAAAAATATATATATTCTTGATCAACTTCACCTCCTGAGTCGATATAGCCATGTCCGTCTATCGGGCTGGATGTGCGTGGAAATATTTTTTTTTTTTTGGGGAAACTGAGCAAGATAATTCAATGTAATTTAGTACTCTGCCTCCGTCGTCAAAGTTTGCTCGAAGAATAGAAAATGAGCGAAATCGGTCAACGGACATGCCCACCACCCATGCAAAGAATATGTTCAAAACACTATATAAAGAGCATTATTTGCGATAACGCAAGCAAATGCATACTTGGGATAGTAAACGCAAGCTCTGCTCAAAAACTAGGCGAATTTGGACAAGAGGTCACTAAAACCGTTATTTGAGATAATTCAAGCAAATTTTACTAAAACACTAAAAAATTTAAAACCAGGCTGCGAGCAAAAACTAGGCGAATTTAGACTAGAGGGCGTGGCACCGCCCATATAAGCATAAGTTTCAAAAAACTGTACTGAAACCATTTTTTAAGATAATGAAACCAAATTGTGTGCAGATACATGGAATAGTTAGTGCAAAATCTAAGCAAAAACTTAGTGAATTCAGTTTATTTTCATAGAAATTGAATCATTTCCGTTTATTTCTAATTTTAACTTTGACCATCTAATTCCAATACTTTATTCTGAATCCAAGTGTGATACCGCAATGCTGCTATATCGGTATAAGTAGTCGAGTTTGCTGAAGTAAGCTTGGACACACGCACACCACGAAGTGTCCAACGTCCATTTCGTTGTAGCATAAGAAAATCCTTTTCATTTTGGGCTAAGCACAAAAAGTTCATTAATATGCGATTTCCCAGTAATTGGCATTCTTCTGGAGAAAGAATGTTTAACTCCTCCAAAGTAGGCACTGTGAGAGTACCAGCATTTAATTTTTTTACATTCCAACCTACGATAGTGGCAGTTTGCCCTACAATTTCTGTTGGATAAGCAGGTTCACTCCATAAGCAAATTGGTTTGACATATTCGGTAAAACTAAAAAAAAGAGAGATATTTATATGAGAAAGAATTTTCTTTGAGCACGTATGAATAATTGTAGCCATAGATGGACATTAGATAGTATCGGTCAAAAAAAGTTCGCTGTAAGCGCCCCATTTGGAAAACTTATCAGTTTTGATTTTTAAGGAAAAAAAAATTTTTTTTTTTCGACCTCTAAGTAATACGCTATTTGATTTTTTCCTATTGCTCAGATCATCAAGTATGGTATATCGCTGTAAATGTCTCGATGTGGGCTATATTTCATTAATAGAAGTAATTTATCTCGACTAGCTGTACACTCTATAATACTAATGAATTGTTGAAATTGAAGAAGTTTATAGCAAATCTAAAAATCTACAAAATTTGAAAAACAGGATGTTAAAAAACTAAAATCGACCCCTAAAACTTCAATTTCAACAATTTGAGGAAACTTTGTGGAGATGAATTTTAAGAGTTTTTATGGGCTTCAATTCTATGAAGTGCTTTTGGTACCTTGGGGTGGTAGAAACCGAGATAATGAGTACAACTAGTCGAAAAAAATATTTAAGATAAATTACTTCCATGAATGAAATATAGCCCACATCGAGACATTTACAACAATATACCATACTTGATTTTTTTTCATTAAAAGTCAAAATCGGTGGCTCACAGCGAATTTTTTTTTTGTGATACTATCTAGTGCAAGGGTGTCAGCGTAGAACAAAAAAGAGCCAATTTTGGCTCTACCAACAACATCAATATTTCTGTACAACAATCACAGAAATAATTTTTGTTGTTTTTTTTCACGCTCGTTAAAATTGCGCGTTTTTTGTTGCTTTTTTCCGAAATGCAAGTCTTTTATGCACTAACGCCTGAACGTTCAATGTGAATATTACCATCTTGAGAAATTGCAGAAATAGTGGGAAGTTTTCGGTAATGTGTTTGTTGTTTTACAAATGTCAAACTTCTGCAAACCGCACTTCCGCAACGACGCAAGAGCATTGCGCATCAACGCGTGAATACCCCTACTTTCACAGTGCGACACATGAAAAGTGAACTAAAATCCGTTATAAGGCGTCGAAGTACTCGCCGAAACAAGTAATTCTGCCAGAGCGTTTTGCAAAGTTGACTCATATAAGGATTTTATGGTCATTTTTGCGATTTTAAGGCACAAGATGAATTTTTTTCGGTTAAGTTTGTTCGGCATTGTTTGTTCAAATTGGATTTTGAGCTGAAAATTGCAACTTTGAGCAATTTTGAGCGATTTTTGGCTATATCTCCATATGAAAAAATCGAAAAATCGCTCAAAATCCAATTTGAGGCAAAAAGTTGCAATTTTCAGCATTATAATTATAATTATCCAGCTGAAAATTGCAACTTTGAGCGATTTTGAGAGATTTTTGGATTTTTTCATATGGCTTTATCTCGGTAACGAGCCGAGATATTGTTTTGATGACTTCAGCAATGTTGTAGCTATTGTATAGAAGAAAAAAATGCCGAACAAACTTAACCGAAAAAAATTCATCTAGTGCCCTAAAACCGCAAAAATTACCATAAAATCCTTATATGAGTCAACTTTGCAAAACGCTCTGGCAGAATTACTTGTTTTGGCGAGTACTTTCGACGCCTTATAACGGATTTTAGTTCACCGTCAATGTCTTGAAAAATGTTGCACTGTGTTTTTGTGTATCCTGGTCCTTAGAAATTTTTAAAATTGTTGTAATATTATTGTTGTTGTAAAATCAAACTTGAAATTGTTGTAAAATCGAAAGTTGCGCTGACTGCGCTGCATGCGCTTGGCTCAGTGATTTGAAAACGCTGACACCCTTGATCTAGTGCCCATCTATGTTCATAGCCTACCTAACAGGAGTCTTCAATTGTAGTAACACCAAATTGTTATGCTTTCGACTGTTAAAGCCCCTAGGATTATTTCGTGGATGATGGTACAAAGCTGTGACATCACGTGCTACAACACCATTTTCGTGTACACTGCTTAGATCATGGCGTCCAAGATATATTCTAATGGATGCCGGTGAGCTTGCGTGTAAGCGCAAAGCCCTCGCCACAACAACTTGTGCAGAAATCAATGCACCGTTGCATTTAAATGCCACACCAGTGGCATATTTTGTATAAATCGTAACTAACCAAGGATGTTCAGTACGTGGCGGTGTATCAGATGATTTTCCACATATATCTTTGACGTTGCCGCCTATTATAGATGATTCCGAAATCTGAAGAGCTTCCACGAAATTTGGTATATTTACGTTATATGTGAAAACTGTTATGGTACCATTTACGATGCCTAGTGTGTGCTGGAGTACAACTTTTTCCATATAATGTTCCACATAATGTAATTTGGAAATTTTTTCTTTTTTCATGCAGCAAATCACTTTACATTCTGTTGCACACAATTCGTTGTTGTTGATTAAAATTTGTTCCAACAGCGGCAATTTTGTTGTCATTTTAAAATCTACGCGATATGAAATGGGTTGTCCATTTTGCAATTTATTGATAATACCTTGTGAAATACCGTCGGGTAAGAGTAGACCTTTGAAAGCCTAAGAATGTAAACTTACATATTTAGAACACTTACGCGCATAACTGAATTTATTTAAATATATCTACCGAAAAGCCAAAATCTGGTATAAATATCAACTTAACAGTGTCTCCGATTTTTAGATTGGGCAGCGTTAAATTTCCATTAATAAATTCATCAATTGGCTGATATTGAAAGTAGGGAGCACAGTCACCGAGTGTGGCTGACACATCACTTATTTCTGCCTGAAGTCTGTGACCAAGTGCAGCGCATTTTGTGGTATGCAAAAGACTTAGCAGGCAAATCAAAATAACGCAATTGATTTTAGACATTTTACTTAAAATCATACAAAATTTATTCAAAATTTTTATGTAGGTAATTTTTTTTAACACACTTTCTCATTTGTGGAATTAAGTTCAATTTGATAAAACACGTAATACAACTCAGCGTATTAATAATAAGCAGTTAAAGCAATGAAAAATATTGACCAGCTTTATATAGTCTTATGTTATCTACAGTTTCAATTAAAGCCTTGAACCCAATAGTCACCAAATACAACACACTTAGTCTCGAAAGCAATTGCGTTGCTTAGAAATTCCCCAGGGGAAAACCAATGCTTCAAAAACCCTTCTGAAGTGCTTTTTTTTGACCAATAAGTGCTTCAGCTCCGAAAGAAATATTCTTTCTTTTTAACATTGCATGTCCTAGGATGGAAGCGCTCTTAAACTTTCTGCAGCCTTATGGAAAAAGGCCTTTTGAAGCGCTTATTTGTAATATGGTGGCAAGCGTTCTTTCAACAAAATTGAAAACAAAAAATAAAAAAACTGGCAGCTCCAGGATTTGAAGCCAGGACCATGCGTGTGATAGATAGAAACATCACAAGGTGAAAAGAATTGCTTCAAATACCCTTCTAAAGCGCATATTTTTCACCAATAAGCGCTTCCGCTCCGTAAGATCTATTCTTTCTTTTTAACATTGCATGTCCTCGGATGTAAGCGCTTTTAAGCTTACTGCAGACTTACTTCAAAAGGCCTTTTGAAGCGCTTTTTTGTAATGCTGCGGTAAGCGTTTGCACAATAAAATGAAAAAAAAAACTGCCAGCACCAGGATTTGAATCCACGACCATCCGTGTGATAGATAAAAACATTATTTTTGCCAATTCGTTAGACCGCTAGGTCATCGCCCGTTACAATGAAGAGGTATTAAATTTGTATATTAAGTAAATGTTGTCCAAACAGAATTTGACATTCGAATGATTCATGTAGCCTTACATTGAATCATTGTGTAATCAGTTTCAATTCAATTAAACAAAAGTAAATAAATAAGAGAAAGGAAAATAGAAAAGTGAAATAAAAAAATGTTGAATAAAAAATCTTTTTGAAAAAAAAAAATTAAGCCAAAAAAAAAAAGAATAAAAAAAATCACCCGGGCTGTATTTGAACCCATGTTGTTCATACTGCAGCCTTTCAAAAAATCATTGTGTAAGTGCTTCTAAATTTCTATGAGGAGAAGCGCTTTCCAAGTGCTTTGATCAGAAGCGCTAGAAATTTTTCCTTTTGGGATATTATTTTTACTTACATTTACAAACTCGTTAGACCACTACACCAAATGTTGTCCAAACAGAATTTGACATTCGAATGCTTCTACAGGATTACACGGAATCATTGTATAATCAGTTTCAATCAAACTTAACAAAAGTAAATAAATAAGAGAAAGGAAAATAGAAAAGTGATAAAAAGTTCAATAAAACATATTTTAGCAAAAAAAAAATTAAAGTAAAAAAAATCACCCGCGCTGGATTTGAACCCATGTTGTTCTTACTGCAGCCTTACAAAATATAATTGTGGAAGTGCTTTGATAAGAAGCGCTTGAAATTTTTCCTCTTGGGGTTATTCGTTATCTTTCTTTCTAATTTCGCAACATACTAAGTACAAAGTAGGGCGAAAGTAATGTCATAAAGTCACAGGGGGCCAAATCTGGAGAGCAAAGTGGGACCGCAAACAATTCCAAGCATAGATCGTTAATTAAGTAAAATCAACGTTTTAATTGACGAATAAATTTCTAAACAATTCTATTGCTTTCGAGAGTAAAAGTGTTGTATTTGGTGACTATTGGGTTCAAGGCTTAAATAGAAACTATAAATAACATGAGACTATATAAATCTTAGCGCAGCCGAGCTGGTCAATACTTCTGTATTGTTAATCTTTGTTTCAAGTGCTTCTTATTAATACGTTGAGTTATATTACGCGTTTAATTCCTCAAAAGAGAAAGTGTATTCAGAAAAATTACCAATATAAAAATTTTTAATAAATTTTGAATGATTTTTAGTAAAATGTTTAAAATCAATTGCGTTATTTTGATTTGCCTGCTAGGTCTTTTGCATACCACAAAATGCGCTGCACTTGGTCACAGACTTCAAGCAGAATTAAGTGCTGTATCAGTCACACTCGGTGACTGTGCTCCCTACTTTCAATATCAGCCAATTGATGAATTTATTAACGGAAATCTGACGCTGCCCAATTTAAAAATAGGAGACGCTGTTAAGTTGACATTTATACCACATTTTGGCTTTTCGGTAGATATATTTACATAAATTCAGTATTGTAAATTTTTAAGTTTACATTCTTAGGCTTTCAAAGGTCTACTCTTACCAGAAGGTAGTTCACAAGAAATTATCAATAAATTGCAAAATGGACAACCCATATCATATCGCGTAGATTTTAAACTAACAACAAAAGTGCCGCTGTTGGAATAAATTTTCATCAACAACAACGAATTGTGTGCAACAAAATGTAATGAGTGATTTGCCGTATGAAAAAAAAAAAAAAAAAATTCCAACTTTAGTTATTTTTTTTTAGCTGAACATTATATGAAAAAAGTTGCACTCCAACACACACTAGACATCATAAATGGTACCATAACAGTTTTCACATATAATGTAAACATACCAAATTTCGTAGAAGCTCTCCAGATTTCGGAATCATCTATAATAGGCGGCAATGTCAAAGATATTTGTGGAAAATCATCCGATGCAGCACCACGTACTGAACATCCTTGGTTAGTTTCGATTTATACAAAATATGCCACTGGCGTGGTATTTAAATGCAACGGTGCATTGATTTCTGCACAAGTTGTTGTGGCGAGGGCTTTGTGCTTACACGCAAGCTCACCGGCATCCATTAGAATATATCTTGGACGGCATGATCTAAGCAGTGTACACGAAAATGGTGTTATAGCAAGCGAAGTCACAGCTTTGTACCATCATTCAGGATATAATGCTACGCATTTTGATAGTCGGAAGGATAACAATTTGGTGTTGCTACAATTAAAGGCTCCTGTTAGGTAGGCTATGAACATGAAATTTCATTACCAGTAAAATTTTACTGATTACTGAAAAAAATAGCAGCAACCAGTAACTTTTTACTCATAATTTTAATTGATAATAAAATTTGATTTGCATTACCAGTAAAATTTTACTGATAATGGAATGTGATTTATATGAAAATTTATTTTAACTACAATTTTTTAATCAGTAAAATTTTAATGGTAGTGCAAATTAAATTCCATTATAAGCAAATTTTTGCTGGTAATGCAGACAAAAATTCAGAATCAGTAAAACTTTACTGATTGCTGCTATCGTTGGTGCACTTAATTAAGGGTTTTCTATTAAGATGTGTGGTACTTTGATTTTAAATAAAACGCAATAGGTCACACAATAGGATTATGTGTGAAAAATCATTTCGCGGATATGTTCAATGCGACTTTTCCGTAAATACCCGAAATGGCCCGAATCACCGATGTTATATTATTTTTCATGTATAGAATCATCTGCGGATCATTCACAGAGACTTTATCCTTCATGTAATCTCACAGAAAAATGTCCGACGGCGTCAAATCGTATGATCTGGGCGGCCAATTTACCGCGACGAGATATTACACGGTTCGGGAATTTGCGACTCAAAAAGTCCAAATTGAGGCAAGCTATGTGTAGTGTAGCACCTTTTTGTTGAAACCACATATCGTTCAGATCCAAGGCTGCAACCTCCGGTACAAAATAGTCCTCGAACATAGTGTGGTACCGGTCAGAGTTGACATTTTCGATGTTTTCGTCCTTATCTTCGAAAAAATCGGCCTGACCCATAAAACGCACCAAACAGTGACTTGCGGTGAATGCATTGGCTTCTCCACGATGACTTATGGATTTTTCGAGCCCCAGATACGGCAATTTTGCTTGTTAACATAGCTGCCGAGGTGGAAATGAGCCTCGTCTGAAAAGATGATTTTTTGGAATTGACTTGGAATTTAAGGTCCAAAATTCAATGCGTTATTCTTTCGTGTAGCGATCCATAACTAAAATCCTATACTGTCACAATGAAAATGACACAAAATATGGCGGACAAGGGTCGATAATGCAAATTTTAATCGATAACAAAGTACCACACCTACTATTAAAACACCCTTTATAATGCAGTGTTTCCATCTATGGCTAAAATTGTTTGTATGTGCGGAAAGGAAATTCTTTTCCATATAAATATCACTTCTTTTTTTTTAGTTTTACGGAATATGTCAAACCAATTTGCCTATGCTGATCCAACAGAAATTGTAGGGCAAACTGCTACTATCATAGCTTGGAATGTAAATACTGCAAATGCTGGTACTCTCGCAGTGCCTTCTTTGGAGGAGTTGAACATTCTTTCTCCAGAAGAATGCCAATTACCGGGAAATCGCAGATTATCGAACTTTTTGTGCTTAGCCAAAAATGAAAAGGATTTTCTAATGTTACAAAGAAATGGACGTTGGACACTTCGTGGTGTGCGTATATCCAAGCTAATTTCAGCAAATTTGACTACTTACACCGATATAGCAGCAGAGCGGTATCACACTTGGATTCAGAAAAAAGTAATGGAATTAGAGGGTCAAAGTTAAAATTAGAAATAAACGGAAATGATTCAATTTCTGAGAAAATAAACTAATAATTTTATTTTCTATATTTTCTGGCACCAAAAGATGAGCAGATTGTAAATTTTGTTGCGTTCAGTGAAGATACATTTTGTTCTAAATACTATGAATTGAAGAACTTTGTAGATAAAAGGTCTATTCTTCATAAAATCAAGCGATAGAAAGTCAACATTTCAAAGTATTCTTACAGTTGTCACTCTTTTATACTCTTGAAGTAATCACTCAGAAGGGACTAACAATCAAAAAGAAATTGTAGGACCACCAGCCACTCTCACAAGCTGTGACTATTCTGAAATAGGGCGTGGCAATTTAACAGCGCCCACGTCAAAAGTGGTGAATATTTCTTCCAGACAGCAATGTGAATTTACGGGTTCTAGCAGCAAAACACAATTTTTGTGCGAACACTATAATTATCCGAGAAAATACCTTGATATTTTAATGTTGAAACGAAATGGTTGTTGTTTACTTGCTTTGTTAGTACGAATGTATATAATCTAGGGACTTCAAATATTGGAGTTAAAGGATCAAAGCTAAAAAATAATAAAAGGAAATCGTTTGATTACTAGGAAATGATGCTAGAAATTGGATAGTATGAGGGAATCATAAGACAACAACCCAAATTTAGTTTTATCTTCTGAACTTTTCGAATGCAAAAACGGCTATTGACTGAACTATAATATAAATATAAAAATGCAAAAAAATATAAGAAAAATATGTCAACAGTTTTTGGGAAAAAATTTTTCAAATCTAATTACCCAAAAATTTTTATCATTAATTCTTGACCCTAAAGCACGTATGAAGCTTTAATAACCTTTGGATTTTTTTATACAATGTATCAGGTGTTTTCTTTGAAGGTATAGAACTTTTTTCAATTCTTTACTAACTCGCTAATTTTACACGATTTAGTGTTTGTACACAGTATGGGGCATATGACTACCGTGACCTTGTCTTAGTAAGACCATCCTGCCGGTCTAATTTTGCACCAATTTTACTTTATCTCTCCAATAATGTGCCGAATTTTGGTTTTCAACCGGTTTATTGTAGACGGTTTATCAGCTTAGATAAGCGATATGACGACATACCTCGACAAAAAGTAGTCTAACAGAGTCAAATCACATGACGTGAGGGGCCCTTTGCCTCTCCCCGAAACCAACTCAGAAGTTAGAAGGACTCTTAAAACTGATGTCTGCATCATTTTTTTTTTTTTCATTCCGAGAGAAACCAATGGAGCACTTTTGATTCAACTGAAAGTCCATTTTGGGCAAAAAAAAAAATTACAAAATGGATACCCAACGGTACTTCTGAAATAAATACAATGTTTTTACAAAATTGTGGCGTTTAAAAATTATAAATTTTTTTTGGGGGATATAGATACTATTCGCGCCCCAAAATCGATTTTTCTACGTTTTTCAGTTACGCGGTCGAAAAAACGATTTTTTACTCAAAAGCAAGGCATGTACGTAAAAAGTGCATAAGGCAAAAAATGCTTAGAATTTTTTTGGAGAAAATCCAGGATATTTAATTTTTTTCAATGTTAAAATTAACACATTTAATATTCCGGCCCGCATTTCTGCTTTTGATATCCATCCAAATAAAAAAAAAGCACAAAAAAACTTGAATGCAATAAATGTCTTAAGGGTAAGGCAATGATTGTACCTACTCTCATCACTGTTATCGGTAGCAAATTGTACAAACATTTGAAAAAGTAATATTTTCTAGAATATGTACCAACTATGCAGATGAAAGGTATTTGATTTGCCAAGTCTTGTACTTTAATTTACTGCAAAGCATTTCATTTGAAAATTAAAAAAAAAAAATAGAAAACCATTTGAAATTCTTTTGAGTTTATGAGTAAACAAATTGTGCCTATTGCAAAAATGTATGCTGGTGTATCTATCTATCTACGTGCAAACAGTGGGCTTAAAAGATATACGTACTACTACTCATACAAACGCATCTCTTAATCGTAAGCCATATTTTGCAAAAAGATGAAACTACAAACATTGCAAGGAAAAATAGATCACAACAGCAACAACAATATGAGAAAAATATTCAACTATGGATTAAATTTGTCTTTCTATTCTTCCCACCTGCCTATCTACCTACTGTATTTATACTGCATCTGTTGCCACTATGAGTTAAGCTCATATGACACTTTATTTTATTATGGTTTTCTTTTTAGACGTTTTTTTTTTTGGATATTTTTGATAATCACCACATTATACTGATCCCGGGAATCCGTTTCAAAATCCCGGGATCAGTAATAGCCCGAAAATTGACATCGCTAACATATACGTAAAACCACGAAATGTACGAGACTACGCAAAAGAGGACTGGACTCACCATTTAAAACAGTTAGGGTATGCCTTAAAACGTGTAAACGCCTCGAAAATCTGTTACCCTCGTAAGAGCTGTCAAACTCAATACGAATTTTGATATTTTTACGCGAGTAAATACCCATTTACAAATTGTAAACTTTACGGAAATTAAGTAAATTATGACTATCATTAGTGCTTAAGTAGTAAAAACATCAAGTTCCTTACGTTGTTATGCTGCAATTTTTGTTGGTATTCTTCATGTTCGCATCAACCTGAATGAATTGCACTGTTTTTTCTTCACTTTTTTTCATTTTCGACAACCCCTTGTTGCGCTTTTTATGTTTTTTGTTATTGCCATGTTTTGCTTACGGCCAGGATTTTCGGGGAAAAGTGTTTGTGCTGTTTTTCTCTATTTGAGATGCTGCTGCTACATTCCAAACTCTGGCAATCGTTTATCCAGGTTTGTACATACATGTTTCCATTTGTCTGTCTGTCTGGTTTATCTCAAGCAGACTTAACAAGTATGAGTTGGATTATGTCGAAGTGGAAGTTTATGCAGCTACTAAAGTCCATATACATACTTGCATATATACGTACACAAAATACATATGTATGCAATGCATATTCATACAGGTTGCTCCTGTTTTTCTTGAATTTATGCATAGGAGTTTTATTACCGGCTGACTGCATCATAAGCTGATCCCGACAAGTGTTCTTAGACGATTGGACGATTCTTTTTTTGCAAAGCAAAACATTTTCGATTAATTTGTGCAAATGTTTTGAAGTCATTACATTTTTCTTTTGATTAAAGGGGTTTGTTTTGAACTGCCAACCAAAAATATTACAGAAGAGCGTACTACGATGTATAACTGCTTCGAAATACTAATAGAAAATCACTTGTTGCAGCGAGTTTTCATAGAACAAAATTTTGTTATAAAGAGTCCATACTTGACTTGAAGCAAAACTCTCGAAAATGCGGCCCATCTGCGGCCTGAATTATAGAGTGTGTTTTTTGACAACAGTATTTCGAACATACCTCATTAACCGCGTAACAAATATGAGGTTTTCAACCCAAATGTTATAAAATGATTAATTTTCTACGGTTTGCTCTGAAGTGAGCAGTTTGCCTACTGAATGTCATGGAAAAAATTAAAATTTAGTTCCTACGAAAGTGGTTCATTGGTATAACTCAAGTTACTTGAGATGCACAGGACATAAAGATTTTATTAAAATAAAAATGTAGTTAAAAGTTTTCAAACATCTCTTTCAGATGAAAAAAGTAGATCGAAATTTAGTCAAAATTTGTCAGTTTATAACAGACCTTAAAATTTTTATACTTTTATTCAACAAGTTTTACAAACGAAAGTTCTTTGAAAACCATTTTTCCATAAAAGTTTAAAAAAAACTCGATCAGTTTTTAAAAATTTTCACTGGAAAGTGTTTTTTAAACTCAAATTGCGTATGAATAAGTTTTTTTGGAAATAATTTTATTAAAAAAATAATATTAAAGTTACAAGGTCTGACGTTTAAAACTTTTTAAAAACATGTTAAGACCAAAAAAAAAAAAAATAAATAAATAAAGTTTTTTATAAAAGTATTCCATAAAAACTCACCGATATGGGCCCATTTTTGGAAAAAAATATTATTTATTACTTATTATTGCAATATTACAATTAGTATAATATTATATTATTATATAATGTAATATATATATATAACCCCGATCGATTGTGATGGAAGCATTAAAACATCATGGAGTGCCGCTAAGGCTGCTTTCTTAAACCCCAGTGAAAAAATACTTGGGTTTCGACCCTCGAATAAGAAACACTGGATGAGCGAGGAAACGTGGTGTCTTGTTGAAAAAAGAAGAAGCGCGAAAAAACTGAGTTATGACGCTAAAACTAGAGCGCAAAAGAACGACTCCGAAATGGTCTTTAACTCTCTCAATAAAGAAGTCAGGTGTTTGTGCAGACAAGACAAAAGAAGAATGTATAACGACCTCGCGAGCGAAGCCGAAAGCGCTGCTAATGCTCAAAATCTTAGGCAGCTTTACGATATCACCCGCAGACTATCTGACAGAAAACACCAACAGAATCGCCCTATTAAAGACAAAAACGGAAATCTCTTAACATCTGCGGACGACCATGTGACATACTGAATATCATGTCTACCACGTTCCCGCAACCAGAATCACCAACTACAACTGCCGCAGTGACTCGCAGTAGTAGTCGAATACAAACACAACCGCCTACAATCGATGAAATAGTGAGAGCTATCCAAAGCATGAAAAACAACAAGGCTGCTGGTATAGACCAAATAACAGCTGAACTGCTAAAAGCATGCCCCATTACATCAGCTAAGATTCTTCATCCTCTGATTTCCAGAATCTGGAGCGAAGCGCGTTTGCCAGAAGATTGGCTACATGGCATGCTAGTCAAATTGCCAAAAAAAGGTGACCTAAGCGTGTGCCGAAATTATAGACGAATAACTTTGCTCTCAGTACCATCAAAAGTACTGACAAAAGTGCTTCTAAACAGGGTACGCGAAAAACTTGATTCGGCCATCCGAAAGCAACAAGCAGGATTCCGGCCAAACCGATCATGCGTGGATCAAATCAACACCCTTGGAATAATTGTCTAGCAATCATGTCAGTGGCGTGCTGCACTTCAACTTGTCTTCGTAGACTATAGCACTGCCTTCGAACACCTAGAAGATCTCGACTACGCTGACGACATTTGCCTCTTATTGTCCAAGCACTCAGATATGCAAAGCAAAATTAAAGACCTTGTCTTGGAATTACAAACGGCCGGCCTAAAAATCAACGTATCCAAGACTAAAACCATGAAGCTAAACGCAAACAGGAATGACAGCACGTTTAGAGCTGGCAGTGATGACATCGAAAACGTCGATAGCTTCACGTAATTAGGCAGCATTATCTCCATGGATGGTGGAGCAAAAGAGGACATCAACTCTCCGGAAACCACACAGCGAAGTTTGTTGCCAGTCTCTTGAGTAGAATCCACAAGGCAGTAGAGGACGTGGTAGACCCAAAACCAACTGGAAAAGGTCGCTAGAAAAGGAAATACAAGAATTGGGAAAGTATTATATTATTATATTATTACATTATTATATTATTTTTGACTTATTTTTAAAAGTTTTTTTAAGGTTTTCTTAGACTTTTATTTCTAAGTGTCTAAAATTTTTTAAGCTTAATGATTTTCTTAATGATTGAAAAATTTAAAGTCGGACTTAACTTTTAAAAAACTGTTTTAGAGTTCACTTCAAGGTCTGTTTTAAATGCATTAAAACTTTTTATAGGGATATGAATTTTTATTATCATTTTGAAGAATTTTTTCTCATAAAATATTTCAATTCAGCAGGAAACAGCAATGCAATGTAATTGACAAGTGACCGATAAAAACTTATCAATTTTAAAAATATTATAATGAAAGGGGTCAAGGCCTATCAATCGTCGTCCATATCTCTGTTTACAGTGTGCGTGGCCTGTGCTTGGTTATGATTATTTTTATTGTTACTGTTGTTCGAAATGTTAATTGTTTCAACAGTTAAATAAATGACTTCACATGAACCGCACTGAACAAAGTGTCGCTGCATAAAATTCCAGATAATCTTTATTGAGAAATGAGAGATGACTAATTTATGGCATACCCCCTTACTTTTGATAACGCAATCGCATGCACACACACCCATCATACTCCAATGAAATCGAACTGAATTTTCACAAAAGGATTGTATGTATTTTTTGAAACAATTAATCTGTCTCTTTCAAATTGTACATATTATATACGAGTATTGTTTGCTCTATACATTCTTTGGAATACATTTTTTCCAGTAGTTAAATTCGAAATTTATGAGTCCTTTCATTACAACACTTGATGGCAATTGCTACCAATTTTTCATTTGTTGCTTTTATACCTTAAGGGATTGAATTTAATTTTGTAAATTGATATTTGTTATGGTCGGCCAAAAAGTTTTGTAAATAGGTGAGTTCAAAATGAAATTGAGATTTATTGCTTCAATTTTACAATGTTACTTTCATATTTTGCTATTTGTAATATGCCAATATTAAACTTTACTCAAAATTGATAGATTTTTGAAATTTTTAAAAGAATTTTTATATTCTGTGAAATGTGGGGTCACAAAATATGTACCAATTTCTAGCAACTTGCATATTTAGTAAATTTTTGTTCGGAATGCAATACCGCCGCTGCACTATGGTTTGACTGATCACATTTTGTGGCAGAAACCCAAATTTGAAGTTGTACAAATTAAGTTTTTTCTAATTTAATCATAAAGTTCACATACCAAAGATAACAAAAAATACTTATTTTATTTTTTTTTCCATTGCACTGTTAGTTAATAGAGAGTTGAAGCATTTTTAGTAAAATTTTGCAATTTCGTGTTTTGAAAAAATATTATGGAGAGTATAAATCATTATAAGTACAAAAAAAAAAAAAATTCTCATACTTTCTACTATTTTGGCTTAAACTTAGATTTTTATAAGAAATTTGGTTTAAAATTTATACAATTTTGGTATAAAATAATTTAATTTGAGAAATTGGAAATGAATTTAGAGATTTAAAAACGCAAGTAAATATTGTTGCAGGAAATTGTCTATCAGCCCTGAATTTCCTTGACTGAGGGAGGTGTAACACTATTTTAACGAAATTTTCTAGTATAAACGTCTCCAAAATTCAGAAAGTCTGAACATGCTGAATGTCTTCTATAGGATGGTTATTTCTGCAGAAAAATGTTGTTCCACGATTTTATAGCTCAGATAATTTTCTTTAAGAAAGTTGTGGAAGTTGTTCTCGTTCAACTTATAGTTAAGGAGATATCCTATTTTAAGATGTTTTCCGTATTCAAGTGTACATACGAAAATATGAATATTGTTTCTCAAATTATTATATCTCATGAACTGTAAGTTGTAAGAAGCAACTTTCACGATTTTTTATAGGAAATTATCTGAGCTATAAAATTGTGAACCAACTATTTGTTAGTTTTTCTGGTCAATTGCAATAACTGTCTGGAAATGAAATGTTCGTGTAAATTATCCATTTTTTCTCATAGTAAAGTAATTGAAAAACTTTCAAGTTATCAGATAGAATTTTGAAAATTCTTGCAACAAGCTATGTATTATCAAAGTATTGCTCTTCCGAAAGTAATTTGGAACTTTATACAGCAACTTGCTGCAATCTTACTTTCAAATATTCAATTCAGAACATTTGCCAAAAGGATACTAGTTAATATTAACTTTGAAACAAACATGATATACAAAATTGTTTTCATTCAGCTGTTACTTCAAATGACACGACACAGAACAGAAAGTTATGCACTATCCATAACTTTGTTACGGCATTTTGGCCGAAATATGAAAACAGGTAGCAATAGCAATGGTACATTACATTAGTGTTTGCATTTGAAATGAAAGAGGAACACCACCCTCCCCTCCAGTCTGCGTCGAAACAAACCCAACAATGGGGGCTGTTTGCATGGCTGCGATTGAAGTATATGGGGGAGACTATAGCAACCGTACATAACCTCAATAAACAAACTAATAAAATCCATACAAAGCAAGAACCAATACGAAATTTCAAATTGATAGAAAGACACGTAGAATACTGCCGTCGTCGTCGTCCGTCGTCGTCGAACTTTTAATAAAAAAAATTATAAACAGAAGGATAAGGACCATTCTACAGAGTACAGGTAAGTATTAGCTAACTGATGTACCAAAAAGAATCAATGAAATTCGTTCGAATTTTGCAGGACATCGATTCCACAATCGAAAAAGAAATTTGCAATGAAAGTCCACAACTCAAAGTAGAACATGAGCGCCTCCTGTATTGCAAAGGAATTGCGATTATGAAACAAACAACAACAATAACAACGACGACGGCAACGAAAGTGACAAACGACGAACGAACGTCGTGTTATGTCTATAACGAAATTGCTTGGCAGGACGACAGCATTGGAACAGCATGAAAATTCAGCTGGTGGAAATCAAACACAAGGAACAACAGGCGGCGGTACAGCAGCAACATCCGGTACAACAAAATGCAAAGCAAATAATTTCAGTACTAGTGTACAACAACAACAACAGGATGGTAACACGACGATGACGACAACCACAACAGCAACAACAACAACAAAGACCAAAAATGCGACAAATGCACCAATTTTACAAACACAATCGCAACAACAACAACAACAAGTGTATTTACCTCAAACATCTCTGCTGAAGATTGAACCATTTGTTCCTACTTTTAATTCACGTTTACGACGACCAATTCATCGTTCCTACAGCACACTCAGCAATTCCACCTCCAACTACATTAAGCGTACAACAGCGGCGGCAGCAGTGGCAGCAGCTGCAGCAGGTGGCCTACATCATCCACATCAATTCGATCCAAAAAATGGTCTCATTGTGGGCAGCGCCGCAATTGATGGCGTCTTGCCAATGCGTTCCTCCATACGCACCAATTCGCAGATCACACACCACTTGCGACGGCATCCTGGACGTGCCACATTGACACGTCAACGTTCAAAGTCAACCAGCTCTTCGGCATCGAATCTACCGCCAACGAAAACAAATGGCGCTGCGAGCGCAAATCAATTGGTGAATGTTGGCAATACTGGTAGCACCGCATCCACACCCAATTCGGCCATTGTTACACAACAGCCAAATGGCATATGCCGCATATCACGTTTACCGCAAGAGCAAGAAAAACTGCCCGATCGCATTAATTATGACCGACGTGGTCTAACTGCCATACCCATATTTGAGCAAGAGCCGAATTTGCGTTTGCTTTCACTGCAACATAATCTGATAAATGTATTTCATATACCGAAGGAAGAAACACCAGTACCGCCACCACCACCACCGCCATCAATAGGCAACTGCAACGGAGATGCTGGTGCCACTTCAGAGCGAAGGGACGAAGATATCAGCCGTACACCACTGTTGACTAATGGGCGTGCCAATAAACTGCCACAGAATAATATGAGTTCCTCACGTATTGGACTGCCGTTTGCATCACCATGTGGTACACCGCCGCCACCACCACCACCTCCTTTCATCACGCAACCCATGTCATTGGGGACCAACAATCATCATTCTTCAGTCAACAATAAGTCTGCTATGCGTAGTTCCTATTTGCAAAAGTCGCTGCTTTATAGCGCGCAACAGCAACAACAACAACCTCAAACAGCATATCTCCAACAATTACCACAAACACAACCGCCGCAACTTCATTATCGTTTTGCCCTGAAGAAATCAAAGAGTTTCGTATCCAACTACTCGCGTCATCTGAATGCAATGCGTCGTAATTTGCAAAAATCACCACTCACAAGGGTTGGCGCTTTGGATGTTACGCCGCCCCAAATGCTTAATACGCTGGCTGGTTCGGTAAATCTTAAAAGCTGCGATTCTGGTGCCAGCGGCATAACCACAACCACAACGGACTCAAACTCATCGTTGCTTATGTCAACCTGCGATTTGGGTGATGAGGAGGAAACAATGCTGCAACAGTTGAATATTAAAAATAAACAGCTGGTCACTTCGTATGGTGTGATTTTTCAGAATTTAGTATTTCTCGATCTCTATGACAATCAAATTGAACGTATCGCCAATATCGATGGATTACCCACACTATCCGTGCTGCTGTTGGGGAAGAATCGCATCACTGACATCAGTGGTCTGTCATCGTTGAAATGCACTTTGCGCGTACTGGATTTGCATGGCAATAAAATCACCAGCATCAGCAATAAAATCAACTGCCTGCAGGAGCTGAAGTCACTTAATTTGGCAGGGAACCAAATCAGGCAAATCAATCAAAACGACTTCAATGGTTTGCTAAACCTTAAGGAGCTGAATCTGAAACGCAATAAAATCAAACGCATTGGTGGCTTTCAGCATCTAATGGCACTAGAACGTCTCTGGCTTTGTCATAACGATATACACAAGGTCGAGGATATGTCTTCGATCGCCAAAGCTATCAACCTGCTCGAAGTGACGATCGAAAATAATCCTGTCTCTTTGGCTGGTGATTGTGTCTCATTTTTAGTTAGCTACTTGCCAAATCTACAATCGCTCAGTCAAATGCCCATCACTGAACAGGTTCGGCGTGCCGCAATGGCATGGCGTAAGAATAAAGAACTCTCCGATGCCAATTACTCGCATCTCTCCACGGATGTCTTCAATAGCATACGGCGTGAGGAGGTGATCTCGAATGCACGCACCAACTGGGAGTTGCTGCGCTCACAGCAAACAATGCAACAGATGGCACAACGACAGAAGCGCAGCCCAAAACAGCGGGAATTGGCAAAAATCAACGAATCAAATGAAGCAGTGGTAGGTTTTGAGGAACTTCAAGAATTCATCAAACTTCCGCCCATACAACACCAAGTGCAGCAACAGCAGGAACCAGCAACTGAGCACGAGTACTCGCAGACCAATTCATCCAATTCCAGTTTGGGTCCAAATGTTGATTCCTCCTCTAGTTGTTTCAGTTCAGACAATGAAGAATCTTCACCTAAGATATTGAAAAGCACAACGCATGCCAAAAAACGCTATGGCAAAAGACCAAATTCCGCTGCACAGCCGTCATCGAGTAACAAGCAACAGGAGACCTCGACGAAGGAAATTAATCAAAGCGACCATAACAACCAGCAGTCATCCCTCATTACAATTACAACAACGCCGCCCGATTGTCAACAAAATCCTGCACGCAACACAGTTGGCGAAACAACAGCAACACAGCATTTGACTTTGACCACGCCCACAAAAGATTCACAACATAATCAACTAGTCAACGGAGCAAATGAGCCTGGCAACGAGAACGCAAACGTGAGCGCGCAGGGCAACGTGAATTCTGCATCGACATCGCTACATGGAATTTCTAATGCCAGCATTACAATGCTTTCACCACAAGCAGACAAACTGGGCCATAGCAAGCAGCAACTACGCACAATAACATCGGCACAACCGCGTGTTTCTACCCCCACGACGCCCATTACGGCCAGCAGCACCACCTTAAGCCTGGGTTTTAACAACAATAACAACGGCAACGGCAACAGCAACGGGAGTAGCAACGCATATAACAATGGCACAATGAATTCGGCCTCAGCACAACATTCAGGTGTGGGCATGGGTTTAGGCAGCACACCGCAGTCGAACAGTGCTGCGGCAAATCCCAAACGTTACATGCAAGGCAGCTTAATGAGATCACATACAATAGTTGGTGCTGGTGGCGGCGCGCCCACCGCTGGCAGTGGTGGCAAGTCGAGAGTTAACATCGCTAATCAAAGCCAACACCAAAATTTATCCACAAATAATGGCACAACATCGATGGCGGACCAAAAAACTACCAGCTCCATTGCAGTATCATGCATAGTTTCACCGGCAGCGACAACCACAAAGGCTGCGGCTGCTGCTGCTGCCGCTACTGCTTCCAGTAATCAGGCTACCAGCAGCAGCAAGCCGGTCACCGAACGTGAACGCGAACAGGGTGGAGACTATTTGATCGAGATTTGCGGTCGCTATCTAAACATCTACGGTCAAGGAGCATTACGTTTCATTGACAAACAGTGGAGTCCTACCAAGGCCAACGATGTGCATACGCTCAACTTTAGCTACATCAATTTCAATAACATCGTTGCAATTTTGGCGCGCATTAAGGTGCGTTTTCCACACGCCGAGAATTTTGTTTTTCGCGAGACAAACATCAGTTGTATGGGTCAGCTTAATGCGCTCGCCGAATTGCAGGGTATTGCCTCCTTGTTCATCGATCCGGAGGGTAATGCAATTACAACAAAGGATTTGTGGCGCCTCTATGCCGTTTACCGTCTTTCGCATTGGGGCCTTAAGCTGCTGAATGGTCTCGACGTAACGGAGGCGGAGATCGACGAAGCGAATGTCATGTACGCGGGATTGTCGGATTTGGTGCTATGGTCGATGCCGGAGGCAATGTTGCAGCCATTGTTGGCACGTTTACGTTTGGACGAGACGTGCACAGCCAGCAAATTGACGCCAAAAGAATGGCTAATGAAGGCCGACAAGTCATTGCGTATTGTTGTGGGTAAGGAGGCGTTGCAATGGAAAAAATCCATCAGCAGTACAACTGCTGCCACAATATTGGACAATGGCGGCAATGGAGGTGGTGGTGGTGGTGTTAGTACGTCGTCCATGGCGGCGGCAACAGCGGGCACAACGCGTGAACGTGGCAAAATGCATTTCGCCCTCATGATGGAAAATACATGTAATGCGGTTGAGAAACTGCATAAATTGGAAACATTGTGGCCGAGTTTGCTGCTGGATATCGTGCGTAATACTTTGCTTGATTATTCGCAGTTGGACGTTTATGTTCGTAATTTAATGAGCGAAATTATGAAGTGACAGCGTGCATCAAGAGCGACGACGATGTTGAATGGAGGATTTGCCATCTATTGTTTTCACTACTCACATCTACACTATATATTGTTGGAGTACTCACTAGTAGATAGAGAGATTTATTGTGTTCCATGGCTTTAATAAAGCAAATTCGTGATTTTTGGTTTCCTTTATTTGTTTTTGTAAAATCGAAATGTAAAATAAAAAATAGTTTAACATAAAAGTTTGAAATTAAGTAGTGATTTTTATTTGAAGGATTTATTTTTTTGGTTCAGAACAAAATTTCCTTATTTTTGATTATGTGAATTTCATTTGAGCAAGAAGGAGGCGCTAACGAAAGGAGATATCGACATGAAATTTGGTAAATAATTTGTCTTTGCGTACACACAAAAAATAAAACATAAAATTTATGAAAAAATTCATTGAATTTGAGCCAAGAACCAGCATTCATTGACTATATGAATCATTTCATAAAATATAAGAAATAAATTCATAAATTTTTTTTTTTTTTTCGAAAAATGAAAAAATTTATGAATTTCGTTCTAATATTTTATGAAATGATTCATAAAGTCAATGAATGCTGTTCTCGGCTCAAATTCAATGAATTTTTCATTAAAATTATGTTGTTTTTTTTTTGTGTGTAAGCATGATGTAGTTGGAAAGAAATCAGTAAATCATTTAATGGTCTTTTTCAGAAAGTTTTTAACTAAGTATATCCAGTGATGGGAAAGAAATCGGAATTCTCGACGCAGAGAAACGCAACATTTTTTACATAAATTTAATGAATTGAATCCCAATTTGCATTTTTTCATGGTAAGAGGACGGAGGCAGACTGTATTCACTTGATTTTTGCAATCCAAATAGTGTCCCATAATTCACGCAAGATGTGAACTTGCCGCCATTTCTGCTATAAAGTGTGTTGCCAACCAAAAACTAAACAGTTTATAAGTTTTAAGTATTTTAAAACTTTGTATTATGTTACGTATTATATTTACTTTAAGATATTTGTACACTGTATTGTCAGTTACTGTTTTAAGCCATTGCTACCTAAATTTTAGTTCAGCACTATTTATATTAAAGTATTAAAATAGTGGACGGGCAAGGCTGGTTTTGAAAATATCGTCTTCTTAGATTATTTTAGAAAGACTTCTGGCAATTAAAAAGTAGTGTATAAAAATTCCAGACTGTTATGGTGGGAGATTGATATATTTTATGAACATATATCTATTGTCTGCAAATATTATTGATTTATTTCCGGTGCGCTGTTTTCTTCCCCCAATCTATTAAAGGTTCCTTGTAAATGAGTTTCAATGAAATTAAGAAATTTTTTATCTATTTCAGAAAAATGTGTAAAATTAGTATGCTGCAACAACTTAATGCCTAAGATTTGTTAATGGACTTAGTTCTACTTTTCAGGATAAAAACTGATTCCAGCTTGATATTGAAAATGTCAAAATTTGTTTTCTGAAGAATGAATAAATAATGTTCTATTTGAGGTTCTTTTAAAGATATCATTGCTTCTTTTAAGCAAATACCATTAACTTGAGAAACAAACAAACTTTTTTTTTAAAAAAAATTGGATCTTTTTGTTTTGAATGAAAATGTTTAGTTTTTTTCAAAAAATTAAAGTGTTAACTATTTTATGTCCTGTTTGAGCAAAGACAGGAGAGTTTACAAATATTCGACAGGCAGGCTGAAACAAGAATTTACCTTAGGACAAAAGTGACTATGATGGAAAAAGTTCGAAAAAAAGTTTTCGAAACTATTAGAGTCATTCCCTATCATAAGTTAAAATTCCATTTTTATTAAAAACAATTATTGCACAAATCCCAATTTTCAAAACAAATTTTTTGCTCCAATCAATGTTTAAAGTTTTGATTTTCTCTTTCAAAAAAATTATATTGTTCCAATCGATAGGAAAAAGCCGAAGAAAAGTTTTAGAAACTCCTCGACCCCATTCAGGAGTTTTTGATCCACTTTTCAAAAAGCTTTTTACGCACCTATTGATAGGCAAAGGCCGAGGAAAAATTTTGAAAACAGGTAGAGGTGTCACCGACCTACCTAAAGAGTTTTGGTCTCATTTAAAAAAATAAGAAAATATTACAGCAATCGGTAGCTTACGAGCCTTACAATTTTGCTTTAAATTAGATCAAAACTCCTAAAAGTTTTCGGAGACACCATTGAAAGTTTAATAAAATTTTCTTCAACCTATCCGTTTGGTGCATTAATTTGTATACCCTTCACCCAGGGTATATTCACATTGTCCTTCCGTTTGTAACGCAGAGAAGGAGGCGTAGCAGATATAGAAAATTATATATATTCTTGATCAGCGTCACCTCCTGAGTCGATATAGCCATGTCCGTCTGTCTGGCTGGCTGGCTGGCTGGGTGCCTGGCTGGCTGGCTGTGTGTTGAAATACACTTTTTGGGAAAACTGAGCAAGATAATTCAATGAAATTTGGTGCACAGCCTTTGTTGTCAAAGATAGCTCGGGGGATTGAAAATGAGCAAAATCGGTCAACGAACACGCCTACCGCCCATACAAAAAATATATTCAAAATGCAATTTTAGTAGTAATTTTCACGACAATGCAACCAAAATACACATAAATATTACATATTGTAAGCGCAAGCTCTGAGAAAAAACTGAACGAATTCGGACAAGAGGGCGTGGCACCTCCCATATAAGCAAAAGCTTCAAAACGCTATATTGAAAGCGTTTTTTGAGATAATTGAACCAAAATTGACTCAGACACTAAGAATTATAAATGAAAGCTCTCAAACAAAATTGGGTGAAATCGGACAAGGGGGCGTAGCACCTTCCATATAAGCAAAAGTTTCAAAATGATACACTGAAAGAGTTTTTTTAAAATAATCCAACCAAATTTAACTCAAATACTAAAGACTATAAATGCACGCTCTAAGCTAAAACTAGACGAACTCGGACAAAAGGGCGTGGCACCTCCTATATAAGTAAAAGCTTCAAATCGCTATACTAAAAACGTTTTTTGAGATAATCCAACCAAATTTGACTCAGGCACTAAAAATTATAAATGCAAGCTCTGAACATAAACTGAGTGAACTCGGACAAGAGGGCGTGGCACATCCCATACGTATATAAGCAAAATTTTCAAAATACTGCAGTGTAGGGTATTTATTTTTTGGCCAGGCCAAAAGCTACACCCTTACTAGTTTTATTTAAAATGGGCTCAAGAGGCGGTCGATGAAACTTCTGACAGCTTAGAAAATGTTTCTTATATAATAAAATAAAATTTCGAACCTTAGATCAATTTCATACTGTTTTTCTTCTTAACCCATTATATACTGCACTTATGTTCATTTGATTTGTGATAATTATTCACCATCGGCGGCATGATAAAGTGTTGGATTTGATAATTATTCACCTCGGCGGCACGATAACGAGGTGGATTTGATAATTATTCACCTTGGCGGCACGATAAAGTGTTGGATTTGATAATTATTCACCTCGGCGGCACGATAAAGTGTTGGATTTGATAATTATTCACCTCGGCGGCACGATAGCGAGGTGGATTCATTTCACAACGTTAACTGCGCTGCCGACGCTGAACGTCTGCAGCATTACCACAATTGCTTTAAAACTGTAAGGGAAATTTTGGTAAATAAACAACGCCACTTAAAAATAACAAAAGGGAATGTGGGAAATTTTATCAACAACAACAGTCAATGCCAGGTGGCGCTCATTGGTTTGTGCTTTTGCTGACGAACGGAATGTGGGAAATTATTCCATTTATGCATTTGAACATACTCTTTATGCCTTTTGAACTCACTCTTATGGTTTGAGTCTAAGACTTGAAACTACATGAATTATTCCAGTAGAAAGTAAACTGGTTTGAATAGAAAACTTCGAAAAGCGCCTCTACTTGTGAAAACTAAAACTATTTATTTAACTCAATTTATTAGCAGATACACAACCCAATGTCACTACCAATTTCGTATGAATTAAATGTACTCGAACCAAAATAACACACCAGCCCAAAAGCAGGCTAAAATAAGGGAACAAATTGCACACTTGAAAAAAATCATTTTCACTCTTAAAAAATATTTTCTAAAATGGCGAATTTTTTTTAACCCTTTCAGGACCATAGAGACATATGTGTCCCAAAACAGAAATAAATTATATTTAAATAAGTAAGAAACCTATGCATGTAATTTTGACATTTATCAGTACCTAAACGCTTCCTTCATTCATACCAAATCTGGCCATACCATCATAGCCCAGGAAAATAAGACATTTTCTGCGAAAAAATTCCCAGTGGAAATTTTTCACCGGAATTGTCTTTATTTATGCATGATACACAAACTGTGAAAAGTCCATTGCAAAGTCGTGTGCGCATAAAAAGTTATTTAGGCTCAAAGGTCGCTAAAATCAGTTTTTTGCAAATATCTCGCTAATGCTTACTTTTACAGAAAAATGCTGGTCTCCAATTTTGTAGCACAGGAAATTTCCTACAAAAGTACGTTAAAAATATTTGCGTACGATTTCTAGTTTAGGAGATCACCCAATTTAAAAAGTTGTTAACAGTTATGATATGAAATACTACCTATGAGTTCATATTAAAATATCTTACTTTTTAAATTGCAATAACTCTTCAGTGAGAAGTTGTACAAACAAAATTAAAATGCCGTTTGAAAGATAATTTAATTTTCTATATACCGTACGAAATTTTTTTTTCGAATGGCTCATGACCTTAAAAATATTCTTGAATAACCGTTAAGGCTTCGAAATTACTGGTTTTTTAAGGATATCTGCGAATTGGTAAGTACTACGATAAAAAGTAATGGGACCAAATTTGTAGAAAATTACAAGATCTACAAAAAATAAGCAATATGTGTACACATAGAAGTATTCTAAGCTGAGAAAGCGCTGTTTTCAATCTTGCGGTGTAGTTCCAGGAAATGGTTTATTTCAATTCTTTTGATGGCATCAAATAGCCCTAATCTTACCTATCAAATTATACCTTTAAATTTTTTAATTGGACCCTTACTTTCCGAGTTATCACCCTTTGAAATAAGGGCATATTTTCCCCATATTAAAATGTATAGGGTAAAAGTCTCCGTTAACGACCATAGGGACACATGTGTCCCAGAAAATTCCAGAAAAACCGTTAAAATTTTTTGAATTTTTATTTTGAAATATGTTTTCTGGACGCCAAATAGACCATTATAAATAGCTAAGATGGTTGCATAAGCTCCCAATTCCTTACGGTCCTGAAAGGGTTAAACAAGTCATAAGGCGTACGTACATTTAGACCACCCTAAAATTCCTAATATTAATTAACACATGGCATGAAAAAGCGTTATGTGGAAATAAATTTTTATAATATATTGCTAAATTTCGTATCAATATTTTATCAAAATCAAATTGATACCAGATAGTTTGTAGATATGAAAATAAATAGAACCATATCTCTCAGAAATGCCATTTGAGGATTTCTCGAAATCCAAATTTCAAATCTTTAAGAAATCACATTTCATATTAAAGAAGTACAAAACGTTTATGACTGTAAGGACATAATCATTACTTACTGATAACACTGTTCGACAAAAAAAAAACACATGAGAAAATCCAAAAAATTCTTGAAGTAGACGTTAAAAAAATACCCGTGCCTCGTGGTTTTTCCCCAGCACGTCACATTTTTTTTTAATCGGTTTTTGAAGTTTTGTTATCCACTGTACAGGAAAAAAACAAAAAATACCGCATTCTTGTAGTACAAAAATGACACTTAAAACAGGGGAATATTGAGTCAGTATGTACTACAGAAATATTTGCTATACAATTTCACTACTACATAGTTGCTGAACACTAAAAAAGCAAAATTTTATACAGAAAGCAAAAAAATCGTTAAAATTAGTAAGCAGTTCTAACAATAAATATTTTCCAAATTTCACCCCACTGTAAAACTCTAAAACTACATTTTGGACAAAACTCGTTCTCACAAGATCATAACGAAATCACACAAGGATCATTTGCCTAGAAAACATTAACCTATTATATCCTGTTTTTATGGGTCTTTTTGACCCCTTTTTCTAAAACTGAGCCACAATGGGTTAAAAAATTTTGCAAAATATCCTACAAAAAATTTCACTTAGAAAAAAAATTCTTAAAACTTAAGGCAAGCGAAAAGTCCTAATTGATTTTAACGATTTTTTTGGTTTTGGGCTCAAATTTCGACCTTAACGTGTTTAGAAACTAGTAGTGAAATTTTATAGCGAATATTTCTGTAGTACATACTGACCCAGTATTTCTCTGCTTTGGGTGTCAATTTTGTACCTTTTTAAGAAAAGGGCAAAAATGGCCCACATGTGGGGGTTAAACAGAGTTAAAATTTTATACAAAAATACTTCCCGCAAAATCTTGCATAAGTTTGCTGAACTCATAATACACCTCAGATGTAAGGATCATCTATATATAAATAGGCAAACGAAATTGGTTCAGTCCCTGTTTCTATACCTATATCTCAACCGATTCGCTTGATTTATTTTTTTTTTTGTTGGAAAGGTTGTGAGGAGGAGCAGTGCATAGGACTATATTTTTTTTAAGTGGGCGGTACCACGCCCTTATATGGAAAAAACGTTCTCACGGCTAAGCAGCTACATCGATTTTAACGAAATTTACTATGGAGATACGGTTAGCACTAAGAAACGATAATATGACCATTATGTTTTTCAGTGGGTGGTGCCACGCCCCTAAATGAAAAAAAAATGCTCTCACAGCTAAACCGCTGCATCGATTTCAACGTAATTTGGTATGAATAAGATAAGGTTAGCACTAAGGAATGATAATATGAACATTATGTTTTCAGCAGGCGGTTCCACGCCCCTAAATGGAAAAAACGCTCTTACGGCTAAACCGCTGCATCGGTCTCAACGAAATTTGGTATGAAAATAGTATTGGTACTAAGGAACGATAATATGACCATTATATTTTCAGTGGGCAGTGCCACGCCCCTAAATGGAAAAAACGCTCTCATGGCGAAAATACTGCATACGATTTTTATGAAATTTGGTATAGATATAGAGTTAACACTATATAGCATGATAGGATGATTGATTTTTATGAATTTTGGTGTATAAAGATATCAAAAACTCTCTGCTCGTTAGTAAGAGATACACGCCTCTAAATGGAAAGTAGGATATTGCAACTTAGCTGCTGCACCGATGCAGATAACCTGAACGCTAAGGAAGAATATTAAAAGCTTTTTCTAATTCATCGACCAAGGAAGGGTATAAAAACTTTTTCCTTTATTTTATAGTCGGCGAACCCTAGTATAGTTAAATTCATCGATTTAACACAAGAATGCGGTATTTTTGTTTATTTCATGTACAGTGGATAAAAAAACTTCAAAAATCGATTAAAAAAAATGTGAGGTGCTGGAGAAAACCACGAGAAAGGGGTATTTTTTTTAACGTCTACTTTAAGAATGTTTTGGATTTTTTAATGTGTTTTAAAAAAAGTTCGAAATTGTCGAACAGTGTAATCGACGACAGTTGGTTAGTTCTTAGTACTGTTTCAAGAAAATTGATTAATACAAGAAAATAAATGAATTAAAAATTTCGCTGTGTTCGCAAAAAATGTTGAATGAAAACTTATCAAACATTTTGGTTAAATAATTTCATATTGTTATTTTTCTTATCTACGGGTGGTAATTTTCACAAATTTTCACCTTTTTGATAATAATGAATAAGTGTGTATTTTTTTCTTGAAAAAATTTCGCAGTTTTTTTTTGACGTCACATTTGAAAATTTTTGCAAAAACAACCAACAAGTTCTTTCAGTCTTCAAGTACAAAGTGAATGTCCGTCCGTCGGTCATTGTTTTTGTTGCTGTTTACCAAAATTTTAATGCGGATTTAATAATTTAAATTTAAAAACAAACGTAAATTATTTTTAAACTCTTAATGTTTTTTTTGTTTTTATATTTATGTTCTATTTGGCAAATAAACTTCAACATTTGGTTTATTTCAGTTCTTTAGGTTCATTGTAATTTGATTAATCTCTTATTAGTTAGTACTAAATAATCTTTGTTTTTTTTTTAATTATTTTAATTAATTTGTAAATATCAAATAGTTTTGGATCATTATTAGTGAAAACATGTAAAAATAATGTTAATTCTTTATAGTTTTTGTCAATATGAAGTCTTTGTTGGAAACATACAATACATAGAAAGCTACTAAAATCCTTTGTGTAGACAATTTTGAAAAAAATTTATGAAAGAAAGCTGAAGTGGTAATGATTATATGTAGTTCGACCAATATTTTAAGGAGAAGTTCATTTTTTTGTTGAGAAAAATGTCTATTTTCATAAAAATTATTTAAAAAAAAAAAATAATAATAACAAAGCATTTCAAGTGACTGGTGAACTTGGCCATGTTAGGGGTTAGGGATTGTAAGAATTGTGTAAAGTATACATAGAGTTTTGAGTTTACGTAAGGATGATGGCGGAGTGGGGGATAAGAATAGGAAACAAAAACACAAATTAATTTTTTCTAATCAATATATTCTTCTGCTACCCTAATACATTCTTCATTTAATTTTTCGGGTCATAAGTTTTTGAACTCGAATACAATTTATTAAAAAAAAAAAAATGGAGTTTTGTTCCGATCATTTGGACCTCTGTAGTGAAGACAGAGATGAAGTAATGATACAAACTGTTACTGGGGATGAAAATTGGGTTTATTTATTGCTATGAAACTAAGTCCAAAAATTACTCTATGCAATGGCACATAAAGGGCACGTCACCACCTAAGTTTAAGACGTCACAGTAGGCTGGAACAATAATGACAATACTCTTTTGGGACTCAGAGGGGATCTTGTTGTTCGATTACAAAAATAAAAGTTCCTCCATAACCGGACGCATCAATCTAAGAGTGGCTCAAGAAAGTCGACAGAGAAAAAGGAAGTGAAAAATTGAACAAAGGTGGGCTTCGAAATTTTGGCTTACCCTCCTGACAGTTCAGACCTCGCCCCCAGTAACTAATACATATGTATTTATTCCCAAAGATGAAGAAACAGCTATGAGGAAAAAAAATGTAACAACGATGACGACAGCTTAATTGACAGCTTACTTGACAGCAATTTCGAACTATTTTGACAATAGAGATAAAACATTTTTTTCGATGGTTTTAATTAGTTATTTGGGAGATATGAAAAATATGTTAAAGTTAATAATTTAATTGCAAAAATAAGTCTTTCATTCCGCAAACTTTTTGACCTCCCCTCGTATTTTACTTATTTCATGTTGTTCTGTTTTGCGAGATTTGAGAAACTAGAGTTCGCTTTGTGGCCGAAATTTGACCATTTCGATTTGACTATAGAGCAAAAAACACTAAAAGCTTTTTATATTCTTCCTTAGGGTTCTGGTTATCAGCTTTCATAAAGATCGGTGCAGCAGCTAAGTTACAAAAGCGTGCTTGCCATTTAGAGGCGTGTTACTCCTACTAAAGAGCACAAAATTTTTGATATCTTTCCGTCCTGCCCATTCTATCCCCATACCAAAATTTACACAAATCAATGCCGTGAGTGCGTGGCACCGCCCACTTGAAAACATAAAGGTCATATTTTAATACCTTAGTGTTAGCGCCCTATCTGTATACCCAATATTAAAAGAAATCAATGTAGTGGCTTAGCAGTGAAAGCGTTTTTCATTAAGGAGCGTGGCACCGTCCACTGAAAAACATAATGGTCATGTTATCATTCCTTAGCGTTAATCCCATCTCTACATCAAATTTCGTAGAAATCGATGCAGTGGCTTAGCCGTAAGAGCGTTTTTTCCATTTAGAGGCGTGGCACCGCCCACTGAAAAACATGATGGTCATGTTATCGTTTTTTAGCGCCTACCTTATCTCCACACCAAATTTCGAAAAAATATATGCAGTGGTTTAGCCGTGAGAGCGTTTTTTCTATTTAGTCCTACGCACTGGTCCTCCTCACAACCTTTTCAACAAAAAAGAATCAAGCAAATCGGTTGAGATTTTGGTATAGAAACAGGGACTGAATCGATTTCATTTCGCTATTTATATATAGATATTATTTTGACAAAATCAAACTTTTGTTGCACCAATGAGAAATTCCACTTTATTATGAAAACGGACGTTAGAAAAAATTGAAGTGTTGTCCCAAGGTCATAATTTTGCTTTTCTAAAACACATCAACCCATTATATCTTGTTTTATGGGTTTTTTATAATTTTTTCGCAAAAAATTTGCTATAATGGGTTAAAGTATTCCACAAAATAATTTTACGGAATATTTCACTTGGGGTCAGTCACCAAAGATAAGAAATGCTTAAAACTTATGAAAAATGCGTGAAAACGTAATAAAAATGCAATAAGTGAACTCTTCATAGATTTCGTAGATCTGTTGATTTTCGCGATGAAATTTCGAATTTTTAGTGGTGAAATTTTCGAGCAAATATTTCTGTCTCAATATTCCTCAGTTTCAATTGTCATTTTTGTACCTTTTTGAGAATGGATAAAAATTACCCACATGTGGGGGATATAGAGGGTTTAAGCTTTTTATTAAAATTTTCCACGCAATATTCTGCATAAGTTTGCAAAACACATGACATACCTCAGAGTTAAGGATCGTAAAGTTTAATATATTTAATTTTTTTTTTGTACCAAAACACTTTAAAAATTTATTGAAGAACAGCAGAAAAATGACGGGACATGGATATTTTTTTAACGTCTATTTTGATAGTATGCAGAAATTTCTCATGGTTGTCTTACACACAGTGTTATTTGTAGGAAAAGGCTAAGAATATTGTCTAGACTATAACAATTTAAATTTTTTGATATCATGTTTGATACATCTTCCAAGAGACCTGTGTTTATCAAAAGATAATCAACATCCACTATCCGCTTAGCAAGTCAAAACATTTAGGCGCCATAAGCATGACCAAAGTATTAGGTATATGCTTCGAAAATAGAGTAGGAGGATGAAAGATTTCAGTTAAGAACGATCAACGAATAAAAGTATTCTATATTTTAGATTTACTTAACTAAACAGAAACAAACGGAAAACCCCATTTTCTAACTCAAATTTCCAAATAGTTCATCAAATCACAAGCAATTAAAATTACAAAATGTTTCTCAATTAATTTACTAAATTCTAAGATATTGCCGCCACACTTTCTCGGTAGCAATTCCCACATGAAGACAAAATTAAAAAGAAAAAGAAAAAAAAAAAACCAGGCAATTCCAGAAACTGTTTAGATAACCGAAAGAAGTCTGGCGGCATCTTACGAAATCTTCATAAAAAAGTGAACAATTAAATCTGAAAAAAACATGTACATTAGACCAACAAACACAAACATCTTCCCAGCTAAGAACATCAGCTAAAATTAGCAAATATTCTCATTAAGTTCTTAAGAATCAAAAAAGAAAATTTATATAACTTCCGCAGGTAGATAACCAAAAAAATTTGAAAAAAAGCCAAAACCACAATTTTGAAAATTTCGTGAAAAATCGTAACATAAAACAAAAACAAATAAAAAACCTAAAGAAACTCACTAATTGAAAGGTGCTAAAATTTAATGACTTCATTGAAAATTGATAGACACGATAAACAAAGTGGGTTGGTTGGTTGTTTCTGCTGCAACAGGGAAGCTTCAATTACACAGGCACTTTTTTTTATTAACCCAAAACTGACGTCACATTTCTAAGATTCTTCAATGAATATTTTGGAAATCTTTCCCCTCCCCTTCACGAAATTTCTCCACCCAAGTATACGCTGTTAAGTGTTAAGTTGCTCCATGTGTTTAAGTTTTTTTTTCTGTGTTAATGGTATTCCGGGGGGGGCGAAGTGGTTTCCAAATCTAATTTTAGTAGAAACCATTCGATTTAATTGTTGCGGCGTTACGTGTCGTTTTTTTCAATTTGGCGTTGCAGTTTTTATTTTTCCAACTCAATTATGCTGGTAAGGACAGTGGAGTGCGACTGTTTTTGTAGTGGGGTCGTAATCATCTAAATAGAATAGAATAGAATTGCATTGAATTGAATTGAATTGAATTGAATTGAATTGATTTGATTTGAATTGAATTGAATTGAATTGAATTGAATTGAATTGAATTGAATTGAATTGAATTGAATTGAATTGAATTGAATTGAATTGAATTGAATTGAATTGAATTGAATTGAATTGAATTGAATTGAATTGAATCGAATTGAATTGAATTGAATTGAATTGAATTGAATTGAATTGAATTGAATTGAATTGAATTGAATTGAATTGAATTGAATTGAATTGAATTGAATTGAATTGAATTGAATTGAATTGATTTGAATTGAATTGAATTGAATTGAATTGAATTGAATTGAATTGAATTGAATTGAATTGAATTGAATTGAATTGAATTGAATTGAATTGAATTGAATTGAATTGATTTGAATTGAATTGAATTGAATTGAATTGAATTGAATTGAATTGAATTGAATTGAATAGAATAGAATAGAATAGAATAGAATAGAATAGAATAGAATAGAATAGAACAGAATAAAATAGAATAGAATAAATGCCCAATATCCCACACTTAAACAATGGGAGAACAAGAATGTCCTTAATGATACCACTTTAGAAGTATATACGGATGGTTCTTAAATGGACATAGGAACTAGTTGCGGGATCTTCAGTCAACCAATTAATCTCTCAGAGTCGGTAAACTATCTAACAATTGTTCAGTATTTCAAGCGGAAATATTTGCGATAGCAGAGGTGGCAAGGTTGATATCGATTTACATCGATAGTCAAGCCATTAAAGCTCTGCAAAATAGCAATATAAGATCTGAGGTAGTCAGCCGTTGTCGCAGAGAACTTCAGGTTCTTAACCAACAACACAATTTAGAACTGTGCTGTGTACCCGGTCATAAAAATATTCAAAAAAATGAAAAAGCAGATGAGTTATCCAGGAGGGCCTCATTATTGCCTACAGAGAATATTAATCATATCGTTAAGCCACCAATGTCACTCGATTTTCAGATAAAATGGTTTTGGAGATGATGAGGAGATGGGGCAACTCGACCCATTATCAAACAATCAAAACTATTTATAACACTCCAGCAAGAGTGAAATAAAGTATATTATAGCAGTTGTTACTGAGCATAATACGCTATGCAGGCAATTGGGAAAGATGGGGTTTGAGACCGACGATCTTTGTAGATGGTGGCCCTGCACTTTCAAAAACAAGATTTAAAATATTTGGAACCTTCTTTTTTGAGGATATGCGAGAACTTATGGAGATAGACCCCGCTAAGATCCGGAAATACATCAAGGCATCAAAATGGGAACAGAGAACACGAATAGTAGCCAACAACCAATAAATAAGCTTCAATAAGATTGATGACTGTATAAAATATACTGAATTAAATTAATTGTATATGTATTTTAGAACTATGTACCGTATTTAAAGAGGGATCACAATAGACCAGCAGAATGGTCTTAGTGCAAGTTGGCTTGCATATATGCCGACGATGCCCTCGCAACCTAACCTAAGCTAACCTAATTAAGATCTAGTTTTTTAGACCAAAATATAAAATCATTGGCAACTGAACAAGTTGAAAACAAGCGATTATGAATGAGGTTTATTTTGAAATCCCACGAACAGCTCCTGCAAATCAAGAACGTTCGGTCAGCATTCCCTTTCGACCTACGCCTCTAACTGATGATGCAGTCAATTGTCGTTTTTTTTCTTTGTGGGGTTGGTCCAATAGTAAACAAATATTCTACGTCAACCTGACGTCACCGATGCGCCAAGTTGTTAAATTTAGTTGATTGCTTTATTTATTTACTTTAACCAGAAAAATTTCAATTAAAACAATTTTTATTTTCTTAACGATTGATTTTTGGATAATTAAATATTTTGTATTTGTTGTGTGTTTTTTTTTTTTTTGTTTGTTTTGTTTTTGTATTTGACTACCTTAGGTATATACATACAAACATATTTTGTGATGAAAGATTTGTATTCATTCAACATGTGCATTGTGCGTGTATTGCTAATTTTGAGTGGGCAAATTTAGTAAAATATTATTGGTTTTTCTACAAAAGAAACATGTATTTACATTTTCCTATGCATATACCTATTGATTTGAAAAATGTATTGTAAATTAACAAAGAAAACATTTTCTGAACTTTTGAGAAAACATTATTGAACTTTAAATTACATTAATTGGAAACGATTTAAAAATTCTTAGTTTGCTATTTGTTCCAGCCATTTCAATGAACTTGATTTACAATTTGTACTTTTTTTGCGTACGAATATAAATCTTACGGGGGGCCGTGAAAGAGTTATTCAAATTTTCCACAAGGTTAATTGGGATAGCTCGACGGGTGTGGTATTTGTTTAAATGTATAAATTAAATATTATTCAATAATAAATTACATTGTTGCTTGTTTATATGGCGTACTGTAATGTAAATTCCCTTTGACTAATCGTGATCTCGTGCTTATTTTTCTTTATAATAAATCGTTGATTTTGTGGAATTTTTAGTTTTTGGATGCATTTGAGACAAGAGTTCTACAGTAATGGAATAACAAATTCAGCAGAAATTAAAAAAAAGAAACAAGTTAAAACAGCACTACCCATATAAAGCTGGAGAAACGTTTGTAATGTTTCAAAATTTTACATATTTATAGTTAAAAGCAATGCTCGATAGTAGCCAGAGAGGTTTCGTTTAATATTTTTTTTTTGAGTTTTTAGGGTCCTTTTATGGATTTTAAGTTACGACATTTGTAGTGTTTCATGATATTTTGCTCTGACATTTGAAGTGTTTCACTTATGTACTTTTGTTTTTTATACAGTGAAAGTGCGAGTGTTGTTTTAAAAAGTGTGGGCGATTGTGCTCAAAAACTATGAAAGATATTATACGCTATAGTAGGCGTGGCATGATAGTGTGGGCGTGAATTTTATTGTGGAAAGATACCGAAGATTCGTAAATTGTGTTCATCGCAGAAGAAAGCATTGGATGGAATTGATTCATTTTGACCATAGGACATTAATTTCACTTAGGAGAAGGAAAACAACAAAATCCTTCTTCGAATCTCCACTTGACTGTCATTTGAACTACTAACGTTTACTCCTTCAATTAGGTTAGTATGGGGTGCTTTTAATTCGTTTAAATTTATATCAAAAACAGTCTAATATTTCTCGCATTCCCCATGCAAGCCGCTCCTTTGCTTGACCTGTTAAATGTCACTCATACGCATTCTAATCAGATTTATTAACTTCTTACAAACGCCGTTTTAAATGCGATTACTCGTATACATGCAGCAGAGTATTTTCCATATGTTTAAAGCTCTTACTTGTGGGGTTTCACAAGCATTTGTGTAAAATGCTGCATTACGGATTAGAACACTTGGTATTTATTTGCGGAATATCTCTTGTATATGGCAAGCTACTATTCCTAGCCATTGAGGAGGGTGGTTCAGTGTGCGCTGTAAATCGGTGACATATTCTACTTTGATTTGTGTTCGTGATTTCTTTGACATGTTAATTCTATTGAAATGTACATAAATGAGTAAGTAATTTAGTTTTAACTTTTCGTTTTAATCTAGATTTCACGCTGCAAAAAACGAACAAATGTAAGAAAAAAAAAATCATTGCGGCTAAAAATATGCCATGCAAGGTTTAAAGTAAATCTTCGTTAATTTTTGCTTGTTAATTGAGAAAAGTGTATTGCATATTTTTAGGCTTGCAAATTATAATGCTGCGTTCAATAGATTGCAATTGGTGATGATACAAAAAAAATATGTAACACTAGACATCCAAGTCTTTTCTGTAACCATTTCGCATTTGAAAATTTCATTTCATTTATAATCGGATTTTCTATCAACGCACACCAATGGTTGCTCGGCCACTCATGTTTCATAAGTTGAGCGTAATAATTTATTTTTTATACCCATAAGCCCATGTAAAACTGTAGAACTCTAGTTTTCATGACCCCACAGGTCAACATTGTGGCATGCGCCATAACATAAATAAGAATTATAGGTATTACTGCCAGTCAGGTAGTTGGCGCGGCGCAAAATCGATAATTGTTAGCTGCAATAAGTTTAAATTGTGTAACTCGTTCTCTAGCTGACATTTGAAATAAATGGTCTACAGCGTTAGCCAGATATAATGGAAAATGATAATTTTTTTGTAAAATTAAGTAAAGTTTCAAGAAGAGCACTATGTCCCAAATCTTCTACAATTCTTCGATTCACATATATACTGTTCAAGCAAGGTTTCCACTTCATTGAACTTGTTGTAATCAGAGTAATTTTTGAGCAAAAACTGAATTATAGCCAAACTTAATGTGATATCTGAGATGCTATTAGTGGCAACCATATATTTGTCAAAAATTAGCATGATCGGATCAAAGGCACGGCCAGCCCATATAACCAAATACTTAAAATAGCAATAACTTCCTGAATATTTGAAACATTGAAAATTCTATTCCGAAAATAAAAATGATTCATGACCATTTTGGAGAAAATTAAGGACAAGAGAGCATGACAACTTCTGAATTTTAAAACTTTATCTTCGAAAATCAAAAGAGTTGACAAAATCACATTTGATACTTTGCCCCAATAATCCCTAATCCGCCACTGAATGAGTTAAGTAAAGAAAAATTATTTGTATTTGTATGCTTTTGAATAAAACTGCTTTATTACCATACCATTAGTTGTTATAAAGATTTATAATAAATGAATATGCCCCATCTAGAAAAAAAGCTTATGTTCAATTTGTGAACAATTTAAGCACGGCTGCGTTGCGTGCGTCTACCATATGGAGACCTACCTCCACTTGAGCGTCGTCCTTGAGATCTGCCACTACCTGAACGCCTTGGAGGTTCTGGTCTGTCACCACTTGAACGACGTCCTTGAGACCTGTCGCTACCGGATCGCCTTGGTGGCTCTGGTCTGTCTTCGTCTTCTTGTGGTCGTCTTGGAGGTTCGGGTCTATCACCACGTGGACGACGTCCTTCGTCACGATCTGAACGCCTTGGTGGTGGCTCTGGTCTGTCTCCTCTGCCTCTACCCCCGCGTCCTCTACCACCTCCTCCTCTACCTCCTCCGCATGATGGTCTATCAGGTCTTGGTGGAGCTGGAAGTGGAGCAGGAACTGGAGCTGGAACTGGAGATGGAACTGGAGCTGGAACTGGAGATGGAACTGGAGATGGAACTGGAGCTGGAACTGGAGTTGGAGCTGGAGCTGGAGTCGGAAGAGCTGGAGGAGCTGGAACTGGAGCTGGAGTTGGAGCTGGAACTGGAGTTGGAACTGGAGTTGGAGCTGGAGTTGGAGCTGGAACTGGAGTTGGAGCTGGCGCTGGAACTGGAGCTGGAGCTGGAGTTGGAACTGCTGGATCTTCTGGAACTGGAGCTGGAGCTGGAACTGGTGCTGGCACCGGAGCCGGAACTGGATCTTCAACTACTTGTGACATAGTCATGGCGAAAACGCCGAATAAAACCAAAAAAATTGTAGAACGCATTTTGCTCCTGTTATTCAATGAAGCACTCAAGAAATGTGTTAAATTGAAGTGTACATCTTGTGATAAAAATTTGACTTTTTATAGCGAAAATTCTTTAAAAAGTTCTTTGTTTTAGAATGTAACTAACACACGTGTTAGCAAATATTTATATTAAATAATTAAACAAAAAAAGAAATTTCGATTTACAAATGGATGTTTTTTTATTGTAGAAGTACTTGTTGATTCAAATGAAAAAATTTTGAAATGCGTCAAAAGTTATTTTCATACACCGTTAACAATGAACTTGTGTTTTTTTGAAAAAAAAAAGTTTTTTATTACAATTATTTAAAGAAAATTGCCACGGCATTTCAAGCATGCAATGACTCCAAGTTTGAGAAAAATCGAGGATTGTCAGTTGTATATAACCAAGCTTAAACTATAGTTTGCTTAGCATTAGATCTACTTGAAATATCGCCACCAGGGTAGTGACAAGCAGTAACCCTTACAATTTGATGGCACATATCGCCGAGAAGTGAAACTAATGTGTCTTTTTGGTGGAAGTATTGTTGATTTTAGTATAATATTCACCGGCGCTGTTTAAAGAAATAAAAACTTAAGTAAAAGTCAGAGAGGAGCTCTATGTTACAAAACTTCTTTATTGCCTTTAACTCGCTAATAGACAAAATTCTTGTTAAAGCAAAGGTTCAACGATAATCACACCCATTTTTGAAGCAAAAATTAATACCAGCCATGCTATCAGCAATTAAATATGATATGTGAGATGTTATTGGTCATTATTGAGATTTTAATACATATTTCAAAAACAATACAAGCTATTTTGATGAAAATTGGTGGATAGATGGTGAACATAAATACGATACATTAGGCAAAAATCAGGCGAAATCAATGAAGCGACATGACCACTTTTAAACTTGTTCGATTATTCAGTCATTTAAAATTGGGTGTGGCACTTATCTGATTTTGCATTCTTTTCACCCAGTTTATGGTATTTATGCTCTCGGTTAATTCATCAAATTTCATCAAAATATCTTGTAAAGTTTGTGAGATATGTATAAGAAATTAAATCCATGAAATGATTAATGCCCCAGACAGACGACAGCTTAAATAAAGATTATAAACGTAATAATTCGAATCTTTTTATTGCATGATCTTAGGCATTTTTTAAACACATATTTCATAGACTTTAACTCAAAGACAATGTCCCAATTCAGGGGCCAAAAAATTCTAAATCATCAAAAACAAAATTAATAGTAGACTGATTCCATTTCAATTCAACCGGTGAGTGTGCACTTAGGTTTGCAAATCAACTTCAATCTAGCAAAATATTTTTCTACAATCAAAATAAGGGAACATGTATTTTTTTTTTTTTGGTTTGGACCAAAATTGGGGATTTTATGGCGTTTGTAGGAATTTTGCCGAAAATTTAATTTTGAAAAATTCATGGAGTTTAATCGGTTTTTTCAACCGCATTTCTTTATTTATCAACTGATTTACATAAATCAAAATTTATTTGGTGCACAATGAAATTCTTTTAAGTAATAATTAAAAAAAAAATTTCTTTAACCCTTACTTTCCTTAAAATTGATGTTTATATTTTACATAAAAATGCTAATTTTCTCAAAAACACCATCTTTTTTTTTCTCGAAAATTTGCACAGTAATAGTAAAGCACGTCCTCTTTATTTCAGTAATAGCGGTTTTCTTGCTTTTTTTGTTATAAGTGTAAAATTTGCAATTTTTAACGTTAATATTGAGTTCTTCTATACAAAATGAATAATAAAAATTACACAGTTCAATTTTCACTTTCCTAGACGGTTTTGCGATACTGATTCCGAAAATGGCACTTACATTCTTCTACCATTTTTGGTTTTCAAGATATCTTGAAAAACTTGAATAAAACCCATAAATTTGAAGAAAACCGAATTCTTTATTTTTGAGACACAAAATTCATTTATAGTAAGTTAGATGGAACTTAAAAATACTCACGGTATAGAAAACCAAGCATTGTTTGTGTTTTTTGCGATTTGACCGTACCTTGGCTTTTGGTTTTCTTCGAAAGATCTCGGAATTTTTATTAGTTTTTTTTTCGATTACTTTTGTGTAATTGTGTTGTGCTGTTCTGGCTATGTAACAAGAAGTTAACCCTCTGGTTCCCTCACTCTTCCAAACATGGCATTTTTGAATACTTTTGCATTTCTTTGCATTTTTCCACTGTTCAATTTTGTTTATTCTAAAGGAATAAAGTTCATCAACAGCAAAATTTTTAATTGAATAGCTGGTGTCAGTTTTAGCACTTGAGTTAGAAACTCACAAGCAGTCTGGATAGCAGCCGTGTGGTCATTTCACAGACTATGATGTGTCGCGAAATTACATGAAGCAATCGAAAAAGAAACTAATAAAAATCCCGATAACTTTCTAAGAAAAACAAAAGCCAAGGTACGGTCAATTCGCAAAAAACACAAACAATGCTTAGTTTTCTATACCGTGAGTATATTTAAGTTCCATCTAACTTACTACAAATGAATTTTGTGCCTCAAAAATAAAGAATTCGGTTTTTTTCAAATTTATGGGTTTTATTCAAGTTTTTCAAGATATCTTGAAAACCAAAAATGGTAGAAGAATGTAAGTGCCATTTTCGGAATCAGTATCGCAAAACCGTCTAGGAAAGTGAAAATTGAACTGTGTAATTTTTATTATTCATTTTGTATAGAACTTAATATTAACGTTAAAAATTGCAAATTTTACACTTATAACAAAAAAAGCAAGAAAACCGCTATTACTGAAATAAAGAGGACGTGCTTTACTATTACTGTGCAAATTTTCGAGAAAAAAAAAGATGGTGTTTTTGAGAAAATTAGCATTTTTATGTAAAATATAAACATCAATTTTAAGGAAAGTAAGGGTTAAAGAAATTTTTTTTTTAATTATTACTTAAAAGAATTTCATTGTGCACCAAATAAATTTTGATTCATGTAAATCAGTTGATAAATAAAGAAATGCGGTTGAAAAAACCGATTAAACTCCATGAATTTTTCAAAATTAAATTTTCGGCAAAATTCCTACAAAACGCCATAAAATCCCCAATTTTGGTCCAAACCAAAAAAAAAAAAATACATGTTCCCTTATTTTGATTGTAGAAAAATATTTTGCTAGATTGAAGTTGATTTGCAAACCTAAGTGCACACTCACCGGTTGAATTGAAATGGAATCAGTCAGTAGTTAAGCATCAAAATAGCTAATTTGAATTTTTACGACCCTAAATTGGAAAATTTTCTTATAATCATATTTAAAAAATGCCTAAAATCATGCAATAAAAAGATTTAAGCTGTCGCCTGTCTGGGGCATAATGCTTTGTATGGCCAGCAGTGGTATGGTTCATACATTTTTTGAAAAAAAAGCAATAACAATGAATTTTCGCATACTTAATGAGATAGTTAAGAAATATTCCAAAAATGGGCGTGATACGTCAACGGACACACATACCTTCCATAGAAAATGCAGCGTAGAAGGGGGAGATTTTGACACCTTATTAAAAAAGTCCTTTAATCTTCCATGTGCATATTATTTTAAATACACATAGACCATGCATGAATACCTATGTGTGCTTCTTTTATAAATTACCAAAAATGCGACATGTTTGCTATTTTTGGAAATGTGACCAAAAGCTTATAGTTAAAATAAATAACAAAACCTTCCACTTTTATTGAGGCTGCGTCAATCATACAAATTCTTGATTTCCCTTGGTTTTTTGAAACGAAACAAAAAAAAAAACCGGAAAAATAAAAATAATCATTTCCGATGTATTTGTCAATGCTGCAATCAAATCTAAAATTGCTCTATCACGTATGGTTTTTGAGATATCCTAACCTGAAAGTTAAGCTAGTAGGGGTGTATCCTTTGGGATGGTCAAACATTAAATACCCTTCACTGCAGTATTTTCAAATTTTGCTTATATGGTGCCACGCGCTCTTGTCACTAAGTTTTTGCTCCTATAATTCTTAGTGTCTGAGTGAAATTTGGTTGGATTATCTCAAAAAACGTTTTCAATATAGTGCTTTGAAGCTTTTGCTTATATGAGAGGTGCCACGCCCACGCTCAGAGCGTGCATTTATAGTCCTTAGTATTTGAGTGAAATTTAGTCGGATTATCTTAAAAAACTCTTTCAGTGTGAGAGGTACCACGCCCTCTTGTCCGATATCACTCAGTTTTTGTCGAGAGCTTGCATTTATAGTTCTTATTGTCTGAATAAAACTTAGTTTGATTATCTCAATAAACACTTTAAGTATACCGTTTTGAAGCTTTTGTTTATATGGATGGTGCCACACCCTCTTGTCCGAATTCGCCCAGTTTTTTAGAGCTTAGATATTTTTTGATTTATATTAAGAAGTTCAGAGTCCATCATAAGCGCTTCTAGGAAACGAGGACCAAAACCTATGGCAGGCGATAAAGAGGGCAGGGAATAAAAAAGGACCTGGCAACATACACTCTCTTATAACTTGTGTAAAAGGCACTGAGCTCAGATTTTGCATATTTTGCATAATACTCAAGTCCGTCTGTAGCCTAACTTATTTATTTAAAAAGTTTTTTACTTGATTTATTAAGATTAATAGCTAAGAAGTGTAATATCTGTATTACAGGGTGGCTGATTCGAAATGTTACCAATTCAAAAGACTATATTTTTAGTTTCCATGCACAGCTTTTATTGATCAAACGCTATAATTGTTGGGAAATGTTCAAATTTTAAGAATCTACTTGAGATTTTTGATATGGTCACCTTTGGCCTTAACTATAGCCCGTAGACGATCGAAGAACGAGTCGCATGCTGCACGAATTTGATTTTGTGGAAGTTTGCGCCATTCTCGTTGAAGGGCCACTTTTAGCGCATCAACGCTCTGGTATTTTTTAGTCAAGACCTTCCTGTCCAACATACCTCAGATTGAGAAATCCAGCGGATTCGCATCAGGCGAATTTGAGAGCCATTGTTGAGCAGAAATGAAGCTAGGAACGTTTTTTTCTAACCATTCTTGATTCACACGAGCTTTGTGTGACGGTGCCGAGTCTTGTTGGAATGTCCATGGCTTGCGACCAAAATGTTTGCGGGCCCACGGTAGTAAAGCACCCTCCAACACTGATTCACGATACACCTGGGCGTTTACTTTGACGCCAGCGGCCAAAAAAACGAGTGGTGAGCGCCCATCAGCAGTCACTGCAGCCCAAACCATCACATGCGGTGGTGCCTGCGTCCTGGTAGCCAAACGAACATTCAAATTTTCGTAGGACCTCTCTGTCAAGTAAACCCGATCATTTTGTTTGTTTACATATTGCTGGATACAGTAATTTTTCTCATCAGAGAAGACAATTTGTGACAGATTTCCGGCGGCGTGCAAGCGCAACAACTCCTTGGCTCTATCGAGCCTAACTTTTTTTTAAGCAGGAGTGAGATCATGCGCCTTTTGGAACTTGAGGGCCTTTAGTCCGAGCTTGTTTGACGATATGTGTTGCATTCGTTCTCGCGATATTTTCAGCTCGGCAGCCATTTGTCTGCCACTGCGTCTCGGATTTCGCTCAATTCTGGCCTTCACCTTTCGAACCATTTCTGGTGATGTTGCAGTTATTTTCCGACCACCACCATGTCGTTTGGCAACGCTGCCGGTACCATTGTAACGTGTTATGGTCCGATACACAAACATTTTATTCACTTTTAAATGTTTCAGCTCACGAACAATTGCTGGTTGCGATTTTCCAGCCAAATAAAGATTTTTTATTTTCAATAAATTGACGCGCAAATGCTTTTAGTTACTTGTTGACAATAGAATGAACTAACATCATGCCAATTTTTAGACAGCTGTCATGTTCCATCTGTCAGATAAGTCTATCTGAAGTTGGTAACAGTTCGAATCAGCCACCCTGTAGTTTAACTCTATTTAAAAAAATGCAACATTAAAATAGCAATAACTTTGTCAATATTTTCGCTATATTGCAATCGAGAGCTGTCTACGAAAATATGGTATTTCTCAAAAACCAAAACTCTGTACTTTACACGAATCTGGCGATTTTAATTCGGCCAAATACGGTAAATATTTTGAAAGATTTTTTAAAATTCATGTTTAAGGAAAAACACTAAAATTTAAGGTTAGATCTGAAGTATGAGCTTTTCTATTTAACTATTAAGCACTTATGTATTATAAGATTTCTTTTCCATGGAAATGCACAAGGCGACATCAGTTCACAAACCCGACATCCACGCATACAAAAAAAACATTCAAAATGCTATCTTGAAAACTCTTAGATCACTTCAAGACAATTTTGGAGAAAACTAGGTCAAGAGAGCATGAAAACTCCTGAATTTTAAATCTTTATTTTCGAAAATCAAAAGTATCGACAGAATCCTTAGCCGGCCACTGAACGAGTGAAAAAAAAGAATTGGTACTTATTTATATGCTTCTGAATATAATTTTTTTATTAGCATAATCTTATTTGTTTTAAAAATTTAATATTTATGAATATGCCCCATCTAAGCGTCTTTCTTGAGGTTTGTCACTATCTAAACGCCATCTTTGCTCTGCTCTACCTCCTCTGCCACTGCTTCTACCTCTTCGTCTTCTACTTACATGGTCCGCATAATAGTCTGACTGTTATTGGTGTTAAATCGTCCTCTGGATTTGGAACTGGTTCCTGAAAATCTGGACATGGAGTTGAAGCTGGATCTGGAAAAGGATCTACTAATTCTGGATTGTCTGGATCTGGAATTGGAGTTCGATTTGGAAATGGCGCTGGAGTTTGAACTGGATTGTTTAGTTCTGGAACTGGATTTGCAACTGCTTGTGCCAAAGCCACGGCAAAAACGAAGAACAAAACCAAAAAAACTGTAGAATGCATTTCGCCGCTGTTTTTGAATTGAACACTCAAGAAATGCATTTAATCGAAATGTACGTTTTGCTACAAAATTTTGAGAATTTATAGCAAAAATTTTTTTACAAAAATTTTTTGTTCTTCACTCGTATTTGTAAATATTTACATAAAAATATATAAAAAGAAATTTTAATTTACAAATGGAAGTTTTTTTTTTTTTGTAGACAATTTTATTGATTCAAATGAAAAAATTTTAACATGCGTCGAAAGCTATTTACATACCCCGTTAACAATGACCTTGAATTTTTTTTAAAACAAAGTTGTTTATTACAGTTATTTAAATAAAATTGACTTGTTTTTAGCGCGCAATTTGGAAGATGAAATGGCTCCAAGTTTGAGACCAATAAAAAATATCTTGCAAAATTTTTGCCAGGCCAACGGGGAGTGTCATCTCTATAAAACCATACTTAGACAACGGCATTCCGACAGATCTCATTAAAGAATTGGGTAGTGACAGGCAGAAACCCTGGTATTTTTCACCTAGAGTTGAAACCAATATGTTTATCTTTTTGGTGAAAGTATGTTTTATTTAAGAAAAATATTCACCGACTCTATGTAAAGTAACACAAAACTCCATCATGGCCTATACTTGTTCAAACAAGGATTCAACTAAGTATATTGCACTTTTTAAAGCAAAAATCAATAACAGCAATTAAATATTAGAATCGCACAGTGATCAAAATTCGACCACAATTGTACTAAACAATTTTGGTACTTTTTGGATACTTTTAGTACTTTTTTTTTATGTTTGGTACGAAATAGAAAAGCTCATTGAATGACAAATAAGAAACGAAAAGAAAACAAAAAACATGAGGTCAGTGTCAGTCAGCTTTTTGTCTTTCTCTTCGTGCTGTTTCCTCTTTTCAGCTCTGTGTGAACGCATGTTATATCGTTTTTAATATTGAAAAATTTGCATTCAATTTTAGATGACTTAATCGAAAAATATCAATATAATTTTAACTTTGTGCATATTTGCACATAAGCAAATACCTTTCTAATGTTGTATAATTCAAAGTCGTGCTCCATTTTTAATATAATAAAAAAGGTAGGACAAACTTTTGTCTTGCGCATTAATAGGTATATAGATATCTGAGATGTTATTGGTAGCATTCATCTATTTGTGATCGAATCAAGAACACGGCTAATTCCCATTTACCCTTAACCTTCTATCGCACACATTGAAATAAAACATTCTAAACGCTGTGTTACTACCGAAAATGAAAAAAAAATTTCTGAAAATCCTTGATTCAAGACAACTTTGAAGAAAATTAGGACTTGAGGGCGTGACACTTGCTAAATTTTAAAACTTTATCTTCGAAAATCAAAAGTGGCGGCAAAATACATTAGAGACTCGTCGCCAACAATCCTAAATTCACCACTGAACCAGTGAAGTAACGAAAAACGATTGATATTTGAATGCTTTGAATATAACTGCTTTATTATCATACCGTGATTTGTTACAACGATTAGAATAAATGAATAAGCCCCATTTAGAAGAGGGTCTTCTGTACAACTTATGTACACAATTTAAGCACGCCTGCGTTCTGGTTGTGCGCGTCTAGCAGAAGGTGACCTAACACCACTTGAGCGTCTGCTCTGCTCTGGACGCCTTGGAGGTTCGGGTCTGCCACCACGTGGACGACCTCCTTGAGGTCTGCCACTATTTGAACGCCTTGGTGGCTCTGGTTTGCCTCCTCTACCTCCTCGGCCTCTACCTCCACGTCCTCTACCGCATGATGGTTTTTCTGGAACTGGAACGTTTGGAACTGGAACGTCTGGAACTTCTGGAACGTCTGGAACTTCTGGAACGTCTGGAACTTCTGGAATGTCTGGAATTGGAACTGGAAGATCTGGATCGACATCAACTGGAACGTCTGTATCTGGATCTTCTGGTTCTGGAACTTCAGGAACTGGAACTGGATTGTCAACAACTGGAACTTCTGGATCTTCAACAGCTTGTGACATAGCCATGGCAAAAATGCCGAATAAAACCAAAAAAACTATAGAACGCATTCTGCTACTGTTATTCAATCAAGCACTCAAGATATGTGTTAAATTGAAATGTACGTTTTTTGACAAAATTTTGGCATTTTATAGGAAAGAAATGTCTAAAAAACTCTTTGTTCTAGAATGTAACACACGTGTTAGCAAATATTAACACTAAAAAGTTAAATAGAAAAATAAATTTTAATTTACCAATGGTATTTTCTTTATTGTACGCGTAGAAGTTCTTGTTTATTCAAATGAAAAATTTTAAAAATGCGTCAGAACTTGAAATTTCTTGAAATAAACGTTGTTTATTACAGTTATTTCCAAAAAATTTTCTTTGTTTTAACACACCTCTTGGAATATGCGATGACTCAGAGCTCGAAACCAATGACAATACTTAATGCTATTTAGCCAGCTTATCGGGGATCGTCATCTGCGTCATCTGAATTATTGCCATTTGGATAGTGACTGGATTTGATTGAATTTGTCGCCGAGAAGTGGAACCAATATGTTTAAGTATTCGTTGAAAGTATGCACGGAGAAAAGTGAGTGTCATAATTTTTACTCCACTCGAATAGTAAACTTGTAGGGGTGTTACCTTTGGCCTAGCCAAACATTTTTGCTCAGAGCTTACATTTATAACCCTTAGTGTTTTGGTGAAATTTAGTTGGATTATCTCAAAAAACTATTTCAGTATTGCATTTTGAAATTTTTGTTTGTATGGCAGGTGCCACGTCCTCTTGTCCAATTTTGCCCTGTTTTTGCTGGGAGCCAGTATTTACAGTTCTTATTATCTGAGTGAAATTTAGTTGGATTATCTCAAAAAACTCTTTCAGTATTGCATTCTGAAAATTTTTCTTGTATGGGAGGTGCCACGCACTCTTGACCAAATTCACCTAGTTTTTGCTCAGAGTTTGCGCTAACCATTTTTAGTATTTTTGTGTATTTAAGTTGCATTGTCGAGAAAATACTCTTCAAGTTGGATTTTAAATATATTTTTTTTGCATGAGTGGTAGGCGTGTCCGTTGACCGATTTGCTCATTTTCAATCCCTCGAGCTAACTTTAACTATGGAGGCAGTGCACCAAAAATATATTTCTACGTACACTCAGAAAGCCAGACAGACGGATATGGCTATATCGACTCATGAGATGACGCTGATCAAGAATATGCTTATATACTTTTCCGTACCTGCCACGCCTCCTTCTCTGCGTTACAAACAGAAGAACAAAGTGAATATACCCTTGGTACATTTTTCGGATATTCATCCAATTTTAATATGTGGCTCAACTTCAAAACAAAGCAATTAAAGCTGATCCCAGCATAGGGAAATTCTCAGGTACACGTGAATTTTTTAAGTGGAAACGCCAAATAGCGGCTTAGTGACGATGACACTGAAGATATGACCACAAAGAAAAAGGGCTTACAGAAATCAGCAATAAATTCATATAAGTTGTAAGAATACTAAAACATTCCGGAAGCAAACTAAACATAAATCCAAAAATGAAAAAAAAAAAAACCAACACAACATACACTTAACAAACTTTCAGGAAACATTTCAAGTTATTTTAAGTTTTCAAATAAATAAAATACTGAAAATCGAATATATACGTAGCATGTATGTGATATATGTGTGAAAAATCGACACAAGACAAGTGAAACTTTTACAATTTCAAAACCGAAAAAAAAGAAGAAAAGATAAAAAAATTCCCAAAATACATATAAATCACTAAAAGCATCCGTATCCGGTGTGCCGACAAAAGTTTCTGCTTTTACTTAAATTCGCTGCTGCTGCACTTTTTCTACTGCACTTTGGTGTTTTTTGGCATTGGCGCGCACATTCATTTCGTACTTTGTACTTACCATTGTTACTAATTTCTGTTTTTCTTATATTGCCAATAAGTATTTGTATAAGTTCCAGTTCCAATAGACAAAGGATTTTGGTTTTGTCCCAAATAAATGGGATATACCCAGGTCTTATTGTGACTTTTTGATTTTATGCCATTTAATTTATGCAATTTACACAACAATGATTACAATAACAAAAATTTTGTGTGAAGAAGAACTTTTGCTTGGCGAAAACTTTATAAATTAAATTCTTAGTTCGCATAACAAATCAATTGGAAATTTTACAAATACAAAGAAGGGGGGCTGCATTTTATTTATCTTTTTTAAAGTTTCTGCAGATCCCACCTAAAATATTGAAGTTTTGGTTTTGTTCATTTTTCATGTTGTTGTTTACATCATCGTTGCTGCTTGAAATTTCGTATCTGCAGTTGGGCAAAGGTACTTTATTCTGTGGCCACAAATGTTATCCGAGGTAGGTAGGTAGCATCTGTATCAAATTTTTAGCTGCATTTTATTTTTTATCTGCTCTCTCTGAAACTCATAAATTTTAACTGCAAATGGAGTGATAGATAATTTCTGAATTTCGTACGCTGTTTCTTTGAGGTAAACAAAACATTAAACTTTAATTTTTTTTTTTTGAGATGCGATGTTTCTAGTGTTTTGAAAATGTTTTAGGATCATTAAATTTGTAAAAGTATTTAAAGAAACTATTACGTAGGAGTATGTGCATTAAGGTGGGTCGACACCCATCATAAAAACAAATTGTTTTCTGTTAACATCTGAAATATCGTAGTGTCAATTGTGAACTATTCTATCTCATTTTTGCTATCAGAAGAACTGATTCTAACTTGATTTTGAAAATGATGTTAAAATTTTTTTTTTTAATAATGTTTAATTTACAGGTCTTTTTAACATAGCATTGCATTTTTTAACCAAATAGCATTAACTAAAGAAATAAACAAACATTGAAAAGATAGGTCTTATTGATTTGTTTGAAAATTTTTGGTTTTTTCAAAAAATTTAAGTGTTAAGTATCCTATCTCAAATTTGCGCAAAGATAAGATAGTTTACAGTAAATTTTTGTTTCAGAAGATTCGACAGCGTGGCTGAAAACAAGAATTCGCTACATAAAACGCTGGAACAAAGATGATGATTTTTCCAAAAAAAATCAGCTTTTCGGACGAGGCTCATTTCCACCTCGGCGACTATGTTAACAATCAAAATTGCCGTATCTAGGGCTCGGAAAATCCACAAGTGATCGTGAAGAAGCCAAAGCATTCAACGCGTGTCACTGTTGGTGCGGTTTATAGGTCGCAGGCATCATCGGGCCGTTTTTTTCCGAAGATGATGACGGAAATACCGAAAATGTCAACTCTGAGCACTACCACACTGTGTTGTGCCGGAGGTTAACGCTCAGAGTCTAGACGATATGTAATTTCAACAGAACGGCGCTAGACCACACACAACTCGCCTCAATTTGGACGTTTTTCATCGCAAATTCCCTAACCGTGTAATTTCTTGTCGCGGTGATGTAAATTGGCCGCCCAGATCATTGAATTTGGCGCCGTTAGATTTTTTTCTGTGGGGTTACACGAAGTATATAGTCTATGTAAATGATTCGAAGACGATTCCCGAACTGAAAAGCAATATTACATCGGTGATTCGGGCCATTCCGGAGTCCAATAGAATTGTTCGTGCAATAAGTCATTTATCATTTTAGCCATTCAACGAACTTTTCGACGCCATTTTGTCTATGGAGAAAACGCTTTCTGTTTGTTTGACGTGAATTTGACAGCACGAATTTCATAGTAGTACCCTGTTTCTTACGCGACTGAAGATATTATTTTCGAAACAAACTCTGAAAATGGAAAGTGATGATGACCAGAACGCTGTAGAAGTGCAAACGATAAACAACGGGTCTCGAAAAAAACCGATAACTGGAGGAAAAAGAGCTGCAATGAAATAGGCAAGGGACTCCGGCCTGTTCCGAGATCCGTGTGATTTCAATTAAGTACTTTTCAATAAGGAGGCTTTTTGATGAAAACAGTGAGTCGAACGATAAAAAGTATCAGGATCATTTTTATGAAATAACAAGTTCTGCAAATTATATTAATTTGAATTAACGAAGAAGTAACCGTTTAGAAAATAGTCTTAAAAAATCGCAAAAAGTCGAAAATTTAGATTTATCGAATATTTCCTAAACAGTTACTTTTTCGTTAATACAAAATAATAGTATTTGTAAAACATGAATTTCTCCATAAAAGAGATTCCAATACTTTTTATCGTATGAGTCACCATTTTCATCAAAAAGCGTAATGAAAATTAATTTAAACCACAAGAAGTACGGAAAAAGCCTGAATATCACTTTTGAATCTAAAAAATAAACGGGAAAATCACTGCATACTCAGGTTTTTAGTTAATTTTTGACAAACTTCTTTTTTTTTTGATATATGTAGGAACAATGTGAAGAGACCATTTGGTAACCGAAATTCGACCCTGAAAATTGATTAACTCGTAGACCGTTTTTAAAAAAACTTTTCGGTATATTTGGTGAATATTTTTGTATAAAAACCCTTTAGTGGGAGGACCTCGAAGTATAGCAGAGTTCAAACGACCCGTGACCTGACATCCATAGTACTATACATAGGGTCAACAAAGCGAAAAAAACTTCCATTCATGGTAATTGCTTAAAATACATATTTCAAAGGGAACATTTCCAAACACATTTTAAACTGAAGAAAAAACATTTAATTGCCATTCTAAACATTTTACACTACAAATGCGAATGAAACAAAATTATTATAAATATATTATTAAATGAAATGTATTTAATAAAAAATTTATCATAATGTTAATCTCATGTAATGACCCCCATATTCAATTCTGCATAAGCAAATATTGTAGAAATATTGAAAACAGGACAATGATTTGTTCACTAATGAATTGCTAAAAACACAAACATTTAATATCGTTTTTGTTTGGCTCAATTTAATACTTATTAAATAATTTGTAAATTGCGTTGATGTTCAATAAAATTCATATCTACAACAAAATTCCCATTAAACTCATCATTGTCACCATTATAATCAAATTGAATGGATATCGAACTCACGTAGTCGCATGATGTGTATTTAAGTTGATTAGGGAGGTGCCAATGGATGTCTGTCGTCAAGCATTGGAATAAAGCATTTCAGGTAAAAAGAGACGCGGCAGTTCGAAAACATGGTGGGAACGACCGCTTTAACAAAAAATACATACGTACGTTAGTCGTCAAAACTTTGAAGAGACCCGATGGCACTACCTAACCTCCGTTCAAGAAGGAGCAGTTCTGTAGAGGCTCTATGATCCAAGATTAAAAAAGCCACAAAGACTAGAGCAAACATCTAGTTTTTTTTTTTTCATATATCTATATATTTTATTTCTTACGGTTCTTAACGAATAGGATATAGACTCTGGAAACCAATCAGTGAAGTTTGCTTTCGAGTGGATTTTACAAGTCAGTAGAGAACAAATTAGACTTAAAGCACTTGGTAAAATTTGCTGAAGAAGGAAATCCAAGAATCGAGAGAGTTGTGCATAGCGACGTTTAATAATACCCCTTAAGGTGTTACAAGAAATACATACAACTCTTTTAACAATGTTTTCCGAATTGGACTCATGGGCCACCCTAATGTTGTTATAATTGTTTATATGTTTTTTGGATATTCAGGCATTTAAATGTATATTCATGTTGAGTTTAATGCAAATAAAGTTATTTTTTATGATTTGAATTGTTTATGGGAATTTGCAATATTTTCCAATATCATTCATATTTAAAAATAGCTTTCGAAAATATAAACTTGTAGGTTATTTTTGTTATGGGCTTCTAAGTTGGGATCCACATATTCTGACCTCTGTATCTGACAAAAGTCATGTGTCATACATAATTTCTTAAAAAAAAAAATGCCAATAGTACAAATTTTATTTGTTTTCTTCTTTTGTTTAATAAAAATATGTGTAAATATCGAAACAGTTTCGTAAAGTTTTTTAATCTAATGACGCTTGAGTAGATAATTTTGTTTTATTTAATTTTTTACTCCAAATAAGTTTTATGGGATATTCCTTTACAAATCCTACTGATTCCGCTGATTAAATAATTTTAAATTTTTTCAGTGATTCAAAATTGTTTTCATGACACTTTTTATAAGTAGATTAAGTGGATACATATAACTTCCATTTTTAGCTTGGAGTTTCGATAGTTCACTGAAACCCCTCATTTTCGAAATAAACTATCTGAATGTTAATGTTAGATTATAAGAATTATTTAAACCTTAAAGTTAATAATTTAAAGTTTATTTTTAATTGTTTTTTGAAACAAAAAATGATTTACGTTATTTGCTACCAAACAAGCATGGATCAGATGACATTATTGCTTTGAACTTACTGCGTTTATGTAAAACACCAATAAAATAAGAAAAAAAAGCAAAATGCTTAAAAGAAAAACAAAAAATTTTATTGTAAGGCTGATTTGTGTTACAAGTTTCGAGACCCACCGCGTGTCATCCTCATCAGACTCATTTGCCGATGTCCATGAAAACTTTTTGCATATGTATTATTTTTCTTTTCGCTGTGATTCTCAACTAATCTATGGTAAAGATTAAGCAAAGCATGCTTGAAAGATCTTCTGGATGTCGACAAATGCGCCTAATGAGGATAACCTATGGTGTGCCTCAAAACTAGTTACGCGAAATAATGTCATAATATGAAATGTGTGGCACCTAATTGGAAATTAAAAACTCAGCAAGTTCTGTGTTCGGGGGAAAGTTTGTTTAATTTATCTTTATTTGTTTCGTAAGGAACATATTCATTTTCTTTCAGATTTAAAAAAAGTTTTCTTGTCCTCTCAGGTATATGTATGTATGTATATATTTTTGAAATTTCTTATACAATACACGTCATGGGGTCAAAACACGTGCTTCAAAACATTATTATATTTTCACTAGCCTTGCGGGTCATTGGAATTGAAACATTTTTGGCGATAATTTTTTAAATATTTCAGTGAAATGTTTGAACAAGAATTTATCGTACAAAAACAGTTGTTTATCTAATACCAACAACTAACTAACAACATTTTTGAAACAATATTTGATCTATTGTGAACGGGGATATTTAAATAAAAATTGACGTCAGCAGCTGACAGACTTAATAAATAACAACCTTAAAGAAAATACTTATTTTCTTAATTGGGTTTCTCATTATGCTCAAAAATCTAATATAAATATTGCTAAAACGAGCTTGACATGCAAAAATAAAAGGCGGAGTACGTATTTGGAGAAATATTATGCCCTTAACGTTTGAGATCAGATTCTGGTCACTTAAAGCCAAATCGAAAACTTCTTCTGCATTAGCAGAAAATGCAGAAGGAGTCCTATATAAGAGTTTTTCTTAATTTTTCCTTATAGCTCTCGATTGGTTTATGTGATTTTAATAATAAGTAAAGTTTGCTTTGAGGAAAATTGTCTTGGATCACGGTAGGAATATGAATTACCCAACATGCATGTTGCACCCTATATATTCTTGTTGAATGCAGTCAATTAATTCATAAAATAATAAAATATTAATTAAAAAAAACTTAAATAAAAATTTCCAAAATATAAAATTATTATTTCATATTGAAAATTGTTTGCGGTGTAGAGCACAAAGCTACTCACGCAAGCATACATCCTTTAAATGATGCTATAAATACAAAAATTTCGAAAAATAAGGCATTATTTCGAAAGTGACTGCTGAGTACTATTGCAAAATGCGTTTCATAACTTTCCTCGTATTATGTGGCATTTTTGCCATAGCTACAGCAGCTCCAGTTGAAACCGGTGAGGATGAAGATATTGTTTCAGATTATACTGATGATTATAAAGATGATGGTTCTACGGCCAACTTAGATGGAGCAGAAGTAACTGAAGATTATGTTTCCCCGGAAGGCGATGAAGCAGTCGCTGTCGAGGAGGATTATGCTGGGGAGGAAGATGTGTCCGATGTTGAAGACCAGCAAGAGCCAACGCCAACGATTCCACAACCTGCGCCATCACAACCGCAAAAGCCGGCGCAAAAACCACGAAGAAATCAAGGAGCGTCACGTCCACAAGCAAGTAGACCACGTCGACCAACACGAAAACAAGGCGGTGGAGCTAAGCAGGCAGGAACAAAGCGTAAACAAAATGCAGTAAAACGTGCTGGTGCAGCTGGTGCAAGACGACAAAATAGACCAGTGCGTAGGCCAAATGCAAATCGAAGACCCGCTGTAGCCAAGAAAGCTGCTCCAAGGCGAAATGCGGGTAAAAGAGTCCAACAACGTTCAAGGCAAGGTTGATACGTTTATTAAAATTATAACTACTATATCCTTATAGTACAGTAAATATACATTAATAAATATACATATATAATCCAAATATAAATATATAGTTTGTATATCGCAGAGTATAATGGTGCTCATTGGGAGAACTACGTTTATTAATAGATTTTTGTAGCGTTTTTTTTTTATTTATTAAAATAGTAAGATCTTACTTGTACTAAACATTTCTATAATATTTAGTAAATGCACTTTTATAAAAAGTTGAAACATCGTTTTCATGTGGCTCTTTAGTTCACCTCAAAAGATTATTCAGAAACCGAGTTCTCATCATAAAACCGACATACTTACATATTAATTGATTGGTCCAATAAGTAAAGCCGTCTCCGAAGCTAGAATATCATTTTGGGAGTTCACAAAGACAGTCTCATAGGAACACTAATCTACAGAAATTTGAAGTAATTTCAAATTCGACAGAATTTTTAAAATCCTTCTGAAAGATTTTTTTTTTAAATCGAGTTGAATGCTTTTTCAGTGCAATATATTTGCCCACTTTTCATTTAGGACGAAAATTTTGAAAATAAGGCCTAAAAGAAAAAAGTAAGCTAGCTACGAAATAAAAAATCTCATGGGAATAAATTTTTTTTATTTTTAACTTTCATAAACAAGTTTGTATCAATTTAAAATTGTTTTTTTAATTAAAATCATACATGGATAGAGTTATTCGTCTTCAAAGAAAAGTTGGTAAGAATTTTGCACTGAAAAATTTAATTAAAAATTCTTTTGAATTTGAAATCAGCATAAATTTCTATAAAGATTAAGATGTCTCCGATGAAAATCCTTGAAAAACACCTTATATCGCGCGGATGTCCGTCGTGCTTCTTTAAGGCTTAGTACAAAGTTTTCGAATATTATGTGTTCCTTAACATAATACCTCCAGACCCTTTTAAAATTTTTCTTGGAATTTTCAAAACTTGGTGTTACAGAATTGTCTCCAACCACACACCGGCAACATGAATAGATCACAGTGAGCAAAACCAAACATTTGCTACATAGGTCTATTAACCATTGGATTATTCTCGTACAAGATTCGTTTGACTTACTTTAATATGATCAGAGCTCTCATTACGTTACTTTTAAAACAGTCATCATTCTAATGATGCTATCCGATGATATCAACAAAAGCTTGCTCCATATAAATCCACTGCTATCGTATCGTCTCTGGAGAAGAAGTATGTTCTCGAGAAGGAAGTTTCCAGCCAGATAAATGATAAGGTCCATACACTAACTTAGCTACAAGCTGATTTTGATGATATTCCATTCTAGAAAAGCTTGTAAACTGTACCATTTGTATTTTCGTTTAATTACAAACTCCCCGAAGCTGATGTTATATTTTTAAAAATTAAGTAAAAAATAAACGGTTGTTTACGAAAAACAGTTGTTTAAAGCTGTCATGAAAATAACCAAAAAATTACATTTTAAAACAATATTTAATCTAATGTTTGAAAAGATAATGACGCAGGCAGCTGTTTAATTTAATAACAAAAAAGTTAGAAAAAATAATTTTTGTTTAATTGTATTCCAAAATCTAATATAAATATTGATGAACATGCGTAGTGCCTTTCGCACAAAAAGGAGAAAGGCACTTTGGGTAGAATGTTCTGGCTCAAGAATTTTTTTTTTTTTAAAGCCACTAAGAAAATCTGAAACCAAAATAGTCGAATTAAGAAAACAAAAATTCATTCCGGCATTGCTGCATGTATAGATGGAGATGCCGGCTTTAGTAATGGGAGGAAGGTCTTCAGCCACTGATAGAATCACTTGATGAAACAGCAATATGCTGAATAGTCAGATCATTTAAGTACAAAGGTGTAGAAGCGGCACTAAGAAAAACGCATATATCGTTCCCATGCAAGTGAAAAGTACTTAGTCAGTTTTTCTAGCTTTGAGATATTTGATGTACAAAAAATTAAATTTTGTTATTTTGTATGAAACTCGGTATTTTGCTTTTACTTTTATGATGAAAACAACCACTTTTTAACAGAGATATGGCTAAATGGGTCTTATTTAACTAAAGACTATAATATTTTGGACCAGAAATACCATATAACTCAAAACTCGAGAAAACTGACTTAGAACTTTTCACTTGTATAGGAATGATAAATCCGTTTTTCTTAGTGCAGATATCATAAATGTTTTTTTATCTTAAAAATTAACTTTTCTTAGGTTTTTGATATGTTGGCAGTGTTTGGCAGTACTCATTTTATCATAATACTGTAAAATAAAAAATTTTGAGCTACTTGAGAAACATATTTTTTTTTGGAGTCAGCTTCTGCTTGCAATATAAAAACTCGTTACAAGTTGGTTTGATGAACCATTTGATAATTGAAAAGTAACACTTGGGATTATCTAATCATTTTTCTAAATTCTTTTAAGAGAGAAAATAAATTCTAAATTCAAGATGTTTTTTTTTTTAATTTCAATTTAATTTAGTCCTTTTTTTCGGTGTGGGCCACAAAACCTTTTCTTACTAGCACTCATCCTTTAAATAATACTATAAATACCTACGAAAATTGTGAAAAAATGTGCCATTATCTTTAAAGTTAGTGGTGAATACTTTTGCAAAATGCGTCTCATAATCTTTTTCGTTTTATGTGGCATTTTTGCCATAACTGTGGCAGCACCAGTTGAAATCGTTGATGATGAAGATTATGATGGAGCTGATTATGCAGATGATGATTATGCAGACGAGGACTATGATGATGAAGCGGATATCGATGACAAAGACGCTGAAGATGAACTCGCTGGTACTCCAGTAGAAGCGGATGTTGAGCCACCACCATCAAATGTCGATGAAGTTACTGATGAAGAAGATGCTGCAGAAGTTAACGACGGTAATGTAGTTGATGAGGAACAATATCCCGATAATGCGGAAGAAGAGGAAATTGAAGAGGTTGTCGATGAAGATGAGCCCGAGCAACCAGCTCCTCAACCAGCCCCTCAACGACCGAAACCAGCTCCAAGGCCACGGCAACCGAAACCACAACCACCAAAACGGGCTGCACTAGCTCGTCCCATTAAAGCCAAGCCACAACAGCGAAAGCCAGCACCAAAGCCAGCACCGAAGCCAAAAAATCCACAATCGCCACGTCCAGCAAAAAACCAAGGTAGTGGAGCTAAAAAATTAGGAAATGCTGCAAAACCAAATAAAATTGCGGCTAAGCCACAGCCAAAGCCAAGTGCTGTGAAGAAACCTGCTGCAAAGCCCGCTCAACGCCGAGGTTAAGGCAATCATCATAGAATTTTTATCATAACCAATAATAGAGTAAAATATAATATATAATTATATACTTAATTTGTATACATATATAGGGGTTAAATAGTGGTCATAGCATGAATAAAATTCATTAAAGCATTTGCATAAGTTACTAGTGTTTTTATGTGAAGCAGCTTATATTGAAAGAAAACTAACCTTCCAAAAATATTTCCCTTCTTATTCTTTATCTTCCAGCGGAGCATTTGGCCTCCGCAAGACTCTTTTATTGTCCATGGTATCTGGCTAGTCGATCATTTCCATGATGATTTTGAACGATGAGGTTTCCTGTTACTTAATCCGTTCTACTCTAATGTTTGCCGACAGAGACTTGAGTTGATGATTTGTGCAGTGCTGCCATTGTGACACTATGTGATAAGCAATTTCGCAATAGAGATAGTTCCAGCCTGTCAGGATTTTCAGAAGTTGTAAAAGGCTATTTCTTATTTTTAAATTGCTAAGCAAGGCGCTTTTAATCAACCAGGCCTGACAGACATTCTGAAGAACCTTTTTGATATTCAACTGAAAAGTTTTAAGCTCTTAATTGGAATAATGATTCGCTTGTTTGATAGGGTCCCGCCATTTCTACGAAGGAAGCTTCTTCATTTTTAAACGTTTATCAGTGGAAAACAACCACCTTAGCTCAGAGTTATCGGGAAATCGAAAGTGGAGAATTAGAGGTTTCAATGTTGCTGACTACGAATCTGAAAATAATTTTTTTAAAAACAAAATGGCGGACAATATAATGCTTATCTGCAGCTATTCCCACGAAAGTCAGTAATTAGAGGTTCATTTATTTTTTGGAAACCAAATAGTGGACAAAATTTCCCTACAAAAGTTGGGTTTTTGGGATCATTTATTACGAACATGAAATACTTTACAAAAGTTCTAATAAATTTCTAAGGCGCACCTTGAGGCAGCTATTTTTTTAACAAGTTAGTAGAAAAGTGTACACTAAGAGAGTTACTGAGGTCGTTGATTCCAAAATTTAAAATAAATTTTTTTGAAAACAATATGGTAGGTACAAAATGGCAGATAATTTTCTCAAAAAATGACAAAATTGTGGCTAGATTCGTTTCTGAATTCGGGTTTAACTTTTTTAGAAACAAAATGGTGGATTAAAAATGGCGGACAATTTTCTTATACAATGATTATACCACAATAAAATTGTTGCAAGGGAGTTTTTTGAACTTACTGATTCCAAATTTTGGATAAAAACTTTCGAAAATAAAACTGCGAACAATTTTGGACTCTATGGATGGTGGGCGTGCCTTTTATTCGATCACGCCTATTTTCAAGAAGTAGCTGTATGAAACTACTTTTATCTCAGATATCATATATTATTGTTGAACTGAAAATATTTCCGAAGCTATGGTGATTTCAAATTGTGAGCAGTATGGTTGATAGGCGTGGGCTTGACCCGATCACTCTTATTTTCACCGAGTTGCTAGGTGCTTCTTATTGTATTTCAAATATCAAATATTACTTTTTTTTTTAACCATTCACGATGTTATAGCAATTTCAAATTTTGGACTAGATGGAAGGTGGATATCTCCTTGACCCGATCACGCCTGTTTTCAATAAATAACTAGATGCTGCCAATATTATCTCAGATATCGAATTTCAGTGCTCTATCTCAAGACCCTTTCTATCTCAAATTTTTCGACATTTGCAGTTGGGTTCTCAGACTTTTATAAAAATTTAAAGAGCTATTCCAAATGCTCAGTATAGAGAAGCCTCATTATTAGTTTTGCGAAAACAATTTTTTTTTGCAAGTTATGGGCATGGAACTTCAGAGAGTCAGCGTGGAAATAAAATAATTTCAATTTCATTTGTAAATATTTTTGTTTTAATTCCAAATTCAACAAAACTCATATGAAAAATAAACGATTGTTTTAGAAAAACAGTTGTTTAATGCTGCCATAAAAATAACCAAAAAAGTAAATTCTTAAAACAATATTTAATCTATTGTCACAAGGGATATGTGAATAAATAGATATTGATGCAACCAGCTGTTTAATTTATTAACCAAAAATTTTATAAAAATAAATTTCTTTAAAAATTTCGCAAAACTCTAATATAAATATTGAAGAACATACGTTATGCTTTTCGCACAAAAAGGAGAAAGGCAATTCGGGTATAAATTATGACCCAACAATTTTGTTTTTCAGAACATGCTAAGATAATTTCAAACCAAAATAATTTATTAAAGAAAACAAAAACTCATTCCGTCATTGCAGCATTTCTAGACGGGGAAGGCGGCTTTAGTGATGGGAGGAAAGTCTTGAGCCACTTGATGGAACAGCAATATGTTGAATAGTCAGATCATTTAAGTACAAAAGTGTAGAAGCGGCACTAAAAAAAACGCATATACCGTATACAAGTCAGTTTTTTCAAGTTTGCAGATATTTGATGTTCAAAAAATTAAATTTTGTTTTTTTGTATGAAAATCGGTATTTTGCTTTTACTTTTATGATGAAAACAATCACTTTTTAACGGAGATATGGCTAAATTTAATTTAATAATTGTAATGTTATTATTAAGATGTGACATTTATCACTTTTTTTATTAAAAAAAATACAAATGTCACTACTATACTCTTTAAGTAATTTATTTTATTGTTAATCAAGTAACCCAGGATATAAGATATTTATTTACCATGTTAAAAAGAGAATATTGAATAAAATTGAATTGAATTGAAATGCGTCTTATTAAACTAAAGACTATAATATTTTGGACAAGAAATACCAAATAACTCAAAACTGACTTAGTACTTTTCTCTTGTATAAGGACGATATAATAAATGGTTTTTTATCTTAAAAATTTACTTTTTCTTAAGTTTTTGATAGTTGGCCGAGTTTGGTAGTACTCATTTTATCATAATCCTGTAAAATAAAGAGTTTTGAGCTTATTATATTTCTTGAGAAATATGTATATTTTGTTTGCAATATAAGAAACTTGTTACAAATTGGTTTGTTGAACACTTCGATAAAATAAAGAAAATTTAAAATTTTCACTTGGGATTATTTAATCATAATCCTTAATTCTTTTAAGAAATTCTTTTAAAAGAGAAAATAAATTTTAAATTCAAAATGTTTCTTTTTAATTTTTTTTTTTTTTTTTTTTTTCGGTGTAGACCACAAAACCTTTCCTTACTAGCACACATCCTTTAAATAATGCTATAAATACCAACGAAAATTGTGCAAAAATGTGCCATTATCTTTAAAGTGAGTGGTGAATACTTTTGCAAAATGCGTCTCATAATCTTTTTTGTTTTATGTGGCATTTTTGCCATAACTGTGGCAGCACCAGTTAAAACCGTTGATGATGAAGTTTATGATGAAGCTAATTATGCAGACGATGATTATTCTGATGACAAAGCGGATATCGATGACAAAGACGCTGTTGATGAACTCGATAAAGAAAAAACCGCCGATACTCCAGTAGAGAATACAGAGAATATTGAGCCACCATCATCAAAAGTCGATGAAGTTACTGATGAAAAGGATGCTGCAGAAGTTGGCAACGGAAATGCAGTTGAAGAAGAACCAAATACCGACAATGTGGAAGAAGAGCAAATTGAAGAGGTTGTTGATGATGTCGAGCCAGAGGAACCAGCTCCCGAAGAAGAGCAAATTGAAGAGGTTGTTGATGATGTCGAGCCAGAGCAACCAGCTCCTCAACCACCGGTACCAGCTCCTGAACCACCGAAACCAGTACAACCAGCTCCAAGGCCACAGCAACCAAAACCCCAACCACCAAAAAAACCAGCACCAGCTCGTCCCATTAAAGCTAAGCCACAACAGCGAAAGCCAGCACCGAGGCCAAAAAATCCACAATCGCCACGACGTCCAGCAAGGAGAAATCCAAAACCAAAACCAGCAAGAAACCAGGCCAGTGGAGCTAAGAAATCAGGAAATGCTGCAAAATCAAATAAAAATGCGGCCAAGCCAAAGCCAAGGCCAAGTGCTGTGAAGAGAACTGCTGCAAAGCGCGCTCCACGCCGAGGTTAAGGGAATCATCAGAGAAATTTTATCATAACCAATAAAAGTGTAAAATATGTTTTTGAATATACAATTGTAATCTAAAAATAATTATGTACTTTATATATAGGTATATATCAGGGTAAAATAATGGTCATAGAATGAATAAAATTGATTCCAAAGTTCGACATACATTTTTTTGAAAACAATATGGTAGGTCCGAAATGGCGGATTATTTTCTCAAAATTGTGGCTAGGTAGTTGATTCTGAATTCGGGATAAACTTTTTTGAAAGCAAAATGGTGGAATCCAAATGGCGGACAATTTTCTTGAACAATGTGGCTAGGAGGGTTTTTGAACCAACCGATTCCAAATTTTAGACTTTATGGATGGTAGGCTTGTCTTTTAGCCGATCACGCCCATTTTCAATAAGTAGCTACATCTATGCTACTTATTTATTTCAGATATCAAATATTATTTTTGTGCTTTAACCATTCACGATGTTATAGCGATTTCAAATTTTGGTTTATATGGGACTTGAGCATCTGCTTAACCCGATCACGCCTGTTTTGAACAAATAACTAGATGCTACCATTACTATCTCAGATATCGAATTTCATTGCTCTATCTCAAACAGTTTGGCAATTACAAAAGGATGATCTAATACGAGGTCCCTTTTCCAACTGGGTTATTTTGACAGCTGTTATGTGTCAAATGGCTTTTCCATTAGATAGTATCACCAAAAAAAAAAACAAGTTCGAATGACCACGCCTAGTTTGAAAGCTAGTATTGAAAGTATTTAAAAAACATTTTTTTTTCGGCCTCAAAATTCAATGCGGTTTTGTTTTATCCTTATATCTCGGCCATTTCACGATCGATCAACAAGTATAGTATATCGTGGTAAGTGTCTCAACATGGACTACATTTCATTCATAGAAGTCATTTATCTCAGATTTTTTTTTTCGACTTGTTGTATAAGTTATCTCAGTTTCTATCACCGTAAGATGCCAAGGGCACCTTATATACTTGAAGCCCACAACAACTTCAAATTGATCCATTATTTTAGCGAAAAATTGTGTTTAGCGACGAAGCTCATTTCTGTTTAAACGGCTACGTTAACAAGCAAAATCGTCGTATTTTGGCCAATAAGCAACCAGAAGCAATCCAATAGCTTCCAAATGTACTGTTTGGTTTGGTTTATAGGCAGGAGGCATCTTCGGACCGTATTTCTTCAAAAATGCGCATGGAGCCCGTGTTACGGTCAATGGTGCTCGCTACAGAACAATGACCAATGAATTTTTGTTGCCAAAAATTCAGGATATTAGTGTAGCCGACCTATGGTTTCAACAGGATGGCGCAACTTGCTATACAACTGGAGAAACAATCGCTTTATTGAGGGAAACGTTCGATGAAAACATCATCTCAAGAATGCTCCTGTTAATTGACCATCAAGATCATGTGATTTGACGCCATTGGATTACTTTCTTTGGGAATATGTTAAGTCACTTGTTTATGTCGAAAAACCCGAATCTATGACGCTTTGAAAACCAACATAACTCGTGTTATTCAAGGTATTAAATTAAATTAAAAATCCAAATATATAACTACGCAAGTCTTCAAAAAATAGACCATAGTATATTTACTATGAGTTTCAGATGGTATAACTATTTTGAACATACACTCACTTAAACTTTAAAATTTTTTAAAAGATTTTTGGAAAAAATTCCATTTTCAAAATGCATCAAGTTCAAGACGCGCAAACTCAGAAATAGTATTGTTTCTTGGTATTCTGGTACTTGAAATATGTAAACTAAATATTTTACTTTAAATTTGTGCAATAATCAGGCCTGTTCGGATTACTTTTCATTTAGGAGACTTTTTGATGAAAATGGTTAGTCACACGATAAAAAGTACTGGAATCTTTTTTGTGGAGAAACACGGGTTCTACAAATAACATTGATTTGCACTAGCGAAACAGTAAAAGTTTAGGAAATATTCTTAAAAAACCGCAAAAAGTCGAAAAATTCGACTTTATCGAATATTTCCGAAACGGTAAATATAAATCAATATTATTTGTAGAACCTGTAATACTCCACAAAAAAGATTCCAGTATTTTTTATCGTGTGACTAACCATTTTCATCAAAAAGCCGCCTAAGTGAAAAGTAACTGAAACCACGCGGATTATGGAACAGGCCTGAATATGTCTGTGCTTTTACCACAAAGTTAAACAAGTTTTTACAAGTTCTTGCGGCAAATGAACAGACATATTATTGCACAAATTAAAAGTAAATTATTTAGTTTACATACTATATTAAACTTTGTTGTAAACGAACCGATATATGTAATATTATTACTTTAGACACATGCATTTTCAGGCCGATGACCGAATAGCGCTCTCTTATATGCGGTTTGAACAGATTAATATTCGCCCCCAGAAAACCAACGGCCCATGGATGTAGACCAGTTAGACCCTATGTTTTGGCAGGCTTTCTTAAAGTAGAAAATGATAGGATAGCCGACATTTTCAAAAAATCTTTCAGACTTCTATTGTCCCTCCTAACTTCTTGATTCTTGCATTTCTTTCTTCAACCAATTTTTCCAGGTAGTTTCTAGTCTATCACGCCTTATTCTGTCTTATGGATTGGTGGTTTCCAGAGAGATAGCTTCCAATCTACCTCCTTGAATGTATTTAGCTTGATTTGGACATAAGCTGACATGTACAAGTTTGAGATGGTTTGACGTCACTAAGCTTTTAGTATGCATCCAAACATTTACTGAACAGAAAAGAAAAAAGTAACTACGCATATAGATTTTTCGTGCAGATATACGTTGCAATTGTTCAAAAACGTGCACAAATAGAGTAACAGAAATAGAACTCAAAGACTGTGCAAAATATGGTCGCATTTGGACTTAAAGTACACAAATTTAAATATTTATTTAATTAAAAAGATATTAAAAAAACACAACGAATTCAAATATTTGCCAACGAAAGTGAAAACACTTTATATATTTTGCGAAATTTGATAGCTATAAAAAGAAAATTGAACGTACCAATGATACCAGTTCATCCATCACTCTTGAGTACTTGAGCACTGTTTGAAAAAGAAAAACAAAAAAATGCGTCCGTTATTGTTTTTGGCCATTTTTGGGCTTATTGCCTTTACCGTAACAGCACGTCCTTGTGATGGTGAAGAAGGAGACTATGCTGAAGGAGGCTCCGATGGAGGATCTGATGGTGAAATAGCTGATTTTGGTGATGAAAGTGAAAGTGGCAGTGATGTTGTAGAAGCACCAGTTGTACCAATATCTGCGCCATTAGCTGGATCAGGTCAAACAGCAGGACGAGCAGGACCACCAAACACTGCACGTAGTGGTGGTAATAGAGCAAGGCAAGCCGGTGGTGGATCAAGAAGAACTGGCGCAAAAACAAGGGCAGCTGGTGGCGGCAGACAAAGGGCGGGCAATGCCAGACGTCGTGCTGCTGGTGGTAAAAGAGTTGGTAACAGAGTTGGTAACCGTAGCGCAGGAGCAAACCGTCAGCGAAGAAACCGTCAGGCAAGGAAGCAGCGTAGCAGGCAACGTGGTTAAATAAAACGCAAACAGTTTTTCATTAATTCAATAAAGAGTTAATTTTTTTCGATTGATATTAAGAGACTTTTATTGTGTCGGTTTGTATTTCGGGTTTTCAGATTTCGTTAGGAAAAGTTGACGAAATTTAGTTGGTCATTTAGTTAGGTTTCAAAACATGTATCAGAAGGCTGGTTTGTGTTACTAGTATCGGGACCCACCATCGATGACTCACAACGGCAGGGCAATGCATATAAAGGGAAAAAACAAAGAAATTGGAATTTTTGCATGTGCTGTGTTTTTCTTGTAGCTGTGATTCTCGTCTAATCTATGCTAAAAGTTAAATAAAGTATGCTTGCAAAATTCTATAAGATGTCGGCAAAGCGTCTGATGAGGAATTGACTTATTATAGTCAATTTTGACCTGTGGTGGGTCCCGAAACTAGTAACGCAAACCAGCCTTCCGATACATGTTTTTGTTTTTTTATTCATGTGTATTTTTGCCTTGTTTTTTGTGTTTTTATTGTTGTTTTACTCAAAAACACTGAACAGTAAGCTCCGACCATCAATGTATTTTCATTGTTGGTAGCTAATAATGAAAAGTTTCTAAACTTAAATGGCGGATCCAAGATGGCGGACAAAATTTTCTAAAATGCAACATCCCATATATTCTTCAACAGCGTCAGCTTTTGAGACGATTTATCTATGTCCATCTGTCTATCTGCTGTGGAAATAATTTTCACAGGAAAACTAAGCAAGAAAAAATTTTGTGTACTGATTTTTCGTGAAAGTTAGTTCGTGGGACTGAAAATAAGAGAAATCGATTAACGAAAACGCTAATCGCCCATACAAAATAATCATTTGAAACGTTGTATTTAGAGCATTACTTGTGGCAATAATAGAAACAGTAAGGGGGAGTTCTGAACAGAAAATTAGTGAACTCAGTCAAAAGGGTGTGGCACCTCCCAAGCAAACAAATTTTTTAAAATGCTGTAGGGCAACCATTGTCTTAGATTATGGAGAAAAAATGTCGTGCAGACATTGAAGAGGGTCAGAGCAAACCTTCAGCAAAAATAAAAAGAATTCGGACAAGAAGTCGTGGCACTTCACGTAGGCGCAAAATCTTCAAATGGTGTAATGAAAGCAATATTTGAGATAATATTCAGGATAATTTGGACAAGAGGGCATTGCAACTTCCATACAATAACAGTTTACAAATCGCAAACGTTATTTGAAATAATGCTACTAAACAGACACTAAGAATATTCGGTAGAAACTCAGAATAAAGTGGGGTGGTACCTCCCGTAGAAGCGAAATTTTCAAAATGCTGTATTACATGCGTTACGTGTATTATAGGTAGTGCAGCCAAATTTCGCACATGAATTAGGGATAAGTAATGCAAGCTTAACGCAAAAACCAGGTGAATTCGGACAAAATGGTGTGGCACTTCTTATATAAGCAAAGGTATTTGATTTTTGGCCAGTGCAAAAATAGCACCATTCACGAAGAGAAAAAATGTGTATATTATATTTTTGATGAACAATCCAAAAATCAAATGAGCTGAACTTAACTGATTATCATTTTCTGAGCTATAAGGCAGTAAATTAGGCTATAAGTTCAAAGTAGGGCTTTAAGGTTAACATAAACGCTTTATGACCTACTTTTTAGATCTTTTAAAATATTTTTTCCTGTAAAGAAGAAAAAAGGATCTGTCATATAAATACAATACAAAGAAGGTATATTTACAAGCTCATGAGCTACAATTTTTTTAATTATGATTATACTATAGAAGTGTAGTATTTTGGAAATTTTTTACATGGTGTTTACGTCCAACATAAGCAGTGTGCATCCCGCATATCTGTCTGCCTTTGCAATCCTACCCACAGCGCTGCTGTCGTTTACTCGTTGTTCTAGCAACGAGTTAAGAGATCAAGCTAAAATTCGTTTTTCTTATAGAAAATTAGCAAGTCAGCGAACCCTTACAACTTTAACATATAATATAAATGTAAAGTATAATATAAATTTGTATACTTTGCTAATAATTTCGAACGATACATTCCGACCAATTAATTGTAAAAAAACCTTCTTTCAAATTGAATTTAGAATTTTGTGTTCGGCTTATTTTACTTTTGCTTAAAAAGTTACTTGTTAAGCTTCAATTTAAGTAAATACAAAAAACTATTTCTGACATAGTGCAAAAGCTGATGTTTTGCTTACAAAAATGTCAAAGATCGGATTGGAAATGGATAAGTTGCATATTAGAAATGTGTTTATTCTTGATAGTGGAAGAGGTCGCTTGAAAAGGAAATCCAAGAATCGGGAAAGTCGTGGCAAGAGATTAAGGTCATCGCAAGGGATCGTGACAAATGGAGAAATTTCATATTGGGCCTATGCTCCTCCTAGGCGTTAAAGGAGAATACATACATACTTACATACAAAATCTTGATTCTTAACTGTCGAAATAATTATATATCGCCAAAATCGTGATTCTGTCTCCAATATTTCGTTTCACTTTTCCCCATTTTATCTAGCAATATTTGCTGACTAAAGTTAAAGAACACGCAATACATATTTTGGCTCTAATTGTATTGCCAATGACAATGAAGCATGTGCCGGTAGTAAGGATAATTATCTCTTAAATATTACAATCAAATGTATAACCAATTAACAAATTGTGTCTACATTAGAAAATTTGCAAAACAAATATAATGTCATATGGCAGTCAATATAAAACAGATTCTGCAAATTTGCAAAAATTAAAACTTTCTTTAGATAATAATTTTATTATTAATATTATTCACCAATTCTTATGCACCCATTTGTATATTTAAGATAAATTCACCTATAAAATCAGCTTCATTCAATTCGATTTCTAGCATTGCATTTCCAACTGTTTTACATTTCAGACGAAGACCTGCAAGAATGCGTTTAATAATTTTACTTGTCTTCTTAGGACTTTTGTCCCTGGCGATGACAAAACCAGTTGGTGAGGCTGAAGACGGTTCACCTAGACCACCATCTCGTGGTGGTAATAGACCATCACGTAATGAAGCTGGACCACCACAGTCATCAGAAGACGGAGGTGGACCGCCTAGAAGACGACCACCACCCCGTGATGGAAATAGATCACCACCAATTTTTGAACCTAGACCACCACCACGTGATGGAGATGAGCCACCTAGACCACCACCTCGCAATGGAGGTAGATCAGCACCACGGGATGAAGATGGGCCACCTAGACCACCACCTCGTAATAGAGGCAGACCACCACCACGTGATGAAGATGAGCCGCAAAGACCACCACCTCGTAACGGAGAAAGACCGCGTCCACCATGTGATGGTGATGATGAAAGACCACCACCATCAAATCGCAATGAAGATGGACCTGCCGGTGAAGATGAACGACCACCACCACCAGTTTTTGGTGAAGATGAATCAACAACGTCACCATCTCTTCCTTCGGGCCCAGGTATAAGACCAATTAATAATGAACCTCCTCGTCGCGGATTACAGCAAGGTGGCAGTCGTAGAGGACAATCTGGTAGTGCAACTTCGCAATCTGCTGGAAGAGGAAGGCAATCTACTCGACAAAATAGTCAAAGCAATGGACAAAGCAAGCGAAATCGGTCAGCACCACGCAATAGGCAGGCTGGTAGATCAGCTGGTAGGCAAAGTGGTGAACGCCGAGGACAAGGCAAGCAGAATCGTCCAGCACAACGCAGTAGAAGTGCTTCTGGTAGACGAGCTGGTCGACTGGCTGGAAGATCGGTGGATAGAAAAACTGCTGGACGTTTAGGACGCAGTTTTAAGCAACGCAACAAACGCGGTTAAATATTTTTATAAAAATAAAGTCACAGACTTGTAAAAAAATTTATGGTTTTTGATTTTTTATTCTCTGGAGGACTTTGTCAAATTTGTAGATAGACCACCTCCACGGGATGGACATCACTTTTCTTAGAATTTCAGATCCCAGCGTCCTCACTTCTTCTCGGATATTGGACTTAAGCTATTGCATGGCCCTTGGCTTGTTGGCATTGACCTTACTTTTTAGATAGCTCCAAAGAAAAAAATCTGGAGCCGTGAGCTTTGTGAGCTGTGGCTTCATCTTGTTGGAACCACAATTCTGAATTGTGCTGAACCTCTGGCCTTAAAAAATTTTCAACTGTTGCTCTGTATTGAAAGCCATCCACATTAACCGCATTTTGTTTCTTGTCTACGAAAAAATATGGTCCAATGATAATTTCTGTGGTTATTCCATACCAAACTATCCATTTAGGTGGGTGCATTTGATGTTCAATAATTATTTTTGGATTTTTTATTTCCCATATTCTGCAATTCATGTTGATACTGAATGCATACATGTGGATCGTTTGCTTTCAACTCGTGAACGAATTGAATTTTATATGGAAAAAGGTGTAACTGCCGTAAAATTCTTTGTAAAAACCTCCTAGACATCACCAACTGCTGAGAACGTTGCCTTGCTTGCATCCGAGTAATGTTCAGATCATTTCAAACTACCACGAGGTCTCCCAGCACGCGGAAGATCACAGACAGCCCCTTTGTTGCTGAAAACGCCGGTACCGATTGGTAAATTGTTGGAGTACTGGGCGCATTTCGAACATTAAAGAAGTTCCGATTTTATCTTTGTGTCCGAATAATTAAATGTCGACTTTGAAAATAAAATTGAACAATTTTTTGTCATTTCTTTTGTGCTGAGTCTTTCCATCGTAAATTTCCCAAGTTTTTCAAAGTTACTCTGTAGGACCGACGAAGTCAATTGTCTCAATAGTCCCATCTTACAAAATAACTAGAATAGAAAGCTAGAATAAGTTCATTTAAATTACACAGGACGACAAAAAAATTGTTTATTTCTGCAGCCTTGGATTGGTGAGTAAATTCAGATTCACCAAGGTCATTCGATACCTTGGGTATAATTTATTTGTAAGGATTGACTCTAGTTCTCTAGATATCCTTGCTTAAAAGTGCAAAATTAGCTGTTTTGAGGCATATTTGAAGAAGAATAACACTCACACCGAACAGTTTAATTAATTTTTGCAAACGGCATCAAAAAGTCATATCCTTTTTTATTTAACCTTGCGTTTAAACTTTTCCAATTAGATCATTACTTTCCGAGTTATCACCAATTTCAACTCCATACAAACAAAACAGATATTTTTGCTCTTTTGAGCAAGGATTTCTGAAGAACTAGAGTCAATCCAGACAAACAAATCATACCCTCAGTATTGAATAACCTCAGTGAACCTGGATTAACTCAAAAAACTGAGGCCGCAAAAAAAAATAGTCCTTTGTATGGAGTTAAAATACCACCACTTCAATAGTTGATTACTCAGAAAGTAAAGATCTAATCGGAAAAGTTAAGAGGTAAGTTTTAATGAGGAAGGTTATACATCTCCGATTTCATTAACAGAAATTTATAACACTGTCTACTGTATGTGTTATACTACATCAAATACGCTTCAAAACAGATATTTTTGTACTTATAATCAAGGATATCTGGATAACTGGAGTCAAATCGGCAAATCTGATATTATTTTCGTATTCAGTAGGTCATGATTACTCGAAATCGACTCCGAAACACCATGTCGCAAAATAGGTTTTGCCCTGTGTTATCAATTGTATCAAAAATGGTCCAAATGTAATGCATAACCCGTCATAAGTATCATAAGTGGCCCAATTTTGTATCGATTGTGTCAATGAAATTATGACGTTACTATCTACGTACTGTCTGACAGTACGTCAACTTTGAAGAAGAGCAAACGATAGTGTATCGGTCTAATGACTTGCGCTGCGTTGAGAGGCCTAGGTTCAAATAATCCTCTCGGTGATTTTCAATTCCAATTTTTAAATTTCTATTAATTTGTACACAATTTGTCTGAAGAGTCTGTGCAGCAGAAAATGAAACATGTGTTCAACATAGCCGAAGTATAAAATAATAAAAAATTAATAAAAAAATGTTCATCCACACTGAGATTCCAACCCGGAACACATTGCTCAGAAATATATAACAAACCATTTAGCACATTCGGACATGAAACCATTTGAGTTTCAAATTAAATTTGTTGAAATTTATAAATAAAATAAAAAAAAATTGGCCTTTTTCTAATCCGATTGTAATGCATTAGGAGACAATTGACCCTTTTCTGGTCCGAATGTAATGCATAAGGAGACAATTGGTTACGCCCAATGACAAACAAACGTTAATAGAACTTTATATGTGATGGAACCAGAATTTTAGTACATTTTTAGTGCACTAATATACTTAGCTGTAAAATGATGCATACTTTTCGGCAATTTCTCAAACAATAGCTGGGTACTTGTTAGTTTAAGTCAAACACACGTTTTCATATATTAAGGTACTTATTATTTTGACAATGACAATGAAACATGTGCCGGTGGTAAAAAAGAAATTTATTTCTTAAAAAATTTAATTAAATAAACATTAACCAATTGTGTATACATTTGCAAATTGCCAAAAAAATAAAAAATTTAATGTCACATGATGATCAACATACTTAAAACAGATTGTGCAAAGATTTGCAAAATTAAATTTATTTCTTTTTTAAATAGGTAAACATTTTATTTTAAACATTATTTACACATTCGTTATATAAAGTAGAACGCACTTTATTACAATTAAATACAGTACATGCCCCTATAAAAGCAGCTAATTTTCATAATATTTCCAGCATTGCTCTTCAAACTGTTTTACATATCAGTCGAAAACCTGTAAAAATGCGTTTAATAATTTTACTTGCCTTCTTAGGACTTGTGTCAATGGCAATGGCAAAACCAGTCGCTCAGGCTAGAGATAAACCACCTAAGCCACCAGCACGTAACGAAGGTAGACCGCAGCCACCACGAAATGGAGGTGGGCCACCGAAACCACCACCACCACCACCGCCACCACAGAGATCATCACCTCGTGATGTAGAAAGACAACCAGCACGTAGTGGAGGTGCAGCGCCTAGGCCACCACCACCACCACCACCACCTCGTAATGAAGGCAGACCACAGCCCTCACAGGATGGAGGTAGACCACCCAGACCACCACCACGTATTGAGGATCCACCACCACCACCACCACCACGTCCATGTGAATGTGATGGACCATCAGATTCCGATGAATATGGATCTCTCGATGAAGATGGATCTCCCGATAGAGATGAACCACCACCACCACCACCACCACCACCACCACCTTTTGATGGAGAGGTACCACTACCGGCACCACCAAAACCACAAGCTGGCGGTGCAAATAGACAAACTGCTGGAAGTCAGCGCGGTGGATAAAGCAAGTGAAATCGCCCAGCACAATGCAGTAGCAACATATATGGTTAGACGGACACTAGTCCATAAGCTGGGAAATACAGCAGCATAATGCAATAAGCGCGTTTAAATATTTTCATAAGTTATACATTTGGAAAATTTTTTAATTTAAAAATAAATTGTGATATAAAATAAAGAAATTTTACTATTTACCAAAGTTAAGTGTATAAGTGTTTTTAAGGAATAAACAAAAATGGCTTTTTATGTAATTATGAGTTCGAGAGTCTAGAATTCGATAGAAAAAATCTTTTTAAGTTTGTGTACATTTACATACAAATACCTTTCTAACGGTGTATAATTCAAAGTCGTGCTCCATTTCTAGCATAGTGAAAAAGGTAGGACAAATTTTTGTCTTGCGTATTAATATATAGATTTCGAATCTGCAATTTATTTCTGCGTAAGCTCTCTAATTTTGTAGATATCGGCCATTTCATTTCATATCTTTACTTTTCCCCTTGAAAGGACAATATCTTCAAAACTACAGAACTTATGGAGAAATAAACTGCAGATTCGAATTAAGCGGCTCAAAATCCACACAAAAAATGGAACAGTTTAAATTTTAAAACATATATTTTTTCCATATTCTGGACCACTTTTCGGTTTTTATAATGGTTTGGTACGCATCAAATATTTTTTGCTGTGGATCATATTTTACAAGGTTTTTATTAACATCATAGAGAACATTTTGGTGGTGTGGGAAGCGCAATTCCAAGAAAATTTTAGTTTTAGACTTCCCTTATTTTTTTTGTACCTTATATTTCGTTAGAACAGTTAGTTTTTCTATTTCAAACTTAAATTATGTAGATATTTTTTGAAAAACCCATGGCCGCTAAGTGCCTGTGTTAGACGGAAGTCAACCTCCATATACCTTTCTCCATAAATTCCTATCTTTGTTGCCAATCTTGAATCACGGCTCTCCGGAACGAAATAAATTTTGAATTTTAATAAATACTTACAATCATTCGGGAGAATAAAATGGGGTTACCTGAGAAGTTTTCCGCGATTTTTGTAAATGATTTATTTTATAGATTTCGGTATGCTCTTTCAGAATTTCAACTTTGCCACCTCAAATCGTATTCCATATTAGGTATGTCACCCTAATACCCACACTTAATGAGAAGAACTTTTTTTTTGCGATATCTTTAACCCCTTGAGACCGAAGCCTAGACCCTTGTAGATATCGAAAAACTAACTTCGGATTCAGTTTTCTTGTGTTTAAATTAAGAAAAAAAAGTAAGTCCGGAAAAGTCCCTCATAGCCGGAAATGGTGGAGTGATATTACACAGTGCAACAAAAAGAATCCAAAACATTTTTTGAATGCTGTTCCTGAAAGCGCATAATGTTACTAGTAAAACCCTACACGTGTTTCGCTTGTTTGGCTCCAGGTCGAATTTTATAGTACTATAAAAATTGCTTCAAAACTGATTTTTCAAAGTTGCCACGGCTATAAGTCGTAAACCATTTGAGATTTTGTTTTCCCATCTTTAACGAAGTTGTAGTTGTAGACTAAAGGAAGGAAAACGTTCAAAAAACTATCCCGAAAAAATTGGGTTTTGGGCCTCAAAATCAAAAAACTGCAAAAATTTTACCATTTACCGTTCCGTATTTTTCCAAACAATTAAAACTAAATTGAAGTCTAGACTATACTGAACAACTCTCTAGAGCATGTCAATAACATTCGAGTACTCCTTGATACTATTTTTAATTAAAATAGTGATGTATGAAAAAATACTTGGGGTCCTATGTGACCCCATCGGTCTCAAGGGGTTAAAGGGCCTATTGGTTCTTTCCTTTCCACTAAAAAAGCGTAAAAAGGCATAAAGATACCATTTAAATTAGCAATGTTGGCATCCACGACTATATTTCAGTAAAACACACGCTTTAAATAAAAAAAGAAGGGTGCCCACAACCAACCCAATTGGGTGCACACAACCGATCCAATTGGGTGCCCACAATCGACTTTGTCAGCCACTTTGAAAAGCAAAAAGCAAATTTTGTTGTGTGGACATTTTGGTTGGATTCGGTTTTGTATCGCAAAATATAATAAATTTACTGCATAAATATAGATCGCATTCAGCTTTTCGATTGATTCACTTCGATTTAACGCACTTGGAAAATTATTGAAAAAAACTTTTGTGTTGACTTTCACTTTCACAATACTTCAACGCCTTCCCCAACGAGTCTTTACTAATTAAGGGGTCTTTGTTCCGTACCATAAGTTCTCAAATATCCTTACAAAGTACATATTTAACCATGTGTTCAAATAAAAAGAGTGCTTTTGCGCCGTAAAAAAATTCCACATACGTAATTGATGTTTCTACGTAAAGAGTCAAATATTGTTCTTTTCTACAAATATGTTGCAAATTTCCAATTGAATCAACATTGAAAAAAAATGTTAAATAAAATTAATATTTAAACGTTAAAGTTTGAAAAATATTTATTCTTTAATGCAAATATTTAGGCACACGTGGTGAATTGAAAGTGACATTTTATTCCAAATTTTTGCCTATATATAAGAAACCTTGGATTGGATTAACTCAATCAAAATCTTCTTTTAACGTCTAAAGTTTCTTCGATAAATAGAGCACAAAATGCGTTTTGCTTTCTTGATGTTGGCCTTATTGGCAGTACTTGCTGTAGTTTCAGCCCAATGCAGTGGTGGTTCTTCTAGTGCCAACGCAAATACCAGCGCAAACCGTCTCCTAAATCGTAATGGTAATCGCAATCGCAACCGCAATCGCAATAATCGCCTAAACGGTTAAATGATAACTAAATAATTTGAAATTGATCTAAATATATGTACAAAACAAGTAAATAAATAATTATTGAAAAATATTTGACATGTTTTATTGTTGTATTTATTATCGCTAGAGTGGTGTGAAAAGTTCTAGCTTCGTTTAGAGAATTCATATTTTATTAACAATTTATGGAGGAAAACTATTCAAACTAGACAACGTTGAGTTGACCAAGCACGTAGGTCTATCCCATCTTCTGCGCTGTATAAAGATCTCGTTTTTCCCCTAATTTCCCTTTGATTGCATACTAATTCATGCTTTTCTCGCCAAGTTAAACCTTTTCCACATCATATTGATCTTTTTCCAAATCAAATTAATCTTTGCAAAAAATACACTTAAAATTATACACATATCTCTATAACTAAAGCAGCTATCGTTATGAAACTAAGTAAATATATGGAAAAATATTCTGTCTACCAAACACCTTCGAAAATGTGGAGAGGGTTGTGATTTGGAAAAATTTTAATCTAAACTAGATTAAAGATACCTAATTTAATTCAAAAAGGTTATTTTGTTTGAAACAAGTTTAATTTGTTTTTAGTTTATAGTTTGCTTTTGAAAAGTATAATTTGATTTGAAAAAAAAAAAAAAAAATCAATATGATGTGGTAAAGGTTTAACTTGGAATGGGAAAACCTGTAATAAATTTTTTCTTTCCATAAACCACTAGCTTGTTTCGTAGTATTGTTTCGAAAATGAGTTAGTCCTAGACCAGCCCCTATTTGAAAGTTTACTTTGAGAGTATCTAGGAAAAAAAAAAAAATAAAAATTTTGGTTTAAATTTTATAGTATCACTATATAGAAATGTTTTATACTTTTTTTGTATAAAATTTATCTAGAAGTTCATATGAAAGTAAATATTTTAAGCCATTTTATATAAAATTCATACTATGCCCATATAAACCAACCACTTACGCACAATAAATTCCATTATAAAAAAATATCATTCAACTTTCAATAATTACATAAGGGAATGTCGTATAGGTTGAGTTCCGTTTTTGATAAGTGGTTTTGAAACGGATGGAAATAATTTTTTTTTTTTCTGACAACTATTACTCAGGTGAAGTCCGATTATATTTCATTGTAAAGAGCTTAATTGGGCTTTGATTAGCAATTTTTAGGTCAAATGTAAATATATTTTTAAAGATTTTAATCTTATAAAGAAAAAGGTGCATTAAGAGGGATACGAACCAAAGAAACTAGGTCGTTCTAGTCGAATATGACCTTGGAGGTCCAAGAAACATGAGAAGAAAATGTAGACATAATAAAGTACTTCATAACGATATATTACTTTTAAACATCGGAGATCACCTGCAAAGTTACGTAAAAAAGACTATTTTGGCTTTTTATTGTCCAAAAAAAAAAACTTTTGTCTCCTCGGCACTCTCAAGGTAAGCTTTCAAACAAGAGGCGGTGTTTCCAAACTTTTGTTTTGTATGGAGACTGACTCTGCCTAGATTTATTAAAAAGTTCAACTAAAAGCAGAGTTATTTGTTTTGCATTAACAAATTCCTAATTAATGTTTCAACTTAAAAGTAAAATATTGCTTTTAAAATTTAAATAAAAATGCTGCAAATTTCCAATTGAATCAACACCCAGGTATAAAATATATAAGAATTAATGTTTAAACATAAGCTAAAATTTGCAAAAATATTTGTTTTTTATTGCAAATATTTGTGCGAAATATCAAATATGAAAGTGGCATTTTGTCTAGGAGTTTTGCCTATATATAAGAAACCTCTTATTGAGTTATGTCAATCAAATTCTTCTCTAACAGTTGAAAAGTTTCTCCGAGCAATAGAACTCAAAATGCGTCTTGCTTTCTTCATGCTCGCTATGTTGGCAGTACTTGCTGTAGTTTCGGCTCAGTGCGCCAATTCTTATGGTTCCGGTAATTATGGTTCTGGTGGATATTACAACAGAGGTAACTATCCCAGTGTGAATCGTAATGGTTATCGTGGCGGTTATGGCAGTGGTTATGGCAGTCGCAATGGTTACCGTAATAGTCGCCTTTACGGTTAAATGATTGCTGGTATGAAATTGATTTTATTCATTTTGCAAAATCAAAGAAAGGAAATAAATTTTAATTTAAAAATATTTTACGTGTTTTATTGTTGTTTTTATCATTGTTAGGGTGGTGTGAAAAGTTTTTGCTTTGCTAAGAGAAGCTTTGCTAGGTCTATTCTTTTTTCAACATACTAGTTCAAGTGATATAATGTATTGCAATTTAAACATCTCCGACGTGGATCGCCTTGATGAAGAAATTAAACTGGGACTAATCATGTTAGCGATTAAGAAAAGAGACTTTATCTTCATAAAACCAACTACCGGTTTTTTGCATTTTCTAATATATTGTACATATTATATTGAATAAAATTAGTGATGAGCAAAATTAGTTTTGGTCTTGAGTTTTGGTCTTGTTGAGTTTTTGAGACCAAGGCGCTGATATAATTTCATGACCAAGGTCTCTGTTTTGTTCTTGGCCACGATGATCATCAATATCAAGACTGTTTTTCTTTCAGTTGTTAATTTATAGTTCAAAGGTGTATTACGTGTATTAAAAACCCAACTGATTTGTAAATTTAAGGTTTGGAAATTGTCAATACTCAACTATGGTTTTGGTCTTGGTTTGCTCATCACTAGGTAAAATAACACATCGAGCACTTTAAAACTCCAATAATTGACTGAGTTGTGGCATTTTGAATTTTTTAAATGAAAATCTCAAGTTTGTAGATATCGCAGCAAAAGTTTATCAATTTGGCACAGGGTAGAAGTTTGGTAAGACCGATATTTGTAATTTGATAATCGACCTCAAATCAATTATCGCGTCTAAGCACTGAATTTCACCTCAAACTGAGAACCGATAAAATTGACCATATCCCTCCTCTAAAAATTTTGCCACTGAAGAGAAGGTCAGTTTTCCTTGGTTCGCTTTGTATAAAGTAAAAAAATGTAGTCCCGTCGAGCACTTTTGATTCTCCTAAGGCCCAATTTGACAAAAAGAATAATTTATTTGGAAAAATGCTGAAATGCTAGGGCTTTTCGTTTTTTGCTCATAACTTTCTTTAATTCACAGATTAGATACAAGATTTACTTGAATATTAGAGACTGTGTTCTTGAAAAAACTTTGGCGTTAAAAAATTACACTTTCTTTTTGTAGCATGGATAATACTCGGTTCCAAAAGTCGACTTTTTTCCAAATAAATTTCTTTTAAAAATGGGACCAAAACTCCTAAGAAGGGTCGCTAACACCCCTTACAGTTTCAAAAATTTTTCTTTAACCTCATCTTATCGATTGGTGGAATAAAATTGTACTTAAAATCAGACTAGAGCTCCTTAGAAGGGTCGGGAACACAATTTACAGTTTCAAAAATTTTTCTTCAACCTCTCCCTATCGATTGGTGCGAAATTTTTATTTTTTTTTTCAAATGTGCCCATGACATTTTCTTATTGATTGGACTGAGTCGGGGACGACCTTGACAGTTTTCAAATTTTATTTCCGAACCTTTTCCTTCGAATTCACATTTGCCTTTAGTTTCTGTTAGGTAATTTTTGCTCGCAAGCTATTAAATCAAATGATAAAATAGGATAGGATAGAAAGGATAGTTTTCAATGAAAATTTTCAAATTTTTAAATAAAAGATAGGATAATTTGCTGCGACCGTTTCCAGTACTTCCGTTAAAGCTAGCACCGTGAAATTTTGACACAAGACTCTCATGATAGAGTAATGTAATAAAACAAGAATTTTTAAAAATATGATTTTTGAGATAGGATAGTTTACAATTGACTTCACGATATATTCAAAACACTTTGAATTATGTTTATATCTGAACATACGGTGTAAAGAAAAAATAACTTAAGTTAATCGCTCCTGAACTTTTTTGGATTAATATTGATCATTTAAAGTCGTATTTTTTAACTCGATATTTTCTTTAATAGCTCCGGTTGAGTTTTCAGAAATTTGAAATTCAGGAGATAGTTCAGGAGTAAATTCAATCAGAAGACCAGATTAAAATCAAAAGTCTTCTGAAAAAACTAGTAAAGTTGTGTGGTTTATGTATCCCTATTAATAGTTATGAGCAAATTTAGTCTTGCTCTACAGCAATATTCGAAAACAAGACAACTGTTTCAATTTGATCCGCAAATTTTTAAGTAAGTTTTTATTTCTCATGTCCAGATCAGGCGACGGGATGTTAGCACCCCATTTATGGAATTTCGGGAAACCACTTATGCTATTCAAAAGGTCATAAAATGGTCAAAAAAGGTCAGTTGGTTTGGCTAATTGGTCAGCGATGGGGAATTTTTAAAAAAATTTTTTAAAAATTTTCAAGGTCAACGATATGTTAGCACCCCATTTATGGAAATTCGAGAAACCAATTATAACATTCGAAAGGTCATAAAATGGTCAAAAAAGGTCAGTTGGTTTGGCTAATTGGTCATCGATAGGTTATTTTTAAAAATTTTTTTTAAAAATTTTCAAGGTCATTGGAGATGTTAGCACCCCATTTATGGAATTTCGAGAAACCAATTATGTCATTCGAAAGGTCAACAAATTGTCAAAAAAGGTCAGTTGGTTTCGCTAATTGGTCAGCGATAGGGAATTTTTCAAAAATTTTTTAAAGATTTTTTTTCAAGAAACCTAAAATTTTGAAAAAAACCGTTTTTTCAAAATAACTTCAAAACGGTTCATCCTAGAAAAAAATTTGGAACGTTCAATTCCCTATAAGGGTCTCTTCAAACTGTTTTTTCGTCGGACTTACCCTTAATGAGATATCGCATACATATATTAGAGAAAATCATAACTTCAGAACAACTTGTTGTATTGCTATGATTTTAGCACCGTTCAAACGATGTAAAAACGTAGTATCAATGACTTGGCTAATTTTTGGAAAAGGTCATCTGGTATAAAAGTTATGATCTTTTGAATGAAAACATGTAAAAACTTATACGAAATCTTTCAAAAATTTCATATTTTTTAAAAAAAAAATTTACTTTTAAGATTTTTTATCCTGATACAGCTAGTCATTTTAAAGTTATGTCCTTTTGAATAAAGACAGATAAAAACTTTATACAAAGTATGTTAGGAATTAACTCCTCCTAGAAAAAAAAAAAACCGTTACTTTTGAATTTTTTTTTATAGCTCATAAGGCTTTGGCAGTTTTTTTATACTAATTAATGGTAATCGAAAGTGTTACTCTAGAACTCATTAAAAAAAAAAAAATTTTTTTTGTTGAAGTTTGCCTTAAATATGCATTTTTTCACCCAACAGTTCTCCTCTGCTTACATTTAAAATGTCATAACTTTGAAATGGCTAGCCGTATCTTGAAAAACAGACCTGCGTTGGGCCTTTTGATGAGCTATAAAAAAATTCAAAAGTAACAGTTTTTTTTTTTCTAGGAGGAGTTAATTCCTAATATACTTTGTATAAAGTTTTTATCTGTCTTTATTCAAAAGGACATAACTTTAAAATGACTAGCTGTATCAGGATAAAAAATCTTAAAAGTAAATTTTTTTAAAAAAAAAAATATGAAATTTTTGAAAGATTTCGTATAAGTTTTTACATGTTTTCATTCAAAAGATCATAACTTTTATACCAGATGACCTTTTCCAAAAATTAGCCAAGGCATTGATACTACGTTTTTACATCGTTTGAACGGTGCTAAAATCATAGCAATACAACAAGTTGTTCTGAAGTTATACATTTTCAAAGACAATCTCGCAACAGCGAAAAAAACCCAAAACTTTAAACGATTTTTGGCTGAGTCCAAATTCACTTTAGATATATGGTCCCAAAGAGTTTTCAACATAAATTTTAACGTAGAATCCGAAACTGAATGAAAGTAAGTGGAAAAAAAAATGATTTTCTCTAATATATGTATGCGATATCTCATTAAGGGTAAGTCCGACGAAAAAACAGTTTGAAGAGACCCTTATAGGGAATTGAACGTTCCAAATTTTTTTCTTGGATGAACCGTTTTGAAGTTATTTTGAAAAAACGGTTTTTTTCAAAATTTTAGGTTTCTTGAAAAAAAATCTTTAAAAAATTTTTGAAAAATTCCCTATCGCTGACCAATTAGCGAAACCAACTGACCTTTTTTGACAATTTGTTGACCTTTCGAATGACATAATTGGTTTCTCGAAATTCCATAAATGGGGTGCTAACATCTACAATGACCTTGAAAATTTTTAAAAAAAAATTTTAAAAATAACCTATCGATGACCAATTAGCCAAACCAACTGACCTTTTTTGACCATTTTATGACCTTTTGAATAGCATAAGTGGTTTCCCGAAATTTCGCCTCCAGATCATCACCATGGGAGGCAAAGGTTTTTTCAGTTTTTTCTTAACGATTATTTACATTTTTTTACAAATGCATTATGATTTTTTGACATTTGAAGCCGATTTACAACAATCCATCATAAACTTGAATTTAATGGTCACCCTAACATATCTGCACATTCAACACAAATATCCATGCCTTATACGTATACCGAAGTTCTGACTGATTTTAACTAAATCAATATTTAGGAAAAATTTGTTTTTTCATATTTTTATAAATTCTCCAAGGTCAAATAAATATTTTTATATATTTTTGTGGCAAATATTAATGGAACATGTGTCAAAACTAGAATACAGAAAATACCAAAATGATAACAGGAAATCGAAATTTCGCATCTAAATTTCATATAAATAGTGGAGCGCGCACCCGACTTGCTAAAATTCTACCACGAACGGCTTGAAAGAAATATCGAAAATGTGTTCTACTTTTACATTGGTCGCATTTCTAGCGGTAATTGCTGTGGCAGCAGGATGTATAGGAGGTAGTGGCAGTGGTGGCGGTAGCGGTAGCGGCAATGCTAACAGTACTCCTTCTAATAATGTTGTTGTTGTTAATCCCGCGGGTAATATCGTTAGTACCACTGGCAATGCAAATAATACCCCTGGCAATACAAATACTAACGGCTCTTCAACTACAACCTCTAATGGTGCCATTATCACAGTCACAAGACGTAATCGTGCTGGGCGTAATCGTGCTGGACGTAATCGTGCTACACGTCGCAATGTGGGACGTCGTAATGGAAGCACGAGCAATGGAAGAGCCCAAAGAAAAATTGTAGTTAAGCGTAATAACTAAAAGTAAAGGATGTGCCCGCATTGATATTCAGAATAATTTACATAAATATATGTATGAACTTTCGATGTAATATATAATATATAAACATCAATTATATATTGTAAATAATCGGAAATAAAATATTTTATTTATAAAATGCTTTTAATGTTTCATTGTAACTCTTATTTTTGTCAATCCGTATAAATTTTCAGGGAAACTGCTTTGGATAGTTAAGAAATACGAGTATATTAAGTTTTCAAGATGTGTAAATGTTTTCATTTGCCTTGTGAGCTTTGGAAGAAAGATTCTAAGAGTTCTTGCTATGATTCTTATGCCATGATTCTTATATTTTGGAGCTTTGATTATAAAACTTTGTAAAATTTTCCTACTTACCCAGAAAGTAAGTAGCTTGCCAAGGTTCAGTAACTAGCATGCCTGTAACTTAGAGAAGCTCTTAGCTCCAGCCTAATTTCTGCTCTGGATTACATTCTGTTCCCGGTACCGATTGATGTTTATGACATGAAGGCACTACAAAGCTGAGCTATCAGTTTAAGCGCTTACTTGTCATGGTCAAAAGGGAATCGCTCATATCACAGCCTGATGTTAGGCGATTTGGTTGCTAATCCTTCTTAAACTCAAATAAACATTTTCAGTATTGCTCACCGCATTACATGGAATGGAATCATTGTCTACTTCTATTGAACTTTAGGAGTAATACATAGAGGGTTTCACTCGAAGAAGTATTTTCTCTCAAATGGTCAATTTACAGGTTTCTATTAGACTACCAAACGACTGTACTATTTTTAAAGCAGAGGCAAATATATATCGTCCCTAACTAATGGCTAACCCAAGAAATAAATGGGCTTAACTTATAGTTAACTAATGACTAAAATTAAAATGTTGTTGGTCAAACGCTTGTCATTATTTAATTAATTACTGTGAATCCAGGCCTTAGTGTTTTTCACTTGAATAGAGACAATTTAAGGATAATCAGGCTGATTTAGTCAAGACAATCATTCGTAATCTCCTTTTATTCATCAAGGAATCTTTGGCTTTGTTTGTAAGCAAATTACTTTAAACTTTGTTTTTATTGTACTTCGGGTATTATAATAAAACATTGGTTTAAGTGTATCCGTAGAACCGTACATTACCTGTTATCATTTTATGTGATCGAAGTTCTGGGTTTTTTCCTATAAATTGAAAAAACTCTGAATCGAAAGGCAAAATGGGCTCCAAAAATTTTTATTCAGGATAAAAAATATGCAGTCTCGTGAGATTTTTTTTTGCAAAAATTTTCGTTGCATATTTTTGGCATTTCATCAAACAATACTTGTTAGATTTAACTACCCAGCAAGCATTTTCAATCGCAGAAGAATCACATTTTTTTCGCCTAGGTGATCCATCAATCGTTCGCGAAATCGCATTCTTATCTTTCGCGATGCTTCGCTACGAAGAAACTGTGCGGTTGTTTCGAACCTTCGAGAAGAATCCGGATAAATTTCCCTAAAATGAACCCACAAATGAAGAGTCCAAGGTCGACTTCCCATGATATTTTTTAAAGCAAACAAATAAACTACGCCGTATTTTTTACGATTCTGTTTTTACGTCTTTACTTGGTAAAAACTATTCATACAAAATGGCGATATAAAAATAATTTCGTAAGAAATTGCAAGCTTTTGTTCAATAATCCATCAAAATTTATGTGCCATTAAAAATATAATCATATGCGGTTTTTTTAAATGACTCGAAACTATCAGACAGTATAACCCATCGCCTAAGATGAAAAGACGATCTCGCAGGTGATTTATTAGTTCACCTCGCTATTAAAATGAAATTCTTCCGCGATTGAAAATGTTTGCTGGGATATTTTATGACATAAAAAAATTTGACAATGACAATGAAACATATGTCAAGGGAAAAGCAAATAATCACTTAAATTTTTTAATTAAATAAATAATAAACATTTGTATTTGTGTATGCATATCTGCAAAAATGATAAAATGATGTCATATGACATTCAAAATAAAACAGACCTTGTTAAATTTGCAAAAATTTAAACTTTTATTAAAAAATTATTTTATTATTAATATTATTTACTTAATCGTACGCGCTGACTTTAATTATTTATGGTTAGATCAATATACGTATAAAATCAGCTTAAACTCATTTGTCTTCTGGCATTGCCATTAAAGTCAACTTTGGAAAATTAATCCATGGAAAAAGATGGGGTTGTTTAATAATTGGATTTTTTCATAAAACGGAATTTCGCAAAAACATTTTCTGGAGTTTTTGAGTTTTTAGTATTTTCTGAAATTTTCCATGGAATATTTTTGTGCGATATCTTAATCCACTAAAACAGAGTAAAAAAAGATCCATAAAATCAGAAGCTAATAAGTTATGATACTCAAAACAATTTTTCCTTGTGCGATTATTGGAATAATTTTAGCTAAAAACAATAAATGTGTTTTTTAGATAAGATAAGTAGACCTTATATTTCACAATAAATTTAAGGCACTTTAATGCGTTATATCCTAAGAGGGAAAATTTCATGCTCTTCTGAATCAAGCGTTTTTCCCCATAGAAATTTAAAAGCATTTACACAATGACTTTTTGTAAGGCCAAAGTAAGAACAACATGGGTGATTTTTTTTATTTTTTTTGCTTTATTTATTTTTTTTATTAAAATATTTTTTATTCAACATTTTTTTAACTCACTTTTCTATTTTCCTTTCTGTTATTTATAAACTTTTGTTTAATTGAATTGAAATTGTTCACACAATGATTCCATGTAAGGCTGCAGTAAGAACAACATGGGTTCGAACCCAGCGCGGGTAATTTTTTTTTACTTTTTTTATTTTTTTTTTGCTATATTTTTATTTTTTATTAAAATATTTTTTATTTCATTTTTCTATTTTCCTTTCTCTTATTCATTTATTTTTGTTTAATTGAATTGAAACTGGTAACATAATGATTCTATGTAAGGCTGTAGGGAGCATTCGAATGTCAAATTTTGTTTGGCCAACATTTGCTTAATATACAAACTAATACCTCTTTATCGTGTCGGGCAATGGTGTAGCGGTCTAACGAGTTGGTAAATGTAAGTAAAAATAATCTGTTTTTATCTATCACACGGACGGTCGTGGATTCAAATCCTGGTGCTGCCAGTTTCTATCTTGTCGTGAGAAAACTCAGGCAAAGAATATCTTTGATAAATACAAGTTCGCAGAGGATGAGGCAAAAAAATTAACTAAGAACAAGAAAAAGTCTTATTTGGAGCACAAAATTGAACACATCAAAACTAATTTCAAATTTATGTTGAGTTCTTTCTCTTTACATACTTGAAATCTATAAAAGAAAACCTATGAAAAATTTATCTTTTTGTTTCCTTATTCATTTCACATATTTCAGGAAAGCTCTGTAAAAACTGACGAACTTTGAACTTCGATTTCTATAAACTTGAGTTTTTTTATTTTTAGATTTCAAAATGCCAGAAATTTCAGTTTTTTTAAATTTTCTGGTGATTGTGGGGTTTATTTTATTCAAGTTACCTTTTTATGACCTCACAAAAATTTTAAAAAAATTCTCAGGTCACTTTTTTCATTATTATACTTCACTTTATCCTTCGGTTTGTAATGCAAAGAAATAGGAGCGGAAGGTATAGATCACCGTCATCTCCTGAGTCGATATAGTCATGTACGTCTGTCTGTCCGTTGAAATCATTTTAATATTTTTTGAAAGCAATATAATTTAATGAAATTTAGCACAGTAGCTCTGTTGATAAAGTTAGCTCGATTTATTGAAAATAAGCGAAATCGTTCAACGGACACGCCTATCGCCCATACAAAAAATATATTCAAAATGCAACTGGAGCATTTAACACGACAATGTAACCATAACACACATTAATACTAAGGACGGTAAGCGAAAGCTTTGAGCAAAACTAGGCAAACTCGGAAGAGAGAGCTATCATCCCCCTTATAAGCAAACGTTTCAAAATGAGATACAGAAAGCGTTTTCGAGATAGTCCAAGTAAATTTCACTCAAACTTTAAGAACTATAAACGCAAGCTCGGAGCAGAAACTAGACGAAATAAGACTTGAGGGCGTAGCACCGCCCATTTAAGCAAGATCTTTATAATGCCATTTGATACTCCATCGAAATTTCACTCACACTCAGAAAAAAGATAGTTTGGAAAGCATTTGCGGCAAATTAGCTAATATTTAAAACAAGCACCTAGTATTCAAAACAAATATTAATCTTTTATCCCAAGGTATAAGTGTTGGCAGCACATATTAGAAAAAATACATCAGTTGATACAAATAAAAAATAAGTCGCCGCTAATTTTTCTGTTAGTTCGACGAAAAATTTTTCAAACATTTCATGAATTGTTGCACACAAATCTTTTTATTGCTTGCGACAAATCATAAAAATATTTCAGTGAAAATTTTGAAATTTAAGTTGGGTTAATTTTTTTATTTTCTAATAAAAAAAGGTATTAAAATAGCAAAATGGGGTATTATTGCTACATCAGGTAAAATAAAATTAGCTAGGCTTCCCTAATCTTAAGCCAACAATTTATTTTACGAAGTTATTTTACTTGTATTATATCATAAACAACTTATCATTTACAGCAAACGATTATCACTTGAAAAAGTGACGCGACTTGTCAAAAATTTAGCTTTTGGTTTATTTGTGACAGCAGACCGCAGATGCTGCAGTCAAGTGCAGTGAAAAGTGAATTAATTATTGCAAATTTAATAAAAAGGTTATTATTTGTGCATAATTATAATAATAAAGTGTGTTGTGATGTGTTGTGCTCAATTTACATGAAGGAATATACATATATACGTGCAGTCAAATGTTACAATCAGACGCCTTGCAAAATCTTGCCCCAACTGGAAGACTTGTAATAACTCGATTATTACCAGACGGATTTATTTCTTTTAGCACTCATTCTTTTCCTGATGAAATTTTCTTTCAACTGATACCACTTTTGTCTATATCCAGTCAGAATTACAAAAAATGCTGCTATTCTTATTTCTGTAGTGCGTGGCGGTAAAACATAACCTCAATTGCATGGAAGATTCATAGGTAGCAATAATAATAGCAATATCTTTTGTAATCCTGACTTGATGTAAACAAAAGTGGTATCAGTTGAAAGATAATTTCATTAGCAAAAAAGTGAGCGTTCAAAAAAATAAATCCGTGTGGTAACAGTCGAGTTATTCCAAGTCTTCTACACATTTGCAGTCATGCCTCGCAGCAAGTCGCATTGCAAAACCTTGCCCAAGTGGAAGACTTGTAATAACTCGATTATTACCAGACGGATTTATTTCTTTTAGCACTCATTCTTTTACTGATACCACTTTTGTCTATATCCAGTCAGAATTACAAAAAATGCTTCAATTTTTATTCCTGCAGTGCGTGGCGGTAAAGCATAACCTCAATTGCATGGAAAATTCTTTTGCAATCCTGACATGATTTAAATAAAAGTGCTACCAATCGAAAGATAATTTCATCAGCAAAAAAGGGAGTGCTAAGAGAAATTAATCCATTTGGTAATAGTAGAGTTATTACAAGTCTTCCACTTGGGGCAAGATTTTGCAAGGTGACTTGCTGGAAGATATGACTGCACATATGTATATATATGACAAACGATTAAATGCTTTCAATCATAGGTAAAATGGCTGAGATCTTTGAAGCCCTACAAGTGCCCTGCAAAGAAACAGTTGAATTTGTGTCAGTTTCTGGAAAATGAGAGTTTTCTTACGATATATTTTACGCTGAGGACACCGAATGCAAAAGCATTTACTATAGCCCAGCTGAAAACGGAAAACCAGCAAAAGGTTAACTTTTTAATGCCTATTACAACAAAAAAAACTCGCTGTGAAAATCTGGTGTGATATCACGAAGGAAAATAATTCAAGCTGAAAGCTGTGCACCCAAATTTGTAAAAGAAAATGTGGTTCCCACTTCAGATATTGAATCCAGTATTCAACTTCTGGAGAAATACGTAGCTCCATGGCGTACAGTTGTCGAAAAATGGAACATTCACAAAGAAGAAAATTGCTTAAAACTGAGATCAGCACAAGAGGCATTGAATAGGTAAGAATTATAAAATATTGGCTTCTTACAGTTTAAATTTGTAATTTTCATTAGGTCGCCATTGACGCAAAACTGCGATACCCCACGCTTATATCTTTGGATGCAGAGATATTCCATTATGTACATAGCTGAAAAAAAGTACAACGTGGCAGAGAATTGAAAAATACCCATGTGCGGAAATACCTTCAAATTTTACCAAAAACAAGTAAGTTTTCCACTTTAATTATTAATAAATTTAAAATTGTTTTTTTTAACAGGTTCGACAAATCAAGATTAAATAAGCCTGCTTATTCTACCCTACATTGTTCCAGCTACTGTTATTCAGAAAAGAATAAAGCCTAGTAATCTTGAAGTTCAGGAGAGCTTCGTCCAATATTTTGAGGTAAGAAGCTTATAAATACTTTATTATTGCACTTAAATTTATTATTATTATAATTTTTTATTATTTTTTTTCTTTAGCATGTTACAGAGTGAATTCGATGCCGATAACGACATATACATATATTGATATTGAATATCCTGAGAAATCTAAGCAAATTTGGATTTATATTGAAAGGGTATTATTTGAGTTAAATATTTCTAATACATCCTTTTCTAGCATTGATTTCAAACATAAAAATCACAGCATTCGTAAGTTGTGCGGATATATTTTTATGCTGTCAAAACTTAGAAACAATAACTTTTGATCCACATTAACAATTCTTTTTTATTAAAAAAATAAACGAATTAAAGTCGCTTTTAATTGAAAATCTAAAAAATAAATGTACGTATAAGTATACGGAATAAATTAGCCGTTAAAAGTATGTAATTAAATAAAATTTGTGTACTTATTTTAATATGCAGCAATAAATTTTTGGATGTTATATATTTTTTTAGGTTTTTAACTATAAAATTTAAAAATTGTATTACAGCTATCTTCAAACTATCATCTCAAATCCATAATTTACACAAATATATGCATATGTATAAATTTATTGAATTTTGATTAAAATTCAAAAATTTTCAATAATATATGTATGCATATATTTGAGTGAAATGTGGAATTTGAGTGGAATGCAAAAACTGCATTTTTGGCACAAACACTATTTTACGACCAACCGAATTACTCGTCACAAACAATATGAATGTTTCTCGTTACCAATTTTCATATTTACAGGAAACATTAAAATTGTTTCATTCAAAAAATAATTATAATTTTCCGCAAATACTAAAGTAGTTCCATCTATATCACTTGTGGTGAACAATTTTTTTTTTTGAGTGCAGGCACTAAAAACTACAAATGCGTGCTCTGAGTAAAACCTGTGTGAATTCGGACAAGAGGTCGTGGCACCTCTCGTACAAGCAAAATTTTCAAAATATTGCACTGTAGGGCATTTAATGTTAAGCTAGGCCAAAGGCAACACTCTTAGTAGTTTCTTTTTAAACAGTCTATTGACCAAGGTTCGCAAATTTTGTAATTATACGTACCCTTAGGACGCTTCATTTAGTGCAAAATTATGAAAAATTATTAATTTTTGTAGTTAATGCTACAAGTTATTAGAACCCCCCCCGTAAATTATGTTATAACTGCTTTTATATATATAAACACATATTTGTCTTTTAAATTTCAATATTATTGAAGGTCAAATTTTGTTATATCATAAGTCTGACTGATTTCAACTAAACCAACATTTAAAAGAAAAAAATTGTTTTTGCATAGTTTTCTTAAAAAAAAAAAAAATTAGAAAGCAAAATAAACATTAATTTTTTTTATCGCAAATATTTATGCAACATGTGCGAAAGCTTAAGAAAAATTCGCTAAAACGATAACTGGATAACGAAATTTTGCATATAAATAGTGGAGCGCGGATATGATTTGCATAAATTCATCAGTGGACGGCTTGAGAAGAATATCGAAAATGAGCTCTACTTTTACATTGGTCGCTTTTCTAGCGGTAATTGCTGTGGCAGCAGGTTGCATATTAGGAGGTGGTGGTGGTAGTACTAATAGCCCAACTCCATCAAATACCATTATTGTTCTCCCTAGTAATAATAATAACCTTGGTGGTGGTAGTGGTGGTAGTGGCGGCTCCGGTATTAGTTATCCTTCCTACGGCTCCACCCTTGCTGGCGCGTCCGGAAATGCACGTAAAATTCGTATACGTCGTAATAGAGGTGGCAAAGCTGGAAGTCGTCGTAGTGCTAATCGCCGTAATGGCAGCCGTGCCGCCACTACTAATGGCAGCCGTGCCGCCAGTGCTAATGGCAGCCGTGCCGCCAGTACTAATGGGAAGAAAATTAAGATTATACGTGCAAACTAAAAAGGTAATAAGAAGGCCGAGTTGATTTGCAGATTTATTTCCACCACATATGTACATATATTCGTATATAATATGTAACAAAGATTATAAAGAATCGAAAATTAAATGATTTATTTTTAAAATCCCAAAATTGCTTCAATGTTTTTTTCTTTTCAATAAGTACAGATTTCCAGGGAAATTGCTTCAGAGTGAAAGATGTTCCACAATGTAAAGTGAATTTTTTAATGTGAAACAATATTCTTGAAATTAAGGATCTTGAATTTTTAAGATTTCAGTGCATATAGTTCGTAAGAGTTTTTATTCGATGATCTTAAGTCATTTGTATACATCACCAGTTCAGTGAGTTCAATAACAGCTACGTGGGCTGCTCGATATATTTCCGGCCTAATAAAGAAAATGCGAAAATTTATTATCAAAAATAGTTTTATTGATTTTCAAAGTATTCTCCAGCATGATTTATACACTTTTGCATGGGCTCAAACCATTTGTCGAAGCACTTTTTTCACTCCGATTGAGACACCTCCAGAACATGGTTTTTGAACGCTTCAACAGCATCTTCTGGCGACGAAAATCATTGATCACGCATTTTATTCTTGATGTGCGGGAATAAAAAGGAGTCATTAGTTACCAGGTCAGGGCTGTACGGCGAATGACTTATCAATTCGACGTTATGGTCTGTCAAAAAGGCGCTCGTTCGAGCCGATGTGTGAGAGCTCGCATTGTCATGGTGAACACTGATTCGTCTTCTCTTGTTCGTTTTTCGAATTTCTCCAAAAACTTCAGGCAAACAAATTGTGGTGTACCACTCAGAATTGACCGTCCTACGTTGCTCAAGAGGAACAGTCGCCACATGACCAGTTTTGTCGAAGAAACAGGCGACCATTTGCTTCGAAGTGCTTCTTCCACGAACAACTTTCGTTGGATTTGGCTCGTCTTCGAAAACCCACACGGTCGATTGCTGTTTTTTTTTTTCGGGCTCATACGCATATATCCATGATTCGTCACCTGTGACGATCTTATAAACGTCTTTTGAAGCACCGCGATCGTATTTTTTCAACATTTCTTTGCACCAATCAACACGAGCCTTTTTTGAGCGATTGTCAAATTGTGCGGGATCCAACGAGAACAAACCTTTTTTACGGCCAGATGTTCATGCAATATCAAATATATGCTAGTGAGAGAAATGCCCAAAAATGCTTCTATCTCACGGTATGTCACATGACGATCTTGCATTATCAGATCACGCATGGCGCCAATGTTCTCTGGCACAACGGCCGTTTTTGGACGACCTTCACGGAATTCGTCTTTGACCGAGCGTCGGCCACGATTGAATTCATTAAACCAGTTTTTCACTGTGCTATAGGATGGTCCTTTATAGCCATACAAAGATTTAAGTTCATCAATGCACTCTTCTCGTGATAATCCAAGTTGAAAGTTGTGAAAAATGATCGCACGTAAATGTTCACGAGTTAATTCCATTTTTTTGCCAAATTGATTTTTTCAAGTCACTGTAAACAACACAAATGATGGCCGTACGTCAAAACGTTCGGAGTACCAATAAAAATGTAAGATTGCACCTGGCAACACTTAGTGTTGCCTAGGCCAGAAATATATCGAGCAGCCTACGTATACTTTTCCGACGCAGAATTTTGAAGAAGGTCTTTCAGAATTGCTGGTTATGCCAGAAAATAACGATGATGCGCGTGAACTAATAAAGCAAAATCATCATCGTAACCTTATGATGAGAATGAGGACCCTAGGGAAAAAATTATTTGTTTTAAAATTAAAAAAATGTTATTTTTCCACCTTAAATGGACAATATCTAAAACGCTACAGAACGTACGCAGAGAAAAAACTTCAGATTCAGATTAAGCTGCTCAAAATTCATATAAGACGTAACAATTTTAAATTTATAGCAACAATTTTTTCCCATTACTATAAGGATTTGTATACCCTAAGCCCAGGGTATATTGACTTTGTCCTTCCGTTTGTAAAGCAGAGAAGGAGGTGCGGTAGGTATAGAATATTGATCAGCGTCACCTCTTGAGTCGATAAAATCATATCTGTCCGTTGAAATTATTTCAAGCAAGATAATTCTATGGAAATTGGTACACTGCCTCCGTCGTCAAAGTTAACTTGTTGGATTGAAAATAAGCGAAATCGATCAATGGGCACGCCCTACGCCTACACACAAAAAAAAAAAAAAAAATTTGAAAGCGCAATATTAAGACAAGCCCTGAGCAAAATAAAGGTGAAATCGGACAGGACAGGCGTGGCATCTCCCATATAAACAAAAGCTTCAAAATGCTATACTGAAAAGATTTTTGCTATAGTCTAACAGAATTTCAGTAAATGCAAGCTCTGAACAAAAACAAAGCGAACTCGGATAGGAAAGCGTGGTACCTCCCATATAAGCAAAAGTTTCAAATTATTATACTGAAAGCGTTTTTTGAGGTAATCCAACTAAATTTGCACAAAATCTGAGCAAAAAACAAGTGAATTTGGAAAGAAGGCGTGGCACCCCCAAGTAAATTTTCCAAAATACTGTAGCGTAAGGTTTATAATTTTTAGCAGGCGGTTTTTAGTAACAATACCATCAAAAAATATTGTTTTCATTGTTTTTTACCATTTCTCATCATTGCATGGCGGGTAAAAAATTGTTTTTTAAAACTAAAAGGTCGTAAAAAGTCATGAAACGCGTAGAAAACACAAAAAAAAAAAAATTTAGGTTCCAACATCCTAGGGGGAACCCTTTGTATAATTTTTTTTTTCCACTAAAAGTTGTAAAAAGTCATGCAACGCATAGAAAACGCGATTTTTTTTTTTTTTTTAATTTTTGGTTCCGGCACACAGTGTTTTACGTAGAACAAGCTAGGTGGACAAAATTCATTAACAGATATCTAAATATTAGTAATGAGGTAGTGTCAACAATACCCCCCGTACATAGTATACCTACTTTTTTTTGAGTAAATATATGATGGTGACAAAAAACTGAGTGCAGAAGTCAACATATGAGTGTAAGTTCAATTTCAAATATTTATTATTTTCATTAAGCAAAAAAGCAACTTGATTTTATTGTGGCAAAATCAATATTTTGTGACAATTTTAGTAATGGATTTTGTAGCAAAAAGAACGTATTTTATGTTTTAGTTTAAGTTTTTTCATTTCCTCCTTTGGGTAATGTGTAAGAAAGCATCGAAAATAGATAAAAAAGTTATTCTTTTTTTTTCGTTTTCCAACTTAAATGGAGACGAAATTGCATGTACCCGCTTGTACCCAGTTTAAATTTTGGATATATGTTAGCTGCATCTATTCCCTTGATGAATATATTAGTTGCAACCTGCGCACTGCTGTTCATCTATTTTATTTTAATTTTTTTCAGAATACCTTTAAATATATATATATTTTTTTTTTAAATTCATATTCGAATTTTTTGCTTTGTCTTAAAAAGGTCACAATTTTATGACATTTCTAGTGATGGATTTTATAAATGAAGGTTAGCGTTTTATGTTTGAATAAGATTTTTTTCATTCCTTTCCTCAGGATATGTTTCGAAAACACTTAAAAAAATAACTCTTAGTTTTATTATTTTTCAACTTTAAAGGAGCTGGAATTGCATGTACCCGCGTGTTCCCAGTCTAGAATTTAGATTTTATTTTAATTTTTTCCAGAATACCTTTAATCATTTTTTTATTTTAATTTATGTTCGAATTTTTTGCTTTGTTCTTAACGTCTGTTATATGTATGTATGTGTATTTGAAAAGTTCGAAATTTTGTGACAATTCTCATGATGGATTTTTTCACAGAAGAAGAAGTTAGTATTTTGTGTTTAAATAAGACATTTGTCATAACTTCCTTCAGGGAAAGTTTCGAAAACACTTAAAAAATAACGTTTATCCCTGTGTATCCAGACAAATTTTTGGATATAAGTTAGTTGTACCTGACCATTGAATTACAACTATTTCATTTTTTTAAGATAATTTTCACTCAATCTCAAGAAGTGAGTTTTTTCAAGAGTGCCTTAAGCATGACAAGGTCAAAAAAAAATGACTGTCTTTACGATTTAATAGTATCAAAATTCAAAGTGTTTGATGAAACTGAAGACTGTGTGAGGGTAATTAAAGAGAAAATTACCAACTGTTCTTCAAAAATCGATCCAAAGTGAGTTTCTGCAGGGAAGTCGAAAGACCGCTTTATGATAAAGTTTAAAAGCTGGTTGGATGGTGAGGATTTTAAATTTGGTATATTTTCTTCACAACCAATACCACGAATAAGGATTTATTATCTATGCTACTCTTAACTTCTGATCCTTTTATAAACTTCTTAAGAGAAATACCAAAAAAAAAAAAGGGTGATAAATTGTGTGCAGAAGTCTTAAAACTAAATATCCCTCCTACAATAGTTCCACAATCACGACCAAATATCTTGCCAGAACCTGAGGAAGATTATATTGTATCAGATTCATCGGATGAAATTAACGATAAAACTGAATAGTAATTGAACATTTGCCAAAAAAGAAACAATAAATGTTGGTTTTTATACTTTTTCCAACATAAAAAAATTCTGTTGTTTTATTTCTTTTTTGGTTTTTTGTATAATTTTTTTAGAGAGCTATTCAACGATACCAATTTTTGCGGGTTCAAACCCTCTCTATTAAGATCTTTTTCCTATATAGCTTTTTTCTATATATATGAATTGAAAATATTGAAATAAAATAAAATTAATCTGTATGAAAAACCCCCACTGAGCAATTCCTGGTTATGATGATGATCTATGCCGAATAAGAAAAAATGTTTCAGACAAAAGTGTCGTATTTTTGAACGTAAAATCAGAATCCGCAATAAAAATTGGGAGTTTTCATATAAAATTTTGAAGTTTCTTCCGTCAACCGCGGAAGGAGAGGTGTAGAGGGTCAAAATTGGTATCGTTGCACTGCCCTCTTAAAAATATTGGGGACGTGTTTTTATTTTTTTTATTTAACGTGCAGCATTAAAAACACTTGACCGTTCCGGAAATTTTGGAACACCCTGTATATCAAAATATTAATAATATGTCGTAATAAGGCTTACACTACCCAAAAATATCAAAAAATAATTTTGTCCAGCTAGCTTGTTCTACGTGAAACACTGTGCGGCATCCGAGGGGGACTCCTTGGATGAAAAATATTTTTTGAAACTGAAAGGTCGTAAAAAGTCATGTAACGCATAGAAAAAAGGAAAACAAATTTTTTTTTAAATTTTTCGGTTCCGACATCCTAGGGGAGACCCTTGTGTAAAAAAATTTTTTTTTAACACTAAAATGTTGTGGAAAGTCATCAAACGCGTAGAAAATGCAAAACAAAACAAAAGAAAAAAAAAAATTTTGGTTCCGGCATCCTAGGGGGAACTAAAGATGCAGAAACACGCGCCATGCCCAAAAACTTATAAATATAAATTTTGACGAAGATCGGTCCAGCCGTTTAGGAGTCTATAAGGAACATACAGACAGACATACAAACATTCATTTTTATATATGTGACCGTGCATTGGAAAAGAGACCTTATCTTCACAAAAACCAAAACTGTTTTTTTTTTTTTTTTGTATTTTCTAAAAATTATAATTATATTTATTTCACTAAATTAATTATAATTGAAAAATTGCAAGTTTGAAAATACAAAACAACAATTATGATATATCAATACGTATAAACACACAAATAAAACTGGCAAAAGTCGGCTTCGCAGCCGGGCAAGGCTGGTGCAGTGGTAACGACTTCTGCTACCAACCGCGAGTTGCTTGGTTCAACTCCCGCCCAGGCCAAAAACACAAAAAGTTTTCAAACTTGCAATTTTTCGATTATAATTAATTTAGTGAAATATATATAATTATAATTACAGCAAAAATAGTCTGATGAGTCTTTGTGGCGAAAGACGAAACACATGTCGCTATAGCCGTGTTTTTTTAATCCGTTCCTTGATTTGTCATAATTATGTGTTAGAAAATACATTGATAGATTTATATGTAAATCGATCTTTGCAAATATATGACTAAAAGTTCCATTAAAAATCAATTTTCTATATATAAATGTCATTAAGTAACACACTTAAAAATTCTTAAAATTTTCTAAAAATATATAGAACTTTGAATAAAATGACAACTGGATCACTTGAAAATTCCAAAACTTGACTGAGATATGGCATTGTGAAATCGCAAAATGAAAAACTGAAAGTTTGTAGATATCGAAGTTCAAATTTGGTCAACTATCAATTTTTATAGGGTAGAGTTTCGGTAAGACCGCTTTTATTGGTGTTTGTTATTTGATAATCAACCTCAAATCAGTTGTAAAATGTTCAAAACTTGTCTGAGCACTAAATTCCACCTTAAACTGAAAACCGGTAAAATTAACCCTATCTTTTAATTTAAGGTGTACTGCAAAATTTTGTGAGTGAAGATAAGGTCCTTTTTCCAATACACGGTCACATATATAGATTTTATTAAAAAAATTTAAAAAAAAAAACAAAAATGTTGTATCGTCAAATAGTTTATCCTAAATGATATACAATATTTTGTTCGCCATAATTCTTTGAAGAAAAACAACAAAATGCTTCATTGATTTGATAACTCTTCAAAAATGTACTTTTGTTTTTGTGCGTGAAAAGACCTCATTCGTTGTAAAAATCTTGAGGTGTTAACTAAAGAAATAACTTATGATAGCTTATAACTACTTAGGGGCATAGAGCCTAAATATTTCGATCTCCACCTCAGTGTTTTATGACCGTTCGTTCTGATTTTTCACATTACATCCACTTACTAAGAGCTCTCCTCTAATTTTTTCTACCTGCGGATGGCACCGAATCGATGATCGGCAAATTTTTATAGCATATTTGCTGATCGTATGTTCTGACCGTTGCAGTCGTTGCTTGAAAATCAAATGTGCTTAAGTAAGTAGTCTTCTGTTACAATATGTGAAGATTCTACCAACATCAACCACGATAAACTGTGACAAAAAAAATTCGACCTGCTAAATAAAAGAACGAAAAGGTTATGTATCTGCAGAATATCTAAAAGGGATGTCAATTGAGTGTGTTGTAAGGACTGAGAATTGCTAAGTCAGCTTCTATAATTCCCGGAGCTCTGGCTCGCGAGCAAGGTTTCTTGGATGAGCATAATGTTGAAAAAACAAATGCAAAATAATAGACCAATGAAAGTAAAAAACAAAAGAACCACACCGAAAACGTTTTTAATTCTTTCAAGTAAGAACTAAGAACATCATTCAACCAGGACAGTAGGAAACATGAAGATAAAACTTAAAATTAAATTCAAAAATACCCCTTAAATAATCAAAACATTTTATTCACAGTTTATTTTTCACATAAAGGTACCACACATAGTAAAAGTCAGTTTGCAATTGATCCGGTATCCACTTAACCAAGAAAACTTGCAAAAAGCGCCCTTAGATTTTGCATTCGATTTTGAATACGTTGTGTTGAGTTTGTTGACGTTCCATTGCCGAAGATGCAAGCCGTGGCCAAGGTCAGCACAATCAAGAAAACGAATAAGATAAATGTGAAACGCATTTTCAAGAATCTCGCGAATATTCTTCAGTACCTCGGCAAAAAGAAATGACTTCAATTTCATAGGCCTCACAGCATTTATATGAAAAAATTTTAATTTAGAATTCATAATTCATGCGTCAAGTGTCGCACAAATGTTTGCAGAAGAAAACCAATATTTACAATATTATGGTATTTATTTAAAAAAATAAATATTTCAAAACACTTTTTTGTATTTACTTATAAAATGAAGAAAATAAAGGTAAAACCCGTGCAATTTACTTAAGTATAAGTAGTACACGTGTAAGAAGTGAAACTTATGTTTGAAAAGTAGGCGTGGAGTTTTTTTGAGTGCGTGCAGTGTAAGGAATTCATGCTTGGCACCATATCAAATTTTGTCAGAATATCTCGAATAGTTTGGGATATATGGGCATATCCGAAAATAATCTCCTCTAATATGACCCAGGTTTTAAGAAAATTTTTTTTTGTTCATGTTCAATAACCAAATGAGGTGGAATATATTCCTAGATGCATAAAATGAAATTCCCAAAAGGTGAACAAAAACATTTCGACGCGATAGGGTGTCAGGAGGTCGTTTCATCTAAAAATTTTCGGAAAATCGGGATTTCCAATAGTATATATACGGAAGAGCACATATTTCAGAACTAGTAGATATGATGCTGGGCACATTTCTAAATATTCTGGAGTAAAATTCAGAAAAATCGTATGTGGGTCGTGTCGACAGAATGGGTTAAAAATTCTAAATCGCTCATTACGGCCACATAACAGTTCCTAAAATGCTGAAAAAATTCAAGCAGGTTTTTTCATAAAAAATAATTTGATTTTGTTTATGATGTTTTTTTGATTTAAGCGAGTAAAAAACGAAAAACGGTAAGTTTTGCGTAAAAACGTAATTTTTGGTAGAGTACAAAATTTAGCGTTTTTCGTTTTTTGCTCTAAACGTATGTATGTATTCTCCTTTAACTCCTAGGAGGAGCATAGGGCCAATATGAGACGTTTCCATTTGTTGCGATCACTTGCGATGACTTTGATCTCTTGCCACGACTTTCCCAATTCTTGTATTTCCTTTTCCAGCGACCTTTTCCAGTTGGTTTTGGGTCTTCCACGTCCTCTACTGTCTTGTGGATTCCACTCAAGAGCCTGGCGACATCACTTTCAAAGTCAATTTATTTTTCGTATAATATTTCTAGGAGTGTGTTTGGTTTATAGGATTTTAAAGGATTTCACAAACTCCTGGACCATTAAAGTTGATATTTTAGTCTTTTCTTCCTAACTTTTGACTTTGGCGGCCATTTTAGTAAGAAAATGGTTCCCAATTCACATAATTTCCCGGAAAATTTAGGAGGCCCCATTTTGACATGTTGCTCAGGGGAAAATTCTATATCAATTGGCATAGGTTTTCTGTACATTGGAATTATTGAACTTTTTAAAAGTGGGTAAACGGATCCGAAGTAATGCATACCTGGTGATTAGTCAAATTTTTGAAACCCTCTATCTCGTAAACCAGACTTTAAACTTTAAAAAGATTTTGTATCTGGATCGAGATCAGATATAAGTATACCATAACAAATTATTATTAAAATCAGAACCATCAAAATTTTTGTGTCTCGTAATTCTGTGGGAAAATGCCAATTTACATAGTTTTCCGTAAAAATTTGTTGGAACCATTTTAATATGTTGTTCAAGGCAAAATTCTCCATCGATTTGTATACATAGGTTTAATGAACTTTGGAATTAGTGCAAGACTCGAATCTAATTTGACTGGTCTAAATTATGCAATTTGAGAAGTCTACATTGATTTTAACGATTTTTTGGCTTTTGGGAAGAAATTCCAACTTCTTAGAGTTCAGAAACTGGTGGTGAAATTTTAAAGCCAATATTTATGTTGAACATACTGGCTCAATATTACCAAATTTCAAGAACATTTTTAAGAAAATGGTAAAAGTGACTCATACTTATGTCATAATAGATTAAGCTATTAAATAACCACCGTACTTATTTTGACATCAGGCTATTTATGCAACCACTAAATTACCTTCAGAAATTCTGAAAAAATTTTCAACTTCCTTTCTAAATACCATCTATGGGATTATTGAAAGGGATTACAGAATTTGGAGAAAAAAAGTTTTGACAGTCTAATGCAGGCACGCCCTCACGGGCCAAGTTATGAAAATCACTGTATTATTCTTTATTCTAGAAGTGCAGATCTGGGTTTAATGAAAAAACCAACTGGATCTGAGCCAAAATGGCAACACAGTATCTTAGATGTGATACATTATTTGAGGAAATATATGACAGATGTTCTAAATTTGTGAATTGTAAGGTCGAGAATATGCCTTAAAACAAATTGGTATACGAAGGTAATACAAAAACATTATTTTATTGTAAAATATGTAAATTTATAACAAAAACACAGAAATTCAGTGTTATAACTTAAGCGCGTTTCGCAGCACGATGGTTGCTCTGTTTTCTACCCACGGTAGATGCAGTACGTGCACCATTTGAACCTCTGCTGCCTGCACTGCCTCTGCTACCTGAAGCAAGTCTGCTACCAGAGCTTCTCCTAGCTCCAGAAAAACCGCCGCGATTACCATTTCCTGCTCTTTTATTACAGACTGCTGAACCATCAGTGTTTGCGTCGGTACCGATATCGTTAACTGGTGTATCGTCAGTTGAACCACCATCAACAGCAGCAGCAGGAACATCATCAGCTGAAACATCAACACCAACAGTATCTCTAGTTTGAATTGCCGGTTTGCTGTTTCTCCGTGCTGGCCTTTGGGCCGTGGCCAAAGCAATTAGTCCTACAAAGGCGAAAAATACTAAGAAACGCATGTTGATTGTTCAGAACAGATTGAACTCTGGATAATGAAGTGATTAGTATCCAATATTTGGCGGTTATTTATAGCGAAATTTCGGTCATTATTTGACATTTTACGTGGGCTTTTGCTCACAAAACAGTACAAACAAGTAAAAAATGTACATTTAGTTCTTTTTCGTAATTACTGACGATATTCAAAGTGTTTATTCAGCTGAAAAACATGAAAATATTTTATTTTTCGTTAGAAAAAAAAAAAAACAAAACTTGCATAAATACTAACTTCTATTCTGCAATCAATTATGGTACTGTTAACGCTTTACCAAAAGGTGAAATACATTTTTGACACATAGTCCTAAATTAAAGAAGCTTGAACCTGAACTTAATTTGTTTCCACACTAAAAAGACCCTTTTCAAAAATAATTAAAAATTTGGAAAATCAAGATTGAGTGGAGTCCAAAAGGCAGCTGCAGAGACCACAATGATCTAAAGTCAAGAATGGAAATTTAAAAATCGGGAAAGTCGTGGGTGGAAATAAAAGTCATAACAATAGATCATCATTCGATTTAAAGTTTAAATCAAATGGAATGATATCTTTTTATATATTTGCAATAATGAAAACGTCGAGAAAAATTAAAAAGTAATATCTTCTTTGCTAATCGTCCTTTCTAAAAATATAGACTGACTCAAATTTTGAAATTTCACAATCATCAAAAATGGATTTAGAATAAGTAAAAATTTTTTTGTAAAGTTCTTTCATACCTGTTTTATGATGAGGATATTTATTATGATCTCAAAAATGATTGGATTTCCCAAATTTTTCGCCTTGATTCAAGATATGTAAAAAAATTTAATTTTTAACTTAACGTAATCATACATTGAATGTATTCCTTAAAACGTTTCAAAAGCCTCAAAAGCCTCGTTAGCTCGTAATAGTCGTTAAAATCAATACAAACATTGACATTCTAACGAGTTTACGAAGTTCTCGATGGACTCACTTGAAGACGATTCACGGAGAGACAATCAATTTGACCATTTCGGAAAACATTCAAAAAGTCAAAAATACTGGACGATTCTCGACCAAAGAAGACACAGCTCGCAGAATGGACCAAAAATATTTGTAAGCTTTCTAAGTTTTTCTACGTATTGTAATAATTTTGTCGGGAAATTGACAACTGACTTTGAGGATCCCGTTTCTTGATTAAGAACAGCACTTTTAGACGAAGAATATCCCAAAGTGTCTAAATATCCCTCTATTTAATCTACTTCTAAGAATATGTCAGCCAATTCATTTTATGACATTACTTTTGTCCATTTATGGACTTACTCTAATAATTCCGTTGGTTTGCGAATTTCAAAAATTGGTTTTAAGAAAAGTTTTACAGAAAAGACTCAGAAATCCTACATTTTCCGTTGTTCTACCGATTTCCGCCCACACTGTATAGCTTAAAAAAATAACAAAACAAGGATTTTTTTTTGCTGCCTCAGGTAAGAATAGTACTGGGAAGAACCGGAATTTTTTAGCGAAATTCGATGCTTTATTGTGGAAAAATGTTACAATATATTTTATTCAAAGAATTGTCCATTGGAAGCTACAACATTTCTCCATCTTTCAGGAAATTTATGAATTCAATCCCAAAAAAATTGCGCCGGCTTGGCGGACAAAAATGAATCGAGCCAATTTTCGATATCTTGAATTTAAGTGAACCGTATTCCTGATAGGGCATTCTGCATCGATCGAAACAAATGGTAGTCAGATGGTGCAAGGTCTGGGCTATAAAGCGGATGAGGTAAAATTTCCCATCCGTTGTTTTCCAGATAATTTTTGACTGGGGCAGCAATATGTGGCCGAACGTTATCGTGGTGGAAAATGATTGACTCGTGTCTGGTCGCATACGTTGGCCGCTCTGCCTGGATTTTCTGCTTCAGTCGGATCAATTGTTGACGATAGAGTTGAGCATTAATGGTTTGGCCACCTGGCAACAGCTTGTAATGGATCACACCTAGCTGGTCCCACCAAATACAGAGCATTACCTTCGAAGCGTGAATATTTGGCTTCGGCTGTGATGGGCCGGCCTCACCTTTCTTTACATACGCTGTTTTGCGCTTGGGATTATCGTAATGGATCTACTTCTCATCGCCAGTGACAAAACGATGCAAAAAACCCTTTCTTTTGTGGCGTTCAAGCAGCATTGTGGACATCAAAAATCGGCGTTCGACGTCCCTTGGCTTCAACTCGTATGGCATCCAATTTCCCATCTTTTGAAAAATTCCCAAGGCTTTCAACCGTCTGGAAATTGTTGCTCAATCAACTTCCAATGGTTCTGCAAGTTCTTCTTGCGTTTGACATGAATCTTGATCGTGTAATGCCTCCAATTCTTCATCCTCAAACTTTTTCCGCTGACCAGGACGTTCTTTGCCTTCGACATCAAAATCACCACTTTTAAACCGTCGAAACCACTCACGACAGCTTGATTCAGCTGGAGCATAGTCCCCATAAACTTCTACAAGCAAACTATGACTTACCGCAGCAGTTTTCTTTGCAAAAAAATTACCCAACAGAACCTCCCGCAAATGCTGCCTTTTTCTCCAATTTTTGAAGTTATTCATCGTGAAAAATAATAATGATGCACACAAGATAAAATTGTTTTGTTGACTGATTTTGACAGCTGTCAAATGTACCTTCAAAATTACATATATATAAAGTTCGAGCTTTCACGATATTTGTTAGTACGGAAATCCAACGTCAAATTCCGGTTTTTAAGTTGTACACTAGGGGTGTTTTAGTGCACGAATTTTGGATTTTGATACTTGACACCCCTCAATTTTGTGAGGTTGGAAAAAAAAATGAGTTTGCAAAAAAAATTTTGGGGGTGGGGTGAGGGTTGGCGCATCGAGGTCAAAGATGAGAGAAAAGGAGAAACAATATTCTTACAGTCCTACAAGAGGGGCCACCTCTAGAGGGTTCAAATGTATGACCGACCCACATTATTTTTTCTCCCCCAACATTTTTACCAAACATACCTACCTCTTACCTCTAACCCCTAAGGGTGCTTCCATACAAAATTGAGATTTTTAGGAAATCGACCCCCACCACTCCCAGAGTGCCCCTAGAAGGGTCAAATGTATGACCGACCCCCATTATTTCTAGGAAAATTTAAAAAAAAAAAATAAATTGTATGACAGCCCCTTTAAGGGTTGAAAATAGGGGGCAAGTATGTGAGAGAAAAATATAGGTCGCAAAAAAATAAAGGGGGTCGGTCATACATTTGACCCTTCTAGGGGTATCCGTGGGCCAGTTAGGGCAGTGGGGGCATTTTATATAAGAACAGTATCTTTGTATGGGAACCCCCTTAAAGATTAGAAATAGGGGGTAGGTATGCTGAGAAAAAACTTTGGAGGTTGGCTAATGGGGGTCGGTCATATATTTGACTCCTCTATAGGCAGTTATGGGCCTATTTGACGATTTTCTTTCCATATTTTTCATGTCTATGACATCTATTTTGTATGGGAGTCCCCTAAAGAGTCAGAGATACAGGGTAAGTATGTTAGGAAAAAATGTTTGGGAAGAAAAAATATTAGGGACCAGTCATACATTTGGCCCTTCTAGGGGCACCCAGGGAGTGGCGGGGGTCGATTTCCTAAAAATGTCAATTTTGTATGGGAGCCCCCTTAGGGGTTAGAGATAGGGGGTAAGTAAGCTGAGTAAAAATGTTGGAGGGGGAAAAATAATGTGGGTCGGTCATACATTCGACCCCTCTAGAGGGGACCCCTAAACATTTGTATTGCTTTATGTAAATTTTTTCTCTTTTTCTCTCACCTTTGGCCTCGATGCGCCAACCTTTACACTCACCTCACCCCCAACATTTTTTTTGCAAATTAATTTTTTTTTTCCAACCTCACAAAATTGAGGGGTGTCAAGTATCAAAATGTTGTTACTAAGGATCTCCATACATTCTTAAAACACCTCTATTGTACACCCAATAAGAATATCTCAAAAATAATATGCAATGATAAATTCTGAGCCCAGATTCGAAATCAGCATAGCAAAACACATTATTATGGTTGGAAAAAAACATTCTTTTAATAACTTTTATTTTTAAATGCAAGAGTAAATTATGAACAAAAATTAAATATAAAATATGAACTACTTAAACACGTCTCAAAACTCGTTCGACACGTTGTCTTGCTGCAGCTAAGACTTCGGAAACACGAGGTGGGCCTGCACCATTTGATCTTCTGCTGCCAGCGCTACGTCTGTCTCCTCGACCACCTTTGCGGCTACCACTTCCTTTACCTTTATTACAGGCTGGAGACTCATCAGTGTTTGTATCGGTATCACCATCGGTAGAAGGTTCTTCTTCAGGAACTTCAATAATAATAGGAACATCATCAAAAACAGGAATATCAACAATTGGGGCATCATCATCAACAACATCAGTAATGTTTAGAGCAGGAATTTCATCAATAATCGCAGCATCATCAGCAGAAACTTCATCGTCGACGGGAGTATCATCAACAACAGTAACATTTAGAGTAGATACATCAGCTGGAACATCAAAATATACATCAAAAGGATCGGCAGCTCTAAGTTGCGCAGCGGATAAGCCTAGAAGACCCACAAAGGCGAAAAGTACTAAGAAACGCATATCGATTGTTCTAACTGATTGAACTCTAGATAGTAAAGTGAGTAGAATCCCGTATTTAGCTGCTATTTATAGTGAAATTTCGCTGACTGTTTTTAACATTAAACTGTTTTACGCATGTTTCTGTAAGTAAACGTTAAATCTATTTATTCTCATTGTAGTTTCAGCTGAAAAAGGTAGAACGATTCTGTTTCTCGTAATAATTTTGCGCTTTAAGTTCATGTTAGCAATTATGATACTTTTGGGGTCTTACCAAGAGTTTGACAAAAATTTCTAATGCGCCGTCTTTTCTTCTATAGTTCTGAAATAGCAAAGCTATGTCTGTTTATTTGTTCAATTTATCACGAGTTTTAATATTGACTTTAGCAACTCCATTCTTCTCACTTTAATTTTAATGTTAAGTCAACATTACAAACCTGGCCAAATATTTATTCAATAAATATATAAGCGACACGTGTTGAACCGTGGATAATAAACATAAAACTCAGTTTTTACTAAATTGCCACCTATAAATAGTAAAGGGTTGTCGAGGATTTCAACAGTTTTGTACAAAAAATTTGAGGAGACTTTGTCGAAAAAACTAACACGAAAAGTTAAAAAAATGCGTTTCACTTTAGTTTTGGTTGCTTTATTGGCTGTTTGTGTCATGGTATCGGGACAATGCAGTAACAGCACTTCTACTACTTCTACTGGCTCAAGGAGAAATCGTAATCGCCAAAGAGGTTAAACGTTTTGGTGTCAATTTTCGGTTTTTTGTAATTAATGAAGAATAAAATATTGTATTGAAATTATTATAAAAATGTTTACACTTATTTGAGACACATTAAAACTATGGTTCTACGATGGTTTTACTTTTTCGAGTCGAGACTTGAAGAAAATCTCCTATTTAAGAATTAAAAAGAACGAACCAGAAAAAAAAAATCTTGTTTTTTTCACGTACGCAAAAAGATTACAAAGCCTTCTTTGCACTGGTACCTGACGACCACGCCTTTGGAAACATTGTACGCCACGCCATACTATGTACATTTATTGTCTATTGTCGTTTTGCCAATGGATAAAAAAATCTTTAGGCTCAAAGAATTAAGTAGCACTAAGTTTAAATTTTATGGACTCAGTAACGTAAGTTCCAAAACTTGAATTAAGCGATGACTTTCCCGTCTAGAGAATTTTGGAAGTCGAGAAATATTTAGAAATCAGAAGACGCGGCAGGGGACATCTTTTTATTTTTTCAACTGACCCCAAATGTATTCATTAATACTACCAGATAATTGTACAATTTTCCGGGAGAAACTATTAATATTTCTAATCTTCAATCACTTCAGTCGAGTTATCCTTAGATTCCTAATTGATGTCGCTATAGGCAAATATGACTCAAAACTAGATACTGGTGATGTAGGGGATCCATGTGGGAGTTGTTAAAAGCTTGACATCAAAGAGTCTGTTTTAAACGTTTCGTCACTGGAAAATCGACCATATTCGAATTTTACTTTTTTGATTCTCTTGTAGAATTCAAAATCTGTCATGTAGTTTTCAATAACTTCGAAAGGATTATAAAGGTTGACAACCAAATCATAAACTGGGTAGAACATAAACCCAAATGCGTCCAAAGTTATTACAACTATTATATACAGGTCTAAGCAAATCGAAACTAATACTACGTTTCCACCGGAGACTTAGCTGTGATGAGATCTATAAATCTCGTCGTTAAATCTTGCCGGCCGAAAGAGATATATATTTGACAGTAAATGTCATAAGCGGGAAAATGAAGGTTGTTTTTCCTTTTCTTCTTAATATTTATTTTCTATTTGCTTTGTCACTGGAGGCCAGGTCTGGACAGGAGGCTGAGTCAAATTTTCGAAGTCAATATTCTGCAGGGCAGTCATCACAACACGGCTCTTGTGAAAAGTGCGCGTTGTCGTTTCATAAATTTTCCACTATTTTATTATTAGAGTGAAGCACAGAGTTCTCCAGTTATGGAAACACCTTTACGTTTGTAATCGATCAACAAGATCGCTTCTGAGTCCCAAAAGACTTTCGTCATGATTTTCCCAGCCGACTGTAACACCTTAAACTTCTTAAGTGGTGGTGCGTCTTTTTTGTGTGGCACTGTAAAGAGTCCTAAGTTATTTTTTAAATTAAATTTTATTCGGGACGGACTTGCTTCGTTCGACGATAGTTTAAAGACTAATGACCCAAAAAATTAAACGAAAATTGTTCCATTTTTCAAAATTCGCAAGACCAACGGAGATATAGCAATCGGAAGAACGTGATACAGCTTAAAGGAAACCGGTATAAGTTCGGAACTTCTAGATTTTAATAATATTGATGTTATATGAAAGGTATTTTAACTGGCTACAAAAAAAAAAAACAGTTCACAAAAATTTTAAATCGGAGTCACGATTTCCGAGATATGGCGAATTTTCGAAAATTTTTACTAGTTTTTTTATTTTATAGCACTATTTTTCCAAAAATATGTCTTATTAAATCATAGTTAAAGTAACAAACTATGGAAGCCTGATCTATTTTCTTCGATATGATATATTTAAACCTGGTAAGTAAGCTAAAGAAATGTTGATGAAATTTAGCAAAACATTACAATAACACCGAAATTTTGCCCTATCTCAAAAATTATACTCTGATTTATAACTTTTAAATTCCGATTTAAGAGCCCAAATACCTTTCACATGACACCAATATTAATAAAATCCATCAAAGGGTTCCGAACTTAAACCGGTTTTTATACAGCTATATTCCGACCTATAGCTATCAGTCCTGTTCCGTAATCCGTGTGACCGGTGACTTTAAATGTTTCTTCTGCAAAATCGAGTTTTTTGACTTGTGCCGCTCTTGTTGTAAATGAGCGATATGTAAAATGCATCGGGACATTTTATCCTTTATATTTAAAGACATTTTTATTGTAAATTGCTCATAAGAATTTTTCGCTTTTATTTGCTGTCATACCAATTATGATACTTGTGGTGCCTTACCTAGGGTTTGAAAAAGTTTCTAAGGCACATTTGTTTTCTTTGCTTCTTTAGTTCTAAAATATCAAAACTATGTCAGTTTATTTGTTAATTTATCACGAGTTTTAATATAGTATTTATTTTATCAGCTCTATTGTCATTTTCATTTTAATGTTAAGTCAACATTACAAACGTGGCCAAATATTTTTTAAATCAACAATATTCTCCACGTGCCGCATGGAGAAATACAACTCATTTCTTTAAAAACTTCCGCCTATAAATAGTAAATCGTAGTCGAGAATTTCAACAGTTTAGCACGAAAAACATTTAAGAGACATTCTCGAAAAATACTTTGGACAAAAAACTGAAAGTATGCGTTTCGCTTTAATTTTGATCACTTTATTGGCTGTTGGTGCTGCTTTGGTATCGGGATGCAATAACATCACAGCTTTCGACATTGGTGGACGCTTTAATCGCCAAAGAGCTTGAAAGATTTGGAGTCAGTTTCCAGGCTTTTGTAATTTATAATGAATAAAATTTGATATTGAATTTGTCAAAAAATGTTTGTACTTATTTGCGACTCATTGGTTATACAATTCTACATTGGTTTCCTAAGTATTTTTAAGTACACAGGCTGACAGCATTTCAGACCCAGAAAGCAGACTATATATTTCCGAACGTTTTTGATGCGCTGAATCCAAATCTGGCCTCAAAAGTGCTCTATCAGCTCTGGTTTTTTAAAATGCGAACCTAAAAGTGCAAAAAACATAGCTTTTGCCTAATTTTGAGGTTATGTAGTCTTGCGAATTTTTTATTTCTCCAAAATTAAAGGTTGGCTTCTTTAAGTACAAGTCTTTTTCTTTTAAATAGCGTTGAGCTTGCTTAAATATTTTTTTTTTTTTCTTTGAGATATTGCATTTAGAAATTCTCCTATGCTTATAGAGCATTAGTGATAAGCAAAATTAGTCTCGGTCTTGCGTCTTGTTCTTGGTCTTGCTAATTTTGCGAGACCAAGACCAAGACGCTGATATTTTTGCAAGACCAAGACCAAGACTGCTATGGTCTTGGTCTTGGTCCTGCAAACGATAATCGTCAAGACCAAGACTGCTTTTCAGTATTGGTAATTTATAGTTAAAAGGTGTTTCACGCCCGTTTTGAAGATAAAATCATCTCTTATTTGAATTTTGGCATCATAAAAACCGAACTGCTTTGGAAAAATATGGTTTTGAAACTTTGAATACTCAATACCTCTTGAAATTTTTTCAAGACCAAGACCGAGGCCAAGACCAAGATCAAGACCAAGACCAAGACTCGATATTAAAACCAAGACCGAGACCAATACTCAATGTGCAAGAACAAGACCAAGACAAAGACCAAGACTGCTATTGTCTCGGTCTTGGTTTGCTCATCACTATAGAGCATTTTCAAGGCCAGATTTGGACTCAGCACATCAAAAACCTTCGGAATATACAGTGTGGTTTTTGGGTCTGAATGTTGGTTAAACTATGTCTGCCTGTGTTATTATAGCTGGCGTTGTTTGGGTTTGAAATTTCTTATTTCTATATTTAAACATTAATAGATCTTTAGTGAATTCGAAAATTTATATAATACAAGTTAGGAAGATCATAATGGCTTTTTTGCATTGGTTTCACTGGAGATCTGATGACAACCTTTTTGCAATTTCTGAACGCCGTTCTACATTTGTTGTGTCTTGATCTTGTTGTCACCGGAGTAGCATATCAAACTATCCTTGGGTTTAAAGAATCAAGGTAGGTAATATCCAAAGTATTTCTGCTGATTCCATAGTCCCGAAAATAATGATGGATTAAAAGCATACCGTAGCTTTCCAGTCTTAAAAATTTTTGAAGTCGCAAGATTATTCGACAGGGGCTTAACAAATTTATTCAGATGTCTAGAAATTGGAATATATCGCTAGAGCATAAGTTCGTTTCTCCATTTAACAATTTCCAAGAAATTTACTGACCATAGAAAATTAATTGCTGACACTGCAGGGCCCTACTCTATAGGTAAGCAATACTAATTATTGATGATGTAGAATATCTCTGTAGAAGTTGTTAAGATCCTCACTCCAAAGGGTCCGTTTTCAATTATCCTACTGAATTTACATCGCTGGAGAACCTTTCCTTCGAGGTGTTTGAATGTTTCACTTTTGAGTTGTTTGACTGTTACATCATGAAGGGTTCAAAGTCTATATTGAAGACCGCTAGTTGAATCCAAAATTACCTAAAGGGATCTTATTTCATTTTAATAGATTCTGCAATCCCAATATCAATAAATTTATGACGTCTTAAAAAAATTTAAAAAACGTGAGATCTTTTTAGGCGTATTCTTATAAGAACATCTGCATACTACCCAAAAAAAGCAAAAATATCTAATTAATTGTTCGATCAAAACTTGAGGGAACACCTTATAAAGAGCGCATTTCAATGACAATTCGACAGAAACACAATATATTCATAAGTAAGTATATGGGTTGCTAGAACAAAACCTACATACTACGTTTGTATTTTTGGTAAAAGCCAAAAACCAATTGAATCAATACGAGTTTAATTTCTAGAGCTAAATACAACAATAGTCATATGTTTAAGTAATTTTTTCTTTTTAATATTTGCTATAAAAAACGCGCTCGAAAACAAAAATAAACACATTATATTTCGGAAAGTTCTTCAATGCGTAATTTCTGGATTTTTGCTCTCTTCGAGCTGTCAGCACTGACATGGGCTCAACAATGGACGCAAATTACAAATTCGCCATATATTGCAGCATCATCAGGTATACCATTGAATAGTGGAATTAAATTTTCCAGCTTAACTCCGAACTATCAATGGAATCCTGCTCCAATTCCTGCTCCAATTCCAGCTCAAACTCCTACTCCAGCTGACACTAGAACTATCGTCTATCTTGATATTGGTCCTGATTATGATTATACACCAGTGATTTCTACTCCTAGTTACACATTTGATGGCATCATTTTTAATGCAAGATCTTCAAATCGAAATCGTGGCAATTCAAAAGTCAGATCTAATAAAAGCTCTACAAGAGGCTTTAAGCGTTCAGCTAAACGCCGTAGAAGTAAATGATGCTTGAGTGGCGAATAGTATTCAGAAGTTGGTGGCAGTTTAAGAGATAAGTTCGTTCACTTAAGTGAAATTTAATGTAAATAAAAAATTATCTCAAATAAAGTGTACATACTATTTTTTCTATATGAATGATTCCACAAAAACGGCTAGTTTTGAATACAAAAACATGTACAAATTTGACTTTCAAATGGTTTTTCTCAAAAATCGTGATTTTGAACTTTTAGGTTAGAATATCTCAAAAACCATACGTGATATAGCTATTCCAAGACCGGATTCAGATCGAACATTAATATTTACATCGAAAAAAACAATTTTTGTTTTGATTTGTTCTGTTTTTTTTTTCAAGTGTACCGTTTTTTGACCTCTTTTTAAAAAATGGTAAACAAAAGATTTTAAAAATAGTTTTATTTGGTAGTTCTGGCTCAAAAGAAAATATATATGCCATGAAAACGGGGTTATTTAAAATTAGTTTTCGACACCGTGATATATTTAAGTTTCGCTTCAGAAATGTCAGCTATTTAGATCAATCCTTTGGTTGAATTTTTTAAATTAAAAGTAGCTGCATTTATAGAATATAAAATTTCCCACAAAAAACTTAATTGATCAATTAAGTATTTTCAGAGAAATGTTCGTTCAAGATAATCTCCTGTATTATATGACACTTTTCAGGAAAATAATGAATTAACGTTCCAGAAATATTAGATTAAGAATTTGAAATTGTAATATAATGCCAATTAACGTTAAGGAGCTATGTTTTGAATTTTCCCGATGGTTCTCGCGGCTTCTGCATGAAAAAAGAATGTACTTCGTACAGACGTTGCTTTTCTATTTCACTGTTCATTGCTTATTCCTCTATACGATTTAAACGTAGCACCAAAATTACATACTTACATCAAGATGAGAGCACAACACTCTCAACCTTTCTTTATATATCTTTTCATCACATTCATTTCAGCTGTGGTAATCTACCATGGAACAATGTAGTGAGCTTTATTTTTCTCATGGTATACATCTTGCAGTATCTCAAATTTAAGTAACATTATTAACAATAACTGCGAAATTTGTTTTTATAAGTAAATTCTTATTGTGTCCCAAGTAAGTCATTTTAGAAAATTAAACCTTAAGGGGTGTGGCATATCTAATAAAATTCTAAAATGGATTTCTGATACGTTGCAAGTTTACGCAAAGAAATGGAATTTAGAGAATAATCAACTTTGAGTATGAAATTATTTTATAACCACTTGAGACCGATGGGATCACATAGGACCCCAAGGATTTTTTGATACATCAATGTTTTAATTAAAATTAGTATCAAGGAGTGCTCGAATGCTATTGCCATGCTCTGGAGAGCTGTTCAGTTAAATCTTGGCTAAAATTTTGTTTTAATTGTTTAGCAAAATACGGAACGGTTTTGTAGCTATGACCACAAATGGTACAATTTTTCGACATTTTTGTGATTTTAAAGCCCAAAACCCAATTATTTCGGGTGAGTTTTTTGGACAATTTCATTCCTTTAGACTATATCTATAACTTCGTTAAAGATAGAAAAACAAAATCTCAAACGGTCTACGACTTATAGCCGTGGCAACTTTGAAAAAGCAGTTTTGAAGTAATTTTTATAGTAAGGGAATGTATCCGGGTATGTGACGGGTTTTATTTTAGCCATAATTTTTTACTGGTCACACCGTTTCAAGTGTTTTATGTATCGTTCAAAAGGTAAGAAATGCACACAACTTTCTTTTGCAGGACATCGAAAGTTATTTCATAACATTCAAAAGTTATGGCCAATTATCTGCGTACTTTTTTTAACAATTTAAATTTTGTATCCGGGTATGAGACACCTAGAAAAATGCAATGAAAATCAGAAAGTATGATATAAAAACCCCATGACTGTGTATTAGCACCTTTAAAAATGCAATTTAAATTAGAAAATACGAAATAAAAACACCATAACTCTATGTAAACACATGTATCATTACATACATGTCGATATTTGACAGTTGCACACGATTTGGGTTCGAATAAAAAGTGTCTCATACCTGGATACATGACACTTTTTAAGAAAAGCTTAAAAGTAATGTTTTAACCATTTATATTTGCACAAACCCAAATCGTACCACAGAGTAGATATAAAACACTAAGCGCAAACGCATGACACTTCCCATTTTCAGTTGATTAAATCCAAAATATAACACTTTGAAACAGATCATAAAAAACTTTTTACAGTCGAGTTGCGACCTGAAGTGTATAACTTAAATAAGTAATAGATCTTTTCACTTCGGTGTTGGCTTAAAAACTTGGTCATAGTAAGAGGATTGACAGTAGTCAGATTGGCAATATTAATTTTGCAACATACAAAAAATCGACTGTCTCATACCCGGAGGTGTCTCATATCCGGATACATTCCCCTACTATAAAAGTCGACCTGGAGCCAAACAAGCAAAACACAAATAGGATTTTACTAGTAACAGCATGTGCTTTCGGGAATAGTATTCAAAAAGTTTTTTTTCTTAATTTAAACACTAGAAAACTTAATTCGAAGTTCATTTTCGATATCTACAATGGTCTAGGCTTCTGTCTCAACGGGATAATTATTAGGATGGATCATTTCCATGTATGACCTTATGTCACAAAAGGTTGGACTAACTAAAAATTAACTTCAAAAATAAGCTTAAGTTGTCGATATGCTTTTGAAAAGATAACACTTAACTTGTCAATTTTGCAAAATATCATCCATGAATAGTTTTTTTTTTTTAATACATTTTACAGCTTAAATATGCCACGCCTAATTTTAATAAAAACTAAAAGTATTATTTTTGAAGGAATTTTATGCATAAAAAAGACGAATATATTAAGGTGCTTATTTACCTCCACGAGTGTCAATATTTTTGGTGAGACATGAATCGATTGAGTCAACACTCGTGCATTTTCAGGCTTCAAATTTTAAAAAAAATTCCATTTGAACAAATAGACAATCAAATACTGAGGTATACTTAAGACACTTTCAATTATTATATTTAAATTCGCAATATTTGTTTTTTAAGAAATTAACGCAAATATTTATAAATAATTTTGCGAAATTTTTTCGTTATAAAAAGCCAACCTGCAGCAGGCCATAATCATACCTTCTACAAGGTCCTAAGTTTCAACTTCAGCGAAAATATCAAAATGCGTTTGTCTATACTTTTCGCCTTAATTGGCCTGATTGCCATGACCATGGCACAAAGGCCTCGTGAGAGCTATGGCTCTGGTGGTGGGGACTACCCTGGCATGGATTATGGCGGTGCTGGAGAAGGAGGATCAAGTGAAGGTCCACAAGGTGGTGGTGGCAGCAGCCGCCCACAACGTGGAGGAGGTTCACAAGGTGGTGGTAGCGGTGGCCCACAAGGTGGTGGTGGCGGCCCACAACGTGGAGGTCCTCAAGGTGGTGGTGGCGGCGGCGGCCCACAACGTGGAGGTCCGCAAGGTGGTGGTGGCGGTGGTCCACAACGTGGAGGTCCTCAAGGTGGTGGTGGCGGCGGCGGCGGCCCACAACGTGGAGGACAAGGTGGAGGCCAAGGACAAGGTGGAGGACAAAGTGGTGGCCGAGGACAAGGTGGTGGTGGCGGCGGCGGCCCACAACGTGGAGGACAAGGTGGAGGCCGAGGACAAGGTGGAGGACAAAGTGGAGGCCCAGCACAAGGTGCTGGTGGCGGCCCACAACGTGGAGGACAAGGTGGAGGCCGAGGACAAGGTGGAGGCCGAGGACAAGGTGGAGGCCGAGGACAAGGTGGAGGACAAAGTGGGGGCCGAGGACAAGGTGGTGGCCAACGTGGAGGACAAGGTGGTGGCCGAGGACAAGGTGGAGGTCAAGGTGGTGGCCAACGAGGAGGACAAAGTGGAGGTCAACGCGGAGGCCAACGTGGAGGACAAGGTGGAGGTCAACGTGGTGGCCAACGTGGACGTGGACGCAATTAAGTTTTTAGCATAAACGTATGTCTGAATTTATATTGAATAGTTGTGATTTAAATATATAACTTCAAAATATTCATAAAAAAAATAAAGAATAAAATCATAATTTTCAGTTGGTATAATTTTGGTATAAAGAAAGTATAATGGAAAGAATATATAGCAAGAAAATGGAAAAGAGGAATGTGACAGAGAATCCGCGTGGTTAAAAAAAGTTTCGAAAATTTCTGTGTATCAACTTTAAAAGCAAAAAAGCTCCTATTACGCATTACAGTTAGGTCTTTTAATATGCACACAAAAAAATATTGAACGTAATATTTATGAACGGCATTCATACATTGAAATTCATTTATTTTCAAATAAAAATTTTACATTAAAATTTTTTGATTTTAAGAACGATTCATTAATCTATGAAGAATTTTTTATTAATTTCCGTTCTTAAATTTTAAGAACTTTTTCGTACGAGTAAGACGCTTCATAAAACTACAGATCAAATATTTTAAGCATGTTTACATAAAATTAAAGAAACGTTCATAAATTTTTAGAAAAAGTTTAATCAACTTAAAATATTATTTTTAAATTGTATTTCATCTACACCTTTTGGTTCTAGACTGGTTTATGCTAAATTTCAAATAAAGTATTGTTGAAAGTTCCTTTCTACGTCGCTTTTAACATCATGCTATGTATTCTCTTGGAATTCCTAAGCATAGTTTCATGCTATGGTAAGTATATATTTTTCCATTGGGACAATAGCGCTTCAAAAAGCTCTCTCCAGTATCAAGCGCTTTCTTTTTTTAAGACGCACTACTTCATTTTATTATTGTATGTCCTTGGTATTGGAACATGAGCGTTCTCCTAATAAAAAAAAAAATTATAATAAAAAAACTTTCACCCGCATTGGGGTTCGAACCTGGGACCCCAATCGCAGAGAAATATTACTGGCTCCTTATCACATACGCTACAGACTCCTCTGACGTTTTTGTGTAAAATTTGTATTTTAAAAGTTTGATTGAATTTTTTTGTTTTCAAAAAAAAAAAATTTATGAATTTCGTTCTCATATTTTATGAACGTGTTCTTACGTTTTAAAAATGATTCATAAAAAAAATTTACGAATTTTGTTCTTAGATTTTAAGAAAAGTTCTTACATTTTATGAATAATTCATAAGCGTACGTATGCCTTGTTTAACGTATGATTGAAAATACTTATAATCAATATATGCTGTACTCGGCTCATATTCGATGAATTTTTTCGTTAGAAATAATAACTTTTTCATTAATATTATGTCCTTTTTTTTTTGTGTGTGCAGAATAAAGTGAAAAATGTTCCTAAACACTTGGTAAATCTGATAGAAAAATTGTGTACATGTTGTTTCAAGAGTCAATTCATGGCAGTTCGGCTGATCTCCAAAATATTGCAAAAATTTAAGCAAAACAAACTTGTATGTGGTGAAAAACAGCAACGAGAACATCTGATAGTCTTATGCCAATTAAGTAGTTTCAATTAAAAACAAAGATAAGATAGGTGAATTAAGCATGTGGTTGAAAGCAACGATAAGAAAAGTCCAGTAGGTAAAGCAGTTTAATCAAAGGTTTCGATATCGTAGAATCGAATGGCATCATTATTTTTCTGATTAAACGTCCATTTTTGGCGTTAAGTGAACTTTTCAGTTCAAAAAAGTCGAAATTTTTCCAAATCCCCTGTTTGAGCACTCCACAATTGAACAGAAAAAATCTTAGAAAAATTTGAAATGTATATTTTGTTAGGATTTTTCCTGACAAATCCAGTGGTACCATTTTTTTTTGCGCTATGACATTATTTTCATTCATGAAAAACGAATTTTTGATTTTTATTATCGAAAAATATCACGAAATCGGGCGTAAATATTTAGTCAACGACGGTTCCCAACGTCCGGACGGTTTTTTCTTTTCGGTCCCCCAAATAAAATTTTTTGTAGAATACTTTTGGAAATTTTTTAACCCATTATAAACAAGTTTTTGAGAAAGGGGTCAAAAAGACCCAGTGTGCCAGACGATTCAAATCTCCGCTTTTTTATCCGTTACGGATCCGTTACTGATCCGTTGGCTGGAGAGATTCCCACAAAAAAGCGAATCTTTTTTTTTTTGGAATTTCTCCCGCAAACGGATCAGTAACGGATCCGTAACGGGTAAAAAAGCGGAGATGTGAACCGTCTGGCACACTGGCGACCCTTAAAAACGGGATACAATGGGTTAAGATGTTCACATACCTTAATGTAGAATTAAGCATGGAGCAATATTTTAGAACATCTTAACCCATTATAAATAAGTTTTTGGAAAAAGGGGTCGAAAATACCCTTAAAAACGCGTTATAATAGGTTAAGATGTTCTAAAATATTGTTCCATGCTTGATTCTACATTAAGTTATGTGAACATCTTAACCCATTATATCGCGTTTTTAAGGGTCTTTTTGACCCCTTTTTCAAAAATTTGTTAATAATGGGTTAACAAAATTTCCAAAATATTCTACAAAAAATTTTACTTGGGGGACCGAAAAGAAAAAACCGTCCGGACGTTAGGAACCGTCGTTGACTAAATATTTACGCCCGATTTCGTGATATTTTTTGATAATAAAAATCAAAAATTCGTTTTTCATGAATGAAAATAATGTCATAGCGCAAAAGAAATGTTACCACTGGATTTGTCAGGAAAAATCCTAACAAAATGTACATTTCAAATTTTTCTAAGATTTTTTCTGTTCAATTGTGGAGTGCTCAAACAGGGGAATTGGAAAAATTTCAACTTTTTTTAACTAAAAAGTTCACTTAACGCCAAAAATGGACGTTTAATCAGAAAAATAATGATGCCATTCGATTCTACGGGAAAAAATACATAAGAATCCATGTCTTGGATTTCAGTTTTCGACCTACTACGAAGCTGAGATTAACTACGAACCTATGAGCATGCATTTTTAAACCACGTTTTTCAACCTTCAAAAATATATCGACACCCCTTCCCGTCATCTCTCAGAGCTAGGGTGGCGGCAATCTTCATGTCGATAGTTAAACTTTACAACTCTGCCGGTTGCGCGACAAATTTTAAACTTTCGTTTAAAACGCACCGGTCTAGTGTACATATTGTTTTCTCAGTGCATGTATTCTAAATCACGCGGCACAGGTCATAACTCACACGGACTTCCGTTTGCTGTCACAATATGAAGGGCGATATTCGACTACAAAATACCTTGTAAGCAAAAATAGTATTTCAACGAACATTCTAAGTATGCGCTGTGACCTTCTGCATCTAAGCACTATAGTCAAGGGTAAGGCATGAGTTTTAAATAAATCTAGAAATTAACTGTACATTTTATCAATTTCCGAAATCAACTAAAGTCATGTTGTATGTTTTTGTTACATTCCCAAACAGTTTATACGTTTGCTTAAGGTTACTTAAATTTAATCCAAATCATTGATTAACCCTCATTATTTTTGGTTTAAAAATAATTTTTCATAATTTTCATGTAGTCTTTAGTTTGTAGTAAATTTCCCAGAGGGTGGATAAATTCTTTGAGTGTGCAGCTTTCAATGAGAATTAATGATTTGTTAGCTGATTTTGCTATTTTTGAAATTTTATAAAGATTTCAAATAGATTTTATGTAATTAATTTCCATCTTACTGCACTGCTGTCAATTCGATTGCTGTGATCTTTTTCGATATTGTATTTTTGAATTCATTTCATCTTTCTTTTGATACAAAATAGAAGGATGTAATGCGGGCTGTATTTGAATTGAATAATATTTTTCGCTCTTCTCCTAATTTAGTTTATCGCGAACTTACGTATTTCCGACAAAGCGACCTTAAAAATGTAAAGTATGGATTTGTATGTAGCTGAAATAGGAACCTTTAATTCAATGATAACTCACAGAGAAACTTTTTAACTGAGAAACCAAAAAGCCAAGTATTATAATGTGGAAGATCCAATATATTCTATATTATTTCTGGAAGTTCGGCAAATTGCTGAAAATCGCATTTTCTGACAGTACTTCTAACTTAAACTAAACTAAAAAAAACTTCCGAAACACGAAGGAATTTGTCAAGGCAAAAGTCAATACTCCAGTATTAAAGATAATTTCGAAAAAACACTTAAATTTGATACCTTTTACGGTTGTTTATTTGCTACTATTACTACTAATTTTTGGTTGTTTTTATGATTGCAATTTCATAACCATAACATCGAAAAGAGACCAAACATAATATGCGTTTAATGTGCACAAAATTATCCAAGATTCAAGAACATAAGTAAATAAATACGAGTCAGCGTGTGCAAGATAGGGTTACCAGCATCAATATATAATAACATAATTAAATCCTGATAGCTTATAAAGGATAATGGCATTCAAAATACACCAGCATAATATAACACTTGGTACAGCGAAAGGCATTGAGGTGTAAGATGTACAATGTATTTAACTTCAAAAGGGTGGATTGTGTTGAGGAACATTGCGTTTTAAATCAAAATTTGAACAAAAGCAGAAAAATTATGAATTTGATATATTAAGGTAAATGTACCGAATTACGGGCTATTACTTAATTCCATCAATTTCTCGTTATTGTTGAAAAATAAGAAAGCTGAACGCAGTTTCAAATATTTTTGAACCAAACCATACTCTATACTTTAAGTTAATGTCAAGAAATTAACACTTTAGTTTTTTTTATAGATATTAACTTTTTAATGGTGTTTCAAATATGTTGTATGTTGAACATAAGTGTTAGGTAGCATACGAATTTTTGTAAGGATTTCCAGCATTCCATGTTTGTATATTAAATTCAGGTGTGTTATGTTAACTTAAAAATCGTTTCCTTATCGTTTTAAAGCCAAATAAATTATTTTTTATTAAGAAAACTATGTTTTTATCCCTGCCGGAATTAGGCGCATAATTTTGTTGCAGTGAACGTTATTCCGTGACTGTCACATAATTAGGAAAATAAAGGAGATCCAATTTTCGAAAATAAACTATTGATAGCTTGCAAATATACTAAAATCATATTTGTCACTTTTATGAATGGAATGATGTAATTACGGCATATGATTTTTTATATAAAATGAATAAACTTGATATTTTAGATGGTTGTTTAAAGAAAATAAATCAAATTTTAAGATAGCACGGAGTAATGTTCAACGCAAAATTTTAGTCCGGAATTATAGACAAATGCAGTGTTACTAAAAGTATCAAAAATTATCATAATATAGGGGTCATGATGCTCAAATTTAGCACCAATTGAATCCGGATAAATCAATCCTTATGAAAAATCATATATCCGATCTCAAAATTGAGTTGTAAGGCTTGGAACCATTTTAGAAGTAGAGAGTACCTTAATGTGCCGTAATTCGGTACACTTACCTTATTGTGATATCCAAAAATCTAAATCTGTACGAATTGAAGTAGCAGTTTACTAAGAAAATACTTTTGTGATATTCCCACTGATTGCTCGATGGTTAGTTCAAAAGACATGTCAACATCATCAACCAAAAGTACAAGGGACATTTTCTGATTTAGAACCGTCTGCGTTAATCTTTATAGCTTCTGATGAAACGTCACCTTGTGAGTTCTAGAATTCTCTAGACGGAATTGTGACCAAGAATGGTTTTTTCCATAGAAAGCTTGTTGCTTCTTTTAAAGTCAAATCGTTTGTTCCTGTTTTCTTTACATTTCTACCGAATGCAACTTTTGAAAAATTGACTATTTGCATAATGCGAGTGCACCACAAACATTCATCGAATACAAGAAGAGAAAACACTTAATCCATGCAATTTTCCGTTTTTTTTTTTTTTTCAATGAAAAACTTTCTTCATATGCACATCAATTTCCATCAGAGATACAATGAATAACAACAACAACAAAAACAACGGATGCGCCACGGATGCGGGTGGTAGAAACACTTTACACCGTTTACTTCCTTCGTATAGCGGCAGCTGATTAATTGCGAGCAATTAATTTAAGGTGCCTTCTTTGTGTGTGTGCTACGAGGTCGAATTGTGCTCTTACATTGGTTTGATATGTTGATGTTGTTGTTTCAAAAGAAAAACCCAACTTTTCCACAAAAAAAAAAAAAAAAATAAAACAAATTTTTTTTTTTCTAAATTTCCCCATTTGTTTATTGTTGCAGTTAGTGCAACATTATACCAAAAAACAACTTCCAACAACAACAACAAAACTATATCTATCATTGCCTACCCAATGGAGTCGTTGGACATTACAAAACAACTATTCGTACATGGTTGAGTACATACAGACATTTGTAAACAATGATTGAAATGGTAATGATAAATTTAAAGGGGGGCAAAAATAATGCCCTAAAAAAAAAGAGATTCACAGAAGTAAACTGTTGAGAAATTTAAATAAATAAATTAAGACCAAATAGACAATCCAATTTTCTTTTTTTATTTATTTACTTTTTTCAAGTTAATGATAAAAGCCAGAAAACTGAGCGCATTTATGCTCCGATAGAAAGTCCGTAATGAACTATATGAAATTGTTGAAAGTTTTCCGTAAAATATGAAGTTTCCTTGAGAACATTGCAAACACGTAAGACTGTCAAAATTTGTATTCACTATCATAGCTTTTGGAGGGTTTTACATCAGTTGTAGTATAATCTTATTGAGTCCATAGAACGAACAGAACGGCCAGAATTTTGTATGGAGATTTTTCTGGCTTTATTTTCAAATATTTTTCAGGCGTTATTTCCTATGGTGTTTTTTTCGGGAGCCAAACCCCGGCACCTGGGTGACAACTTACTTCAATTTGTGTTTGATCGCTGCAAAGCAAGTATAGTGCACAATACACGCCCTCCTGTTTCCATATCCTCATGGCAGGATTTATAAAAATCGTTCTCCATCTTCTTTAGATGGTATTCAAGGCCAAGGTGTCCTATTTTAGTGAAAATTTCAATATCTTTCTGCTTCTTATATGTTTTTCAGATGTTTTTTTTTTTTTGATGTTTTTTTTAGATGTTTTTATTTTTGGATGTTTTTTTTTTTGTATGTTTTTATTTTTTTATTTTTTTGATATTTTTATGTTTGAGTGGTCTTTTTTTTGGTGTTTTTATTTTTGGATGTTTTTATTTTTGGATGTTTTTGTTTTTGGATAGTTTTATTTTTAGATGTTATTTTTAGATGCTTTTATGGTTTTCATTTTTGGATGTTTTTTTTGGATGTTTTTTTTGGATGTTTTTATTTTTGGAGGTTTATTTTTGGAATTTTTATTTTTGGAGGTTTTAGTTTTTGATGTTTTATTTTTGGATGTTTTTATTTTTGGATGTTTTAATTTTTGGATGTTTTTATTTTTGGATGTTTTTATTTTTGAACTTTAATTTTCTTTTTTCGGATGTTTTGTATTGGATGTTGTTTTTGGATATTTTTGAAAGGAATCTCATTTTATTACCTTCATGTCCAAAGTATCCGGGCTTAGAGGTTAGAGTCACATCGTGCCTCCTGGTCGGGTTTGAAGAAGTTCGAGCTAATCCCATGCTAAGAACTAAGATGCTAAGATGATAGCGTTTATGTTGGATAAAGAGGAGTGAGTCCAGTAAGCATTCTTAAATTAACTTTCTGTCACTTTTTAATGATAATATGAAACTCAAGTAGACTCTTTTAGATGCTGTCCTTTGCGATTGCTGTGATTTCTCTTCAGGGCTATTTCAGTTCGGTTTCTGAGAAATATTATTTGCAATACCAAACTACTATGAGTTAGTAAGTTATCGATTTTGCTTATACAGTAGTTTGCAGACTTTGTCTACATATGTATGTATGCTATTGAACACTTTTTTTACACAGAATTGTAGTAACTCCTCTTTGATGTTTATTTATTTACTGATTGATAAACGACCATTGTACAAATAAGATTTTTTAAGATGTACAAACTTATTTTTATACAACAAACATTAAAGGACCCTTTATAAAGTTAATGAAATCTCATATTTTTCTACTATTTTTAAACATTTGATATCCTTTAAGCTTGAAATTATCATAAATTTAAAAATAAATTCCATCACTAATAAACTGATTAAAAATATGTTTAATGTCTTACTCAAAGGATTCCATTATCCATCACAAAAATATTTGTTCCAATGCCACACATATGCTCGAGCTCGTGCCATTAAAACAAAAGCAAATTAGGAAGAGGAAAAAAAAAAAGAACCTCCCGGAAGAAGAAAAACAAACAAACAAAAAATGCAGTATGCAAGTACTTCAAAAGGTACGAAGTATCAAGGAAGATCAGTTGCTTTATAAGATAAATTCCATGTTGAATAACATCAATCGCTGATTTTTGTAAATGTATTTGTTGTTTGCTGTGTGCATGTGTTTGAGTATCATATAGCATTCCGCGCGAAGCACGCATATCCGGCATGTGCAAAAATTTCCACTTTTGTTGAGTGTTTGGAAAGGCTAAGGATGTTGAAAATATCTATAACCGGTGAGTCGGTTATGTTTTCTTAAAATTTTTAAATAAGAATGGTAACCAACAAATCTCCCTAAAAAATATTCTCAATTTGATCGTCCGACATGATTTTGGACAACTGAAAAAAACCAATACATTCTGAAAATATCTCTAAGGATAAGTTATACGTGCCTTCCCGATTTTCGGGATAAGGTAGAATTTTTTTTTAATCGGTCTTTTTTTATTCATGTGTTGAATCGACTCACTTAATTTCTCTATCATAACATCTGAGGTATATTATATCTTTTGAAGACTTAAGCAGAATATTAAAGGGAATATTTTTATGAAAAACCTTAACCCTCTACATCCCCCACAAATGGGTAGTTTTTGACCATTTCTCAATAAATTACCGTTTAAAATGGGGAATAATGGATCAATATGTATCCATTTATTTGCCATTAAATTTCACTAATAGTTGCCAAACACTAAAAAGTCGAAACTTCTCCGCGAAGGCCAAAAAATCGTCAATATCAATAAAGACTTCACACATTTCAAGTTAATTACGTACATTTTTTAAAGTATTATTCTTATGTTTTAAGTATTTCTTGTCTTCGGTGATCCATAATGAAATTTTCCGTAGAATATTTTGTGTAATATTTTAATCCATTATAACCCGTTTTTTTTTTTGGAAAAGGGGTCAAAAACAGCATACAATGGGTTAATATGTTTTAAAAAATGTTTTCAATGCGGTTTTGCTATAACCTTCCTTGGGTTTTAAAGTTTTACAGTGGGGTGATATTTCAAAAAATAATTTCTTGTGCGTATTTTAGCTAAAGTTAATATACAGAATTTAAGAAGCAGCTTAGCACAAACAGCTTTGTGTGAAAATGTTTAAAATCGGTTCAGTATATTTTGAGTCAAAGCGTTACACACAAAACTCATGTAAGCAATTTTTAAACTGAACCGAATGAATCACTTCATTTCGCACATCGCTAAGCATGTCAGCACGTAGCATCAATGAATGAAGTACCACGCCAACAGAAAGGAAAGAAAAAACTCTTGCAACGAAATCTAATCCAACTTACGCCACTTAAAACACCGCAAGGATAGCGCGGAGTATAAAAAGTGAATGAATGAATGCATCACAAAAGGAAAACAACAACAACATCGAAAGCACTTCACCTAATTGATGTTATTGTTTTGATAGCGCATGTTATGTGCTTACGGAATGTTTAATTTACTTTAATTTCATCAACCTTTCGGGATAAACTGATGATACCTTGATTTTTTACTTTCAGTGTGAGATTTTTACTTAAAAAGGCGACTGAGCGATGAACGCATGCACTTGAACATAAGGAAGTCACATAATGAGGTAATGATAGGAACTTAAGCAATTAATTTCTTCATTTTTTATTTAATGAATCAATATGTTTTTTGTAACAAATAGCTAATAATCTTGTTTGCTAATTTGTATAAAAAAAGAAAATCTTAGTGTCATGTCAAAATCCCCGCATCATACCAGCAGCAGTGTAACCCAATATCATGAATATTATCCAACACATTTATCGCATAACATTTTATCCGCAAATTTCATTCACAAACTGACTGAATGGCTGACTGACTGACTGATTGTCATGCAATATCTACAAAAATCATCTAGCATCTGCTGCTCAGCAGTTACGCCCCATGCCAATATTTTAAATTCTCACATCCTAATGAAATCAACGCATATGTTGCCAAATGTCAGCGCAAGCGAGTGGGCAAGGAACGTGCTAAATTTATACGGAACAAGGATATAAAAGGATATACTTAGTACTCGTATTGCATATGCTGAAATTTATTAAGATTGTGTGCTGCTGCTGCTGCATCTTCTACTTATTGCAGCAGATACAAAATGCATACGTTTACGGATAAGCGTTCGAGCACATACTTACATATTTGTTAAGGAAGTGCACTGTGGTGGACTTCTTAAGCAGCTGAAATCATTTTTATAAAAATATAAAAGGAAATTTGTCAACCCTCTGATTGTGAGCTGTATGACACGCGTTTATGATTTGCCAAAGATGTTGTTTGTATATCATTTAAATTGAAAACAAAACAACTGTGTTTTCATAAAAATGTAATTTGAGAAGTTTGAAGATTTTACTTACTACATTCCCTATAAGAGGTGTTGACAGATTTTTCATATTTGCTGTAAGGACAGGTGATATATACACCTGGTAAAATTCAAATAAATTCAAACAAAATCGATCAAACCAAAAGCAAAAAAACGCGAATTTATCAACTAAGTACTTATTTAATGTAATCTGAAAGTGACTTTTTCGAAGACTATCAACTGTCCACTTTCACCGATTTGTATATGCTATGCGACGCACAATGCATTTTTTAGTATGCAAAACTGTTATAATATGTCCACTGACCTCACAAAATAGAGGGGGTAGTCCTCCTTACAAAAGAAATTAACAAAAATCGACATCTCTGCACCTGCAGAAATTATTATTACAAAACTTTGTGAACAAAAGTATACTGCGTTTACCAAACACACTGCAAAAATTGGAGGATATTGAAAAAAGGGGCCTTGCACCCCTCATACAAAAAACACCTCAACTGCTTGTTGTATCTCTGCACCTATAGCAGTTATTATCACAAAACCACAAGAGTGGCTACGTTCACCAAACACCTTACAAAAATTGGGGCAAATTGAACAAGGGGACGTTCCATCCCCCATAAAAAAATACATCGATTGCTTATGTCTACACCTGTAGCAGTTACTATTATAAAGCTTCTTACACAGGAGTATATTGCGTTGATCAAACGCCTTGCAAAAATTGGAGGAATTCGAACAAGGGGGCGCTGTACTCCCCTTACAAAAAAAAAAAAAAAACATCAATTGCTATATCCTTGCACCTGATGCAGTTATTACTGCATAACTTCATATTAAGAATACGTATTTTATTTATAAAATACCATACGAAAAGTGAGGGGGTTCAAAGCCAATATCAATAAAGGCCTCACATATTTCATGTTAAATAAATCTTTTCAAGGTATTATTCTTAAGTTTTAAGTATTTCTTGACTTCGGTGACCCCTAATGAAATTTTCTGTAGAATATTTTGTATAATATTTTAAACCATTATACTTTTTTTTTTGAAAGGGTCAAACAGTTTGTGGGTCTGACAAGATATAATGGGTTAATGCTAAGTTAAAGCCGTCTTATTCTATACATGCAATTAATAGAAATATATAAAAAATATGGCGAGGACAAAAGCAGGAATGCTTTAGATCATTTGGATCTATCTAATCCTAAACGATTATGAAAAAAATTATTCTGACCTGCGTTTATTACTTCGTGGAGCACTTGACATACATATCTGTGGACTTTTGTCAAAACAACCTAAGTCGAGATAAGACAATTCTCCAGGATTTTAGTCCTAAATATAAAATTTAAATACGCTTCTATTGGTATAATCGCCATGTCCCTATGATTTCTTGTTCCAGAGATATAATGGTATCCCATAGTTCACGCAAGATTTGAACTTAGCGCCATTTGTGCGGTGAAGTGTTATGAACCAAAAGAAAAAAATAATTTGATAGCTGACATTTTGAAATTATTAAAACTGTATGAAAAAAGGAGGTTCAACGCTGCATCAACGAAACATTATTGAAAAGTAGTTAATCAGTTCTTAGGATCTCCTGAAAAGTTGCCAATTTCAAGTTAAGTTGTTTTGTCAAAAGTCCACAGATATGTGTATATTTTGGTTACCTGTTTTTCCCTCTTCATTTTTTACTCTAATTTGTCTCATTTCTAGATCGTTCACTTAGTGAATTCAAATACAACCCCCTGGAGAAAACAATTCGTTTTTTGTTTACTTTTCTAAGGTTTGTTTTAATCATTCCGTCTGTCGTTTTGTTTGGTTTTATAATATACAAATTAGTCAAATTGCTGAGACAAATTTTCCATTGCTAAACTTATATTTTGGTCTTATACCAGGCTAGTAAAATCTAGACCAACATTTGAACGTTGCTTAAATTTCAAGTTGATATCTTTATACGATATTACGTAGAACAAAATTTCTAGCTATAATTTATCACTCTCAAAATTTCGTTGCGTTGGGCAATTGAAAGCTTTAACCAAAACACAATACAATAAGTAAAAGCTTTTTTTATTCACAAACTTAGCACTTATTTTTTCAGAGGTTTTAACTTTACTGAAGGTCAAATTTTGACCGATTTCAATAGAGTCAATATTTATAAAAAAAAATTGTTTTTGCATAGTTTTATAAACAGCCAAAAAAATATTAATTCAATTTTATCGCAAATATTTGTACAACAGGGAAAAAAACTAAAACCGGAAATCGAAATTTCGCATATAAATAGTGGGGAGCGCGTATACGATTTGCATAAATTTATACGTGAACAACTTGAAAAGAATATCGAAAATGCGTTCTACTTTTACATTGATCGCTTTCCTAGCGGTAATTGCTGTGGCAGCAGGATTCCTTTGCAGTGGTAGCTGCGGTAGTACCAGTACTAACCCACCTGACAACACAATTATAATTGTACCAAGTAACAATGGTGGTGGTGGTGGCACCGGCACCAGCACCGGCACCAGCATCTCTCCCGGTACCAATACAGGAAATACAGGAACCGGCTCAACAATCGGCACTGCTACAACTGGCGCTGGAAGGAGAATACGATTACGTCGAAATAGACGTCGCAATAGTGGTGGTCGCCGTCGTCGTGGTAATCGTCGTAGTGGTCGTCGCAGTGCTCGAAGTGGACGCCGTAGTGGAAATGGTCAGAAGAAAATAAAGATTAAACGTAAAAACTAAAATGAAATATGCTTTATAGATTAGTATACATTACTAACTGTAAACAATCGAAAATAATATACTTTATATATTGAAAATTGATTTTTTAATTGAACGTTTAGTCATATATTTGCAAAGATCGATTTACATATAACTCTATAAATGCATTTTTTAACACATAATTATGACAAATCAAGGTACGGATTAAAAACATGGCTATAGTGACATATGTTTCGTCTTTCGCCACAAAGACTCATCAGACTATTTTTGTTGTAATTATAATTATATTTATTTCACTAAATTAATTATAATTGAAAAATTGCAAGTTTGAAAACTTTTTGTGTTTTTGGCCTGGGCGTGAGTTGAACCAAGGAACTCGCGGTTGGTAGCAGAAGTCGTTACCACTGCACCAGCCTTGCCCGGCTGCGAAGCCGACTTTTGCCAGTTTTGTTTGTGTGTTAATACGTATTGATATATCATTATTGTTGTTTGTGTTATTTATTGATATTTGGTATAGTTGTTCCTTTGGAACAAATTCAATACCGATTGCAGGTGTTTCCACCTTATCAGGGCGTGTTCTCCCAAATATCTTTAAGAATTTTTAAGTGTGTTACTTAATGACATTTTTATATATTGAAAATTGAGTTTTTAATTGAATCAATGCATTTTCTAACACATAATTATGACAAATTAAGGAACGGATTAAAAACACGGCTATAGTGTGATGAGTCTTTGTGGCGAAAGACGAAACATACGCGATTTGCCATAATTATGTGTTAGAAAATGCATTGATAGATTTATATGTAAATCGATCTTTGCAAATATATATATATATAAAAAATCAATTTTCAATATATAAAAATGTCATTAAGTAACAAACACACTTAAAAATTCTTATACTTTGTATATTATTTTTAAAAATTTTTTAATTCGACTATTATATGCCAAGCGTATCAAGAATTCACTTCACCATCCCGGATTACGGTCTCGCGTTATGCATAAAACCAATAAAATCGTTTGTAACTGCCAATAACTTGTACATTTCTAAAAGCATTTTCGTGTTCAGACCATTTTTGGAAAGGTATTAAATCGGGCCTTAAGCACAAAGTTTGTTTTTCAAAACGTACAATACAAATTTTAGTATTTTTTAGTACTAACTTAAACTGCAAAAATGTTGCAAAGCCTACTTTTAAGATCTTCTTATATACTTTTTGCTCAAAGAAGACATACTTTCAAATGAAACCCTTAGGATAAACAATATTTTTTAAAAATTATAACTCCTTCACCGTCTAAAATAAAAATGGATAATACTGATGTTGGTATGTACAATGCAATTTAGTTTAAAACATTGAAATTTATTTTGGTTTCCTGTGGAAAAATCTAAAATTTTAAATTGAAAAATAAAGATATTTGAGGTAAGTAAATACACGAAAAATTTGTATTTTTGTTACTTTTGAGGTTTGTTGGACAAGCTCTTAAAAAGGGCCTTACGATACCTTCTTCAAAAATTATGGCTGATGTAACGTTCATAACTTTTTTGTTTTTTAATTGCTCACAAAGGATTTTGAAGCTAAAAATTTCATCTTTTTAATTGCATTGTTTTTAAATTCAATATTTTGAAGTAAAAGTCTTCTCTTTTGCTTTGTAAAATGAGTGAATTTCCTTAATTGAAATATATCACTTTAATTTTGAGTTATAACTGCTATAACTTTTTTGCTTCTTATCCGATCATAAAACGTCAAGAAGCATTTAAAAGCTTAATATTTAGCCTTTCCAATTGTATAAAAAACTTTTAAAAAAATCACCCGGTACTAATACTTTTATAGTGAGAGTAGGCTTAAAAAGGGGCGGACTACGCCAATTTTCTAAAATTTTCATAAAATTTTATCAAAATCGGATAACGTTTACTAGTTTTGGCCAATCTATATATGGGCTCGCGACACTGTGCGGCGATTGTTGGAACTTCTTACTTTCTAAAATACACGAATCATCTCCATAGTAAAAACTATGTAGACAGTATATTCTATCGCACTGGAAACTTCTCGGTATCATTTCGAGTAATCATTAAGAAACTTACTAGAAAACCACAGTTTATGCAACTTCTTTATTTCTAATAAATTTTACTATAATTTCAAGACAATATACTGACCCAAAAAAATGTTACCTTACTGTTTTAGTAAATCCAGAATTTGCATATAACCTTACAGTATAACTAGCAAGTTTTTGAAAACATTGAAGTGATATCTACCTTTTACTACAGTTCCAAAAAAAAACTGAACCGTAATACTTAGAAAATTCGAGCCGGGGTCCGTCCGTGTAATAGACAAACTTGTTAGACCTCTACACTAATGACGTACATGATGAAGAGTTATAAAATTTGTATATTAAACAGATGTCTGTCCAAGCATAAATACTAGAATTATATAGTAAAAAATGGTTTTAGATTTTTCTAGCTAAAATCGTAATTTACTCTGCATAAAGTCAAATGAAGCCAATTTGGAGTAAATATTACTTTATTATTTCACTATAGCTTATTTGTAAATATTACTTTAAGGAACCATCAAATACTATAGCTCATACGTAAGGTAATTTATGTTAAAAATTTAGTGTTAATTCCATTAATTTTTACCACCCAAGTAGAGTAAAAATAGTGACACTGATTTTGCTCCGTGTTTACACGAATCTTCTCAATGGTTATTGTAAGAGCTATATAAAATGTCTTTTCTGCAATAGGCTTTCTTTCATCTTTGATATGAAAACAACACGACACAACACTTTCTAGTTTATTTTAAGTCATTTATTTACACATTTCATCTGGTTATTATTATATTATTTTATTTTACAAGATTATTAACAGTTAGTTCTTCTTTCTATATCAGTTTTTCTGGAACATCTTTTAAACTATTAATTCTGTTCTTTTCATTCTCTTTTTATTTCACTTCTTACATATCCGCAGACAACCGTCTTCATCAACTCCCAAATTCAACTGCTGAGTAAGAGCTGGTTCACACACACGATTAAACTGTCGGGCGATAGTTATATTCTCGCTGGCGGCATATGAGAGCGGACACACGTGCGATTTGCTATCGGGCGATTAAAAAATCTCATTCTCAGGCAGATTGAGAAACGATCGCAACCCGACTAAAAAATCGTCTAACGGTCAATTCTCCATTGCTGCGTATACAAGTGCCCACACGGCAGACTAAACTATCGGTTTTGCTCATAACTCAACGAACGTCAAAGATTAAAGAACGTCAAAATATATTAGAGCCGCTTTTAGCAACAAGTTAATTTAATTAATAATCTGTACAATCGGTTAATAGTCTGAATAAAGAATTTAATTATATTTAATTCCTGTGGTGTGCATTTTGACTTTTGTTCGCGTGTAAAGGAAACATTCTCCAGTGGGCTGCGTCAAACACCTCAACATAAAACACGCCAAATTTCTGAGACTATTTCAACGCCCACCAGGAAATGCTAGTGTTTTTACAAAAGCTATACCAGGATCTTCCATTACCTTAGTGTAACGCTCAGTCGTTCATCCACTGGGACTGCAAGCCGCATAATGGTGTCTTGTTAATCAAATGTGCAAGCTCGTTGAAACTTGGCACAGTCATCCTGTAAAAGCGAAAAAATTGCTCAGGGTATTCAAGTAGCTTCCTGTAAAGTGTATAGAATTTTCCTTTTTGAAGTCTATCGCTGTAAATTGGATGTACCCAAAATGCGCGCAATTTTTATATTTTCTTTAATCTTCTTGTGACGATTGCCGCTGCGCACAACACAGCCTTTCTCTTCAACATTTTATACAATCTGCGAGCAATCGCCCGAATAAAAATTCTCACAAAATTTGACACAAACTCAAACCCGATTCAGACTATTTTGTTTCACGACAATTTAGTTTTTCGTGTGAACTGGTTCTAACTCAGTATTTGAAATTGTCCGCAGTCTGGTCGGACGACAGTTCGTCATTTCGTTATGTTTGCTTCGTTCAGGTCTCGTTTGTTTTGTCGGTGCTGCCAAGTACTTCGTTTAGCTCCGTTCGCACAGGTATTCGAAATCTATCGATAGTAACAGTTGTTCCATCTTTGGCTCTTGTTTCGTACTGCTTTATTTTAATATATCTTACGTTTGTTAGCGCTGAAGATTTATCACAGCGGGGATCAACGTAGATTATTAAAAATGTTTTCACATTTTTTGAGATCCATGCCTATTCTCCGCAGTATTTTCAAATTAATCACTAACACTTTCATTAAACTTATTATCCTTTTGCAAATAAAATTAAAATAATTTTTTTTTTGCAAAATTTAGCTTAATACTATAGCATTACTATCCGACAATACATTAATTCCTATTATCACAATTGCAGCTTAACGTAATTTATGAATTGTAACATTTCTTTGAACTAATACCACTTTAATGTGATGATACGGAAAATGTCATTTGTGCGAAACGAGACAATCAAATTATTATATTATTTACTCTACTAAGGAACTCCAGCATGAACTTGCTGTGACATTCATTGTATACAATATGAAAAGAACATTGGCTGTAAATGCCAATTAATAAATTACGCATATTCCAACATAAACAACGAGGACAGAGAGAGTAAAGTACACTTTTACTACAAAAATCCATGTCGAGGAATATAATTTAAATTCCAAGAAATCGACAGATGTCTTCTTTGAAAACGCTAGATAATTCATTGGTTGTCATATCAACAAGAAAAAATGAAACGGTTAGAGAGTCCTTAATGTGGCTATGATATGGTATAGTAATCAAAATTCATTATATCAGAAGGATATTAAGGATAATAGTTGTAGCTAAAAAAAAAAAGTAAAAAATGCAATGGACAATCAAATAAGTGGAAGATAATTTGAGCAACTGTGCGATGATGATAACTTGCTTTATGGCAATGTCAAGGGATAATACGCTTTAATGTAGGCTATGCAATTTTTTTTTCTTCTTATGTGAATGTACATATCTCATTAATTTGTTCACCATTATAGTGCAGAGTATTTTGAGTTTGTAGAAAATATTAAATAAAATATTTTTATGATGATGAACAGAGCCAATATATAGTTACATACTTACTCTTTTTCAACAACACGCCTCATAAGCCCGTTACATACCATAGGATTTGACATCTTTGCCCAAGCATCAAATCACTGTGTGTATTTGCGCCCCATGTATAAGTTCAAGGACTTAAGCATTTCAACGAGATAAACATATACACCGAGAAAAATCCTTGTTATAATTTTGACATCACTTGGGTACAAAAAAAAAAAAAAAAAATTAAGTAATTAACACTTAATTTCAAACATGAATTACTCTACGTATTAACTACTTATAATATACTATATAATATACTATATAATATACTATATACTTATATATACCATATAATTCTAGTAAAAAATATTTTATTTATTGCACTACTTGGCTCACGGAGAAAAATAAGTTTCACTCCACTCGAGTAGTGAAAAAATTAAAGCAATTAACACTAAATTTTAAACAAAAATAGCCGTACCGTACCGTAACCCGTAACCACTTTTGCTTAATAATTCTAGTAAAAATATTTAATAATGGACAGACATTTGTTTAATATACAAATTTTATACCTCTCATTTAGTGTTGAGGTCTAACAAGTTTGTAATTGTAAGTAAAAATTATATGTTTTCGTCTATCACACGGACGGGCCCAGGTTCGAATCCTAGTGTGGTCGAAGATTTTTTTTTATTGTAAATATCATAAAAAACATGTAACCACTTTAACTTTATAATTCTATTAAAAATATTTATGTTTGGACAGACAAATTTTAAACCTCTTCACCTGGTGTAGGGGTCTAACAAGTTTGCAATTATAAGTAAAAATACTAGTGCGGTCAGTTCGTTTCGTTTTTTTGTTTGAATTTTGGAGTAAGGTAAATAACATAAAAATATATTTTTACATTATAATTCTAGTCGTTGTCTTTTTTTTTAATTTTGCAGTAAGCTAAATATCATAAAAAACATGTACCCATTATTACCTTATTATTCTAGTGAAAATACTTATGTTAGGTCAGTGGTGTAGAAGTCTACCAAGTTTGTAATTGTAAGCAAAAATGATATTTTTCTATCTATCACATGAACGGAACCGGTTGGAGTCCTAGTGTGGTCAGTTTGTTTATTTTTTTTTTTTTAACTTTACAGTACGGTAAATATCACATAAATTTTTTCAAAAAAATTTCTATATTGTTGGGTTATTCGAAAATTCTGGATTTACTAAAATAGTAAGGTAAAATTTATTTAATTGGAGAGTTGTCACTATTCTGGCGTGAAATTCTAGTAAAATTTACTAGAAATAAAGTAATACGAACTATTTTTTTCTCCGTGCATAAATTAATAATATGAAACACACAATAGCGCAATTTATTAAACTTGATTCATTTAGTCGGATATTATGTCCTTGCAGGATATCAGTGAAATTTCACTTTAGCATAAAATCGCAGATTATATGAATATGCACGTACATGGTCACAAAGAGCAAGGTTAGGAGGATGATGATGATAAACCATTAACATGTTGCATTTCTAATCCCAATCACTTGGTGCCCCTCTACCAGTCATGACGTGCATTCTTGAAAATGTGTACTTCTCAAGAGAAAGGATGGCCACAGCTCTTCTTATCTAATTATTCACTTCAAAACTGTACGCAACGCATCTTGCGGCATATCCGGCAAATCGTTGCAGTGACACGTGCGTGTCTTTGTCCCCCTTTTAATTTTGGAAATTTGTCGTAACCGTAAAAATTCCAAACAAACATTTGTTCGTAAAACAAAACCAAAATCCAAAATAGGAAGAAGAAAAGGAAGCCGGAAAATACGCATTCACACAAGGAAGTTATGCTGCATGCCTTCTTTTTTCCTTTCACTTTATCCTTCATTTAATGGCATTCATTCGTTACGATTGTGTACCATGGGGCATTATCATTCACTCATTAGGATTTGTCTGTTTTTTTTTTTTTTTTTTTTTTGAAAATTGACTTTAAAGTGCCACCGACATTTAAGGAGTCTGTGACTGCGCACATGACCCTATAAATAGTCGCAGAAGTCAAGGTGCAATTCATTGCATCTTCGGTTTTGAAATCTATGTAGAAAGGTCATGTTTTGTTATTGTGGTGTAAAATACATGACATTGCATGGTATGAGAGGGAAGCGGTATGCCCGGGCGTAAAATGTTTACCAATTATTATTTAGTACATAGTAAAATAAACATTTGTACAGTTTTTCGTTTTTTATTTTGGAAGAATACTCGACTGAGCAGTTAGTATTTGCTCTTCAGCCTAGTATTTTAAATATTGCTCAAAAGAGAAATTTAAATTTATATATTAATAAGCAAGACAAAAATTTGTCTTACCTTTTTTACCATGTTAGAAATGGAGAATGATTTTGAATTCTACACCATTAGAAAGATATTTGTGTGTAAATGTGCACAAAGCTAAAATTATTTTAATATTTTGCCATTAAGACAGGTAAAATTAAATGCAAATTTTTCAATATTAACAACGACAAAATACGTGGTCGCACAGAGCTAGAAAGAGGATATATCACAAAGAGAAAGACAAAAAACTGACTGACACTGACTTCATGTTTTATGCAAAAAGTACTAAAACCGTCCAAGAAGTGTCAAAATTATTTAAAACATTTGTGGTCAAACTTTGACAAGTGTCTATTGAAACTGCTTTACTGTAAGATGCAACTTTTTTTGCTTTTACACAAATAAATGCTCATATCACAAAAATTCTTGAAAGGTGATACACAAAATATTCCAGCGAATCATTTGCTATATTTATCCTTCCCATTTTTGTGAAAATATCCTAACTCCAACAGTTGTAAAAATATGTATTGAATTTATAATTTATTTTATTTTTTATTTTTTTAATTTTTTTTTAATTTTTATTTAACTGTACATATATTTGAATTAAAATGGTTCAACGATAGTTAAAACATATATCTTAAGAATTTAATTGCGTCTTGGACCACTACGTTGTCCACCTTGTTGTGGACCTCCACGTTGACCACCACCGCTCTGTCCTCCACGTTGACCTCCGCTCTGTCTGCCACCACCTTGTGGTCCTCCACGTTGGCCTCCACTTTGTCCGCCACCACCTTGTGGGCCTCCACGTTGACCTCCGCTCTGTCCGCCACCACCTTGTGGTCCTCCTCGTTGGCCTCCACTTTGTCCGCCACCACCTTGTGGTCCTCCACGTTGGCCTCCACTTTGGCCGCCACCACCTTGTGGGCCTCCACGTTGACCTCCGCTCTGTCCGCCACCACCTTGTGGTCCTCCTCGTTGGCCTCCACTTTGTCCGCCTCCACCTTGTGGGCCTCCACGTTGACCTCCGCTCTGTCCGCCACCACCTTGTGGTCCACCTCGTTGTCCTCCACTTTGCACGCCACCACCTAGTGGTCCTCCTCGTTGGCCTCCACCTTGTCCACCACCACCTTGCGGACCTCCACGTTGTGGGCCCCCACCGCCTTGTTGACCACCACCGCCTTGTGGACCACCTCCACGTTGTGGGCCGCCACCACCTTGTGGACCTCCACCTTGTTGACCTCCACCTTGTGGACCTCCGCCTTGTGGACCTCCTCCACCCTGTTGACCTCCACTTGGTCCTCCTTCTTCAGAATATTCGGGATTCTCATAATCCTGTGCCACTGCCATGGCAATCAGACCGAATAAGGCGAAAAGTATAAACAAACGCATTTTGCTATTTTTGATGAAGTTGAAACTTAGGACCTTGTAGAAGGTATGATTATGGCCTGCTACAAGTTGGCTTTTTATAGCGAAAAATTTTCGAAAATTACGAACCTATTCAAATATTTGCGTTTATTCCTCAGAACAGCAATATTTTGAATTTAAAATAAATAAGAATACTACGGTATTTGATCATCTGTTTGTTCAAATGAAACTCTTTCTTCAAAGCAAAACCCCAAATGACACGAGTGTTGACTCAATCGGTACACATGACAATTGATATATTGACACTCGTGGAGGTAAATAGACACCTCAATATATTCGTCTTATTAAAAAAGTTATATTTGTGATGAAAATTGGCACATTTTAGTAGAAAAATGTTTTAAGTACAATAGATAGAAATTATTCAAAGTATACTGCGTAAATGACTGATTATTTCTGATTCTGTGAAAAGTATATCAACAACTGCAACTTTTATGGATAGATATTGTACGCTAGTAGCTGACAGTTCGACCTTTTGTTTGATGTCATAAGTTCATACGGGAAGTGTTCTCTTCTAAGGAACTACATGGTAATTATTTTATATCAAAAGCAGCTCATTCTTAACATTGCATTCATTTGTAAATGCTTGCAATGTGTTAGATCGCAGTTTTTGCACTATCCATACACTGCTTACTTTCATGTACAGAGTTTTATTGTATTTGTATTCGCTTGAGACATCTTGATGATGAGCTATTCATAAGCTGCTTCTGCTTCTTTGGCAGGCTCCCAGCACATTTCGCCTTTCATCTAAAAAATAATTCTTTAACTAGTCCAAAGATGATAAGTCTAAAACATTAGTTTTAAATACCTTAACTGCTTTTTCGAGTATTGTAAATCGCTATCAACGCATCTGATCTTTGATCCTTAGAAATAAAAAGAAGTCATTGGTTGCCAAGTCAAGAGTGTAAGCCAGATGACCCATTAATTCGATCTTTCGAGTGCTCAAATATTCGCTTGTTTCAGCCTATTCAATCTTTCGAAAACTTCTGGAAAAAAAAATTGTCTTGTCCCACGCTGAATTGACGGGCTTTTGGTTTTCAAGAGCAACAGTAGCCATGTGACCGGTTTTCGTGAAAAAAACATGCCGCTATTTGCTTTGTGACGCTTCGATTTCACACAACTTTGTTTAATTTACTTCAAATGGAAAGACACAAACGGTCGATTGGTTTTTTACTTCGAGTTCATACGCCAAAATCCAAGATTCCAACATCCAAACATTCGGTCCCAAAAATTGATTTTTTTATGTTTTTAGATTACTAGGTCGGAAAAACGGTTTTTTACTCAAAAGCAAGGCACCTTGCGAAAAAAGTGTACATGGCAAAAAATGCTTAGAATTAACCAAGAAATACGATGAATTTTTTAAAAATTTTTTGAATTTTTTATAAGTCAAAAAAAAATTATTTTTAATTGTCATTGTCATTGCAAAGATCGATTTATTTATAAATCTATCAATGCATTTCCTAACACATAAATGTGACAAATAAAGGAATGGATTAAAAAACACGGCTATAGTGACATTCAGTGGTTCAAACGACTAACCGGACAGAGCGTATAGCTTCTTCTGAGTGCTTAGTATAAAGAAACAGAAGATTTTAGTTGGAAAAAAATGATGCAGTTAATTTTATTTATTTTTCTACTTTTGGTCGGCACCAAAAAAACACCAAAAATGTTGTTCCTAATGCATAATATTAGCGATAATTTAAAAAATTCACTTTTAGAGCTCAAACGTCTAACCGGACACTAAAAAATAATATTAAAATGTGGCACTACCATAGTTTGTTGATAATCCATTAGCATTTATAACAGCTTGCGAACGATTTTGCATGGATTTTATTAAGTTTGAACAAAGATCTGGTGGAATGTCATGCCATTCTTTGACCAATTTTTCCTTAAGCTGAGTTATGTTACGGGTAGTCTGCTGTAGAGCTTCTTGCTCCATTTGGTCCATAAATTTTGTATCACGTTGATGCCAGTTGATTGAGGAGGCATTTACAATAGCTTGGAACAGTTTTATATCAGCCACAATTGCGCTACATGGAAAGAATGATTCGAGTCTCTATAATGGTAAAGTGCAAAACTCTCTTAATACCATGTTTTTTAGCGTTTTGCTTAATATTACCTTTCGAAATGTTAAGGTAACTGAACTCATCTATTTTGCCATCGTCTTTCGCCACAAAGACTCATCAGACTATTTTTGTTGTTATTATATTTATATTTATTTTACTAAATTAATTATAATTAAAAAATTGCAAGTTGAAAAACTTGTTATGTTTTGGCCTGGCCTGTCATAATTATGTGTTAGAAAGTGCATTGATAGATTTATATGTAAATCGATCTTTGCAATGATTAAAAGTTCAATTAAAAATTAATTTTCAGTATATAAATTCATTAAGTAACACACTTAAAAATTCTTATAAGTCAAAAAAAAATAAAAAGGTTCCAAAAATTCTGAAAAAATTCACATGTATTCTTTGTATGATTCTAAGCATTTTTTGCCTTAAACACTTTTTTCGTAAGATAACTTGCTTTCAGTTAAACAAAAGTTTTTCCGAGCGCGTAATTGAAAAACTTAGAATGATCGATTTTTGTAACCGAAATTTTTGTAAGAGTATAGTCTATATTTTCGAAGCAACCCACATTTTTTAATGAAAAAAAAAAAGTAATGAGCAAGAAAACATTTTTTTTTGTCAAAATGGGCCTGCAATAGAATCAAAAGCGCTCCATAGGATTTTCTAGAGTCTTTGCCGGTATGCATCTAATCTATTTATCTAAGTGATAATAAATAAAAATCTCTTTATGAAAGAAGTTTTATTTTATATCTCACTAAGTAACAGATTGTCCTAAATGAAAGCCATAAACAACGATAATTTTGGGAGAGAGAACATTAAGATTTATTGCTCTCAGAAGATCATAAATAAGTTTTAAACCAAAGTAGCCCAAATGTATGCAACATTTATTTTCACCATTCAATATATTCGGCATTACCAAAATCATTTTCATCATATATTATTTTATACTTTTTTTTTAAGAAATCAGAATGATAAGTACAGCTTATGTTAATAATTACTCATTTCAATGATTTCTTAATACAACAACAGCAACTCAAAAATAGTACATAATGTTGTTGTTGTTAAAAAATGAAGCAGCATAATATCCCCCTGTGGAATTAAGTGGGGAAAAACAAAAGATCAACTTTTTAACACATTAACCATGGATGTCAACACTTTAATGGCATGATACTAAAACTAACACTAAAACTGGGAAGTTCTATTGAAAAACGTTACGTTATTTGTTGTAAAGTCGAAATTTTTTTTTAATTTTGTTTTATATAAAACACACCCTCAACCCTAATGTGAATCCCCCTCACTGAAATGTATTTATATGATACATCATGCTTTTATTTAAGTGCCTCGTAGCGCATGCTCTCTAATTTTTATGATCAATGTTTTCTTTATGTAAATTAATATGAATTGTTTCCTTCCTTTGTTGCGTTTCGTAAGGCTTCTTTCCTTCTTTCCATGACTTCCTTTATTTCCTTCATTAATATTTATTGCATTTGAAATATTTTTAAGTCAATTTAAAGGTTTTACAACGTTATAGCACTTGAGAATGCATAACAATTAAAAAATTTAGAGCAAATGATGCCAGCAGCGATCTTTGAACTTCTATGAACTCCACTAATGCGCGAGGTCTACGATGTTTTCAAGTGGTGGCTTTTAAGGATGCATAAGGATGGTAGGTGTTTTTTTCTTTTTCTTTCAGTATGTTGTTGTTGTTTGTTTTTAAAGTAATTTTTTTTTATCATTATGATTTTTATGTTTTCGAGTGTTAAGAATTAGCTTTATTTTTTAAGTAGCAGGGCACGTGTTTTGTCTGCGGGTCTTTTTAGAATGTAAAACCATTTGCTATTGGTGCATATTTAATATAGGATACATAAAGTGTTTATACAAGGCTGATCATTTTCTTGATAGTCCAATCCGGGACTAGAAAAAAATGCTTTTCGAAAGGCTGGGCAAAAGTAATTGTCCTTAATATAAGTATGATCTATGATACGTAATTTATGGTCTATGGTCCATAATATATGGTCTGTGAACTGTCGTTTACGGTCTATGATCTGTCTTTAATGGTCTATGGTCTACAATATATGGTCTATGAAATGTCTTTAATGGTCTATGGTCTATAATCTATGATCTGCAATCTGTCCCTTTTGGTATATGGTCTATGAACTATCTTTTATGGCCTATGGTCCACAATATATGGTCTATGATCTGTCCTTTATGAACTATGGTCCATAATCAATGGTCTATAATTTGTCGCTTTTGGTCTATGGTCCATAATATATGGTCTATGAACTATCTTTATTGATCTATGGTCCACAATATATGGTTTATGATTTGTCCTTTATGGTCTATGGTCCATAATCTATGGTATATGATCTGACCTTTATGGTCTTTGTCAATAACATATGGTATTTGGCTCATAATTTTTTGTTGGCTAGTCAACCAATGATCTCTGATCTATTTCTTATGATCCATGGTCCATAATATATGGCCTATATTCTTTGTTCTATGGTCTGTCTTTAAGGTACATAAACTAAAATTTTATATCTGGGACATTTTTGGGACATTCATGAAAATTTTGGACATTTCTGGGACGTTTGTGAATCCGGGACGAGAGGGAAAAATACAGGACTGTCTCACAAAGTCTGAGACTGTTGGCCACCCTAGTTAATATGTTTTTGACCGAAAAACAGGAAAATTTTAATAAAAGATATATGACAGGTTTTTGAAACATAAAACTGGATTTTTGACTAGAGGATTTTTTTTTTATTTTAAATTTCCGTTTTGAAAGTAGTTTCGATTTTTTCATTTAGTATTATTGCTTCGGAAAATCGTTAAATGACTTGAAAAAAAAAAAAAAATGATTTGGCCTCATAACCATGAAAACCTAAAATCCTGCACAATCAAAACATTCCTTCTAAATTAAATGAAAAGCCTAAAACAAATATATAAGCTTTTCAATATAAATTTGTGGTTTTCAAATATTTAAGTCGACAAAAAACAATTTATTCAGATATAAATTATATGTAAATAAATACAAGAACCACCAAACTAAAAGCAAATGAGCACGTTAAGTTAAATACAAATTACGAAGAGAAGAACCCACAGACATTGCCAAACAAAAGGATGAAAGACACCCCATGTACCACTAAATTGCTAAAGAATCACTCTGCGCAATGAACACATTCTGTTAGAATCAAACCAAAACCCGAAAGTTATGTCAAAGAATTAAATGTTACTTTATGAAGAGCATCTAATGAATATGTATTCATATATATGTATATATTTGAATGGCTTTGTGTAACTTTCCTTGTGTAATTGTATTTGAAGAAAAGTGTCGACTCGTGAAATTTCACAGTGAATCCTCCTTCCATGTTGGCATATGTCAGTTTATGCGCTACAATAACGCCCTATCTTAATCCCTATAAATAATTCAATTCATAAAATTAACATTTGCATTCGAATAGAAATAGTTGGCAACGCTTAGGTGTAAAAAAATATGTCAAAAAAGTTTTGCTTAAATGTTGAATAGCTACTGGAGTAGACCGCTAAACAGTGCTGGATTAGGCAAAAATTTTAGAAATGTTTGGCCTCACGAAGTAACTAAATCAGACTAGCGACGAGTAAACTTAGTATTGGTCTTGGTGAGTTTTCGAGACCCAGACCAAGATCCAATTTCTTGGTCACGATAATCATCAAGACCGAGATACACACTGCTTAAGAAAGTTAAACATTAGACATTAAACATTGAACATTAAACATTAAATATTAACATTAAACATTAAACATTCAACATTAAACATTAAACATTGAACATTAAACATTAAACATTAAACATTAAACATTAAACATTAAACATTAAACATTAAACATTAAACATTAAACATTAAACATTAAACATTAAACATTAAACATTAAACATTAAACATTAAACATTAAACATTAAACATTAAACATTAAACATTAAACATTAAACATTAACATTAACATTAAACATTAAACATTAAACATTAAACATTAAACATTAAACATTAAACATTAAACATTAAACATTAAACATTAAACATTAAACATTAAACATTAAACATTAAACATTAAACATTAAACATTAAACATTAAACATTAAACATTAAACATTGAACATTAAACACTAAACAATAAACATTAAACATTAAACATTAAACATTAAACATTAAACATTAAACATTAAACATTAAACATTAACATTAACATTAAACATTAAACATTAAACATTGAACATTAAACATTGAACATTAAACATTAAAAATTAAACATTAAACATTCAACATTAAACATTAAACACTAAACATTAAACATTAACATTAAACATTAAACATTAAACATTAAACATTAAACATTAAACATTAAACATTAAACATTAAACATTAAACATTATACATTAAACATTAACATTAAACATTAAACATTAAACATTAAACATTAAACATTAAACATTTAACATTAAACATTAAACATTAAACATTAAACATTAAACATTAAACATTAAACATTAAACATTAAACATTAAACACTAAAGCCACCCTCACTCCGCTCGCTGCTCCACACAGTAAGAACCCAACAAGAAAGCACAAAAAAGGGGTAACACTAACAAGTGCAGGATTTTCATTAGACATCACCCGCTGTGTCTGCGGTCTCAGCAACCGACTGTCTTAGTTTTCAGTGGCAAAGGTAAAAAGCCACTTGCTGTGGCTTCTAGTGAAGCAGAGAACTTTTACGCTACTAAAACATTGAATAACACTTAGGATGCCTTTGTAGGTGGGTGCAAAGGAGAAGTAGAAAGAATTAAAGCCTACATTCAGGCGTCATAGCAACAACATAATGAAGCTCGTTGCATAAATTTATGGATTTCAAACTGAAAGGGCAAAGAATTTTCAAACTTCAACAACACGATGACGATGGTACGATGATGGCGCAACGTCAAATTGAAGGAAAATGCGGTGAGTGGAGTACCTACATACCTAAGTGCGAACTCAAATATTAAGTTAAATAGTCAGTCGATGATTCTTCTAAAGGATATGCCAGTCAGTATGCATGCAAAGGTTGCTGCTGAGCATAAAATAAGCCATTGAAAAGTTTACAGTTTTGAATTTTTCATAGCTAAGTAGATTTGAAGAAAAGTTTTGTTTATATTTTCTCTTTTTTTTTTTTTGGTCAGTAAGGATTTACATAGAAATTAATTAGAATGGATTGTATTGCAGCTAAATGAAGGCATTAAGTGAAACTGTTCAGATTGCTTAGTATTTTATTCTAAAATCGAATAATGGTGCACGGTTGAGAGGGTTAATGGAGTATTAGCATGGTTCCGTAACTCCCCAATAGATTATAAATATTTTGCTGACGAATACAAAACTCAGTTCGCAACTTTACTGAAACTTGTGTAAAGAACACCGTGATATTTAGGAATGTCGACAGTAGTTCACTAGTGATTCTGGGCTAAAGTCTTGTAATTTCCAAAAAAAGAATTATTCCTACCCTGCACCGTAGATTTCAATTTGTTTTCTGCATTCTTTACAGTAACTTTTCCTTAAATAACCAATGCCACCAAGTGTGAATATGTGAAAACTTACAAATGCAATAACAAGAATTTTAAATTTAACCAAAACCAACAAAACTTCAGTGTACGCATACCTACGAAGACATTCACAGCTAAAGAAATAAATGTAGAGATATTGGGGAAGCCTGACTTTAACGTGGGAAATATTTTATGAATTTAACTCATACACACATACGTACAGATAAACGCATCACCATAACTCACACAGACATACAGTCGGCGCGATAGCAAAAAGGTAAAAAGCACAGCCCCGTACGACGTTGCACAACACAACCTGACATGCAGTCATCAATCGTCCTGACAAGAAGACCTTCTTCTTCTATTCATTGAATTGCATACGAATGTAAAGTTAAGTCTGGTAACACTGCCACCACGAGCATGTGGTGTAAGTACATTTGTAGTTGTTGTTGTAACTGAATTGCCCTGTAAATTGTTAGGGCGTGTGAGCTCTGCTTTAGGGTGTTTCTCTTTATTTCTAGAATTTTAAATTGAATATTGCAAAAGAAATACTTTAGCGAAAGAATAACACACTCCTACATCGTCTGAGGTCTCAAATCGGTCTTTAGATTTCTCCAATATTTTTCCGATTAATTTTTTCCTTGTTCCCGAAATCATTTCCATGAACTGATCGGTAGTAAGTGGTTTTTGCTACCTTAAGATTTGTTTTAAATGCTAAAGAGCTATATAGTGACTTGCGCAGTTTGTGATCTCTTATATGTGATTCCAATTGGATATTTGATAGAAAATTAAAATAACACTAGTTTACAAAAACTTTTAAAGCTTTTTGTTTTTTTCTTTTTTTTTCCCGCACTGACAGCAAAATCTGTTTATAACACTAGGTTACAAGCAATTAAAAAACTTCTGAAAATCGGCTGCTGATTCCGAAAATCGATTATTTTTTTTCTTTCACGTCGCTTTCGAGATATCGGTCATTTTCAGTTCAGTTCAGTTTTGGGTATTTTTAAGAAACTTTTAGTTAATTGTATGAGGTTTTTAAAAGTGTATTTGGCTTATGGAGTTCAAAAGCATTTCACAAAGTTTTAGACCTTTAAATTTGGTATTTTAGTTTTTTTTTTCTAATTTTTGACTTTGGCCGCTATTAACATACTCTTTTTATAATTTTTTTTTTTAAATTTTTCGTTCAATTTCCTTAAATTTGGTGGAACATTTGTCATACCGACTTTTTAGTTTGAGGTCGGAAAAAATACTATTCAAGAACAATCCACTTGAAGGCTCCAGTAGATAAAGGTTAGTAACCCGTGTGTTGCATAGAAACTTGCACTTGTCCAAGAAGAATAATACTATAATCTGGCAAGAAGGCATTGAAAGGGCAAATTGCTTGCCCAAGAGAGGCGCACTCAATATTTTCATTAGACCAGAACCCATCAGCGGAGTGAAAAACAGCTTCAAAAATAAGTTAATTCGGGAATGAGAAGAAAACAGCCTTACTGACCACTGGAAAACCCAAGAAGGCATAAAGGTTAATCAATCCAAAACGTGCCGGAAGGTATGTTAAATATCAGCATAAAAGATATAAAAACATACTGTAAAATAATGACATGGCACTGCAAACTCAATTATCACCTAAAAAAGATGGGTCTGGTAGACGATGATTCCTGTAGACTCTTTCGAGAGGACTTGCCCCGCTGCGGTAAGACGCAGAATTAAGTACCTGGGTGCCGAGATTTTATATCCTAATGACCTAGGTAGTATTAATACCATGGTAGTGACAAGATTTATAGATAATCTGGAACTGTTCTGATAGGGAAAGACGCTGTACAAAGGATGTTTTTAGATCACAGTGCAATCCAGATCTTTCAAGTAGTAAAAGTAATGTAGACATTTCATTTTATGAAGAAGAACATCGAGAAAGCTTCAATTAGCGCCGGCAGTTGTTTATAAAAGTGCTAAAAAGTCAGTTCAGTGTTTATTCGATTGTTTGAAGCATGCAAGTGAGATTTGTGTAGACTTTATTGAAGTGAATTAAATTAAAGACATTCAAAACGATTTGAAATTAATTCATAATCCAGTGTCAGCAATAACTCCAGGATACAATTTCCTATTCAGTTTGTTAGAAGAAACACCCTTTTTGACATGTGGCTCTGTCTACATATTCCATAGTATTGTGAGTGAACTTTTAGTTACAGTTATTCAACATGGGTTTTGAAATTTAAGTCGATCTTCTTCTACTATTTATGTTGTTTTTGTTATCGTTGCACTTGTTACAACGCTTCTTGTTGTTGCCAAGATATTGTCAGTAGCCAAACGACCTCTATCATATACATATGTAGGTAGGGCGCTGGCAACGCTACTACTACTGCTACTACTACTTTTTGGTGTAATGCCAACATGTAATTCCATCGTAATCTTGCGGCAACAATAACGTCAACAACAACAACAATATCTGCAACAACAACAACTTAAATATATACAAAGATATATAGAAAAGTAGTAAAAATCATGAAATAGTACTATAAGTAGAGGTAGCAGAGTAAGAAACAAAAAAAATAAAAAATTATCTGTGACAGCAACAAAATAACGCATTGCAAAGTCTGTCTGTTGCAAGTTATTTTATTGTTGTTGTTGTTGTCTCCCTTTTGCTGTTGCCAATGTGGCAATTGTTGCCGACTGCTGCTGCTACAGCTCTGTCGCTTTTGTTAAGCGCATAAATTTGTCTCCAGCTGGCGCACTGATGGGGTTGCTACGGATTTTAGTGCAATGATTGTGTGATTACTTTTGTAGAGAACAAAAGAGGGTGTCCTTTGAGGAAGGCACCGTTAAGTTTTATAATTGAAAGTAATCAAACAATATTGTTAGCCTTTAAATTATCGTCATCGCTTTATAAGGGTTCGGCGGAGGTCAAACGTAGGCTTCTAAGATGATGACAAGGAATCCAAAGTTAAGTGCACTCATATAAATTTTCCAAAATTTTGCTTGTTTTTGTATTCAAACTTCATTAGCAAAAGCTTGCAACGTATTCTCCCATACATTCCTTTCATGTTACAAGCCACAAGCTCTGATTTTTCCATATATTCTAGTATAATGACAAAACAATGACCGCATAATACATTCCATTAAACCTTGAAAGTTTGGTTCTTACATCCAACCAAAAATATTAACATTTCAAAGAACCAACAAATTAACCCTCATTAAAGTCATATCAAAAAAATTACAGAATAAACAACACCACACACAAAGTTATGTCCTTAAATAAATGAAAAGTAAGCAATTCCCGTTAAAATTAAGGGTTGTAACATTAAAATCAGCTCAGTTTATTTGAAGGAACAACAACAACAACAACAATGATATAATAAATTTTCAAATGGTAGTAGCCTAATGAGGCGTACCACGGTCACCAAATCTTCTGACAAAATATACATGATAATGAAAAATGTTGTGGGAAAACCCTTAAATAATGATATGGTAGAACGAAAAGAAAATATGTACAGAGAACTTTAGAAATTCCCACTTTAATGGGGTGAGAAAATCAACCCTTATGTTATTTATTCATTAGATAATCATGAAAATTAAAAGAATAAACCTGTTATTTCGTGATTGAGAAAATTTTGTTGTTCAAACACCTGGACATTCCATTTGAAGGTATTTTTTTGGCTTTTGTTTTGTGTAGTACAACTTCAACTTTCTTTATTTTGCCGAAAAGGTACCATATTCTTGAAAACATGCTCTGGAAGTCGTAAGAGAATGGGCATAAAAAACTATAATGATTTTTTTACTCAAAGAGAATCACCTTAACAAAAATATATAAAAATAATTTTCTTAGAATTCTTAAATAAATACGTAAGATTTTTTCCAGAATTTGCTGAAAAAAAAAGAAATATGAAAACATGTCCCAAAAGTAATGAGTATATATATATTCTTTGTAGAATTTAAAGCATTTTATGCTAAATAAATTTTTTTTTTTTTTTTTTTTTGAAAGATGCCTTACTTTTGGTTAAAATATTGACTATTTTTCACCTAATAAAAATTCGCAAAAGGCAACTGTTTCAGTTTTTAGCGGAGAACGATCTAATAACTTAGTTGAAACTCATGTGTGACAACATCACATTTCTGAAGAGCATAAAGGCGATATTGTCCAGATAGTAATTACAGGGCATAAGAATATTGTACTCTTTATAGACCGATTTTCTTTGAAATCTTTGCATTTTTGAATTCTTTTTCTTTACTGCTCATCTCATCACCATCTTGTATTGCATCTTAAAATACTGACTGCTACATTTGACCATCATCATTTTGGTCAGGTAGCTGCTGCGTTTGCATGGATGGTAGCATTGAAGCTGATTGGAGGAGGATTTTGGTTTGGTTTTTTTTTTTTTTTTTTTGTTCTTGTTACATGCGCCTTTTTCTTCGTGCTGTTGTTCGCTGTTGGCCTGCTGCACAACAAAAACTGGTTTCTTACCATTGACCCTATACGGACAAGAAACGACTTGACATAGAGAAGTGTGTGACTTATCTGTTCTTAAAGCGTGAGCGTAAGCGTTTTATCTGACCACACCTACACTGCTTTGATTGGCCATGGGATGCTGTGAAATTTGTGGTCATTTAAGCATATGAAGTTTATTTGTATTCGGACATTATATACTTAGTGGAATCAATCATATATTTTTTAAAAAATATACGTTTTGAGCTGTTTATTAGAGAAAGAACCTTAGTCGCTGAAAATATTAAAATCTAAACGTCTAGAAAACAATCACGGCAAAGCGTGTGATACTGCATTTCCATATTTATCTCAGCCAAAAAATCGCTAAGTTCTCAAACATTAAACATTCTAGATTTACTTGTAATCCTTGACATGTGTGCTGCTTCCTTTCATCTTTGTGTGCGCAAATAAGTCTGCAAAAATTCAGGAGTTTCAAATACTCCATGGTTATTTGACTTTATTCGAACTAAGTACATGCCTTATTTCCTTAACACGGATCGACCGAGAACTAATTTTGATTTATGTTTTAGTTTTGATCTGCAGTCAAAAGACGCTATAGGCAAGATTTTCATAAAAGCAGCTTTAGAGTCTTGAACCTAGCTTTTGTACAAAATTTGACAATAGTTCGAATCAGAACTATTTTCTTTTAGCTCTTCTCGAGTTCGCTGAGTTTAATGATATTAGTCACTTTTACGGCTGTGTTTTTTAAGATATTCGGACTTGGAAAATTTAACACAAGAAAGACCCAACAAAATTCGTCTATTTCAAACATTTAGACAACTGAGACCTATTTAGTTTGGTCAAATTTCTTCGTTCCATGAAATATGTTTTAATTTTTTTTAATATATTTTTGCATATCACTGATACTATATGCTGTATAGATTGAATGGGAAATATTCTTCAAATCGCTATAACTTTTGCAAATATTACGATAAATTGTCAATTTCCTCACCACTTCGACGATAAAGTTAGCGAAATTTCCACATAAAGACCCGAACGGTCCATTACCACAACATCCCGGACGCTGAGTCACATTGATGTATTGTATTGTAGTTACTTAGATGTAATATGTTTTCAGCACTCTTCAGACTTGAGCGTAAAGGCATTGGAAGCCAACGCAAAGTCTTTAAGTAGTTCATGACCAGTCTCTTAAAGTTGTTCAAGATTGTTAAAAAAACATTTGTCCAAGAGTTCTAAATCTAGTTCTGCTAAGCGCTTGATATTGACTCAGAAGATGTTCTAAATTCTACTCTTCTTAGAAATCACATCAGCTACATATATCTAATATCAGCTGTAATACCCATTCTATGGTCATAAAAAACGATAACAATGACCAATGACGGCTCTATCAAGAGTTTTACATGATTTTCGGTAAAAAGAGAAGAGATAGTCTTTTATATCTTTACAAAAAGTTGGCCAAACATTTTTGGTTATTTTGCTAGTATTTGAGGTAGTTCATTTGAGATTAGCCTCACATTAAAGCAATTTCTGATATATAACTTTATGGTGCCGTAAAGGAAGTGATACGCTTAATGGTTCACCTTCGACGTGCCTATTCATCAGCAATTTTGTTACCCTCTATACCGTAGTGACCAGGTATACAACTCAGGCATATTTCAGTCTTGCTGCTGAGGACTGCTTTAGATTTGATCATATAACTTTTGAAGAAATTGAGAGCAGCTAGATTGTAAACAGCAAAACTGATGTGATCGAAGTTCCGTTGCCACAATTGACAATTTATGTTTTAGTGTTGCATTAAAGGTGGAAATGAAAATCTCAGCTCCCACTTCTGCTTCTTGTTTTGAGCAGTCCGTACATGACCGTATAAATATAAATAGAATTCGAAGAGTCTGAAGGTCAGTTAACGAATCTTTCAATTTTATTTTAACAGAGAACTTTCTATCAAGATAAAGTGTTGGCTTACAGATTTTCTTAATATTCCAATGAAACTGTGGAGCTTATCAAGAGTATTGTTTTGAGAAAAAAAAAACTGCACATCGAGCGGACTGCTCAGTAATCAGTTTTAGCATCTCATCATCGAAAAAACATTTCATGTGGCTCGAGACCGCAACAGTTGAAAAAGTTCTTTATGGGGACTTTTAGTTAAATCAGTTTATCTTCAGATTCGGATGAACTAGTTTAATATTCTAAGCTTTCTTTTAATGTAGTGGTCCTGTAGTTACATTCCTAATATCACTAAACTTATTAATTTCATTGGCGTTTATTTCCCCACTTACAGCTCCACAATTTTTTGGCAGTTCTATGGAAATTGTGCTCACATCATCCACCATCGTTGTTTTCATTTAATAAGTGATTCAAATCGAGAATATTGAAAATAGAGCTAAATTTAAGTATAATTTATTGAACTATTTTAGATTAAGCTAAAGGAATGTAATCTGCAAGGTTTTTACCTAATACATAGATGAAATAAATAAATAAATATTTTTTAACTTTAGGAGTCTTTTCGGTTCTTCTTCTACTTGTTTGGGGCAAATTGCATTCGGTAAATTTTTATTTCTTACTTTTGGTGCAGTGATGGCACATGTAGGTAGAGACGTGGTTATTAAGTATTAAGTGTGGTCTCCAAGGAATATACTTTCCTCCAAAATGTTCCAAAAATTTATTTATACCTAAGTACCTCAGTTCGAAAAAAACTTTTCATATTTCACGTTTAAATTGAAAAAAGTCATCATTAAAAAAAAAAAAAAAAAAACAAAACAAAATCACCAACGCTCTGTAAAAGATTTCTTCAAGTGATGAAATCGCAAAACAAAAAGTCTTCGATGAAGTAATACACTTTGGGACAAATTCTCTTATACATCATGCAAGCAACTCACACTCTTCTACTGCACGCTTTGTAACATCAAACATGTATGACATATTGTTCGTACAAAGTTTGATGCTCTCTCACATATTGCTTACAACTCATACCAAATGTTGCGTACAAATTACAACTCATACATATGTGTAGGCAACATGTTTCAATGCAACCAGTTGTCGTCTCAAATCTGACTCATATTTTTGTTTATAGACATTGCGGGTCGGTTCTTATGTTGTATCACAAGCGCAAGCACCACAACCAGTTCCATCGTCACAAAGCAGCGGAGAAGCCAGCAGCAAAAGAGCGAGAGAGTGCAAACGAAGACTCATTGTTATGCGACCAAGGTAGGCTACCAAGATTTCTTCTTCCTCTTGTGTTGGAGTTTAATGTTGTGCTGTGTTATTGTTGTTGTTTTTGATATTGGCTGGCGGTTCATCGGGCTGTTGTTGAACGTCTTCGTTGTGGGCTCCTTTTGGCTGTTGCTCACTCACTCACTGACTGACTGGTGATGGTGTGCGCTGCAATTCGAATTCTTATTGAGCGCGTGCAGAAAATAACAAAACAAAATTCTTGACGTTCACTTGCAGCTGCTTTTTGCTGCCGTTGCTGCTGCTGAGCCAGGTTTTTGCTGTTTAAGCGGAAGCAGCACAAAACAAAAACAACAACAACAACATAAACCTCATAATAATTATAAGTCGCTGCAGCGGCGGAGCCAGGAGTAGGAGCACCTGAACAAAAATCGAAAAAAACAAAAAACCAAATGTTTTGTAGCAACAAGAAATTTGAGACAAATTCCGGGACGGTAATTTGAAGTGGAAAAAGAATGAACGCTAGTGAAGAAGGAAGCACCGTATGGACTGCACGGGTCAATGTTGTTTTTAAAGTCCTTGTTGCGTTCTTTCCCTCTCTTTCTTTCTTTTTACTTGAATGTTAATGTGTTTCCTCGGAAGCGATTATATTCTTATTATATCTAGAATCGCCCATTGGTCTTAATTTTACTACAAATGTATTAAATGATTTTGGTACATTTTGGACAGTTTTAGTACAATTTTTGCTACAATATTTGGTACAAAATGGAAAAACTTATTTATCATTCCTGGTGCAATGACAAATGCAAAACGAAATGAAAACAAAAAAATAAAAATTAAGTCAGTCAGCTTTTTGTCCTTCTCTGTGTGCTCTATCCTCTTTTCAGCTCTGTGTGACCGCGTATTTTGTTGTTGTTAGTATTGAAAAATTTGCATTTAATTTTACCTGGCACAATTTTAACTTTGTGCAAATTCACACACCAATATCTTTCTAATGGTGTATAATTCAAAGTCGTGCTCCATTTCTAACATAGTGAAAAAGGTGGGACAAATAATATGTAGATGTTGCAAAAAGATTTTTACTTTTTTTGAACTTAAAGTCAGATAAGTACATATCTACGCTTTGAGAGTGATAAGTAAACATATGCGACTTTAAATGATTCAAGCATTATTGCCCGCGTAGCGACCTTCTTCAATTCTCAAAGCCCGCTCATTTGCTTTTAGATGAAAACCTACATTCAATTGTGATGACTAAAATCAGGCTTGGTTTTGGCAATTTTTCGAGACCAAGACCCTGATGCAATTTCATGATTAATACCAAGAGTTAATGTCAAAGACTAATACTAATTCTAAGACTGCTATGAGCTTAGTCTTGGTAAAAATGAGAGGACGTTCCAAGACCGCTATTTGGTCTTGGTCATTTATAGGGGTGTCATCTCAATACGGAATTTAGTATACTAAAAATCCAACTATGTACTTAAAAAATGAGTATGCAAATTTTAGCAGTTTTTCTCCAATTATTTGTTTCTAATGTCAAGAATGAGACCAAGACCTGCGTTTTGACTAAGACCGAGACCAAGACTGGATTCGCAAGACCAAGACTGGATTCGCAAGACCAAGACCAAAATTAAAGGCAAAGAAATGATGAAAATGACAATGACAACGATAATGACAATAATGACAATAATAACTATAATGACAATAACAATAATAATGACAATAATGACAATAACGACAGTAACAATAATAGTGTCAATAATGTCAATAATGACAATAATAACAATAATGACAATAATGACAGTAATAACAATAATGACAATAATGACAATAATGACAGTAATAACAAGAATGACAATAATTACAATAATGACAATAATGATAATAATGACAGTAATTACAATAATGACAATCATGACAATTATGACAATAATGACAATAATGACAATAATGCCAATAATGGCAATAATGACAATAATGACAATAATCACAATAATTACAATAATGACAATAATGACAATAATCGTAATAGTGACAATGTACTAGACATGGTCTTGATTTGCTCATGAATATTATTCACAGTGTTCATTAGGCAGTGGATTGAGTAAAATGCACAAATTACCGCCTAGCCGGGATACAGTTGTCCTTCCGGCGCAGGACAAAAAGTGCACATATTTGTATACAGTTTTCCACTCTGGTAAGAGCGAAGCCACTACAGACATTTTTTGGCAACTCCACATACTAGTATTCTTCCTTGCTACACTGATCTCGAGCGTTTCTTCACTTTTTGATGTCTCGAACTTGTATCTAAGAGACTTCTGGACACTGTTCTACAAACTGTGAAAATACCAGCAGCATAACGCGGTGAATCGAAAGTATCTTTCCGCGACCATGAATTTTATCTGATATACAGAAGCACCAAGCTTTGGAGGCTTTTAAAATTTTTACTAAATAACTTTCAACTCATTCAGAAAGTTAGGTCCGGAAGCAATCCTTTCGATATCCTCAAAAAAGGACTATTATCACTTTTTCCTCTTTACACACATTACTGCAAATAATTTTATTATTTTGTTGTATCTGTGTCCAATGAACAATACCAATACAACTATTGGAAAACAACTCAATAAGAATGAAACGACAATGAACACAGACAGGCTGATTGACGCACTGGCAGTTGTTTGGATTGACTGACTGTTAATCAGACAGACAGACATGCGGACGGACGAGCCATTTTGGCACGAGCAACGTAGCGCACATGCTGTTGCAACCGGTGCAAAAGTATCTGCAAAAGTATCTTGTATCTGCCAGATTGTTTCGTTGTTATGCATGTGGTTTCTTTCTACATTTTGGTTGAATATTTTTTTTCTGTTTTGCGGCGTTGCTTATTTTTCTTGTTCCTCTTTTATTTTTATGTTTTCTTTTTAAATATTTTTGGTTTTGTTTTTTTTTTTTTTTCATCTTCCTTTTGATTTACTTGTATTTGTTATTGAAACATCTGTTTTGATATGAGATGCCGAAACCAAAGGCAACGGCGGCGTCTGTTGCCGGTTGATGGCTTGTTGTCGCGTCGAATGTTTGCTAAAAATACGCCAACGACAAAAGCAAAAAAAAAATTAATCGTAAATAAAACAACAATATCGACAATTGCTCTCACATAATTTCGATATTTTTAATACAAAAAAAAAAAATTATTTTTTATTATTCACTTGGCCTTGCAAAATCCTTTTAATTTTCGTTCATTTACTTTAAGCGTTTTTTTTTTTGCTGCCATATTGAGGTGTATTTTTTATTGTGGACAGTGTTAAATTCATTCAGTTTCTTAACTTTCGTATCTAACTACGAGTATATCAGTTTTTCAAGCCAACTGTGGGAGAAAATCTGTTTCATTTTATTATAAAAATATTGCATTTAGTGTAAAACAGTGTCTTTCTGAACGAAAAACAAGAAAAAATATTCAAAAATTTTCATTTGATAGGTTTGACATGTTTTCATATGTACTATAAAGCAGGATTTTTGATAGGAAACATATTGATGACCAAAAAGTAAGGTTTAACAAACAAAACTACTAAGGGTGCCATATTTTGTTTGGCCAAAACTAAAATTACCGGAAGACGCAACCCTCCATCAGCTGGTTTCCTTTTTTAGAACCATGCGATCAGACACAATTCCTTCCAACGGTTGGGAAATATGAGGACTATCTAAGCCTCTGCCATTCTTTGGGTCATGGCACATGGTTGAAAATTCAACTCCACACGGAGCTTCCAAACTCTTCCTGCAATTTATGAGCAAACCACAGCCACCAATAGTCAGATGGAATATCCAGACATGGGACAATGTATAGCCAACAGCCTCTTAAGTTTTGTTTCATCACTACTCCATTACAATCTTCTATACCATATAGACAAGATTGCGCCTTCAGATTCATAGATTAAACAACTTCTACCAGCAATTTCTGGCGGTGGGAGATCTGGATTGTCTGATTACTTCCATTTGTGGTGGAGGATCTAAGTCCATCTTTCGCTTCGCCTCCATTGCGACCATTCGGTTAACAACTTTGACTTCCCTTATAACCGGCCGTGCACAACAAAAGGTTAGAAAGGCTGGACTAGACCAATCCATTGCCTCCCTTCTGAGTTGTGAAAGAAACAATCTTCTCCACAACCCTGCTTACTACGAAACAAGAGAGATTGCTAACTGACACTATCTCTATGTCTCGAACTAATACAGTATTACACTATTAAAATACATTTTGTCCCACCGTGCTTCAACTAATACTAACTTTTATTCATATCCACTTCACCAACTGACGTTCTATGCAGTAGAGTAACTCCTGCTGCCGCTTTTACTGTTGCGGCAACACATGCGTCCGTACTTCATTCTTTTCCTTCTTATTATCCTTCTTCATTTTTCATTGCTTCTCTACTTCTTTAATTTTTCGCACTCAATGCAAATTTCGTTTTGAATCTACTTAAGTGGGAAATTAAGTGGAAGAGCAGCAACGCAACTGCAGAACAGAACTGTTATTTGTAAAAGGATCAAGGATCCAATTAAATGCTACTGATGAGCGCGTTATAGGCACTCGTAGTAGGTATTATGCATCTCTAGTTGTAGGCAGCAGCAGTAGGCAGCAGATACTTTGTGCATTTTATGGATTGACTTAATGAAGGAAAATAAATGGAGAAAAAATGATTTATTAAGTGGATAATATGAAAAATGAACTTCTCTGCTCGTTCGAAGAAGAAGAAGCAAAAGAAGCGGGAAAATACAAAAAGTTAAAAAATTATAGATAAATTCTATTTTGTTGCCAATCCGAGGTATTAGAGGATTTGCACAAAATGAGTTAATAAAACTCATTTGTATTATAGCTTTATATGAAGGATAAAGTTTAAGGATTTGCATTAGCATGAAATATTGAGGATGGTGGGCGTTAAAGTTTTAAATTTGATTTAGAGATCTTTATTGTGCAAGCTTATTGCTCTCAATGCAAGTGTTATTAATTATTTTGCAATGAGTATACGAAACATTATTTGCAGCAATAAACTTGAATTATAGAGATTTCTTTTAAGGTTTGTAGGCATTTTTTGCTTGAACTTAAGATATCGCAACAGCTTTCCTCCTCCGGAATACGCTTCTACTACATTGCTTCTTATTGGAGTCTCTCCAATGTGCACCGTTCCTGTGACCACTTCAGACATTCAAATAATGTATGCTGGGCGTCATCGAGTTAACTGACAGGGCCAGATCTTTCCTTACCTAAACACATTCTTTTGAAAATTTCCGTGTCCGGAGAGGAATTGTGTAATAATTCAAATCTCGAAATAAGTCGTTCCAGTCCATTGATACCGCAATGATTTTCAATTTATCCGGCAACAAAATCAACACTCTTCTGCTGATGTCTAGAATCGCTATCTCTTGGAGCCTTTCACAAATCTCGTGATACTGAAATGTATTAAATTGACGGTAGCGTGAAGCGAAAAACAAAATAAATTAGGACATGAGATTTGCCCAGTAGTGATAAGCAAAATTAGTCTTGGTCCTGAGTCTTGGCTTTTGTAACTTTTCGAGACTAAGACGCTGACATAATTTTAATACCAAGATTATGACTGCTTTGGTCTTGGTCACGTTGACCATCAGGGCTAAGACTGTTATTCGGTACTGGTCAATTATAGTAAATAGATATGTTACGCCTCTCTCTAGCATAAAATCACATCTCAATTCGGAATTTGTCATCTTGAGAACACAACTGCTTTGACAAAATAGGGTTTGTAATTTTTGAATAATCAACATTAGTTAAAAATTTTTCCCTTCCTATCCTACATATCCTAACCTACCCTACCCCTACCTACCCTACCCCTACCTACCCTACCTAACCTACCTACCCTACCTACCCTACCTATCCTACCTACCCTACCTACCCTACCTACCCTACCTACCCTACCTACCCTACCTACCCTACCTACCCTACCTACCCTACCTACCCTACCTACCCTACCTACCCTACCTACCCTACCTACCCTACCTACCCTACCTACCCTACCTACCCTACCTACCCTACCTACCCTACCTACCCTACCTACCCTACCTACCCTACCTACCCTACCTACCCTACCTACCCTACCTACCCTACCTACCCTACCTACCCTACCTACCCTACCTACCCTACCTACCCTACCTACCCTACCTACCCTACCTACCCTACCTACCCTACCTACCCTACCTACCCTACCTACCCTACCTACCCTACCTACCCTACCTACCCTACCTACCCTACCTACCCTACCTACCCTACCTACCCTACCTACCCTACCTACCCTACCTACCCTACCTACCCTACCTACCCTACCTACCCTACCTACCCTACCTACCCTACCTACCCTACCTACCCTACCTACCCTACCTACCCTACCTACCCTACCTACCCTACCTACCCTACCTACCCTACCTACCCTACCTACCCTACCTACCCTACCTACCCTACCTACCCTACCTACCCTACCTACCCTACCTACCCTACCTACCCTACCTACCCTACCTACCCTACCTACCCTACCTACCCTACCTACCCTACCTACCCTACCTACCCTACCTACCCTACCTACCCTACCTACCCTACCTACCCTACCTACCCTACCTACCCTACCTACCCTACCTACCCTACCTACCCTACCTACCCTACCTACCCTACCTACCCTACCTACCCTACCTACCCTACCTACCCTACCTACCCTACCTACCCTACCTACCCTACCTACCCTACCTACCCTACCTACCCTACCTACCCTACCTACCCTACCTACCCTACCTACCCTACCTACCCTACCTACCCTACCTACCCTACCTACCCTACCTACCCTACCTACCCTACCTACCCTACCTACCCTACCTACCCTACCTACCCTACCTACCCTACCTACCCTACCTACCCTACCTACCCTACCTACCCTACCTACCCTACCTACCCTACCTACCCTACCTACCCTACCTACCCTACCTACCCTACCTACCCTACCTACCCTACCTACCCTACCTACCCTACCTACCCTACCTACCCTACCTACCCTACCTACCCTACCTACCCTACCTACCCTACCTACCCTACCTACCCTACCTACCCTACCTACCCTACCTACCCTACCTACCCTACCTACCCTACCTACCCTACCTACCCTACCTACCCTACCTACCCTACCTACCCTACCTACCCTACCTACCCTACCTACCCTACCTACCCTACCTACCCTACCTACCCTACCTACCCTACCTACCCTACCTACCCTACCTACCCTACCTACCCTACCTACCCTACCTACCCTACCTACCCTACCTACCCTACCTACCCTACCTACCCTACCTACCCTACCTACCCTACCTACCCTACCTACCCTACCTACCCTACCTACCCTACCTACCCTACCTACCCTACCTACCCTACCTACCTTACCTACCCTACCTACCCTACCTACCCTACCTACCCTACCTACCCTACCTACCCTACCTACCATACCTACCCTACCTACTCTACCTACTCTACCTACTCTACCTACCCTACCTACCCTACCTACCCTACCTACCCTACCTACCCTATCTACCCTACCTACCCTACCTACCCTACCTACCCTACCTACCCTACCTACCCTACCTACCCTACCTACCCTACCTACCCTACCTACCCTACCTACCCTACCTACCCTACCGACCCTACCTACCCTACCTACCCTACCTACCCTACGGCTCAAGCGATTTTGATGAAATTTTAGGTGGTTTTAACTCTGATAGTGAGAAATAATATGTGGTCGGTCATTATACTGGGAAAATTTGAAAAAGGGCGTGGCATTGCCTACAAAATTTCAATACGTTATAACAACAAATGAAGCAATCTTTCTGAAAGTCTACTTGCTACTTGCTATAATGCATCTCTGAATTAAAAGTGTGAGGAATATCAACAGTGGGCGTGGCACCTCGAAACGGGAGTTGATTGAGAAAGTTCAGACTAACTTTAAAACCGATTTTGTGATATGTTTTGCAAAAAAAAATTTTCTTGGGTCACCCTAGCGCTTTAGACAAAACTTTTTTTTGAAAAACTTTTAGTTAATTGTATAAGCTTTCCAAAAGTGTATTTGATTTATAGGGTTTGAAAGTATTACGCAAAGTTCTAGGCCTATAAAATTGATATTTTTTTAATTTTTTTTCCAATTTTTGACTTTGGCGGCCATTTTGGTATCAAAAAGGTTCCATTAACATACTCTTTTATAATTTGTTTTGGAAACTCTTATAAATTTCCTTTAATTCGGTGGTGCATTCTTCATACTAACTTTTAAATTTAAGGTAAGAAAAAAATACTTTTCAAGAACAATCCGCAACGCATGCGAGCAACGCGTGAGCTGTTGCATAAAAGTATTTTTTTTTCTGAACTCAGATCAAAAAAATGGTATAATACAAGTACAAATTTATTAAAGAAAATTTAACGGGAATTCAAAAAAAACTATAAAAGTGTATATTAGTCGGACCCTTTTCTTAATAAAATGGCCGCCAAAGTCAAAAACAGGAAACAAAATTTAAAGTATAAACTTTAAAGGTCCAGAGCTTCACGAAATCCTTTTAAAACCTATAAAACAAATACACTTTTAGGAAGTTCATACAATTAGGTAAAAGTTTTGTATAAAAAAAGTTTTCTCTAAAAAGCTAGGGTGACCAAAAAAAAATTTTTTTTGTACAACATTTTACAAAATCGCTTTTAACGCTGCAACTTATCAGTAGTACATTTTAGACCTCCACCATGTGCAATTATTTGTTAGTCTAGGTTTCCTCTATCAACTCCCAGAAGCTGCGTTACTTTATGCAATACACCCTACATACTAGTAGACTTGTTAAAATCCGATTAAGCATTGTAGCTGCCATTATTTCAGTTAGAATTTTCACCAAAATATATACAAAATACATAATCCAACCGCATAGTCTTAAAATGTTTATATAAACAAAACTGAAAATTTTTCTAATTAAAATAACACAAAATTCTCCCTGGTTGGTGTTGACTTGGCTAAAACTATTACTTGCCTAAGATTAACATAAATTTTCATTCATTGAATTTTAATTAAGTCATAACAAAGTTTCCTTTTGTCTTCTACGCGGAGCGGATTATGACAGTGGGAAGGCGGCGAGTTAAGTAAGCGTACTTGTATCTCAGAGATATCTATCTACTGTGTGTATACGGATATCATACAAAATGCAGTCAAGTTGCATTTTGCACTTGTCATCATCGGACGAATGAATGGGGCGCTTTCAATTTCATTTTGTTGCCACACAACTTGAGCTTCAAACATGTTGGTTCGCTAGGTGGCGTTGTTGTTGAGCGCACGTTCCGTGTTTACCTTTTTGGTTTTTGTTTTTGTAACAACACGACAGTGGTGACAACAACAACAACAATAACAACAATACAAAATAGCGAAAATGCAACGTACATTTTCAGTTGCGCGTAGATACTTTGTGCAAAATCTACATATAAAAGTATCGGGCCGCATAAAAAACGAGCTCAGTAGCATACGGTATATCGAGTGGAAAATAGCGTAAATGTATGGACGCGTGCTTAAAAATGCAAAAATGTCGGTTAATGAATTGAAGAATTGTAGATTTACACAAACTGCTTGATTTGAAAATGTTGCCAGCGGACTTTGATTGGCCATAAAAATCAGAAATTAAATATTTTTTGATTATTAAAAAATTATTTTGAGCTAAATCTTTTAAAAATTTTTTATTTTTTTTTGAATTTTCAATTTCTGCGAATTTTAAAAAAAAATTTTTTTTTTTAAAAAAATCTCAGAATTTTTTATTTAATTTTTTTTTTTAAAAATCTCATTTCTCTTAATAACCAAAAACAAATAAATTAATTAATTTAAATAAATAAATTAAAAAGATGAGGAAATTCGCCGAAACATTGCGATTTTCTTAAGAAATCCCATCAATTTTCCCATAGAAATGTGTGCCGCGTTGAGTGATCGCAGCGCTTGTAAGCAAACGCGCCAAACTTTTCCGTCTGTCAACGGCAACGCGTGATAACTACAACATACATGCATTAATATACATATGTTTACATATACATACATACATATAAATTAATAAAAAAAAAATTTAAAAAGTTTTATTTCTTTTTGGCAACAAAATTTGCGGCGGCCGGCACATTAAAAACAACAAAAAATGACAGTGAGCAAAGAATTTGTAGCACGAAAGTGGGAAACCAAAAAACAAAAACAAAATAAATAAAAATATAATTAAACAAAAGAAAAAAAAAATAAGTAATAAACAAATTAAAAAAAAGTCAGAAACAAAAAAAAAAAAAACCACAAAAAATTCAACAATAAAAATTGTTGCAACGAAGCGGCAATCAGTCAGTAAGTAGTCAGTCAGTCCGTCAGCAGCGTAAAATCAACAAATGCAAAGAAATAAAAATGACAAACAAATTAGTGTTCCCTCTCTGCTGCACACACATAGATACACCTACTGAGCGAAACGCACACCATACAGTTTAATTTGCATCTAACGGATATCTATCTGCATACAAAAGCAGCAGTGCCACCAGCCGGCAAACAAACGGCGCTGTGTGACAATTAAAATTCAAAAAATCAAAATAAAAAACAAAACTAAAAGTAAAAACAAAATAATTTTTTTTAAAGCAAAATTTTCGCTGTCAAAGTCAACGCAGATATTTAACAGAAAAAAATAACAACAAAAGCATCTCGCACCAACGCTTATAATAGTAATAATAATAACAACAACAACAACAAATGCTTGGTAAGTCATAAAACTTGTTTTTTTTATGCAATATTTATTTACTTACACTTAAAAAAAAATGCTTTTGAAAAAAAATAAAAATTATGAAATTATATATTCAAGGTTAGGCTGACCAAACGTTCCAAATTCTGCGGTACTGTTCCGCGTTTGATGGTTTTTGTCGTCTCGGCAAGTCCCGGAATCACGTGATATGTCCAAATTGTCCCGCGTTTGTTCAAATGAAATTAAAATTACTTTATTGTTATGTTTTTTGTTCTGTATATGTTCTTCAAATATTATTTATTTTAAAGGGCTAGTCTGGCAACAACCTTATAGGGCTATTCCGCTAACAGTCTTAGAGTTGTCAAACATCTCACCACAGTCTTAGCAAAGACAAAAGTCTTAACTACATAAGATGTTTTGGTATTCCGGTAGCAGTTAGAAAGCTCTTTTCTGTCTTTAGAAAATCTTAAGCCTTAGGAAATCTTAAGAAGTTTATCGGGAATGTCTTACGAAAGAACTTTTGCTGTCTTAGCCGAAATAGCCCAAATAGAACTGCCAAACAACTCACCACAGTCTTATCAAAGTTAAATGTCTTAAATAAGGTGTTTTAGTATTCAGAAAGCTCTTTACTCTATATATGAAGATGATTTTTAAGACCTAAGTACTTGTTATAAGACTTTTGCGACGGAATACCGAAAGTCTTATGAAATATTAAGAAGGTTTAGAAAGTATTTCTAAAATGTCAAATGAATAGTCGTATTAATCTTAATTATACGGTTTTACTCAAATTCAATGGAAAAAAAATTCACTAGAAAAAGAATTTGTTTTGTTACTGTCATACCTGAATTGGAGCGATATGCGACCGTCAACGTTATTAAACCAACTCTGTCTATTTCATGTCTATACAATATATATGTAGCATTCCAAAACACGGATGGTTAAATAACGCTGACACTTGAATAGAGCTCCAATTAAGGTGTGGCTATTGTTCATTATATCACTCATCGAGATTTTAAAAAGCTTTGATTCTTTTAGGCAAATATTCAAGAATGTCCCGAATTTGTATTTTGAAATTTTGGTTACCCCTTGGTGAGACGTTCTGTACCGTATTCTTTCTTAAGAATAAGTCTAATATTAAGAGTAGTGCCTAAGGCTTGCAAAAGCTTCTATTCCCAAAGTAAAAAAGAAGGAGGACCACACACTTACAAAGCATATCGTTCCATAAGTCGTGACATTATTACATCAATTCTGAATCAATATGTTACTGACGTGTACCCTACAGTATCACATCCTCATCATAAACTTTATTTTGCCAATTCGGCCAATTGACTGAAATTTTATAACGATAAAAGTCGAAAAGGCTTTGGCGGGTAAAGAAATAGCTCTCTGTTGATCAATTCATAATGGGGTAGTAATATTTTCCAGGCAGCTGAGTCATATTTCTAACTGCGAAGAATTTGAATCCGAGGTCAGAATTGAGCCATCAGCTCTGGATTTTGAGATATTTGAGGTTCAAATTACTATTTTTGAGGCTAGAAGAGACTTCACAAAAATTTTTCATATAGTTCTACTCTCTCTCTTCTAAATGATGCTTCCACGATTGAAGATGACATCATGAAATTCAAAGCATGTGTCGTTTTAGATTTATAGGATTTAATGTTGTTATCTCTTAATTCCCATAACTTTAAAAAAACCATCGTACGGCAACTCTCAAGACATAATTTTTGAAGGAAAAGATTAGTACTACGTGCTTAATTGGGGGAAAAAAAATAAATAAAAAAATATTTCTGCAATTTGCATCTAACGACAAAAATAACCAAAACAATAATTTTTCTTTCTCTTAATATCAAATATCTCAAAATCTTGAGCTGAAGGGCAAATTCTGAACTCGAATTCGGTTTTTACGCAGAAAGCTACTTTGGAAATGACCTTCAGCTGCCCAGAAAAAAGCTTGTAATAATATGTAATCGGAGAAATACTAACTGTGAAGACCGTTAAAGGTTGCCTCCAAGAAGGCAACTGCTTGTGATACTAGTCATCGATGAACAATATCAAATTCTCAATAATCATAAATTCGAATCCCAAAACTTTGCTGTTGATTTGGTACTTACGATAAGAGTAATGTTGAGGTCTATCTTAGCTGAATGAATGTAATTTTTGCTGTGGACCAAGATTAAAAAAATCAGTTGCATCGGGAAAACTGCTTCTATTTTTCACCAGTAGGTCCATGCTTCGAAATTATCTTTCAAAGAATGTATCTGTATGACCACTTCCGGCAACAAAATATGCATTTTCTCGCATAGTCAAGCGACTCTTAAATCTTTCAAGATATTTTCAAAGCTAATCTAATAATGATTACATCTTATCCAAGCTCTATTCAGGAGCAATGATGTGACATTAACTTGGATACCAGTAAAATAACAAAATAATACTTGTGATACCAAAACACATGAAGACAACTAAGATTTTGCAACACATGATAATTCCCGATGGTTCTAGCAACTGCTTTTAGATATTCAAGATTTTCCTAGAACTTCTAAGAACTTTCTTCCTGTTAGAATGGTATTTTACGACATCGACGAAGCATTATACTTATTATGTTCACACGACGTATACCATCTATGTCAGTAGTTGGCAAAATTAAGAGAGAAGATGAATAGGAGATAGCAAAAGAAAGACAGAGATATGTAGATAGAAAATAGAGAGCTCAATTGAGCTATACAGTGGCGATCACTGATCTATCTAAATACTCGGTCCCACTTTATGAAATGCTATGCATATGACGGCATACTGAAGATCAGTCCACGTTGCACAGTGTGAGATTTTGACAATCTAGGACGTCAAAATGAAAAAAGCAATGTGCTTCAATTCGATCATATTTTGTAAATTGTTAGAAAATACTCCAATTGTTACGAAAGTAAGCATAAAAAAGAATAAAATAAATATCATTGGCATGATAACAGCTATTGAACAGCATGCAAAAACAAATTTTCAAGCTTGCATCGATAACAAAACTTTGAGCGATCAAATTGAAGTTGTGCGCGTTTGTTTTTTTGGCAAAAAGTTTTTTGCATTAAAGGTCAATACTTTCACTAAAAATTTTTGCTATACACAATCCTTATATTTGCACTAAAGTATTTTAATCAAATTATTTTATAATCAGCTAAAAGGTAAGACAAATTTCAAAAATCTTGAATCTTTCATAGACTATAACTTACAAGTTGGGCGTGGTTAGACTATGACAAATCATACAGTATGAGCATGCATACTCATAGAATAGATTTAAGAAATAAAATCTTGCCCATTTTTTGCCCAAAGGCCACTTTTTTACAATGACTGAAGTGTTATAATAAACATTTGCACTGAAATCATGAAAAAAAATGTATGTTATCTTTCTTAATTACTCCCATTTTTTGACAGTAGTATTCAGTTACCACTGATGTGGTAAATACAAATTTTCAAGTTGATATTTTCATTACAACCAATTTTTTTAAAATTTTTTTTTTACAAAAAAAAGCCACATTTGTATGGGAGGTGTAAGTAGATTTTGTCCGATTTTGTTCATCTCTGAAGCAAACTTCTGCATAAAGAATTAAAGCGCATGTACAAAATTTCAACTCGATATCTTTGAAACTACGGCTATAATTGGGTTTTGACGTCCTAGATTGGCAAAATCTCACACTGTGCGTTGGTGGGCAATGTGAACGATGTTGCTTTAGCAGTGGGCATGAATGTTTCAAAAACATGCCGTTATTGTTTTAACTTTCTTTCTGTACAAACTTTTCTTGCGAAATGGAAGATGTTGAATATTTTTAGTTGCATTGTCCACGTTTTAATGACGAGCCTTTAAAAATACAAGTGCCATTCGAAGAGTGCTATGACAACAACTTTCAGTGTATTTTTTGGAAACTATTAAAACATCGCTGTTGCTATGGATCTGTGCGAATAATATTTATCTAAATTTTAAAATATAATGTGTATAACATATACACAAGTTTTCATACTCAAAGTTTTCATTGAAAAATTTGACAAAAATTTCGATTGCATCAGCTGTAATAATATGCAATGCACATCTTTCAGTTCCATTCTTAATGTTTGACGTTGAGTATCATAACTACTTTAAATCTAAATATGTATTTGGTGCCAATATACATACACATGTGTATATTTTTGTAGCAATTCAAGCAATTATTACTCGTTGTCGTTGTTAAAATCCAGTGGTAACAAAATTTTTATTTTATTTTCATTATGTTTTGTTATTGTTCGCATTATATTTTGGTTGTAGTATTTCAGTATTCTTTGGGTTTTTTCTTTTATGAATGAATGCTCGAGTAGATTTCAATTTTCAGTGTTACTTTTTTTTCAAAACGTGCGCGTTCATGTTTCATCTTGTAAGTCTGGTTGTTATTTTGTTTTTGGATTTTCTGTGGTTTATTATGATACATATTGTACTTTTGGCTTCACAGCTGAACATTCAATATGCATTTTGATTTCATCTTCAATATGAAGTTAATGAATTTTGTATCTTTAATATTATATTATGATACATATTTGACAGACACTCCAAGCCATAATTGAATATTTTTAAGATAAAAGTTTTTGTATAAGTTACTCAGAAAATCAGTATCGACAGCGAACGTCGATGTTATCAGTTTAAAGTCCCTTGAATTGTCTGAAGTGCATATCACGCTTAAGGTAAAGCTGCTGACTTATCTTTTTAAATAAATTCTTTATATCTTCTTGAAATATACGATTTTTCAGGGAAGTTTTTATTGTCTTACGAAAATTAACAGAGCACTTAAACTTAAGCAGAAGGCCCTCAAGCCACAGTATGTCGATGGCCTCACAAAACAGAACTCACTGAGCTAGAAAGCCTTCCTTATCTCATTAGATTAAAGCTTCATCTTTTCTGTTACTCCATGATTCTGTTATTCCATGATTATTACGAAAACCAAACTGATGACATGATTATAACCAGGAGATTCCAAACCAAATATTTGGAGTTTGATATTAAAATCAATACAAGTAAAAATTCAATACATAAGGGAGATGTGTGTACCTTGGTCCAAGTGTATCTCGGTTCGAGTGCCGTTTGCCACTCAACAGCTACACGTGTACGATAATGTTCTTCTATGGAATTTTCCACTCATACCGGTGACTCATATTAGTTGACTTCAGACCGTCAAGCTGTATGCGTGTATAAAAAGCGACGGAAAAAGTGTTTTTTGTGTGTAAAAATTTGTTTTTGGAGTAAACTACGAAACGTTTTTTGAGAAACTTACTTGAAATATTTCAGTTTTACAACATCAGGAAGGAAGTTTAGTTATTGTTTTAAGCTTTTAGTGTGTTAAGATGTATTTTCATTAATATATGTTTTGGGTGTTGACAGTTTTAAAACATGCTGTCTGTGTGTACCTTGGACCTATGCTTATTGACCAGGAAGCCTTTTTCGACGGGCAACCAGGAAGCCATAATCGCCTCTCAATATAATAGTATTATAATTATTTCCGTGACTAATGTATTTGTTTGCAATCATTTTTGTTTAATTAATTTTTTTTTACTAAATGCACTTTTTTGTGAAAATTTTTTTTTTTTATTGCAAAAAAAGTTACCTTTGATTACATAATAAATAGTTCTTTCATAATTTATAACCTAAATACAATGTATTCTCTTTTATTTTTAATAGTCCAAGGTACACTTGCATGGTGTACCTTGGACCGTTTGAGATTTCAACGGAAAAAGTAATATTTCTACTCAATGGTAAGACATAGAAATATCATTGTCACGTCATTTGATGCTGCAAGCATTGTAGAAATATAACTTAATCAAAAAACTAAAGGAACTTTTTTGGAAAATCCTGCACATTAAAAAAACTGAAAAGCGGACCAAGGTACACACATCTCCCCTACACCAAAATTTCCAAAATATTTTTAATTATGTACATATGAACATACATAAATATCTGAACACCCGATGTAAAGAAATAAATTACTAAGTAAATCGTTCTCAATCGACATGGCTTCAGCACATTTTTGAACCAATTTTATTTAAAGTCTTATTTTTCCTGAACTTCGCCCGGAAATCTGAAGATAATTCAGTCAGAAGACTAGACTCAAAATCAGGAGTCTACTGAAAAAATCAGCAGAGCCGGTTGCTTTAGTTACAACGTGTCGTTCAATGAGATGAGAGGGTAGCAAACTTATAGTTTTTAAGAAAACGTTCCGGTGTTTTCTTTCTTTTGGAATTTATGAAATGAAAGTCATCAATATAGATAATGACAAAATATTTATTTGTATTTCAAGTCTCAATTCCAAAAATATTTTTTTGTGATTTGATCGACAACTCGTGCCAATTGGCAATATATATTAAGCTATTTTTCAGTATTCCAAAACAAACGTGATATTTCTTGAAATGATTTCTAAGCATACAGATTGTAACCTTGACTAGCAAGCAAAATACTTCAGAAATATACAAAAAATTGCTAAAATTATTGCCAAGAGTGTGCCCACTTTTTAGTTTAATGCAGCAAACTTTATCTTGATAACGATTTTGCATTTATCTCATTTTAATAACAAAAAAAATATAAAAAAAAATTATCAGTGAACATCTACGAGTACGTGATAGTTTTCTAAGATGTGATAAAGCAATTTTAATATTGATATGATATACATCAATAAACAAATTCATCATATCTTTGAAACCATTTGACGTCGATAGATGAAATTTTTACTTTATGTAAATGATATTCGAACAAATAATGTATACTGGAAGCTTAAGTGGAACCACACACCTCAAAAATAAAATAGGTCACATCTCGGAGGTGATTTGATGCAAAATCGCTTGCTTTCTCCTTCATAAGGTATATTATTATTATTATTATTTGAAGGCTTTAAATTGCACTGCCACCTATAAAAATCTTTTGTACATCCTCTTTCTCTCTCAAATCAGTTTCAGACTACCTATAAATAAGTCAAATGATCATTTTTCTGTGCGAAATTCAAATTTTGTAAGTGCCATTATACTTAACATAATTCGTAGCACCTTTGAAACGGTTTGAGTCAGTTTAATGAAATTCGGTACGGATGTGAAAGTCTTAGGACAATTAATATCCATTGAAAAAATGGGCGAAATCACGCCTCCCATAAACTCAGCTAGTCATATCTCCGAAAGTATTCAACGCAAATGAATGAAGTTCTGTATACATACAAAGAGTGCCAGGACAAATAACTTTCGCTGAAAAAAATTAGAAGAATCACCGTTCCCATTTTAGTTTTGTCCTCGAAAGAGTTAATGTTCACCAAAGGGTTAATTTTGATAAAAAAATTATATTTTCATATCCCTTTGCTACAGTTATTGGTTGAATAATATCAAACTTTCGCTTTTATTAATTTTGCACAGAAAAACAAGTCATTTGATCTAATTTACCCTGCTTTGGGATTAGTTATGAGCAAATCAAGACCAAGACCAAGATCATAGTAGTCTTGGTCTTGGTCTTGGTCTTGTTCTTGCACATTGAGTCTTCGTCTTGGTTTGGATATTGAGTCTTGGTCTTGGTCTTGCTCATTTAGTCTTGGTCTCGGTCTTGGTCTTGAAAAAGTTTTCAGAGATATTGTGCATTCAAACTTTCAAAACCATATTTTTCCAGAGCAGTTGGGTTTTAAGATGCCAAAATTCAAATCGAGAGAAGATTTTATCTTCAAAACGGAAGTGAAACAACTTTTAACTATAAATTACCAAGACTGAAAAGCAGTCTTGGTCTTGACGATTATCGTGTGCAAGACCAAGACCAAGATCAAAGCAGTCTTGGTCTTGGTCTTGCAAAAATATCAGTGTCTTGGTCTTGGTCTCGCAAAATTTCCAATACCAAGAACAAGACGCAAGACCAAGACTAATTTTGCTCATCACTATTTGGGATTTATACTGCCGTCATAAGAAAGAATGCCGTAACTCCAATAAATTTTTATTTTTGTAAAATGAGTTTTGTGTTTATGTTTATGTGTACGGTTGGGAGAAACGACAAAAGTCGTAGTTGTTTTTATAGGGAAAATGAAGGTATAATGCAACCTGTTCTTGTAGGTTGACGGACTGAACCGAGATGACCCAAAAAACGCCGTAAACTCATTTTTTTGGAAAATTGGAGTTACGGCATTCTTGCTTAGGACGGCAGTATACTACCTACATTATTAAGAACTAAAATCTCTGCACCTCACCACAATGGAGAAAGCACATAACTCGTGCTCCGCTGTCTCTTGCCAGAGTCTACGGGAATCGTCGTCTACCAGAACCATCTTTTTTAGGTAATTAATTTAGTTCACAGGGACCTTACACTATTTCACAGTATGTTATTAAATCTTTGCTGCTGAACCCTGTTTTACATTTGACCGATTACCACTTTGAATTTCTAGAAGAAACTAACTTTTTACCCAACTTATCGGAGACTGCAAGACATTGTGTATTCCAGAACACATTCAGGATGGATGGCTATTCATAGTTAGACTTTTATCTGGGATAAGTCCTAAATATTTCATCTTCTCGGAAACCGTTAGCATAGTTTCCCCCAAGATTAAAGATCTCAGGTTCGGCTTTTTCTCCGGGTAAAAGGTGTCAGTGTGTACTATGTTTTATTTTGGATCCTTTTTCACGGCACCATCCTAAAACTAAGTTGAAAGCTAATTGTATTTATTCACCTATATTAGAGTCAAACCTCCCTCTAACTACACAGGGCGACAAAAAAATTATTTTTTTGCTGCGGCCTCAGTTTTGTGATTCACCAAGATTACACGAGTCCTACGGTAAAATTTTTTTGTCAGGATTGACTCTAGTTTTCCAGATATCTTTGCTTAAAGGAGCAAAAATAGCTGTTCGGCGGCATATTTGAAGTAGTATAACACTAACAACAAACAGTGTACCAAAATTTAAATTTTTTTTTTAAATATGAGCTACAAAAAAAACAAAATTTTTATTCTTCAACATCTGACCCATATTGACATTTATTTAGGTACCAACTTTACAGTGCATTCATTATATGTTTTGTTGCTTTTCTCTCTTTGGCATGCTGCTACCAAGTTACTACATAAAACTGCAACATATCAATATCTACAGCCCGCACCCCACATTTCTTTGTTGCATTTTAATGTTACGTTTTTGTTTATTTTATGGTTCAATGGCTATTACCATAATTTTGCCAACAAAAACATGAAATGAACAAAAAATTATTTGAAGCAAACAAACTACAACAAATATTAACAATAAAAAATGCATCTACATCATATGTATATGCACGTATGTAGGTATACCATATGATATGTTTTTCCAAAATTGTCAGCATTTGTGCGCTATCGATAACTCAAACACATTTGACAAAAAATGTCGCTGTTGTGTTGTTCACATCAACCTGATGTTGCTGGCTACACAGGTTGATGTTGCTGCTTGGTTACCAATGGGGGTGTTGCTATAAAAACAAAATAAAATCAACGTATGCAGCCAGGAAAAACGAACTAATGCATTTTTCTCTATTAAACGGAAATTCACACGGAAATAAAGTTGCAGTAACACAACAAAAAAATAACTCCAACAACATAAAATGCACTACAGATACTCGTAACAATATTAACAAGGAATTTTTTAGCAGCAGTAGATACGTGGTAGATACTTATATGGTAGATAACGTTGAAGTTACAACATTAAGCTTATTTTTGCATATCAAATTCCATTCTGTTTCAAATGAAATTTCATTCTACTTTAAACCTATTTAAGTCTCTTGTGATCGATAATGTTCAAACTTTTCTTTTGCAGAAACGTATAGATAAATCCGCATCACCTCCTACTAATATTTTGAGACTAAGCCTAGGACTAGGAGTAGTGCCAAGTCCAAGGCCTTGCTGACGATCTGATAATTATTGTACAGAGCAGCAATGATTTTGCGGCACAGGGTTTCGGAGTCGATTTCGAGTAATCATGACGTACTGATTACGAAAATAATAACAGATTTGCCCAATTGACTCTAATTCAAGGGTGTCAGCGTAGAACGAAAGTGAGCCAATTTTGGCTCGATCAACAACATCAATATTTCTGTACAACAATCACAGAAATAATTTTTGTTGTTTTTTTTTTTTTTCACTCTCGTCAAAATTTCGTGTTCTTGTTGCTTTTTTTGCGCATACACAAAATCGAACTCGAACCAACATAAAACAACAACAACGACTACGTCGCATCAAAAACAAAAACAACAAACAATATGGGTATTAATAACGTTGATGAGCAGTTGCGAAAATGCAAGTCTTTTACGCACTAACGCCTGAACGTTCAATGTAAATATTACCATCTTGAGAAAGTGCAGAAATAGTGCGAAATTTTGAACAATGTGTTTGTTGTTTTACAAATGTCAAACTTTCGCAAACCACACTTCCGCATCGACGCAAGAGCATTGCGCATCAACGCGTGAATACCCCTACTTTTTGTGTGTCTCCTAGTTCTTAGAAATTTTGAAAATTGTTGAAATGTTATTGTTGTTATCAATTCGAATTTGAAGTTGTTGTAAAAGCGAAAATTTTGCGCTGACTGCGCTGCATGCGCTTGGCTCAGTGATTTGAAAACGCTGACACCCTTGCTCTTGTTCTCCAGATATCCTTGCTTAAAGAAACAAAAATAGCTGTTTTGAAGCATATTTGCAGTTGTAAAACACTCACAGCAAACAGTGTAATTAATTTTTGACTTGTTTTTTGTGTTTTTAATGTGTATTTTAACGTGAGACTCTAACTAAGTGCTATTGTCTTCGTCTTCCCGAAACAGTTTGTTGCTGTAGTGGTAACGATAGATACCAAATTTTGTACTTCTTTGTCATGAAAATATATTATAGAAAATTTTTGGATAATTTATCAATTGATTTGATCTGAAATTTCATTGTGTTTCTTCGTTTTAGTAATTTTCGAATTTCGAACATTTTTTTGGCTAAGTCAAAGTAGTAGTACGAACTTGTGGATAGTTTCACATTCCCAACTGCTTTTTTTTTCAATTAAATTGAATCATATTAACAGCATCATTAGGCTATAAAAATCATATTTATATGGTTGAATTTACCATTGAAAGGGCGATTTTAATAATTGAAAATCAATTAAAGAAATACAAAAATTTCTCTATACGACTAGAAAGTCTTAAGTTTGAAGAAAATTATTGAAAGTTTTTCACGGTTATTTAATATAATTATAGGTAGGCATAGCTTAAATTTTTACTTAGTGTAGTGTAAGCTAATTATTTTTTAATAATTTGGTCCTACTGTGCACCACACAAGTAGATAACCGCGTTGCTGCAAGTTGGCTTAGAAAACTTAAATGTTGTCATGACTACAATGCGGCATGCAAAACATTACAGTGCTGCCTAAGTATGTATATATGAGTAGTACACATACACATACATTTTCATATATTTGTATTGAACCATTTTGGTAGGTATCTTTGTAAGTAAGGTAACAGCAAAATTTGTAAATTAGTTAATTGTGGTTGCTTGAAATTTTTTCGAATAAACTGAAATGAAATGAAAATAAAAGGGGGGAAAATTAATGGCTTTTAAGCTTATTTGGTTAACAAATAGCTTTTGGATATAATTTTATCTATTAAATTAAGATACAAAACGTTAGTGCCGCAGAAGATACAATTGTTTTTTTTTTCACTCAACTTTTGGTTTTTGTTTTGGTATCAGATTCGCTATTTATGTATACGGAATTGAAAAGAAAAACATAGTTAAAGAGGATTTATGTTTTCAACATTTTTTTCTTGATTTTCGAAACAATTTCCATACCATCTATGTATATCCAGTCCACCTGAAGAAACTCGAAAGCATACATTTTGAATGAATCAGCCGCTTCATCATTCTAAGGTAGCGTTCAGAGAGCGCGCTAAGAGCAAAGTTGCGCTCAAAGCAACGCTTTAGCTTTAACATGTTGTGGAACGATTTGTGTGCAAAAGTGGCAACGCGATCATAGTGAAAGCGCTGCGTTGCTAAAATTGTAGCGTTAAGGTACTTTGGAAGTGCCGCAATCGCTTTGTTTTGTAATTTTTGGTCTGTTTCCAGTCGAATTAGAACAAGAAATGAAAGAACGCATGCATTTTAAATTTTTTTTTTTTTTGTATTAAAAACATTTCCTGTCAAAAGTCCTGTTTTCTCTACTCCGAAAACCTGCCAAAACTGTCAAATGGTAATTTTGTAATTTTTCTTATTTTCGAACCATCATTCCGGATACATGAATATCAATCTATGTAACTTAATCTTAATTTGTATCTAAATATAAATCTCCAACAGTTACTAATTTTACAAAAAAAAAACAACAAATAACAAAAACAACAGTAACAAAAATATAAAAAAATTAGCAAAGCGTGAAATGCAGAGCAACCAACGACAGCAAAAACAGCAACAAAAACCCCAACAATAATGTGTTTGTTACCAAAGTAATGCCCAGAGGATACTTCAAGTGCTGATTATGGCTTTAATGTCTAAAAGAAGAAGTGAAGAAGCAAAAGAGTTCAACTAAGTAAAAGAAGATGTATCAAATACAACGAGTTAATAACTCTAGAAAAAAATCACACAAAACATACCCTATGCCCAAGTAGCTACGACTGATAGATATGAGTTACATAGTCGATACCCGCGTACAAATAAGCGTTGTAGATATGAAAATTAGTTAAGCTTACACAATACTTTTTAATACCCTACACCCAGGGTGTATTAACTTTGTACTTCCGTTTGTAAAGAAGAAAAGGAGGCATATATGGGTGAATCTCCGAAAAATGTACCACCTATTTTTTTATTTTCTTATTACTTGAAGGTATAGCATATGATGACTTTAGCTTCTGGAACATTTTGAAAAATGTACATAAGCTTTCAGGGTTGCCATATGTTTTTTTTAAAGTTTCACTTAAGCAATATACATACATAAAAAATTTAAATTTAAAAAAAACCGGATAGCAGCACCGAAACATCTTAAAAAAATTTCTCTCAGCGTTTCTGAAACCAAAAATTAAATTTTTTTTGAATTAAATTTTTTTTTTAAATAAATGGTTTAAGCGAAACTATCCAAAAAAAAAAAAAAAAAAAAAAACAGGTGGCAACAACGAAAGTTTTGTAAGATTTTAAAAAAGTAAATCTGAGCGTTCGTGAAACCAAAAGTAAGAATTATATAAGATTTTCGAAAATCAGCAGGTGGCAACCCTAAAAATTTATGTTGGATTTTTATTTAAGTGTTTTAAGACTAAATTTTAATTCTTATTTTTTAAATAAATAGTTTAAGCAAAGCTAACAAAAAAAAAAAAAAAAACGAGGTGGAGAATTACTATGCGGAGAGTGACAGTTGCAAAAATTTATTTAAGGTTTTATCTAATATTTACTTTAAGCATAGTTAACAACAACAAAAAACCAAGTGGAGGGTTAGTAAACGGAGAATGATGAAATGTTGCTAAAAAACGACGGAGAATGATGAAAAGGAGAATGACGAAATGTTGCAATGAAAATAGCAATTTTTCTTAAAAAAGTTGAAACTGGTGGAGCGCCCCTGTAACTGATTCTTGATTTAATAATAAAAAAAATAAAATAATATGTTTAGTAATATAAAAAAAAACTTACGTGGAGAATGATGCACACTTGCGTACTTTACAAACTTTTTAAAAAACAAAAACACATAAACACTCACTATCAAAAAGCCAAAACTGACTGAGCTGAAAATAAACTGAAGCTCCTCTTTTTTTTTCACTTTCAGTTCTCTATTTACTCAATATTCAAAAAATTTATAGTAAGAATAAGAAAAACTGAGCAAAGATAGTCAAAATTGAGGGATCCACTTCTATAGTTGTCAATTCTATATAAAGAAAAATTTTCGAACACAGAAAAACAGCAACTAAAATATAAACACAAACACTGTCGCATAAATTTTTTCTAGAAAATAACGTAATAACGGGCAATTTAAGTGCACTAAGAAGTGGTCAGGGACTGGACGGAGAGTGAGTTTTTAATACTTTATGTTATAATTTTATAGTAAAATATAAAAAATTATTTTTATTTCTAAGCAATTCGTATAGAAGCTCTGGTTGAGTATCCGTATTAAATAGTTTAAATTTAAACATGGGCTTGAGCCACGGGACATTGAATAGTACATTTTTTGTAGAATCACCCATATTTTCTTGATTACGTCACCTCCTGAGTCGACGTAGCCATGTCCGTCTCTCTGACTATACGTTGAAATCATTTTAATATATGTGACTTGGTCTATGAAAATGGGGCTTACGTGTCAAAAAAAAAATTTCCAATTTTTTGCCGATTCGCATAAATTGACCTTTAAAAGTTGTTTTCCAGTTGTTTTCACGGTGGAGGCCTGCAAAAAACTATTTTTCTCGAAAGTTGCAAAAAATAGCAACATGAAATTGCTAAAATAAACTCAAAATTCTTTATTTTACTCGATTTAAGTAATCTAAACTCAGTCAAATACGGTAAACCTTTCAAAAACTTGTTCGAAGTTTAATGTTAAATGCTTATTTAATGCAGAAGTTCAGAAAAATGATTTTATTTAAAGACAAAGCATAAGTATGAGAGTTAATGAAATTAAGATTCCGCCAAAATCTTCCTTTTATGGAGATACCTAAAAATCAAGCTTTGTGCCACACCTATAACAAACAAAAAAGTAATCACATAGTGGCTTAGGACTAGAAATTAGAAAAAGAAAATTTTAAAACTGTAGCGCCTCTTCACATAAATTCAAAGTGAACAACAGTTAACTCAATTAACTCAAAATGTGAAATATGCAAGATAACAACAACAACAAAATAACAAAAGCAGCAGCAACAACAATTTCCATAATGCCAACGAACTGCCTGAAGATGCGCGGCGCGCGCGCGCTTAGCGTAAATTTCTTTTGATTCTTTCATTATCTGTATCATTAACTCCTTTACTCTATTTCTTTTTCCTGCCACAACCTTTCTCTTCTTGGCTAAAACGCGATATGTATATTACATACTAACAAGCAGCACTAAAGTTTTATACTAAAAAAATAGTAGTTAAAAGCTGCTGTTTTATTTAGCAACAATTAGAGTAAACAGTTTTAGCAGCTGCAAACTGCTTAAGACTCCATAAATAAAACCATAAATTCCACTACCTTTGCATATGAGAAATTCGCGGGCAAAATCGTTACTTACACATTTATGTATCCCCTAGATGCAGCAGTATTTTTCGGATAAAAGCACAAAAAAGATATAGCGAAATAATCAAGCAATGAATATTGCTGATTGTTGGCTATTTGTCGGCGGCAACAACACACAACAAGTCAATCACCCATTCATTCAGTCAGTCAGTTAGTCAGTTAGTGAGTCAATTAGTCAAGTCATAATCACAGCGTTAATCATTTTCGTTGTTGCTGCTGATGCTACCAACAAACTAAACACTCAATCGCTAGCTCATCGGCGGCGCCGCTTTCAACGCTTCATCATCATCTATCGACGACGTATGGTGCAGTTGAACTCGAAGTGCAAAATGTGAAAATACCAAAGTCGGTGTCGGTATCGGTGCCGTTGCCGTTGCAATTTGTAATTGAACGAGTGTTAATTTGTGGAAAAAGTTGATACTGCAGATTTCAACAACATGAGACTTCAATCCTTGATAAGTAGAGAGCAGCAGCAGCAGCAACGTGGTATTAATGACTTTATTGCAATCATTTGCCATCAGTGATATCCCATAGTCAGCAGCATCATATAAAGTTATTATACGTTTATCATCGCTGTGGAATTTTGTTTAACGGATTAATATCTACGGAATTTCAATGCATTTGAAAGGTAAACGTATGAAACACCTTTTAAGTAATTAATTCTAAAGCTTGAAATTTATTAAAATCAAGCAAGTACTGTTTGATGCAACCAAACGACTGCTCAGATTAAAGATATTTTCAATTATGTTACTTTAGTTGTTTGTGTTTATTTTTGAGACAACTCGTTAAGGTTGAGTTTTCAGTTTAGTAAAAGATATAGGGGCAAAATAAGAAAAAAGCATAAATTGATCGTAGACTTTTTTCTTTCATTTTTAGACTAAGCATAGAGGTCTCCATTAAATACAATCTTTTGCATTTACTCTCTGATTTCCTTTCGCGATTTTCCCCAGTCTTGGATTTCCATTTGCTGGGAAAAATTAAGGTTGTACGCTAAAATTTGTATGAACCTAAAAAAAGTCGTAGTCCCACTGACTCAAAAATTAGAAGGACACTTAAAAATTATATCTGTTTAATTCTTTTTTCGGTTCCGAGAGAAACTTTAGTGGCAGTTTTGATCCTTCTGAAGGCTCATTTTGGCGAAAAAAAAAAAACATTTTTTTTGCTCATAACCTTTCTTTCTTCACAGAATGGATACCCAAATCTGCTTGAAAAATAAATATTATGTGCTTCCAAAAATGTTGGCGTTAATTATATATTTATTTTTGTAGTACAGATAATATTCGCCTCCAAAAACCGATTTTTTTTTATGTTTTTCAACTACGCGGTCAGAAAAACGATTTCCTACTCGAAAGCAAGGCATATTATGAAATAAGTGTATATGGCAAAAAATGCTCAGAATCATCCAAGGTCCTATACATGTGAATTTTTTCAAAATTTTGGTGTCGGAAGAAGGCATTTTTACTCAAAAGCAATGGAACTCATGTACAAATTTGGAACTTGGCAAAAAATTATTAGAATCGTTCAAAGAATCGCGTGAACTTTTTCAGAATTTTTTGAAACATTTTTTAATTCTTCAAAAATTGGTCGAAAAAACATATTGAAAAAATTCCAAAAATTTTGAAAAAATTCACTCATATACTCTGGGCGATTTTGAGCATTCTTTGTCTTATACTTTTTTCATATGCCTTGATGCCTTGCTTTTGTGTAAAGAATTGTTTTTCCATTCCATTAAATATGGGAATATTTGGGGCAGAAACGGCTCCCTTCGTTAGATGTGCTAACCTCATTCATACATTATAATATACAGTAGACCCCGCTTAATTGACTTGATGAAAAATGCAAACTTTTCGGTTCAATTAACCGGGGAATCAATTAAGCGGGGCCCACTTAATTGATCCGACTGATCAATTAAAAGAATCCCGGATAATTGATCGAGTGAGTCAATTAAGCATAAAAAAAATTTAATGGTTTTTTTATATGTTCAAAGCATTAAGAATTTCATAAAGTCATAAGCTCCATAAGGAGATATCGAATACAAAAATATGTATGTATATTGTATTAAAAAGTGCATTAGGTACATAAATGGAACTTCAGTTCACCTTAAAATAAAATAAAGAAAATTAATTCAAAATACGGGTATGTGCGTAGTAGACTTAGAGCTGAGCATAAAAATTTGGAAAAACTAGGTGTAATGGAAATGTATTTGGAAATCGATAGCTTAGGATATGTTTACTACGAGTCCATCAGTCTGCCGTGCTGAATCGGATGCCTGAGCACATGATCGGCCTGAAAAGGTTGCGAAAATCAGTTCTTTTGCAAATATCTCGCTAACGGTTGCTTCTGTAGAAATATGTTGGGACAATTTTGTAATTGTGTGCGTATAAAAAGTTATTCAGCGTCAAATTTTAAAATTTTTTTATAATTTCTTGTGGCATCAGAAATAAAAAAAAAAACAAACGTGATTTTGACTATTTAAAACCTTTAAGGCCATCACCTCTTCTGGACATAGTATGTAAAGCACAATCCACTTTCGTCGGCGTCAAAAATATCAGCTTGATCAAAACCTTTTAATAATCCGGGAAGAACTAAGTTATTGAAATTATTTGCTCCTTTTGAGTTTTCTGAGGATTTTTCACCATGGACTTTACGAAAGACGACACCTTAACGGGTTTGCCTTTGCCAAAGCCAGTTCGGAGTAGCAACAAAATCTTAATTGGGCTGTATTGAAAACTGTTCAGATTTTTCCATCAGTAAAATTTTTGTTACTTTTAATATTGTTGATTTTTTAAAAGGGGTATTTTGTATGTATTTCTCATTTGGAAATAATTTTTTTCCTATCAATTAGCCGGGAAAACCAATTAAGCGGGAATCAATTAAGAGGGGATTTGGGTGCCTTTTTCAAAGAGGACTGTTTCACTAGCCTTTTTTTAGTTCAATTTTCCGGGGAAGTCAATTAAAAGGGGGTCAATTAAGCGGGGTCTACTGTACCCCTTTTGCATTACAAATACGTTAGTTCATGAACAGTTTCGATTGTGAACAAATTTTGTATCAAATTCAAAAATTTGCCTATCTCTCTTTTATTTATTTTGAAAAAAGTATTAAAATAGTTACTTTTGAACCAATTCAGTATCGCCTATTATTCACAACTGTTACCAAATTATCTGCAGGGTATGCATATATTACATCGACTTACTAGTCCAGGGTCTGACACCACAAATACAAAATTAATATTAATTTTAGTAAGTACAAACTTTCAAAAGGTAGCCGTAAAAATCGTATGATTATCTGACGTTGGTTTCAAAACTTGCAGTGATTACAGTGAAACAACTTTTGTTATTTTCAAAACAAATAATTTCGTGTGTTGATAAAACATTGCTTTTTGATGGGAAAAAACACCGTTGGAACAAAAATGTTGTCATAGTAAGTGGGGTCCGGACTCTGCACTAGGAAAATTTTCCATTATTGACGTTCACTCTGTATTGTGGTCATATAAGCACTAATAATGCTGAACGCTCTGGTCGCCCAAAATCCCCAGATGTTCCGGAAAAACATATAAAAAGTCCACAAAGTAGTTTCAGAAGACCTCAAGATGTAATTGTAAGAGACAGCTAAAACCAAAATGATATCAGAAGTTGGTATATTTACAATTTTAAATGAAAATTTTTAGCATGCGGAAGGTACATACTTTCAAAGTTGGTGTCAGTTTTCCAAGACAATGCATCGTGTCACATTCAATAAGCACGACGATTTGAATGAATGCGTTCTGTTTCGAAATGCTTCCATTCTATTCTACAGTTTTGTCTCCCAGCGGCTTTTATCTGTTTGTAGATCCAAAAAACAAAATGCTCACTGGAGAATTGTCTCAAATGAGGAGGTGATCTCCAAAAAAAATACGTCTATTTTGAGGTCAAATATAAATCGTTCTATAATATATGTATCGAAATGTTGCTGGAAAAATTGTATTGCACTTGAATGAGTCTACTTTTATGTATAAAATCGATTTTCAGCAAAAAAGTCTACATAAAACTCCAAAGTTTTTAGCCAAGTGTTATATAAACTAAAATGATACAATGACTGTATGAATTTGATAAAAATTAACTTATAAATTATAACTTGTTAGCCTTTATATGACAAAACTGGGAAAGCCGCAGTGATTCATATAGATTATGCGTCGGGTTTGGATGATACTTAGGTAGAGAGTTTTTCTTAGTAGTACGTATAACGTGTCTCATTTGTATAAATATGAAATTTAATCATTATTAAATGATTAGTCTGTAAACCAGAACTGCTCTTCTAGAGTAAAAATATGACAGGCGCATAAAAAGTGTTGGCCCGCCATATCAAATTTGAAAAAAAAAGCTTCTATAATTATTTAAAATTCTTTAAAACAGTAAGAATCAACGAGGATTTTCGTATTCACAGTTGTTTGTGTAAGTACATATTAACTATAAAACTATTCTGATATAAAAAAAAATTAGAAAGCAAAACTATAAATTTATGAATTAATCATGGGCGCCAGCCCCTCAATTAAATTTACAAATCGTGCATTCATTAAGTGAAAAAAAAGCACTAAATTAAATAAACTGATTAAGCAAGATTTTGAAATGATTAACCTCGCGATTACCTTGCAAAAAAATAAAATTTATATGATTCATTAAAAACAAAACTTTGGCACCACAAACAACAACAAGCGAAAAACGGTAAAAGAAAGAAAAAAAAAACCACCTGTCTTAGGGAATTCCACGCTCCAAGCCGCTTACGAATCATCATCATATCTACAGATTTTACAAGGTACGACAACACAAAACGGTGTGAACGTTTTAAAACTATTTATGAGTATTAACAAATATTAAAAATACAATCTTATCTACATCCGATTTGCATTCATTACATACCGCAGGCGGTGTATCTTAAAATAAACAGGCGGACGGACGGACGGATAGACGGACAGAGACAGTCAGCTAGACAAAGTAGAAATATATTGTACATACATAGCAATAACGTCACTTTGGTTAAAGAAAACAACAACAATAAGTGTATGCCGCAGATACATATGTATGTACTTATATCTTGTTACCAGCTGAATCCGCCAGATACTTAGTACACGTTTCGTTCAAAAAAATAAAAATAACGCAAGCGAATTGTGTGAATAAGACTGCGTAAATAAAACTATGAGATACTTGCAATGCAACAACAAAAACAACGCAAATGATAAAACGGCACTCTTGGCATTACAACAAAAACTTAATGACACAAACAAAATATATGCACGAATTATTTAGGTGTAGATATTCATAAGATATTTTCAAAAGTATCTATGTAATTGGCGCACTAACGAATGACTCAAGCAAACAAAAACATATTGGTCTGGGGAAAAGAATGTACCGCGTGCTTAAGTTTGAATGGCTTTTGGTGGTAAGAGGGGGGAGTAGGTGATTTAGGTAAATTACACAATTTTATTTGGGGGCACTATGCAAATCAGTTGATGGCGTAGTTCATAATGGAATTATTCAAAACAGACGTCATCGTTCGCAGTGATCACCAAAAGTGATGACACTTTATTGGAAATATTTTCAATGTATTGAGATTTTTTTCTCTGAATTTCGGTACAAATTCACAGTAAGTGGACGGACTGTAGAGTAAATTTTTGCATAACGAGTAGCCAAAGTATCGAAAGCGTGACTGTAACTACTGAATGAATTACTACTCCTGGAACTACCTTCAGGTATTACATCAGCTGGCTGTCTAGATTATAACTGCGCTAAAATCTGTCAGCTGGTTAATATATTCTGTGCCTATAATCGATTAGAGGTGTTACGGAGTTTCAAATTCGGCTCCGAAAGATTGGAACTACCGATTGATTATGACTTCCGACTCTGGTTTCGGTTCCGAAAGTTTTGAATAGGAAGTTTTTACGGATGTTGATTAAAATTTTGTACCGTTGAATTAATGAAAAAAAAAAAACAGAAAAAAAAAGCACAGATAGTTAGAATAAAATTTTATTTCGGGTCGCTTTATTTCATGATCGCTCTGTCATCTATCCCCGACTCAGTTTCCCACTCCAAAAAATTAAATTTAAAATATATATTTGGTACCGACACCGGCTCCGATAAAACCACATTCGTAAGATCCCTACCTTTGATGTTGCAGGATTATTTGGTGATGCAATTTCATTCTGCGTAGTATATCTTCCTGAGAACGGATATAAGAGACTGTACCAACTGAACCTTGGTATATTTCTTCCGAGATTTCTGACAATGGGAGATTCTTTGAAGGCCTGTTCTATTTCAAGACCAATTATTAAAAAAATGTATTCAACAAATTGTTGGATATCATCAACTATACCCTGAGAGTAAAAGTCCTACATATGTTTAAGATCATAATATTTTTGTGCCAGACTACCATATCAACTAAGCAGCTCTTTTCACAATTCATTTCATCACAAAGTCTTGAAACTTTCCTCATTTTCTGTAATAAATTTCTTTGGTCTACTTAATATACTACCGATAAGCGATCGGTTACAAGATCACTTCAAGCACTTTGAATATTAACACAACTGATGTTAAAATCTTTTCGATTACGACTTTTGATGATGATGATGATTTCAATTAACAATTGCGTTGGTAGCCAGGCAGCCAGTTTCATGTGATGGCTGATTGCAGATCATTCATACATATAAATATGTACTTGTGTACCTTACATCAAGAGTATAAATATATTCCAATTGTTCATACGCTTGTCACGCTTGTAAAGTGGGCGTGGTAGTTTAAGAAAATTTTATATATTTTTGATCATCAATATCTTCTGAGTCCTTCTGGCTATAATAAACAGTCCCGGTGTTTGTCTGTTTGTAGAAATCTAGATAATCTGATGACAGTTTTGGTTTTTTTGCCATATCGTTTGTTATCATTCGGTACCAGAAGTTTCGGTGTTCTAACTAGTACTGAGAAAACCAAGACCATAGCAGTCTTGGTCCTGGTTTTGGTACTGACTCTAGGTTCTGGACTTGGTTTTGGGCAATTAGTCTTCTTGGTTTTGAAAAAATTTTCTTAAGATTATTGAATATCGAATTGAGAGATGATTTCATCCTTGAAGCGGGCGTGACACACCTACTAACTATAACCAAGATTGCTTAATAAATATAAATTACCAAGACTGAAAAGTAGGTGTGTCATGCCCCTTTCAAGCAATTGTATCTGCGAATTGGTCATATTGGTCTCAAAAAAATAGGCAATACCAAGACTAATTTTGTTCCTTACTGGTTCCACTGAAGTGCTGATCGTAATATTTTCCTGGCCTATACGTGGCTGCTATATATATTTCTGGCCTAGGCAACACTAAGAGTGCATCAGAGTGCATCGATGAACTTAAATCTTTGTATGACGATGAAGCACCATCTTATAGCACTGTGAAAAACTGGTTTAATGAATTCAATCGTGGCCGACGCTCGCTCAAAGACGAATTCCGTGAAGGTCGTCCAAAAACGGCCCTTGTGCCAGAGAACATTGATGCCGTGCGTGAACTGATCATGCAAGATCGTTATGTGACATACCGTGAGATAGAGGCATCTCTGGGCATTTCTCCCACCAGCATATATTCGATATTGCATGAACACCTCGCCGTAAAAAATGTTTGTTCTCGTTGGATCCAGCACAATTTGACAATCGCTCAAAAAAAAGCTCGTTTCGATTGGTGCAAAGAAATGTTGAAAAAATACGATCGCGGTGCTTCAAAAGACGTTTATAAGATCGTCACAGGTGACGAATTATGGATCTATGCGTATGAGCCCGAAACAAAACAGCAATCGACCGTGTAGGTCTTCGAAGACGAGCCAAATCCAACGAAACTTGTTCATGGAAGAAGCACTTCGAAGAAAATGGTCGCCTGTTTCTTCGGCAAAACTGGTCATTTGGCAACTGTTCCGCTTGAGTAACGTAGGACGGTCAATTCTGAGTGGTACACCACAATTTGTTTGCCTGAAGTCTTGGGAGGAATTCGAAAAACGAACAAGAGAAGACGAATCATTGTTCACCATGACAATGCCAGCTCTCACACATCGGCTCAAATCAGCGCCTTTTTGACCGTCCAAAACGTCGAATTGATGAATCATCCGCCGTACAGCCCTGACTTTGCACCCAATGACTTCTGTTTATTCCCGCACATCAAGAAAAAATGCGTGGTCAACGATTTTCGTCGCCAGAAGATGCTATTGAAGCGTTCAAAAACCATGTTTTGGAGGTGTCTCAATCGGAATGGAAAAAGTGCTTCGACAATTGGTTTGAGCGCATGCAAAAGTGTATAAATCATGCTGGAGAATACTTTGAAAAACAGTGAAACTATTTTTGATGATAATTATTCGCATTTTCATTATTAGGCCAGAAATATATATAGCAGCCTACGTATTCTTTCAAACAGTAGGTTTGTGAAATAGTTTAGTTGTTCATAGTTAATACGAAATTGGATTTTAAGATCTTTGCATGAACAATTTGGACAGAATCCAGCTTGCTATATACATAAGGATAACTCGAGTTTTCTTTGGTTATTTCAGCTTATATCCTATACCTCAGAAATGGAGCTCAAATTTGGGATCGCCCCATATTTTTTAAGTGAAATTTTATTAAATTAAACTTTGAGCTTATTAAAGTATTCTCTCTGATTGAAACTAAAGCACTTTAGAAGAGCACTTGCCATATTCTAAACAAGCAAAACCTTCAAAACAAGGAAATACTCAAGATTTGTTTACTGACCTAGTCAAAAGTAGAACATTTTACAGTTTTTGTATTAAAAATTTGGAGTTTTTTTCGAGCATTTCAAAAAAATTTAGTTTCAAGTTGTTTGAAAAATTAAAATCAAAACACCAATTGTTCATCAAATGAACATACCTATGGGAAAAGTTGAATATAATATCTTTTGACAGTGGAGTTTCAGCTTAGTTTTAAATGGAAAGCGATTTCCGGAGAGCACCGAATTTTTACGGGAAATCGCCAAAAGTAATTTTGTAGCCAGAAAAAGTCAGAAAAAAAGTGGATGATGTGAGCCAGCGATAAATTTTCTATCTTTCTTTCTATATCTTCTCTCAAATAAAAATGTTCTCTCTTAAATTTGCCAACCACTGATATAAACCTCTGGTTCTGAAATATTAAGCAAGCCAAATTTTGCGCGAAAGTTCTCATTTTGTAATGGAAATTTCTTAGAAAAAAGAAAGATATCGATATAACTTAAAAAGTGTTTAAAAGACTAGTACCAAGTATCAAATTTCCAGTGTTTTTTTCATTTTTAAGTAAGGATATCCCATAAACCATACGTAATAAAGCAATTCTAACCGGATTTGGAATCACCATCGCCAAATCGAAAATTATTATTTTTGTTTTTATTGCTTAAAATTTTTTAAGGTCAGTTCCATTAAAAAAAATCTGAATGATAAATTCAGTGCCACCTAATTGGGAGAACTTAAAACTTTCCCGTCTTGGGGTTTTCTAAGTACATGCATTGGGGAAAGTTTCTGCATACACAGTTTTTTGATTTTTATAGTTCGGGAAAACTGTGGCATGTTAAGAAATACCATATTTCTGGAATTTTTATCATATCTGCCGAAATCGAACAGCAACAATTTTTGAAAATATATCGTTTTCATCGTAAGAGGCTGTAGAAAAATAATGCATGCTCAGAAAATCTACACATTTGAGGCTGATGGTATATAAGTTGCTTCTTTCACGGTGTGTTGCGTTGTTTAGTCTTCGTACGCATATGGTTTAATGGGTTTAATGGGTATCACGAAAACGTTTGCTCTTAACAACGTGTAGGGCATATAATTTTTGGCTTTGCCAAATAAAGCCCCCCTACGGGTTTTCATTCATTTTTAAAATGTATGATCCGTATTGTTTTGAGTTTTATTTTTTTTTCGTTTTGATTTACTTTCTGAGTGGGTGGCACCACTTTTGTATTTAACTGGGTGAATCGTAGCGAAAGTCTCCGCATGTAGTGTTTTTTTTTTCTTCATTTCTTCAAGTGTTTGTATTTTGTTTGTTGTTTTTTTTTTTCATATTTTTTTTCGAAAGAATCAATTAAAACATTTTACGCTAATTACTCGCTGATTGTAGGTGAGAAAAATTTGCGGTAAATGATGTTGTGTTTCACGTCATGTGCAAAAGTAGTTCATTGATTCATTTTTTATTTATTTATTTAAAAAAAAAAAATAGACTTAATAATCATTAGATTGCTTTCTTAATAGACGTATACGTACGTAGCATGTGCTCTAAAAAAAAACTTTCTAAATTAAATAAATAATATTATATTTTTTCTTTATTTTTTAAGAACACCCACTTTTATTTAGTAAAATGTTTTTTATTTTTTTAACTTTAAGTTTATATACAATTGACCTATTTTTACCACATGCAATTTTTCTATAAAAATAAATTTAAAAAAAATGTATTATATAATAATATGAAAGCAAAAATTTAATTATTCAATATATAAAATTTAAATGTTTAAACTCCTCACAAGCGCTTCATTTTTATTTGTAGAAATTTTTCCCACGATCCAACGCTGGCGGTAAAAAGAAAATAATCAGTAAAAAAGAGTAGTAAATCTTCACATTATTATCTTTTACATTGCACACATTTTTTTATTATTTATCGTGTCTTTTATCATTTCGTTTTTTATATTTTTATTTTCATTTTTTTTATTCATTTTTTTATGGTTAATTTAATTAGGAGCGTGTCAGTCAGTGAAATGCTTTCGCCTACTGCACTTTTGCTTGTTGTTTGCTGCTACTTATTACTTTGTAGTGGTAGTATTAGTACTACTACGCAATTTATTAATTATGTTTTACTACTTTTATCCCAGCAAACACTTGAGAATTTTTTGGTATATTATTACTAGCCTTTGCTGCTGCGCTTTACTTCACATTCTTTCATATGGGAGTGGCGTCTATTTTTCCAAAGTATGATCCGTATTTGTCATCATTGTTTAGATTTTCAGTACAATGTCCAGAGTCCAGATAATCAGAAATATACCTAGATAAAATTCGGACAAAGAAAATGAAATTATATACGCAAATAAAAATATTTCTGATACGAAACTCTTTTTCTTTCTTTACTTTCCTTTCAAAAACTTATAATTTATATCCAGTGTACTCTCAAAAACTTTTTCTTACTTTAAAAAGTTAAAAAATATCCGAGAAAAAATTACAGAATTTTGTTGCGAAATGCTTAAACATCTAGAAAATTGTCACTGAAGGTAAAGCGTATTTTAAAGAGTGGATTTTGGAGGCCTATTTATATTTCAAACACTATGGTATAATAGGATTTTGTTCAGCGGTACTGATGTTCGAAATAGGGGACTGCACACTAAACCGGTTAGATTTTGTAAGAAGCAAAAAAAAAATCATCAGGCAAAAAAAAAATGGATAAAGCAAAAAATACTCAGAATTGTACAAAAACTACGTGTATTGGAGTAACCCGGCAGAAGATAGTGTCAGTTAGCAGTCTCTCTTGTTTTGTAGTAGGTAGGGTTGGGTGGAGAAGATTGTTGCTTCCACAACTCAAAAGGGAGGCAATGGATTGGTCTGATCCAGCCTTTCTAACATTGTGTTATGCACATCCGGTTATAAGGGGTGTCAAAGTTGTGGACTGAATGGTCGCAATGGAGGCGAAAGATGGTGACGCATGGGGTGGTCGAGGATCTAGGTCCTCCACACCCAGGCTGTTGAAAGATGGGGAAGCAAGTTATTTAGAGGAGTGGGGGGGTTGGTAGATCTGATCAGACAATCCGGATCTCCCGCTGCCAAAAATCGCTGGTAGAAGTTATTTAATCGACGGCTCCTCGCAATCTTGTCTGTATGGTACAGAAAATTGATTGGAGAATGAACGTTGGTTAACGGAGGTTAACGGAGGTTAACGGAGGAGTGATGAAATGAAACTTGAGAGGCTTTTGGCTAGACATTGTCCCATGTCTGGCTTCCCAGCGGCAACCCCTTGTAATAGTGGCTGGCAATGGCTCTGTTGACAGCAGTGCCGTTGTCGGGAACCAGCCACAGCAGGAAGGCGGAGAGGCGTGACTTTTGGAGGTATCCCAAACCTTTCTCCAACTGTCATGGCAAAGTGGTAAATAGCAATACAAGACAAGATTTCAAGGGTTTTCCTGAAAATCCGCACTTGGTAACGTGTTCCCACGATCCATATTAAGTCGAGTCGTACAGAATAAAGTGGCCATAGCCACCTTTCAAGAAAGTCTTGTGCTTTCTTGAAGGGAGGGATGCATCAAGAAACGTGTTTCCACAATCAATGATAAATCTACATGAGTGATTAGTCCCAGGCGGATCAGAGTCATACTAACAGTAGCGTATTGCAGAGAAATCTGAACAGAGATTATTCTGGTACCACTGGAGTCAGTAGCCCTTTGGAGTATCCGCTGCGCTGGATATTCCAACTGACTATTGGGATGGCCCTTCGGGGAGTTTCGTGGTGGCTGTGGCTTAGACCTAAGCCGCAAGAAGAGTTTGGAAACTCGCTGTGGAGTTGCATTCTCAACCGGGTGCCATGAACCGAAGAATGGCAGAGGTTTAGATAGTCCTCATTTCCCTACCATTGGAAGAACCGTGTCTGATCGCATAATTCTAAAAATGGAACCCAACCATCGGCATTATGCTGATGGAAGGTTGCGCCGTCCGTCGTACACTGTACCGTGTGTGAAGAACACCGTGAGAATAAGCCATCATGGCAGGTGCTCACGTTAAGCATAAGAGACTTCTGTCCAAAAACTACGAGCAAACAATTTATACGACTTTTCTGCGACACAAAATGTTTGCTGGGATTGTTTGCTTATATTGCAGACAAAGACCCATACTAACGCATATATCATTGTTGCATTACAACAATAGCGTAGCAATTATTGGATTTTCTCGTAAGCGCAGTGAACATGCTGACTTAACCTCAACTTAATGAAATTAAAAATGAAAAAAGTTTAAAACAAAAGAAGTACGCATAGTATACATATAAATACTTATTTATGTATGAGTGAATGTATGCATGTGCGAAGTAATAATGTTAGTACAAATGTAGTAAATTTAAATTAAGCAAATGAACTTTAGTCGAAGCCACTGTGACATGCGTGTGAACCCAGTAGGAATGTATCAACTGACTGTGACTTTTTCAGATGATGCAAGCAGAAGAAAAAATAGGGCGAACAATTGTAGGGGAGAGTCACTTAAATGGTTAAAACATTCTTTTTTGGCATTGATGAAAAAGTCTCATGTTTCGGATAGGAGACACATCATGTATCTGGATATGGGACACTAATTTTTGAACCCCAATCGAGTGAAACTGTCAAATATCAACATTAATGTAACAATAAATAAATGAAGGTTTATGTTTATGCACAATGATGGAGTTTTTATTTCATATTTTCTAATTTTCATTGCATTTTTCTAGGTGTCCAAATTTTTAAGAGCAAAAAACAAGAAAATTGGCCATAACTTTTGTGTGTGATGAAATAAACATCCGCCCTTTTGTTAAATGTTGCATATGTTTCTTATCTTTCGAACAATACATAAAACACTCGAAACGGGTGACTCTCCCCTATGTTTTGAAGCGCTGGTTTGTACATACATTTCAAAAGCCATTGCGTGGATTGTGCAAGGTATTATGGGCAGATTTTTGAAATGCGCAGAGCGAGGTAGGTCGATTTTTGAAAAAAAAAAAAAAAAAAATTAGTTGCTAAGTACGAGGCGAAATTTTAAATAATCTCAATCTCAAGATCTGACTCGGAAAATGATAAAGCACTAGAAAAGTTCTGGAAAAACTCCACAAATAAATTAGGATATCTTCATGAAAGATGTATCAATCAATTTAGGGTTTTACTTCGATTCTTGTTTTAAGGCTTTGCATTAGTTCCCTACAATTTTTACAAAACAAAATTCCATCACTTATATAGATCACTCTAGATTTCATAGCTCTGTGACTATATGAATTTGTTAAGCTTTCGATTGTGACATTATTTCGCTCTGGGTCATCATTGCGTATGGACAGTGTGTGTGGCGACTTATATTTTGCTGTTGTTGTCGCTACTTATTGTTGGACTTATCAGTGATGTTCCACTTCTGCATCATCGTGATGAACTTCTTGTTCATTAAATAAAAAAAAAAGAATGAAAGAAAAGGTTGCTTAATTTTAATTTTTTTATTACGCGCATTATTTTCGAATGTAAAATCACATTCGTTTCAATTACACGAAATATAAAAAATAATAAAAGTCATAAAAGAAAGTAGTTAAAATTAAGCAAGTCTCATTTTTTGATATACAAGTATATGTATTTGCAGTGATAATTTTTATTTTTTCTTTTTAATGTTAATGATTTCACTACTTTGAGTACTATGACATTTTGGTGTTTTGATGATTTTTTTTATTTCGTTTTTATTTAAGTGTTTTCCCCAGGAACTTGATATTTAATTGAAAAGTGAAAACTTTTTCCCAAAGTTACCATTTTTTTTTTTTTTTTTTCAGTAATTACCTATATTTATATTTTCTCAAACAATAATTTTCATATATAATGATGACCTAACGCAAAAATCAAAAAAAAAAAAAGCTTTGGGGATTTTACAAGAAACTTTATATTAGTCAAAACCATAAAATATCACCTGGTAACTTCAGGGAGCCTTTTTTTTTGCAAAGAAAAATTATGAAACTAATGTCAGATCTCAGTTTTTTTAAAAACCCTGAAATATGTTAAGTAATCTAGCCGAAGTAATCAATGTACCAAACGAGAAATCTATATCTTAAGTTTGATTTTTGGTATTCACACTAAGTGACGAACCTAAGTGAGTTTGTTCCGTATTACATTTTTCAATGTCATCGCAATTTCTGCGTGAGTTTTCCCCATAAGCCCTTTTATAAGTGCAATTAAGCACATCATTTTGCAGAACAATTAACAATAAATTGAACAAAAAATAAAAAATTTGCATAACATTTAAGTGTACGCCTACTTATGATTTTCATTTGAACATCTTACTACTTTTTTTTATACAAAAATCACTACCTTTGTCTAACTACAAAGCGTACTTTTCACATAATCATATATTTAATTTAAGTTACACTCTTAGTGATTACACCCGCCTCCTCCACAACCAGTTTTCATCTCTATCCCACTTCACTCTTAGGGCTTTCTTCAGAGAAATCTTAAGCGCAACTTAAGGCTGAAGTATTTAATTTACGCATAATTATTCCCTTTTTTCATGTCCATCTACAACGCTTTTCACTCTTTTGTTGTAATTAAAATTTTCTGCAAATATTTCTTCTTTTTGTTATTGCAATTAACTATAAAAACTTTTGCATTTTTAATATAACGTCCCTAAACAAGCAAAAAGCACTAAGTCAGTTTTTAAGTTTTGAGATATTTGAAGTTTAAAAAACTAAATTTGTTTTTTTGTATGGAAATCGTTGTTTTGCTTTTACTTTTGTGATGGAAATAATCACTTTTGAACAGAGATATGGCCTAATGGGTCTTAACAAACCAAAGACTATAATATTTTGGACCAGAAATGCTAAATAACTCAAAACTAGAAAAAACTGACTTAGCGCTTTTCACATATGTAGAGAAGATGTGCATACCCATGTAATGACTGTTTCACCCGGCATTGCCCGGGCTTAATATATTTAAAGGTTATTCAAAGTAAAATCAAATACAAAGAAATTTCAAATTAAATTAAATCAAAGAATGTAAATTTTCCCGATTCAATTTATTTACGAACCAAATAGCACCTTTGTGTGTTAAACAGTATCGGAGATATGACTTTTTTAAGGACGTGAACCGCCCATTTTTCCCTTGGACATTATTTGTCCCAATACTATTAATACATATACCAAATGTCATCCATGTCCATTTAATATTTTCAGAGATATGATAAACTATTTTTTTTTTTTTTGAAACACGATAAAAACGGAAAAAAAATATAAATTTTTGATTCCGACGTGCCTTGGTGCACAGATTTTTTTCATCTAAAATGTCCTTAAAAGTCATGAATCGCGTTTAAAACTCGAAAAAGACGAAGGTAAAAAAGAAATTTAATTTTTGGTTCCGCCATCTAAAGTGGGACCGTTGAGTGAAACAATTTTTTTTACACTAAAATGTCGTAAGAAGTCATGAAACGCGTAGAAAACATGAAAAAAGAAGAAAAAAAATTATTGGTTCCGGCATCCTAGCGGGTACCCTTGGGTAAAAAAAAAAACAGAAAAAACTAATGATGCAGAAACACGAGCCTTACCCAAAAACCTATAAATATAAATTTTCACAGTCATCGGTCCAGCCGTTTGGGAGTATATAAGAGTGCTTTAGAAAAAAAGATTATATTACGTATGATTATACACGGTGCTCTTAAACAGTCGATAGGTTTTTTGGCTATGTGGAGAAAATCTGTGAATGGGGTTTCATTTGTATTAGTTAAGTGGTCTGAAAAATGCAAACCCCGAAATCGTAGCTGATCATCCCCGCGAAATATCGCAAAAATACATATCCCATATAAAAAAAAAAAAATTGGAAAAAAACGCAACAAACAGATATCAAAATAGTTATATTTAATGTATTTTGCAATGCTGAATCTGAATCTTGCCTTAAAATTGCTATATCTCATACGGTTTTTGAGATATCTTGGCCTAAACAAGGAAAAAATACCGTTTTTGCTATATTTTTAAGCTATATAACTAGAATATAGAACATTCATACGCAGAATTCGATACATTATCGAAATATCGTAGACTGAAATAATGACAAAACACGTTTTTTGCACTTTTTTAACTTTTTAGGTTAGGATATCTCCGAGAAAAATAAAGATATCGACATTATTTGAAATAGGTTTGAAAGACTGCTTAGAGCTTTCCATTTCTGCATCAGAATTTACGGATATACATCCTGTTATATAGCTTTAAAATACAGCAATAAAACATACCATCGGCTTTTTTTCCTTGTTTTGGGTAAGATATCTCAAAAACCGTATGAGATACAGCAATTCTAAGGCCGGATTTGGATTCAGCATTGCAAAATACATTAAATATAAGTAACTATTTTAATATTTGTTTGTTGCGTTTTTTTTCGATTTTTTTTTTGTTTATAGGGGATACATATTTTTGCGATAATTCGCGGGGATGATCAGCTACGATTTCGGGGTTTGCATTTTTCAGACCACTAAACTAATACAAATGAAACCCCATTCACAGATTTTCTCCACATAGCCAAAAAACCTATCGACTGTTTAAGAGCACCGTGTATATGTATTCGGTTCCAAAAATCGATTTTTTACGTTTTTCAATAACTAGGTTGGCAAAATTTTTTTTACTCTGAACCAAGGCATCTAACGAAAAAAGTGAACGAGGAAAAAAATGCTTAAAATTGTCCAAAAATACGTATGAATTTTTCCAGAATTTTTTGAGATATTTTATGTATGTATTCTCCCTTAACTCCTAAGAGAAGCATATATGTAGGGATATTTTATACTCGTAATTTTTTAAATTTAGGTAAAAAAAAAATCCAAAAACTCTAAAAAAATTCTTACCAATTTTTTGAAATATTCTAAACATTTTATGTCATATGGAATTTTTTCGTAGATGCCATGTAGCCCAGGAAAATAAGACATTTTCTGCGAAAAAATTCCCAGTGGAAATTTTTCACCGGAATTGTCTTTATTTATGCATGATACACAAACTGTGAAAAGTCCATTGCAAAGTCGTGTGCGCATAAAAAGTTATTCGGACTCAAAGGTCGCTAAAATCAGTTTTTTGCAAATATCTCGCTAATGCTAACTTTTACAGAAAAATGTTGGTCTCCAATTTTGTAGCACAGGAAATTTCCTACAAAAATACGTTAAAAGTATTCGCGTACGACTTCTAGCTTAGGAGATCACCCAATTTAAAAAGTTGTTAACAGTTATGATATGAAATACTACCTATGAGTTCATATTAAAATATCTTACTTTTTAAATTGCAATAACTCTTCAATGAAAAGCTGTACAAACAAAATTAAAATGCCGTTTGAAAGATAATTTAATTTTCTATATACCGTAAAAAATTTTTATTTCGAACAGCTCATTACATTAAAAATATTCTTGAATAACCGTTAAGGCTTCGAAATTACTGGTTTTTTAAGGATATCTGCGAATTGGTAAGTACTATGATAAAAAGTAATAGGACCACATTTGTAGAGAATTACAAGATCTACAAAAAGTAAGCGATATGTGTACACATAGAAGTAACCGTATAGAAGATATTCAATAGAAACCGGTTTTTTGGCATTTTAAGTGTTTTTTTGGAATATCTTCTAAACGGTTACTTCTATGTGTACATATATCGCTTACTTTTTGTAGATCTTGTAATTCTCTACAAATTTGGTCCCGTTACTTTTTATCGTAGTACTTACCAATTCGCAGATATCCTTAAAAACCAGTAATTTCGAAGCCTTAACGGTTATTCAAGAATATTTTTAAGGTCATGAGCCGTTCGAAAAAAAAAATTTTGTACGGTACATAGAAAATTAAATTATCTCTCAAACGGCATTTTAATTTTGTTTATACAACTTCTCATTGAAGAGTTATTGCAATTTAAAAAGTAAGATATTTTAATATGAACTCATAGGTAGTATTTCATATCATTACTGTTAAAAACTTTTTAAATTGGGTGATCTCCTAAACTAGAAGGCGTACGCGAATACTTTTAACGTATTTTTGTAGGAAATTTCCTGTGCTACAAAATTGGAGACCAACATTTTTCTGTAAAAGTTAGCATTAGCGAGATATTTGCAAAAAACTGATTTTAGCGACCTTTGAGCCCGAATAACTTTTTATGCGCACACGACTTTGCAATGGACTTTTCACAGTTTGTGTATCATGCATAAATAAAGACAATTCCGGTGAAAAATTTCCACTGGGAATTTTTTCGCACAGAAGCTCTTTTTTCGTCTTATTTTCCTGGGCTAATGGTTTTGTGTAACGTTTTTTGACCGCTTGATTGAAAAACGTAAAAAAAAAAATCGATTTTGGGATGCGAATATTATCTAATCCCCAAAAAAATCTTACAATTTTTAAACTCCAAAATTTTTTACGAGTATCCTTGGGTATCCACTTTGTAATGAAAAAATGCCAAAATTAACCTTCAATAGAATCAAAGTTACTTCATTTGTTTTTCTCGGAATGAAAAAAACAAAATGACGCAGTTATCGTTTTTAAGAGTCCCTCTTACTTTTGAGTCGGTATCGGGATGATTTTATTTTGCTTCATACAAAATCGACCCGGTCTAATGTATGAATGTACTGAGTTGTAACAAGTTCATCTTCATATAACATTTACTAACTATTTTTAACAACCTTCTTTGTCTGTCTGTCTGTCCGTCTTCATTTCTTTATGTTTAATCAGCGAAAAAGTAGGAAAATTGCATACAAACATAAAGTTACATACAGAAATGAAGAGCTACTTTTTATCACGTGTTCTTAAAAGAAAAGCGCAACAAACGCTGGCACTGGCAATAAGACAGTAAAAATAAAAACGAATGAAATGAAAAAGGAGAAAATTACATAAAATATGTGGGACCCAAAAGATCTTCGCAGGCTTTGTTGACATTCCAAGGTACATTGCAAAAAAAATAAACTTTAATCATATAGCTATCTACATACATACAAAAAATATATGAAATTCCTGAGGCTTGGTATAAAGATTTTCGATTATATCTTATGTCATGGAACTATAATCTGATATTCCTGCAAAAGTTGCTGCATCTCTAAGAAATGGTGTAAGTCCCAAAGGCGTAATAATCTTCCACATTCAATATTATCTATTACCTTTTCCAATTGGATCCTTTGTTTCAAGTTGTGGATTCAAAAAGATCTTTTCGACTTGATGGCTTAGTCAAAAATCACTTGGTATACTATTGTTATCAATTCACTTTTGATATTTAGCAACTATGAAAGGTTTATTGTGTTTCACCAATAAATTAAATAAAAACATCCAATAACAGATGCCAACAAATCAAGAAATCTATTACATAAGACCACACAACAGTAACACAACAATGGCAACACTATTGTAATTTTCTCACAGTGCATATGCTGCTCACTGTAATGAATTCAGTTTCCCATCGTTAAACAAGGAAAAGTCTTTTCCGCAACTGATATCTGTGTAAGAAAATATATGTAAAATTGCGATGAAAAAACGTTTTTCCAACTCTGTTACCTGGCATATGTCAGTAAAAGTGAAAATTAAGGAAGAATTAAATAAGATCTAGAAATATTTTACTAAAAATATGTAGTTATTTTCTGATAAGTACAGACTGACCAGAATTGCCCGAATTTGCGGAGTCTGCTTTTGAGTATGTATTTATGATGGTATTGTGAAAAATCTTTCAAAGAATATGTCTAAATCTTTTGCATTCCCTGCAAAAATAATTTTTTGGGCAAAGCTTTGTTTGAAATAAATATTTTCAAGAAATTTCATTATTTTATCAAGAAAAATGTAACCAAAAGTGGATTATGTTTCTGAGGCATAGGCATAGTTTCTAAACAGTTTTTATAACATCCATTGAAATTTAGGGAACCTGAGAAAAATTTTTAAAATATTGATAGGGAGCAAGTGACTTAGAAAATTATGTGATAACATCGTTCAGCAGAAGTTGATAATTGTGAAGATTGGAGTAAATCAATCAATATAAGCCATGTCTGGCAATAACAGATTGCTGATTATAAAAATGGCAGCTCCTCAAAATCGTAAGAAAAAAATTTCTGTAATAACATCGTGTCTGGCACACATCTTAAAAAACTAGGTTATGGTAAAAAATAAGTTAAATACAAGCGGCAGACATTTTTCGTGCCAAGATTTTGAGTTATTAATTTTTTCTAAGTTTTTAGACATAAAAATAAATTATGTGATTTCATTGTCAAACACAACAAATCCTATGTCTGGTATTCTGATATTGCTTCAAAAATCAACTGCGATTTTGTAAAAATGGAAAAAAAAAATCGCTATTTTAAGTCATTTCATCGTATCTGCCTAAGCTTGAATTAGGATATCTTCTTAACAATTAGTGTTTAAAAGAAAACTGCTTAATCTGTTTTGTGGGGAATTTTAAGAGCAATTGCCATAAGACATTGTGACTTTTGACCTCGAATATCTTGACATGGGAATACGACATTATTTCTACAAAATTTTTTATAAAAATTTTAAATCTGAAGAACAATTTTTGAGATAAGACGATTTTTCGCAGATTTGGACAGCTTTTTCGAGAGTCTTTTATGCTGTTATTGATTTTTCTTACTTCTGCAGATCCAAGATAAACATTATGGCATCAAAATGACCACATATAGAAATTTTCATACATAAAATGAAAGTACATTTTTAGTCAATCTGAAAGCGCCATGTAATTTAAAAATAACAAAAAGTACAATTTCACTTTATTTGATGTACGACAATTTAATTTAATTCATTTGCAAAATTTCTCACCAATCGATTTAAATAAAAAGTATAAATTTACCAACTAAAAAGCAAACATTCAATGCGACACAACACAAAAAAATCCCACACCATAATAAAGAAATGACTCGGAAATTTTAAAGGGGCTGACTTAACAAATGGCAGCTAAAGTACACAGTTAAAAAGAAAATTACAAGGATTTCATTTTAATGACAATAGAGAGCAACAAAAGTTTTTACCAAGTGGTTTTATTTGATTTGAATTTCGTGTATTCGGAAGAAAAAAAAGAAATCATGCAACATGCAACAACAAAAAGGACTCTCATTGTTTCTGCTGCTGCTGCTGCTCCGGTAACGATATTGGTATTAGCGTGCAGGCTAATGGTAGTAGTAGTAGTAGTAGACTGTATTGATTGTAGTTGTTGTTAAGAAACAAGGATACACCTGTCGAAAATTTGTTGTTTTGCCGTTACTGCCACGTTCGCTTTTTTGTTTTGTATTTTGTTTTGTTTTTTTTTTTCTGTTTTTGTTTTTGTTTTAACCCTTAACTGTATATTGTTAGCTTATCGTTTTGTTCCGTAGTTTCATATGCTCTACTTAGCCCCTTTTTTGGTGCTTTTTAACATTTTTTTACTCTGTTTTGTTAGTATTTAAAAACATGTCCTTTCCGTACAGGACCTGTTATTACCGGTTGCTAAGCCAAATGGGAAACCAAATATGCAACGTATTCAGTTTTGGCAATGAGTTCGTTTTTGGTTGATACAGTAAAGACTTGATAAAAGGAATTTAAAAAAAGAATGTTATGCATCAGACACAATGTCTATGTAGGGCCACCTCCGATATGAACATATGCATTTTCTCAAAACGATTTCAAATTTTCTAATGATATTTTTTGTTTTTATTGATGTTTTTTTGAATTACTCAATACCCTATCTAGAAGAAATGTTAAGAATTTTATCTAGATGCTGAGACCTAAGATACCTTATACAAGAAAAGAAAAGAAAAGAAAAGAAAAGAAAAGAAAAGAAAAGAAAAGAAAAGAAAAGAAAAGAAAAGAAAAGAAAAGAAAAGAAAAGAAAAGAAAAGAAAAGAAAAGAAAAGAAAAGAAAAGAAAAGAAAAGAAAAGAAAAGAAAAGAAAAGAAAAGAAAAGAAAAGAAAAGAAAAGAAAACAAATAAATGAATATAAAAGAAAAGAAAAAACGGAAGGAAAACGAATAAAAACAAAAGAAAAGAAAAGAAAAGAAAAGAAAAAGGTATACTAGCCAAAATCAGGTCTCGAAAAATTACAAAGACCAAGACGCTGATATATTTTCAAGATCAAGCTATTTTTAAACTTAATAAAAAAGAAAAAACTATAGGACACTATTGATTCAAATTCCACCTAAAATGGATATATATGGGGCATAACGATTTCATTAGAATCTGTATTTAGGATCTAGAGGCAACAGAACATGTATTATGAACTTACTTTTAGCTTTCACTTGAATGTCAGAATGTCTCTTTCACTCTCAATGTGGGTTGCAATGAATAAATATTGTCGGGAAATATATTTCATACTGCAATGGAGAATGCACGGTAGTCTGGAAAAATTCTCCTGGAATATTTATTCACGATAACCCCCAATACATTTTTTTTTAAACATTGTCATTGCGCGGAAACATTTCTCTTCGGTGCTTTAACAAAGAGTTTTTGGAAACATTCCTTCTTGTTGATTTTGGAAGCATGTGATAGGTATCATTTATTAAGTTTAAGTCGAAATACTAGACAGTCAGAGAATATAGTGGGGAGGAAAGGGCGCAGAAAGCTTGGCAAAACGGGCTTTAGAGGAGATAGAAATGAGTTCTTGAAAAAGACATTGCACAAGATCACTTTGATGACTTGATTTGAGGACTTTTTATGACCACACATAGTTTTCCCGATTGTAAAAAATATATGTAGTTGCGATGCCACTGCGAAGATTAATAAGAGTGAAAAATTTCTTACAAGGCATTTGGCTACTTCTTTTGACAAAACAAACACGTGAGCTGTCTACTTCGGGTCCGTTTGAACCGATATGCCGAGAACAGAACATCAATAGTTGTTAATTTTTGAATGTTTTCATCTTCAGAAAGAGTGTTTCATTCATATAACATCTTTTGTTCTCAATCTAACCTAGCTCTAACGCATTTGAGAGCACACAAATATTTTGGATTAAAAGTCGATGACAGAAGTTTATTGATAAGTCTGTGCTCTGATGGCAAATCCTTGCATCGGTTGCTTTCATAATTTTTCAGGAGAGCAAATTTAAAGTTTATTTTGCTACGAAAATATGACAATTCCTGGTTTGGTCAAGTTGTTCTTATGAGAAACTTGAGCAAATTTGATTTTACCTGCTTGTAGATCTCACTAAGAACAATATCCTTGACTACAGAATTCATTTTCAGAAAAAATTATTGATACCAGGTTTTCCATCTGAGCACAGAAATACAAGACGGAAGAATGGCTTAAGCAGACTCTCTTTTCAAGCCATTTATACTCGTCCCCGGTTGCTTTATTTTAAGAAAAAATTTAATGGGACCGAATAGAGTCGAACATTTTTTAATGCCATCGAAAGTGGTCGGAAAAACAGAAATTCTGATACGAGAGTTGCCCCATAAGTTTCGAGAAAATAGTACCCTAAGTGTTTTTCGATGCAAGTTTTTTTAACAGTTGGATAGTTTGACATTTTTTGGGTTCAGTTTATTCAGACGTCATCTTCCATTTCGCAATGGAACATTGTGTTTTATTCAGGCAATATCGGCCTGCCAAGACGGTCTGAAATTACAGATTTTCAACGGGCATTTTTTATGTATTGCCACTTAGCCCTCTCTATCAATAGAGAACTGTGTGTTTGGGAACCTGTTTGTTTTGTTTTCGCCAGTAGCGTAGCATAACAAATTTCCGTTCATCCTTGTCCTTGTTTTTCAGCATTCGCTTTTGTTATTGTTTTTTCATTTAACTTGTTTTCCATAGTTTTTTTATTCAGCATGTTTCCTTTTAAAAGTAGGAAGCACTCGCATGTCCTGTCTGTATGTCGCACTGCTCTGCTCTGTGTTTTTTGTTCTCATCGTGCCGTATTGAATTTCATCAACAACTTTTACTTGTTCGCCTGTGTCATTGTGTTTAGGGTATATAGTTGGTGGTATGAGTGAATGTAAGTTTATAATTGTAATCATTAATAAAACTCATTATCAAGGACAGTGGCCAACACACACGGACACACACACATACACATCGAAATACAAACAAGAACACATGCAATATAAGAGACATAAATTTGTAATAAATTTTTGTCGTTGTCGTCGTTGTTGTCGCCGTCAAAGTTTCTTGATTTTTGTTTTAATCGAAACTTTTCGAGGCGGATTTCATGCTGTTTGTCTGCAGTTGAAAAATTAATGAACCGTTGTTTTTCACTTTTATAGCACACATATAAAGAAAGAAAGTTGCAGTGATATTGTCAGTGTTGTAAAATTGACAATGTATGGAGATTGCTATTTATGAGTACGGAATTGGCAACATTTGTGCTGCTTAGAATTCTGTGATATATCCGGGTGATTCTGCAAAAATTGCACCAAAAGATGGCTTTTTTTGTCATCACCTATTTCTTTCTTTTATTTTTTTTTGTTAATTGGAGATATAAAATAGAATGGCCTCTACATCTAAATTAGGTTAAAGTTAAACAATTAAAAAAAGATTTGTTTAGCTAATTTGGAGCAAATTTTCAAAACTTAGGCTAAAAATATATTTTATATTGGAGTAAATTTGATGGCTTGACGTCAGCAGAAAGAATGCTTAAAAACAATATTATCACAATGAAAATAGCAAGCATTTCAACAAAGTTGAAATTAGCAGAAGAGAATTATTACTGTCTATTGATTTCATTGTATAAAGATAAAATAATACATATACCAATAAAGAAAAACTTATTATCGCAAACGATAAAAAATAGAGCTTGAGGCGGAGATGGGCGAGACCCATACAAGCTACTAGCTTCCAATTTGGAGTACTTCTTTCCATGCCATGGTTTTCTCCAGCTCTATTTTAATCGTTTGTGATGATTAAGTTAAGCTTTACAACATAAGGAATAAAACAAATTGGCGCCCAACGTGGGACGCCACAATATGCGAAACGAGAATGAGTTCTTAACACTTAACGTTGTATTTTCATAGTGATTTATTTAGAACTATTTTTTTAGTGAAAATATCAAATTTTAAATTTAAACATGATTTTGAGTTTCGGAACATTGATTGGTACTTTTTTCGGAGAATCACTCATCCGTCATAGAGATTGACATTAAAGATACCGTACATATTTACTCTGAATATTCTGTCATACGGACGTGATTTTTGTTTATTTTCTTTGCCTTTGACTTTCAATATAGATTATCTGTATTTCGAGCTATTTTTCATCTTTTTCACAGTAATTCCAAGCTGCCTGAAAACATTTCATTTTCCCGAATATCGAATGTTAAAAATATCAAGGTCAGGCGAAAATTTATAGCATTTATGTTACCGTTCACGGATGAGTGAATATGTAAGCGCTAAACCAATATGTTTAGATTATTGTAATTTGATTAATGTTAGCCAAATATTTGAATTTTGCTACAATCCTCTATAGAGAAAAAAATATGTTTTTGCATATACTGGAAAAGTACACCGCAGCAGCACATTTACATTATGTATATGTAGATGTACCCCCTCGAATATAAAGAGCAAAAAAAAAATACTTACATTTTTCATTGCTGCCAATTTATGAAGTATGTAATACATCACACAACATTAAGTTTCAATTATAAAATATATAATTTTTGAACAATAAAATTTCTCTTTGTAAACAAAAAAAAAAAAATCGTTGCAGCAATTTTCTTCTTGGCAACAGCGTTTTCTCGTTGCAGCAACATAATAATTTTGTTTTGGGTTGGCAACAGCGGCGCTATTATTGCCGCATTTTTAATTTCTATTTTCAACTCCTCTCACAACAATGTGCTTGGTAAATGTATATGTATTCCTTTTGCCATTTCGTAAAATTCCAATAAATAAAAGCACCGCCAAACATAAAAACTATCATTCCAAGGTCTAGACATAAAATTTTTATAATTGCATTTAATTTCGCATTTGTATTGGTCTTGTACATCCATTTGTAAATTACTGTATTTAACAGAGTTGCCAACATTTAACGATGTGAGTCCTAGGATAGAACCATTACTATCTTAAGGTTTAGGAAAAATTTCGTATGATGCTGAAAAGTTCAAAAAGAAATTCAAAAAATGTCGGAAAATTAAAAAAAAAAAAAAAAAAAAAAAACCTATGAAGACAATAGACCAAAAAAGGTTCATAGGTTCATACTAAGAAGTATGGAAATGTCCAAAAAATTTCGGAAAAGTTGAAACAATCGAAAAATTTCGAAAGATGTTAAATAGATCGATACGGAATTTGATAAACGTTGGAACATTAAAGAACAACCAAAAAAACTATGAAAACAATAGACCAAAAAGGTACATAGTGATAAAATATAAAGACAATAGACCATCAAGTTTCATAGTGATACCAAAAACTATGAAAACGTCCAAAAAATTTCGGAAATGTCAAAACAATCATTAAAACAAGTATTAAAGATTTTAAGAATTTTGAAATAGAAAATATTTAGAAAATCGTTATAGGCAATAAAAAATTATGAAAAATTCGAAAACTAGTGAAACCATCGAAAAACACTGAACATTTAAATAAATTTTCGAAGTTGCGTTAAAATTCAAATATCATAGGAAAATTGGGTTACCGGACATAGTCCCAACGGACATAGTCCCAACGGACATAGTCCCAACGGACATAATTCCCACTTCGTAAATGGGGACTATGTCCGAAAATTTTTCGGTCATAATCCCCATTTTGGTCATGGGGGTTATGTCCGCAAATTTTTCGGACATAATCCCTATAGGGATAGGCTGTTGTCAATAACAAAATATCGTTATGGGGACTATGTCCATTTTTTCCTGGGGATTATGTCCGAAACACTTGCGGACATAATGCCCATTTTGAAAATGGGGTCTATGTCCGAATTATTGGCGGACATAATCCCCATTTCGTGAAAGGGGACTATTTCACGGCACCGAAAAATTGTGAAACATTCGAAAAGCCAAAATAATACTCTAAATGTTGAAAAACCGATATATTATTCCTGGAGTTATCTATAAAAGACATCCGCAATGCAGGAGGAGGGAGTTGGACAAGAAGAGGGTTAAAAGGAAGGCATATTCTTTGAGGGACGTACTTCTTGAGAGGAGAATATGAATTCGGAAAATATACTATATGAAATTGTGAAACAGTGAAAGAAGTAATCAGAATAAAGTTTATCAGTAAATGACGTTGGCAACTCCATTGTTTTTTGTTTTGTTGTACACTTAAGGGAAACTTAAAGCTTTCTTTGGAAAAAGTAGAAAATTATAAAAAAAAACAATGAAAGGAAATTTTCTTTTTTTATCATTTCCGTTTTGCAAATTTATTTGCATGCAATGGACGTAAGTAAAAAATAAAAATAAATTTCGAATAAATAATTATAATTACACTACAAACATTTTGTTTTGTTGGTAGAGCAGAAATTGAAGTAGTTGGAAAAATCTTTTATATGGCAGCCAGGGGCGTAAATTGCGGGGTTTTATACACGGTGGTCTGCAGGAAATGATATTCTAGATATCAATAACGATATAAAAAGTTACTGTTTGTTTCATTTTACGGAATTCGCATTAAAAAGAATAAGCAGAAAATAATATGGGTCTATCGAAAATATATATTCCTCGGGAATTCACGAAAACCCCCAATATTTACGATTTTAACTTCAAGAAGTACAAAGACGAGCGGTCAAAAATGTTTAAATAAAAATTTAAAGTTGTCATAAGAATCAGTTAAATTATACAAAATAAAAAGTCAATAAATAAACGCTACAATAGCTCTACTCGAAAGAAAATTATTAAAAAAAACACCTGCCATAAAGTCAAAAATTTGAAATCGACGTAACTTTGTGAACATTTAAAACAACAACAAATATAATCGTTAGCATCTAGCATTCACTTGGTTTTCAAAAAAAGGTGATACTGAATTTGGAGTCTGAGACTTTGAAGAATTTCCTAGCCACAATTTTGTTGTGACTTAAACATTTTTTGAGAAAATTGTATTTCATTTTGGATCCGCCTTTTTGTTTTTTAAAAGTTGATACCGAATTCAGAATCAGTGACCTCCAAAACCCCCTAACCAAAACTTTGTCGTGATATGATAGTTTTTTGTGAAATTTAATGGACTTTTCATGAATTTTTACGACAAAATTTTTTTTCGTTTCAGTTGCTCGAAAAGTTTGAGATTTGTAATTCCTTTTTCTTAGTCTTGGATGAAATTTAGTGCCGAAGAAAAATGGCATACTAATTTTGCTAAACACTTCCTACGCCAATGATGGCCGCAAGATACTAATGATGCTTGTTTAGGAAGCAGGAAAAATATAATTCAGGAATATCAAATACTGCCGAGCTCAAGAAGTCATATGGCAGGTGAAAAGGCTAATCAACTCAAAAAGTGTTAAGACGGAAACTATCCTAAACCTGAGCAGGAACAATATTAAAATCTACATTGAAACAATTCGAGGTTTTCTGTGGCTTCTGTCAAGAGAAGATGATGCGATAAGACGCAGGTTCTAATTCCACCGACTAAGTTAAAATCAAGAACTCAAGCTGCTGAAGCATATTTGAATTCAATTTTTTTATGTAATTTTTAATAATATATTATTTGCTTCTCAACAGAAGTCGTTTTACGTAAAAATCTTTTTATCGCCCTTTGAACATCTCTAACAAGCAAAGCCAGCCAAGGATATCTGCCAAAAGGGCTGTCAGTCTTTGTTCTGTTTTTTTTTTCTTTTTTTCTTCTTTTAATTTTGGGTAGTCAATATTTCTTCAATTTTGTCTACAAAACTTCCACTCAATTTCATTCATGGCACAAACTGCACAAGTCGCCTGCCTACCACCACTCACTACTCCACGGAGTATCAGAGATGGAATGTGGCGACATTCAGGTCGTGCGCCAGACAATTTTCCGTCGTCTGAATTTTCCTTCACTTAAAATTTTTTTGTTTATTTTTTTCTTTTGATTTTTTCATTTACTCCATTTGGACTTTGTCATGCTCATACTGTCGCGCAACCTTGACTATACAATTTGTTCTAATTTTGGAAATTTTTCCCCATTTTATTTCTTTTGCAGATTTTCCGTTGTTGCCAAGTGTGTGACTTTGTCATTACAGCGCGAACGAGTCTGACACGGCTGTCTGTCTGCGTGGCAGGAAGAGGATGATCTGTGAAGTGCTGCCAACCGCATGTACACTACTCTAGTAAGTGTCAACTCAAGTGGGACGCCGCTCCAAGGTCTATTAGACGGCATATTGCGATTTCTAGGTACGAGTACTACAGAGAGAGATATGTCGTCGTTTTTAATGCCGCCGACATAGGTATTTTTGTCTATGAAACACATGCATTCTGGACTAATTTTGGCATTGGAATAAAATTTGGAAAAAGTAGAAATATGGTGCCACATGAAAAACAGACGAAAACGTCTGCGCTTAAAAATATATCGGAGTTATCAGCGGGAACACAAAAATCAGCTGTTATTGACATTCCATTTGATAGTTTGGCTGTGACAAATATCTGCGGTCATTTAAATCATAATTTCCCACATAATCATGGATTTTATGGAGAGCATAGTAAAGGCTCCTTATCAATTGTTGCATCGACGGATGCGATTGGGCATTGTAATCTTCCTGCCAAAGCTTGTAATGAAACAGCTAGCGTAGATTTTGTTGAGAAGAAATATATGGCCGATTATCAGCGTTGCTGTCCGCCACCAATATTTGTGATCATGATATCGTTACTAGAGGTAAGTTACTTCGACTTAACAAGTTCACAGTTGAAAATAGATTTCACTCCAATTTTCGGCAAGCACTTTTAAGCTGCAATATGTTCCAAACCTACTGGTGCTATTCCGTTAAGCTTATGTCAAACATTTGCATATTTTGAGCTTTTTTGGAGATATTAATCAAAAAGTAAAAGAACTCAGATAAAACTACTTAATTAAGAATAGTAGAACTCAACCAGGGGTCCCCGCTTAAAATTTCGAGTTTTTTCCAAAAAAAAAAAAAAAAAAATGTTCTCCAAAACTAACCAATAACTAAAAATTTCGCACAAAAACACAAACCAAAAAATTTTTTTCTTCATATTTGCTTTCCCCAGAATCAACCCGATTCACTTAAATTTTTCCCAAAAAATTTCCTATAGCACAAATATTTTCCCTACCATTTCCCCATGGATTTTATATTCCCAAAATTTCTGCTCAGCTTTTATTTTTCCTCAAAATGGGGAAAAGATTTGTCATCACTGGATCCAACTTTATGGGCTTTATTATGAATAAATGCATTCTCCATTGCAGTTTGAGCAGAAAATTGTCGAGAAGATTTATTCATGATAAGGTACTTTATCTCCTTTAAATAATCTTCGATTTCTCAGCTTTTTTTACGAATTTTTTTGTGTTTTTTATCTATATAATATGCTACCAACCAGCATGGATCAGATGACATTGCTGGTTTGAGCTTACTGTTCATTGTGTTTTACTAAAAACGACAACAAAATTACAAAAACCAGACTAATTGCATGAAGGAAAAGCGAAAAATTTATTGAAAGGTTGGCTTTTGTTACGTTTCAATGATCACCATAATTATATCATCAGAGGAACTTTCCGTTATCCAAAAGAAATTACAAATTTATTTTTTTTAACATTTAGCATACATATGTTGCGAATCACAGCAAAAGGTTATCAAAGCACATGCAAAAGTTCCATTCCTTTTGCTGTGATTCGCAACACATTTATGCTATAGGTGAGCTTAAAATTTCTTAAATTTCACCTACTCTCATTTCATACTTTTTTAACTTTTTTAAAAACGCAGGACTGTGTCATTTTTCACGATAATGAAACTAAAATACACATAAATGCTACAAAATGTAAGCGCAAGCTCTGAGCAAAAACTGGGCGAATTCTGACAAGAGGGTGAGGCACCTCCCATATAAGCAAAAGCTTCAAAAGCGTTTTTTAAGATAATTGAACTAAATTTTAGTCAGTCACTTAGAACTATAAATGCAAGCACTGCCACAAGAGGGCGTGGCCCAATATAAACGAAAGTTTCAAAATGCTATACTGAAATAACTTTTTGAGATAATCCAACTAAATTTCACTAAAATACTAAGAACTATAAATGCACACTCTAAGCTACAACCAGGCGAACTCGAGCAAAGGAGCGCAGTACCTCCCATATAATTAAAATTTAAAAAAAACTGCAGTGTAGGGTAGTTCTGGTATATCTGGTATATTTTCTGTGATTTTCATTTCTTAGGTCAAAACGTGCTCCTTGTCAAATTTGTATGAGTTATCCAAAATTTTACAATTTTTATAAGGTTTTTGAAGTTTTGTATACATGGAAGATGGACCTGTCAATAACAAAACAAAATTTCACTTCAAATCCAAACATACTACAATCAAAGTCTACCTCTTGTAATTACAAAATCTTAACCTCAAACTAAACTAATACTCCTTAAACAGGTGCTCCTAATAATTTCCTATTTCCGCCCCACCATACATACTTTTTGTAGAAAATTTCCAAAAATCAAGCTGCCTTAAACTAACACGCCACTCATATGCCCCTACTTAATTTTGTTAATTAATTTAATTAACCAATTGCATTAGAAATGTTTTGATTGCGGCATGGTAATAAATGTCCTTACAACTCTATAAGGAATTGTAAGATTACAACCGTTGATTCCGCAAGTGGAAATTAGGGTTGCTCCCCCAACACACAAATGTTCCTTATTTTATTTATATTTCATAGTAAATACGAGTACTTTTATGTACATTGTACACACACACTCGAATAGGAGTGTTGCCATTGGTTTTGTTTTGGGCACGATTTGTTTGGTCCGTTTTGTGTTTGCAATGCCCCCATTTACACTGATGTCCTTATACATTTTATAACCGAAGTACATACGTTTAGTTGTTACTTACGCAACCTTTTGTTATGCTGCTGCTGACCATGCAAACGCCCAAAAGGTGACGCAAGCACAAGGATTACACAATTCATTGAACTTTTAAGGGGTTCCCATACTTTAAAGTCCAGCTACCAGCTGAAATGTATGTCTTTCACGCTCATACTCAAGTGGGCAATTAAATTATAACTGAAAGTGGCAAGGTCTTATAAGCCAAGGGAATTTAATTTTAGAGGCATTAAATTTTCTGCAAAGTTTGAAACGTTCAGTCCTACTTCTATTGATATTACTCCACTTACTTATATAAGTTTACAAAACAAAAGCAGCAATAGGAAAAATAAAAGTTTCTCATATGAATACTCAATGGTAGCTGGAAGTTGGCCTCTTATTACGCAGTCCAAAGTCTCGGAAATATGATAAGTTTTGTGGCTTTTGCCTTAATATATTAGTTGGCCAATATACACAAGAGTTTGAGTCTTTATTCTGTTTGGAAAATAAAAAGAAAAAAAGAAAACTCATGAGAAAAATGAGACTAAGGAAGACCCACCATTACGTTATTGGATGGGTACTAGAAATTCAAACATACCAACGAGTGCGTAGCACTGAAAAAGGGATATAGATGACGACGCACCAGACACTACGTAATGTTACTACAAAACTAACTACACACATATACGAATTTGTCAGTCCAATGGATGTCTGTATATCTGTTATTCCGTCTGTTTGTCTGTGGTAATGTCTACAATTCGAAATGTTCATTTCCATATAACCTGCAGGTAATCACGACTTAGATGACCAAAAGAAAAACTAATGATTTTTTAAAAGATTGTGATTAATCATTCATCGAAGAAAGTTTTCAAGCATTCTTCAGTTGCTTAATAGTGGGCGTGGTGAAATGAAATTAATGAGCTCATGTACCAAATTTTGCTTTTAAGGGAGATGCCACGCCTATTATACTATATTATATTTCATTATATTTTCACAAAAAACAAACCAAAATAATTCGAAAATTATAAATAACATTTTTCGATATATTGCTCCGTTTTCGAAACAGCAAGAATTTTAGGTTCTAAAGAGCAAGTTTATTTGTTTGTTTTCTTTGTTTTTAAAATGGTGAAAGGGTTTTTGTTATTGGTGATTGTGTTGTTGTTGGTTGTGGAGGTATCGTTGATGTTTTAAAATTTCTTCAGTATTCTGGTAATTGTTAAGTCTCGAGACATGGGCATTTCTCAGAAACTGTTAACCTATAGTTGTCGTCAAGTTTTGATGACAATTGCGTAGCTTTTTACCCCTTGGGCCGATACGTATACTCAATTCGAAACAAAACTGGTTTTTGTAAAGTTTTTGCAAGCTTATTGTTGTTCTAAGTATAATCAATGGAGTCCACTCACTTGACGACAACCCAGCTCAATTAGAGCACATTCATATTCCAGTGACCACGCGACCAAGTGACCACATTTGAGTCATTAGTATAAAAAGACTTTATTTTCAAAGATAAAACTCTGGTTTTAGGAAGAAGAAACTACACTGAATCGATATAGTGTTTCAAATACTGTTTCATGTTCTATAGATCCCATTTAATTTCATTGGAATCTGCTCATGTCTCAGTGGTCCATGACTTCGTGACCAAGTTGCCATATTGGGTTCTTAACTTAACTTTTCATCCTTATTTTCAAGGACAAAATCCTGGCATTGGCAAAAAGAAACTACACTAAGCTGATGCATTGTTTCAAAAACTGTTTTATGTTCTACGTATCTCAATTAGTTTCATCGTAACCCATGCATGTTCCTGCCATATTGCGCACTTCAAAGCTAAATGCTGAAAACAATGATACTTTTCAATTTTCAAAATTCTGACGTGATATAACAAAACTGGTTACGGCATCGTTTTAAGCATGTCAAAAACCTTCCGAGTTCAGAATCAGAACATACATACTTATATTGCTCTCAAAATATGGCGTCGCATTCAAAAAACGTCAAAATTATTCTAAAATTATACCATATACACACCTCTCCCCACGTGTTTTAAATAAAAAGTGCTTGCATCCAAAATGTTTTTTCAGGAAAATGTGTAGAATGACTCTAGGATGAAATATATATAGCCCTTTTTTCAGGGCCGAAAAACCCATTTTTTAGCCCAGAGTTCTGTACTAAAATTAAAAAAAGGTTTGACTAAAACGGATATTAAAAATTAGTATGCAGAAAGTTTTCTGCTTATTCGTAGATTAAAAAACCGTAAACTGGAAAACTATCTAATATCATTTACGAGATATCGTATTTTTAAAAACATTTTGGGTGCAAGCTTTTTTTATTTAAAACACTGGGGAGACGTGTGTATATACATCCCGATTTGAATTATTTTTTCACATACTAAAACTACCATCCTTGGCAACATGAAACAAGTGCTGATATTATCATTTTAAATATTAAAATATTACTAGTTTTTTTTCAAATTGATCTTCTTGGAGTCTTACGGTTAATGTGAGGGGGCGATATGGGCGTAATGAACCCAAAGTCATCATGGTACATAAATGATAGCCAACATTCCAAAGATTCCTAGAAGTTCCAGTTTCATAGAAATCACTGTTTTAGTTTCGTGGTAGAAAACTACCCCTCTGGGCCAACATGGGCTAAGTCTTTATATCTCGAAAACGAAACAAGAAATCAAAAAATGCTATTTATTATTCCGACTTATTTTGGGTAGTTTAATGTGAAAACATCGTCAAGTCTAACTTTTCTTGAGATTTCTTCAGTTCCATCGTAATCTTTATGCCTCGATATCTCGAAAACGAAGCGAAAAATTTTTCCTAATATTTTCGATTTAACTTAGGTTGATATATAAGAAAACAAATTGAGGGGCTACGGAAATCAAAGTATCCCACTACTATTTGTCTAGTAAATGTTATCAAAATATCGTCCCTATACAAGTGAAAAGTACTAAGTCAGTTTTTTCTAGTTTTGTAATATTTCTAGTCCATAATATTATAGTCTTTAGTTTGATTTAGCCATATCTCTGTTAAAAATGGATATTTTCATCATAAAATTAAAAGCAAAACAACGATTTTCGTATGAAAAAACAAAATTTAGTTTTTGAACTTCAATACCTCAAAACTTGAAACATTTTCATGGGTAGGGCATTGCCATGCCTTCTTATGAGTTATCGCAGTAAGCGTTACCAATTTAATTGAATCGGTCATTTTTAAAAGGGGATATGTGAAAAAATTTTGTCTTGTGACAAATTGAGGAAAAACCATCATAAGTTTGGCAAATCTTATTTTGAAGCAATTTTAAAGATGGGGGTTAACTGACAGTGATATTAAGGTATAATCCGCATACTTAGAAAGTAGATAGACCAACCAGCGCCATCGTCACAACTTCAAAAATGCAAAAAAAAACAATTTTCGGCCGAGCGACACATATCCCCTTTTAAAAATGACAGATTAAATTATGTTTAATATAAGTCATAGCACTTCAAAAAGCATTTCCTGTTGGGACGAAACATATGCTTATACCATACGAGTGTTACAAGTGTTTTTTTTTTGTTTTATTTTCTCTGCTCTATCGTATTTTTGCAAACGTATAATGAAAACAGACCATATCCCACAAAATATGAACCATTTGCAAGGAAACGTACATGTGTCTGACGCAGTGTCTCGCCAAAATGTGCGCACCCTTACGCCGCCCACCTCACCATACATGTCAGATTGCTGTTATTACTTTCCGAAGCTGTTCTTTTAGTGGGGGATTGATTAAAGCACAATATGTATTTGGCAATACCATTCATATAGACGGAATTCATTGGAAATTCCGTATTTGTGATATTTTTATGTGGATGAGGAAACTAAGAATGCGTATGATTGAATTAAAAATGCAAGAAATGTAATTTTCAGTGTTCAAATGATAATACAAAAGAGCGCATAATACTTAGGGGAATATGTACGTAAATGATTAATGGATAAAATTGATTGTTGGGGCAATACAGAAAGCAATTCCACTATAACTTTTATATTTGTCTTTCGATTACTTTTACGCACCACTTACTTGCGGCACTAATTTTCGAAACTTATTTACCCCATTTCAGATTGGTGTCTTTGTTTATGATTATATGACGGTTGAAGCACAACCCGAACTGAGCAGCCCAACAATACCAAGTGATTCGGTCTTGCTATATCGACCAGATCGGCGTCAACAAATCTGGCGTTTCATCTCATATATGGTGTTGCATGCGAATTGGTTTCACCTCAGTTTCAATGTTGTCATACAGTTGCTCTATGGCTTACCGCTAGAGATGGTACACGGCTCGATGCGTATAGCTGTCATTTATTTGGCAGGTGTTTTTGCCGGATCGTTAGGCACCAGTGTTGTTGATTCTGAGGTCTATTTGGTGGGTGCAAGTGGTGGCGTTTACGCTCTGTTGGCGGCACAACTAGCGAATATTTTGCTGAATTTTGGTCAAATGCGTTATGGAATTTCGCAATTGGTGTCGGTGGTTATATTTGGTAAGTTGAATTTTTTGCGGAAACTTTAATTAATGTACTTATGCAGCTCGTTGGCTCAAGGCAATGCAAATAATTTATTTAGTTTGTTGATTTATACACATTTTGTATTGTATATAAATGTATAAGAGGAGAGCCATGGTTGTGAGTATGTAGATGTTTCAGTTTTTAAGATTTTTTGTGAATTCTAAAATTCCTAAAAAAAGTTATAGTTAGTGTATTCTGGAAAAGATTTTTTCCAAAATAATTTTTTTTTTTTAAATAACCTCATACTTCTGATTTAACCCTGAGTTAATGGTTTTTTCCTAAAACTGATGTTCGCACAAGTTTTAAAAATTTAGATTTAGATTATCAGATTCGTGTATAGTGATGAATTTGGAGCTTATTTTAATAATTTGGGCTTTACGAGTGGTCAAAATTCGAATATAAATATATTAAATAATTTCGGTACTTTTTGGACACTTTAAGTACTTTTTTTTTGTTATATGGTACAAAATAGAAAAACTTATTTATCATCACTGGAACGATGTTAAGCGAAAGGTAAATAAAACAAAAACATGAAGTCACTGCTTTGCGTTTCTCTTTGTGCTTCACCTATTTTGCAGCTCTTTGTGACCCCGTATTAGAATATTTAACACACAAAAAATACCTTTCACATGGTATATAACGAAGTTTCTGAGTGGTGATAGAGGATGCCTAGACTAACAAACAATTTGAGAATTCATATTAATTTTTCAAAATATGTAGCTAGAACATTTTCTTTACTTTTAACTCTTATATTTATTTACAGTCTCCTGTGATCTGGGCTATGCATTCTATACGCAATACAGTGGTGCCATTGAGGCCAACAACGGCAGCAGCACCACAGCAGCAGCCCCATCTGTGTCCTACATAGCGCATCTGACAGGTGCGCTCGCCGGTTTTACGATCGGTTTATTGGTATTGAAAAATTTTGAGCACAAATCTCATGAAAATCTCATCTGGTGGCTGGCACTGGGTGTTTATTCGGCATTTACAATATTTGCGATTGTATTCAATTTAATGAATACGGTGACAGCGCAAATACTCGAAGAGAAGGGGGAAGTAATGAAGCAACATTTGCTTCATGATTTGGGTGTTTCGTAAAAGAATTAAATAAAAAATAAATTAATTAAATATTATGTTGTTTTTAGTAAAAAAAACTAATGGCATGCTAAATATTAATGAGTTGTGTTTATTTATAAAAACGAATATTTTTTCAAATTTGTTTTGAAAAAAGTGACACCATGCATTGCAACTCTTCAACTCGCATTTCATTGATTAATACATACTATGTGCTGCTTGTTAATATTTAATAGTTTTTATTTTTGATTATTTATTTTGTTCAAATAGTTAATATTATTTTCCTTTGTTTTTATTGTAGGATTTTATTATTTATTTATGATAATAGAAAAAATTTATTTATTTGAATACCCAACACATGAAACAAATCGTTGTGATATTACCAAAGACTGAAACTTAAAAGCTGAAAAAAAATTTTGAAATTTTAGTAAATAATGCAGAATTGAATATCAATGGTTTGTATGTTGTATGATTTTTTTGCATAAATTATTTTATTTGTTTTATAAAAAAAAAAATTAAATGATTTAAATATAAAATGATTGTTAGTACTCGTAATATAAGACTTACCAGTTACGCTAACTGAAAAACTTAAATAATTAGAAAATAGTAAAACAGTGAATTATAAATTTAATTATAAAAACAAATTTAATTCTCATTTATTTTTATAAAAAAAAAATAAATCAATTATCAAACAATTCATTAAGACTAGTCATAAAATAATTGATTGGAAACATTTTAATGACTGTGAAAAATTTTTTGTTTTAAAAGTCAAACACTCAGTCAAGATTATAAAGAGTGTGCTATTATTCACGCAAGATTTGAATTTACCGCCATTTATGAAATGAAGTATACTCAACCAGTTAAAGAAACCAATTCCACAGCTAACAGTTTATGGTAAGTAAAACCGTATTAAAAAATTAACAAAATTCTGCCACATTTATGCAACAAAATGGTTATGTAAAATATTGACAAAAAGGTGCGTTTGTGCCAGCTTTAGCCTTACTCTATCTGCATTTTATTTTATTAAAAAAAAATACAAGTAAAACGCAAAAATATGTATTCTATTTAATTTAAATCTTGCGTGAATTATGGGACAGGCTCTACTTAGTTAAAAGAATTATCAAATATTGAAAATATAACCAAAAGCAGTCAAAAGAGAAAACGTAGAAAAATTATAAATATTACAAAATGCTCAAACTTTACTAAACACACAGTCCTACAATGATTTTCCTTTCTGCTGTTTACGATTCTGAACTAGGCTTTCAGTAACGTCAGTTAGTTAAGGTATTGGAAAAAATAAAGAATAAAAGGCACAAAATCCTTATAACCTGCTGCCCATAAAAATCGATTTGTAGGACTATGGAATTGTTATTGAAATTTTTTTTACAAAAAGTTACTTTCCTAAACAATATACACATCTGTGTATATATAGGGTGTACCGCATAAGGTTACGAAGCTTCTCTGAGATGATAGACTAACAAAAAATTGCACCTGCGGGGGATCTATAATGTAGCCCTGAAGAGTTATAGGGTTAAAACTGATTTTCTGACTTGTTTTATAAAAAAACATTTCTTGGATTACCCTAATATTTTCAAGAAAACATTTTTATGGCAAAGTTTTAGTTAATTGTATGAGCTTTCAGAAAATGTATATGATTTATAGGGTTTAAAAAAATGTCGCAAAGTTCTGGACCTTTAAAGTTGATATTATAGTTTTTTCCTATTTTTGAGCTTTGGCGGCCATTTTATTATGAAAAAGATCTTATTAACATATATTTTTATAATTTTTTTTTGAGATTCCCGTTAAATTCCCTCTAATTTTTCACACCAGTTTTTTAATAAGAGGTCAGAAAAAAATACTATTCAATGTGGCACATGGGTTACTCGCATACGTTGTGCTACATATGATGTGCGCGCTACATTCGCTGCCCTTTAGTGGAGCCTAAAAACGGATTGTACTTGAAAAGTATTTTTTTCTGACCTCAAACTAACAAATTGGTTAAACAAATGCAAAAATGAAAAAAAATGAAAATATCAACTTAAAAGCTCTACAACTTTGCGGAATTCTTTTAAGCCCTATAAACAATATACACTATCTGAATGCTCATACAATCAACTAAAACGCTGCCATAGAAATATTTTGTCTAAAACGTGAGGATGATCCAAGAAATTTTTTTTTTTTTTTGTAAAACAAGTCAGAAAATCAGTTTAAGCCCTATAACTCCTCAGGGGTACATTTTAGACCCTATTCTGAGCAAGTTTTTCGTTCGCCATTTTTCGAAATTGGAATTGAGTATATTGTTTGGGAAAGTTGATCAGGACAGAATTATCTTATCCAAAAAAAATAAGATGTGTACTTCATCTTTGTAAAGGAAAGAATTGTTTTTCACAGTAAAATCTTTCTTTAATATACGTGTATATTTATAATGGGTATATCGGCATAGTAATCAAAATGTAAATAGCAAAAATAGAACAACTGCCAAATAGTTAGTTTTAGCTTTTAAAATTTGTGAATTTACATAAAATTCTAAGAATTTCTAGTTTACAATATACTAACTAAAATGCACCTTACAAATATAATTGTTAGTAAATTTGTCTAAAACAATTAATTAATTTAAAACTAAAATTTTAAAACAAAATAAAACATACTTTTAAGAAAATAAAAAAAAATGTTTTCTTTTAACTTTCCGAATATGAATGACATCGGAGGTCCGAAAAACATGGCCTAATTAAGCTCCTTACAACAATATTAAAAAAAATTTTTTTGTTTCCTAGATTTTTTCAAGGTAAGCTTTTAAATAGAGGTCGGTTTCTCAAATCTTTTTTTTTTTTTGTATGGAGACCAACTCAGCCTACTGAACAGTAGATAGTATCACAAAAAAAAGTTCGAATGACCGCCCCCAGTTTGAAAGCTAGCATTGGAAGAATTTTAAGGAAAAAAATATATATTTTTTTCGGCCTCTAAATTCGATGCAGTTTTGTCGTATCGCCCCCTAGAACTATGCAATATTTTTTTTTATTTATTTGCATGCTGTTTGAAATGTTAAAAAAAAAATATTGCATAGTCTTAGGGGAGATTTTCGTTTTTGAAACATCCTGTTTTTCATGTTTTGTACTGAGCTTTTAGATTCGCTATAACTTCTTCAATTTCAACAATTTGAGTAAACTTTGTGGATATGAATTTTATGATTTTTTGTGGGCTTCAATTCTGTTAGGTGTCCTTGGCACCTTAGGGTAGTAGAAACTGAGAAAATGAGTACAGCTAGTCAAAAAAGATCCTGAGATAAATGATTTCTATAAATGTGGTCCATGTTGAGACATTTACAACGATATACATATTCTTTCAATATTAGCTTTCAAACTGGGGGCGGTCATTCCAACTTTTTTTTTTTTTTTGTTTTGTATGGGGGTCGTTACTATCTACTGAACACCCTACTGAGCACTCCTTGGAAAAACTGATAGAAATAACTTTCCATCGAGCCCAGAATATCTAATCCGCTACACAGCTTCAGAGTAATTTTTGTGAAAAAGAAGTACAGCGACTTCAGCAAAAAATACCTTGATACTGAATTTATATCCATGTGTTCTTTAAGTATTTTTCTGCGTTGTGATTTTTCGGCAATTTGAGACCTCTTAATTTTGTCGACCACTGTGCTAGAATCAATGGATGGCGTTGTACACGTATATACTTATTTAAATATTGCAGTTTACTCCTTTTTTCGAAAATTTTAGGTAAAAAGTTGACTTGTATTAAAGTAAAAAAAAGATGGAAGAAGAAAGAGAGAAAGAGAGAAGAAAAAATTAACATTAATTCAAGATGACGTTAAATCTGCGGCGACATGCAACCATATGTGGCCGAGGCAGGTGCACAAAACTGATCATTACTTTGGGTTGCTGATTTTTTCGGCATTTCAGTCAGACTTAAAAAAAAAATTATTTGATTTTTTTGTTTAATTTAGCGAAACAGAGGTCACTGAACTAAAAACAACTTTTGGTAAGTATACTATTATATATGAGTGCTTTATATTTTACAACTTTTTTCAAGTTCAAAAGTAACATTCAGTTTTGTTAAATTTGAATCAACGTCTATTTTTATCTAAAAAATTGTTACATGTTTTCATATATTTAAATCTCAATAAATTTTTTGCAGCTTTTGAAATGCTTATTCAATATACTAAACCATTATGTTTACTGAACTAATTATGATGTTACAGAAATCATATGATATCAGTTACTTACTAAGTAATGTCATTATAAAATTTAAAATGTGCATTCGTATAAAATTTAAAATTTTTGTTCATTGGATATAATATTTTAGCGTTCATTTACAAATAAATCGTTAGGTGTCAAGTTAATTAAGCCAAATAAATTTGGCCACAATTTGTACATGTTATCGTTATCATGCCATTGCAATGTGCGAAATACCATAATATTGTCTACAATACATTTATGGTATGTACAGGTGTTGTTCTTGTATGAAATATTATTGCAATTGTTGTTGTTGTTTTTGTTTCAAAAATTTACTATACACCATAACACATATTGAATTACCATTTTGGTCATTTATCGTAATTAAGTAATTAATTCATTTTGTTCATGTTGGTGTCCATTTCGGGTATTGGCCAAATTACTAAATGCACTCACTAATGAAGTAAATTGCTTAAATCCGCAAATTTTAAACTCCACTAATTACGACTTCTGTTGGGAGTTTATGAACATTTGTGGATTTTCGCTCATATAAATTAGATTTAGGTAACATTTGCTAGTGATTTATTATTTTGAATTTATTTTGAAATAAGAACAGTGCTATATTAAACGTGATTTCATGAGTTTGTTGCTTAAGTCTTTTGGAAAAAATCGTAATTTAAGTATTACATAGATAAATCACTCTTTTATAAAGAATTTACTCTTGCTACTTTAATTGATATACACGGAAACAAAAAATATATATAAATTACTAAAAACGAGCTTTAAAATGCGTGCAAATGACAGATTTATGTGTTTTTGTGAGTCAGGTCAGGAAGCATTAGGCAGCAGCATATCAACTTTTATTTCTTCTATAAGAAATCATATGAAACACTTTAAGAAGGTAGGGTAAAAATTCCGACTGAGTAGTTTTTGTGTATCCAACAGGAAATATTCATAGCTGATTCAGTTTAAAATTATAGTTTTTCTATACAACTTTATTGAACAGGATGGCAAATTTTGTATTTTGTTTGATAATTTGGTAAAAGGTGACATTAAAACAGATAGAGTTTCAGTAGAGCTGATGGCTAATAAGCGCATTTTGTGTATTTATAGCACAAGTTCTACTGGTTCAAATCTAGCCTAATGCTAAACACTAAAAAAAAGTTATTTTTTATAAAATTTTGTGTAAGTAATAAAGTAATATTTATTCAAAATTGCCTCCTATTTGCTATACGTAGAGTTTATTTTGCTTTCAGTCAGAAAATGTAAAGTAATTTTTACTTTACAATTCTAGTAAAAATTATTCAACTTCTCTCACTAACTCGCTCATGGAGCAAAATGAGTGTCATTGTTTTAACTCCACTCAAATAATAAGTTGTTTAAGTTATTAGCACTAATTTTTAAACATAAATTACCTTAACTTATAATACCTTTTTTACTTAATAATTCTAGTAAAAATATATATGTTTGGACAGACATTTGCTTAATATATAAATTTTATGTCTCTTCATCATTTAGGCCATTGGTATAGAGATCTAACAAGTTTGTAGTTTTAAGTAAAAATTATATTTTTCTATCTATCACACGGACGGACTCCGTGAAAATACCCGAAAAAAGCTGTTGGACCCCGATTTAAAAAATGATCGAATTAGACAGGCAAACCCTTATAGTGATGAGCAAATTTAGTCTTGGTCTTGATTCTTGGTCTTGGTAGTTTTTCGAGACCAAGACTAAGGCGCTGATATATTTTCAAGACCAAGATCAAGAGTGCTATGGTCTTGGTCACGATGATCATCAAGAGCAAGACAGCTTTTCAGTCGAGCGAATTTATAGTTAATAGGTGCATCCTGCCCCTTTCAAGCATAAAACCATATGGGCCCGATTGCGGCCTAAGTTATGATGACTGCTGCCATCTCTTCTGCACACCTAAGTATTTCGTATTTGTACTAAGTATTTCGTATTTGTACTAATTACTTGGTATCGATACCATTTATTTTTCTCCAAAATATCGTTAACTGAGATAACAAAAAAACAATTTCAGGTAAGGATATCTCAATGAATTTGTATGACAAGCAACTCCATATCGTTGTTTCTATAAGGTACCGCTTGAAAACTCAACTTTTAACTTAAATGAGTACATTTAAATTAACGTCTCAACATGACAGCAGTTTGCGAATCACTTTATTTAGTCATCAAATCAGAACCCCTGGGGACCATTAATGCAATTTATATAAAATGCCAGAAAAATAAAGTAAAAAACCGATACCGGTACAAAACCAAAAAATAAAAAACCAGAAAACACCAGCAAATGCAATGCCAAAAAGACCACACGTGGTCAAATGAAGACAATTCAGTTTTTTTCGGAATTCGCATTGAAATACAGCAAGCAAAAAACAAAAACTCGCATGCGTTATTTTGGACTAAAACATACAAATCTAGACTATCGGAGCAGGAGGCGACCAAATTCATTGTTGTTGTTGTTGTTGCCGCTTAAAATTGTTAACAAAGAAAAATACGTCAATCAGTGAACTTCATTCAGTATACGATATATTGCCAATTCACGATCTCTGATCTGAACTGAACTGATCCTAAGTGATGTCGTTATTAAGTTGTTGTCCCCCTTTGTTTTTTTGACCATGGAATTGGTATCGCAAATATTTCAATCCATGACTTAATTCGCTGATTGCTACTTTATAGTATAATATACAGAACAAACATCAGGTTGAATGTTGTTTTGAAGAAGAAGTTGTAGCTGCAACTCAACTAAAACCCTCGTTAAATCATCATTTAATGAAGCATTTACCCAGTGGTTGTATGTCAGCATTTGACAATATTAGCGTTGTTGCTTTGTACTTGAAATCGCTCAGGTTCGACAAAGCGTAGCCCAAATGTCTGTAACTCTAAGGTTGAGTTGAGGAGTCAGTCTGTGATTTTGTGACTAAACAACCTACTGCAAACTCATCAATTTAATGAAGATCTTCTTTGTTTTCCGCCAGATTGATGACTCTTTGTTGTTGCTGGACCACATGGTTGCAGTGAGTGCCATTTATTAAAAGTACAAGCAAAGCAGAAAACTTTAGCAAACTTAAGTTGAACAGAAACAGTGAAATCAAAGAGTCTGTGGAATGTTGTCGAACATAGGCGACTATAAGAAAACCTACAGCGATTGATATGAAAATTGATCAGGCATTTTTACGCCGAACTTTTAGCCAGTAAGTGACACGCTCTGATCTGAAAACAGATTCATGATTAGCGTCACCAATATACCCATGTCCGTCTTTCTGACTGTCTGTCCGTGGAAATATCTTTCATAGAAAAACTGAGCAATTTAATTTATTAAAGTTTGTTATACAGGCTTTTTAAAAAAGATAATTTGTGGAATTGAAAATGAATGAAATCGGTCGACGAACACGCGCACCTCCCATACAAAATCAACATTTAAATGCAATTTTTAACATTATTTACGAAATGCGATCGAAATAATCATAAATACTGAGGATAATAGGTGGAGGCTCTGACAAAAAACTATTTGAATTTAGGCAAAAGGGCGTGGTACATCTTATATAAGCAAAAGTTTTAAAATGCTACACGGAGAAAAAAAAAATAGTTCGTACTACTTTATTTCTAGTAAATTTTATTGGTATCTCAAATCAGAATGGTGACAACTCCCCAATAAAATAAATTTCAGTTTACTGTTTTACAGAACTTTCGAATAACCTTACAGTATAGTAATTTTTTGAAAAAATTGAAGTGATATTTACATTACTGTATAGTTCAAACAAAAAAAAAATGAACTGACCGCAATAGGATTCGAACCGGTGTCCGTCCGAGTGATAGATAAAAATTATTAGCCATGTTCACGATCCGGTGCAAAAGGTCTTGCATCATAGCATTTGTAAATAGGTGTTAAAAAATTTTGCTATACAACAACAAAATATATAGGATTGAATTTACATTCGCATTTACATTTTCTATACTAAAAACCTATAGCATAAAAATATCATGTCATTTTTCAAACAAAAATTTTTTGTTTATGCTCTCGTTCTCTTTGCTCATACGATTTTCTCAGAGAAATAAATTTTTTCTTAGCTTGCAATGTTTATACTTTCAATATTGCTCATAATCAAGTGGAAATTATTGCTATTTTGCTACGGATCGTGAACACGGCTATTAATTCTAATTACAATTACAAACTTGTTAGACCTCTACACCACTGACCCATTCAATTTGTACATTAAGCAAATGTTTCTCCAAACATAAATATTTTTACTAGAATTATTAAGTTAAAATTGTTATATAAGGTAGGGTAACTTATGTTTGAAATTAAGTGCTAATAACTTAAATAACTTACCACTCGAGTGGAGTAAAAATAATAACACTCGTTTTTCTCCGTGAGCGAGTTAGTGAGAAAAGTATAATAATTTTTACTAGAATTATAAAGTAAAAATTGTTTTACATTTTTCTGGCTGAAAGCATAATTTACTCTACGAATAGGAAAATTAAGGTAATTTAGAGCATATATTACTTTATTATTTGACTATGTTTTATTTGTAAATAATACTCTACGGAACCATCAAATAGTTCGTATGGAATGTGTTTGAAATTTACCCTCCATTTTTTACTACCCAAGTGGAAGTTATATTTTCCAAGTCAGAGAATGGAAAATATTGCTCTGGTCTTTCTATTTGTACATCGACACCTGCTCATGACTCTCTGATTCATAGACTTTGTTGGTCTATTATTATAACTAATTTATATAACCTTAGAACAGTCAAATTAGATACTGGATTAATATGTGAGTCTTGCACTAAATCCAAACTACATATACCAACCGAAAAACAATTTTCCCTTGAACAATATATCAAAATAGGCTCTCCCAATTTTTCCGGGAAATTATATCAATTGGGGTTTTACCCATAACAGAATTTTTCCCTGTACAACATATCAAAATGGATCCTCCAATTTTTCTGAGAAATTAAGGGGTTTTCCCAACATCAAAATTTTTTACCTGATACTTCACGGGGCAAACCCTAATTTACTTAATTTCCCGGAAAAATTGGGAGAACCCATTATGATATGTTGTTCAAGGCAAAATTCTCTCATGGGGAAAACCCCAATTTATATTATTTCCCGGAAAAATTGGGAGGGCCCATTTCGATATGTTGTTCAAGGAGAAATTTTCTATCAATTGGTATAGGTTTTATGAATTTTGGAATAAGTGCAAGACTTAAATCTAATTCGACTGGTCTATCTGCTTAGGCGATCAGTATGAATGCTCTCTCACAAGGTCTTTAAGGCAGAAGTCTACTCGTCCATATCATCTTTTTCAAATGCTGTCGCAGCATTTTATAAGCAATTTGTGCATGTAAAATAACTTTGCCACTTTGAACACTATCTGCTGCCAAAGACCAAGGCTGCTTATTTATGGTTGAATTCCCAAAGTTATAACATACGCATGAAATTCCGAAGCAGAACTTTGATAAAGCTATTTATGTCGACTTGCAGAAAGTCTAGCAAATATCGATTGCATTAAAATCAGTTGGTATATTGCCAATTTATTGAATTTACATTAAAAAAATAATACCAACTCACAAAGTATAGTGCACACAACATATATATTGTTACTGGTGGACAAGTTGTCTGAGACCATTAATTTGTGGCAGCTGAAAGAATTGACTAACTTCTGGTCAACATTTTGTTAGTATTTAATTGACTCTTATTTTTACGGAATTGTGCAGAGCAACTGAAGATCTTGGCAACATTGTAAGAAGGATAACTACCTAACTACCAACAATTTGTAGGCGCTGCACTTCAAATAATTCACAAGTGCAATTCCAAGAAGATATTCATGAAACCTATAAACCGATTGAAATTTTAACAAAAAATGTAGGGAGATTAAATTGTCGAAATGAAAAAGCGAAAAAACAGCCAAAAATTCGTTAACCAAATCAGAGCAAAGTTTTTTTTCTCTTTTTTTTGGAAGAACAACCTCCATATATCGCATGTTATACCACAGTATAGGTAAATTGCAGCACGATAATTAGATTAATTTTAAGCTTGAAAATTATATACGTTGTAGGCAAGATGACTCGCTTGCTTTTGGCTTTCGCTTAGCACGCGGCGGCTGATCGCGTTGATCGTTTGCTTAAAATTTTTCAATAAAAAATTCCCTCTTGTGTTCTTCAGGAATCTTAAGGAATTTTTTTGCTGCTGCTGTTGTTGACTTGTCAAGAAGCTGTTGACTCTGATCGACAGTTGCAACACATTTGGTCAATCAGTGCAACATAACAGATGATTTAGTTCACCGCTCCTGATGCTGCTGCTGCTGCTGCTGTTGTAGCCACTGTAACCACATGTGCGCCCTGGGGCTATAGAATTTTTTTCTGTTTCGGGTTTTTGCTTTTGGGGAGTATCAATTTTTAAGTGCGCTCTGTGGCGCAATCAAGAAGATTGCTATTGCTGGTTATTTTAATTTTGGTCTTCCGAAGGGATTTGGAAACAGGTACATAAATGTATGTATTTTTTTTTCGCCTGGATTAAGTTGAAAAATGTTTTTAAAAGAAAGAAAAAGTATGTATGGTTAAACAATTTTAGCAGACATCGAAATGACATTAATTTTTAGTATAATTGGAAAGTGATTTTTTACGTATATACGAGTATCTATAGCTTCAGAAGAAAAAGGTTTTGTTTTCACAACATTTTGCAAACTTAAAGTATGCATGCTGAAAGTACAGTTTCAGTTGGGGTCCTTGAACGCCTGCTTCGAGCAGAGTTTAAAGTGAGCACCATCAGCTTTACTCCTGACTGCTTTCATTGTACGATTATGTATCAATATTTTTCCCTTTATTCTACTTTTTAAACAATTTTGAGCACATTTCGTTGCAACAACATTTTTCAATATTTTTCAACATATTTTACTTATGTATTAAACATTTTCAATATCTATTGATCTTCTCAACATTTTCAGCCTCTTTCGTAATACAAACATTTTCCAACGAATAAACTACAAGACAGACACCGACAATTGTGCACATATTTACAAACAGTTGATAAAACACAAAATCAGTCCATAGTTATACAGGCATCGTTTAACATCTGTCGGTCGACAAATTTAAATATGTAATTTATTTTTGTAATTTTTTTTTGTTTTTGTATTAGTAATTCCTGATGATGACTTAAAATTTAAGTCGAAATATCGATAATTAAAAAAATACATAAAAAACAATTTAAAATTTGTTTTTATTGATACGGCTAGAGCTCAGCATTCTCAACATTTTCCAATCTTCCCAACATTTTTAAGCTTGTTTAGTATACAACCTTTTTTCAATCTTCTCAAAATTTTTCAATCTTCTCAACATTTCCTGATCTTCCTACATTTTCAGCCTATTTCGTTATACAAACATTTTCCAATCCTCTCAACATTTTTCTATCTTCTCAATATTTTTCAACATATTTCGTAATGCCAACAGCTTTAAATCTTTTCAACATTTTTCAAAATTCTCAACATTTTTCAATCTTCTCAACATTCTTCAACATATTTCGTTATGCCAACGTTTTTTAATTTTCTCAACATTTTTCAAACTTCTCAACATTTTGCAATCTTCTCAACATTTTCCAGCATGTTTCGTTATACCAACATATTTCAATCTTCTCAACATTTTTCAAACTTCTCAACATTTTGTAATCTTCTCAACATTTTTCAGCATGTTTCGTTATACCAACATTTTTCAATTTTCTCAACATTTTTCAAACTTCTCAACATTTTCAATCTTCTAAAAATTTTTCAGCGTATTTCGTTGTACAATCATTTCCTAATCTTCTCATCATTTTCAGGCTTTTTCGTTATACAAACATATTTCAATCATCTCAACATTTTTCTAACTTCTCAACATTTTTCAACATATTTCGTTATACCAACCTATTTCAACCTTCTCAACATTTTTCAAACTTCACAACATTTTTCAATCTTCTCAACATTTTTCAGCATGTTTCGTTATACCAACATATTTCAATCTTCTCAACATTTTTCAAACTTCTCAACATTTTGCAATCTTCTACACATTTTTCAGCATGTTTCGATATACCAACATTTTTCAATTTCCTCAACATTTTTCAAACTTCTCCACACTTTCGTTATACAAACATTTTCAATTTTCTCAACATTTTTTAACATATTTCGTTATTCCAACATATTTCAAGCTTCTCAACATTTTGCAAACTTCTCAACATTTTTCAACATATTTCGTCATAGCAGCATTTTTCAATCTTCTCAACATTTTTGAAGCTTCTCATCATTTTTCAATCTTCTCAACATTTTTCAACATATTTCGTTATACCAACATATTTCAATCTCCTCAGCTTTTTTAAATCTTTTCAACATTTTTCAATATTGTCAACATTTTTCAGCATATTTCGCTATACTGACATTTTCTAATCTTCTCAACAAATTCATCCTATTTCATTATACAAACATTTTCCAATCTTCCCAACATTTTTTAATCTTCTCAACATTAAACTAATGCTGTTTCATGGATTTATTTTATATGTTGCAATTGAAGAAATATGTAACAACAATTGAAGACTTTAAAACTAATATTTTGAATTTGTGACTCACGGGACATTCTGTTCTGACTTGCCGTACAAGAATGAAATCAGTAGGGTAAGGGAGGGAAGTATGGACTACGTGGGTAATATGGACCACACGGTTATTTCCCACTGCATACATAGGATTTACCGTTATTCATGTTCAAACTTAGCGCTAATACCTTAAGCTTATAATAGGGCGATTTTAGCGTTCGGTGAAGTCGCATGTTTTTGTAAAGTTGATTTTTCTAAAAAAAAAGATCAGTGATAATTTTTTTCTAGTGAGTATATTTCATTATTTCACTTTAAAGACATCGCGTTTTTAAATAAATGGTTAATAATATAAAGTCAGTGAATACCATTTATAATTTATTAGCACAAATAAGTTCATTAACCAAAAGAGTTTTTGATAAAAAAAACCATTTATTTCACCAACATGTGCTGTGGGTAATATGGACCACCAAAGAAAAAAGCCTCAAAAACAAATGTATTTATCATCTTTATCAGATGGGGAATCTTATTGCAGTTTTCATGACGAGTCTGATGGTCATTATATGTAATTCGTTAACTACAAAGGAAAAAAATGATAAAAAATGCATATAATGTAATACCCTTTAGTCAGAAGATCGAGGTGGCGAATTTTGGGTTGAATGTGTAATCTGACGTTCTTGGAGTCATGAAAAATGTGCCGAATGTGGAAGTGACATTTTTATATGCAACTTCTGTACCAAATGGAATATATGGTCCATATTACACTTCACTTTTTTTTAACTTCATTTTGAGTATTTTCACTTTTTTCATTTTTTTTTTTCTTTATCCTGATGAGATATTTATCTAGAAGTGAAGCAGAATAAAGGTAAATTGTTTTCTTTACTGAATGACATAAAATTAATTGTTTTGTTTTATGTGTTTTGGGTTTTATTTAAAAAAGAAAGATGGGTGGTCCATATTTCCCTCCCTTACCCTAATAATTTTACAGTGTATAATCGAATTTTACTGCTTTAACTGCTTAAGACGTTCTTTGGTCATAAATAAAAGCCGAATGAGCCCTATGGTCATAAATCAAATTTGGACCAATTTGCTTTTAGATCCAAAATCGGCCCAAGCTGCTACTCCTTATTGTCACAGGCAATAAGAGAGGATATCAATATGATTAGTTTTGAAGTAAAAATCATGTCTCATAAGAAATAAAAATTTTATGGCTTACTATGAAATAGAAGCTGAGTGGAATTGAGATAAATATGCCAAAAAAGTCTTTTGTTATAATTTTTAAAAATCAAAATTTCTCAAAGTTTTTTAATTTCTTCAGCATAATTCGAAACAATTTTCTCGACTGCATTATCTGACTGTTACAGATAAACATTTTACATAGACGTTTTGCATTACTGTTCAACATTTAGTTATACTTTCAGGCTACATATTTTTGGGCGTATTGATTTCTTTGATAGTCTTACGCTTACTTTTAACAATTTTCTCAATACAATTCGAATTTATTTTTTCGATTTCTTTATACTTTGTGTTCTTATTCGAACTTTTTTGATATATCTAACATTTCTCGGCTTTTATTTGCTTTTTATTTATAATTTACCTTCCAACGTCCTTATTAAATCTACGATGCTTATAAACTTTTTCCAAATTTTTCGAGTTTTACGTATTAAATGAAAGGTATTAATACTTTTCAACTCTTCTTGATACATAATTGGGTTCACGCGTGTGCTTGCATATTTTTTCAATAGTTTAAGCTCTGACCAAAATTCTTTTCAAAACTCGTCTTTTACCAAAAACTTTAAAAAAATGTCTGTCCCTAACAAAGAAAAATTGCAAAAAAGTCATGTGACAATTTTTCACATTATCATTCCATTTGCAGTAGCTTTTTTGGAGCTTTTTTTTTTTGCTGCTTTTTTGCAACCAAAAATCATTCATCATTTTCACCACTGCTACACCGAAATCAGAAAAAAACCAAAGAAAAAACGTCAACAGAGTACGTATTTCAAATGTGCCTGACCAAATACTGATATTCCCCCAAAAATATTTTTCCCCCAAGGGAATAACCAACACGCAGACCACATTACATACACACACGGACAAACCTTCACACATACACACACACACCGACAGCGAGCGCAGCGTTTTGGGCATTAAAAATTCGGTGATGTTTTTGCCAAATTGCATTTATTTATGGTCACATGCGAAAATTTATTTAGTTTTTGATACGTTGGGAATGAGGTTGAACGTTAGATGGCGTGGAATGCAGTGGTGCAATTCGGATGGAAGTGCTGCTTTCAAAAACTACGGGGAGTGAGGAGGGGTTGTTTGGATTTAGTACTGTGACATTTAAAAAAAGGGCGTTTGCAAATTTTTGCGTATTGGGAAGTTTGTTAGCCATAACTAAAATGCTGTCGGGCGTTTATTTTAGTGGTCGAATGTCAAATTGCTTTTTTCGACATGACTTGTCTGTCTGTTCTATCGCGAACCCCCCAACTCCCTGCTGACCCACTTCAACTCGAAAAGTAATGATTTTGCAACCCTAAAACACTTGAAAAAATCAGTCCAATTTTTAGAGTGCTCAGCTTGCGTGTGAGTAAGTGTTGTCTGCTGTAACTGCTCTGACAAATGTTGTAATGCATCGTGTTGTGGTGGCATCGGACTTGACATAAATGGGGATTTTTATGGGATTTAAATAATTGAAAGACAGGATTTTTCCAGTGTCAGAGGCAGTAATAAGTTATGCGGTACAAAGTTATGTTTAGAATTCACTTACTTGATTATTTGCCACTGATTTTTCCAAATTACTTTAGATCTTTAGAAGAAATTTTTAAAACGGATACACTGCAATTCAAAAAAAATCAAAGATATCGCAGAAAAATATGAGAATACGAGTTGTCAAAAATTTTGAAAATGTAAAAAAAAATTTTTAAATAGCAGTCTGGCAACACCAATGTCACACTTGACGGTTGACTGATGTACCACCAGCAAGCTACACATAAGTCAGTAATTGCATCCTATGGCTATTGCAAGTTGGTTTTTTCAAATATTTTTAAATTTTTTTTTTTTTCGAAGGGGATGGGTACAATTAAGGATTATTTATGTCAACCACTACATCACGCATGCGACACTTGCACTCACACTTAAACTGGGCACTGAGCATTTTGAGTTATTTGAATTTTAACGTTTTGCGGCAACATCGATGCTGCAGCAATAAAAATGATGCTGCCTGATGTTGATGGTGATGATGCTGCTGCTGCTGTTGCTGCTGCGTTGCGGTCAAGTGTTGTCCAAATATTGAAATTATTTTTAAATGAAAAATTTTATAGCAACATTTATTTTTTTTATGAAATTTTAATTAAGTAAATAAATAAATGTTTTTGGTCACGTAAGGTAATCAAAAATGCGTGTAAAAGTTTACACCGTCATAAAAAAAAAATAAATAAATAATAAAAAATTGTGTTTATTTACTGTCGGCGTTTGCATTTTTAATTTATTTCATATTTTTGTTTATTAAATGATTATTTTTATGCTTTTTAATCGTTAAGTAAATTTTGATTTTTTCTTTCTTTCAATACTAATGATTACCAACATTTTATTCAATTATTTAAATTTGTTTGACTATTTAAATCATTGAATGCATAAGTTTATCAATTTTGTTCATTTGTTTGTTACAGAAAATATTTACTCACACCTTTTATTTGCATTAAATGAAACGTTTAATTATGCAGAAACGAAGAGGTTATGCATATTATGATGTAAATGGGTGATTTTTCAAAAATGTACCATTCTGAGCTTCTGTTCGAATTGCTTAAAAAAAAAATAATTTTTAATATTTTAGAATGAAATTATAACATAAAGTGTTAAAAAGTCATTCTCCGTACTGTCCCTAACCGCTTCTTAGTACACTTTATTTGCTCGTTTCGCATGTTACGTTATTTTCTGAAAAAAGACTTATACGACATTGTTTGTATGTATATTTCAGCTACTGTTTTTCCGTGTTAACTCTTTAAAAAATTTATTTATGTAGAATTTGCTGCCGCATTTTAAACTATCTTCGCTCAGTTTTTCTTATTCAAACAGTAAATTTTTTTAAATATTGAGTAAATAGAGAAATGAAAGTGAAGAGAAAGAGGAGATTCAGTGCATTTTCAGCTTAGTCAGTTTTGGTTTTTCGAAAGTGAGTGTACGTGTGTTTCTTTTTTTTTAAAAAAAGTTGAAAAAATTTGTAAAGAACGCAAGTGAGCATCATTCTCTGCGTAATTTTTTTTTTTAAGTTACTAAACATATAATTTATACAGGGGCTATCCACCAGTTTCAAATTTTTTTTTTTTTTAAAATTGCAGTTTTCGTTGTGATATTACTGTTTTTGCAACATTTCGTCATTCTCCGTTTCATCATTCTCCGTCGTTTTTTTTGCAACATTTCATCATTCTCCGTTTATTAACCCTCCACCCTGCTTAAACTATTAAATAAAAACTTTAAAAAACTATTCAAAAATCCAACATAAATTTTTAGGGTTGCCACCTGGTTATTTTCAAAAATCTTATATAATTCTTACTTTTTTTTGACTAAATTGAATTTTTTTGGTTGCAGAGCCACTCAGATAAACTTTTCTGACATTGTACAATACAAAAATTTTCAGGGTTGAGTTTTTTGTAACATGAAATTTTTTTTTTCGTACCTTTTAAAAAATTGTAAAATGTCTCAGAAAATTCTGAAAAAATTCACACATATTTCTTACATAATTTTAAGCATTTTATGCCATATACACTTTTTTCGTAAGATGCTTTGTTTTTCATTAATGCTGAAAAAAGACTTGCACGACATCACAATATTGCTTATAACTTTTGAAACAATATCGATTGCCCCAATTTTTGTTTGGGATATAGTTTCCTGACATGTGGAGAGTGCCCACATATTTTTTATAGTTTTTTTTCTCGAAAACTAGAGCTAACTTGAGCAAACTGAGCCAAATGAGTTCTTATTTTGGCCTATATTTTCACCCCCCGATCGTCAGATCCAAGAAAGCTTTTGACGACAAAATTTTGCTCCACAGTGTATTTCAAAATCTCCAATATTAATTTAAACATTTGCGGCTTATTGTTTCTTATAATTGAAACTTCAATAATTGTTGCTCTTCAGAGTTGAACCCTTAGGTAAACTGTGCAACAAAACTTTAATGATTTAAAATAAGAAACATTTCCTTGCTTTTGGTTCTTTGTTCTCTCATGAAGTCATAGAAGAATAAGTAACGATTTTTACAAAAGATGTTGTTTAAGATGTTCTGAAAAATTGTATAAGAAGGATTCCGAAAGTCACGCGAATTCTTCATAGTCAAAACGAAGAGTATCTAGGAATACTAGAAGAAAAGAACTAAGGCGAACTAGATCCCAAAAGGTCTCGACTTTTACCGATTTCTTCGATGTATTTTAATATACATACTTCGATTCTTTTTGAATTTTACGATACTTTAGGGTTTTTACCAATATTTAAGATTTGCTCGATGTATTTCAATATTTTTCGACACTTTTGGACTTTTATCGATATTTTAGAAGTTTTTCGATACATATGAACTTTTACCGGTTTCTTCGATGCATTTCATAACTTAACGATATTTTTGGAATTTTACCGATTTATCAACGTATTTCAATATTTTCCGATATTTTCAAAAATTTACCGAAATTTTGAATATTTTCCCGTATGTATGGATATTTTTTCGATGTTTTTCGATATCTCTGGGCTTTTACCGATTTTTTTTCGATAAATGTATTTCAATATTTTTCAATACTTTCTGACTTCTGTCGATATTTTAGATGATACTTTTGGACTTTAACCGATATTTAAGAAGTTTTTCGATACATATGAACTTTTGCCGGTTTCTTCGATGCATTTCGTAACTTAACGATATTTTTGGAATTTCACCGATATCTTGTTTATTTTTCGATACTTTTGAAATTTTACGGATTACTTCAATGCATTAAAATGTTTTTCGATACATTTGGTCTTTTAGTTTTTTAGTTTTTTTGTTTTTCGATTCTTTTGGATTATAATGTAAAATTAAACTAAAACCGAGCAACGCCGGGTGAAGCAGCTAGCGATACAATATATTTACGAAAATTTCTAATCGAAATGAAATTTTTTTTTTTGTAATTTGAATTTTTGTCTTTTGAATTTGTAGCACAGTGTAATAGAACTAAAATCAATATGAACTCTGCTGTTGCTGCTGCTTTGATGTTTGAAACTTATAGAGGGTTGCAAGCTGTCAACAACAGCTGAATGCATTATCAATCAAATCTGGTAAATGTGTTGATGATAACTCCATCATCACTGGTAGGTAATATGTAACAGCAGTAGACAGCAACAACAATAACCAATATCATAATAATAATCATCGTCATAATACTTACAAATACTATTGAATAATAACAAATATTGAATGTATGTGAGATCTTCTCACCCATTGTAATCCAACTGGGCCAGAATATAACAATAATTAAAGCAAATAACACCACAAATACTTCTCGTTGCTGCTTGGGACACAACAACTCTGGAGCTGTAGATTGAAGTTGAATCAAAAGGCTTACTTGCCACATTGTGTGTGGTCGGACGGTCGGTCAGTCGCTACGCTAAGTTTGGATTTAACTCTTGACTGCTGCTGATGATGATGTTGTCTTGATGCCTGTCGATGTTTGTGATATTGATGATGCTGATAATGATAATACAATAATAAAGTTAAACCATGTTATTGATTGCCTTTTGTTTTGCGTTGATGCAACAATGCACCTACTGGAGCGGTCAGCAGCGGCATTAAAAGAGCCAACAACAAAAAAAGGGCCGCCCAGTGTAGAATGCAGAAATTAATTCTCAGTTGTTTATTTGTTTGATCTTATGAATTCTTTCGAAAGAATCATTTTCTTTTAACGCTGTGCGGCGGCGTATTTAACGCCCATTTGATTTAGATTTTCCATCATCACTGTGATAGTTTTGAGCGTAGGTAAGATTGATTTTTAGTGTATGTAGTGTGATATAATGAAATAAAGTAATTAAGTTATTTTTCTTTTTCCAATTAAGTTCTTGTGTGGCGTTGAAGTGATGAGAGCGTTGTCTGAAAAAAAAAAAAATATCGAAAAAACTTTTTTTAATTTATGATGACTACAAACTGAGTGAGGCAAAAATAATGTCATCATTTGTAAGTGACGTCAAATGTCATTACGCTTTCATATTAATGTAGTAAACTGACAAAGAGCTTAATAGTTTAATTTGAATACAAATGTTTTGCGAGTACCAATTCAAACTGCCGCAAAACCATCACAAATGTTCATCAACTCAGGAGTTAATCTTTTGACGAATATAATATTTTCAACTTAATGTCATCAATTCCACAACTCTGTGTAAGATATTTCTGAAAACAATGCCCAACTTTTTGGATTTTAAAGAAAATGACAGCCAGTTTACATTATGACATTACTTGTGAGACCTTGTAAAACTTCAAAAATATCTAAAAACGTGGTTTTTGAGTTTTAATTTGAAATATCACGAGTTTCTGATTGAATAGAGTAGGTCTGCGATTGAAAAAGTATGCAGCATCGAAAAATATATTGGAGGGTAACGATAACATTTAAATATTCTCGGTTTATTCAAAAAAAGAGGATATTTCGACTAAACAACATGAAAACATGGTTTCAGACGTAGACTCATATGTGAACGGAAAAAACCCCGCTGGAAAAAAATTTACTAACAAGACTTTAAGTATAACCATATGTCTCACCGGGAACCCTGAATAATTCTCCTAGGCTCTAAGATGGAGGTTTTTGAAGTGAAACTTCTTTGGCCACTTTGGTGTAAAATTTAAAGGCGGCGACATTTTTTTAGCGATCACATTTTTTTCGATACTTTTCGTTTAGTGATGAGCAAAACGAGACCATAGCAGTCTTGGTCTTGATCTTGAACATTGAGTCTTGGTCTTGGTTTTGATGTTGAGTCTTGGTCTCAATCTTGGTATTGAAAAAAATTTTAGAGATTGTTGAGTATTCGAAATTTCCGAAAAAAAATGTTTACAAAGCAGATGGGTTTTTAAGATGCCAAATTTCAAATTGAGAGATAGTTCTATGCTTGAAAGGGGCGTGACACATCAACTATTAACTACCAAGACTGAAAAGCAGATGATAAAAGTGACCAAGACCAAGACGATAGCAGCTTTGATCTTTGTCATGAAATTATATCAGTGTCATGGTCTTGGTCTTGCTAATTTTTCGAGACCAAGACAAATTTTGCTTTTTCGTTACATCCCAATATATCTCGGAAACCATAGCAGCTATTTTGATTGATTGAAAGATTTTTGGTACACCCGAAAGTTTCCGAAGGTCACTCGAAGGTTTCATAGTCAAAACGAAGAATATCTAGACATACTAAGGAAGAACATCTATAGCGGAGTATGTCTTAGTTAATTCATTTACAGGGACACCCGAAGATCATCCAAAGGATCCATAGTCAAAGCGAAGAATATCTAGATATACTATGGAGAAAACATCTATGGCGGAGTTACAACAAGCTTTGACTGATGAATTTCCTAGCATGCCCGAAGGTATCCCGAAGGCTTCATAGTCAAAACAACGAATATTTAGATATACTAGTGGAAAAACATCTATGAGGGACTATAGACAAACATTAATTGAATCATTTCCTGCTACAACCGAAGGTCACCCGATGGCTTTATAGTCAAAACGAAGAATATCCAGATATACTGTGGAGAAAATATCTATGACGGAGTATCAACAAGCTTTAACTGATTAATTTTCCAGCATACTCGAAGGCTTCATAGTCGCCCGAAGGTTTCCGAAGGTCACCCGAAGGCTTTATGGTCAAAACGAAGAATATCTAGATATGCTGTGGAGAAAACATCTATGACGGCGTATCAACAAGCTTTAACTCATTAATTTTCTAGAATACCGGAAGGTCTCCCAAAGGCTTCATAGTCAAAACGAAGAATGTATCGATATACTAGTGGGAAAACATCTATGACGGACTATCAACAAACTTAAATTGATTCATTTCCTGCACCAACCGAAGGCTTCCGACGGTCAACCGAATGCTTTATTGTCAAAACGAAGAGCATCTACATATACCATGGAGAAAACATCTATGACGAAGCTTTAACTAATTAATATCCCAGCATACCCAAAGACTTCATGGTCAAAACTAAGAATATTTAGATATACTAGTGGGAAAACATCTATTTTTGAAACATTTCCTGTGACACCCGAAGGTTTCCGATGGTCACCCGAAGTCTTTGAAGTAAAAACGTAGAATATCTAGATATTCCTTTTTTTTGCTCCAGTTTGGTACGCTCCCATATTTTCTTGTTGGCACTGTCCACACCCAAATTCAACAACGACATTGAATTCTAGTAAAATATATCAAATTAAGTATTTTCGTTTTTAAAATTAAGTCAAAAAACAAATAAGTTAAAGTGGCACATTTTATTCTCACGTTCCAATTTTTAAACTTACGGCTGTAAATTTATTTAATGAAAAACAAAAGTAAAAGGCCACAATTTTGCAAAATGAGTTTACGAAACAATAAAAAAATAAAACATTTAGCTGCTATGCCATTGAAGGCAAAGATAACAATTTTAATATGTGATATTTAATGGTTTTCATAAATGTAGGTGTGAATACGATTATTGTTATTACAGTTATATATGTAGTAATATTCAACCTAAAAACCATTGTACTACAACTGTTTCAATAACTGAAAGTCAAAATGTTCAATATTAAAAACAAAAGAAAATAAAACCGCGCACCAACTTGAACCATTCAGTCAATATAATGACGATAATATCGGTGATATCAGCTGGTGTTTTTTTGATGTTGTCACCAAGTAAATAAAACACTTGTACTACATTTGTGCACATAAATATTGCGTGGGAATGAATTTTTTAAATAAATATTGAGGAAAATATTGTCCAAATAGAAAGAGAAAGAAAAAAACTTTTGAAGCAGTTTAATGAGTTAAGGAAAGCATTACATATTTATCGACACAAAACAATTCAATAAAATATTTCTTTTTAAGAAAATTTTCATTTGACAAAGAGAAAACTATAAAGAGACGATAACATAGTAAAAAGTTATAAACAAATTGCACTTAAATACCTCAAAATTGATGGCGTAGTTCAACAATAAAGTCAAATTTTTGTTGAGGCCCTAAGGCAGTAGATACCGTAGTAGAACAAAAGTCTCCACGAAAAAGTCGCTATATAGGGAAATCCATAAATGGAGAATGTCTTCAAAGAAATTAAAACCACATCAAAAGCTTTGATTTAATTTTGTTTCTAAACTACAAGCACGATGTAAGAGCAGAGAAAAAGCAGATTTCACTCTATGAACTGTACAACATTTTTATAACTTCTGCTGGAATGTAGACCACTAGATCACAAATTTTTTCTTGAGGCGATGACTTCAATTTTACTACAAGTTTTCAATTTAAGTTCTTGCATATACAATCAGATGAGAAAAGTTCTGAACAAGAAATAAACAACAGCAATATTATAAAGTTCAAACTATATAAAATAATCAACAGCATCATCAGCAGTAGCAACAACAACTAGAACAACAATTGCAACTTCAACAGTAATAACCATCATAAAAAATTGCTACACTTTTGTTGTCGTCTAGAGATATCGTCGTCGTCAGTCATGTTAACACGATGAAAAAGTCACAGTTTTCACAAAATAACGTGCGGAACTTTTTCCAAGTCATAAAAAACAAAAATAAAAACTTTTTTTTTCTTTTCGTTTCGATAAAACAAGAAGTTTAAGAAAATACAAGCACAACAAAAAAAAAGGGTAAAAAATTCCCATCAACTAAAGACTGCAAGACCATAGTGTAGGGTATCATGTTTGGCCTGGGTAAAACTCATATACCCTAAACGGCAGTGTTGTTAGAGTATATAAGTCTTCAAAATGTTTGTTTTGTTTGTTTATAATTTCAAAACTTTTGCTTGTATGGTAGTGACTACTCACGGTGCTGACTGAAATCAGCAGTTTAAAAAAATTTTGCTGAACTCGAAGAATTACTTTGTCTGTCATTTTTTTGACTCAAGACAACTTTTTCATAGTTTTGGGTTAGGTTGTCCCGTCCCATTTTTTTTCTGCCGACTATTTTCGATTTTTAAATACAATTTTGATCGGAAAAACGGATTTTGCTCAAAACCAATTCGTCGTAGGAAAAAAGTATACGAGGCAATAGCTGCTTATCATTGTCCAAGAAATACGTGGCCAAAGGAAAGTTATTCTTCCTTTTTATTGTTAATAATTTCATCCATTTTCATTTGTTTTTTATTGAGATTTATACGAAGATTTAAGATAAATCTCATCAGCAGTAGATTTATTTTTATATGACAAATTACGTGAGTTACAACAAACTAAATCTCAAAACAGCCGTACTTAATTTGAACAGTTCAGTTAAAGCTGATAGGTATTGATAGTTTCTCATCAGATCAGTTTTATTTAAATCTTATCAGACTTTGGTTTTCTAAGGAAAGAAAATGTGCTGCTTTAACCATTAGGCTATTGACATGGATAAACTTCTCTGTACATAAATGAACATCTGCTCTGAAAAATTGCCAAATTGTTTTTAGTTGGTAACACACTCTGATTTTGAGGCATGCTACGCTAACTACAATTATGAAAAAATTAATGTTTGTATGTCTGTCTGTATTTTACTTATAGACTCCCAAACGGCCGAAACGATCACCGTGAAAATTTATATTTATAAATTTTTGGGTACGGTGCGTGTTTCTGCATCATTAGTTTTTTTTTTTTTTTCAACCAAGGTCCCTCTAGGATGCCGGAACTAAAAAATTTTTGGTTTTTTTCTTTGTGTTTCTACGCATTGCATGACTTTTTACAACATTTTAGTGGGAAAAAACTTTTTCACCCAAGGGTCCCCCCAGGATGTCAGAACAAAAAATTAATTTTATCGTTTTTTCTGCGCGTTTCATGACTTTTTACGACACTTTAGTTGAAACAAATTTTTCTCACTCAAGGGTCTTGGATAATTCCTTTTTTTCGTGTTACCAAAAAAATCATATCATATCGCTGAATGTATTTAACGGACATGGAGATTTGGTTTCTTTATTAAGGAAGATTCAGTCCCTTTTGTTTATTTATGATCTTATTATATCCAACAGAATTGATTGATCGTAGCGTCATTTTGTACTATTCCATAATCAAATTCCGAGCCGATTTCTAGGAAATTATCGTTGTGCAATGAGCTTTCGGTTATAAATTATTTAGATTTTAGTTTATCAAAATTATCTTTTAAAAAACTGATAAATGCTGTATTTTGAGTTTAGATTTAAATTTTAGTTTTTTTAACTTTTTGTAAATGTATTATTATTTTATGTATTGTATTTTCCAAATGAAAAATATTACATATGAATGCACAAAGTCTTTATAACCTATGCGTAGGGTATAAAAAACCGTAGCAAACTCTGACCAACCTTTGTTTTGCTTCAAATCAAAAGTACAAGTATCTTAACGCTTATTGTAGCTGTTACTTGTAGATATGACAAAGATTAAATTTTGTCAACTTGATTATTTTACTTACACTTTGATGATTAGGTTTTTATGGTTTTTTCTATTTTGTTTTTCTTTCTTTTATTCATTTTTTCAACAAAAAAAAAGCTTAAATAATATTTTAAGACCCCATTTATGCATATGGCCCAGTTTTTGTTGCTGTAATTGTTTTTGTTAGAAGACGGTTTTTAGTCATTTTAATGGAATTCTTTACTGAGCTTTAACCTTTTGCCTTAGTTTTTGTTCATCATTATAATGGCCGTTTTAAATGAGACTACATTATTTCTGCGTTTTGGGATCATTCCCATAACCTTTAATTGTTTTAACAATTTTTATATAAATTAACTCTTTTATATTAAATCAACTTTTTGTGGGAAAAAATTGGAGAGCATTTAAAAAAAATAAATTTTGTTTTGTTGCCTTCACAATTGTGCTGTAGAAAGAAGCAGCTCATTTACAAAAGACTTAAGCGACTAACTTCAAAGTATTAAAAACTGCTATAACAATTACTTTAAAGATATATTGTAGTAAATTCATTTTCTTTTCAATTTAGAATAAGTTGAGCTTACTCACAGAAATTCTTCTAGAAACTGTAATGGGAGGATTTTCAGTGTGAAGCAAATAATACAGATTTTTTCGGGAATCTTTTGACTAAGCGAAAATGTTAAAAGTTTTCGGAATAACTTCATAAAACAAAGGAAATTGCAATATGTACCATTCAAAGAAAGAAAAAAAGCATTTATACCAGCAAAAGCTGATTTTTTTGTGATAACGCATAGTAAAATATTGAAAATTACGCTATGACATCTCCTACATAGAACGCAACAAAGGCACGACATTGAAAGCTGAATATTTTTTCGCCATAGCTCTAGGATATTAGAAAACTATCTACATGATACACTCGCATACTACCTTTTGCTGCATTTCGAAATGGATTTCCAATTGGATTTGTTTTCAATCTCGCACATGAAGTGATTTTTTACATTTTCTCTAAAGAAAACTTTGCAATAAAAAAAAAACTTAAGAGTTGAAATTATACTTTGATGCAGTTTATTTGCAATCGAAAGAAAATCATAAAACTGAAAATGATGCCATTTACCTTTTGATATGCGAAGGATAAAGTTGATGTCACGTTATTGAGCAAACTCCTTTTTTTAAACTGCTGTTGACTATGAATATGTGACTTTATGGGGATTTCTTTTCTCCAAATGCAACTGTAAATCTTCGATATTGTTAAAATATTAAAATTGTACGCCGCGTGATACATTTTTATTGCATTTCGCTTTTAAAATGTCGTAATTTACATTATCAGATAATTCATAGTTCTTCTTTTGAATATGGTGTCATTTATTCGTAGCATAATTCTTTCAGGATTTTTCAGCGTAAATACCATTTGCTGTGCATTCAAAAACCCCACTTAATGAAACCCTTGAGAGCGTGCTTTCTTTAATGATGATTTTTGCAATGCAAGTGCTTGTAATGATATCATAAAAGTCATTTAATGTATATGCAAATTTCAGATAACAATGTTATTCAGAATCCTACTGTATTTGTAATAAATGAGTTAAATTCCAGAGGTATTCAGAGACAATAATGTACTCATAGTTATTAATTCAGGTAAAAAGTAATGAAAATAAGGCTCTCTGAAATAACGCCAGAAAAGTTTTTAGAAATATTTAATCCAGGAATTTTCTGGTGTTAATTTTTGGAAATAAAGCCAACACTCAAATAGGAAATAACGCTAGAAATACTTTCGAAAATAAAGCCAAAAATAGTGGCCTTATTGGGTAAGGCCAGTTAAAATCAAAAAATCGCGATATTATCCGTTCACCAAAAATTTCCTTCAGAAAATCCAAAGTTGGATTAATAGTGTGGCTTCTTTTTGTTGGAACTTCAATTCTGAATTGTGCTGTACCTTTGGCCTTAAAAACTTCTCAATCATCATCATCTACTGCTGTTACCGTCACCTGATGGAAGTTTTGCGGTTTTCCTCAATACTTACTTGTACCCGAGCAATGATCACATCATATCGAGCTGTACGACGTCATCCAGCACGCAAAAGATCACAGACAACCCGTTATTACTGAAAACGCTGGAGGTTTTGGGTACAGCGCGTGTTTCTGTATCACTATTTTGCTAGGTTTTTTTTTTTCATCTATGGGTCCCCATGTCCTTAAGAAACGTCATAACTCTGAAACTATTTAACGCACAAAGATGATATTTGGTACCTGGTATTTGCTCCCGGATTTTTTGGAACAGCCTTGATCCTTTAAAGTCGTATTTTTCCTGATATTTAAGCTTCGGCCGGAAACCAGAAGATAACTAAGTAGAAGGTTCAATCAGGAGAGCAGATTCAAAATCTGGAGTAAGTAAAAGATTATGAGTGAGTGAAAACAATTTCGTCTAAGTACATTGAATGTACAAATAAGTTGAAATTCAGTGATGATACCTTTAAAATATTAAATCATTTGCCATTTCAACACCAACAGAGCGAAGAACAGGTACAAAACAATAAAACGCACACAAGATAGCCATCCAAATAAGAGAACTGATACTTTAGCAAAGATAATAAAGTCCAGTGGCGCTAACAGGATCATAAATTTAACGATATAAATCTGAATCTCAATACGAGTGAGTGTTTGTGTCACCACCACCACTACCACCAATAGCACCATCGTACAGCAACAATGTGGCAGAATATGTGCCCAGAATTTGACAATTCATGGTTTTCTTCCTATGGCTCATACTTTCTTGTGTGAAATGCTCTTTCTTGGCTCAATGGTTTGCGCTACTTCATTTAGGATTTTTTTTTCGTTTTTTTTTTTTGTTTTTGCTACATCATTTCATCATAAATTCACTTGTCGTCTGAGGTTATCATTGTTTTTCTTCTTCTCCTTCGTTTCCTTTGGTTTCTTCTTTTACTTCTTTTGTATTTTTTCCAAATTTTAGTAAAAATTCCTTTATGAATTCATAACATAAACTTTTCGTGGAATTCCAATTGTTAGCCCGTGGGTTCAGAGTTCATGAGGTGAAGGACTTCGGACTCGCGACGCGTCGCTTGAATTGAAATTGAATTATTTTTATTACAATGGGAAAATGCTGGTTTTCTTGTAATAGTCGTTGTAGAAAATTATGCACACGAAATTATCTCTGTAGTACGTATGCGTGGTGCAGTCTATCTATGTCTCACTGAATTTTATTGCTTTCTGTGGAAAATTTCACAGAAAGGATGTGCGTATACTCTTATATAGTTGGCAGTTATCTCGAGTAAACTTATGAATGTTAATATTTACACTCAGACATCAAGCATTTTGGGTTTGAGAAAATTTTTTCTTTGGATATAAGGCAACCAGAAATGAAAACGCAGAAGTGTAGCACCATCCTAGAAACGGAAAAATTATTTAAGGACACAAGAGAAAGAGAACTCTTCCAATAAGACTAACGACAATCAGAAAATAAAGCTTAACAGTTTTTAATCTAGCATTTTTAACTCAAGCATATTTTCTGAATAAATACCGAAAATTTAAAAAAACTCTTTGATTTTCTTGTAAATTTATTGTGTGCTTAAAATTGTATAGAACTTTACAAATTTTGTTAAAGGGGTGATAAAAACAATCTACTAATAACTTTCCATTTTCATGTGAAGAACACAACCCCAATAACTTTCACGAGCAAAAACTCCAATCACCCACAACTTCGAACAGAACGACTTCAGCCATTGCCAACCCATTGGGGAGTAATAAAATGCTGAAAGCTCACAAAAGCTTCTGTAATGCTGTGGCAAAGTTTTTTTTTTACTTTTTTCTTACTCCTCTTTACTTTATGATGATCCGCCCTGAAGGAAAAAGGAAACCTATGGTTTTCCACTCAATTGCAATCATTACAAAAACGACGCATAGAAAGGGAAACGAAAGGAAAAGGAAACGAAAAAGAAATCCACTTCGAAATAGAAACCATGAAAGAAAATAAGTAGAGACTGGCGTATTTATAGAGGGGCAATAAGAAGTCAGGATTACGAAAGCGAGTATATGGGTTAACAAATAAAAAGTAAGAAATCTTCAGCTTTATACTGTTAGTTATTTTGCCATATTTGTGCTAGTGGTTTTATGCCTAATTGGTTGCAATTCTCAAGTCTTAGATGGTTTTCATTCGTATTTAGAATGTGTGTAAATTGCTGACTTATGAGCGGAAATATCTTTCACCACTTTTTTTTATTTTGCAGAAATAAAAAATCAAATTTTTGATTTCAAATCAATCTGCATAATTTAACTTTTTTTACATCTACCGCTTAACCACAGTTGGACTCATTTAAGGACCATTTACCATAACCACAATTTAATGTTTTACTATACTTTAGTGGTAAAACAGCATCAGCAGCAGCAGCAATAACACGAAAACACCTGCAACACCTCACTCTCGGGTGGCATGGTGTATATGAAATTGCGGTTTTCTGATTTTAATTCTATTTATCTGATTGTGATCGGTTAAATTTACCGTTACATACTTATACATAAAATACATGCAGGTTGAACAAAATGCTGCCAAACGATGTGGAACAAACGAAAAATGAAGCCACAACAGTAGACGAAATTTAAAAGTTCTACTTTGAGATTTTTTTTTTCCAAATCAACAAAAAAATTTGTTTAAAACATAACAAAAACAAATATTTCTTATGTTTACATATATTGCCATATGGTAGAATTTTCTCGAAGACTCTCGCTATTTGGCATGCTTTTGCAGCAGCTTTTTGAACTTCTCTAAATATCTCGCTTTAGTACATGAATATCTTTGCTTTGGTAGATAATGCAATTGTATTGATGAGTGTCAAAGCTCCACATGTTGCTAGATGCAAATTTTTCAGGAAATGAAAAAAACTACACACTTAAAAATGATAGTTTGCTTTTCTAACTTTCGATTCCTTTCAATATTGATTTTAAACTTTTATGGTATTAAATTCCGAGTTTTTTCCAAAAAACTTTAAAATTTATTCTAAAAAAGTATGAAATTTATTCCAAAATAGTTTAAAAACAATATTTTTTTGGCATTGTTCTATATAAATACTTTTTGGTTTTGAAATTAAACTAAAATTTTTACTGTGTATATTTGATTTTGATAAAATTTTCAAAACGTATCAGAATCTATATTAAAGGAAGGTTACAGGGTAGAAAAATTTTGCGGTGCCACGCCCCCCACTTAACACAAATCGAAACACCTCTGAATTTTTTTTGACAGTATTATGGGATTTGATGCAAATGTAAAGGGCACAAGGACCATTAATATCTATTAAAAAATGGGCGGCATCACGTCCCTTAAAAACTAAACCAGTTGTATCTCTGAAACCATTCGGCAAAGATCTATGAAATTTGGTAGGTATATCGGCATTTCCACAGAAAGGTACACAGTAAACCAAAAATTTGAATCATCATATCTCTTACACTATTTAGCATATAAGGGTGAGAAACACTAAGACAAATAATTCGTACTGTAAAAAATGGGGGTATCACACCCCACAAAAATCACTTCATCATGTCTCTGAAAATATTTAACGCACATAATGAGATTTGATACAAGTGTACAGAGCACAAGGATGAATAATGTTCATAAGGAAAATGGGCGATACCACGCCTCTAAAAAAAATTCATAATTTATGAGATTTGGTACACATGTAAAATGGATAGGGACAAATGACATCCTTTGGAAACATTGGTGATACCACGTCAATTTAACAATATAAGGTGAACCAGCATTCACTGGAAAAGATTTTCAATTTAAAATTTGTATGGTGGAAAAAAATGTCCCGTGCGGAAAAAAATGTAAAAAAAATAAAATTAAAGTAAAATCAAAACAATTTTTAAGAGACATCAATACACAACATTCAAAACATGCCACATTGAAATATTGCCTCAGGTTTCCTTGTAATATTCGTTTGAACTGTTGACCACGAAAACCACTTCTGTTTTTGTTTCGTGCGACCGCCTTCGTTTTTTGATACCATTTTGAAAACGCAAAATTGCAAAAAGTCAAAGTTGGCACCAGTTATAGGGCTAATTAAGAGCTACAAGTAAAGCTGATTTTCAAAATAAAAATCCGTTCTATTTTGACTTTTTTCTTACTTCAAATGTGTTCGACGATCACGTGCGACACCATGGAAATGCCCATATATATATAACGATCATCATGGCCATATAATATTTACCAAAAAACTTAGAAAAATCATAGTTCCAATTTTTTTTGTTTTGTCCTTGAAGGGTTAATGTTTACGAAAGTGTTATTTTTTTTAAAATTTTTTCAAAATGTTCTTATCCTTCCCTTTGCTACAGTTGGTGGTTCAAATAATTTTAAACATAATGAATTTTTTGTTATGAAAATTAATGTGTGGGATGTGGGATTGTACCACACATCGATTCAATTGTGTTCTATCGGTATGCAACGCTCGCACAGTATTATCAAGCAGAAGTTTCTGGTTGGTTCTCGTAACTAAGTCTTTTGTTCACACCAAAATTTTGGTTGAGATGATGCGTCTAGCTTACTTTATGATAAAAAAAAAATTTTTTTCCTAAAAAATCTTTTGCTTTTGAAATATTGAATTTTATTAATTTCGCTCACTGTCCTGTCACAAAAAGTGTTAACTTAAATAAACAACATGAAAACCAATACCAACACATACATAACCCAACAACAACAACAACACCCAAAAACAACAACAACAACAATGGCGGCAAAACAAAACCCTACATAACAACAAAAACACTAACCGAAACCAAGCATAAAAAGGCCGCAATGGTTTCTAATGAAGCCAAACTTACGAGGGGCATATTGGTACGTTTAGGTGATCATGGGGTTGTCAGTACAGTTTGCAAATTTTGAGGTAGCGAATTTGTTTACACAGGACAAACTCCAAAGTTTATGAAGAAAATGTAAATAGAGCCTAATTGCAATTGTGAATGTGTATTTTGGACAAAGCTTTGTGTGTGTGTGTGTACGGACAGTACAGTATTTTATGCAGGCCACAATACCGCATACACACACACTCAGACACAGACATAGACACTTGCACAACCACGAAACTTTGCATGTAATTTTAATATGAAACATTAAAATTTTCAAGCGACAATTTATTTATTAAGTGCTAAAAGCAAACATCTATTTATCTTTGGGTGTAAGCACCCAGTAAACAATTGAATCGCACTTTAATATTAAGCAATACATTTATAGACCTTTAGACCTGTAGACTTTCAATGCTTGATATCAGCATGAGTGCTCGGGAACATTTGAAATGATCACTACATCACGCAGATGCAGATGCAGATGTCCAACCGCCTCACGGCGTCGGGATTGAAATACAATAGAAAATGTTTACTGGGTACATACGGATATAGTGTGAATGTACGCGTACTGCATATGCCTGTGTGTGTTGGTGTATGTCAGTGTTATTGCACTCTCTGCAATCTAAATGGAATTAATAGAAAATTGTGTTGCGTGCAAAAAATTGCTAGCTAGCAAGCCGCTCATTATGGTCAGGCGCGCGAATCTAAACTGCAATTAATAGCGAAATAACGAAATGGAAAAAAGTTCTGTCGTGTAAAAACTAAACTGAAATTAAAATGAAATTAATTTTGAATTGAATTTTGGCAATGTCATTATCACAAACAAACACCAAATTGTAGGCAGAGAGTGCAAATATTACAGTGATTACATTAACCCTTTTTGTACCCTTTATTGTATTAAATTTTAAATTTGAAAATTTGCTTTAATCTTTCTGATTCCGAACCAAATATATGTATGTTCAATTATATCGATGAAATTTTCAGTTATTGTTAGTTAAGGTCAAGGAAAGGTTATAGGCTAGAAAAATGGGCGGTGTCACGCCCTTAAAAATCAAAATTTGACATATCTCGGAATTGTTTGATACATAGAAATGAAATTTGGCACACACATATATAAATGGTACTAAGTCATAGAACATTCATTAAAAAATCGATGGTGCCACGCCCTTAAAAATAAAATTCGACATATCTTTGAAACTGTTTTAAGCATATGGATAACTTTAATATGTATACAGTGTGGACGGGAATCGGTAGAACACCGGAAAATGTAAGAACTACTTTTTTTAGTTTCATTTTTAGAAAATCACAAAACCAACGGAGATATAGCCATCGGTGTAAGATCGGAACACCGGAATGGATTTCAATGTCGTTTGAATTGTATTTTAATAAGCTACAAAATTAGAAAACTAAAGTGTAAAATCCGAGTCATAATTTCCGAGATACGACGAATTTTTGAAAATTTTGACCAGTTTTTTTATATCACTATTTCCCAAAAATGTTTTATTAACCCATAGCTTTAGTAACAAATTATGGAAGCCTGCTCAATTTCCTTTCATTTGATATGCAATTTCATTAGCCGATTTTTTAGTGAATCAAAAAGTAAACCAAAGAAATTTTCATGAAAATTAGCAAAACACCGAAAATTTTGCTATACCTCGAAAATCATGCTTTAAATTTTTTGTGCTTTGATTTATAGCCAATCGAAATACCTTTCATATGACTCCAATATTATTAATATCGATCAAGGGGTTCCGAACTTATACAGGTTTTCATAAATCTATATCCCGATCTTCCGATGACTATATCTCCGTTGGTTTTGCGAATTTCGAAAACATAAGAAAAGTTGCTTAGAAAAGTCCCAGGAATCTTATGTTTAGCAGTGTTCTACTTATTACCTTTCCGCCCACCCTGTATAAAGGGCACTCTGGAAAAAAAATTCATCATGGCTATGAAACTATTTGACGCAGATGAATAAGGTTTGGTCCAGAATTCCTTATTTTGCTGTAAAGGAACATTCGTAGAAAAATGGTTTAAAATATAACCAAAAACTGACCCTTCAAAATGAAATGCCTTTCGACGACAAATTTCATTAACAATGGATGCTTGTTATCGCCAAACGTCACTTTTTGGTCATTTTCCTTTTTTTCGGTCTCTCTCTCTCAATCTCTTTCCGACACTTGCCTAATTGCTTGAAGTGTACCATGTTTTCCACTTAATCCAACTGCAGTTTGTCGTAATTTTTGGTTGTTTTACAATTTACCATGACTTCTGTTTCCCAAAAAAAAAAAGGATCTATCTATAACAATAAGCTTTGAAGTGTTTTACTTGTTTCATGAATGAGTTCACCTCGTTAAATCTCGAAACGCGAAATAAAGGACGAAATTAATTGAACAAAATCCTAATTGCTTTGAAATTGACTTTTAATTCCTTTTTATTTTGTGTGAATTGTTTCAAGTGCTGAAAATTACTTGCTGTTAATTTCCACAAATGAAATTAGTTTGGATTTAGCCACAATTGTTGCACACATTGTAGGGCGAACAGCAATTCAATTGGACATGATAAGTTATATGCTAATTATGGTGCTGAAAAACGATAAAAATTCTAAGCTAGAAATTTCATTGGCATTAGAAGTAACAGAAGAACACAATTAGAAATTTCTCGTTTCCAAAACTTAATATACTTTTTGTCATAAAGTCAAAATAGTAATAAATGTTTTTATGCGTTCCGTTGAGATTTTCCTATAATCCCAAAAGCTAAGAAACAAACTTAAGTATTTTCCAACATAAAACATTTCCTTAACGCAATGATGTATAGATTTAGTCGTTGTCTGGCGCCAATATAATGACAACCAAAAACTTCCCAAAATTTAACAAACAAACATGTCTATTTTGTTATTCCTTGGCTTAACGTGCACCTTGGTAGAGTGTCATGGATTATTAAACCACTGACATCTCAACGCGCGCGCACTTTAACGAAGTTCCCTGCCATAACAATTTGCTCAAATTGTTCCAAAGTGCTAATTTAAACTGTCATAAAGTGTGACAAACACCATCCAAACAGGCCTCCAAATGTATCAATCATCGAACACCGAACATATGTATGTATGTATGAACATCGCGACACCAACCTAACGAACACAGCCATTCAATGTCAATTGTCAACGTCAAGTTACAAGTAGTATATTGGATTGGTGCAGCTCATTCATACACTAAGAAAAAAAAATATATGTCATAACTTTATAAACATTTCCATTTACAGATGGTAAAAAATTAGAATTGTCTAAAGAATATGGTAGAACGGGGTTAAACAACCACTTTTGTATATGGCACTCTGTAAAAACTTTGTTTATGATAATAATTTGAAAATTTCAACTGTTCCTGGTTCGTTGAACCCTTAGTTTCATAAATAAAAACTCGCATTGTTTATCCGGTATTTGCATTTGAACAAAAATGCACCCCACCTGGTGGGGTAAAATAACCAAACTTTCTTTTTATAAAAAAAGTGACCAAAATTGTTATTTTAAGAGTTTTTATTTTATCAGAGTTTTACAAAACTTTACAAAAGAACAAAATTAACTTGAAAAAGTTTCTCTTAAGCTTCATTAATCGCTGGCGTCACTTTCCTTAACGTATACTACTTTTCTTGGACGACCTCTTTTGGAGCAACGAGTATTGTTTTTGGCTGCCGTGTCTTGGTTTTTTTTTTTGCTCAGAAAATTTCTTTAGAATCTTTTTTTCCGACCTTACCATGGTCGCTAATGCATGTTTCTATTTCTGGTTATTTAACCCCACGTGCTTTTGTTTATTTTAAGGCTTTTGTTTATATAAGGCGATTCTGGATTCAGCATGTAATTCTGCTCTTAGAAAACATTTACCTTTCTTTCTGCACTTCACTGATTTGTGGAATTTTGAACTTTTGTCGAAAATATTGCGGCGAGGACGCGTCAAATCTTTCTTTCGTCAGAACTCAGGTTATAACTCACGTGCGGTAGTGAAACCTTTTGCCAAAGTTGCGTTGTATCGATCACTATCTACTGTACCAACAGTCGTTCGATTCGATTTTATTAAAAAAAATTAGAAGCAATTGGTTATCTAATTCCGTGGCGATTTAACCCCTTTCTACCCTAAGTGTGAATTTTTTCAGAATTTTTGGAACTTCTTTTTATTTTTTGACCGTTTTGAAAAATTATAAAATGCTTTTAAAAAAATTCTGAAAAAAATCACATGACAATTTTAAGCATTATTTGCCGAATACACTTTTTTCGTTAGATGCCTTGATTCTGAGTAAAAAATCGTTTTTCCGGCCGCGAAATTGAAAAACGTAAAAAAAACGATATTGGGATGCAAATATTATCTATAGCGGCAAAAAAAAATTTATAGTTTTTAAGAGCCAAAATTTTTGTAAGAGCATAGTCTTTATTTCTAAAGCACCTTTGGGTATCCATTTTGAGATGAAAAAAAAATTATACTTCTTTTTTAGCCAAAATGGGCCCTCAGTAGAATCAAAACTGCTCTATTGGTTTTTCTCGGAACGAAAAAAAATAAGATGACGTTATTGTTTTTAAAAGTTCTTATAACTATTGAGTTGGTTTCGGGATGAATTTAAATTTCGACCCTATCCACCCTATCGAAAAACAAAAAACCCGTTTCCAGTAATTTTAAGGGAGCTATTCAACGATACTAATCTTGAACCCTCGTCACTGGTCGCCAAAATTTTATATGGGAACTTCCTATTCTTTGGATTCTACATAAGTTCAAAAAAACGATACTTTTTTCTAAAACATTTTTTCTTATCCGGCATAGATGACGCTGTATGCTTTTATTCAAAAAACAAAAACCTCGTGTGAAATATTTTTAACAGAGCTTCTCAACGATATCAATATTAATCCCCTGTCAATACATTGCAAAATTTGAAGTTGCCATGCACTACCCCCTGGGGTAGAAAAGCTCTCTTAAAAATATTGGACACTTATTTTTCTGTTTTTTGATTAAATGCTATTTCCACAAAGTTTCAGTTACAAAAGTTTGTACATTTATTTTGTTTTTGTCGATTACAGTGCCATGTATGCCGAACATGAAAAAATGCTTTAGACAAAAGTGTCGTATTTTTGAAAGTAGAATCCGATTTTGCAATAACAATTGGGAGTTCATACATAAAATGTTGTAGTTTCTTTCGTTCCCTGCACGGGGTGATGGAGGATCAATATTGGTATCCACGGTTTGTTATTAGGACAGGATTATTACAAAAAATCACGACAAAAGCTGAAAATGACAAAAGCTGAAAATGGGGGGTGATTCTAGCGACTTTTGTGAAAATCAGATCACATCTAACCTTCGAGAAAACTTATTTTCTAGTTGGGGAATTTGTTCCATATAAATTTTTGAAATACAACAAACTAAAAATGGTCACATTCAATGTATTTTCTATGCTGAATTCGAATCCGTCTTCAGAATTGCTCTATTGCCCTATGAGATATTCTAATCTAAAACAAAAAAAAAAAAAAAAAAAAAATAGCAGCATATCGCTCACCCCTAAAGTCTGATAAAGTTATTGAAATCCCTTATATTTTTCTTTTAAATTAAATCGAAATTTTTATTTTTTAGTGAGATATCGTAGACCGAAAAATTGAAAATCCTGTGTATGCACTTTTTTATCATTTTCGGTTAAGTATATTTATTTGTTTCGACTAAGGTGACACTCAATTTTCCCAAGTTTCGAATAGTGCTAACTATAAAAAAATATATAAATATTTTGCTCAGTGTAGCCGCTTTATAAGCAACGCTGGACCCACTTGCAAGCAAAATGCTGCTCATATTGCTAATGGCAGCCAGCAATGATGATATGCAGCCAAAATGTCTCTCGATTACGAATTTTCCATTTAACACAAATTATGAACAGAGAGAGAGAGAGAGAGTGAGAGGAAACATATTTGATAGACGGAACGTATAGACAAACGTAGAAATGCTTAGACAACTTTGACAAGAAAGCCCATATGACTAAAATTTATTGTCAATTCGGGATGGGATCGAATGATGTTGTTTTTCGACCGCGCGGGTGGGTAACAGGCAGTGGCGGCAGCGGCGGCGGTGTAGCATTAACCGATGAACATAAATTTAATCGTTGATGAGCTGAAGCAGATTAACGATGCGCTGCCATATGTAATCCAAGCGATTCAATATGAAAAAATCTTTTCATTTTCTTTGATATGTTTTAAGGGGTTGGGACGTTTTAAAAGTTATAAAATGCTGAAAAAATCGCATAATAAACTTGTGGCTTAGATATAGAGTTTAACTTTGTTGGGCTGAGATTGCTGGAATTGATTTATTTAAGGTTAAAATATAGGATTAAACTAAGGTTTACAAGGGAATATTATTTAGGATGCTATTCATCCATTCCATTCCTAGCGTAACAACGGGTAGTAATCTCACCCCCTCTGCAAAAAGTGTAGAAATTGGTAAATTATGACAAACACTACTTTACATAATTGTCTACAACTCTGACCTATCTTAAACAATTTTCATGTTCGTACCATTTTTAGAAAGGTATTAAAATGGTCTAAAAGCACATGGTAAACTTTAGTACTATTTTAGTACGATCGTCAATTACGTGTTCAAGCAAAAAGTACTATTTTCCTTTTTTAATACTAAGTTTAATAGAAATGCTCAAGGCCTACTTTTTAGATCTTCTTAAATATTTTTTGTGTGAAAAATAATTAACTCAGCTCTGTTTTCACAAAAAGTTCATCTGAAAATATCAAATTTTATGGAAAAATTATATCCCCACTTGAGTTATTGCAAAATTGTAACACATTTTAGAGCACTTCCCCTTAATATCAAAAGCCGACGCGCAGCTTTGCTGCTTCAGTACGCCCCCACAAATTAGAGCTCTGTGACGATTAAAAATAGAAAAGATACAGCCGCGCGTATCGTATGATTTTCAGCCGATTGAAAGGAACGTGTGCGGATCGCTTTTGTGGCCATCAAATTCAATCAAAGGCAACTAGACCGAAATTGTTGTATCGTATGTTTTGTGTGTTTAATATGCATGATTTGAAAAAAAAAAAAACTACAACAAAATTAAATTATGTACCATCAAATGGATGAATTTACTATGGCAATCATCATAATCATCAGCATAATTAATATATTACCCAGATATTACCCAGTACCTCCATGGTGTACATTTTTACATTTTTCTTTTTTACAAATTTTCGATAATGCAATGGGGCTTTGAGTGCTGAAGCAGGGAGGGTTGGGGGCTGTTTGTTGCTATGCGCTGTTTTATGATTTTTTGAGCGAATAAGTTTAAGGAAATTTCGAGCATTTTTTCAATTCAATTGATATTCATAGTATGACATTACATTTGCCTCGTATTGGAATTTAGCATTTTTGGTACGGACTCTCCTAATTTTTTTGGTAGTATACATTTTCCACAACCATTAAATGAACTTAGAGATAGTTATAAATTAAGTGATAGTGCAAATTTTTCATTATCAAAAAGTTCTTCTAATGGTAATGAAAAATTTTTTATTACCAAACAATCCATTTAATGATAATGGAAAGTTTTTTAATATCATTATATTGATTTGGAGATTATGAAACATTTACCAGTAAACTTAAACATTAAAGTTTCATTAAATTCAATGAAACAAATTTCCACTTTCATTGAATTCAATGAAACTTTAAGGAAAATTTTATGAAAATTTTCATTATTGGTGACAACAAACACCTTTGGCACACTTAGACTGGATGCTTTATATGCCAAAACAATTCGGTACACAAGTTCTAATTCGTTTGTGCACCAACGACAAAAAAAAACATTTTGGGCTGAGCGAGCTACTTCAATCTTCGAGCAACCACGGCAGAGAAGAAATTCAAAACTATTAAGGACTTAGAAAAAAAGCGAACCAGATGTAGACTTCGGGTTTCAAATTCGTATGGAGAATTAATCGAAAAGCCTCCAATGGCGAAAAACAACGTCTTACAGATTAGTTTCTGTCAGTTTTGTAGCATCTCCCAATTGATCTATAAAGTCTGTATAAAGAGTCTACAGACACAGTCTTGCAAATTGTTGATTGAGAGCAAGGTTGCATGACCGATGGAGCCTTCCCTAATCAATAAACTTATTAGTTTCATCTAATTTCAGAGCTCAAACAGAGTGGTATTTTTACTATAAAGGAGTTTCTAGTGCCAGAGGAAGTAGAAGAATAGTCCGAGCTTTCTTGCATTTAGGTTTCATTTTTATAATTTTGCTAGAATATTAATTTTTTATAAATGTTTCAACTGAGGAGAATATACAGTTGTCTCTCGATTAGATCATCGGTATATACACTTTGATCTAAGGAAGGGGCGCACTGAAAATACCAGTCCTTTGGTGATATACAAACAACAGGACGATGCATAACATGAGAAAAAACAATAATGTGATTCTCGACAAATCTATGCAAAGCGCTAAATAGAGCATATATGTTGTTCTTTTCGATGTTGGCAAATGTGTCTGATGATATGATTGTGGTGATCAATGAAACGTAATGAAATTAGACTTCTAATAAAATTTTTTTGTTTTTTCTTTATTGATTTTGCGTTTTTTTTTTTTTTTTGTAATAATGATGGTGTTTTTACTAAAAACCTACTCCATGGTAAGCTCAAACCAATAATGACATTTGACACATGCTTGTTTGGTAGCTAAGAGTGTCTTGAATGATCATGATAAGGAAGCAAAAGACATCATCTAGATTATAACCAGTAGGCAATAACTTTTTTTATTAAAAATATTGCAAGATTTCATATTATTTCATCAGGTTTTTGTATTTTAAGATATTGTATAAATTTATACACACTTAATATTCTTAAAAAAAAAAATATTTTTAATATTTAAATACTTAATAAAATGTTTTAAAAAACAAATGACAAAGTTTGTCAAAACAACTAATAAAAAAAAAAATTAAAATTACTTTCTACACTTAAAACGAAAAAACTGTAAAGAGCACAATTCATTTTCATTACACCCACACAAAACAATTAAGAAATAAACAAATTAGTCTAGCCACAAATCGCTGATGTATCAATGTATGTTTAAATGTCATTCGCACACGCAGACATAGAAAAAAGATCAAATGTGCATGGAATATAAAAAATTAACAAAAATCTTCATTAATTTGTCGCTTTTTAAAAGCAGCAACAAAATACAATAAAATAAATTTAAGTTGACTTAAATTTATCAACGCACTCATAAAGAACATTCATTTAATTATCCATCCGAACTTGGTCCACAGATTGTGATTTCATTCTGTATGAATTTGATTTTTAGATTTTTATCATATTTTTTTTTTATTATATTTATTTTTAAGACAAAATCGTACGATATTAAAAATAAACTTTTTATTATAAAAAACACAAAAAAAAACAAAAGAACAGAAATATAAATAAACTTTTCTTGAGTTTGTGCTAATTCGGTTGTCAAAATTTTTTGGCAACACTTCAATTTAACGAACGCCACATTAGACAATGAGGAGTCTTTTCAAATTCTATTTAGCTCAAAAGAAATTTGATTGAGTTTCTTTCCTTTTTGGCTTAAATTATGTCATCATTTGTATTGTTTTAGTTTTATTTATATATAAATATAGCACATATTTAGTTTAAGAATCCACTGGAAAAATCAATAAAATATATTAAGGCTGCTTGACAGGGACAACCTACAACATATTTGTGATTATATCTTAAATTATTACTTCCAGCAGGCAATAGAAGCAAAAAATAAAAACAAAAAATAAAATAGATTAATTTTAATCACTCTAAATTTGGTTTGTGTGACTAGCTACCATAAATATTTGCATACACCCAAATGAAAAAGTTCGAAAATAATACATATGTAATTTTTAGCAATTTCAGAAAATTTAGAGAAAGCTGATTAATGTCGAATTAGTCGAAAAATCTTGAAAAAGTCGAAAAATGTTGAAAAGTCGAATAATGTTACGGAAGTCTAAAAAAATTGGAAAACATCGAAAAAGCTAGCGGATGTAGAAAAATGCGGACAATGTCGAAAATTTTTGAGAAAGTCGAATTATGTAGTTGAAAAATAGACAAAATGTCGAAATTTTGAGAAGTCGAAAAATGTTGTAGACGTTGAAATGCTAAGAATGTCGAGAAATGTTGAGAAAGTCGAATTAGTCGAAAAATTTTGGAAACGTCGAAAAACTGTACGTAACTCGAAAATTGTAGAAAAACTTCGAAAGAAACTTACGGAAACTTAGGAACAAAACGAAGGACAAATTAGTCGAAAAATATTAAAAAAGCCAAAAAAGCTTGGAAAAGTGAAACTCATCAAAAAATGTTGAAAGCATCGAAAAATAATACTAAAACCTAAAAAATTTTGAAAAATTTGAATTAGTCAAAAAATGTTCAAAATATTGAAAAACTTTGAGAATTTTAAAAAAATGTTTAAGAAGTCCAAAAATGTTGCAGAAGTCGAAAAATCATAAAAAAGTTGAAGAATGTTGAGAAAATCAAAAATTTTCGAAATGTCGAAAATGGTTGGAAATCCCAAAACGTTGAAATAATCGAAAAATGCTGAGAAACGTCGGAAAAAGTGGCTGACAAATTTGAAATATATAGAATAATACGAACAATTTTGTGAAAGCCGATATATTTGGAATGTCGAATAGGTAATTCTAAAAATTATGAAGAATTCGAAAAATGTTGTAAAAGTTGAAAAATGTTCATTAGGTCGAAAATTATTTAAAGAGAATAAAATCGTTTAGATGATCCAAAAAATTTTAGAAAATACTACTTAACTCGGATTGGAAAAACCAAAAAAAAATTGAAAAGTCGAAAATATTGTAAAGTCTGATAACACTGGAAAACTTGAAAAATGCAAAGTTATGAACATTTCTAATCATGTTTAGGTTTTCTGAGAATGAGAGTACATAGAAATATATGTACTCCAAAGTTTTTTTTAGATTTCAACCTTATTGTACTATATACTATTCCTACTCAGTAAATACGTTCGGTTAGGTTGTCATGGTAGATGAAAGTTTTCATCGTAACTTAGGTCACGGTTTAAGATTTCAATAACCTGTGAAACGAATGTAGTAAAGTATGAACACAATATTTTATTAGAATTTGAATGCCGCCTACCACAATAATCGACAAAATGTACGCAAAAAATAGGAAGACTTCAGATAGAACTGACCAAAGAATCATTCAGAGCGTTATAATGGGACGAAGTGCACCACCTCGATTAATATTTCATGACCTAAACGAAGCTGAAGTCGATATATCATTGCAAGGCCACTTAATGAAAAAACTTAGTCCAAATCTTATGTCTTAAGTCTTAAGTCTTATTCCATATCGTATTAACCTTTTTCCAAATGAAAAACTTGTAATTTTTCGAAATCAAATTAAACTTTTTCCAATATAGTTAACCTTTTCCTAATCAAAAACCTGTGAAAAGTAAACTTTTCCAAAAGAAATATACCTTTTCCAAGTTAATATTTAAACTTTTTTTCAATAAAATTAACCTTTTTCCAAATTAACTTGAACTTTTTCCAAATCAAAAACCGAGCCATTTTCTTTCAAATCAAAAACCAGTCAAATCAAATTAAACTTTTTCCAAATAAATTATCCGATCTCGTCCACATTTCGGAAGATGTAACATAACGATAGCTGTTGTAGATAGATATCGTTAAACTTTTACGAAAAGTTTGATTTTATTTGGAAAAAGGTTAATCTGATTAAAAAATGTTAATTGTTAAAAAAAGTTGAATTTGATTTCAAACAAGTTTTATTTTATTTGTCAAAGGTTTATATTGACATGTAAAAAGTTTAATGTGATTTCAAAAATAATAGTCAATATTAAATGGAAAAGGTTTAAATTTGAGTAGAAATCCAGTAAAAGTTTTTAAATGGGTACATTTTTGGACATATCTCTTTTGGATTTTGTTATGATATTTGTATATACGTACATTTTTGATAATATTTGAGGGAAACCAAAAATATAACAAAAAAAAACAGCAAATATTTGAATAAGACAAAATATGTCCCCAAATGTGGACATTTATCTCAAAGATTGTTAATGTTCCCTAAATTATTCGTATAAAACATAAATCTCTATTACTTCATGTTAAATCTAAAGTATAGTACGTCAATTTTAGCAAAATTTACTGCATATTTTTGAATGGTTTATAAGAACAAGCTGCGTTATCTATATAAGTATTTTCCTAATTTGCTAACATGCTCCACGGCAGAAATATGCAAATTTTGTCTATTCGGTTTGGTAAGTAAGTAGAAAAAAGACAAAGACAAAACAAGCCTCCTCAAACTCAAACACCTTTATATTTATGTGACATAGAAATATCGTTGATTTAACATTTCCTCACTCAATGCCGCGTAGTGTTTGTTGACACCACCACGCTTAGCCTACGACTTTTCCAGTGTGCCATTTTTGTCAGAGTCAAGGTCTATGGTGTTAATTTAATTTCTTTATATCATAATGTTATTGTTGTATTCTTTATATAAATTAAATGGCTTTTTTTTTGTCAGCAACCAGCATAAGCATTTTGTTCAGCTTTTTATGAGCGTATTTTTTGTGTTTTTTTCTAACCAAATCACTACCAAAATGTGCCTACATGAGGTGGCACACGTCATTTTACAACTTCTTAATGTACAAAATCAAAGTGGGTGTCTTTAAAGGTATAATGGCTATATACAAAATTTAAGCTGATCTTTTCAATAAAGTTTTTTGTTTAAAATTTTTGTTTAAGTTTATTTGGTATTTGGAATGATGAAGATATTTAAACATTCAGTCCGTCCGTCCGTCTTTTTGTTGATTTCGAATTTGTTTATTTGTGGTTTTATGGCGCGCATTCAACGCCACATAAAAATCGTGTGGCCATTTCCCTACTGGTGCTGCTGGTAGCGGCTTTGGTAGCCTCCTGCACTGCTGCACAGTGGTACCTATCTTTGTATTTGTTGTTGTTTTTGTTGTTGCTGGTGTTGCAGACAGTTTGCATCCAAACAAAATGCATTGATTTCGTTCGATTTGATTCCTATGTTTATTTGTTTGTTTGTTTATTTACTCGAATCTACTTGTTTCAAATGGTTCACGACGACGAGTAGGTAGATGGCTGGATGGAGATGCGCTGCTTTTTTATGATTTGTTTTGGAATGGTGTGGTGCGGTGTGTAGCGGTGCGTGTGTGTAAACCATTTGTGGTGTATCGCAACGGATGATCATACAATTCATTAAATTAACTGCATCATTTCAACATGTTGCCAAGCAATTGCCGCCGTGCGTATGCATGCAAGAGTTGAAGGAGTTATTTCATTTCTTTAAACAAACCAATCGAGAGTTTTTATGTACTCCATTCCGAGTGGTTGAGCTGGTGCTGTTGTGCTGTGTACTTGGTAGACATGGTGGCGTAGTAATTGGACTCTTCTTAAATGTATTCTTAAAAGTGTGAATAAAATTGAAACATATAAATACAGATTTTAACCCGATTCTAAATAAAACATTCCTTTGGAATAGCAAATTATAGGAACACATTATCATTTCATACAGTAGAAAACTTCAATTTATGTCGGTTGGAATGGTTTTGCAATAGGGATTATGTCACACTCTCTTTCGATCATAATGCAAACCAATTTTTTTATTTTTTTTTTTTTCTGATTTTGACACAATTTATGCCCCTCTGAGCTCATGTCCACATGAATTGCTGACACAATCCAAAATTATGAACTGAAATGAAATGAAATGAAATGAAATGAAATGAAATGAAATGAAATGAAATGAAATGAAATGAAATGAAATGAAATGAAATGAAATGAAATGAAATGAAATGAAATGAAATGAAATGAAATGAAATGAAATGAAATGAAATGAAATGAAATGAAATGAAATGAAATGAAATGAAATGAAATGAAATGAAATGAAATGAAATGAAATGAAATGAAATGAAATGAAATGAAATGAAATGAAATGAAATGAAATGAAATGAAATGAAATGAAATGAAATGAAATGAAATGAAATGAAATGAAATGAAATGAAATGAAATGAAATGAAATGAAATGAAATGAAATGAAATGAAATGAAATGAAATGAAATGAAATGAAATGAAATGAAATGAAATGAAATGAAATGAAATGAAATGAAATGAAATGAAATGAAATGAAATGAAATGAAATGAAATGAAATGAAATGAAATGAAATGAAATGAAATGAAATGAAATGAAATGAAATGAAATGAAATGAAATGAAATGAAATGAAATGAAATGAAATGAAATGAAATGAAATGAAATGAAATGAAATGAAATGAAATGAAATGAAATGAAATGAAATGAAATGAAATGAAATGAAATGAAATGAAATGAAATGAAATGAAATGAAATGAAATGAAATGAAATGAAATGAAATGAAATGAAATGAAATGAAATGAAATGAAATGAAATGAAATGAAATGAAATGAAATGAAATGAAATGAAATGAAATGAAATGAAATGAAATGAAATGAAATGAAATGAAATGAAATGAAATGAAATGAAATGAAATGAAATGAAATGAAATGAAATGAAATGAAATGAAATGAAATGAAATGAAATGAAATGAAATTAATTTCCGTTAAATTTTCTTAAATTTGATAGTACATTTGTTATAACAATTTTTTAAATTGAGATGGGAAAAATACTTTTCTACACTCTGGTTACTTTTATGCGTAGCGCTGCAAATGATGCGCGCGCTTTATCTACCGCAGCCTTCAAACGAATTATGCTTGAAAAAGTATTTTTTTCTGATCTCAATTATAACAATTGTTATGATAAATTTACTACGAAATTAAAGAAAATTTAACGAGAATTTCAAAAAAAATTACTAAAAGGTATATTAATATGACTTTTTTGCGCTAAAATGGCTGTCAAAATCAAAACTTACGAAAAAAAAAAAATTAAAAATATCAATTTTAAAGGTCAAGAACTTTGCGAAATCTTTTCAAACCCAGTAAACCAAATAAAACTTTAGAAAGCTTATACAATTACCTAAAACTTTTCCATGGAAATGTTTTCTCTGAAACACTAGAGTGACCCAATAATTTTTTTTTGGAAAGCAAGTCAGAAAATCAATTTTAATCCCATAACTTCTCAAAGGTACATTTAGACCCACATTTTACTGCAAGAAGAATAATTTTTTGTTAGTCTAGGCCTTTTCTATCACCTCTCAGAAACTTTTTTATCTTATGCGATACGCCCTATGTATAAAATTTTTTTTTAAATAAAAAAACCATTTGTTTTCCTATCTTCTGAAAACATTCTATTACTAAGTATCACAAATTCAACAAAAATAAAGTGAAGTCGTTTTGATAAATTTAAGTACCTACTTTTTATCTACATATATGCAGGTGTCATGAAAGCCATCTACTTGAAAGCAGCAACGTTTAAAGTTTTCAAACTAAAACTGCAGTCATGCTATTAAAGAATTCTAAACAATTCCTCCATAATTTCTTAATTTTCTTGATTCTTCAGCTAATTAAATTTTTGTATTAAATTGTCATTTTGTTTCTCCATTATGTGTAGTATGTTAGATAAGGCATAAATCTTTTCAAAAACGACACAAACCGAAATCTCTACATAAATTGGCTTTTTATTGCTGTCAGATTGAAATCAGCAGAACAAAATGTGAAGTTGATCCAACCAACTGTACAGTTAAAATGTCAAGCGCACCATATATGAAAATCGAGCACAGAAAAAGCTCATAAAATTCTAAAATATCGTTGCTGTCGTTGCCACTTCAAAAGAGTCCGAAGAGTTGTTTTGAGTTGTTACCAAATATTTTGGACAACATGCTTTTTGGTAGGTACAATATGCTAAATGGTGGGCACAGTGGTAGGTTCATTGTGTTTTTGTTTTTTTGTTGTTATTCATAGGGTATTATGTACATTAGAGTATTTTGTTACTCGTTGAGAGAGAACCTTTTTGCTGACAACTAAATCAAAACTTGTTGAATGTTGGCGTTTACTTTTTTTTCTCACCATAAATGGAAAAATTTTAAGTGTGACTTTTAAGTGTTTCTGTTACCATATGCGGGCCATGACTGTAGTATGACGACGACCACCTTCGACCTTTATAAGAACCAGAAATGGTGTCGCACTATTTGCATCTGGGTGGGCGCATTCTTAAATTGTTGGTTCTATAAGTTGACGTTGACTGAAACTGTTATAATGTTTTATTTTTTTAGTATTGTGGTTTGTCGTTATAAGAGAATGTCATGAAAAATACCGTAAAATTAATGCTGAAATTCAATGTGTTGGTATTCTTTAGAACTTGAGTTGTTAAAGTTTAATCTGTTTAAGTTTTTTTTCTTATTAAGTATTTGGTACTGAAAATGTTTTTATCGCCAAAAAAATTTGGTTACAATTCATTCATTACATTCAAATTTCTCGCAATATTTACATATGCACCCGTTTCTCATACAAATTTGGAAAGAAGATATTTTATTCGGGGAATGACTGATACAAAACTGTTAAAAATTTTCAAAAAAAAAGTAACTTGTCGCTTTGCCAGAACAACAGTGGCATGATTCCTTTCACTGGAGTCGCCGTGAAATTTAGGAAATTTGCTCTGTAAATATTTCTGTACGGAAATCTATAATTTCAACATTTGGATATATAAATAGCACACAATGCATACATATTCATATATTACTTCAGCAGCGTTATCAACTTGAATGCCGCCGTAGTTAATACGATCATTAATATCGCATGCAACTCATCAAATGCAATTCAAGTATTTTATTGCATAATAAATAAAGTTGGGGTAGTAATGACCAATTTAATTTGTTTTTGTTATTCGAAAATTGAGCCAAATTTGTTCTAAATGTTTGTTTATGTTTTTCATAAAACACAAAAATAACCAAAAACACAACAGTCAAGATAAAATTTCAACTTCATTATCCAAATGGTGGCAACTTAATTATCCTGATCACACTTCATATTGCATTCAGTATTAAAAACAGCAATAAAAATACGCATACTTCCACAACAAAACTCATGCACAGTGGGTATTTTTTTCTGATCTCAAATCAAAAAATTGGTATTATAAATGTACCAACAAATTGAACTAAATTTAACGAGGTTTCCAAAAAAAAATAGTAAAATCATGTTATTAGGACCTTTTTCATACTAAAATGGCCGCGAAAGTCAAAAAATTGGGAAAAAAAAATTTTAAATATCAAATTTGAAGGTTCACAAATTTCCGAAATCTTTTTTAAGCCTATAACCAAATACATTCTTAGAAAACTGATACAATTAGCTAAAAGTTTCCTCAAATGTAAGGATGACCTGAGAAATTTTTTTTTTTAAACAAGTCTGAATATCAGTTTTAACCCTTCAACTCCTCAGAGACACATTTTAGACCCCCTCCAGATGCAAGTTTTTGTAAGTCTAGGCCTCCTCTATAACCTTATCGATTACACCCTGTATAGCTACTAGACATGTGGAGCATGCCCACATAAATTAGGTTAGGTTAGAATGGTGGCTCAGCAAACTATGCACTGTTAGTGCCGTTTTAATGCCACATAAGTGATCGAACAAAATCCAAAGTCTTTTCCTATGTAGTTGCTACAAAAAATTTAGTTTTTGTCGATAGGAGAAATTGCTTTGATTTTTATTTGCTTATCAAAAAGAAATCGATTTTATTCATCAAAATAGTTCCCATCGAGGGAGATACACTTATCCAACGATCCTCCAACATTTCGATACCTTACCTATAGTAGTCGACGTCGAGGCTTTCCAAATAAGCATTAGTTTCGAACACAACCTCCTCATTTGAGTAAAATCGCATTTCCTGGAGCCATCTTTTTGAGTTTGGAAACAGTTTTTAGTCGCTGGGGGCCAATTCTGGAGAATACGGTGCCATTGCTTTGAGCGATGAATGAGCCGGTGCATTGTTGTGGTGAAACAGCACTTTTTCTTTGCCATATGAGGCCTTTTTGTCTTCATTTGATTATTTAAACGGTCCAATAACGCTGCGTAATAGTCGCCCGTAACGGTTCTGCCTTTCTCTAGATAGTCGATGAGGATTATGCCACGTGCATCCCAAAATATGCTGGCCGACACCATTCCAGCCGACGTTTGCGTTTTTGGGCGCTTCGAACGACTCTCACCCGGTTCTAACCATGTTGCCGACTGTTTATTGGATTTCGGTGTGTAGTGGTGGATCCATGTTTTGTCCATTGTTACAAATCGACGAAAAAACTCTTTCGGATTACGCCGAAACAACTGCAAATTGGCCTCCGAATCACCAACACGATGTTGCTTTTGATCAATTGTCAGCAAACGCAGCGCCCATCGCGTGCACATCTTTTTCATTTCCAAATGCCCATGCAAGATATTGAAAATACTGCCGATCGACAACTTTATTATGTCTGCTAGCTCTCTCGCTTTAACTTTGCGGTTTTTCAAAACGATCAGATGGATTTTCTTGATGTTTTCTGAAGTGGTAGCCTTATTTGTCCCGAACGTGGTGCATCACTGGTGGTCGTACGACCCATTTTAAACTCAGCAAATCACCTATGTTTGTTTCTCGTTTTTTCCGATCACAAAGCAATGTTTTATCAAAACTCATTTTTTCCATTGTTTACGAAATAACTAAAGTAGCGTCACTCATACAGCGATGACTTCAAAACTACTAGTTAAAATGTCATCAAAATTTGATATTCCTCTTTAAAAAGTTGCCACTTTCGAAAAATTGTATCGATTTGAGAGTGGTGGCTATCCCACCAAAATTCTCGGGACTTTTTGAGCTATGTTATGTTAATGTTTTTGCAACATTTTGTCATTCTCCCGTATAGTAGTTCTGCCGTCAAATTTACTCCGGGAGAATGGCTCTTTTACAAGACATTGTTCATACTGTTTCTGACTAAATTGTTCACCACCGTGTGTTTTTTTTTTTTTTTTTAGGATAAAATTTAAAATTTAGTCCTAAAAAACTTAAATAAACTTTTTAAAAATCCAACACATATTTTTAGGGTTGCCACCTGGTTATTTTCTAAAATCTTCTGAAATTCTTGCTTCAATTAAGTTGAAATTTTAAACACGAGAATATTTACTCTATATTATTAATGAGATTAGTTTGTTTTTTTGTTCCACAGTGCAACTTAATGCTGCTAGCAGAATAATATTTCATTGATACAGTAATAAAAATTTAACTAAAAACAACAGCAACATTTATAGCAACATGCGTGCATAGTTTTACGCCTCTCTGCAACATCATTTGAGTGCATCATTGATGCAGAGCCATCGTTTTATTACGTTGTGCCACCACATACGGAGCAGGACCTGCAACTGCTGCTGCTGCTGCCATGATGGTGGTCGTTGTAGTGCAACAGTTTAGAACCAATGTTGTTGCTAATGTTCTTGGTTTGGATGGTTTGTTGACTTTTTGATTGTGGAGAGCAAAAGTTTATTTTTTTGTTAATTTTGTGGCAAGTTGCTAGAAAGTTTAATATTTTGTTTGAAAACAAACAAAAGCACAAAGATGTTGCATTTTCTTTGTTTTTTTTTTGTTGATGATGAAACTTCGATTGAAAAATTTATATCTACTATATATACATATGTAAAATATTCAATAGATATGCAATTATTTTAAAAATAAAAAAAAAATTATAAAATAAAAACTTCTTCCTGCTATTGTCTTTCAAGCATTGTTTGGTATTTCCCGAAAAACTTCAAAAGTCGGAAAAAATTTCTTTAGAAAAACAATTTCAGTTTTCATACTCGGAAATGTGATTGGAATAAATAATTTATTGAATAAAAACAAATAAAAAAAAATATTACATAAATATCCGGTAATTAGCGTGTTGCCGCTGTCATTTTTAATGAGTAATTCATCATTTTGTTATCCATATAAAACAAACCCATAAAAGAAACAACGCAGAATTCTTAAGTTCTTTCTTTAGCTTAAAACAATCGGAAGTCAGGAAGTCTATAAACCATTTCTGTTGAAATTAAGAAATCACGTAGTTACCCTTTTTTGAATTTACCATATTTCTGTGTAAAAGTTTGCAAACAGCTGCTGCAGCTGTTTTTTTATGTTGAAAAATTAAAAGAAAAGAAAAGTAAATGAAAAATAAAATAATGTCACACATAGAATTTTTAATCAAAAATTTCAGAAATTGTGAATGAAGAAATGAAACTTAGGTTTAGCGACCATTCTCAATCAAAACTTGCACATATTATATGGTTTCAATGCAAATAAGACACAAAAAGCAGAAATATTTATGAAGAATTGTTGTTTTCAGTTTTTCATTTATTTTAGTCCTTAAACAATCGTATAAGTCGGTCAAAGTTATGTCACGGTCAGCTTAACTTTATCAAAAACAAATGAAAATTGTGTTTGCCTTTTCACAACTTTTCATTTCGTTGTCTTTTTTCTTTGATTTTCATTTACTTATTTGTGTTTTTAGTTTCGCTTGTATTTGTCCTTGACCTATTCCCAAAATAACCCCATCATGCATATCTTTGAAATGCAACACTGCAGTTTGTTTAAGCTACCATTTGAAAATTACCCTTAAGATAAATTTAAATATTGCATTTTCTTGCGGGTAAATTATGACTAAATATCGGTATGAATTTAATTTTCTTCCAGATATCATAACACTTTCGAGATGTTAAAAATGTTATTTATCACTTTAACATGCAAAAAATATTAATTTTACGTGCTGATAATGTTAATTTCATCTCACTAATAGTCAAGTGGGCAAAAAATGTGATCTCAGCATAACTCAGTACCATTAAAAGTACTGGCAAAAGAGATTTAGCTATCTTTAAGGAACAAGCAGGATTCCGGCGAAACCCATCATGGATCAAATAAACACCCTTAAAATAATTCTCAAACAATCATGCGAGCGCCATGCTGCGCTTAAACTTGTTTTCGTAGACTACAGCACTGCCTTCGACAGTGTCTCCCGAGAAAACATATGGAAATTGCCGCAAAGGAAATAAATTTATAACATGTAGACTGGTTAGCTTTGGTATGAAGTAAAAAAAAAAAAATTATCCCAAAACCGACTCAGAGAGAAGGTCCAATGGAGCACTTTTGACTCTTCTTAACTCCTTCATCAGCAAAATACTCGGTTTACTCAAATCAAAGGCATCTACAAAAATATTTTATAAATCGTATAATGCTAAGAATCCTTCAAGGAATAGGTGTGAATTTTTTCAGAGTTTTAGGAAATTTTTTTTTTTGGTCAAGTTTTGAAAAATTATAAAATATCTCAAAATTTACTCAAAATCAAGGCATTAAACGAAAAAAGTGTATGAGGCAAGTATGCTTCAAATTGTCCAAAAATATGTGTGATTTTTTGCAGAATTTTTGGGAAATTATTTTTGAAGCACACTCGGGTAGAATCACTGGTTTTTCTAGGAACAAAACAAAAAAATATAACGATGCAGGTATAATTTGTAAGAGTCCTTCCTTTGAGTCGGGGTCGGAATAACTTTTTTCGGCTTCATACAAATCGAGCAAGTATATTGAATATGCTGAAAATTTTACTATAACAAGTCCACCTTTAATATTGAATTGCACATCGGAGCGCGACAAGATTTTGTATCCAACGGAGGTCTGCAAAGACATTGAAGTAGACAGATAGATAAGTTATATATGTACTTACGTATAGTAGCTCCAGTGCTATAGAGGAATCCAGAAACCTTAAATTGTCATCTAGGCTAAGGTCTGCTAGATTGGCAAGAGATCAAAGAGATACTTCTTCTAGGGTAGAGTTCCATGTTCTTAATATGTTTGAATGTATGCACGTCATGTATTTTAAAGAACATTTCTAAGGCGACTTAGGTTTTATTTTAAGTAAAATGTTTGTATGGTTCAAACCCTAAGTAAAGAAAACACCCTACAAATTTCTGAGTTCTCAAATATTTTTACAATTCTTTGTTACATCCAGCTGTATTATTTAAACTTAAGCATTTATTAAACTCAAAGGTAAGGTATTTTTCTTCTAAATTCTGTAATTAAATTTACTACTGAAAATAAATGTCTCTTCAGAAAATGTTGTGTTCAAGGACACTTTTGACGAACTGTGAACTGTAAAGTCAAAGTTTTACATATAACAAACGGTAACTGTTATGTAAACTTCAAGCACTTCAAAACGATACCTTGTCTTTTGAAAATTCCTTTTGAGTGAAACTTTAATTTTAAGTGAACTCAACGTATGAGTGTGCGTGCACAAAGTGAAAGTGAATTTTAAGTTGCAGTGATTTAAATTCTCAATAAGACTTTTGAAGCTGCTGTGTTGTCAATTTGAGATGTTTCATTATTTACAAATATAAAATCTTTCTCAATTTTACTAAATGAAAACTTTTTGCTGAATTTATGCTTTCATTTAAGGATTTTTAAGTACTTTCTTTAATCGTTTTTTATGTAAAATTGATATTTTGAAACTCAATAAAAATATATATTTTTACCTTGAATGAAAATGTTCAAATGAATGATTACAGAGAAAGCGCCAATATGGGTATTTGTCCTTCAATTTCAACGCGCATAGCCTCTGTCCATTATACGTAATTGCAAGACTGCTACAACTACACAAAGTAGTTAATTGGCTAAACACTTACTTCGAGATGATAATCCACTTCGACACGGTGGCGTCAATGACGCACTCGCAGCACAGCGGCACTTCTGCGGTAGGTATCTAATTAATAGCATCGAGTAGAAAATACCCAGCCGAAGTTGTTTGTTTCAATCTCTATAATTGAAAATTAAGCGTAACTAACGTGTTAAGTTGTTATTTCTAGGTTATGGCCTAAGGTGCGATAGTACAAAATGCTGTACATTGGGCGCGACGAAGTGGTTAAAAAAATTTTGCAAAAAAAAAACAGTATTTTAAGGTGCAGTCGCTCAAGAGTATCCTTTTTCTTATAGTACCCTACATACTGTGAGCTGAAAAATTAACAATGTAACATGTGAAACTTAAAATTAAATCACAATAAAATATTTAAGCGCAAGAAATTTTAATGTAAAAATAAGCAATTAAAAATTTTAAGCTTTCAATTGTGTAAAAAGTGTAAAAAGTGTTAAAAGTGTTAAAAGTGCTAAAAGTGAAAAAATTTAAAAAGTGTAAGAATGTTAAAAGTGTAAAAAGTGTAAAAAATGTAAGAAGTGTTAAAAGTGTAAAAAGTGAAAAAAGTGTAAAAAGTGATAAAAGTGTAAAAAGTGTAAAAAATTTAAAATTTAAAAAGGGTAAAAAGTGTAAGAATGTTAAAAGTGTAAAAAGTTTAAAAAGTGTAAAAATTATTAAAAGTGTAAGAAGTGTAAAAAGTGAAAAAAATTTAAAAAGTGTAAAAAGTGAAAAAGTGCAAAAAGTGTAAAAAGTATAAAAATGTAAAAAAGTGTTTAAAGTATAAAAAAATTAAAAAGTTTAAAAAGTGTAAAAAGTTTAAACAGTTTTAAAAAAGTGTTAAAGTGTAAAAGTCTAAAAAGTGTTAAAAGTGTAAAAAGTTTAAAAAGTGTAAAAAGTGCAAAAAGTTTTAAAAGTGTAAAAAGTGCAAAAAGTCTAAAAAGTATAAAAAGTTTGAAAAGTGTAAAAAGTGTAAAAGTGTAAAAAGTGTAATAAGTGTAGAAAGTGAAAAGTAATAAGTAGAAGGTAAAAACTTAAAATTAGAAACCTTAAACTTATAACTATAATGTTTAGAAGTTTATTTGATATTTTCAACCTGTTTGCATAGCGCTATCCACATTTATTGACCGGTCGTGTATGCATGCATCTCTTGTCCATTTTCGTAATTCTGTCTAGATCAGCAGTAAGTTAGTTATGCCGTTGTTTATTGCATCTCACATTTTGCTTGGCTACTACTCGTACTACATCAGCTGTAATTAATCTGTAGCAAGTGACTCAAATGCGTTAATTGATTTTGGCCTTTTCGTACTTGTTACCCGTACATAGAGATCGACAGCAACAACAATGACAAGAAGAAAATGTACAAAAGCGTTGGAGGACAAGCAATCCAGCCAACCAGTCAGCTAGGATTTGTGCTACACCCTCTCAATGAATGTATCACAAAATCATTGTATTTCTCTGTTTTAATTTTTTCTTCTTGTTTTGTTGTCTGTTTTGTCTATCACTTGTTTGCTGCTTTCAGGCTTTTATCTCGATTTTTGCATCACATGACTCTTCCAGGTTTACGTCACGTGTTCATTTGGCGTTAATTGGGTTTGAAACGTTTGGTAACATGTTATTTCCTTTGATACTGAACCGATATACGCAACATGGCAGGCAGTACTTTGACGCTTCAGTTGCTTCTTTAAGCTGCCAATTTGCATTGGGAAGACCTGAAGTTAAAAGTTTTACTACTTTTTGCATCTCTGTTGTGATATATCCAATTAGATGTTTGGTGTTGTTTAGGATTTTTATTAAATTAATTATTCCATACTTTTTCCCGATATTATATTTTATGTTTATTTGTGGATTTCTGCTAAGCGAAACAATGTTTTAGCTTGGCTTTCCATGGCGAAGCTATTTCCGATGAAGAGAAGTGGTACTTAAGTTGAAAGGAGAGTTTGATGTTAATAGTATTAACTTAATTCTTTTCAAATTACCTTACCTGAATAAACATACCAAAAGAATACCCTTGTGCTACTGAATCTCTACACTTTTTACGTAAAAATCATGCTTCTGATGTAAGTTAAAAGTTATAGTTTTCAGAAAGTTCTGATTCAAAGATGTCATTTAACCAGAAACGTCGAGGAAAGGTCGAAAATATAGTTTGGATATGACTACACCGCTCTAAATGAACTTTTTGGGCCCAAATATAAAAAACCCTTTTTGAAAAAACTTTTATGTATAAAAATTTTTTATAAAAGTTTTTCCAAAATAAGTTAATTTGTAAAACTTTTTGAATAAACGCATAAAAGTTGCATGGTCTGAATTTAATAAACGAAATTGTATGTAGAATGTGTTGACAGAAATGCTTGGGGGGTCCTCCCATATACGATATGCACCGTACAGTAGTTAAAATTTTAACTACACTCTAAATAACTGAAAATACACAAAAAGACACTTTATTAATAAAAACAGAAAAGAAAAACCTGGAAATATTAATAAAATCAGATCAAAGTAAAAATAAAATCAGCAACTGGCGCCATAGAATATTACCAACAGCCGCCGAACGCCTACTCATTTTCCCAGGATACCTACGAGTTGTGTGCGCGCTAAGTTTTGGCTGGATACGTGTTTCTTTTTTCATATGCCATCTGACGACTATGGCATGAAATCCCCTACATATATGGGATAAGCGTTGAATTGGCTTAAGGCATCACCTTGCAATGCATCCATCCATTCAACAACCAACAACTGGCTGTGGTACAAATGCGCAAGAATGTATGTGGTCAGAGAGGAGAGCGTGTGGCGTTGCGCATGTAGGTTGGTGCTGCTTTTGAAATGATCTTCAGATCAGAACGCGTTGCTCGCGTATTGAATTAAATCCAAAGCTCATCAACGCAATGCGACTCACACCTTTATGCGGTGGCGCGGTGCTAGCGCCAGGCCAGCGCAGCCCATCGCTTGTTCGTGGTCTGAATCATGATTTTGTGTTGTTCTTTTTTCTTCTTCCTTACTTTTCGGTGTCGTATGTATTGCTAGACAGCATAAGATTGTTGCGCATGCGCGTTGCGTTGTTTTGTGTTTTTTCGATGTGGTCTACTTGAGCGCGTTATATGTTTAACACTTTATATGCCGTTTGAAGTTTATTGGAACATTAACTTGCTTGGATGCGTAAATTTACAACTCTAATAGCTGTTTTCTTCAAATGTTCAAAAACAGCACCTTGCCTATAGTGCTGAATGGGTTAATGCTATAGCAGACAACTTGTTACCACCACTACGACCCATTCAAAAGCGAATTCACACAGTTTTTGAAAGATATTGTGATAGCGATGGCGCAGAGTCTCTGGTCGTATAACAAGGCTTAGGACAATTCCAAGGAATTTTCTTGGAATTATTAATATGTTGGCGCATTAATGGGATTTTTTATTTTTTTTAATAAAACTGGTTGATTTTTTCGTTCCTGATTTTGTGACAATTTTTTTCCTACACAATAAGTAAGTAGGAAGGTATTAAAAATTTTTATTACTAAATTTTATTATTTGGCCTCCATGCATGGTCTTAGTGCAGTTCATACTACATATAATACTAAATACCTTAATTAACCTTGATGAACTACTAAAGATTAAAGAATATAAGTCAGCATCGAGTAGTAAGATTTTTGTATATGAAGACCTGAACTTTCAGATCGAAAAACTGATTCTAGCTCGGCTATTAAAACGCATGTGCCTAAGATATTACTTTAAAACTGCTGAATCAGTAGTTATGATCAAAAGTATTCTTGGTCTAGGTGACGATGATCATCATGACCAATACCGCTTTTCTGCCTTGGTAATTTATACTTAATTTGTAAGTGTGTCATTCTCCTTTCAAAATCATCTTTCAATTCAAAATTAAGCATCTTAAAACCTAACTGGTTTGAAAAAAAAAGATTAGATATTTTGAATACACAACAATCTTTACAAATCTTTTCAAGATGAAGACCAAGACTAAGACTGTATGTCAAAGACCTAGACTCAATGTTCAAGACCAAGATCAAGACTGCTCATCAGTATGAATCACAAGACGAGAGGAACTTGACGTAAAGTTAGTGAACCATAGCTATAAGCGCTGTTCTTGGGTTATTTCAGCTGTTCCCCATGGTGCGCGGTCTTTGATAGTCACTTTGAGCTTTAAGAGAAAATAAACTTTTAACACTTTCTATCTTAGGGAAAACCCGGGAGAAATGGCACCTTTTTTGTTAAATTTATTCATTAATTTATTTAAAACAAAGGAAAGTACTTTATTTAAAACAAAAATTATTGCAAATAAGTTTTTTTCCAGCTAAAAAAAGATGTATAATGAAAAATCACCCGAGAGTATGGGCGACATGGCACCATATTATTGGTGTTTTGGCACCCCACCTGACTTTTAAGTTTTTGTTGCCAGAATTGTTGCATGTTCTCCTATAAGGTGTTTTTGTTTCATATGATCAACGGATCATCAGATTTAGTGGTTTCTGCATAGTCTTCTCCACCTCCAACTCATCTAAATCATCTCGGAATAAAATAATGGTTTTATTTTCCGAGTTTTTCATTTTCTACTGAACTATACTATCAGTGGACGTAAGAATTCTCTCCGTTTGTTCTCTTGTATTCGGTTTAGAGTTTTTCGAAGTCATTAATAAAGACGAGATTTCTCTTTAAAACCATTTCTGGCGTGATGTCGCTTGTATTCAAAGTTTCCAGGGTTTTACTAAACTATTAAAGAAAACCTTGAATTAAACAGGTAAAAGTGAAAATGAATCATTAAAGGTCCTATCTGACTAAAATTCTGTGTTTCTGGAGTAAATGTTCGTTAAGCGCTTCACATTGGTACTTTCAAATATCTTATAATATGTGAAAAAAGAACTGGCACCAAAACCATATCACTCTCAGTAATTGGATGCGATTTCACCTTTTTGGTATGTACCGAATAAAAATGCTTCGAAACGAATAAACATGTTCACACGTGCTCGTATTCATCGAATTCTGTTTATTTCTATATATGCAACATATAAATGTACCAAAAAGAAAGTCAGCTTACATTCCCATTTTTTTAGTCATGCACTCATATATATACTAACTGAAACTAAACGAAATATTCACCACGAAGTCTTTCGCGCAACTGAGCTAAATTTTGTCCGTATCTGATTGCTATGAAAGGTGCATGTATTTGAAATTGAAAGGGGTGCCATCTCACCAGGGGTGCCATCTCACCAGGGGTGCCATATTACTAGGGGTGCTATCCTACCTGGGGTGCCACATATCCCGGACTTACCCTATCGTAGGCCGCAAAACAGTGTATACCAGAAAATATTCAGAATTTTAACATGTTTGAATTGGTGTAGGTAAGGTATTCCGAGAGGTGCTCAGGCTTCATCTTTCTTAACCATATAGGGGGTAGGTTTTCGAGACTATACTTTAGAGCTTTAGTAAGTAGTATTATCTTCTACACATTGGACATGTTTGAAATATGATTATGGCCCTTTAGTTTTGGCATAGCAATGAGTCACTTTTTGTTCCTATGCGTCAGTTCCATACAATTGTCTTCCCAGAATTGAGGTGTACTATAATTATAGTTTTGGGAAAATTTATGCAAATGTTATAAGAAACATGAGTTTGCCACATGGCAAATATTGTAATGATAGCAATGCCAAAAAATGAACGCTTTGAACCAAGAACAAGCGAAGCGTTTAAACGTTAAATTCAACAAGAACTAAGCAACTGCTAATTACCATTATGACTAAAGTGTTTCATTATCATTTTTCTTCTGGCACCCTGAAATTGCAAAACGTACGCAGTCGTGTACTTTTATTGCGATTTTAATCTAAAATTGCAAAAGTGTTTTTTAGTTTTTTTTCTCTAAATATTTCACATTGTCTTTTGCTTAATAAACGACATATAATATTTTGTTTTGGAAACGTGTGACTGTTTTGTTTTTGTTTCCCAAATTTTATAGTTGTACAATGCAACAAAAAAAACAACATAAAAAAGACTTATCAGCCGCAATCAACAAAATTTACAAATGTGGAACAAAAGTGAAAAACCCGCTCAAAGCTACATGATGAAGTAGAAACAACAACAACAAAGAAGTTAAACAGAAAAAAAAAACACCTCAAAACTTTGCACAACACTGGCAGGCACTACTCACCTGGCACCTTGAAGATATATACAATTTTACCACAATAACAATAAATAAATTGCGCAAAATACAAAAACAAATGACGAGAATATTTTTCGCATTTTTTGGTAGCTTCGGTGACATATTGCCAACCACTAGTCACCAGTCAGAGTGTTGTCGCCTTGGGAAAATCTCATGGTTGAGTGCGTTAGCGTCTTGCACACAAGTCGGTTGGTGTCTGCCAAAGGGTTTACAGCATTTTGCGAAGTTTTTGTTGACTTACGATTTATTTTGGCAATAGGGGTGGAGGAGTGATAGCTTTACTGATAACACTATATGACTGTATGCACTTTATAAGTTTATGTTTTGTTATATTCTGTTAGTTTTTATTTTGTCCTTGCGAACACATGTTTTTAAGGCTAAATATTAACGAATTCTTTGAGCTAAGAAATTTTTTATGTTATAGTACGTGTATTTATTAAACAGAATCTGCGCAATCATAAAAAAAAATTAGTTGCTATGTTATAGAGTAAACTCAAAAGATGTGGCACCCCGGGTGGTATGGCACATCGGGTGACATGGCATCCCGGGTGATGTGGCACCCCAGGTGATGTGGCACTCCAGGTGATGTGGCACCCCTTTTAATATCCATACTTGCAGCTTTTGTAGTATTCAAATTCGTTCGTGGTGAATAGTTCATTCAGCTCCAGTTAGATTTAAAAATAATCGGTAATTTGTTTGCATATGGGCATATTCGAAAATAATCTTCGCTTATATGACCAGGTTTTAAGAATTTTTTTTTGTTTTTCATATTCTTTAACCAAATGTAGTGGAATATATTTCTAGAGGTGTAAAATGAAATTCCCAATAGGTGAGCAAATAAATTTCCACATGAGGGGGTGCCAGGAGGTCGTTTTATCTGGAAATGTGGGAGATTTTTTTCCGAATTTTAGGAACTGTTATGAGAAATCTCGATTTTCCCCGAAATTTTCAGATAAAACGACCACCTGACAACCCCTCATGTCAAAATTTTTTTGTACACCTATTGAGAATTTAATTTTACACGTCTAGAAATATATTCCACAACATTTGATTATAGAATATGAAAAAAAAATTTTCTTAAAACCTGGGAAGATAATTTTCGGATATATATGATTTGTAATGCATTAGGTAGAAATATCACTAGATTGATTGGCCGTATAGAAGTTTAAGAAACTTTCGAGATATTTGCAAAATCGCCACCAGTTCCCGTTATTTAGGGAAGCAGTTTGTCAGCACATGACCTTTCACGTACCCTTCGATTCCTCTACAGAATGTCAGATGAATACCTTCAAAGCAGAATTTCTATAGATACTATGGTATACATACCTAAAAAAATACTAATATTGCGCAATTGCTTACAAATAAAACTCATCAAAAGCCAATAACTTCTACTTTCGCTGTTTCCTTTTCTCTCTCCATCTCATTCTCTCTGTCGCTCTTACTTTGTCGGTCTCATTTTCATTGCTTAATCTTAATCAATTTCTTGATCATCTTTCAATTGGACTTTGATTCAGTTTCAAGTGCGCTGCGTGTGCGCATGCGCTACTGCTTAATGCTAGCGAATCGATGAAATCGCATTAAATTCCAATTGAACGCAACAAAGAAGATAAACGCGCACGCGCACACGGAAGAGACGCGCTCTCGTGTGGAGAATTCTTTAACGGCAATTTAGCACGAGTGCAGCAATAGCAATATGTAGCAGCTGAGTTCCTGAGTTGCGCGCGCGTGCGCTGTTGGTTAATTTCTGCGCGATTACACTAGTTTACAAATGATTAAAATTTTTTTTCCCAGCGAATGCCGTTACTCATTTTATATGAAAAATGGGCTACTGATTCCGAAAATCGCATTTTTTTTTTTTTATTTCGTGTCGTTTTCGAGATATCGGTCATTTTCGGTTTTTGGACCAAAAAAAAAAGATAGTTCCACTTAAATACAAATATCTCAAGAACCAATGTTTGTATTGAAACAAATAATATGTCATATTAAAGGTAATTAAATTACCTACAAATGATACTCACGTCACTTTTTGGCTGGTTTGTTAGTTTCGATGAAATAAATTGATTTCAGAAAAAAAGAGTATATTTTTCCGAAAAAATTACAAAAATGTCTAAATCAACTGCAGATTTTTACAAGAAAAAAAAATTTTAAAATCATTTTGTATTTTTATATCATAGTCTATAAATTTGTTAGGCAAATAAAATACTATTTAAGAAAATCGATGGAAAAATGCAAAAGTTGTATACAATTCATTGATAAGTTACCAAAATGCGTTTTTCCCTATTTTTCCGTTTTTTTTGTAATAAACTGTTCGAAAATTTGAAACTTTTTGTAAAAGAAATTAGAAAATCCAAAAAATTCTTAAAGAAGGCATTAAAAGGAAATACCCGTGCCTCGCCGTTTTTCTCTAGCACGTCAGATTTTTTTTTAATCGATTTTTGAAGTTTTTTAATCCACTGTACATGAAAAAACAGAAATAACGCATTCTTGTGTTAAATCGATGAATTTAACTATATGATCCTTACATCTGAGGTGTATCATGTCTTCAGCAAACTTATGCAGGATACTACGCGGAATATTTTTGTAGACAATTTTAACCCTCTCAAACCCGCACATGTAGGTCAAAATGAACTTCATGTGGGGGTCAAAATGACCCACATGTGAGGGTTTTAGAGGGTTAAAATTGTCCACAAAAATATTCCTCGCAGTATCCTGCATAAGTTTACTGAACACATAATACACCTCAGATGTAAGGATCATATAGTTAAATTCATCGATTTAACACAAGAATGCGTTATTTCTGTTTTTTCATGTACAGTGGATTAAAAAACTTCAAAAATCGATTAAAAAAAAATCTGACGTGCTAGAGAAAAACGGCGAGGCACGGGTATTTCCTTTTAATGCCTTCTTTAAGAATTTTTTGGATTTTCTAATTTCTTTTACAAAAAGTTTCAAATTTTCGAACAGTTTATTACAAAAAAACAGAAAAATAGGGAAAAACGCATTTTGGTAACTTATCAATGAATTGTATACAACTTTTGCATTTTTCCATCGATTTTCTTAAATGATATCTTATTTTCTTCACAAATATATAGTCTATGATACAAAAAAAAAATATTATAAAAAAAATATGTCTTCTTGTATAAATTTGAAGTTGAATTTGATTTTTTCTTAATTTTTTCGAAAAAAAAAAATTTTTTTTTTTAGAAATCAATTTATTTCACCGAAACTAACGAACCAACCAAAAAGTGATGTGGATAATATTTGTAGGTAATTTAATTACCTTTAATATGACATATTATTTGTTTAAATACAAACATTGGTTCTTGAGATATTTGTATTTTAATGGAACTATCTTTTTTTTTTGGTCCAAAAACCGAAAATGACCGATATCTCGAAAACGACACGAAATAAACAAAAAAAAATTCGATTTTCGGAATCAGCAGCCCATTTTCCATATAAAATGAGTAACGGCATTCGCTGGGAATTTTGGCTGTAAACTAGTGTTATCTGCGCAAAGTTTTATGAGTTCCTACAAATTCAATGCCATTTGGCCATGTTACATCAAAGAGTTGCCATTGAATAGCAATAAATTACACCTGTCTGAGGAGTTGGCTAAAGTTGAAGTGAATGTGATGAAAGAATTTTGCAGCGCCGTTTGTGATCTTTTAACGGTAATTTCATTGAATTCCAAAAGATTTTAAGAATGTACTCTTTTTGTATACTTCCAAGGGCTAAACGACTCTGAATTTAATAAAAAAATTGGCCGAAATCTTCCAAGTATGAATTTCTACTTCAAATTGTGGAGTCACTTTAATAAAATTAAGTGCGATGCAACAAATATTTGCCATGTCTTCGGGCATCTGGAATCTGGACAACTTAACCAAACAACTTTTCGCACAGCACAGCTGTTTTTGTGGCAGCATTCCACAATCGTTTCTTTTTTGTTTTTTACGTTTCCTATAGAAAGAACTCTGTTGCATTCGTTTGGGTTTGGAATTTTTCTTAAGGAAAGCTTTTTCAAATCCACAAACCAGTAGCCGCTGAACACGTATCGAACGTAACGCGATTGACAGCCCCACTTGCAAAGTGAAGTCTGAGCAGAGTGTGAGTGTGGACTGCATTGTGAACTTAAGTGAATTGAATTTAAGTGAGATTCGCCCCGCGGTCAGCCTGCCAGTGTTATTCACCTGTGTGTGCTAAATTTTATTGCATGCTACTGATGTTGTTTCCATAGTTTTTTGTCTTTTTTTTCCATCTTATTGGGCCGCTATTGAATTCATTTGTCAAACGTGTTGATCAGTGCAAGTGATTGCGTGCAATGAATTGAATGCAATTGAATTGATAGAAATACATACTATGTATCAAAAGAAGGAGAACAATGAACTCAGTCTTGTGAGGATATAAATCGGAACCCTCATTTGCATCCACATCTTTATAAAAAATTCTTGTATATAAAGTTTAGGGACTAATTAAGATTAAAATTAATAATTAAGTTGGACAACTATTGTACAACCGCTTGACAAGCAGATGCACAGGAGTTGTATGACTACCCTATGTAGTAGCAACCCTGGTTCCGAAACAGTGAGTACCAACTGTCGAATATGACTGTACAATGGAAACAGCTGATCGTGGATAACAATGAAATGGTGGAATACAAGTTTCGGTGATGGTCTCTCTCTCTAGTAAACCAACCGGCAACGAGGTAAGACGTTTTCTTTGAATATTTCAACCATCCTTGGACGAAACGAAGAACTTAAAAGAAAAAACCAATACACACTAAGACCGTAGGCTTTGTTTTCCAAAGAATTTCCCTGACCTGACCCGAGAGTGTAGCGGTGGCGTGGGCTCTCGAAAACAAACAAGAACAGGTTAGCAGAACACAACAGGGAGGCAGCGGTGGCACGATTCTCTTGAATCCTGACATCCGAACGGAAGCACAGGCCGGCAACACGAACGCGACAAACCCACGGGGAGGTAGTGGTGGCATGACTTTTGGTTCGGTTGACTTAGTTATTCATGTCTTAGCTATATTTTCATCATCCATCCAAAGCCCATTTGTCACCCGTATTTTTACCAAATTTCTAAGTTTATAGGTTAATCTAGAGTGCTTTTCAGGAGAAATAAAACCAGTGAAGTGTTTCTTTCCTTGGCAGTGAATAAATTTTGTATACGAACCCTGAGCACTGAGGGCTACACCCCGGCTTGCGGCAAAAATTTTCGTTACAGTTTTTGAGGCATTATTGTTCAAATAGTAGGTATGTCCAAGGTGCTGTCCATGAATTCTATGACGGCTGCAGCAATTTTAATGAAACTCCGGGCAATGAATAAAAAAAGGAGCTCGGTTTTAACTTTCTAGATACTCACTAAAAGGCGTGGCATCGCACTAAATTTTAACTTTAATTTGGTCACTATTTGCAAACCATAAAAGATATATTGCTGAAATTTGATAGGTGGGTACTGCTTAACCATAACTATTAACAAACGAAAAGTGGGCGGTATTTAGGAAGTGCCACACCTACTTTTTAACCATTGAAAAATTTGATTCAAAATCACTCGAAAATGACTAACAATTGAAGTGAAAATTTAGGAGATGTTACCTCTAGAAACAAGGATTATACTGTAATATTCTAATATATTGAAAAAATTCATTGAAGGGCGTGGGACCGCCCACAAAAATATAATACGCTGTAAAAAAAAAAAACTACAAAAGCAATCTTTCTGAATTTAACTGTAGGGAGTCTACTTGCACCTACGAACTGAAAGTGGGCAAATTAAAAATTTTGGTTAGTTACAGTCACAAAACAAAAAAAAAAAAATGGAATGATTACTTATATGCAGTCTTATGTATTTTTCGACGCTGAATCCGTCTTTATCAGCAGAATTGTGATTTTGCCTGCAGGATTTCGAAATATAATTGCTTGGAGTAGGAGAAAACGCTGTGTTCAGTGTTACAGTGTAGCTACAAGAAAATATGAAATTCTTTTTGTTAATGGTTTCGAATAGCCACACTCGTCCTTATCAAAATATCCCTTCGGAATTTTCCAATAGGACTATTACTTTCCGGATTATGATTCTTTGAAGATAAGGCATTGCATCACTTGCCATATTCAATAACACTTAAACAAATAAATTCCTAATTTTAACTACATTGCTTAAGCACCCTTTCAATCAATTTACAATTTCAATAAAAAAATCTTAAAATGCATTTTGTTAACAAAATCGCTATGTCACCAACTTCAAGCGTAGACAAGGTCATAAGACACTTGACATCATCAAAGACACAAAATCGAAAGAAAAAGGATCACAGCATTTTCTTTAAAAGGAAATAAATGACGTGCTAATTGCGCGCATTTGTAGGATTCGTAACCTTGGCTGCAAGCGTTTGCCGCTGCAGGACATCTCTCTTTGTTATGACAACGAGCAGAAGTTATTCTGCTGGCGCTGGTGCTAATTGGATTTTTGATGACTTCTGTATTTTATTTGTTTTGTCAAAGGACCATGACTGCGAAAGTGTCTTCTTAATGTTTTTGTTTTCTATTTTGCACTTAAGATTTATGGCCTTTGACAGCGCAGAAGTGCATTGGCTTAGAACCTCATTTATACATTTTTCTCATTATTTTAAATTATTTCTTCAGTGATATATTTTTGTTAGACTTATGCTCGACCTTGCAAGGCGTCACTGATGTAATAGACACATATGTAGGCATATCAATGAATTATTCTACGTAAAAGAAGTCAAAGTGAAAACTTGTTTTTCGAAATGTTAGTTTTTTGTTTTATTTTAATCTTTTTTCTGTTTCTAATGACAGAAATTATTGCTGCATGAAATCGATCATACGCCGCATTGGCTTCTGGGTGACTCATATGTCCTCGATGCAGATACAAAATATTTTTCCACTGAAAAATTTGGTTAACTACCTAGAGAGCTTAAAACATTTGATTCAAAGTTATGTATACCTGCCGATAAGTCAAACCAAAATTTATTCAGTAAAAATATTTTGTAACTGGATCTAGAACATATGTATTACTTAGGTATAACATAATCAAATATTAGGTTAGGTTAGGTTAGCGCAGGAGATGGCAGTTGCCATCATAACTTAAGCCGCGTTAGGCCCATTGTATACCCGATATATAACTTCGTTGTTAACCTATGTGAACCATTTGGAAATTTTTATAAACTCCAAAATGGATTTGGGACTCTTTTGAGCTATATCTTCAAGAGAGTCGAAGAAGTGACTTTCGAACACCTTGTAACGTCGGTTAGCCAACGCTGGGCATTCACAAAAGAAATGAAAAATGGACTCTTTGACGTCAGGATCTTTACAACTTCTACAAAGATCTCCTACGTCAGTAAGGCCCAATCTAGAAGCGTGTCTGCCTATAAAATAGTGCCCTGTAATAACACCAATTAAAGTTCTGAGACTTTGTCTATCTAAGGAAAAAATTCTACGTGTTCTTTTAGCGTCATACAGTGGCCATATCGCCCTCGACGTAAAACATGTAGTTAAGTTTGACCATCTAAAATTAGCCCACAAAATACATTTAGAGCCAATGTTGGCTCTTATCAATGCAAGTGGTTTCATAATATAGGTTTCAGAAATTATGTCAGTTAAAGACCTTTTCTAGTAAATTCATCAGCATTTTCATTACCAACGAAATTACTGTGTCCGGGAACCCAACATATTGTAATAATCAAATATTACTACAATACGAAACATTAAAAATTTTTAACAGGGTGCTTCACGTGGAATGCTCCAATTTACATAATTTCCCGGAAAAATTGCGAGAACCCATTTTGCTATGTTGTTCAGGAAAAAACTCTCTACCGATTGGCATAAGCTTTATGTATCTTGGATTTATCGGAAATATCGCCCCAAGAAAAATCGGCACCCCACTCGGGTAGTAAAAAAATGTATGTATTTAACACTAAATTTCAAACATAAATTACCGAAATTGATATAAGATTCTGCGAGGTAATAGAAGAGGCCCAGACTAACAGAAATTTGTACTTGAGACTCACTCTAAAATATACCCCTGGGGAGTTATAGGGTTAATACTGATTTTCTGACTTAGTTTAGAAAAAAAAATTCCTTGGGTCACCCTAGCGTTTTGGAGAAAACTTTTTGAAAAATAATTTAGCTAATTATATGAGCTTTTTAAAAGTGTATTTGTTTTATAGGGTTTAAAATGTGAGGGTGATATCCAGTTAATGATAAAATTTTTTTTTTTTGATCAACTTAAAAGTTTCAAAGAACTAAATTTTTGCTTTCAACTAACGTCAAACTTAAAAGTTGCATGTCATTCTGAATATTCATATCCATGTTTCACCCGAGACACAATCCAATTGTTCACCCTGTTGTAAAAGAACTGTAAGTTGTAATGACATATGAAAACGTGGGCCCAAATGTAATGTCTGCCTAGTTTCCGGAAAAGATCGGCCCTTATTCTTGGAGAACGCGAACAGTAAAGACGTGCAAGTAGTATTTCATACTGAAAAATCTTTTTTGATCGTAGTAAATTCGTTTAAGTGGTGGACAGTCACCGAAAAATAAGTAAAATAGTTAAATTTTTCGTGTAATATTTAATTAAAACGAAAGCCGTAAAAGTTATCAGCGAGTCCGAGAATTTTATAATACGCACTCTTGCTTATATACTCGGCAACCACATTGCATATACTCGGACAGACATTTCTTTCTGTCGTGGAATCCCTATTATGGTACAAGAGAAGTACCAGCAGATTCCCGAATACCACCAGAACAACAAATATCATCCATCGAAATAATCATCCATCGAAAGCTCCGGAGTAGTTCTACAATTGGAGCACCCCCATAACCTCATCGCCGACTCCATCGTTGCAGATCGTTGTTAAAAGCCATAAATGGTCAAGTAATGGGAAGAAAAAATACAGATAAGATCATTTCTAATTTTCATAAAATTTTCATATTTAGAGATTCTATATATCAAAAAGATATATAAATTTGTTTCTTTATTAAAAGAACCTAGAAAAAACAAAAAAACTAGACTTATACATTACTACACTTAATTTAATATAATATTGCACGATATAATCACATAATTGGTTAAAAGAATAATGCTTAACGTTAGATAAAAACAGAAAACAGAAAAAAAGAAACAGAGAAAAAAAAAATTTTACATATATAACATTGTCTTACACTAAACTAAACTTATATCATATAAAACTTACCTTTAAAAATACAAACCTATAAAAATACATACCTCTATAAGAACAAAATATTAATAAACTTTGAAATAAACTTTGAAATGCGCGATATATATGTACATATAAATTTATAATTCATAAATAGTGATAAATTACGTAAATTTAAGACTTAAAACTTGCTTAAATGAGATAAAAACGATATATATATAGACAATACTGAAAGAAAACAAAATTTTGCACCTTAATAATCCAAATCTTTAATAATTTGCTTTCTATAATATCATATCGATATTGAAAAACAAAATTTCAAAATAATTTTGTATTAGAAAAGAGAATTTGAAAGTTAAACATAATTTTTATTTGAAGATGGAAGTTACATACATTAAATTATTTAGAAAAATTAATCATTGAAAACATTTTGGTTTTAACCAGAAACTAAAGATTTAGATTTACAAATGCAAAGTTTTTTTCATAAAGTTGACATAATAAGTTCGGCCACTACTGTATTCGATCACTAAAGATACTAATATTTTTTTTTATGAAAATGTTTTTTTTTAAAAAAAGTAACCAAAATTATGAATGAAAGCATACAGCAACAAACATAAGTAAAAGTAGAATTATTTTACAACGTAAAAGAGAAAAAAAAGTTGCTCTCGTTTACATTTTCATAAGAAAAGAAATAGGTAATCAGAAACAAAAACAATTTGCTTTGTATGTTAATAACATTGGTTTAACAGGTTACGAGATACAGCTCCAACAACAAAACATCAGGCCTGCTGTCGTGTCTAGGAGTAAGAGTGAGTAACAAAAATTCTATTATATTTTATCGTTTACGCTTTCTTTAATACTCTCAGTTTTTGTTTCTTAAAAACCTAAAACACAAAAAGTGAGATATGTAAACAAATGAAAGAATTGCATATGTCAAGTTGCATAGATATGCAGAGCTTAAATTTTTGTTTTCTTCTTTTGGTCTATTTGACATTTGATATTGCATAGAGTTAGTTATAATATAGTTAGTCACTAGATATGCACAAATTTTAAAACTTCAAACTTGATGAATGCTTAATATGTAGCAATAAGCATTCGATTATTTTCTATATTTCTATTATTGTTTTATATTTAATATCTATCTGAACTCGATCATGTTAAAACATTGTTGAAAATTATCGATAGCATAAAAATTAATTTTTGTAAGAGTATCTTTCATTGCTAAGGCTCGATGTGAACAATATTCTTAAGCATTTTTTTTCCTCTCTTTATTTAAATAAAATGTTATAACGTTTAAAAATGACATCTTTGTAAGTCTAATTATTTAAGCACGAAGGCGAAGTAGGTTGAAGGCAAAGTGGGCTAGCATACTAAGATCCCTATCATGTTAGCAGGTTGGGTGGGTAAAGAGGTTGGAACTAATACCATCTAGTGTTCCTCCAGTTAGGTTATTTAAACGCCCCGGCATCCCCAATTAGTTTCAATAGATTTAATTTTGTTCTGTAATCGATAATCATTGGCTTCTGATCGTGAATGTTTGTTTAATTTCTGGTTTTTTGGTTATAATATCTTACCCTTCACACAATTTTTAATTTATGTAGCTTGTCGTCCATATCCACAGACCAAGTACCCCCCCCATTTTCCCTGAGCTACGACCGACAAAAACTAGGTGTGAAGAACCGGTCCTAGGGATGTGGGCCTCGAAGAGGCAGATTTCGTTACATAGTTAAATGGCGCCCAACGTGGGGCACATCAGCAGCTTAACTCGGCAGCTGAACATCAGCAGCTAAAATTGTGGTTTTTGTTACTTTTTCATTAATTACAAAAAAATTAATAAAAAAGCAGTTGATCCCCTTTATTTTCATTAGTGCTGATTATCGATTATTTTTGCCATCTCTAGTTATTTTATTAATTGTTAAATTTTGTTGGATTCTTGTTTATCTGGATTGTTTTGGATACTTGCCACAAAATTATGACAAATCTTTCTCAATTTTTTTTAGTTTCAAAGTCATTAGTACCAATAATTTTTGTTATTATGTGGATTTTTCGGTTTTGAATAATTTTGAAATCGTACCTTTATGACATCAGTTGTTGGCAAATTTTAGGATTACTTTTTCAAAAGTTGGAGATTTTATCTTGGATATATTTTTGAGAGTAACTCACTTAAGAAGAGTTTTCTTATACCGCAACAAAATTTTTTGAATTTTTTTTGCCATCGTTTTGAATAACCTATACATTTTCTTTGCTTTTCCTTCAACCTATATTGCTTCGCTGAGTAGTGCTTAAATTAAATCACTTCCATTCATTACACTTATTTTGAAATTTCTAAAAATTTTGATATACGATGAATTATTGTCATGTGTTCTCAGATGAATTGATACTGTATATAACAATTCGAGCGACTAAAATAATAAGGAAAGTTTTACTTATTTTTTATATCTTCCTTAAGCATTCTCGCTGGTTAACGAGGTATTCGTGGACTGCATAGTCGTCAAAAATAATAATAGTAATTTTCTTTTTGAGTTCATTTTCACATTTTTTTTTACTTTCACATATAAAAATGCCTCTTGCTCGAAGCGAGGAAAACATTCCAAACTTATTAGACATGGATTCCAACATATGCACAGTATGTAGTGAAGTTATTTACAATTTTGAGAAGCTCGTTGAAATTCCATGCAAGCATAGATTTCACGACCATTGTATTCGTGCATGGGTGGAAACAAATCCAACATGTCCAGTGTGTCGTAGACCATGTTCTGTCTCTGATATTCCTATTATTCCTAATCGTGCTCAAGGTAGAACTGCTCAAAATGTCCCAGTTCAAAGTGTTACTGCAGCAGCTGCAGCACTTCCAAATATTTCTGCCCCTGGCAGTGTTTCAAGTCGTGGTGGTGTTTCCAATCGTGGAGGTGCAATACCACGAAATCGACCACAAACGCGTGCTGTGACCAATGCACAAGCGCAGGTTCCATCTGCTGAAGTTCCTGAAGCGTCTTCAGTACAGAGAGATATTACAACTAGAAGAAATACCATAGGTAACGCTCAACCCGACAGAGTGTTTGACCAACGTGTTCAGTATCTAATTTCTGACTCATTGAATAATTTCAGAGCCGAAATTGCGAATACTATTTCTTCTGAAATACAAAATTTATTTCAAAATTTAAATGTAAACCAAAATAATAGAAACAATTTTCCAGATTCTCCTCAGAATATGTCCTTTGAAAATGCTAGGCAAGATCCGCCAATAAATATTTCTCGTTCAGGGAATAATATACACGATGACTCTTTTAATCGAAATTTAGACTTTCCGCAAGACATGCCCTTTGAAAATGCTAGGAGAATTCCTCCCAGGAACACTTCACGTTCAAGAAATAATGTGCCCAATGAGTCGCTTAATCGAAATTCATTAGACAATGGAAAAATTTCAAAATTAATTCATAACTGGAAAATAAAATTCAATGGTTCGCCTGAAGACCTTACCGTCGACGAATTCATCTATAGAATTAATATTCTGACTTCCGACCAACTAAATGGAAACTTTAATATCCTTTGTCAGCATGCTTATGCGTTGTTTGAGGGTAAAGCTAGGGTGTGGTTTTGGCGTTATCATCGCCAAAATGATAACCTTGAATGGTTTGCTCTTTGCAATGCTTTGCGCCGACAATACAAAGAGCATTTCACAGATTCTGAAATAATGGATGACATAAGGAAAAGGAAGCAGAAAGGAAATGAAACTTTTGATGAATTCTTAGACGCAGTAATGATCCTCAGTGATCGTTTAAGAACTTCTATTCCAGAGCCTGAATTAATCGAGAATATAATTAGAAATTTAAAACCTGATTTAAGGCACGAACTTTTGCATCTCGAAATTAGGAGCATTTCAATGTTACGCCGAGAAATTCGTAAACACGAAAAATTTATGAAAGACGTTCAAACAAGTTATTCAGCAAGGAATTTTTCCTCACGTAAATTTGTGTCTGAAGTAGAGACTGAAGAAGTTATTCTGAGCGATACCCCTGAACAAGAATCAGCAAATGTATATGCGGTTGAACAAGTGACTATTAAATGTTGGAATTGTTCTGAGTTAGGTCACGGATATCATGACTGCGTTCAGCAAAGACGCGTATTTTGTTACGGGTGCGGTGCTCCCGAAACTTATCGTCCGTCCTGTCCAAAATGTTCGAATAAAACGGAAAACGGGAAAGTGGATGTCCGCCGTGCCAACAGTGGCCATCCGAATCCAACACGTCCTCGGAATTAAACATCTCAAACTCCCAATTAATTTCACCATCTTGTCCTGATAATTTACAACACCCTTTAAAACGGCCATATCATGTACGGTTGGCTGAATACAATAAAATTCGCGCTAGGATATTTTCGGATAGCCTCAGTGCAAAATCATTAAATCGTTCAACACGTCGTATGCGTGACTTTTGGCGAAATAAAAGATTGTTGCAAAAAGCTGTTATATCAGCAGTAGTTCATAAAGGCATCGATGAACGACCGTATGCGAAACTTAATGTGTTTGGTAAAACCAGTTTTGCCCTTCTTGACAGTGGTGCAAATAAAAGTTGCATAGGTGGAGATTTGGCGAAAGACATTCTGAAGGATAAATCCATGTTTAAAAAATTTTCTGGTTCTGTAAAAACGGCTGATGGACAAAACCAGCAAGTTCTTGGTTCTGTTTTAGTTTCGGTTGAATTTAGGGACTTTACCAAATCATTTAATTTTCTATTAATACCCTCATTAAAACAAGATATAATATGTGGAATGGATTTTTGGGTAGAATTCGGCGTAAAACTTAATTTTGAAAATGTTATTTCTGAACTGCGTGCCGACCAAAAAGATTGCGAATTTCTCACACTTAGTCCGTCCGAACAACAAAAACTTGAAACCGCAATTTCAGCTTTTCCGTCATTTGAAAAGGAAGGCTTGGGGTTGACAACATTGATAGAGCATAAGATTGATACTGGGAATGCCACCCCAATTAAACAAAGGCATTACCCGATTTCTCCAGCAATGGAGAAAATTTTGTGTAAAGAAGTAGATCGAATGCTAAGTCAAGGTGTCATTGAAGAAGCCGAGAGCTCTGCATGGTCGTCCCCTACGGTTCTTGTAGTGAAACCACAGAAGGTCAGATTTTGTTTGGACTCCCGAAAATTAAACTCTTTGACAGTAAAAGATGCATACCCGATACCTAACATCGATGGTCTCCTTTCAAGATTGCCTCCTGTTTATTTTATTTCGAAAATTGATCTCAAAGATGCCTTCTGGCAGATTAATTTGGAAAAGGAATCTCGTCCAAAAACTGCCTTCACAATACCTAATCGGCCATTGTATCAATTTGCTCGAATGCCATTTGGCTTGTGCAATGCGCCACAAACAATGTGTCGATTGATGGACAAGGTAATTCCTTATAACTTAAAATCGTACGTATTTGTTTATCTGGATGATTTACTTGTTGTTAGCCAAACCCTTGACCAACATGTAAGCCATCTTTTAGAGGTTGCACTTAATTTACGGAAAGCGGGTTTGACCATAAACCTCAAAAAGAGTATGTTTGGGCTATCTCAGGTGAAGTACCTCGGCTTTGTCGTAGGGAAAGGTTCGCTTGAGGTAGACCCAGACAAAGTGAGTGCAATATCAGACTTTCCTGTACCAAAAACTGTCCGGCAACTTCGCCAATTTCTTGGCATGACAGGTTGGTACAGAAGGTTTATTGATGACTACGCATCCACAACTTTTCACCTCACTGAGCTTCTTTCTAAGAAGAAATCTTTTTCATGGAACACAAATGCCCAAGCCTCCTTCGAAACCTTGAAGAATAAGTTATCATCTGCGCCTCTTCTTGTTCATGCTGATTATTCGAAACCATTCGTCGTCCAATGTGATGCCAGCCAGTACGGTGTAGGGGCATTGCTTGCGCAAGCTGATGAGAATGGAGACGAAAAGCCTATAGCTTTTATGTCTCACAAACTCAACAAGGCTCAGCGCAACTACACCGTGACTGAGTTGGAATGTCTTGCCGTTGTGCTTGCGGTCAAAAAATATCGACCTTACATCGAAGGACACGAATTTAAAGTCGTAACAGATCATGCCAGCCTCAAATGGCTGATGAGCCAAAAAGATCTGAGCGGAAGATTGGCCAGATGGGCACTTAAACTTCAAGGGTTTCACTTTTCCATCGAACATCGCAAAGGCAGCGATAATGTAGTGGCAGATGCACTTTCGCGTGCATTCGAGAATGACAATGCGGTTGATGAACTTGTCGTTGAAGTATTACCATTGTTAGATTTGAATTCAAAAAGTTTTGACACTGAAAATTATAAAGCGCTCAGGGAAAAGTTTGCACAATCGGAAATGCCAGATTTCAAAGTCATTGAGAAATATATTTATCACCGAATAGGGTTTTCGACAGGAGATTCCGATGAATCTGACTCGTGGAGATTGCTAGTGCCGGAGGAACTGAGGCAAAATGTCATATATGCGGCTCATGATGCAGCTTCATCTGCTCACGGCGGTATAGCCAAAACTTTGGAAAGAATTCGGCGGTATTTTTATTGGCCTGGAGTAGTCGTAGACGTGAAAAATTATGTCCTTAATTGTGAATTATGCAAAACATCAAAATCTCCCACATACAGTTTAAGACCACCCATGGGTAAAATGATAGAGACCGTTAGACCTTTTGAGAGATTATATTTAGATCTCATTGGACCATTTCCAAGGTCCAAAAAGGGAAAGGAAGTTTCCATTTTTAAAACCGTTAAAAAAGTTCATCTCTCGAAACATAATAGATTTTCTTAAGTGTGAGATATTTGATTGTTTTGGCGTACCCGAGACAATTGTGACAGACAATGGCTCACAATTCAAAAGTAAGGAATTTGAAAATTTTTTGATTAAATATGGGGTAAATCATACCTGCACCGCAGTTTATAGTCCTCAATCGAACGCTTCGGAACGAGTAAACCGTTCAATCAACGAAGCTTTGAGATCGTTTGTGCGAAAGGACCAAAGAGACTGGGACCAATATATTAGCGGTATCACCTGTTCCTTAAGAAACAGTCTACACCAATCTACAGGACGAACTCCTTACCAATTACTTTTAGGCCAGGAAATGATCACACATGGGAAAGATTATGCGATCTTAAGAAATCTAAAAATACTTTCTGAAAATGATGCTAGAGTCGAAAGAAGCGATGAATTTGCGATTATTCGAGATTCTGTTAAAGCTAAACTTAAAGCTGCTTACGAAAAAAACGTTCATACATATAATTTGAGGTCAAAGGCAAGGAAATTGCATGTTGGGCAAGAAGTTATTAGAAGAAATTTTGCTCAAAGTAATTTAGCAAAAAATTTTAATGCTAAGTTAGCACCTGTAGGAGTAAAATGCAGAGTAAGAAGAATTTTAGGTGATGCATATTATGAGCTTGAAGACGTGGAAGGCAAGGCCATAGGTACTTATCATGCCAAGGATATTTGGTGTTAAAAATATTATATTTTTTTTCCCTCTGTCTCAAAACTTGCATTTGCCTATTTTTTCTCTTAAAACAGAGAAACTAAAAACTTTGCTATCACCGTTTTCAGCTACATTTCAGTTGCAATGTTGTAGAACTGTACCTGTTTTGTGAGGGTGATATCCAGTTAATGATAAAATTTTTTTTTTTTGATCAACTTAAAAGTTTCAAAGAACTAAATTTTTGCTTTCAACTAACGTCAAACTTAAAAGTTGCATGTCATTCTGAATATTCATATCCATGTTTCACCCGAGACACAATCCAATTGTTCACCCTGTTGTAAAAGAACTGTAAGTTGTAATGACATATGAAAACGTGGGCCCAAATGTAATGTCTGCCTAGTTTCCGGAAAAGATCGGCCCTTATTCTTGGAGAACGCGAACAGTAAAGACGTGCAAGTAGTATTTCATACTGAAAAATCTTTTTTGATCGTAGTAAATTCGTTTAAGTGGTGGACAGTCACCGAAAAATAAGTAAAATAGTTAAATTTTTCGTGTAATATTTAATTAAAACGAAAGCCGTAAAAGTTATCAGCGAGTCCGAGAATTTTATAATACGCACTCTTGCTTATATACTCGGCAACCACATTGCATATACTCGGACAGACATTTCTTTCTGTCGTGGAATCCCTATTATGGTACAAGAGAAGTACCAGCAGATTCCCGAATACCACCAGAACAACAAATATCATCCATCGAAATAATCATCCATCGAAAGCTCCGGAGTAGTTCTACAATTGGAGCACCCCCATAACCTCATCGCCGACTCCATCGTTGCAGATCGTTGTTAAAAGCCATAAATGGTCAAGTAATGGGAAGAAAAAATACAGATAAGATCATTTCTAATTTTCATAAAATTTTCATATTTAGAGATTCTATATATCAAAAAGATATATAAATTTGTTTCTTTATTAAAAGAACCTAGAAAAAACAAAAAAACTAGACTTATACATTACTACACTTAATTTAATATAATATTGCACGATATAATCACATAATTGGTTAAAAGAATAATGCTTAACGTTAGATAAAAACAGAAAACAGAAAAAAAGAAACAGAGAAAAAAAAAATTTTACATATATAACATTGTCTTACACTAAACTAAACTTATATCATATAAAACTTACCTTTAAAAATACAAACCTATAAAAATACATACCTCTATAAGAACAAAATATTAATAAACTTTGAAATAAACTTTGAAATGCGCGATATATATGTACATATAAATTTATAATTCATAAATAGTGATAAATTACGTAAATTTAAGACTTAAAACTTGCTTAAATGAGATAAAAACGATATATATATAGACAATACTGAAAGAAAACAAAATTTTGCACCTTAATAATCCAAATCTTTAATAATTTGCTTTCTATAATATCATATCGATATTGAAAAACAAAATTTCAAAATAATTTTGTATTAGAAAAGAGAATTTGAAAGTTAAACATAATTTTTATTTGAAGATGGAAGTTACATACATTAAATTATTTAGAAAAATTAATCATTGAAAACATTTTGGTTTTAACCAGAAACTAAAGATTTAGATTTACAAATGCAAAGTTTTTTTCATAAAGTTGACATAATAAGTTCGGCCACTACTGTATTCGATCACTAAAGATACTAATATTTTTTTTTATGAAAATGTTTTTTTTTAAAAAAAGTAACCAAAATTATGAATGAAAGCATACAGCAACAAACATAAGTAAAAGTAGAATTATTTTACAACGTAAAAGAGAAAAAAAAGTTGCTCTCGTTTACATTTTCATAAGAAAAGAAATAGGTAATCAGAAACAAAAACAATTTGCTTTGTATGTTAATAACATTGGTTTAACAGGTTACGAGATACAGCTCCAACAACAAAACATCAGGCCTGCTGTCGTGTCTAGGAGTAAGAGTGAGTAACAAAAATTCTATTATATTTTATCGTTTACGCTTTCTTTAATACTCTCAGTTTTTGTTTCTTAAAAACCTAAAACACAAAAAGTGAGATATGTAAACAAATGAAAGAATTGCATATATCAAGTTGCATAGATATGCAGAGCTTAAATTTTTGTTTTCTTCTTTTGGTCTATTTGACATTTGATATTGCATAGAGTTAGTTATAATATAGTTAGTCACTAGATATGCACAAATTTTAAAACTTCAAACTTGATGAATGCTTAATATGTAGCAATAAGCATTCGATTATTTTCTATATTTCTATTATTGTTTTATATTTAATATCTATCTGAACTCGATCATGTTAAAACATTGTTGAAAATTATCGATAGCATAAAAATTAATTTTTGTAAGAGTATCTTTCATTGCTAAGGCTCGATGTGAACAATATTCTTAAGCATTTTTTTTCCTCTCTTTATTTAAATAAAATGTTATAACGTTTAAAAATGACATCTTTGTAAGTCTAATTATTTAAGCACGAAGGCGAAGTAGGTTGAAGGCAAAGTGGGCTAGCATACTAAGATCCCTATCATGTTAGCAGGTTGGGTGGGTAAAGAGGTTGGAACTAATACCATCTAGTGTTCCTCCAGTTAGGTTATTTAAACGCCCCGGCATCCCCAATTAGTTTCAATAGATTTAATTTTGTTCTGTAATCGATAATCATTGGCTTCTGATCGTGAATGTTTGTTTAATTTCTGGTTTTTTGGTTATAATATCTTACCCTTCACACAATTTTTAATTTATGTAGCTTGTCGTCCATATCCACAGACCAAGTACCCCCCCCATTTTCCCTGAGCTACGACCGACAAAAACTAGGTGTGAAGAACCGGTCCTAGGGATGTGGGCCTCGAAGAGGCAGATTTCGTTACAAAAAGGATTTTGCAAAGTTCTGGACTTTTAAAGTTGTTATTTTTATTTTTTCCATTTTTTGGCTTTGTTGGCCATTTAAATACAAAAAAGGTCTTATTAACATACCCTTTAATAACTTTTTTTTGCAATTCTCGTAAAATTTCCTTTAATTCGGTAGTATATTTGTCATATCAGCTTTGTAGTTTAAAGCCGAAAAAAAAAAAATACTTTTCCACGTAACACACGGGGTACTCGCATGCGTTGCGCTGCATATGATGTGCGCGCTATACGCGGTGCCCTTTAACCTTGAAACGGATTTTTACTGACCTCAATTCAAAAAACTTGTGTGACAAATGTACTACCGAATTAAAAGAAATTTAACAAGAATTCCATAAAAATTATAAAAAGGTATGTTAATAGGAGTTTTTTCGTACTAAAATGGCCACCAATATAAAAAAAATAGAAAAAATTAAATTCTCAACTTTAAGCGTCCGAAATTTGCGAAATCCTTTCGAACCCTATGAAACAACTACACTCTAAAAAAGTTCATACGCTTAGCAAAATTTTTCTAGTAAAAAAGTTTTCTCTAAAACGCTTGGGTGTGTCCCAATAATTTTTTATTTTTTTTTCTAAAATTAGTCGAAAATCAGTTTTAACACTGTAACTTCTCAGTGCTACAATTTAGACCCCTCACACATGCTAAATTTTTTGTTAGTCTAGGCCTACTCTGCCACCTCGCAGAAGTTTCGTAACCTTATGCGATGCACCCTATAATTTATAATTTTTTGTGTTTGACCTTTACATTAAGGTAAATATCATAAAAATATATATGTCACCATTTTGACTTTAAACTTCTAGTAAAAATATTTATTGGACAAACATTTGCTTAATATACAATCATCATATGGGCCAGTAGTGCAGAGGATATGTTTCTATCTATCACACGGGCGGACCATGGTTCGAATCCTAGTATAGTCAGTTCGTTTTTTTTTTTTTTTTTTTTTTGTTTGAACTCTTTACAGTAAGGTAAATAACACTTTAATTTTTTCAAAGAAATTACTAGACAGTAAGGTCAAATTTACATCAGTGGTGAGATATCACTGTTTTGACTTGATATTCTGGTAAAATTTATTAGAAATAAAGTTGTAAGTACTATTTTTTTTTTCTCCATGTGGATCTTTCATCATTGGTCTATTAGAATGCGTGTTAGTTCCTATTACATTAGAGTGCCCTTAAGATTTGTATTTATAACCACAAGAAAACATTCTCAAAAATCAATTTTCATTAATTGGTCATAATCTCGTGAAGACCAAAAACTAAACTCCTTTATCACCTACGAAACCACACACGAAGGTCGATTTACAAATGCAAATCGAGCAAATAATTTGACCATTTATAAAAAGCCACTACCTACATAATCCACAAGGAATAAAGAAAAACAAAAAAATATGAGAAGCTGCCATATCAAGCAAACATCTGCGTATCATCAAATTACCTGTAATGCGAATTTTTTTCATTCATTTAATCATTTTTTTTTTTTCCAACTTTTTTCTTTCAATTTATGTAGGGCTGCCGCCGCCAACACCAACCAACATTATACCAAAATGCAGAACAGCCGGCGGGCAGCTTGTCCAAAGCGACTGAGAGACAGACAGACGGACGATCATCGTTGTGCATCTTGCTAATCGCTTTTTTATCACCTCAACTTGACAACTGGCCACAGCAAGCAAGCGACCGTAAGGCAAAAGTGAAAGAAAAAGGATCATTGTGTGTCAAAAATCCATACGGAAAATGAGAGGAGCAACAGCAACATGATCAATTTACATTTTTAGAGCATATGAATTGCAAAGCGGGGGGAACAACATATCCCTTCGACATGCTGCTGCTGTTGAATATCAAATTTGTTTGCTGCTGCTCGGTTTGCTTTGGTTTTTGAGGCACGTAGAGTGAAATTTGATCCTTTGATCGCGTGGCTACTGGCAGAGCGAAGTAGCCACCGCCGCCACACATATTCTTCACGTACTTGTGCAGATTTTGTGCGTTCATTGTCCGTCCTTTTGTGCTGACGTCTGACACTTCGTCTGGTATAGTCCGGTGGTAGCGGCGCTTCTTCTTTTGGGCGATTATCACATTGGGAGCAGGTGTGATATCTGTTGAAGTCATTCAATGTAAACTGATCACTAACGGAGTGCCACACACATTGCTGGATGTTGCAGACGACGAAGAAGTCAGTCAATCGATTGTGTGGACTTTTTTCGCCAATGCCACCCAAAGTGTAGATTTTTTCGGCGTTTTTTTGCATCTTTAAATTGCATTTAATGCAACAGTTTTTCACGACTCCTCTCAGTTTAAGCAGCAGCATAAAATTCATCTTTTTTTTTGATCCGCTCATGCCATTGGCACAGCTGTCAACACTATTTATGCCGTTACTATTGATTTATTTATTTTTTTTTATTTTTTTTTTTTTCAGCACCAGGTGGAATATCCTTTTTTCCACCTTTTAACAAAAGATGCTTTGTACGCGCATCAACTCGTATGCTGCATTTGTATGTCATTTAACGGGATTAATATCATTTTTACACTCGTCGTTGTAGTAGTGAGTGGTGCATGTGTTAAGGGATCCAAATATCTATAGCACACACATAAAAGGGTACTATGCATTGGTATTGCACTTCTGCTAACGTATGCGCATTTTCAGCAGCACCAACGTTATTATCCTTTAAGCTGGCTGCATTCAACACACGTGCCAATGAAGCAGCGCATTGAAACGGCGGCATTCAATGGAACTACACATGTGACACGCAATGCAGTGCAGTGCATTCAATCGTGGAAAATGTTTTTCTTTTCATCTGCCTGCACCCCCCATTCAAGAGAGATGAATTTAATAAACTGTTGCTTGCGTACGATACGAGAGAGCGTATTTCAGTCATTTATGTCACACAAATAGTTCATCACACCTGAGCTTTTGTATATCACTTATATCGACACATTTGGGAATAAAATTTTATATTTCATTTAAGGTAGAAGATTTATATTCTGTAACAATGATACAATCCATTTGCTGAATTAAAATATTTTCAACCCATGCAAACATTTGATTTCATTACATCATCATACGTGTTCTTTGGTATATTCTAAGTAATTTTTACGTTATACACTTTTTTCGTTAGATGCCTTGCTTTTGAGTAAAAACAGTTTTTCCGACCGCATGAACAAAGTTTCCATGTTCGATTAGCCATAATTCGGTCAATTTTCAACATAAGAAATAAAGCATTTCAAAGAAAATTTTATCTCCTTTCTTCATATTTGGGTATATTTTCATCTACATACCTCTGACCCAAAAAAAGTTATAGACAAAAGAGTAAAACAACACAAGAATTCGAAATTTTTACGTTTTTATACCCTACACCCAGGTTACATTCACTTTGTCTTTCCGTTTGTAACGCAGAGAAGGAGGCGTGGCAGCTACAGAAAAGTATATATATTCTAGATCAGCGTCACCTCCTGAGTCTATATAGCCATGTCCGTCTGTCTGTCTGGCAGGCTGGGTGTGCGTTGATATACATTTTTTGGGAAAACTGGGCAAGATAATTCAATGAAATTCAATTGTTGCCTTTATCGTCAAAGTTAGCTCGTGGGACTAAAAATAAGCGAAATCGGTTAATGGATACGCATACCGCCCATACGCCCATATGGTAACTCCCATAGAAGCAAATTTATTTAATGTTTGGCCAGGCCAAAGGTTACACCCTTACTACTTAGTTTTTTTTTTTTTTTTTTGTTTTATATAGAAAACTAGAAAAGCGGCTTAGTCGAAGGGGTCATCTGATTGGATTTTCTGGACAATGGGAAAATTATCACAAAGGCCTATAGAATCACCCTCTATTTTCAGTTTTTGTCGTAATTTTTGTGTCATTATTCTACCCTTTAAGAACACTGTGTTTGTCTAATGCCAACATTTTGTAGAAGATAAAAAAACAAAATCTTGAACGGTTCACAAGATATGGCGGAAGAGCTTTAAAAATCCAGTTTGAACCCTATTTATATAGTGACACAAAATCCGACCTGGAGCCAAACCTTATGAACTTACAGGAACAGCAATCAAAAAGTTGTTTCGAATCGATGACCATAATAATGTTTTACAGTGTTATCATTTCTAGATTTATTAAATGTTATTTGGAAAATTCAAGCAGATTCCGGTATCGAGATATTGTATTCCTAAGAATGGTCTTTGGTCCCTTTCTTTTAATAAAATAATTTTTTCAAAAATTTCGAAGAGAAGCAACAATACAGTAACGAGAAAAGTGATTTTTAATGTTACTTTTAATACTGATTCCGAATCTATTGCCTCTGTATTTTGGGAAATCCTTAGCTTACAGAGCAACTTCCGAGATTTTGAGGTTATATACAGTAACAAAAAAATTTATATAAAATTATCACGGATTCAAAACAAAATGGTATGAGATGCGATCATTTTAAAATGACAAAAAATCGTGCATAAAATTTTGGCAGGTTAGAATATCTCAAAAACCATATGTGAAGAGCAATTCTGCGGCTGGATTCAGACTAAGAATCTACAAGATCATTGTAAATGGCTATTTGTTCCTTCATATCTTAAATTTTTTTAGGTTTTCGGCCAATTATAAAAATAGGAAATGACGTTAGGAATATTTTTCTAAGCTCAGCTTTTTTAAGCTTAAAAACAAGAAAGGCAAAACCACCAGGTCAAAACAACTGGTTTCGGAAAAACTTAAAAATACGTCAAATCAATTAAAGTACTATGACAAAAAGTTTCGGCGCAATCGGTGAAGGTTGAATCAAAAGTTGGTTCATTTTCACTTGGAATTTGTCAGATGTTTAAAATTTTCAAAACAAAACTTTTGATGGAAAAATTTTTCTAAAGGCCTTAGAAGAAAATAAGCTGATGCTGCAAACAAAGAAAAAATAAAAAAAAAAGCGTTTCGCTAAAAAACAAATACGGGAAGCTTTGGATTAAGTTGCTCTAACAGTATTCTCCAATTCATTAACCCTAAAGTTTTAATAAAGCCATCAATAACATTTGATACATAAATGAACAAATTCTCATTCAATACCATATTTAAAATGAAATATTTTATTTAATTCAAATAAAACTCCCACAAAACTCTCCAAAAATAAAAATATTTGAACGCATAAAGCCCAATTTATACAAAATACATATGTATGTAAAGAAGAAGAAGAAGTTGTTAGAAACATAAAACAAACTGTTTAGCCGTTGTGTCGATACCAATCAACTGACAGCAAATGGTGTTAAAAAATATCTTTCATGCTTCTTCTGCTGCTTCTCATCTCACCTCGTGGCTATGCCATATACGTAGAATCAATAGTAAATAACAGATTCATTGACCTCTGGGCAGTGGCGCCAATATGCGCGCATCTTCACTTTTAATTCATACACCAGCAGCACCACATCCTGAGGTGTTGAAAATCTCGTTGTTGTTGATGATGGCATTGCAGTGCAGTGAATGGGGTTGTAGCCCCGTATGTAGCTGGGTGTAAGTGTAATCTAATTAATACCATTGTATTGACAAATGCATTGTTAGATAAATATTTTATCAAATATTTATTATTCATCGAATGTATTCATAATGTTTTGCTAATGATTAGTGCCGAAAACAGACAACATTATTTGCATTCCATATATCTGAAGAAAATGTTCACATTGTTTGGATTGCCTGTGGAGTTATTGTTGCAAATTGGTATGGTTGGTATTGTGCATCTGGTAGATATTTAGATAAAATGAATCCTTGACATAATAATTGCGATAACAATAGTTAATGTAAATAAGCTAGCATGTGCACAATAGTGATATTGAGATATTTAGATGAAATGTTGCTTTGTGGTAAATACTTCCAGGAAGTTTGCAGCACAAGCGGAAAATCCCTAAATCGAATACATGTAGAGAACATAATACCGAACGTTTACTAAGTCACTAATTAATTAATGAAACTAATCGTAGAGATTACAAAAAGAAAGTTGTACACGGAGAAAAAAAAAGTACTCGCTACTTTATTTCTCATAAATTTTATCAGAATTTCAAGTCAGAATACCGAAATAAATTTCACCTTACTGTTTTAGTCAATTCAGAGTGTGTGTTCAAACAAAAAAAAAAAAACAAAAAAAAACAAAAAAAAAAAAAAATTAGCTGGCCGGCGCCGGGGTACGAACCCTGGCCCTTCCGTATGATAGTCAGATACATATCCTCTGCGCTGCTTACGCATGTGATGTAGAAGCAAAAAGTTTGTATACAAAGAAAATGTCTGTCCAAAAATAGAAATTTTTACTAAAATTATAAAAGTCAAAATTATTTTATATTTTTATGATATTTACCTTACTCGAGTGGGGTGACAATTATGACACTCATTTTTGTGCGTGAAAAAAATAAAGTTATTTTGACTAGAATTATAAATTCAAAATGGTCATACATTTTTTTACTTTACATAAAGTCAAATGTAGGAAATTTTTAGTAAATATTCCTTTATTATTTAACTACATTTTGTTTGTAAACATGACGTTAGGGATCCATCAAATAGTTCTTACGTAAGGTAAATTATACTTGAAATTTAGTGTTGATTACTTTAATTTTTCGAATAGCCGAGTGGATTAAAAATTATGATGCGTATTTTTCTCCGTGTAGCTGCAGAGATTTAAAGTGTGAACAATTTCAATTGCGTGGCATTTTTCTGAATTTTTAACTGATGCATAGTATTCATACGCGGCACCTATTTGCAAAATTACATAAAAATGGCTTATATAGTTCGCAAAATATCCAATCTAAAATTATCCATCGAAAAATCAAAAATGATCTATGCAGAGTAAAGAGATACCCTTAATAGAATGGCTAATACTTAACTCGGAAGGAAAGAATCCAATTGAAAAATAGTAAAAGTGAGCCTTGTCTATAACATGGCCAGTCTACCAAAGTAACTTATCGAACTCTATGTTGCACTTGGATAGCTATCCGACTTAATATTGTACAATGCAATGCTTATGATAATGAACTAGGTTGACCTATTGACAATCATCACCAACTTAACAATCGCCATATCACAAAAAAAAAAAAACATTAGAAAACCTCATGAAAAATAAATGTCACTGCAACAAAGTTCTACAATTTATGTCATTTTAATGTTACACAATTGGAAAATTGCAAACTTACAATAATGATGAGCAGCAACAACAGCAAAAAAAAAAATATACAGAAAATTGTTTGCAAGGACATGCATATACGTATAAACAGGACGAAACAGAATGAACGTTTCAGCCATAATCATAAATAGGCGATGAATGCATTGCGGTAAATGTTGAAAATGTTGCTGTTGATGATGCAAACAACTATCAACATCATTCTGTGCGGATGACAATGAATATGTGCTGCTGTGATGTTTTTGTTGTTGCTATTGCTGTTGTCAATGCTGTTGTTGTTTTAATGTTGCCAGCAGCAATGCATTTCGAATTTATAATCAACACACGTAAGCGGATAAAGCCGATGATGAGTTGTGTCACATTTTAGCTAAAAAGTGTTGTGCAAAATCATGTGAATTTGTAAAATGTTTATTAAGAATAAATGCGGATCAATTTATTCTTTAAGATTGAGCAACATTTTGAAATCTATACAAGCATATAGATGAGGAAATATAAGTATAAATTGCTTGGAAAATACCACTGTTATTCTATCTAAGCAGCTTCCGTAATATATTTTTTGAGCTATCAATCATATTATAAGCTATTGTAAAGATATAGTATCCAAAATTAATCAAAAATATGAGCATTTGAATAAAACATCAACAGCACAACACTGATTTTCATTTGTGCGAATTGCGCATATGTAACTAAGAGTTTTTAAAAAAAATATGAATTCATTTTGTCTGCTTATAGTCCAGTGAATAAAGGATTCAACTTGCCAATTAAAGTTAGAAAACGAAATTTTGCACAAATCTTTGTTTTAAGATTCTAAAGAGTTGATACGTATAAAGTCGTGTTAGAATGAAAAGATAACTAAGGTCAAAGATCACAGAAAACAGTTATTTTTAAATATAATGCGAACGGTTTATTTAAAAGAAAAATTTTACTCAATAATTTTGTGGCTTTAGAACTTTAATATGAAAATCCTGCAGGCGAACGAACTAGTTTAAGAGTAGTTCATCAACTAGTCCTTTATCAACCAGTACTAGTCCGACTTCAACCATTTTTACATCCAAGCGACTGTTCTTTTTTGTGTGTTGATGTCCGACGAAATTTCAACTGACCCCTTTTGCATTACTTTTACACCAGTCTGGGACTAGTTGTAGTGTGAAGTAGTCTTTTAACAACTAGGCATTAACCAGTACTTTTGTATGTAGCCAACCCATAGTAATATTTTTTTTGGATTTGAGTTTATATTTTCTTAAAATAAATTAAAAACACAAATTATTCAAAAGCAAAAACGAAATTTGTGTTTTGTTTTTGTTACGATAAAAATTTATTTGCCCAAACAAACTAAAAACTGATATCAAACTGGCCCCACTTAATCCCTTTTTTACTAGTTTTGGGCTAGTACTAACCGTGAACTAGTATTTTTTATAGTCTCATAGTTTTACTGCAAGGAAATTTAAAAAAAAAAAAAAATTTCAGAGTAGAGTAGAACGGGGTAATGTCGTGCAGGGGGTAATGTCGTGCACTGGCTGTTTTAGCCCAAAGAATTGAATGATTTACCAACTGTTTATAAGGTAGGGACCTGCTGACCTACTGAGCTTATGCATATAATACTAGCAATTTTCACCAGTTCGTCTCTACAGAGTAACCTTTTTTTCAAAACGCACGCTTTCGGGACGATAAAAGTGTTTTTTCATCGGGTCAGAAAAATAATTTAACTTGTGGGAAGATATACCAGGTAAGTGTTTTCTGAAACGAAATATCCTGCCAAAGAAAAGAAGTATTTGATTTCTAAAAAAATGTTGGGCTTCACCGAGTTATCGAAGTTGACCTTTAAAACGACCATTGGGGTAATGTCGTGCACATTCACTTACACAAACACAATTTCTCGCTACACAAATGTTGTTACACACGGATGTAACCAATGAAATGATCTTTCGACTGGATGCTTACTCGTTGCATTCGCTTGAGATGTACGGCACTACGAGCATGTCAAAGTTGAGTGCACGACATTGCCCCGTTCTACTCTACCCCACGGTGCTTGTGGGAGAATTTAAATAAAATTTTGATGTACCTCGGATTTTTTTGTAAATTCTTATTAAAGATGTCAATAGAAGTTATTCTATGCAAAAAATAAAATTATAGAGGTGGCGCTTTTTTAAAGATAATCCCTTTTCCAATTGGGGCATTTTCCCATACAAAAAAAAAAATTTTTTTTTTTTAACTACATTAAACAAAAATCAAAATAATCACATTCTATGTGTTTTGCGATGCTTCACGCGAATCTGACCTCAGAATCGCTCTATCGTGTATAGTTTTTGAGATATTCTAATCTAAAAGCCGAAAAAAGTCGTTTTTTGCCATGTTTTGAAGCTATATAACTATGTAACATATCATTTATTCGTTAAATGTGGTTAAAATACTTGAAAGTCATGATCTTTCCTTTAAAATCTTATTTAAATTATGTTTATATCTTCATGCTTCTAAGAGATATCGTAGACCGAAATATTGGCTAAACGGGTTTTTTGCACTTTTGTGTCTTTTTAGGTTAGAATATCTTTGAGGAAAACAAAGATATCAACATAATTTAAATTAGGTTTTAAAGGCAAAGATTAGGACTTTAAAGTTGCTTACCAGACTTAACGAAACTAAAATTTCTTTCACATTTTAAGCATGTTTAACGAACGACTTTTTTCGGCTTTTAGATTAGAATATCTCAAAAACTATACACGATAGAGCGATTCTGAGGTCAGATTCGCGTGAAGCATCGCAAAACACATCGAATGTGATTATTTTGATTTTTGTTTAATGTAGTTAAAAAAAAAAATTTAATTTTTTTGTATGGGAAAATGCCCCAATTGGAAAAGTGATTATCTTTAAAAAAGCGCCACCTCTATAATTTTATTTTTTGCATAGAATAACTTCTATTGACATCTTTAATAAGAATTTACAAAAAAATCCGAGGTACATCAAAATTTTATTTAAATTCTCCCACAAGCACCGTGACCCAACATATTATGTACTTCACACTTGTATAATAATGAATAAATACATTATAATGCTAAATCTCCTCTAATAGAACCACTACCTATCATTTCTCACACATTTTGGTACCTTTACTATACTCGAAAAACAATGCACAACATTACCCCACAAATTTTGAGGGGGGTAATGTCGTGCACATTTTTTTTTTCTTCCCTTACACAAACACAATTTCTCGCTACACAAATGTTGTTACACATGGATGTAACCAACGAAATTATCTTTCGATCGGATGCTTACTCGTCGCATTCGCTTGAGATGTACGGCTTTACGAGCATGTCAAAGTTGAGTGCACGACATTGCCCCGTTCTACTCTACTCATCGTCTCGGAGATACCCCAATTTAAAAAGTTCAAGAATTTGATTAAACTCAAAAATTAAGAGATACTGCGTGTGTGACATAATATGAAAAACAAAAGAACTAGCAAAATTGAAGAATCCAACCCAATAAAGTTGAGAAATATCGTCGTTGAGCATTATTTCATCTTTGTGTGGATAAAGTTACTAGAATCATCGAGAAAATTCTTAACATAAAATTTGCACATATGAAACGGGAGATGCCTTTTGAGTTTCCTCGTTAGAAAATTCATAACTTTTGGACGGATCAAAATAACTGGGATTTTATTATATTTCTATAACACTCAGCAACATTTTTGAAGATATCTGAATTAAGCAGACCAACTTCAAACAAACTGCATATGAAGTAAGTAGACCAACTTAAGTTTTTTAAAATTTTCGAAAAAATTTTGATGGTGGAAATTAACAGAGAAAAGAAAAAAATTTATCGCTCTCATAGTTTCTTAGATAAGGCGTGAAAATAGCAGACCAACAACGAAAATATGGTCTGCTATTTTATATGAAGTTAGCTCAGAAACTATGAGCGGTAAATTTTTTTCTTTTCACGGTTAATTATCGGTTAATTTACGGAAATTTCCCCCATCAAAATTTTTTCGAAAATTTTAAACTTAAGTTGGTCTGATTACTTCATATGAAGTTATTTATTTATTTATTTATTTATTTTTATTTATTTATTTATTTACGGCTTATATGAGCCTAATTTTATGCGTTTATAATAAATAGCTTATCTCACTAAAATACATTTATAATAAATAGATTCTAATAAATAGCTTTTAAAATAATTTAGAACAAAAACATATTTAAAACAATGATAACAAAAACAGAATCAGAAAATTACAAATTTTGCCTATCTTATTCCTAATGTCAAAACATATTCATACAATTTTCTTTTGAAGTCCCTAAAATTACAATTTTTAATATCTTCGGGTAGTTCGTTATATTTTTTTAACCCTTTATAGAATAAATTATTTTTATCTGCCTCAGTCTTATAAAGTCCTAATTTAAAATCATTATTGCCTCTCGTGTTAATATTATGTAATTCATTATTGTACCGAATTTGTACACTAAGGTATTGTGGAAGAAGACCATTCTTAATTTTATTTATAAATTTCATAGTATGAAAAAATATGAGCTGTTTAACGCTTAACCAATTAAGGCTGTTTAACATTTGTTTTATGGAAGTGTCATATCTCTTATTTAATATAAAACGCATAGCTTTATTTTGCATCTTTTGTAATTTCTCAATTTGCGAGTCTTTCATGATGAAAAAGATTGTGGGACAATAAATAAAATGCGGCTCTATTATGGATCTATAAACAATTTTTTTATAGTTTCTACTTAAGAGTTTGCAAGATCTTTTCATAAACCATAACTTTTTTGCTACTTTATTAATAGTATAAGTGATGTGGTCATCAAACTTTAGTTTGCTGTCTATCTGAATGCCAAGGTATTTAATTTTTTCAACTTTTTCAATTTCTGTATCGTTAATTTTAAGGCTCATTGTATTTATATTTACTCTTCTAGATATAACCATGTACTTTGTTTTACCAATATTAAGCTTTAGTTTATTGGCGCATAGCCAGTTATATAAAGCATCTAAATCCGATTGCATTTTTACTTTCAGTTCATCTAAATTTTTACCGCTTATCATAATCAAAGCATCATCGGCAAAAAGTTTTATTTTACAAAATTTTAATACTGATGGAATATCATTAATATATAAATTAAACAGTACCGGAGCCAAAACAGAACCTTGCGGCAGTCCAATGTTGACTTCGACTACATCTGATAAAACTGAACCGACTACCGTGCGTTGTTTCCGATCAGACAAAAAGTTTTTGAACCATTCAAACTCAGTATTTTTAACACCAATTGCTTGCAGTTTTTGCAGTAATATATTTCTGTCAATGGTTTCAAACGCTCTTTTCAGATCAATGAATACACAAATTATTGAATTTTTTTCATTAAGCTCGTCTTTAAAATTAGATAAAACCAAGTTAAGGGCAGTTTCACACGAATGGTTTTGACGAAAACCCGACTGTTGATGTATTATTAATTCATTGCAGTCTAAGTACTTAACGAACTGGTTTTTGACTACCGATTCAAGAATTTTTTCATCAGAAGGAAGTGTATTGATGGGCCTAATTTCTTCAGGTTTTACCGTGTTTTTTATTTTTTCTACTGGTATAATTACCGCTGTTTTCCAAGTGTTTGGAACTATTCCTTTCCTTAAGCTTTCATTAACTATTTGAGAATAAAAGAATCCTAAATATGGCATCGAATCTTTAAGAACACCTTCTGAGAATAAATTCTTCCCTCCTATCTTATTTTTAAATTTTTTTACCATTTGTTCTATTTCCTCAGGGGTCACACTTTGAAAATGAAATTCTTTATATGTGGTACAAAACATATTTACATCAACTGGAATTTCTTCGATGTTATTTCTAATTTCCTCAATACTATCAATAAAATATTTATTTAAAGGCTCAGCAATCTCATTGTTTTCATAGACTTGACCATTAATAACTACCTTTTTTATGGAAGAGTTTGCATTTTCCATACATATAGCACTTTTTAAATATTTCCACATCATTTTACCGTCGTGACTGTGATTGTCTATCTTACTCTCCATGTATTTAACCTTTTTCATCTTGATAAGTTTTTTATAATTTGCTTTGACTATAAAGTATTCTTCCCATTGTCCTGTAGTCTGTCAGTTATCATCAAAAAATTTTAAGAAAACTAAAGTTGGTCTGCTAACGTCATATATCGCTATATCTCATTAACTATGAAAGCTGTAAATTTTTTCTTTTTACGGTTAAATTTCGGTTAATTTACGGGAAATTCCCCCATCAACAACATTTTTTTTTTTTTTAATTCTTAAGTTGGTCTGCTTACTTTAGATACCTCATTTTTGAGGTCATCGAGTCCAAACAACTTTTTGATTGCTTTTCCTGAAAGTTCATAATGATATCTCAGAAACTATGCAAGCTATTTGGATGAATATTGGTGGATAGATGGCGAACATAAATACCATACACTGGCCGAAATGTAGACGATATCAGTCGTTAATATATGGACGTGATACTTATCTGATATCATATGCTTTTCGACCAGTCTACGGTTTTTATGTTCGCCGTCTATCCAACAATATTCATCAGAATAGCTCGTATAGCTTTTGAGATATGTATTAAATCTCAAATCATGAAACCATCAATCCTTTGTATGGCGTTGAAAAAACCATTTTTTGTAATGTTTTGTAAGTTGTAAAGTAATAAGCCAACCAAAAAATGATTTAAGTGTGACTTGGTAAAAATGATTTTGGCTAACTAAACCCATTGACAAAATTTGAGAAGATATTCGTAGATGTGGAGGCACGACACATTGCACCTGAAGCATCATTAAGTTCATCTAAAATGGCAACGTATACTGAATATCTCCGAGTGTTTGTAATGTTATTCTGATGAAATATCACTTTGAATAAAAATCGTGGCTGATTTCTTTTTGAAAATATCCCGATTTTTTCAATTTGGTTTTTCAAATTAGGTTTTAAAGGGAAAGATTGGAATTTTCAAGTATTTGAGCCACATTTGACGAATAAATGATATGTTACATAGTTATATAGCTTCAAAAAATTACAAAAAATTACCTTTTTTGGTCTTTAGCTTACAATATCTCATAAACTAAACACGATAGAGCAATTCTGAGGTAGGATTCGCGTTTAGCATCGCAAAACACATCGATTGTGATTATTTTAATTTTTGTTTAATGTAGTTAAAAAAATTTTTTTTTTCTTTTTGTATGGGAAAATGCCCCAATTGGAAAAATCGAGATATTTTTAAAAAGAAATCACGTTGCCATTTTAGATGAACTTAATTATGCTTCAGGAGCAGTGTGACGAAATGGTATAAAGATGCACTCGAATGCAATTGACATGCTGTTAAGGGTTGTTCTATTTAGTCTTGCCTACAATCTTGTATGAACCGTTTTTCAAAATATGGAACGATTTGCTAGCTATGATCAAAAATTGTATAGGTAATTTTTCGGCATTTTTGTGGTTTTGTGAAATTTACTTCTACTGCGTCAAGAAGTCTTAAAGATATGATGAATAAGTTTTTAGTTCAATTTCTCAACTTAATTGGAAATGTCAGCCTTTATTTAACCCAATTTGACTGAAGTATTTGGGCTGCTTTTTGAAATTGTTTAGCACACATGCAAAAGTGTATATTTTTGCATGCGATTTTTGAAATAAATAAAAAAAAAAAAATAATCCAACCACTTGAGTGATTGATTTATTGATTGATTAAATAACCAACCGAATGTTATGTGAATATCGTGTATGTCAAATAAATCGGAAATAAACATCAATAACATTTTTTACTCCCATGCCCATGCTGACTACCTCTACCTACCACACAAAATGAAGACATAAAAAACGTTTTCGCTGATGATTTTGAAATTCACAAATTGAAAACTTTCAGCAAATGTGAATCATCCCCGTAGAACGCTCGTATTATGATAATAAAAATTTAAAAAATTATTTAACTGTGGCGCCACATTTTATTACGCTTATTATTCAGAAGAAAAACTATCATGACAGTTTAGTGGTATTGTCATCGTTATCATCATCGTCGTCGTGTGGTACGTATACGTACGGAAACGCGCGCTCTTGATCAGCAAATCTTTCATATTAGTAGCAATGAATTTTTAAGTTGCTGTAAACATTTTGATTATCACTGATGAGAAAATTGACGCCATTGTTTGTTCGCCGCCCCGTTGACAATTTAAAGCTTTTTTTTTTGTGTCAGGCGGACAGACAGATAGCAAGCAGCTTCTCTGAAAGGGATGAATATGATGCGTTATGGGTAGTATGTGGTTACGTCATGCTTTCGTTACATTGCAAATGTAAGTAAATTGAAAATTTTTAAATTTCCCGTACCGGATGTTTTCAATTTAGTTATTTTTCTTCATCGGTTTCTTTAACTGAATGATTGTTTCCATGGTTGAATTTCAATGAGCTGCAATTATCATTGTAAAATTGTCGGCGGTGATGACATTCAGCTTTAATTTGAGATATATTTTTGTTTGAAGTAAAAAAGTGGTTGTTTTGTAGTGCTTATTGGAAGCAAATTTTCAAAATATTTTCCTCAATGTACGAGTACTAAGTGTATTTCGTAGCTCTACAGGTGAAAAGTACTAAGCCAGTTTTTCAAGTTTTGAGATATTTGATGTCCAAAAAATTAAATTTTTTTTTTTTTTTGTATGGAAATCGTTGTTTTGTTTTTACTTTTATGATCAAAATAGCCACTTTTTAACAGAGATATGTGTGTTATCAAACAAAAAACTATAGTATTTTAGACCAGAAATACCAAATAACTCAAAACTCGGGAAAACTGACTTGGAACTTTTCACTTGTATAGGGAAGATGTATTGTTTCAAAACTATTCTTTTCCTACTAGCCCCCTAAAACTATGCAAAATCCTTTTTTTTTTTTTTGATTATTTGTATACTGTTTGATATAGCAAATGTTAAAAAAAAGAATATTGTATATTAGTTTTGAAACATCCTGTTCTTCATATTTTGTACTGAAGTTTTCGATTCGCCGTAACTTCTTCAATTTCAACAATTTGAGGGAACTTTGTAGAGATGAATTTTATGATTTTTTATGGGCTTTATGAAGCGCCTTTGACACCTTAGGTTGGTAGAAACTGAGATAATGAGTATAACTAGTCAAAACATTTGAGACAAATTCCTTCAATGAATGAAATATAGCCCACATCAAGACATTTACAACGATATACTATATTTGATGATCGTACAGCGGAGCAATAGGAAAAAATCAAGTAGCTTATTATTTATTGATACATTACACTATTGTTACACCATTATATATTATATTTTGGGAAAAAAGTTTTCTATAATCGATGTTACACGGTGTCCCAAAAGAAAGTTTTTTGTTTAGTGAACCAATCAACAAAAGTAAGCCATCGATCGAAAATTTGTTTATTACTTTGGAATTTATATCATCCAAATGTAAATCTTCGCGTGCACGGTACGTACTCATTTATTCGGAAACTAGAGAAGTTGCACTTCAATAGAGCACTTATGGGCTTACAAATGGAAAGCTTCGGCTCTTTACGAAAAGACTGGTTACAACTCTTCACGTTTTCTGCCGGCCGTTCTTGTTGTTTTTGTCGCCCCATTTTTGGTTATTGTAATGTTGTACAGATCTTCTCAAACTTTTCCACCTATTCTTGAGTAAGAAGTATGCTTGACGCCTTATTTATTATGTGGCGAAAGCCTGCAATATTCATCGAATCAGTCGAGAACACTTCATAGTAGCTAAATTTCCAAGAACCTTACTATCAACTGACATACTCTCGCACCTCTCGGATTCGAAGCTATAACCTTTCTTTTTAGAACACCCAGTAGCTGCAACTGTTTTATCGACATTTAAGTACGAGAAGAATGAGATTATAATAATTTGAGTATTTAACGATTGAGCTCAACATTTTATATCGATGGCAGAAGAAAGTGTACTGTTTATTGAATCATTGTCATGAGTGTCACGTTAAAACAATGGTAAGTATTTAATTTAAATTTCCAGTTTATATGAAATTTCCAATTTTTTCAATGCAATAAGCTATGATTATCTATATATATAATAATGAATGTTTGTATATCTGTGTGTGAAAATTTATATTTATAGGTTTTTTGGGTACGGCGCGTCTTTCTGCATCATTGGTTTTTTCGGTTTTTTTGTTTACCAAAGGGTCCCCCTAGGATGCCGGTACCAAAATTAATTTTTTTTTTTTTTTTTAATTTTCTACGCGTTTCATTTAAGTGTGAACAATTTTTTTTCACCCAAGGGTCCCCCTAGGATGTCGGAACCAAAAATTAAAAAAAAAAATATTTTTTGTTTTTTATACGCGTTTCATGACTTTTTACATTTTAGTTGAAAACATTTTTTTACACCCAAGAGTCCTCTCTTGGATGATTTCCAAAAATTATATATCGCTGAAAATATATATTTAATGGACATGGATGAGATTTGGTATATGTATACTATATACATATTAAGAGTTTTGGCACAAATAATGTCCAAAGGAAAAATATTCGGTACCACGTGCTTAAAAAATGTCATATCTCTGAAAGTGTTTAACCCACATACTTAGATGAGACAATCAACATTCTTTGGTGTAATTTAATTAGAGATGCCCCGCCCTTCATACAAGAGAAGGTATAGCAACGCACACCGGGGAATGCGAGTAAGTTATGATTATAATCAAAACATTTTCTTGCAAAAAATGGTCAATATTGAATGTCACAGTCATTAGTGTCACGTTAATACTTAAAAAAACAGAAGAAGGATGACATATACTTAGATAAACGTCTTTAACGGTGAGGGAAATGAAAAAAATGCACGACTCGGATAAAGTCAGGCAAGCAGGTGTAAAGGGCCAAAAACTTTTAGATTATTGTAGACGTCTTTTATGGACAAGCCTAGCTCAATTCCAAAAGTTTAAAATTGTACCTGACTTAAAGAAACATTAAGCCAAAAATCAACAAAAAGGTAATTTTTAACTTAAAATAGCACAATTTTTCTCAAGTTACAACTCAATTATCCTCGTTGATCCTTAATTTACTTAACATAGAGCAATTAAATATTACTCCAGATTGTTGGCAATTAATCATCTGCAAGATCAGATGATAACACAGCAAATTTAACTACAACAATTCAAGAACAAAAACAACAAAAAATACAAGAAAACAGGCACACCCAGACCAACAGGATCAACCGCACACATGGCCAGAAAAAAAAAAAAAAACACGGAAAAAACAAAAACATCACCACCAAGGCTGCTTAATTATCTTGGTGGAATCAAATGAAAGAACCGCCGTAACGCATCAACTCAATTAAAAACACGCTAACACACACACGCATCATACAACAGACACTCTGAAGGATTAAAAATTAACATATAATTATCGCTGTACCATGGCGCGCCTGCGCAAAAACACTTTTCACTTTTAAGTTGCCGTATATTTAGGGAAGTCCAAATGATTTGAGGTTTTTGTGTGTGCGGTGTGTGTTCAGTAGATGCCACTAAATCAAGCATAGCAAATCGATGGAGACAACTTCGATCTAAACCCAATTTAGGGCTAATTTAATTCGAGAAGACGAAGAAGTATGGGTAGAAGAAGTCGTTCAAAAAAACACCTTTAATGAGCGCGTACTGGCGTGCTCATTCACAGTCACACTTAAATAGCCATAGACACCAGAGTCGCCAAAGCAATGATGCCGTCCGTCGTCGTGTGAGCCAAGTGGTCGATCGATAATGAGCGCGCTCACCTTTTGAGCCGCCACGTCGCATGTGTTGCGTGTTGATTCTGACGATTCTGACCACCCGCATTTGTGTTTGTGTGTTACGATCCTGTTCAGCTGCGACGAGCATTGATGTAGTGCGCCATTAAAGTGGCGCTTAACTTGACAGCTTCAAGCCAAAGGCGACGATTTTTACAGGATAATTATGTGCTTATCTAGCAAGCAATGGGATTTATTTCTCAACTAATTTACCATGATTAATGTGGCGTTTTGTCGGCCAGTTTGTTTGTTGTGTTGAGTAAACGGTTTTTTGATTTTTAAGGAGATATGTAGTTGGTTGAGCTACTTACTAAGGATATGTTGGAAGTCTCACTAACAAAAAAAATTTCAGTATTGCAATTTCGGGCTTAATTTTGGCTAAGCTCACTTTCGTTTATATTCATTAGAGATTTATTACAACTTCACAAACAAGCGGTAGGATCCGCGTTATATTACTCAAGAGTTGTTTGCTAGACAGCTACAAATTAAAGCAAATCTTCATAAGCCTTAGCTATTAATATTAAATTTAAATTAAAACTTGACTCATCTACATAAAGGACCTATGTTGCTTTATGCTGCTTCAACAGGTAGTGTTTAACCACAAAATATTCACCAGCAGTACCTACGAGTAGTGTGGGAACCGAATTATTCAAATCAGACGCATTTCTGGCAGACGCGCACATATTTCTCTCATATGCATATTTATTGCATATTTTTTGTTGCGGTAACGCCCCCATATTCACAATGGAATTTCAATTTCATTTTACGTTTGAATGCTGCTGCTGCTGTCCTCGTATGTTTTTGTTGACTTCGGGATTTCGTTGCACATTGGATGGTGGTTTGGCCTCCATATTCCAACATGGCATACTCCTTGCAGCAGCCTGATTTCTGAAGTTAAAAGATTGCAAGTCTTTTCGCTGAAATAATTAAAATTTAAATGTTTTTTTTCGGATTTTTTTTTTAGTTTAGTTATCTACTGGATATTTTTAATATATTGAACTTCATTATGTCTGTGGCTTAGCCGCTTGTAGTCGAAGCGATATGGCGTTGAAGTTCCAGCGTGAACGAAAAAAATTTTATAAACATTTTTATTTCAAAAGATCTGAACTAATCACGAAGCTCTAATCCCTCTAAGTATCGCTCGCTGAAAATATCTTTGGACAATTTTTTTCGTTTTTTCAATCAAAACAAAATTTTAAACATACCTACAATGTATGTATGTATGTATGTATGTATATTTACAATAATTGATGTACATTCGTATAAGTTACGTGACACTTTTGACCGTAACACTTTACATACAACGTATAACTAAAACTGCAGATAACATTTAAGATTTAAAGAGCATCTGAAACCAATGAAATTTTCATATTGAGTGTAGACATAAGTATTTTCATTATAAACTCAACATTTTTACGATGTGACACTCATGACAATAATGTAATACTTAAATTTGGTAAATTTCAGTTAATACAAGCAAAAAGGTAGCATGACTCATTTTCATAATTTGTGGTCTGTGTGATCCATCATTAGCCTCCTGCCATGATGCAAATCATAATTCACCTTAAGAAATGATTTTTGTCTCGCAACAATGTTGATGATCAGAATAATGATTGTACTCAAATGACAACAAGAACAACAACATTAAAGCTGACACAAATTTTTATAACTGGAGTAGGGCAGGCAACCAACAACGACAACAACAAACATACAAAGAAAAACAAAACAACAACACCCACATAAAATTATTGTTGTTGGCGTTATTGTTGTACAAAAATTTAAAAAAAAAAAAACAACAACGTCACGTAGTAAAATTTATACGCTACGTTTTACGTAAACATAATTGAGTTACACGTTAACTACACGGAAAGAAACAAGAGCGCAAAACTACGAAAAATTTTCAGAGCAAAAAAACTATTTCATGTAAAATTTTTTCCAAAGAAAACTTAACACCACACAAAACGGTATTGAATCTTATTCCAAAGGACCAAATACCAAATATCAATAAATAACACAAACAACAATTATGACATAAAGGATACGTAAACGTTAAACACACAAACAAAACTGTCAACAAGTCTACTACGTACGAGGGCAACGATGGTGTAGCGGTCTAGCGATTGGACGCTGCGTTTGAGGGATTTGCTATGGCACAGGTTCAAATCCCAGCTCAACACAAAAATATCTTACTTGCAATTTTGTAATTATAATAAACTAAATAAAACAAATTATAATTACAACAACAACTAGTAAGGGTTTAACCTTTGGCCTGGCCAAACATTAAATACCGTACACTGCAGTATTTTGAAAATGTTGCTTATATGGGAGGTGCCACGCCCTCTTGGCCGAGTATACCCAGTTTTTGGTCAGAGCTTGCATTTATAGTCCTTGCTGTCTGAGTGAAATTTGGTTGGATTATCTCAAAAAACGTTTCCAGTATAGCGTTTTGAAGCTTTTGCTTATATGAGAGGTGCCATGCCTTTTTGTCCGAGTTTGCCTTATTTTAACTCTACTTAAACTTTGACAACGAAGGCAGTGTACAAAACTTCATTGAATTATCTTGCTCGGTTTTTGCAAAAAATTTATTTCCAGACACAGCCGCCAGCCAGCTAGGCTGACAGACGGGCATGGCTATATCGACTCAGGAGGTGACGTTGATCAAGAATATATATACTTTTCTATATCTGACACGCCTCCTTCTCTGTGCTACAAACGGATGGACAAAAGGAATACACCCAGGGTGTAGTGTATAAAAACTTGTTTTTTTTTTTTATCCAAAATAGGCCTTCAGTAGAACCAAAAGTGCTCCATTAGTTTTTCTCAGAATGATAAAAAAATTATTCAGATATTGTTTTTAAGAGCCCCCTTATCTTTTGACTTCCGTGATGATTTTATTTTGCTTCTTACAAAATTGACCCGGTCTAATACATATATTCGGTAAAATACGTGTGTTTTTATTTTTCATAGCCTATCACAAAAACACTGAGTATGAGACCTCAGGGCTATTTTTTTTTTTTTTTTTTTTTTTGTTTGGCACTGTGGAATTAAAGTCTTGACAAAAACATAAAATTGTAATTATAATCCAATTCGCTCCTAAAATTATGTATATTAAAATTAATTGAGTTTCTTTACAATTAGGGAGGAGCCCTTCCGATTAGTTTGCCACGGGCCTCACATGGTGTAGTGACGAAACTGATCATAAACAACCTGACTCTTCGTATAAGTTATAATTCATAATATCAAGAATTCTCTCCATGTACTTATACCAACAATTTGGAACATTTCTTTCGTACGTTGACCGGAATTATGCAAATTGAATTGAGTGCTGTATAGGTACTCATATTTGATGCTTTTGTTATGGTTTTTGTTGTTGTTGTTGTCACTTTTATTATTATTGCTAACCTTGACAGCGTAGCGTTCGAGCGTACGTCATTCATTCATCCGTCTGTGCAGATCGGGCTGCCCCAACACGTTGTTTATTCGTTGTGGTTTTGTTTGGAAAATCCGTCATGAATGCAACAGCAGCCGTAACAACGGCGATAACCCTGACACTGTCCGTTTGGACACACCCAGATAAAAATGAGTTTATGCTCAAGTTATTCAGACTGTTATGTGAACAACTAATGAACAATTATTTTATGCAGACTTAATTAAGTATTTAAATTATTCATTGATAGCGATAGACTCAGTTACTGTCTGAAAGCTAAGAAACTATATATTAGTGAATTACTTAGATCCTGTTTTATTGACAAAAAATTGTATATTGTACTTATGAAATCCGGATTAAAAGTTCAAGAGTATGAACGAACTTTATGTTGGATAGTTGAGCTTAGAAGAAAAAATTGAAACACAGGATGTTGGTTTAAGAATTTAAAGAGCATACTTTCAATATGACGATTAAAAATTTTTTAGTTATTCACTCTGCAATTCAGTAGCTAGACAACAGTCACATTCCAAAACTCAGATCATGCACTATGTACACTTGTGAATACACCAAAAATTTCCAATGAAATAATCTCACGTAATCGATTGAAACAGTTTTCTAACTGACTGCTGGCTGTTGTTGCTGCAAAAAAAAAACATGTTCACCATGAACTTGGCCAAACTGTCTTTGGGTCCAATGACTCGCCTCTGTGTCCCAAAAATAATATAAAACGAGAAACAACAAAGGAGCATAGCGCTCATACACAAGGCCACGCGGCCACTGATCGAACCGCTTGATCGCGACGGTACATTGAATTGCATGCAGCAGCAACAGCAGCAACATATGAGACACTACGTCTTTTGCGCTTTGGTGGCTGCTGCTGTTGGCTATAAGTCGCAATTAACTTGATTCCATGTGTTGGTCTTTTTTTTTTTTTTTTGGAGTTTTTATTTTGATGGCGAATGTTTTGGAAAAGAATATAAGCAAATAAAAAATAAACAAAAATATGTATCAAACTGTCATAACGGCGCTACAACAGACAACAAAAAGAAATATTAGAGCCTGCACTAGTACAATCATGTGGCTTTTGGGGTGGATCAAAAAATTAGAACAAACTAAGAAATTGAAATTAGCATTGGAACGCAAATGAGCTCGAACTGTAGAGGTTAAGCCAAATCATGTTAACTCTGTAAAAAATCGCCAATAAATGATTGAAAAAATATATACATACAACGATGTTCTAGAATTTCACAAACGAAATAAAACGATTTCATTGTAAATCAAAGGGACAAATATAAACAATTAAGGGTTAGACTGGTTTCAATTTGTCTAAAAAAAAAGAAAATTAACTTAGAATTGCGCTCCCATGGCACTAAAATGTTCTCTTTTATGCAAATACGCACTACGTAAAATTTGGTCCATTTCAGAGCAAATTTCAAAAACCGAAAAGTGGTACTGAATATCGAAAAAATTTTTGTTTTAAAATTTAAATTGTTAAACTTTTTATATGGATTTTGAATTAAAATTCATGTTTTATACATTTACTTTTTTAATTGTTCTCAAAATTTTTTGACTTCACCAACATTTTCAGATTTTTTCTATGTTCCTCCACATTTTCTAAATTAAGTGTTTCTCAACATTTTTCGACTTAATGAACATTTTCTTATTTTTCAATGTTTCTCAAAATTTTTTGACTTCACCAACATTTTCTGATTTTTTCAATGTTTCTCAACACTTCTCAACATTTTTCGACATTCATCAACATTTTCTTATTTTTCAAATTTTCCCCAAATTTTTTGACTTCACCGACATTTTCTGATTTTTTCAATGTTTCTCAACACTTCTCAACATTTTTCGACATTCATCATCATTTTATTTTTCAAATTTCCCCAAATTTTTTTGCTTCACCAAGATCTTCTTATTTTTTCAATGTTTCTCAACACTTTTCGACTTAATTAACATTCACCAACATTTTCTGATTTTTTTAATGTTTCTCAACATTTTTTAAGTTTTTGAGTGTTTCTCAACATTTTTTGACATTCATCAACATTTCCTTATTTTTCAATGTTTCTCAAAATTTTTTGATTTCACCAACATTTTCTGATTTTTTCAATGTTTCTCAACATTTTCTAAATTTTTGAGTGTTTCTCAACATTTTTCGACTTAATCAACATTTTCTTATTTATTCAAAGTTTCTCAAAATTTTTTGACTTCATCAAAATTTTCTGATTTTTTCAATGTTTCTCAACATTTTTCGACTTGATCAACATTTTTTTCATTTATTCAATATTTCTCAAAACTTTTTGACTTCACCAAATTAAGAAAAACAAACAAAATCGGCTTAAATTTTACTCTACTTGCAGGACTATCCTGTTAAAATTAGAAATATTCTGCCGAACACAGAATAAAAGGATACGTGGAGTATGATCTTACGGTTTTATAAATGTTGAAAGTATTTTTCTAATCATATTCAAAGTTTCTGCAATTTTTTATAACACCCTAAAAACCTTCCAGCATATGATATAAGTGTGACACAGGTAGAGAGTTCTGCACATTGTTAGTACGTACTGGATGCTAGACAACATTCTCATTTCAAATATTTTGCGCTGTGGCAGATGAGGAATGATCTGAATTGGATGAATTCCAATCGATCGTTCGTGTGGAACTTGCATTTGTAGCTGTTGTTAGTTCTCTACTGTGTTTGACTCTCTTTTACTGTTGTTCTTGCATGGACTTTTGTTTTGTCAGGCCAATACAAAAGAAGAAAAAATCGTTATAATTACAAAGTTTGTTTGGCGATCAAACCAGTCAGTCGGCTAGTCGTTTGACTAACAGACACCATCAAATTCACAATAATCTTTTTGTTGCTCGTTGGTCTTCCATAATTTTTAATGTGGCATTTAGGCAACTTCGATCGACGAAGGATCGATCGATGTATCGCGCAACAGCCGGTCGTTTTCGTTTCGGTTTTCAACAAAGAAATTCATTTGAGTTAACAACCTCTGTTCAAGTTTTTGCGTCTTTTTCTGCAATTTGAATTTTTTGGTTTTTTGCATTTTTTTGCATAACTTCAGCGGAAGAAGCGCCAAACAATGTTTTGCAAAATGCGATCAGTTGAAGAACAACCACATTGAGTCGAATTCTTAAGTATGCCAAAAAAGCTTCCAGAGAAATTGAATAAGAAAAAATTTTTGTAATAAATTTCAAGTCAGTCCAAACTACTAGAAGCTTTTATGAAGAAGATAGCAATATCACACCTAATGTCCATTTTTATGAATTTTCCAGGAATCGGAATTTAAACTTTAATTTCATAGGAAAAATATCTTACAAAATTTGCCTCTTGTCTGGCCAATTAGAATGCGTAGAAATATACAGTTTTTCCAGACCTTAGACTAGAGCTCCCTAGATGAAGAAAAAACCTCAATACGAAAAACATCGGACAAATCATTCTTACCATCTCTGCACAGATATCAAAACTTATCTTAATAAAAATTACCATAATTTCGATGCCTGAGGCAAAATGTAGAATGATTCATTTGTTCTACGAAAACTAGGTTGTAGGATGTTTCAAACTTATTTTGATAAAAAGTAGGTTTCTCCGAAGCTTTGTGTCAAAAAGGACGACGTTAAAGATTTTATATCGAAAAATAGTATGTCTTAACATTTTGGATGAAAACTAGGACGTTTCGATGCCTTGCATCAAAATTAAGTTGATTCATTATGAATTCATTCAGTATGAAAAATCCTACTTTTCGTCCACATTTTCAAACGTCCTAGTTTTCGTCAATTTTTATTAGGTCCTTGTTTTCGTGAGAGAAATGAAACATCCTACTTTCCGTCAAATGCATCGATTTAATAGACAAAATATTGATAAAATTTAAGATTTTTCAAACTTATCACTCTTTTATCACTATCAATCAATTCTGATTTATCATATTTACCCATGCATACATGCAAATACGAATTGCTACTGTTGCACTGAAGGATTTTAACTTCATTAATTTATCAATCACTCAAGCAGATTAGCATAATGAGTCCTTAGAATACCTATGTATGTATATGTACATATAATGAAAAGCATACATTAGCGCATTATCTTACATACAAGTAGAAGTGCATCATAATGCATACAGTATATTGCAAAATTGTTATTACAAGTTTATAAAAACCATTTTAGAACTCAAGTTAAACTCACCCACTGTGGGTGCGAATCTTTCTCAACATATTGGGAAATAGCTTTATAAATAAAACAGTAGTGGAAGCGATATTTCTTCTTCTTTTCAAAATATTGCAACAGAAAACTAGAACAATCTTAAAGTCTTGGTAGAAATACTTAATGGGCATAGCAAACTACATTAACAAAAAAAAAATCTCTAAAAATATAGGTAGAATTTACCAGCTTTGCCGTGAAGATGACAAAATCTTTTTTCCGATCTTATAGGCTATTGATTGTGTCCTGAAAAACATGGCAATAAGGAACTAAGACGTGGAGGGTGGAAATCGGTAAGGAGGAGGAGAGAACTTCACCCCTTACAGTTTTTTCAAAATATCTGGCGAAAGAAGTAAAATTTCGATTAACCTCAGAGAAAGTTTTTTGTGGAGAATTAAATTTCCCATTGAAATAGCTTATTTAAAAGTTTTAAAAAATTTCAAAATGTTGAAACCAAAAAAAAAAAAACTAAAATATCGAATTCTTTTGTTTTTTACCCTTTGGCCTGTAACTATTTTAGGATCAGAGGTAGGTAAAGACATAACCCAATATATAAAAGGTAACTAAAATTTCCTTCAAAATGCTTTGTTAAAAAAATTTCTTAGGTCAAAAACAGACCGAAATATAGCCACTCGAACATGGAAATTTTGCTTATGCGGTTGGAAAAAAAGGTTCTTGCTTAGAATTGTTTTCAATTCTTTTTTTTTTGACCAATTTTTAAAAAATTCTCAAAAATTCTGAAAAAAATTATATGTATTCTTTAAACAATACTAAGCATTTTTAGTGTTTCTTTTCGTAAGACTCCTTGATTTTGAGTAAAAAAAACGTTTTTCCGACCGCCTAAACAAAATTTTCATGTTTATAAATATATACTTAGGTCAATTTTTTAATAAAACATTTTTACGGATATTTTATCTTCTATTTTTTTGTATTGAGACTTGTCTTTACCAATCTCTGACCCCTAAAATATTATAGGCAAAAGGGTAAAAGAGCACAATTATTTTTTTATACCCTACACCCAGGGTATATTCACTTCGTCCTTCCGTTTGTAACGCAGAGAAGGAGGCGTGGTAGATATATAAAAGTATATATATTCTTGATCAGCATCACCTCGTGAGTCGATATAGCCATGTCCGTCTGTCTGGCTGGCTGGCTGGGTGGCTGGGTGTGTGTGGAAATACATTTTTTGTGAAAACTGAGCAACATAATTCAATGAAATTTGGTGCACAGCCTCCGTTGTAAAAGTTAGCTCGGGGGATTGAAAATGAGCGAAATCGGTCAACGGACACGCCTACCTACCGCCCATACAAAAAATATATTCAAAATGCAATAATAACAGCATTATTCGCAATAACAGAAGCAAAATATACATGAGCAAAAACTAGGCGAATTTGGACTAGAGAGCGTGGCACCTCCCATGTAAACAAAAGTTTCAAAATGTTATACGGAAGCGTTTTTTGAGATAACCCAACCAAATTACACTTAAACACTCGGATCTATAAATGCATGCTATACGCAAGATCTAGGTAAACTCGGACAAGAGGGCGTGGCACCTCCCATATAAGCAAATGTTTCAAAATTATATAATGAAAGTGTTTTTTGAGATAATCCAACCAAATTTCACTCAAACACCAAAAACATTAATTGTAAACTCTGAGCTTAAAGTAGGCGAAATAGAATTAGAGGGCGTGGCACCTCCCATACAAGCGAAAGTTTAAAAATGCTATACTGAAAGATTTTTTAAAGAAAACCTAACCGAATTTTACTCAAACATTCAAAACAATAAATGCAAGCTCTACGCAATATTAAGGTAAACTCGGAGGTGAGGGCGTGGCACTTCCCATATAAGCAATTTGTTCTTATACTCTCCTAATAATATACTTGAAATGCAGTGTAGCGTATTTAATTTTTGGCCAGGCCAAAGATACCACCCTTACTAGTTTTTTGTTAGTTACAACATTTTTAACATACGCAATTTTGTTTAAAAATTCTTTAAATAAGCTTTCGTTCGATATTTTGAAGAAAACTGTAAATAGTGTATTTCACCTCCCCCCCCCCCCCCTCTCCGATTATTTTATTTACATTGCTACACGGAGAAAAAAATAGTACTTGCTACTTTATTTCTTATAAATTTTACCAGAATTTCAAATCAGAATAGTGACGACTTCACACCGAAGTAAGATTCACCTTACCGTTTTAGTCAATTCAGAATGTATGTTTCCTAGTAATTTTTATGGAAAAATTGGCGTGATATTAACCTTACTGTACAGTTCAAACACCAAAAAAAAAAAACAAAAAAAATTAACTGACCGGCGCTGGATACTAACCCTGGCCCTTCCGTATTATAGTCAGATACATATCCTCTGGGCTGTTTACGCAACTGATGTAGAAGCAAAAAAATTTGTATATAAAGAAAATGTCTGTCCAAAAATAGAAATTGTTACTAAAATTACAAAAGTCAAAATGATTCTATATTCTTATGATCTTTACCTTACTCGAGTAAGGTGACAATCATGACACTCATTTTTGTCCGTGAAAAAAATAAAGTTATTTTGACTAGAATTATAAATTCAAAATGGTCATACAATTTTTTTCTGAAAGTATAAATTACTTTACATAAAGTCAAATGTAGGAAATTTGTAGTAAATATTCATTCCTTTATTATTTAACTACATTTTATTTGTAAATATGACGTTAGGGATCCATCAAATAGTTCTTACGTAAAGTAAATTATACTTGAAATTTAGTGTTGATTACTTTAATTTTTCGACAAGCCGAGTGGAGTAAAAATTATGATGCGTATTTTTCTCCGTGTATATTTATCATTTTAGTTTACTTTACATTTGTTTGTCTTTAACAACTTTTAGCTTTTAATTCTGTTCTTTTCATTGTCTTCTTATTTCACTTCTTTATTTGTCCGTCTTGCTATTTCGACTCTTCAACAACAACTGGTCAATTCAACTGTCGCTCGTTCGTTTATTCAAAGTCTTTTCATCATGTTTGTTTCGTTCAAGTCTCGTTCGTTTTGTCAGTGCTGCCAAGTCATCCGTTTAGCTCCGTTCACACATTCATATGGAAATAATTTGGGCGCTATTTCGTTTTTGTTTATGGGCGTTATTTCGAATTTTTTGGACGATGGGATTACAATTGAGATCAAAACGCCGCGGACTTCTTAGTTTTCAAAAATCTATCTATTTAAAATATGTATGTTCATATCCTGTCATCTAAATATGTTTATGAATTCTGATTTATTATTTTTAGTTTTTATTTTAATTTTAGCAATATACTTAACTGATAAGAAATCTATAAAATAACATTTCTGTACTGCTGTAAATCCTTACACATAGCTCTTACGCATGAGCTAATATTGCAATTTACTCAATATTAATACCACATTTAAGATTTATACCATTAGTTTATAGTCCTTTAAATAGTTATTAACACTGTTCAACTTAATGCTGTAAATTTCAAATTAATCAGAAGTTTAATTAAAATTGCATGACCAACACACACGATGAGTGTTGCATGGTGGTTTCAAACGGAAACGGAAATAAATAACATTTTTGTAATTTCCGCAATAGTTAACAACATTGTACGAGTTTCCACTTGCGATTGCCACTGAAATATGCTCATTTTGTGGTTATGTCTAATTTCCTCCATTTGAAAATAAACAAATGTGGTAATGATAAAATAATTAAAGTATATCACAGGAACTCACTGAATTTAAATATATATTTCTATAAAAATTACTATATATCTACGTATTTTGTTAAACACATTTTTATAGTTATGTAAATACCATCTCAGGTATCATTTCTGTGAAATTCTATGCATTGCCATGTTCTATGCAAATCAACTGCGTGGGATTAAATGTGACTCCTTAGTAAGTAAGTAGTGTAATGTAGTGTTCTGTTGTGTTGTGTTGTGTTCTCTTCTTCTCGAGATTTGTGATAAAAATCATCACAAAATCTAACCAAATATCACAGCAACAAAGAGTTAAAACAAAACAAAAGCAAAAAAAAATAGTAACAATAGTACAAGTGCCTGAACACACTTTTACCACAGAGTGACCGAACATTGGACCAAAATTTACTATCTATCTACTAGCATTTGCCAAGGACAGTCCAGTGATGATCAACCAAATGTGACAACTTGTGAAAATATTTTCGTTTTCGAAGATGTTCAACGTTCCAAGTTGATGATGACGATGACGACGACTCAGATAACAATGGATGGTGCAGCAAATTGTTGTGCCTGCTATGGAGAAGAAGGTGATTTACTCGCTTTTGTGGTTATATAGATTTTACTGTTGTGTCGTTCTGAATTTTTTTTTTTTCATATTTGCTACTCTGTGTTTGTATTTTACAGTGCAACGAAAGCTAGAAAATTTTCGGGGTTTTTTTTTATTTTTATTAAAAAGCTTTCAGTGCAGTTTCATGTTTAATATTAAGACAACTTAAAAAATTTCTGTTTAAGCATTCACATAGGCTCAACGCGGGAAATATGGCACTCTTTTTTGTTGAATTCATAAAAAAACAGAATTAAAAGAGATTTTTAAACGAACTTAACACGACTTTGTTCTTTAAATAATTTAAAACAAAGAAAGTACTTCAGCAAAAATGGAAATTATTAAAAATATGTTTTTGTAAATTTAAAAAATATGCTATAAGGTGCCAAATCACCCAAGACTATGGATACTATACCACCATATCATGGGTGATTTGGCACTCTGCATAGCACCCTTCATGTTCATCTTGGTATAAAATATTTTCTTCATCTCCATTCGGAAGAAGCATTACTAGTAAACACCTAAGGTTCATAAGTTTTTCTTTGGAACCACTATATGTTGCATTGGTTTTGTTTTCCGCTTCAAGTTTATCTATTTTTGCAGGACCAATGTGGAACTCTTGCAGTTTATTTTCTTGTATTCGGTTTAGAATTTGGTACTTAGCAGTTTTTCTATAGTAATGTCAAAGTTTCAACAGGGTTTTTCAAAATATTAGAGAAAATCTCAAATTGATGATAGGTAAAAATTAAAAATGTATCATTGAAGGTCCTACCTGACCAAAGTCCTGCGATCCTGTAGTTGTTGTACCTTCGACCGTTTCATATTTCTATTCACAAATGTCTTATTAAATGCAATCGGAGAAATGGCACCCGAAAATCACCCTAAGTAATTAGGTGCAAACGTCGTTTTTGGGCAACTTAACTAAATTTTATGTATATATTTGAATGCAACAAAAACTGCAAGTATTGAAATTGAAAGGGGTGCCATATCACCTGGGAAAGCCATATCTCCCATGTTTACCTTTCTCGTATATCTTCTTGTGACTTTAAGTACTGGGTCCTGAGTATTAGGTAAGATAATTAGAAAAATTGGAATGCAACGAAAATTGCAAGTGTTGAAATGGCAATTGGTGCCTTATCACTACGGGGTTCCATATCTCTCGGGTTTCTTCTGCCCGTATTTCTTTTTGAAACTTTAAGAATTGGGTCTTGAGCATTAGGTTAGACAATTGAAAAAATTGGATGTAATGCGGTACAGAAACTTACCCCCTCCTCCCTATGTGGAATAGTAGCTTCTCAATATTCATAGGCAGGTTTCTATAACATATTTTGAAGGTTTGAAGTATTTTCAACTAGCTCCAAAATCCGAATCGACTTTTTCAAATTTTTTCGAAATATCAAATTTTTTCGAAAATTTCAAATTTTTTTGAAAATTTGAAACTTTTTCTAATAAGTTAAATTTTTGTTGAAAATATGAAATTTTTGCGAAGATATAAAATTTTTCGAATAATTATATTTTTTCGAATTTATTAAATTTTTTCAAATATTTAAAATTTTTTCGAATATTTAAAATTTTTTCGAACATATCAAATTTTTTCGAAAATATAAAATTTTTCGAATAGGTATATCAAACTATTTTCGAAAACACAAATTTTTTCCAAATTTTCAACCATCAAATTTTGAAATCTTTAATTTTGCAACTTTTTTCAAAATTATTCAACCTTTGCAACATTTTGAAACCTTTTCCAATACTTTCCAAGATATCAAGACCCTGGCATTACTTTTTGATCTCAAACTTCTGAATTTTCCCAAAAATTATTCTTTTTCTGATACAAGAATTCAATATTTATTAACAGAAACGCATTTTGTCAACTTTTTGCCAAAAATTCAATAAATATCATCCCATAGTACGCGTACCATTCGTAGAAACTGCGTTCTACTGGATCATGATGATGATTGTCATTTGTGTGTATGTGTGTGTGTGAGTATGTGTTTCGATACGTGGCCGCTGATAAGTAAAACGATTTATTGCACTTGGCATTGGACGCAGGAGACGTGCCACCACTAGAGTTTTGGGTGCGCACAATTCTTGTGTGTACTACATCAGAGACTATCGGGTTATTTACAGTCAAATGTAGCAATTTAAGGTCCATTTACCAGGTTTGATGGCATTTTAAATGCTCGTTGAATTGAATGTCATATGTATGCACGCATAACGTGGTGTGCGCTACTACGCCTAGATGGCGCTGACAACTGATACACAACAACTGGGTGCGAAAGAGTGGGCGCAGGTGCTTTATTGGAATTTTTTAACTTTTTTTTTTTTTTTGTAATGAATACGCGCTTTGGCATTGTGTTGTCTAAACGAATTACATTTTGCTATAACTCACTCCATCATTTTAATGTGTCCTTCGATTTTGTTGCGTCCTTCATATGTGCGACTGCTGTTTGCCACCTCCAAACCAACTGGGATCGATGTAACCAACTATTCTTAATCGTAATTTAAATGGTTTTGTTTTTTGCTGTCACTCTTTTTGATACTTTTGATGTGATTCAGAACTATTCAAAGGCAAGAGCCCAACCCTTCTTTTTTCCAAGTTGCAAGGGAATACAATAATTTGGCGGTAGGAAATAGCGCCCAATGCAATAACGCCCAAAATAATAAAAAAATTAAATAATGCCCAACTATTGAAACGAAATAGCGCCCAAACAATATGAAATAACGCCTAAAAACGAAAAAATGAACAAATTATTTTCATATATATTTGAGCTACAATCATTTTGGAAATTACACCCAAAGTTTGGGCTTTGTTTCGTTTTTATTATATAATACTTAAAAAAAAGATATAACGCCCACAGATGAAATAGCACCCAAATTTGTATAAAATAAACGAAACAATATTCGTTTTGTGCGTTGATTCACATTTCTTGGGCGTTATTTCGTTTTTTGGGCTTTATTTTTTTTTTGGCGTTATTTCGTTTTATTTTTAAATTAAATAACGCCGGAAAAAACGAGTTAAAACCAAAATTTTGGTCAATGTCCAATTGTTGAAATAAAATAACACCCAAAAACCAAAACGAAATAACGCCCAAGTTATTTTTATATGAACTTAGACGGTAATAATATTGGAAATAACGCCCAAAATTCTGGGTATATTTTGTTAAGTACTTGGGTTTTGTTTCATTTTTATTATAAGGACTGCGATCGTTAAAATTGTCCGATACAAAATTCAAAAAATTTCTGGAACTAGTTGTCCGATTTTAAAAATTAGACTCATTATTGAACCGCCATTTTATACCCATTTTAATAACGTATCTAGAATTTTATTAATATTTCTTTTACAAATTTTTTTGTAACTTTTCTGGCACTCCTTCCATTAAGGATTTTATGGTATTATTTGATAACTTTCTAGCTGCTGAACACAACTTTTCTCGAAAATTTTTAGCCTCCTTGGCAACTTTTTTTGTTGCCCTTATCTCCTTTTTTGACCAAAGCCCAGTATCTTTCAAATGGCCAGAGTTCTGGACAGTTTGGAGGATTTGCTTCACTAGGCACCAAAATCACATTATTTCTTGAGTACCTCTCCAAGGCCATTTTGCTATATTGACAAGATGCTAGGTCTAGCCAAAAGAAAGTGGAAACTTCATGCTTTTGTAGAGAAGGCTTAAGTTTTTTTTCCAAGCATTCCTTAATATAGAATTCGGAGCTTACTGTTCCAGTGGTTACAAAAGAATTGTTCCTTTTGCCACAACTGTAGATTCCTTGCCAAACCAAGTACTTACGAAGAAACTTTGACTGCTTTTTTGACTTAAGCTTTTCGTCCACATTCTCCCGCGAGTCTATAGTGTAAAATTTTTGGCCTGGAAGCTGCGTAAAATTGGCTAAACCATGCATTTCGTCGTCCATGATGCAGCATTCGAATTTTTGGAAAAAAAATTTTTAATTTTATGGCGTGCTGATTTGCTTTCGTGTTCTTCATAGCATTTCTGTCAGAAACTTTTGGCCTTGCGAACTAAAATCTCAGAATACTTTACCTTCTGTGCCAGTTTTCTGCATGAAATGTTGGGGTTCTTCTTTAAAATTGTGAAGAATTTCTTCTTTTTGTTTTGGTCACGGAAGCCTTTTTCTTTCGTGGAACCCGGCTTTCGAAAGACATACAAGTCTTCCTTAAATTTTTTCAGAACTCTTGATACCAATTTTACATTAACTTTGCAATTCCGAGCAATTCTATTTGTAGTCCACCGCGGGTGGCCTTCAAAAATTTTTATTTTGACTTTCGAATTTCTAGCTCGTTTGCCATTTTTAAGTAAATATGACTGACTAGGGACAAAATTTGAGAACCATAGTTTTGGTACATTCATTCATTTTAAAGACTACTGCGAAAAAAAAATTTAAATTGAGTAATTTGAAATCAAGTTATTAGATAAAATGCATCGGACAATTTTATCGATCGCAGTCCTTATATTGTATATACACGTACAATATATTTTGGGCGTCTTTCCAAAATGATTATGGCCGAATTTTTTATGAAAATTGTTTGGGCGTTATTTCATTTTGGTTTTTGGGCGTTATTACATATTATTTGGGCGATATTTCATTTCAGTAGTTGGGCGTTATTTGGTTCTTTTAATTTTTTGGGCACTTCATCCTTCTTTTATTTTTTTGGGCGTTATTTCCTGTACAAAATCACTCTAAGATAGGCCAAAATTTTTAACAATATGAAGCCCAAATTTCGGATATTATTTCCAAAATGATTATCGCCCAAATCTCCATGAAAATAATTTGGGCGTTATTTCATTTTTGTTTCTGGGCATTATTTTGGTGGGCGTTATTTCGTTCCAAGTGCAACAAGTACTTAAAAGCTTGAACTAACTTCAACTCCCTAGAAATTCACGGAACTCCCCAAAAATCTATGTTCATATTGAGCGCCAAACATGACTGATAAAAAAATGTTGTAATAAAATTGATAGGTACCAAAATACAAACAAAAAAAAAATAAAAAAATCCAAAGATTCGGGAATACATTGTAACAATTTTTAAACAAATACTTAGTATTTCTTTCCCATAGAAGCCACCATGGGAAAGAACGCATCGGCTCACTCACTCGCTGATGTTTTTTATTTTCATTTTCTACTGAAATCGGGTATCAAAAACATAATTTTCTTAAGGCGGCGTTAAATAAATAGAATGTCAACACAGAATACGGTGCAACACATTCTTCATTATCACCTTAATATGCCGATGAACAGCCCTATGGTGGGCATTTAAAGTTTTGACTTCTTTTCTTTACCCTTTTGCGTCCTATACGTTCTTTTGACGACTTTAACTATTGTGTAACGAACGAACTTTTTAACTTTTATGTCATTGTTAACACAGACAAACAACAAGAAACAAGTACTATAATAACAACAACAACAACAAAAATGAACAACTAGCTATAGTATAACAACAAGAACAACAATAACATTACAAAAAAAAAAAAACAAAAATTCGAACAATATGAACTGAACTCTTCCATGGAGTTGAAAAATTTTCCCATGACTTAATTGTTTATTTTTCGTGTTGAGTACGTATGTATTTCTGACATGAGAGTGTATGTATCGTATGAAGCCTCTGTGTATTTTTGTGTATTTTTCACTAAACTGTTAGGCATTGGTAGCTGTATTTGATTCCATAATGGTGGAGCAATGGAGTATCTGAGTGTATTATGTCTGTCATTGAGAATGTACCACATTTTGGTCCAGACATTAGGCAATCCATCCTGATATCTGTAGCTATCCATCTATTGTCGGTGCAGCGCTGTAAAAGCTTACACTTTATGTTAAGATACTTTGAATATAAGTTGCACTGAAATGATGCCAATACATCATAAACTCAGGTGATTTTCCATCAATCTTCAAACACAAAATCTTCAAATTTATTCACCAAACCAAAAATATTTACTAAAACTTTCTACACATGCCCATATTTGGCCATGCAGGATTATCATCTGCATATAATAGTTATATAATATTGCTTATATGTTAACTCTTTGTAACGCTGTTTTGCAAAATATACCGAACCGATTTTCATAAATTTTTTTTTTAAACATTTTACGTGTGCTAAGGAACAAACTTGCATACTTTTATTTTTGATTTTTAAAAGACGAACCTTTTAATTTTAGTATGAAGTTGTTGAAAAATTCAATTCAATGCTAGAGTAATTTTATCAATGACTTTAACCGATATCTTCGATGATGTCCAATACTTTTGGGCTTTTACCGATATTTTAGATATTTTTCAATTGTTTTCAATACTTTTAAACTTATTCCGATACATCAGATGTTAACATTAGATGTTTAACCGATTTCTTCGATCTTGTCCAGTACTTTTGGGCTTTTGCCTATATTTAAGGTGTTTTTCGCCATTTTTTGGACCGATATTTTAGATGTTTTGCAATATTTCTTGACACTTTTGGACTTTTCCGACATTATGGCTGTTTTTCGATTCACTTGGACTTTGACCGATTTCTTCGTGTACTACAATATTTCTCGAAACTTTTGGACTTTTTTCGATATATTAGATGTTTTTCGAAATATTTGGACCTATCCCGATTTCTTCAATGTCTTCCAATGCTTTTGGGCTTTTACCGATATTTAGGGTGTTTTTCGCCATTTTTGGACCGATATTTAGGTATTTTGCAATATTTTTTGACACTTTTGGACTTTTCCGACATTTTGGATGTTTTTCGATTCACTTGGACTTTTTTCGATATATTAGATGTTTTTCGATATATTTGGACCTTTCCCGATTTCTTTAATGTCTTCCAATACTTTTGGGCTTTTACCGATATTTAGGGTGTTTTTCGAAATTTTTGGACTTTTACCGAAATTTTAGATGTTTTGCAATATTTTTCGATAATTTTGGACTTTTTTCAACATGTTGAATGTTTTTTGATACACTTGGACTTTAACCGATTTCATCGATGTACTTTCAAAACTTTTGAACTTTTTTCGATATATTAGATGTTTTTCGATATATTTGAACTTTTGCCGACTTTTTCAATGTTTTCAATACTTTAGGACTTTTACCAATTTTAGGATGTTTTTCGACTTTTTTGAATCTTTACCGATATTTTAGATGTTTTTCAAAATTTTTTGTAAAGTTTGTTTGGTTTTTTACCGATATTTTGGATCTTCTTCGATATTTTTGAACCTATATTTTAGATGTTTTTCGATACCTTTGGACTTTTACCCATACATTGTATGTATTTTAGAAAATTTTCCACTTAGAAATTAATGATTTTATGTTTGATTTATTTGATGTTTTTCGATATTTTTCAATACTTTTGAACTTTGACAGATTTCTTAGCAGTATTTTAATACATTTGGACTTTTTACGATTTCTTCGATGTATTTCGATATGTTTCGATACTTTTGGTTTTTTACATATGTATTTTAGATCATTTTCCACTTGGAATTTAACCGATTTCTTCAATTTCTTCGAAGTGTTTCGATATTTTTCAATTCTTTTGAACTTTTACCGATATTTTAGCAGTTTTTCAATATATTTCGACTTTTACCGATTTCTTCAATGTATTTCAATATATTTCAATACTTTTGGAATTTTGCCAATATTTTTCGATATAGCTTTTTTAGTGCACTCTTGCTTTTTATTAGAACCTGAGTTAAACAGCTAGTACATCTATATATTAATACGCAAGACAAAAATTTGTCCTTCTTTTTAAATATGTCAGAAATTGCACGACTTTGAATTATGCACCATTAGAAAGGTATTTGTTTGTAAATGTGTACAAAGTTAAAATTATTTGAATATTTTGCCATTAAGCCATGTAAAATTAAATGCAATCTTTTTAATATTAACAACGACAGAATACGCAGTCACACAGAGTTGAAAAGAGGATACGCTTCACATTTGTCATTGATGATAAATGAGCTTTTCTATTTTGTACCAAATAGCAAAAAAGTACAATACTAAAACTGTTCAAAAAGTACGAAAATATTTAATACATTTGTGGTCAAATTTTGATCATTGGGCGATTCTAGTATGTATAAATGAGACAACATGTATGAATTTATTCTCCTTTAAATCCTAGGAGCAGCATAGGGCCAATATGAAACATTTCCATTCGTCGCGATCCCTTGCGATGACTTTGATCTCTTGTCACAACTTTCCCGATTCTTGGATTTCCTTTTCCAGCGACCTTTTCCAGTTGGTTTTGGGTCTACCACGTACTCTACTGTCTTGTGGATTCCACTCAAGAGTCTGGCGACAAATTTCGCTGTAAGACAACATGGTTTGTGTGAAAAACGTAATTCTCGTAAGACAAATGAATCATCTTACTTTTCGTATGAGACATCGATATGATACTTACGTGTATGATTGTACATTTTTACAACTCCGGCAAGTAGTCAAATATATAGGTGTGTGTATTCTTGGTTGCACTTGTTATTCTTAAATTTAACTCACAAGTTTGCTTCTATTTTTGATCCGTACCGTGTATCTTTTACTTCTTCTGTGCATCTGTTTGATGATGTTTACATAAACTTCATAGCGTTGACAGGAGTTTGTCAGTGATGAGTGTTGACGGTGGTGATGGTGTGGTAGCAAGTGATACCAGAACTATTGGCCTGGTTAATGTTTGAACGCTGACATTTTAAGTGGTTATCGGTTTTTATTGGGTTATTTCTTAAAAAAATTGTTCATAAAATAAATTGTTGTATGAAAATAGTCTCGATTAAAGTTCTGAATAGTGCTCGAAAAATTCTAAAGAAAATCCTTGTACCACTTTCACCAAATATTTGTACTTTTCATGCTAATCGCAAAATAAGGTGCTATCGGTCACTATGAAAATCAAAATTTATCGGAGAGGAGTTCTGATTAGAGTTCTGAGTAACGCTTGCAGAGTTCTAAAGAAAATCTTAGTAACGTTTTTCAAAAATAATAGAAATTTTCATATAAGTCGCATAGGTACCCGAAAAAAAGTTCTTATTTTGCGATTAACATGAAAAATGTTGCTAAGAACTCTTTAAGCGCTCCAGAACTCTAATCAGAACTTCTCTCTAATAATATTTTTTCTTTTCTGAGTAACCGATGGAGCCTTATAATTTTGAAACTCTTAAAAACTCCATCTCGTGAGCTCCAGTATTATTCCAAACGGACTCAGAACTCTAAAAATGTTTTTGGTTTTTAAAAATTTCGGCACCAACTTTACATGAGTCTTTTTATTTGGTTATTCAGTTAATGTTCTCGTATCCGGAAAGGTTCATGTTTGACAAAAAAGTAATTTGTACAAAAACCATTAAGAAGTGTCTATGTTGTCTAAGCAGTTGTATTGCAGTTCGGTAGTACAGTAGAACGCCGATTATCCGAATTAATTGGGATCGAGGTCGATTCCGATAATCGAAAATTCGGATAATCGGACATAGACTGGTAATAAAGAAAAACGAACTCTCATGTATATAATAAATTTTATTAAGTTTAACAAACACAGTTCTACCATGACAGCTGAAAATTATTTGGACTTCAGCGAGTTCCAACTTGTAACAACAAAACAAAAATTACATTACCGATTCGGATAATTGGCGATTCGGTTCATCGGCGTTCTACTGTAGTTTGATTGCAATGCAGTAAAGTTAAATTGTACACTATTAAGTCGAAAGAATAGTGAACTTGTATATCTAAATAAAAAACCGATTACTCACTACTTCTAATGGAAAAAAAAAATGCAATACATCACAACATCAGAGGAGATGAAACATAAATAAAATGGGCCTAACAATCATTAATTGCGTTCGTGTGGCCCCAAAGGTGTTTAAAATGTTTTATGATCGCAAGTGCGAGGAGTCGTCTCTCTGTGGACAAATACATTCATACAAATATCTACTGTTTGGTGTATCCATATCATCGGCAGCGGCGCATATCCAGAGTACCCATGGGATGATGCTGGGGATACAACAAATCTGCCTTCGCTCTAAAATGTTTACATAGGTACAAATACACTTAGAGCAAACAAGCCACAGACCAACAAACAAACAAACAAACAAATACAGATGAAGTGTAGTTTGAAATATTCAAGAAATCAAGAGGAGAAAGAAAATCAAATTTGAAAACGTGAAAAATAACGTGATAACAAACTATTTACAATTGATATTGTTAGCGGTAATTTTCACTTTGATGTTAATAAGCGTTGTACCCTCAGTGTGTGAATCCCCAAAAAAAAAGAAAAAAGTTCGATGAGATTTCTGGCGCAGTCCTTTTCTTGAAAGAAATTTGTAAAGAACGTGAACAGCAGCAACAGCAGCAGTAGCCACTTGAATGCATCTGTAGTTTAAGCTGAAAAGTTGAAGCTCTTTGGGATTAAGTTGGGGAGCTACTGGTGCTGCTGCTGGTGTTTGTTGATTTTTTTGTTTTTTGTGGGATTTTGGTTTCATTTGGATCAGCAAATGCTGCACGCACGCAGCACATAAACGTGAGTAAGTGCGAGTTGAGTGTTGTGTTGACAGCTACCATGAACCATTAGTGTAATGCTGTTGCTGCTGGCTTGTACATTCGGGTGGCACATATTTCGGTAAAAGTTGAATGTTTCAAATTATAATTATCTTTCGATAATAAGATTTAATTTTCCAAAAATCTATTAAATGAAACTTGCATAATTAAGTTAAAAATATGTATTTCATAACAACATTCGCAATACCTTATATATTTATTTCAATTTTAGCCAACTTAATAAAGGATGGCCCATAAATCACGCAAGATTTGAATTTGCCGTCAATTTTACAGTAAAGTGCTGCCAACCAAATAAAGCACACAGTTCGACAGTTGGTTATTTAAGGTTAAAAACCAATATACCGTTGATTTAAGGTCCCAACTTTTAGTTTTAATTATATCGGTACCTTGATTCAAAACAAAAAATTTTATGAATTGTACAGCTTTTTATAAAAAAATGCTCATTTGATCCGGTTCTCCATGCGATAATTTAAAACAGAAGCCTTGAAGTCCGAAGGTAAAGAATCCATTAAAACATTTTTGTGCCCGCCCTAATGGTAAATGATATTAAATACGAGGGTTGCCTTTTATGTTTCGGGATTGGGCAACACTAATGTCAATAGCTAAAATCTGGCAACACCATAATAAAGTTTGACATTTTTTAGCATAAATGTACTCACAACGTTTTGATGTACAAGTGCTATTTGTTTTGTTTACAGTGAGTTAAGAAAATTAATTTTTCCATTGAAAATTTAAGCAATTGATAAATTATGGGGTTACCAACGAGAACAAACCTTTTTTACGGCCAGGTGTTCATGCAATATTGAATGTATGCTGGTCCCACTAATGCCTAAGGTTGTCTCAATCTCACGATAGGTCACATGACGATCTTGCAATATCAGTTTGCGCACAGCATCAATGGTTTCCGGAACAACAACTGATTTTGGACGACCTTCACGAAATTCGTCTTTGGAGTGAGCGACGGCCACGATTGATTTCATTAAACCAGTTTTTTACAGTGCTATAGGATGGTGCTTCATCGCCATACAAAGGTTTAAGTTCATCGATGCACTGTTGTTGAGTTAATCCACGTCGAAAGTTGTGAAAAATTATCGCACGAAAATGTTCACGAGTTAATTCCATTTTTTTGCCAAATTGATTTTTTCATGTCACTGTAAACAACACAAATGGTCGTACGTCAAAACGTTCTGAGTACGTTTATGCTAAAAAATGTCAAACTTTATTATGGTGTTGCCAGATTTCAGCTATTGAAATTAGTGTTGCCCAATCCCGAAACATAAAAGGCAACCTACGTAGTTTGGCGCCGCGCACAGTGCGTTCAGCGGAACTAGGCGCCCGAGCTGCGAGTTTGCAGGCTCATGCTTGCACGCTAAACGTTGCGTTCATGCAAGTTAAAAATAGTTATTATTTCCAACACAGTATCTCATTAAATCACTGTGCATGGCGACAAACAATATTTAATATCATTTACCATAATTCCGAGCACAAAAATGTTGTAATGGATTCTTTGGACTTCAAGGCTTCTGTTTCTGGAAGAAATTTTAAATTATAGCGTGGAGAACCGTGTTAAATGAGCATTTGTTAATAAAAAGCCATACGATACATATATTTTTTTGTCTTGAATCAAGGTATATAATAAAAACTAAAAGTTGGGACCTTAAATCAACGACATATGGTTTTTTTTTACCTAAAAAACCCTCAAAAAACTTTTGTTTCGAAATTTCACCCTTTTGTAAAACTATAAATCTTCATTTTGGATATAACTTGTTGTTCATGCAAGTAATAATATTCTGGAACATCTTAGCCCACTATCATCTGTTCTTATGGGAATTTTTAACACACTTATCAGAAAAACTGGGTTAAAATGGGTTGAAGAGTTCAACAAAAATGTTTTAAAAAATTTTCAATAGGGATCACCATAGACGAGAAATGCTTAAAATTTAAGCCCTGATATCTTACAAGTTCTCATTTACTTATGATAAATTACATCATTCGGTATCTTTTTATATATTTTATATATTTATATATTTTTATATAAATGGTTGAAAATATTTAATGTACACCCCAATATGTCTCCAGTGTATTTCGCGCTATCATATGGAAAGCCATTCTTTCATCATAATCGCCGTCATCATTTTGGGAAAAGCTCGGTGAGTATAATCTCATGAATCAAAACGGTATTTTCAGTGAAGTTTGTTGTACTTATTGAGAAGTCATGTTTATCACCTCCGGAGCAGTACCTACGCGGCGCGCGAGTTTACCAACTGAAAATTTGTGTTTGGGATTTTTTAGAGATTTGTTTATTTTAGACTTCGTTATTTTTCATCATTTTTTCATTACTTAAATGAAGGTGTTAGTAATTCCCACAAGAAAATTTAGAGCTTTAGCCTATGTTGTTTTTATTTTTCTGTTGCCTATAAACGAAGTAAGAAATTATTTTTTTTCGAAATATTAAGTAGAAAGTGAGCCAATTATTGGTAAAGCACTTCGGGTGCAACATCTGCAGTCAATGGATCCAATAAGAATACAACAAATTCAATTGCCACTCAACAATCAACTCAAGCAATTGCTTGTTCTTTTTGTAGTATGTCTTGTGGAAATCTGTCTGTTTGTTCGTCCGTCCCATCAACAGTCTTTACGACACACTTTTAAACATTTTGTGTAAATTGCAGAAATGCCATTCGCTATTAGTTCATGGAAATGGGGGAAATTGTTTTCGATATAGAGATTTTATGGATAAGTATTCCAAATGATATGAGTCGATATTTATATCAATTAAGTAAGATATTGGCTATTCGAAATCAATCATTGATTGGAACATTTATGATCTTCAGAAAATTTGGGGAATCTTCCGATTTTTCATTTAAATATCACAGTTTTTACAAGTGACTTATCTATAAATTAGCCGTTTTTTATGAAAGTGGGGTAAGTCCAAAAAGAGGCAAAAGTAATGCCATACATAATGATTGGATGTTTGACAGATATCATTTTTTCAACTTAATGAAAACAATTCCATATCATCAAGTAAACTTTTCGTGAAACAGAATTCAATTTTATTTATTTTTAACAAAACGTCAGACAATTCATTTTGGACTTGCTGCACTGTCATAATAAACGGCTCATATATAAAAATTAATGTTTGTTTGTATGTTCCTTATAGACTTCCAAACGGCTGGATCAATCACCGAGAAAATTTGTATATATGGGATTCGGTTACGGTGCGTATTTATGCATCATTAGTTTTTTCGGTTTATTTTTCACCCTATGTACAAGAGAAGGTGCAGAAACGCACAACGGGAAATGCTAGTTTACTAAAGTCTACGAGTATAGAGAATTGTTAACATTAAAGTAGAACACTACTCTATTTTGAGCACATGGTCTTTTAAGGATTATTCAACAGTATTATCTCTTTGTAATTGAGTTATCTACACTAAAGTGGGTATGATCACAGTTCTCGTTTAAAGAGACTCTGCTTATGACGGATTCTACGTGAGAGTGAACCAGCTTTCAGGTCAACCATCACCAATCGAGTTGAAACTTTTTGGCGGCATGGTACTTTAATCGATTTGACTAGACAGACATTTTTTATTCGAAACCGGTTTTCGTGCTCTGTTGGCCATGTCACAAAAATTATGTGAATTTTCGTGTTTTCGAGCTTAAAAAAAAGACAGATCAGAATAGTGCTCACAACTTCGGTTCCTGTGGGAAAGTTATAACAATTTTTTTTAAATATGCAGAATTCGATCAGGTACCAAAAGTTGTAAGGAAATTCTGGTAAACTGGAACATATATGTATTTTTTTACAGGACAAATAGGACTACTTTTGAAGTAAATGGAAATTCTCTTACTATAAAAGATAGTGAGATAGATCTTATATCTTTTGATATCTGATCTGCATATACGCATTTCCCAAGTGACGAACGTGACCGTCGTACACACATAAAGTGAAAAAAAAATGGAAGTAAAACATATTTTTATTCTAGTTATTACTTTATAATATGCCTCTTAGATAACACAATAATTAGTGCTAACGTTTAAAGCAGGCAAAGTCCTGATTCCAAGGTGCTCTCAAAAAAAGACACGCAACGAACGTGACAAAAATAGAAGTAGTTTTTGTGCCTATTCAAAGAAAATCAGAATTTTGCGAAACAAGTCGGAATTTTTTAGTGCGACTAATTTTAGAATATTATTCAATAATGTTACTTTATAATGTATTTTGTTTGATTCAAATATCTTCTGTGTCTTTATTTTGTTTTGATCATAATCGATACGTGACAATATGAACTTGACATTTTTTCCAGCACACAAATTTTAAATTGAAAATTTTTCGAAAAACCAGGATTTCCCAGTGAATGTTGGTTCACCTTATCTTGTTAAGTTGACGTGGCATCACTAATTTTTCCAAAGGATTACATTTATCCTTATCCATTTTACATGTGTACCAAATCTCATAAATAAGGTTTTTTTTAAGGTGCGTGGCATCGCCTATGTTTCCATTGAACATTATTTGTCCTGCCGCTCTGTAGGCATGTATCAAATCTCATTCATGTGCGTTAAATATTTTCAGAGATATGATAAAGTGATTTTTGTGGGGGCGTGATGCCCCCATTTTTTGCAGTACTCATTATTTGTCTTGGTGCCTTTTTCATATGTACCATATGTAGTTTCATAGATATGGTGATTTAAATTTTTGGTTAACGGTTAACCTTTCTGTAGAAATGCCGATATATAACAAAAAGTAGGATTTTTCAACGTTTTATGTCAAAAAGTAGAACATTTCCGATTTTATGTTGAGTAGATGTCTTGCTATTTTCCGACGAAAATTAGGACAATTCGATGTTTCTTACGAAAAGTAGAATAATTTATTATGAAACACCTTACTTTTCGTTCAGAAGTATGAAATATCTTTATTTTCGTTATGAAAGATAAAACATTAAATTTTCGTCAGAGCTATCTGGACTTTCTATATGTCGAAGAAATTTTCAAACTTCCTTTTTTTTCGCCAATTTTTATTATGTCTTAGTTTTCGTAAGAGTCTTGTAAGTGATGATTATAAAATATATGAATCAAATATTACTTGTTGCAACGATATTTCTCTCACATCTGCACAGCCCAAACTTAACAGAAGGCACCCACCCACCCACTCTGGTTGACTCTGCACTGCTGTTAAGTTGGCGTTTCAATTGTTTCGCAATTGAAATGGAAATGTTTTAGATTTTACTACTACAACGACAAAGTAACTTTAAAAAGTATCTAGCAAAGTATTCATTTCTTTATTTTATTTTTATTTGATTTTTACGAGTTTCAATTTTGTGCTTGCCTGCACGCAACTTGCAGCAACCATCCAGCAACCAATCGACTGCATTTGTTGTATCTGCATGATGCTGCCAGATTTTTACATCTCTGTTTGAAGTTTTATTACTTTATTGTGCAATGTTTCGATTTGTTTCGATGTCGTCTTTTTTCTGTATCTCTACTCGTATTTAAATGGCATCTGTTAAATTTTGATTGTTTCGAAAATTCCATTCAATAGTTTTTGATAGAACTTTTTTTATTAACTTGTATGTTTTTTTGATTTTTCTTTAAGTGAATTTAATTTTACGCTCTGTCGAATTGTGTGAGAAGAGATACTACTTTGGAAAATTGGAGTAAACATATAAAAAAATACTTTGTATTTTTTTATTACACAATTACATGCCAAAAGTGTTTTTTAATTTTTATTGTTCACAGTTGGACTTTGTTTCCAAGATACATTTCTACAGATTATAATGAAAAGTTCTTATTTTGGATATGCAATCAAAAGAAAATTTCTCTGCAGTTTTGATTGTTTCCTTTTGCAATAAGTTCCATGAGATCAATCTACATAAGTACTAATGTATAACTGTTAATCCTATTTTATAGAGATTGCTCGCTGTGTGAAACGTCCGACATGAAAACATACAAAATGTTCGCAACAGAACTGTGAAATATAAATAAATCATTAAAGTATACTATATTGCTTAAGTAAGTTCTAGCCGATCTTTGAAACAAACAAATAAATAAAAGAAAAAGTATAAGGGCTTAAGTTGGATAGCTTGCTTTTTATTGAAACGTCCGAAAAGTTTGTTTTAAAAGAAGCCAAATAAGCTACTAAAACTAAATTTGATTTTAGCTATTCCATGGTCAGCGTAACAAGATTGTAAAGCATTATCTTCGAATTTCGCTGAAATTTAGTACATATTTTTGTTTCAGGTCAAAATGTTGTGGATTTTTTTGGGGGGTGGCAAATATGATAAAATCGGCAAATAATGAAAAATACTGCTTCACAAAGTTTGGACACTTTCTAGCCGATTTTTATTTTCAGACCAATTTTTAAAAGGCTTTCAGCACAAGTGAAGCTTTTTATAACTAACAAAAGGTAATATTGTTAATACTTTTTTAGTACTAAGATTATAAAAAACGCTACACAAACTACTTTTTTGATCTTCCAAAATAAGTGGAAAGAAAACTAAATTGCCTTTCATATAAACTCAAAGCCAAGATGGTATCTTTAATGATTTACGATATCAAAATATACGATCGACCGATATTGCTTTACAAAACTGTCCATGTTCTGATCAATTTTCGAAAAGTAGTGAATTAGACTATAAGCAAGGCTTACCATTCCGCTATTTAAGGAAACATTTTATTTTTATTACTTTTTAAGCCCTGCACCCATGGTTCATCCACTTTGTCCTGCCATTTGTAACGCGGAAAAGAGGCGTGGCAAGCATGGAAAAGTATATGGGTGAGTGTCACAAAATATCGTAATTTCGGGATATGAAAAGTTGTTGAAATGGTCCAGAAATAGGTGAATTCCATCGCCTAAATCATAAATAGTCTAAAAAACCCCTGAAATCTACGCGACGTCTTCCATACTCAATACACAATATGGTGGACTTTATTTAAAAATAAACTAATGTGAACCGAATTTCGTGCATGGGGGTTGTAGACCCTGCACTTAAACTTGTCTTCGTAGACTATAGCACTGCCTTCGACAGTGTCTCCCGAGAAAACATTTGGGTCTCACTGCAACGAAGAGGTATAGCCACAAAGGCCATAAACTTAGTACGTGCACAATATGAAGGCTTTAAATGCAGTGTGTTACACAATGGGTTGTTGTCACCGATATTCACCACTAATTCAGGCGTACGACAGGGGTGTTTACTATCACCATCACTCTTCCTTATCGTTCTTGATGATATCCTAGATAAAGCTCTTAATGAGGCCAAAAGGGGTATCCAATGGAACTTTACCGAACATCTGGAAGATCTCGACTACGCTGACGACATCTGCCTCTTATCGTCCAAACATTCAGATATGCAAAGGAAAATTGAAGACCTTGTCTTGGAATCACAAAAGGCTGGCCTAAAAATCAACGTATGCAAGACTAAAAGCATGAAGCTAAACGCAAGCAATGACATCACGTTTAGAGCTGGCAGTGATGACATCGGAAACGTCGATAGCTTCACGTATTTAGACAGCATTATCTCCATGGATGGTTTGCTCAACTGAACAAAATATGGTCTTCATCCGTTATATCCACCAAAACGAGAGTGCGCATTTTTGATTCGAATGTGAAATCGGTTTTGTAATATGGGTGCGAAACGTTACTGAACAACTAACGAACAAGCTGCAAGTATTCGTCAACAAATGCTTAAGGCGAATACTAAAGGTTTGGTGGCCTCGCACTATATCAAATGCCGAGCTACATCAAAAATGCAATCACAGGGATATAGCAATCGAGGTCAAGCTGCGCAAATGGAGATGGATTGGTCACCCTTTCCGGAAACCTGTTTGTCGCCAGGCTTTTGAGTGGAATACACAAGGCAGTAGAGCACGTGGTAGATCCAAAACCAACTGGAAGAGGTCGCTGGAAAAGGAAATCCAAGAATCGGGAAAGTCGTGGCAAGAGATTAAAGTCATCGCAAGGGTTCGTGACAAATGGAGAGATTTCATTTTGGCCCTATGCTCCTCCTAGGAGTTAAAGGAGAATACAAATACACACAATCACGAATCCGGGGTCAGATTTATAAAATTCAAAACGCCAGATCCAAAATAGCGGACAAAATTTTCAAAAATCAACCGATTTTCCTGAAATTTGGTACGTATATATGGGGTAAGCTGATCACGAATCCGGGATGGATGGTTTTTGAAAATTGTGTCCGCCATTTTGTACCCTCCATCTTGAATTTTGTAATCGGATTCGTGATCAGCGACCTCAAAAACCCCACTATATCAAATTTAAAAAAAAAAAAACGTTGATTTTTCAAAATTTAGTACGCCATCTTGGATCCGCCATATTGAATTTTGTAAAAGTTAAGATATGAATTTAGATTTGCTTACAATCATTGTTTTTCAATTTTTAATGAATATTACGAGGGCTGTTTGATAAGTTCGAAACCCAAAAAACAGTGGCTATAATCTTGTTTGTCGACAGACCCACCTTGGTGTTCTTTGGTGCACGTTCTCTTAAAGACTATTTACTACTTATATCGATTGTTTCTTGGTCACTGGTACCTTGTGATGGATCCATGTTTCGTTCACGGTAACGAAAAGTTGCAAAAACTCGTTCGGATTGCGCCAAACTATCCTTTGAAGAAGTCACAAGGTTGCGTTTATGGTTGAGTGTGAGCATTCGCCGCACCAATAGTGTCAATCTCCAATCGTCCAATATCATTCTTAGGACTTTATCGACGACTTCCTTAGGCTTAACTGAACTTTCGACGTTACTTGTACTGGCATGACTCCAAGTGATCTCAGTAAACCACATCTTAACCATTGTAGTCAATGGTGCAGAGTCCCCACTTTATTTATCATTGGTTTCAGTGGTGCTTAATCAACACGCCAAATTCTCTTTTTTCCACTTTCGTTAAAATTCTCGAGGTTGCCTGCTTTCAATGGATGTTTAAACTTAATGGCCCAGAGTGCTTGAAATTTACTGTGGTCTGTTAAATAAAAATCTCGAGTTTACCAAACAGCCCTCGTAAAATCGAAGCCAGATCTTCATTAAAAGCTTTACTCATCTGTTATTTTTTAGTGATTTTCAGTCACTCACTCGTTTCAAGATACAGAATAAGGGGGTTAAACTTTTGCAATATATGAACGGGGCGCTTATGTCTGGCACCACATTTGCCTATATTCAATTCCATTCAGTTCATTTGAGTGAAAACTAAAGATTCTAGCCGATGAATGATATGGGGGTTGATGAGTACTATGCATTTTTCAAATTTCAACCTAAAGTTTTAAAGTTATATTATTTCACTTTCCGATATCCTGCTTTATTATTTCGTACTCTTTTAGATATCTATTTGGCTAAAAAGCTATCTTTTCCTTTTGATTTGATCTTGCAAGTTTTTAACTTTCAATTACTTTACTAATACTCTTGTTACTCGCACCAAGATACCCCAAAATTTCAATAACATTTGTACAGAGTTGCCGGGTTTAAGATAAAGTCATTTAAACACAAAAGTTGCAATGCCACAGCGCCAACCGCATTTGCAATTTCTTTTGCCAAATTTGCTATTTGTTGCACAACCATAATTGAAACATAACAAGGACAGCAAGGACCACAGCGCAATAAATTGTCAAACGAAATGAAATTTTATGGAAAATTATTTTAAATTTAAATTGGTACAAATAATGGCACTATCACCGACAGGCCAACACAAACAGCAACATCTTGTATTCGTTTGCATTTCTTTTTATAAAATTTAAGCAGGTAACAGATAAAGCATACCCCTTTTCACTAAGTACCGAAATATTTTTTGTATAACAGTACAATTAGCGCTTTAATCCAAATTGATTAATGTACCCACAGGTTACAACCCACAAATCGTAATCCAATTTAAGAGTGCAACCCGCCTTTGTTGTCATTGCCAGTGAATGCTATCATGTGTCACGCTTTGCAAATCAAACATAAGGTCAAATTGGCTTAGAGGCTTAATAAGGAAGAGTTCTAACCACCATCAACACTACCTGTGTGCTCCATATGCCGCTGCAGCCAGATCATCAGTATTCATTGTTGAGATAAAGAAGCTGATCTTAATTTCAGATCTCTCTTTTGCAAAATGCACAAATTGTTGAAAATAATAAATTTGGTCAGATAAGTAGTACACAACCAAGAACGATGAAATGAAACCCCGAAAAAAGGGAGCAGCCAGCCCTTATTTTCACGCTATTTCGCTGATTACGCGCGATTGTGTTGCTGCTGCTCTGCTGCTCCTGCTGCTCTGTTGTTGTGCACAGATGTGCTGATGGCCAAAAAAACAGAAGAAGAAGAAGTTTACAAAATTTACGGATCCACTAAATTATTGCACACATCAGGTCGCTTGGTTTGCAACGATCAGTTAACTGCTTTTTGTGGCAGCAATGAGTTACCGTTGCACTATGCTGCTGCTGCGGTTTAACGAGATGTGTCACCGCCTCCTCCTACTCTTCCCATTGTCTGTTTTAAATACCAACTAAATGTAGACCCGTTGCACAGTGGTCTGGTAGAACAATTTTAAATAACTTGAAGACCGTTCGCTCCAGGCTATATCATTCCATAACCAAGGCCAACAAATAATGTATTTGTCATTGGTGCAAGGTAGTTGTTTGCGGGTTCCGAAAGGTCTTTTGACGAAAAATCCGAACTCGACGTCAGAATGGGCCCATCAGCTCTAGATTTTAAGATGTTTGTAAATACTTAAAAACAGAAGACTGCACAATTTTTTATTTTTTTTTTACCTAATTCAGCACGTAGATTCTACTTTTTCTCTTCAAAATGAGCTCTCAAAAGGTTCCGTATGATCCCTGCAGTAAAAATATGACACAGTCTACGTAAAATTTTGCTTCACGGTTAGAACTAGCCCAAAACTAATGAAAAAAGGATGCAGTGGGGGCCAGTTCGATAAAAATGTGCACATCAGAAATACTTTTCCAAAACTAGAAAAATGTTGACAAAATTTCGAAAAATAATGAGGAAATTGATAAATACTCACCGTCGACCAAGTTAAAAAAAATTTTTTAATCAGATCAACAAATTTTGATAATAATGGTAAAGTGAAAAAAGCGATAATTTTGAAAACATTAAAAACATCTGAAATTATTTACAAAATCGCTTGAGTTCAAATAATTTAATTATTAAATACCACTAATACATAGCTTGCGATATGCAAAATCAAGCTATTTGTCCCACCGTTCATCGTCCTGTCATTCTGTCGTCCTTCTGGCTGATGTCTGGCAGTGATAAACCGTTTGTTCGTTCCTCAAAGCGAAACTGTTAAAATTTCAACACAGTTTGGTGCAGTTTTTAGAGACTTCTTGTTAATTTAAAATGTAGCAACACCACACACACGGTCGGTCATGGTTACACTACTAACTACACATTGTAGGCTCTATCGGCGCTCATATGGTGTTGCGCACTACAAACAAAAAATAATATTTTTGGAAGGAGTTACCTTGTTTCGTGCTGCGACACGTGGCACTTGATTCATATCGAATTTCTTGGCACAATTTGGTGTAGAATTTTTTAATTTATTACTGCAAAAAAATGGCTGTTAAGGAAATAAATATCTATGAGTTTTTTCTTTTTGTTTAAAAGGGTTGAATTTCCAACAACTGACGCAAATAGAAAGTATTTTTTTCGCTTACGTTACCAAAGTTTCATTAAAGCAATAAATGAAAGAAATATGTAATGAAAAAGTCAAGTCAAGGACATTGCCATTGTCTGGCGCAATTCAAGCATTTAGTAATGTGTTTCTACATATATGGGTTTCGGATCAGTTGTGTTAGAGCCACTTAGCATCGTATTCATGTGAATTATGGTCATTTACAAATTGCCCAAATTAAGTCATTTATTGTTATGGTCTGTTTATTAAGAATAAAGAAGGACTTGAATACAATTATACAAAAAGAAGAAAAAAGTAAAAGTAGCGCCTGATAGTCCTTATTTTGAATGGAGTAGTAACATGCTGAGTGTTGAAACAACAAAAACAATAAACATAAAAATTTTAAATTTTACCGAAATATTTTTCCCTTAAATTTTCCAATTCACACAAAATTTATTTTCTATTTATACGATTGAATTCCCAACGTATGTCACAACATTTACTCCCTCGCATCATAAAATTCGCGCGCCCTTAAATTATGAATTGTTCGACAATAAATTTTTTATTTTATTGCATTTGCAACATTTATCTATATTTATCAACAACAACAATAACTACCATAAACCAACAACAACAAAAATAAAAGCAAAGTAATAAAGATTTTTATGTGTTGCAACATAAATAGCAACAACACAAAACAAAAACACCAATGTTGCCGCATCCAACAGATGCCACATGATACACACCACTACGGATGAGTAACAAATGTTTGAATGCATGTTATGAGGATAGATGAATGGATGGATGGATGGATGAATGGATTATTGGGAGGTGCCACTACTGTTGGCTATCACTGATGTTGCGCTGACATGCCCCAGACCCAGTGACATAGTGCTCGTAAAAATCAACACAAAAAATTTGTCTTTTAAAATGATTAATTGCTCCAAGTGCTGCTTGACTGACTGACTGACACTGACTGTGTGTGCACTAACATACTGACAACACAGTCGTCACTAGCTGTGAACCTGTCAATAGTAAGAAAAAACAAAACAAAAGGATTTCCGCGTGACCAACGCTTAAATACATCAAACGCAACAATGCGAGTGAAAAAAGTGATGATAAAATGAAATCAATAAGGACGTTGGAGACGATGACAGCTGAGAGCTTTCAGGGCAATAGAGGTTGATGGTTGATGTGCAAAGAAATTTTAGCATTCTCTTAAAGATCATCCAAAAAAAGAGATAAATTCGGTGCAAAAATTATTAAATGAATTAATGAATAAATGAATGAATGAATAAATGAATAAATGAATAAATGAATAAATGAATAAATGAATAAATGAATAAATGAATAAATGAATAAATGAATAAATGAATAAATGAATAAATGAATAAATGAATAAATGAATAAATGAATAAATGAATAAATGAATAAATGAATAAATGAATAAATGAATAAATGAATAAATGAATAAATGAATAAATGAATAAATGAATAAATGAATAAATGAATAAATGAATAAATGAATAAATGAATAAATGAATAAATGAATAAATGAATAAATGAATAAATGAATAAATGAATAAATGAATAAATGAATAAATGAATAAATGAATAAATGAATAAATGAATAAATGAATAAATGAATAAATGAATAAATGAATAAATGAATAAATGAATAAATGAATAAATGAATAAATGAATAAATGAATAAATGAATAAATGAATAAATGAATAAATGAATAAATGAATAAATGAATAAATGAATAAATGAATAAATGAATAAATGAATAAATGAATAAATGAATAAATGAATAAATGAATAAATGAATAAATGAATAAATGAATAAATGAATAAATGAATAAATGAATAAATGAATAAATGAATAAATGAATAAATGAATAAATGAATAAATGAATAAATGAATAAATGAATAAATGAATAAATGAATAAATGAATAAATGAATAAATGAATAAATGAATAAATGAATAAATGAATAAATGAATAAATGAATAAATGAATAAATGAATAAATGAATAAATGAATAAATGAATAAATGAATAAATGAATAAATGAATAAATGAATAAATGAATAAATGAATAAATGAATAAATGAATAAATGAATAAATGAATAAATGAATAAATGAATAAATGAATAAATGAATAAATGAATAAATGAATAAATGAATAAATGAATAAATGAATAAATGAATAAATGAATAAATGAATAAATGAATAAATGAATAAATGAATAAATGAATAAATGAATAAATGAATAAATGAATAAATGAATAAATGAATAAATGAATAAATGAATAAATTAATAAATGAATAAATGAATAAATGAATAAATGAATAAATGAATAAATGAATAAATGAATAAATGAATAAATGAATAAATGAATAAATGAATAAATGAATAAGTGAATAAATGAATAAATGAATAAACGAATAAATGAATAAATGAAAAAATTAATGAATATCTTAAGAAGATGTGCTGTTTTACAGACAATTGTATAGAAAAATAGAAAAAAAAGTGTTTCTTTTAAATTTGAAAATCGCACCCCCAAGGTAGTTTAAAGATGCATAAATAGCTTTATTAGCGCTGCAAAAAATGTTCTTAGATTATGAAATTTCGGCTGAAAAGAAAATTTTAAATTTTGGCATTAATACAGTATCGAGCTAAAGAGGATCGTATTTATGAGCTTTTTTTCTTCGCCGATGAAGTTTTTTCAAAGACAAACATCAGACTAAGAAAAGCCGGTGGTTGGGTACCAAAGGATTATGGTCACAGTTCTATCTTTGATACCCTGCCAGTCGTATTTTCTAACTCTTCCACTGATTACATCCGACCAATTCTCAATTTTAAGAAAAACTTTGATGTGTGGTATCTCGAAAGAATTTAATCGGAAGACAGTACGCACTGATGGCTCAAATACGGACTGTAAAGATAAAATCAAAAGTAGTTGAGGAATGTAGACAAATTTTAATCTCTCATCATCTAGCATCGTTTGCTAACCCAAAACTCTAACCTAACCTTATATAGTGTGAACTTTTGTGCATGATTCTGTCAAACGATATATGTCTTGTAAAAATTATATATTATACAAAAGAGTTACTCTTCACAGTCTCTAACACCAACCAGACATAAACGATCTATTCTAATTATTCTGCGTACAAATATTGTACATACGTTAACAAATGTGTGACTAAATTTCTTATTTGTTCGACAAATACCTTTTAATGCAACCGCCCTCAAAGCACTAACTTCAAAGAAGCTGCATTTTTTTTAAGATTCCCTCTATAGAATGGTACCTAGTGATAGAATGATGATATTTGATCAATTGTTTTTTTGAATGTTAAAGATCAATATGATGTGGAGACTTTCTTTTTCTGATTAACAGACTTCTGGAAATTTAATTTATTTAACTTGAAATGGAATCCGTAAACAAATGGATTGTGTGTGTGAGTATTATAACCAAATGAGCTGATGCTTGGAATGTTTGGATGATGCTGGTGGATGCATTTCTGTGCAAACAATTGGTATTAAATACAGACGCATTGAAGCAGACAGACAGACAAATAGATGGGAAACGCTTGCACAGACGTTCTGCCTATTTGAGCTTTGTGGCTTTGACTTGAGCCGACAGCTGGAATTTGGTAAGTAGTTAACTTAGGAAATATTTTTTTAGTTTTACTATAAACAAGTAGCTATACAATAGATTATGCTGGTGTACATAAGTATATTGTTTTTGTCATTGGATAATTAACAAGACACAAGGTGTTTGATCTCAATAAACGATGTTTTTTTGTGTTTTTGTTTGTTATGTTTGATGTCAAGGAAACTTCGAACAAATGGAGTTTGGAATTAAAAAGACCAAAAATATTTAAAAAGGTAAATTTTTAAGAAAGAAGCCTACTTATATATCAAATATTTATTTTTTTAATTAAAACCCTACACTGTCAGTGTCCAGCATAAAATTTTAATTTCAAATGTCCTTTCAATGAAACGAAAATAAAAAGAAAAATAATCATGTCCCACGCAAAGGACACTTCAATTAATTGTGAAATTTATATCAAGTGTAGAAAGCCACAAGTTGACCAATTAATGTGTAACTTCATTGGACATACATGGATGTAAGTACGATCAAGTACGTATCGTCGTCAACATTGTCAATGCTTCGACAGGTCACAACTTACAGAGTACGTACCCTCAACATGCGGCTTGACAGGTCAACATTTGTGCCATTTCAAAAACAAACAAGAACAAGCACCAGCAGCAGCACAAGCGCTAGTGAAGAAATGCACACAACAAGCAACAGATGTCGTTAAGTGAGTGAGAGTGCAAGTAGTCCCGTACGGAGCAAATAATACTTGAAGGACATAAAATTAATTACAAACGGTAACTGCAACTGGACACACAAGTTAATCAAATAATTTAAAGTGGACATCATGTACAAAGAGCAAAATGTGCCTATCTACAGTTGTCTATCAATTATGCGAACTAACAAGCAGTAGAAATGGGAAATTTTTAACATGGTCAGTCCCCTGCTTTTCATTAGAAGCTTAAAAAAGGCACAAAAGGACAACAAATATAAGAATATAAGAAAGTATAAACTTTTTGTAAAGAACACAAGTGTGTGTCATTCTTTATATAATTAAATCAATAAATAATTAAAGGGGCTTTCCCTCAGTTACAACTTTTTAAATAATAATTGCTATTTTTGTTGTGATATTAGTGTTTTTGCAACATTTTGCCATTCTCCATTTAGTCATTCTCTACCCGTTTTTTTGCAACATTCTGTCATTCTCCGTTAAGTTACTCTCCACCCGGTTTTTTTGTCAGTTTTGCTTGAACTATTTATTTAAAAAAATTAAAATTTAGTCATAAAAAATACTTAAGTACATTTTTTTTCTAAGGGTTGGCACCTGGTGATTTTCGAAAAAGGTATGAACAAAAAAAGTCATGTTTTGGTACATTCTTTGGTATGTATGCAAGGATGACGTTTTCAGTCGATAAAGTTATTAGGAGCTCTGCTTCACTGTGGATAAAGTTTTAAAGATAAAAAAATTCTTAAATATAAGAGCTTAGAGTCAATAGTACAAAGCTACAAAGTGCGAACACAAAAGACTTTTCGGTGACTAAGAAATCATGAGAATTATAAAAACCTCGGTGCCAAGAGAGATTGAAAATTTCTTCAATTCAAGCCATACATATCGTTGCCAGACTGTACAGTCCCATATGCCGAAATAAAGAGATATGACTTTTGTACCACAACGGTTGGAGTAAAATGTCAGAATTTAATAATAAAATTAATAAAAATCCAATATTATTTGTTAAAACATCAGATACGCGAACCTTTCGCTATATGAGACATACATAAGACAACATCTGGCTGGTCCTTGGAATAAGAGCAGCAGCAACAGCAGCACCCATTGAAAAACAATTTGTTACCGCATATTAAATTTGGAAGGATGTGCTCGTTGTTGTTATAAATGTGCAGAAGAGTGTGGTTTATTTTTGTTTTTATTTTTTATTTTTTTTTTGCTGTCCGGTCATTCTGTCACACAACGTATCTATATTTTACAACCATGAACCACCGTGACGGTAATAAAATTTCTGATTTTATTACATGACAAAAACTGTCAGCAGCACGCGTTATATTTACGCTGTCAAATTATATAAGGCGTGCTGTCAGAACGCTTTTCAGTTGAAACTTTTGAAATAAACTGGTCAAAATGAAATGATGGCTTACAAACCAACTATTATGATGAACTAAACTGAAATGTGTGTGAAATGTAATAGTTCATATAAATGCAAACATGCTTACCTTTTAGCTTACTAGGTAAGGTAAACAGTAAGCACATCAACGGTTAATGGATTCTGATCCTTTACTGATATATTTTTCAAAGATATTCATAACATTGCAGTGAATGTATCAAATAATCCAAGTTGTTGATATTTTAATTCATCATACTTACTAACTTGCTTACTTAGCAACAGAGGTGGTAAGCATACTGATTTAAAATGGTTTTTACTGACTACGTTTTGAAGTTTGTCGACTGTTAAGAAGAGCAAACGATAGTGCATCGGCCTATTGACTTGCGCTGCGTGGAGAGTCCCGGGTTCAAATCCTCCACTCGGTGATTTTCAATTTCAATTTTTAAATTTCCATTAATTTCTACACAATTTGTCTGAAGAGTCTTCGGAGCGGAAAATGAAACATGTGTCCAATATAGCCGACGCATAAAATAATAAAAAAAATTTATAAAAAAATTTCATCCGCACTGAGATTTGAACCCGGAACACAATGCTCAGAAATATATAACAAAGTCTTTAGCACATTCGTCTAAGAAGCCTTTTGACGTTTTTGCGTAAAATGTGTATATCAAATTGAATTCTTTAAAATTTACAAATAAAATAAAAAAAAATTTACCTCTTTCTGGTCCGAATGTGTTGCATAAGGAGATAGTTGACCTTTTTCTGGTCTCAAGTAATGCATAAGGAGACGATTGGTTACGTACAATGACAAACAATTCAAAACGTAAATAAAACTTTATATGTGATGAGACCAGAATTTGGACTAGTCGGTCGTATTCATGTATATGCAAATTCATCTGGGTCCCACTCCAACTCTGCATATTTAATAACAGAATTGTATAAGGTAAGCTCAATCGAAGGGCTATCTATTTCGTGCTCCGGAATCGGCAGCCCTGAATGGTATGGATATAATGATATATTTCACGCATACATTAGGAATAGATTGAATTAGCAAGACAAGAAGTGGAAGTGGTCGCCCCTGAATATGTTCAGGGGCATAGGTCTTCATTTATAATCGAAAATTTTGAAGCACTAGACCTACTCGAACTTAAAGACTACTGCATGACCTTCAACTTTTAATGCGTCTTAGCTTCGTCTGTTTTTTTTTTAGCTAGTCCTAACTAGTTTGATTTGGAAACTCACTTTTGAAAAGAAACCAAAATATCATAAGCGAATGGCAGGTGTTAACTGTAACAAATGGATTCCCCTATTTGACCACGCGCTGGCGTCACGCATGGTCAGAGAGCACGCGGTTGAAAAAATCACTACCCTAACAACATTAAGCATGACTGACATAAACATCTGCTACAAAATTATAAAACCTGAGCTGAGTATTTCGTATTCTAAATGAAACAAGCCAATTGGATCCATTTAAATATATAGCTAATTTTGATTTTTGATCTTCGCTTTAAATTGAAATCGTTTTGAACCCAAATGTAACAATTGATTGAGACAACATTAAGGAAGCCAATAGCGAAAAAAGGCAAAAACAACAAATGAAAAGATGTAAATTGAGGCATTGAAATAAAACTGAACGACTGAAGAATACAAAGAAAAAAATGCAAAAAGGACAAAATGGAAATTTCTCGGCATTGTTTTCAAAAATACACACATCAAATAGGAAGTTTGCTTGATGAAATGTATGAAATATGAGAGTGTACGAAACAAAAAAATTTATCCAAACTAAAGGTACAAAATTCAAAAACAAATTCAACACATGTCGTTGTTGACTTTTTTTCTTTGATTACCCCAATAAGACTCTTTTACGAAGTTTCTTGACAGATGTTGAGAATTTAAAGATTGATCTTAGCGATGGTTTTAAAAAATTTTCATACAAAAAACAACTTATATTGACCAAAGGACTTTGTGCTTTACTTGCCAAAAGTATAATGTCCTGCCTCTAACAACAAATTGCCAAGACGCTATTGCTCGCGCCTGAACTAAAAGTCGGTGTTATTTCTTTTGAAGTATAACTAAAAATTTCAAAATTAACACAGGTGTACCGCAATCAGCCTAAATAAACAAATATTGAAAAAACTCAATCCAATAAATACCCGCCCAAATTGGTAACAAGGAAAACCAATTAGTTGTACAGGACAATTGTAAACAACAACAACAATTGTTCGGCTATAACTTGTCGAATAACAAGAACTGCCCATAATTACAAAATATAATTTTTTCGAAATGCAGCAAAATTAGTCAGCAACGCGGTCAACTTCAAAAAAGTGAAAAGAACTCAATTCGATTAACAAGGGTCCTTTTTGTGTTTTATGTGGCACCACCACCACCACCACTTGCACACCCTCAATGAGCTAAATATTTAACTTGGTTATCGCACGCGATCATGTTTGTGTTCAGACGACGATGACGAAGACTACGACGGCATCAGCAAAATCGTTTAAATTGGGTGAGATTTCGAAATCTTTAAACAAACAATTGAAAAAAAAAACAAGAAACAGGCTACTTTATCTAAACCTGCCGCTCAGTTCTTTCTTTATGCCGGCCAACTAATCAAATCAGTACGGGCCAAATTTATAAGTTTATTTACCTTTGTCGTCTATGACTTGCATGTTTCGCAACAGTAATATCATTCACATACGTCATATTAAAAGGTCTTGGCGCATTATTTCAATCAAGAAATGGTCTGGCTAAATTGCTGTTTCAATTTAGATTTTTTTTTTTTGGTTTTTATTGTAGCTTAAATAATACTTTGAGTGAAAGATTTTTCAGATAAGATTTTCATACTTTACTGACGAAATTTCCCAGAATTTGCTTGGAAATATTGAAAATATGAAGTTTCAGAAAAATACGTAAATTTAAGTTACTTACATTGGGCATGGACACCTGTAAAAAATACTTTAAAATTTCGAGTATCAAAAGTACCAGTATCGATTTTTATCGTTATTCAGAAAGTTGAGCAAAAGCCCATAAAAAGTCGAGAAATGCCCAGATCACTAAATTCTTGCTAACTTCCGGTGCCTGTCGCTACCACATATGGCTGAAATGAACAATCGATTGCAATCCTTCAACTTTAATTTGCATTGCACTTCTATAGATGACTTTCGTTCTATTAAGTTCCGTAATGTCTAGCAAATTTCTTTCAACGGCTTGCTGATAAGAATAGAGAAAACATTAGGGCTAGAATAATATCAACGTTAGAAAATTTCGTTGTAAGTAGTAAGCATCTAAACCTCAATGCTTTAAAGCCGACATACTTACATCCATATATTGTGGATGGTATTTTCACTAAGACCCAGATTCACAGTCATTATAGTTGATAACCAATTAGTTAACTAAAATGATGACAAGAGTTTAACTAATTCATTCGCTTCATGCAGCCTATTGCATAATAGGAGCATCTGTTCCGGCAATATAGCATTATTCCTAGGAATAATTTTGATATAAATAGTTTGATAGTATGCAATATATTTACTGAGTAGTTTTGCTCTTAATTTTCAATCGAATGAATTCCAACATCTCCCAAGCCACTTCCTTGCTCTAGCGAAATTTGTCACAAAATTCCTAGGCGTCGAAGTTTTTGGAAAAATGCTGGCGATTTCTAAAAACTTATTGCCGTTGATCAACCACAATATACCAAATTTCGTCAATATATGCAACGCTTTTGATATCAGATTTAAAATTTTCTACGTTTGAATACATTTTTACAATCAACTGTTGGTTGACTAATGGCTAACCAATGAAATTTGGGGGTTTAACTAATGGTTAACTCAAGACTGAAAATAAAATTTTGTTGGCTAAACCTTTGATATTATTTAATTAATGCCTGTGAATCCGGGCCTTAGTCATAATGAAACCTTTTCCACTTAAAAATGTACCACGATATGAACTTTTATTAAAAATACATGGAAAATGGCTATTTTTGTTCTTCTTTGTTTACAACTCGTGAAGATCTTTGTCCAGATTTTGGGTCTACTTTAAAGGTGACATTCGCGATAAAAAAAAATCTTGACCCGAAATGAAATACAACGAGCTCCAAAGCATATGAAAAATATATAAGAACTAACTACTTTTAAATATCGAAAACTACCTTAATTAAAAAAAAAAAAAAAAATCCATTGGCATAAATGAGTAGAACAATAGGGTCGTTGTTACGGTTAAAAGTTTGAAACATAGAGTTTTATGAAAAAATCGTATATTTTGGTTAAAAATGCAAATTTTTTATACGAAATCCTCATTTTTTGTTTGTGATGACTTCTGATACTTCTGTCTTCATCATACTCAAGTTATTACTTATGTATTTTCCGTGAAGATTTTAAAAGCATAGCTTTTACAGTTTTGGAGAAATTTACAGAAAACTGTTAAAAATTTAAATTTTTATTTTATCAAAAATCCGGTTTTTGGGTAAGTTTTTTATGAGACCATTTGAAAAAGTATATTTGTTATTAGTTGTTGAGAAAAAAGCATAAAACTTTCCAAAAAAGTATTTTAAGCTTAAATGAATATGAATAATTTGCCGAAACAATGCTTGAGCGCACATAAAAAATATAGAATTTTCGTTATTTAAAATGCGCCCATTGAAAATTTATTTAATACACTCAAAATTCGAGGCAAAAAAAAAACCAATTTTAGTTTAAACACTTGAAACCTAAGTAAATCGAAGTAATTCGATATATCCAATGGAATTACATCGTGTCGTGTGCTACTTTAAGAAACAACAACGGGTGTTTCAACTACATTTGTATGTTTGCAACCATATGCCACTCTAGGGTCAGCACTTAAGAAGCACCTTGACTGCGTACACTTAGATGATATCGACGACCAAACGACCGAGTGTTAAAGGTCGTGTCCACATGCTTGTACCACAGGGTATCCTTTGACACTTTTGACACTCGCATTTTAAGTTGTCGCCGCGTCTACTTAATTAAATTCAAGTGAAGCGACATAATTCGGTTATATTTTGTTAGTTAGTTATGTTCCCTTGTATTCCCCAAAATAATTTGTTAACGCACAAGGTTGAATATTGAATTTATGAAAGGTTTAACATTACCAAATGTAATTCTATATTTTGTGGCATATTGTTGGCGCGAAGTGTTGATAATAAAACTAAATAAACTAAGAACGGCCTATTATTTTAAAAATTTTTAAGTAATTGAACCTTTTCTCTTATTTTGCTAGCAATATTGAAATGAACGCCGACATTTTTATTCGCAGAACCAAATAAATCCAATTGAAATCATCCTTCACAAATACTAATAAATAAAAAACGTACTAAAATTTATCACAAAAAAACGTTTAAGCTCAGGCAAAGCTCTTGATTGATAAATAGAATTTCTGGAAAAAATATTCGCAAAGCTTGTTATGAAATCAATGCAACATAAATTCATCAGAATTGGAATTTTGTTCATAAAGTCCTTTGTGCATACAAGGGATTTAGCCCTTTTTGGCATAAAAGTCATTCTCACAAAATATTCGGCATTATTTTGTCAAAAGCTCGTCGTGATTCATATTTGTATTTGTTTGTATGCATATGCATATGCATTGGCGTATGTGTGCAAAACTATCGTTGTCGTTTAGAATGTTATCCTGCTGTCATTCAAACAAACTGTATTTGTCCTTCGTTTAGATTGGCATTCGTTTGTGTTGCAACTTTGATGCTGCTGCTGTCAATTCTAGGTATACTCTACAGTTACTCACCAAGTAATTATGAGTTTGTGTCAATCCTGGCAGAATATTATGAGAATATTATGAGTGCAATTTTGTGATTTTTTTTTGGAATTTTTTGGTATTTGATGTTTCTAAGCATTTTATGCCTTGTGCACTTTTTTTGCTAGATGCCTTCCTTTGGTGTAAAAAAAAGCGTTTTGCCTACGATGGGCGTTTAACCCAGGGTGGCCCAAATTACCGAAGGGATTTGTTTTCATGATAACTTTTTATTGAAGACATAATCATACATTTTTTTTTTTTTTTTTATTTTTAATACAGTAAATATTTTAATAAATGGAGAATATTACTAATTCAATTATAAAAAATTACGTCTCGCAAGTGGTGGCCATTTGCTGCTTCGCATATTCGTGCTCTTTTCAAAACATTTTCCATAACCTTTGATTGATTTTGTCGCGTATATTGTTTTTTATTTGCTGGATGGTTCTAGTCTAATTAATATAGAATTTTCCTTTCAAATAACCTCAAAGAAAATAGTCTGGAGCGGTTAAATACGGTAAACGCTTAGGCCAATTAAAATCGCTTGTGCGCGAAATAATTCGTTCAAAAACGAATTGTGTCCCTCGCAGTGTGCGCTGTGGCTCTATCATGTTGGATCCATACTTGAGGATAGTTTTTCACGGCTGGCCTTAAAAAATTATTGGCCGATATTGAACACCAGTGATGGAAACGGCGACACCGTGATCATTTTTAAATAAAAATATGGGCCAATTATCCTTTCCGACGAAACACCGCACCAAACATTACACTTAAGTGAGTGTAATTGTCGCTGTTGAACTACTCTTGGATTTTCCGTAGCATATATCTTGCAGTGTTGCCTATTAACGAACCTATTTAATTGAAAATGGGCTTCTTCGCTCATAATTAAATTATGAATAAAACCATAATTTCTTTTGCTTTTTGCCGGAAATAAATTGCATAATCAAGTCGTTGGTGGTAATATAGCGGTTTCAATCCTTGGACAAGCTGAAATTTGTATGGAAACATTCTTATTGTATGCAAAATTCTCTGCAGCGACCCTCGCCAAGGCCAAGATTTGTCGAATGCGGTGGTAAGCGTTCTCCCATTTAAAAAAAAAAGGAAACGAACTGATCGCACTAGGATTCAAATCGGAGCCCGTCTGTGTGATAAATAGAAACAAACGAACTTGTTAGACCTCTAGACTACTGATCTATATGAAGAGGCACAAAATTTGTAGGTATATTATCAGAATTTTTTAACAAAAATATCTGAACAGAATTTGATAGTCGAGTGCTTCCTGCGGACTTACAAAAAAACAATTAAACAAACACATATTAATAAAAAAAATGAGAAAATAAAAAAGTACAACAAAAAAAAAAAGTACAAAAAAACTTTTCTGCGGTGGGAATCGAACCCAAATGCATACAAAATTTGTGTGACGTGTGTGCAAAATTTGTATATTTAACAAATTTTTGCTGTTTTTTACAATCTGTTCTCTTTCTCTTCCTCTTTTTTAAAAATACTACTTAAATATAAAACAGAGATGTCTCTTCAAGCAGAATATGATTTTCGAATGCTTACTGTAGCGCTTCAAAATTTCTATGGGAACATTCGCTTTAGAAGTGCTTTCCCAAGAAGCGCTAGATATTTTTCCCTTGGGTTATTTCGCACACACACAAGGAATGCAATACAAACACCTCTTAAGCAGACAACTCTTTCTTATCCTTTGCCAAAATAAAAGGGTATGTTCCCGAAACACATTGACTTAAAAGTGTGCTTCGTGCGCCTTCTGTAACAAAGAGACGCAAAAGTTTATAACTCTGTAAAGCCTGTTGCCAAAATCTTTCATATTTTAATTACCCATTGTAGAGTACACACAAGTATAATGTAGCCAAATGCTGTTGTTAAATTTTTTTGTTTGATTTCCCAATTGGTTTAGTAGTGAAGTCGTTCGTTCGCTGCAGAAATATGAAGAAGTTTTGTCCTTTTTAGTTAACACGCGCTTGGCTATCAATGTTATTTGTTTTAAAAGTTTTATGGCTTGGATTCATAAAAATAAAGAATGAACTTTTTAGCAAAAAATTTGTAAAAAATAAGTTGCATTCATTCGATTGACTTCAGTAATTGAAATAAAGGATTTTAACTCAAACACTTACATATAAAATTTCTTCATTGACAAATTCCTGCAACAAAAAACAATGTTTCCAAAGACCACGAAAAAATCACGCTATCCTGAGGGCTCTTCAAAACTCAATGAGAGGAGTACATGTTATTTTAATATTTACTATTTTAACATTAGTTAAACATTTGTTTCCTTTTCTCCCTGCTCACCGTTTTGTAGTAATTTAATCTATGTAAATACTCTACCTCTACAAAAAAAAAAATATCCTTGTCATCATGTCCTCGTAATGTTTAACCCCGCCAACATGACAGCAACACAGCAGCCGCCTTTGGATCAATAAATTTTCGACGTGTAGTCAGTGCACGATGTCCCGCTTGTGTCAACAAAGTCATGTGTCACAATGTCGCCAACATAGACAAAGACAACCTTATCTTCTTCGTTAGTCAAAAGTTGTATCCTCGAGCTAAAATCATGTCCTTCCGTAAACACACAAACGCGCAGCTGATCCTTTAGATATTTTCTTCGCGGTTGAAATTCTTAAACAAAAATGTTTTCTTTACCCAACTCTATTATCCTTAGACGGTAGACGCATAAATTATTTGATTTTGTCATTTTCCGTGTCGCTGCAGTCAACAGTCCTGAACTAATCCTCCTGCATGCTTAGTTGTGATTTACACAGTGCTGCATGCACCTTTTGCTCCTTTAAATTGTATTATGATTTTGGAGTAAAGTTTACAGGATCTTTATTATTATTATTATGTTCCACTTGGAACATATCTTAAAGGAGCAGCAGAAGGATGTTTAACACTCGTGTTCTTAAGTTGTTCTTGACTGCAAGCTGCACTAATTTTCCATATTTTCACTTAATCCGAGTTAAATTTAGTCAATGGTTGTCAACAAATTGAAATTTCATTCGTTTTCAAAGGGTATCCACAGCCAATGTGGCAGATGTTGAATGGATTCGGGGCTTAAATTTAAAATTTGAATTTATTCGAGATGCGAAGAGTTTATTAAAATTTTAGAAATATTTAATTAAAGTAAAGAATATGGTACTTGAACAGTTTAGAGCAGTAAATAATATGGTAACGACAAAATTTTAATTAAATTATTGAATTTTTTTAATTGTAGTAGCACACATTATTTCATACCAAAAACATATACTTGTCGTCTTTATTTCAAATTCCATATTGGGCGTTAAATACGAAACCGTACCTACTATTACTAGTTAAGACAAGCGTCCTTTATTTTTTATCTAGCCGTTCAAGAATTACACATTTTTAAAAAACTGGAAAAATTGCAAAAACTACATTTATTAGTTTCTCGAAAAGCCCACAACTTTGCCAATAGTCGGCCAAATCATGTAATTTTTTATAAAATTTTTAACTTTCAAAACTAAATTCCTATTATTAATGATAAATTTTGAAAAAAACTTTAATATATTTAACAATTTTTATGATGGGCAAGCGATGAAATCCATTATTATTTTAATTAACAAAAAAGTGAACGCAAGAGTACCGGGAGAGGGTAAAAATATTCACCGACCCCAATGAACTTTCACTCTCCAATATTTCTCTGAAGCATTCTATCCCTTTTTTTCGACCGCTTAAGGGGGCCCCCACACAAAATTTTGACAAAAATATTAAAAATTTTTGGCGAATGTCGTATTTTGAATCATCGTAATATAAACAAAAAATATAAATGAAAATATTTTTCAAGGAATTTTAATTGAATCGGATAAAATAAACATTTTAGACACAAACACCCATTCCAAATATATACTGTTTAAAAGACCCGTCCAAATGAAATGTACTACATTTAAGATTTTTCGATATGGGTCATGCGTGATCGATTGTGCGTAGAAAATAATAACAAAGCAATAGGAAGCGAATGTGCGGTAGCAAACTGAATTCCTCGAATGCAACATACATGCATTTGATACTTATTTTACAAAAAATTATGTCATTAAAGAGTGAATGATGATGAGTATTGATGATGACGAGTACTTTATTAAGGGCCGTCCACACGTACAGTTTTACCTCAAGACTTACCTGCGCATATCGATAGCTCTGTCATGAAAATTATGCGTCTTTTCGATTATCTATTTTGGAAAATATTCAAAAGAAAAAAAATTCAGATGAAAATAAATTTTTTGCTGGACGACATGTTTCTATGAAAATAAAGTATACTGAAAACTGCACAGACTCCTGTGTCGTATGGACGCACACTGGTTCAAAATCCTTAAAAGCTGGCCAAAAGTCGAAAAAAAAATTGTTTAAACTATCTTTTTATGAACCGTATTGTCTAACAGATATTCATAGACCTCAAAAAATTTGTAAGATCCAGGTATTCATACAATGCTCTTGGGATCTCTCCAAAAGTACGCTTCTCAGACGCAAAATTCTGTGAGCCAAAAGTAAAAAATATGTGTTCACAGTAAAAATTGTGTGGTTACTGTAAAACTGAACCGATTTTAATGTTTGAATATGAACTTTCTTTGTAAAAGAAAATACTATCGACCTTCTATATTCAAAACGTGCAATAATTTATACTTTGACGGTAATTATGATCAACTTAAAATCAAATTATTTCACAAAATCAGTTTGCAATGGTTATGTAAAAAGCCCAGAACTAATTTATACCACGTCATACCACCAAGATTTTTTGGATTTAAGAAGACTGAAACCTTTTCTAACACATGTACAAAAATTAAGGTGCCTTTTTTTGCCCTTTTTGTTTGACGCGATATTATCTGAAGCACCCATAGGAAATTTAGCTCATATTGTCAATATGTGTTGCTCGCCTGAAATGGAAAAATTTTTACATTATTGTACAGCTTATACTCCATGATAAAGGAATCTAAAACTCATTTATATGTAGATCAATTTACCGTTGCACACAACTCTATCAAGGTTAAAGTTTTGAAATAAATTTTTAAATTAGATATAAAAATTGTGCAAGTGTTGTTTTTTGCCATTTCGAATCCGCCATGTTGTTTTTTAAAAATCTAATATCAGATTCGTAATCAGTGAGCCCAAAAACCCCCGAGTAAATTTTTTTGTTGGATTTGGTTGAATATTTATGCAATTCGTCCGCCATTTTGAATCCGCCATTTTGAATCCGCCATTTTCTTTTTTAAAAATCTAACATCAAATTCGTATTCAGCGACCTCAATAACACCCAGGTAAAAAATTTTTTCTCGAAACTTTAAGGATTTCGACTTTTGGCCAGCTTTTAAGGATTTTGAACCAGTGTGGGACGTGATAAAAAATGTATTCGCAAACTCTCTAGTTTGCACGAACTTGGTTTGAACAGGTAAGACCGTACGTGTAGAAGGTCCTTAACGGATCTCATATGGAGCATTCCGCGTAAAGAAGGCGGGTACAAAATATTGATGTTTCAGATTTTAGTAGTATTTGATTATGCTATACCTATTATGTCCTCAGTCCTATACTAAATATTTTTACGGTTTGAAGTCCGCTTTACGAGCTTGATGGCTTTAAAAATTTGACTAATCGGCAGGTATGCGTTACTTCGAATCCCATTACCAAGTTTTGAAAAGTTACAAAAGTTAGCTTATTAACCTCCTGAACTCAAAACTGTCATTGGATTTTTTGCGAGTACCATTATTAACTCATGTCACATACGGGTTTTCAATACTTTTCCAACTTTTGCAACATTTGTCAACTTTTGCAGTATTTTTCTACTAATTCTAACATTTATAAACTTTTGCAACATTTCGAAATACGCTAGGGAAAATCGACCTTACGAGGTTTGAGGAAGTCCCAGTGAAAGGCTCCGAACATGGTCGTACCGAATGATATTTGGATAGAATGATATGATAATAATATAAAATAAACATAAACGCGTCAGGGATCAAAATAATTCCATATCTTTAGATAATGAAAGGAAAGTAGTAGTGGAAATAGTAAACTTGTATTGCCCAGGCACATGTCAAAACATCAAGGATTTTTAAGTGCTCACATAAAAAACAATCGATTTTTAAAATGAAAAGACAAATACTTAACTCATACGTACAATTTTATGTAATTAAATTGTAAAATGGCAACAACCTGAATTTAAAAAATAAAAATAAAATGACACATTGCATGAAAAACCAACGTTAATAAAAAATTTGCATAACACAATAATGGAATTTTATAATACTTTCGGATAAAGGATAAGCACGCGATTTAAATGAAATAAAAAATTATAGCGCAATGTCATGCACGACAAAAGCGCATTGGTTTGGAATACTAATAGGACTAGGTTAGAGTCCTATAAAAATATGGGCGTATTTAATTGCACAGTGTTTGAACATATTTTTAGCACATTATTTGTTTTAGCAAAATTTAATGAGCCGCCGGAAATGTTGAATTATAGGACATGTGCATACTCCGCACTAAACTTTATATAACATTTCACCTTTAAAAATAGTTTGTATGCATAGTTTGGAAATTCAAACAAAACCACAATTGAAATTTTAAAATTTTTCTATTAAAATTATAAACCAAAATATTTAGTATATACCTATACAAAATAATTAGGGTCATATGTACATGATTGATTGATTGTCAGTTGTCGCTTTTTCCAGGTCTTTTATTTGGTATATACCAACAAAAAAACAACCATCTAATTATCATGTGTCAAAATTATAATTAATCAATCGAAAAAAAAACCACTCAATTAAAAATTCGATTCTAAATCACCTACTCCACCCACACTTCCTACTACGCTGACCGATTGCTGCTCCGCGGCGGAAGTGCGGCAAACGGGGAAATCATTTTTTATCCAAAATACATAACTTTGTATGGCAATGAGTTATAATGAAAATTACAACAGCAACAACAACATTACAAAAGCTGCACTTGCATTGCATACGAAAAAAGTATCGTCGGAATAATTTAACTTTACAATTAAACCATGAGGAGTTGTATCTACCACCATGATATTTTTTGAAGAACTGAACCGCGTGAAGCGGCATTTAAACTATAAAGCAAACAGCAACAAAAAACGCCTTCTTCCCGTCTCTGCCACAAGCGTTGGCAGCAAGCGTCCGATTTATTGTGGCGGATATGGGATTTCATGAGAGACATCGCCGCCGCCGCCATAGCCACAGCCATCACCAATGACACATAAAACGTCAATGTGAGTGGGTGCCAATGTTGACAGTGTTGCAACTGTGCAAAGAAAGAGTTGTGATGTTGGTTGGAGTTTGGTTGGTTTGCAACTCTGAAGAGCTGAAGTTTTGTTTTTTTTTTTTTTTTGAGAATTTAATGTGCAGGAAACATAATTAATATTATTGCACAGTGGTAGAAAAAGTTCCGTTGGTGAAATTGCTTAAAAACTAATTCCAAAAGGCTATGTAACACATAATGGGGATTCATATCCCAAATAATCATGCAACTTTAAGAAAATTCACAAATTTTTAGAAAAAATATTTATTATAATATACAAAAAAATCTGATATTTCTGTGGTAAGTAACATAAAAAGCTTAACTCTGCTAAAACAAAATAGCTCTGAGCTAAATTTTTATTTGGTAATTTTTTTCAGTGTTAATTAATGTTTAAAAAACGACAAAGTAATTTTACCCAGAATTAATGAAAAATTTTGTCAAAACCCATTTTTTTCACAGATTTCATGATTAAAAAAATTTTTTCCAGATCAAAACTTGTTTCATATTAGAAATGGGTAAATTAAGCTCTAATGAAAAACTTAAAAATAAAACAAAAATAACTTACGTGAGCAGTAAGGATTCAAACCCACGCGTCCAGACAAGTCAAGTTGGTCAAGTTTAGCACTTCTCAAATACTTAAGTGATATCATTATCATTTTTGTTTCATCAATGAATTTTACACTCGTGAATCTTCCCATTCACCCCATTTTTCCACCCCTTTGTGGAGCTCCTATATAAATTTGATATTCACATTTAAAGAAAAACTAGGTACACGTAATACGTATATGTTCAAGAAATATGTTGGAGAGAAAAAAATTAATGGAGGTCAGTGAACATTTTTCCCTCTCCATCCAACAAGGAGTTTTTTGGTGCTCTGTGGTTCACTGGTGCGGATTGTTAATATCATTCAACGGACAAAAAATGGGCGGCATTAAAGGAATGCCACTTTATAACAATTGCAAATTACAATTTGGTATTTCTGAAAAACGGCTCTAACGATTTTGAATAAAGTTTTGGATAATGAGGAATAACATGTGGTATGGAAAAGCTCAAAAAAAGGAAAATTAATAAAGCAATCTTACTAAAAGTAATTATAGTGTGTCAACTTGCTACATATAAGGCGAAATATCATCAGTCAACCTTTAGAAATTGAACATACAACCATTACCATAATGTTTTATTTCGATGATTCTGATATTTTTTTATGATTTTCTACAACTAGAATTTGCTTTGTGGCCGAAATTCGACTACAAACGAACTCGGACCACATCTGTACATTTTCTCTTTAGGGGCATGGCAAAGCCGACTTAAAAACATAAATATCATACTATCGTTCCTTAACGTTAACCCTTTTTTCATACCTAATTTCTTAAAATATATGCATAGATTAAGCCATGAGAGCCTTTTCCATTTAGAGGAGTGGTACCACCCACTTTAAAAGAAGAGGGCCATATTTTCGTACCGTAGTTCTAACCTTATCTTCATACCAAATTTCATAAAAATTTATGAAGCGGTTGAATTGGCTCACTTCAAAAATAAAAGAAAATCCTATGCACTGCTTCTCCCTACAACCTTTCTACAAAAAAAAAAAGCAATCGATTGTGATGAGATTTACACATAGAATTAGGGACTGAACCGATTTCGCTTGCCTACATTCTAAAATATTATAGTTTATTTTTCTTTCTTTTCATTCCCTTTAAATTGATTTTAAACTTTTTTGGTATTAAATTCCGATTTTTTTCCAAAAAATTTAAAATTTATTCTAAAAAAGTATAAAATTTATTCCAAAATGGTATGAAATTTATTCCAAAAAAGTATAAATTTTATTCCAAAGAGGTATGAAATTTGTTCCAAAAAAGAATAAAATTTATTCCAAAAAAGTATGAAATTTATTCCAAAATAGTTTAAATTAATACTCTTTTAGGCATTGTTCTATGTAAATACTTTTTACTTTGTATTTATATAGATTCAATCTTAATGGATTTTTTTTTTTTTTTTTTTCAAAAACACTTTTTTACACAAAACTTACAAATGATTTTGATAAAATGTTTATTTAAAATTTTATTTGACAGCCATTATTTGTTTGAGTATTTTGCGCCACTGTGCCTTTTTCTATGCTCAAAACTTTTAAGTGAAACTACGCGGAATATTAAAGTTGTTGAACTCCAATTAAAGAAGGAAAAATAAATTGATCAAAAAAAAAATCACAAAAAAAAAAAACAAAATCCAGACGTTAGTCGGCGTAGTATTTGTACTCGTATTTTTTTGCGTAGACGTGAGTACAATTTTTTTTCTACGGAATTCATTCATAAAAATATCGACAGTTTGCGTAGTCGAAACTAAGTAAAATTGGCGTCAATTTGGCATACATACAGTTGGCAGCAAAAGTAAGCGAACAGTTTATGTTTAGAGTAGATTTTGTTTTGTCGAAATTTTCTTGTTCAACTGGGTCTATTAAGGGAAGATTATTTTCGGAAATGCCCATATATTCGTATAATGAAACTACTGAAAAAAATTATTTAGTTTCGATATCATGTTGTTCAATTATTTTGAGCAATTTCAATTACTTTTCAACATTTTGATAAAGTTTTAGTTTGAAATCTAATTGAAGCATTTTGAACGACTTTTTAAGACGTTTTACTAATTATTTCAGGGAGATTTTTTTTTTTTTTTGATTTAAGGGAGTTTTTGTGATGATGAAATCTTGTTTATCTTTTTGAGTTTATTAACTTTAACAAAACAGAATGATTATAAAATCCTTAGTATAAGCTTGGTAGTTTTGCCGACTTTTCAAAACGTTTAAGTTCCGTTCCAAAACGACTTTCAAATGAAATTTAGAATAGAGCAGTATCAGCTCAAAAGTATTAATTTCTTAAACAAATCGAATGAAATTTGAACCGATTACTTTACAAACAATAAACATTAAAGCACTTATCACTTTACACCTGAAGGGTGCGTCAACTACACACATGGATGATGCTGCTTAATCACTAAACGCGTCTGCAAAAGCCACAATCAACCAGTCAGCCAAGAAAAAAAAACAAAAATAAAGCATGCAGACATACAAAATAGATGAACAGACTAGCAAAGCAGAAGAAGAGAAGAAAAAAAGACCAAACGCTAAATTTAGTGACGAAATAATGCAGCAGTCTGCTGCAGCGGCGTCGTGCAAATGAAATGAAGCATTTGCGCATGCGCACATGGAGCAACGAATGCAATTTTGTGGTGGCGAACAACTCTCGCCCGCCTCCTCTCTTCATATGTAGTTAGCAATGTGCGCGCACGCGTGGTTTCTTTAATGCTTTTTTATGAAATAGAAACTGAATACGTCTATACCGTCTTGCCGCATTCGTATCGATGATGAGGATGATGACTCATAACTTCATTCATTCATCCATTCAGCCCGCTCACTTGAACGTTGCTGTGGGTATACTCATTGCGAATCGACACTTTCAGTCAATTATTGTGTAGATGTTGAGAGAAGTTGAGCTGGTGGTAGCGGTGGAAAAACGACAACATCGCTTTTATGAATGAATCGCGGAGGTGGCGCGCAGAATTCAAATACGAGTTTTTAGACATACGGGTCCCCCTTCCGTCCCCCCTCACTGAATAGTAAGTGTGTGCTACATGTTCAGCATAAGTGAGTAGGAGGTGTCGAAGTACTACAACTTCAAATACAATGATGTTAAATAGAAAAAAGTATTGATACGAAAATAACTCGGTGAATTTCTCATTCATAAAATCGTTATTCGCGTAAAATTTATGAAAATAAATTGAGTACTTTCGGCTTCGTAATATTTTACATTAAAAAATATGTAAAGATCATCTTGGAGCATAAATTTTTTTAAAATTTGTAATGTAGTGTTATCCACTCATGCTCAATGCCATTACTTTTGCCTTTGTTCTATAACACAGGACAGATTTTGCGGCGTAGGGTTTCAGAGTCTATTTTGAGTAATCATGATCGAAAATAATATCAGATTCACCGAATTGACTCTTGTTCTCCAGACATCCTTGCTAAATGCTAAAATGGTTTTTCTTAGTTAATAAATTTTTGCAAATGGCACCTGAAAGCCATTACCTTTCTCATTAAACTTCCTTTCCAACTTTTCCAATTAGATTCTTACCTTCCGAGTTATCACCCATTGAAGTAAAGGTATTTCAAGTAAATACAATTTTGTTCTAAGTCCTTGTATGGGGTTGATATAGTAAGTTGAAAAAGTAAGACTTTAATTGGAAATGGCTATCCGATGACTTTCGAAAAAAATTCACTACACACTACTGTAAGTGTGATACAACTTCCCGACTAAAAAAAAGTTCAGGTTGAGATCCAATTCGGATCAGGCTTGTCTGAAGAATGATTAGAAACGAGTAAGGAACGTCACACCTCATATGAAACGGACCTGATGCGGATCCCATAAAGTTTTCAGGAACGGATCAGAATATTTCAGGTCCTCATCAGAAAAGTAAGTAATATATTTATTATTGAGGATCGGATCATATCCATATAAATTAATTTTAATTTCGTCCGGCCACAAAACGCTTTCCTAAAACATTTTGTAGCATTTGTTATGATATAAACATGATAACCACCTAAAATGTGTTTAAGAAAACTTTCTGTGGTTGTTTTCATATGGAATATTTATTTAGTTCTGCAAATTTGATGCGATACTGATTTAAACAACGCACTTGGACCGTATTAAAATTTTTGGTATCAGATCCTGATGAGGAACTGATCAGATGGCCATATGAAGGAATAATTGTTCCAGATCTGATCCTAATCCGGAATTCCAGAACTAATTTCTTGTCGGGTTCAAATATGCCTCAAAACATCTATTTAGCAAGGATATCTGGAGAACTAAAGTCATTTTAGGCAAACAAATCATACCCTACGTTTTTAACAAATTTAGTGAATCTGGATTTACTCAAAAGGCCGAGATATATTCAGTGTTAAATTCGTTATTCCGCACAGGCGCTTTATTATAACCCCAGAGTTTTTCACCGATTATGAATATTCATAAGCACAGATCGATAAATTTACAGTGGTCTCTCAAAAGTGTTTCAACAACAAGATATAATGTCAGTTTACTCGTATTTTATTTTTAATAAAAATTTTTTATCAGTGTGGAAGAGATCACGCAATAACTTTTTGACAAGATTATCAACTGCAAAAATATACACAGCGACATATCATAAAACTAATCTTTATCTCAGAGATCAAAAGTGAACATATTATTTAACATGAATTTATTAAGTTACACGAAATAATAAAAAAATTATAAATGTTAATTTGGAAATTGACTTGTCTTTGTTTACTGAAATTAATTCAAAGCTACGCTGCTTGACCGTGAGAATTCAGTAGGTACAAGAGATCTTTCACTCGTCTCAACGCCCATTGTTTGCGCTGAAAGAGGCTTTCACCTTTTTTTCGGTTTTCTTATTATATCTTCATGATATCACCATTAAGATGCGCTCAATTCAATCAAATCAGTTCAATAAATGTCATAATATTTTCCATAATAAGTTATACGAATATGATTTCTTCTACATAAACTACTGTTATTGTTTTGAACATGAAAATCGTTTCCCACCAAGCTTTAGTGGGCTTTTGTAAAGAACAAATTGAGAAAAGTATCTTAATATGATTTTCAAATAAAACGTTGAAGAAAGATGAAAAAAATAGAAATGCATTCAATAGAATGGTCGTCAAAATGTCATAATGAGCGCCCACATAAAATTAAGACATTCACACACAAGCGACCCGGCCAAAAATCAAAAGCCTGATGTTGATGATGATGATTCTAACAAAGTGCATACAAATCAGAGCAATAGTTCGGCCTCAAAAATAGTTGGTTCCCATGCCTACCTATTGTTCACCTGTTATACGAGTATACACTAGCACTCATATGCTTAAAGCATTTAAAGCTTAAAAGGTAGGTTGGTTGCTAAGAGTGCAGCCAAAAATCTATAAGCCTCTATTGGTAGCTAACCGACAGACCGACCACCATGAGATGCATTTTTGTCTTGGGAATCTGTAAGGATGAATGTTAAACCCACAATCACTTTGAGTGTTTTGTAAATACGAAGGAAAGCAAAGTTACAAGTGAAAAGTCGATGTGCGGTGAAATGCTTGCGACAGATTAGTAGCACCAACAAGTGGATGGATGGATTGGACTGTAGGTTGATATGATATGTTTTTGAAATGGTCAGACCATGAGAATACGTTTGATTTTTTTTTGGAATTGAAAGTGTCATTTCACCATAGACCGATGTTTTGATTGAAGTTCAGCTCTGGGCTTTGTATTACACATCAAAGTGAAATGTAGCTAACAATTGTGAGAAAATTTACGAAATGATTTTCGAGTGAAACTTCAAGAGCTTAACCCATTTTAACATATTTTACTTTTGGTTGAAAATTTTAATAACTGAGCCGTTCAAAATGACAATAGTGCAACTCCAAAACGTGGCAAAAGTAATGTCATAATATTAATTGGCTGACATTTTGTTAGGGATGAATAAAATTGATTTCTGTTTTCACGAAAAGTTTACTTGATGATATTGAATTGTTGAGATTAAGTTGAAAAAATGATATCGACCAAATAATCGATCATTATGGCACATACCATTGTCATTTTGAACGGCTCAACTTTTTTTTTAAAGACTATTACAGCTTTCAAGTCATAGAAACATGTTTACATTTCAAAAACAAGCTTTATATTACAGATTAATTTTTGATTTGCTTTCCTTTAGTCTTAAATACCATATTCAGTTTTCTAGGGATAGAACCGACCAGATTTTTCGTAATATCAGGGGATATTTCACTCTATTATTCCCTAAACACCTGTTTTAGATTCTTCTTAATTGTAATGGTTCTTTCTCTGATTTTCCTGTCAACATTTTTCTACAAATGTTAACTAGGGTTACAATCTTGGAACTGAGGGGGTAACCAAGGGTCTTAGGAGTGTGGTATTATAGTCTTGATAATTTCGGACTTTAGCTTCATATAAGTTTTGAAAAATTATAAAATAGCTCAAAAAATTCTTAAAAAATTCACAAGTATTTTTTGGACAATACCAAGCATTTTTGCCGTATACCCTTTTTTCGTAAGTTACCTTGCTTTTGAGTGAAAAATCGACTTTCCGACCTCGTTCTAACCGTGCTCCATTGGTTTTTCTCAGAATAAAAAAAAACTGGTAAGAGTGTAACCTTTGGCCTGGCCAAACATTAAATACCCTACACTGCAGTATTTTGATTTTGCCACGCCCTCTTGTCCGTGTTTGTCTAGTTTTAGCTAAGAGCATACATTCATAGCCTTTAGTATTTGAGAGAAAGTTGGCTGGATTATCTCAAAAAACTCTTTCAGTAAAGCATTTTGAAACTTTTGCTTGTATGGGAGGTGCCACGCCCTCTTATCCGATTTCACCTAATTGTTCAGAGTTTGCATTTATAGTTTTTAGTGTTTGAGTAAAATTTGGTTCGATTATCTCAAAAAACTCTTTCACTATAGCGTTTTGAAGCTTTTGCTTGTATGGGAGGTGCCACGCTTTCTTGTCCGAATTCGCTCAATATTTGCTCAGAGTGTTTCGTACTACTTAGATGTATTTTGGTTGCATTGTCGTGAAAAATACTCCTAAAGTTGCATTTTGAATATATTTTTTGTATGGGCGGTAGGCGTATCCGTTAACCGATTTCGCTCATTTTCAATCTCACGTATTAACTTTGACAACGAAGGCAGTGTACCAAATTTCATTGAGTTATCCTGCTCAGTTTTTTCCAAAAAATGTATTTCCACACACAGCCAGCCAGCCAGACAGACGGACACAGCTATATCGACTCAGAAAGTGACGCTGATCAAGAATATATATTTTTTTCTATATCTCCCACGCCTCCTTCTCTGCGTTACAAACGGAAGGACAAAATGAATATACCCTGGGTGTAGGGTATAAAAATTATGCAGATATAGTTTTAAAGAGTCCCTCTAACTTTTGAGTCGGTTTCGGGATGATTTTATTTTGCTTCATACAAAATCAAAACGGTCTAATTTTTTGAATTCTTCTAATTTCTTCCTGATACCTTGAGCTTTATATCGTGTCTCACTTTTCTATTTTCAATAGCTTCAAGAGCTTTACATATGTTGGGTAAATGTTCACTGAGAACACGAACAGCTTCACCATAACTATCCTGTCTTGTAAAGAGTTTCTAATGATATTGTTTATTGTGCACATGACTGTAAAAATTATATTTCACCGTTGAGGAGATTATGAAAAAAGTGTTTATGAAATTGGATCTTCCTACTTCCAAAATTTCGCTGGTAAAATGTATGAGTGATCGCCATTGTTTTAGCCCCCTCAACACTTTCCACAAGCAAACATACTGCCTATCCCAACCTCTTAAGTTTTTTCATTTTCGTCTATTTCAGTAACTCATTTAGGCGCCCCATACAGAACATTTTCCGCCCTGCGAATCACAAAGTTCATTCACTTGTATACATGAAACCATTAAGATACAATTTTTTTTGAAGCTGGAAAAGTGGGCAATACCACGCTCCATATGTAGAGGGCATGGGAACAAATAAACTTTACTGAAAAAGTGCGCGATCTAGAAAGTATGCAAATCTAGAACAACGTCGCATCGGCTCTTGAGATTTGACAACCAAAGAACTACTTTTTTTCATTTTCTTTATCTGTGGCTTCTTTTGTAGATTCTTCAATCATTTAATGTTGAATTTTTAAACCAAAATGGGTTAATCTCCTAACACTCTCCACTTTTCGGACAAATGCTACAAGCTGCAAATACTTTATCGTGTTCTGTCTGTGTTCCTGACGCTTATGCGCGCACATTGCTGCAGTAAAGCCCACAAAGTTCCATTTTGTAATCAAGCGTTAAATTGCTCCCGGGAGGAGGAGACAATTGTCATGGTGGTGGCGACGACCATAGTCATGACGAGCTTGCGATACAGCTACCACATTGACTATTTGAAAAATAAACCACAAAAATTTGCAACAATTCCAACGTATTCAAAGTTTTTGTGTTCAAAATGTGCTCTGTGGAAAACCACCAGAACATTCGATTTGATACAAAATGATGCTCCATATTTGCTCTTGCCTTTGAAGTGCTGCTGCTGCTGCTGCTCGTGCTCATTCATTGGTTTGGAAAGCAAATATTCCTGTGTGTTCTCTGTCTGAATTCGCATTGCGTTTTCAATGATGACATTTCTGACTCTGCGAATGCAAATCACTCGTGCGCAAGTGGTTTTTCAATATTAGTGATGTTGTTGGATACAAAAATTTTAATTTTCAATAATGTTTCCAAGACGACGACGACGACTTTTGTGTGACAATGATGCGCTTACCACATGATTCTATTGGCATAAAATTTGTAGCGCTGTCAGTCAGTGACCGCAATTGCAAATTGTGGTATAGAAATTGACAAATACTTGAACAAATGTCCTGGTATGGAGAAAATTGTAAATATCATTGTGAAATGTTCGCAACATTGATATGCGGGAGTTTAATGTTTCTTGGAAAAATAGAATTTCTCTAATTTTCTGCAAATGCATCGAAGCAAAAATCATATAAATTTTTCTCTTTATTGACAATAGTTTCAAATTGCTTTTTTTGTGAGTTTATTTTCACTTTTAACCTTTCCCTTTCATTACCAAATTTGCAATACGCTTACTAGATAATCCTTTCTTTTGAATTTTGCTACTGTCGAAAAGATTTCAATTCTCATAGATATTTTTTTTTTTTTACTTTAATCCTTTAATCATTACTGCACAATCGTAGAAAATATGAAAAATTGTCCAAAGGAAAGTAAGTAGTTTATCCTTTGCTTGACCTAACGTTTTGTCTTGTCGATTTCTTTGTTTCCTGTCATATTGAATTTTCAGCATTATTTTGTTTTATTTTAAAATAGAAGAAATCTTTTGAATTTTTTGAATTTTATCTCTTTCAAAAAATTTATATTTCACTAATCAGAAGAATATATTTCTGAAAAACAATGCAACAAAAAATCCTTAAAGGACCACAGACAAAGGCTTAAAATGCAATATTTATATGGTGGGTTTTAGAAATTCTTTTAGCTGCTTTGAAAAACATAAAGTTATTCATGTTGTATGCTTTAAGTTCTTTTCTACTTACTTACATACAAAAACATGGGTGATTTCATTTAAAAGGTCACTTTGTTTTCTATGGCCAAAAGAATGTTTTCCTAAAGTAATATTTTGAATTTCTGCACCTTTAAATGCATGGAGTCAGCCCCCAATATAGAGACAAAACTGGCCTTATATAAAATCGTTCGCTGAATACGTAATGTATATTTATTTTCCAAGGAAATGTACTGTTTTCCCGAAAAAAGTGCAAGAGTGTGATTTGTAATGTGTAGCAAATATGATACACCCTGGATTACATTTTAGATTTGTTTCTTAAGAATGAACGAAATAACAAGTGTTCTAGCATTTCCGAACTCGTAATAAAATATGTAATAACCGTATCAAGCTGGGATTTTGCATAAAGTACTCAGAATTAATAAACATATGGGACCGGATAGCATTTAGTTTTTGCATCTCCGATTTTTTTTAATTTTTTTTTGCTTATACGACTAGTTTAGACTAGCCCTATGATACCAATTCATTTTCCAATCCAGAACTAAGCCAAGGTATTTAAAAGTTTTCACACAGTCTATAGGAAAACAGCTTTTCGAACAAGAGCCAGACCTATTAAACGCATGCACGGTACTACGAAAGCTACATGTTTCCTTGCAGACAAAGTACTTCTGACAGTCAGCACCATGGAAAGTGAACTCACCTAATTGAAAATCGTTGCCAGACACATTAAAAAACATTATTTTGGTCTTTTTATTTAAAACCAATTTATGTACAGTAAACCAGTGCTTTAGACTTTCCAAGACGCAGTTTATTTCTACAACAGCATTACACATAGAGTTACAAGAAAAAGTAAAGGCCACATCATCGGCAAACGCAATAGTTTCACCAACAAATTTTTCTGGAAAACAGCGAATTAACATATATCAAAAATAAGATTGGCCCCAAAACAGTACCCTGAGGAACTCCAATTCCTACTATGTTAGAGGACCCGTAATGATTATCAACTTTAACCCTTTGGAGTCTATTCGATATATAAGATGAAAACCATCGGTGAATAGTACCACGAAAACCACACTTAAACAATTTTCTTAAAAGAACTTGATGATCCACGGTATCAAACGCTTTTGTAACATCAATGAAAAGAGCAACAGTGATTTTTTTTATCATTTAAGCTCCCATAAATATCATAACAAAATTTAAGCAGGTCATCTTCTGTCGAAAATCCCGATCTAAGTCCAAATTGATAATTGTTAAAAAAGTTGTGTTTTTTTAAAAATTTTAACTTAATTTTAATTATTAATATTAGATTTATTCCCTTTTTTAAAAAGAGGGATAACATCTGATCTTTCCAGTTCATCTGGAAAGATGCCAGACTCAATGCTCTTATTGAACAAGTGAATCAAAATGTCCACAATATTGAAAACAATTTTCTTAATAAAAATACTGGAAAAACTATTTTCATTGCATGAATTAGAGTTTTTCAGCGACATGATAATTTCATAAATTTCATATGACGATACGGGCACACAATAAAAACTATCAGAAATAACGCTTTCGCTTTCCAGACAATAACACGTGGTGTAATTTAGTCCATTATTTAAAACAACTTCATTACCAATGTTCGAAAAGTAATCATTAAAAAGATTAGCCCTTTGGCTTGGTTCAGTATATATTGTGTTTTCCACCTCAAGGTCATAAACTTTGGAGTTAAGAGTGGTCCGATTTACCATATTATTTACTAAGTTCCATTACTTTTTGACATTACCTTTCATCTTATTGAATTCATTCAAATAAGTATTTTTGCAAGTTAAGGTTGCAATAGAAATTTCTTTACACAGATCTTTATATTTGAGTTTAAGGCTATTATTAATTGGACATTTTTTAAGTTTCTTTCTATAGCTGGTTTTTTTTTTTTTTGCACCTTATTAAGAAGCTCATTAGTCATACAAGGTTTTAATTTCTTGTTGCATGATGATATCAGCCTAGTAACCTTAGCAAAAAGGTTAACATACTGTGACAAGATATTAATAAAATGATTGTATGCCCTTGACGGATCAATCTCATCATAAACACTATCCCACGCTTCGGACAATAAATATCTATTTAGTACAACAAAATCAGTAGTTGATCTAGACGAATTAAAACTAACACAATTTTTATGGTTAACTACATTTTCAAAACAAAGGCAAGTCAGGCAATGGTCGAAGAGCTGAAGATCACAAACCGAACTACTAATTGCAACATTACTCGATTTACTTAAGCGAACAAAAATGTGATCAATACATGTAGCGGAATGGTCAGATATTCTAGTTGGTTCATTTATGCAAGATTCTAGGCCTAAGGATGAAAGTAACGATAAATAATTACCCACTTGCAAGGAGTCTTGCAGGATATTAATATTAATATCGCCTACTCAAACAAATGGATGCAAATTCACAATTTATGTTTTCCAAGACAAATACAGCTACGCCGCCAAATGCATAATGATTATTACAATTGGCAAAAAATTTGTAACCAGGGATGTCAAGTAATATCTTCTCATAGTTATAAATCCATATTTCGGAAAATAAAATAAAATCCGGCTTTGTTTTTAAAGACTCAAGATGCAGCAAAAAGGTGTCAAAAGGTTAACAATTATATTCAGTTTTTGTGGGTCTGTTTGACCCCTTTTCCCAAAAACTGTAAAAATATTTCACGAAAAATTTCACTATGGGTTACCGAAGACCAAAAATTTTTAACAATTTTATATCAAATATTTCTGTGTTACATGCTGACTCCATATTCCCCTGTTTTAGTTGTATTTCTTGTACCATTTTGAGGAAAGAGTAAAAATTACCCATATGTGGGAATGTAGAGGATTAAAGTTTTCCACAAAAGTATTCTTCGTAATATCCAACAATAGTTTGCTGAACACATGATAGACCTCAGATATGTTGTACTGACACAAGAATGGTAAAAAGGGGAAAACTTCGAACACTCTAATAAAAAATTTTCGTAAATATTGTTTTTGGTCCCTTTTCCTAAATTCATTGTCAAAACCTTACTATTTTCGAAAAAACCTAAAAAATTTTTTCAATGTTATCGATAAAGTATTTGATATTTTTAATTATTTTAATGTTTTTCCATTTTTTTTTTTTTTTTCGATAAGTAAGTATGTTCTACATTTTTGATATTTTTCGATAATATGTTTAGTTTTTCCCCTTTTTTTCGAACTTCATCGAAATGACTACATAAGTATTTCCACAGAATAATTTTTGAATGCCTTTTTAGCTGAGTTTTTCGATTTCAGAGTTTATACCTACGATTCCCTCTAAAATGATTTTTGATAATTTTTACATTTAAGGAAATAAATTTAGTTTATTGAATTTACATTTTGGTCCTAATAGTTTTCAGGTGCTTTCATAAAAATAGTTGACAACCACTTCAGTTATTTTTCTACACTGTGAGTACCGATTCGACAATCACAAATCATCATAAAAGTAAAAACCAAAAAAAAAAAAACAAAAAAAGCCACAACTTGTCATCCGCATATCGAATCCAAAAGTCACTTGATTTTGTCGGTCCATTTAATGTCTTCATTTATATTAAAGAAGAAATATTAATGATACGCACACTGGTATCTGGACACAAAACCAAAACTAAAATGTTAAATAAGTGCGCGGTTGTCGTTTTGAAATAGAGACAACACCACCACCATCACCACCACCGACATCAAATCTGACAGTAGGTGTCCAATAATGTGATACGTTTGTCCTATAAGCACGAAATTCCTCTACGGCTATATCTACGAATGTAATGATGGAGAGACACAGAGACGCAAATCTCACAAGAACCATATGATGCGACACAAAATTTATCATCATTTCGGGAATTTTTATCCGTTTTTTATTATGGGTTGGAGTTTTTCTTTTTTCTTTTTATATTTTTCTTTCCCAGCTTATTAGGCTCTTTATGTTTTAGGGCCCAAATGACACTAACTTGTTCGTAACTCTTTTTTTCTTCTTTTTTGCTTAATTGAATTAAGAAAAAATTATGATACGCTAAAGAGAACGAATGAACGAACGAAAAAATGCAGTCACAAAAAAGGTGTAAATTTAAAGCCACACACATGGTAAAATTCTATAGATAATGTGCACAGTGGGATGTGCATGGCATAAACTTAAATCAAATTTTATATTGCATAAGTGTGGCAAGGATAATTACGATATTTGTGTATCGTTTCTATATCGTTTGGGCGAAAAAATGGGAAAAATTTACGAAAAATAACAATTTAGCAGGTTTTCGTAGTACAAAAAAATTGGATTATTGACGGGAAAGTCTTCTCAAAAGAAAGAGTACTTACAATATTCAAATCAAAGCGAAAGTAGCGGGTTTTACCTTAAAAAAAATCAAAAAGCATTACTAAAATGCTAAAGGCAGAAGTTTCTTGCTAAAGATAGGATAAATAACACAGTCCTGCGATGAAAAAAAGTACAAGATCAGAGTAGGTGATTTTTATAGATTGTTGCTTGCTGAATCCGAATATGACCTCCGATTTGCTCCATCACGTCTGAGATCCGAGTTATCCTTGATTTAAAGTGCCGAAAACGCTATTTTCAAACATATGGCATACATCCTTAAATTAGTCTAGTTCAGTTTTGACATTGAATAGCCCTGAACTTCTTCTTTAAAACGTTCTTTTAACTTTTCCAATTGGATCATTAGTTTCCGTGATATCATCCATTGAAGTAAAGGTATACAAATTGAATATAGTCTTTTACAGCGATTAGCGATACCTTTACTTGAATCGATGACATCTCAGAAACCAATGATTCAATTGAAAAAGTTAAAAGTACGCTTTAAAGAGGAAGCTCAGGACTATTCAATGCCTTTGTCAATAGTGAATTAGACTACTTTCAGGATGTACGATGTAAAGTACTTTTTCGGACCTCAAATTAGAAATGGTTATAAAAATGTACTACCGAATTAAAGACAATTTAACAAGAATTCCAAAAAAAAATATGAAAGGGTATATTAATTGGACTTTTTTATACTTAAACGGCAGCTAAAATCAAAAAATAGAAAAAAAATTTAAAACATCAACTGTTAAGGTCCAGAACTTTGCGAAATCCTCTTAAACCGTATAAACCAAATAAATTCTTAGAAAGCTCAAACAATTAGCTAAAACTTTCTTATGAAAATGTTTTCTCTAAAATGTTAGGGTGACCAAATAATTTTTTTTTTTTTTTTCCGAAACAAGTCAGAAAATCAGTTTTAACCCTTTAAATTCTAAAGGGTACATTTGAGATGGGCCTTCTCCATCATCTCCTAGAAACTTCATAACCTTATGCAATACTTCCTATGCTTTTCATGTCGAAAATTTTTTATAGAAAAATCTACTATCAGAACTATCCAAGTTTTACCACATCCCCTAATCCCGTTAACTTAACTTTAAGTTTTTTTTGTTTTAAGTTGGTACTATAAAATAAATTTTTCTAGCCCCACTGTGCAATGACGGAATATTTTAAAAAAGTTTAATTTTCAGGGGGGACAAATTAAGAAAGAAAGCAAGAAGAGGAAAAAAAAGCCGTTTGGATCTTTGCGGCGTTTATGAAAATGCGTGTTTGTTGATACCTCACTAAAGCGATAAAATGCGACGCGCGGTAAATTGTTTCGTTAATAAGGCACTCAGTCACTCAGTCAGAGTCGTCGCATTTGGTCACTTGGCTTATGTGCCATATCAGATGCTGCACAGGCAATCGACCGGTCGACAACACCAGCAGCAGCAACAGCAGGGACTTGCCCTTTAATCCGACACCATCATATTGCACTCTCTCACAGCAACCAAACAAGGGGGTATATCACTGTTGGATTGCATCGGATCGGATCATTTATAAAGCGACAAAAATTACGACAAGCCCGGCTGGCAGCGGCGGCGCTGTTGTAGGTGATTGAATAAATTAATCGAGGTGGTCTGATTCTTCTCTGTAGCCATCGTATGTTGAACGCGCTCTGCTGATTTAAAATTGACCATGATGGGTTAGTTTTTCGGTTGGTACCATTTTTTATGAGCCTTGTTTGTAATGCTGTTATTTTTGTTGTTACTGTTATTGTTGTTGAATGCTTGTTAATTTTGTTTAGACATTTTTTGTGTCTTAATTTTTTCTTTCTTTTTCGTTTTTTTTTTTTTTTTTTGTTCATCTCATTTTATTATATAGCATTTTTAATAGTGGCTTCTTTGATGTTTTTTTGGTTATTTATTTTTTTTCTTCTGTGGTATATTACTTTAGTTGACAGTTTTTGTTGGATTTTTATACCCCCAAAATGACCACCCAGTATCAGTGTTAAGAAAAGGGTTAAATTTTTTTAATGGCTTGGTTTGCTGAAAGATATTCTTTAGTTAATTAAGTAGGTGCTATTGTATTTAAATGTAGTTATACTTTTTTTGTTTAAGCGAGAAATTCTGTATTTTGTTTGGAAGTTTTTGATTAGTTTTTTTAATAAAATGATCCACTAAACTGCATGTTGTATAACTTCAAATCAAACTTTAATTGATGGCTTTTCAGCAAACATATACTCAGCGAAAAAACCAGATAAAATGAAGAATTTAAGTCCAAAATCAAGCCAATCCGTGCATGAAATTCTGTTTACATCAAAAACTCTTAAACTAAGTGCAAGAATCTCACTTTATAAACATAAGAAATTAAAATGGAAATTCTTGATTTGAGATTTTTTAACGATAATTTCAAGATTATATAAGCCTATCCTGAGGCCGCAAAGATCTAATTTATAAGTAGCTTTGCGTTCAATTTAAGATTTTTCAATCTTAATTTAAGATTGATACGTAACTTCGACATTAATTTACTCCCAAACGAAATAAATCGTATCAAGTTGTTATTTATAATATATTTTTATATGGATTTTCCGGTTTTTTTTTTGCCAGTCTTCGGTGTGTTAAAAACAAAATCACTACAATTTACGTATTTGTTCTTACTTGTGCGCTCGAAAGTTTCATTTATTGTTTTAACTTGGGTTATCTGCGTGCCTTGAATTTTTCGCATTTATTGTGGTTACTTGTTATGATCGTCATTAATGACCCGGGAGGATGACCTGCAGTGCAGATTTGGAATCAAAATCGACAAATAAATCGAAAATGACTATTTCTGTTTTTGCTTCTATTAATTAATTTTTGTATAGGTCAAAATCAAAAAGAAACTAGTAAGGGTGGTACCTTTGGCCTGGCCAAAAACCTTAAATACCCTACACTGCATTTTAAGTATATTATTAAATACTTAGTTGATAAATACTATGCAATATTCTTGTACATACCAGTTTTTATTAAAATAAAGCTTGCCTAGATTTTGCGTAGATCATGCATTAACTGTTCTGAGTGTTTGAGTCAAATTTGTTAAGGTTTTCTTAAAGAAATCTTTCAATATAGCATTTTGAAACTTTCGCTTATATGGGAGATGCCAGCCCTCTAGTCCTACTTCGCCTACTTTTTGCTCAGAGTTTGCCATTAATGTTCTTAATGTTTGGTTGGATTATCTCAAAAACCGCTCTCAGTATAACATTATGAAACTTTTGCTTATATGGGAGGTGCCACGCCCTCTTTTTCGAATTCGCCTAGTTTTTTCTCAGAGCTTGTATTTATTGATTTGAGTGTTTGAGTGCAAATTGGTTGGGTTACCACTAAAAACGCTTTCAGTATAACAATTTGAAACTTTTGTTTATATGGGAGGTGCCACACCCTCTTGTTCTAATTTGCCTAGTTTTTGCTCAAAGCTTGTATTTGCTATTTCTAGTATTTGTGTGTATTTTGCTTCAGTTATTGCAAATAATGCTCTTTTTATTGCATTTTGAATGTATTTTTTGTATGGGCGCGCCCGGGCGGTAGGCGTATCCGTTGACCGATTTTGCTCACTTTCAATCCCCCGAGCTAACTTTAACAACGAAAGCACAATATCAAATTTCATTGCATTTTGTTGCTCAGTTTTTCCAAAAAATCTATTTCCACGCACACACAGCCAGCCAGCCACCCAGCCAGCCAGCCTGCCAAACAGACGGACATGGCTATATCGACTCAGGAGGTGACGCTGAACAAAAATATATATACTTTTTCATACCTGCCACACCTCCTTCTCTGCGTTACAAACGGAAGGACAAAGTGAATATACCCTGGTTGTAGGGTATAAAAACGTATAAATTCAATGTCCCCTGAAAGAGAGCACCTAGGATTTTCAGGTTTTAAAGTTCTTTAGAAAGTTTTTTGTCTACTTTTTTTAAGGTTCGGGAAAACTATATCATATTAAGAAATTACAAATTTAATAATTTAAACAGGTATACGAGTATCTTCTAAAAATGAGCAACTAAGATTTTTTGAAAGAAATCGATACAACTATTTTTTTTGATAACTTGCGTTGCCACGTTTTTTCTCTAAAAGATCTGGGGGAGACCAGTGATATTTTCCAAATTTCTTCTTCGAACTTTTTCAAGCGATAGGTTACCAAGTGGCGTATTGAAAAAAGTGGACTTAAATTCCTGAACGAGGTCACCCCTGATATACCGCAACATGTTTTTCTCAGCCTTTCACTATCGATTTGTGCAGTAAATTTTTTTAGAAAAATGTGTCGAGAAACCCTGAGAGGGGTCTGGGATATTTTTGATAGTTTGCAAAATTTTTCTTCAACAACTCCCTATCGATTCGAGCAATAAATATTTGTTTTAAAAATGGTACCAATGTAAAAGTAAACGGAAACGACCCTAACAGTTTCCAAAACTTATATTCGACCTTTTGCCATCATGGTGACTTCAGAGATTGTTGACAGATATGAAAAAAGATTTGGCAAAAAAACATTTGCTAATGTTTTAACATTAAAGGCAAAAATTCTTAGAAATAAGAACTTTGAAGGAATCTCCAAGTTTTAACGATAGCTCCATTGATGAACTTAAGTCTATATATCAGATATGAATGATAGAAAAAACTTTGCCGAATAGAATATTAATTGACGACATAATAAATAGTTAAAAAATGTTAGCAAAATTATGCAGATAGAGAAATAATAGGCTGAATTTGTAGTAGATGTTGCAAGCCAAGTTTCAGTTGAAAGAACATATACAACGTTAACATTTATTTAATACGATTTAAGGTTTTGTACAAAGGATGTTGGTTAAGTAGCTTAAGCAAATTCGGTTTTTTTTTTTTTTTTTTTTTTTTTTTTGAGGTAAAAATTTCTCGGATCTCAAGCTCCGAGCCTCAGAGTGTGGAATAATTGTTATCTACTTACATTAAAAAAAAAAAAAAAAAATTCTTTTCCTCAGTTGGCAATTTTATTGTTAAACTTCCCACTAAAAACTAACAGTTCATAAACTACAAAAAAAAAAATAACCGCACCTTGAACTCCAACATATGTTTTTAATAATATGGGCTCCCCCACAATAAATGAAACCTACCACAGAGTAAATTTCAATAAACCTTTTGCATAATTTCCCAACCTTAAATAATGAAATGTCCATGCCACACAGCAATATTACAAGTAAAGTCATATTTAATACCTCATTCAGAAGAATACAAGAACAATACATGATGTAGACTTTTGATATAAAACAATTAAGTTGTAATTATCACAGTTTGTAGCCAAAATAACTGCTAATAAAAGCCGACGCAATGAAATAACAAAGGAATCATCTTTACGTGATACCGGCAAAACATCCTACCAAAAATAAAAACTGAGAAAAAAAAACTTTGTACCGAAATAATAACAAAGCGCTAAAGGAGAAAACAAACTCGTCAAAACGCCTTGAAAAACGACGTACCACTGATGATGATGATGATGATGTTGAGCGCGGGTGTATGTACTGATTATAGCCGCCACCTTAAAGTAGAGAGAATCCTTGGAAACTTAAAAGGCGCTGCTGCAGGCGTGTCATTAACGATCTCTTCCTTTTTCTCAGAGGAAGCGCACCACACAACAACACTGCAATGCCAATGTATTTGGATTTTATTGAGGATTTATTGCGTCCAAAATTGGTGTTGCTGTGATGACTTTGATGATGTGCCATCAGCAAGCATTTGTTGTTTTCCCTTTTTTTTCTCTTTTTGCTAACCACCTTAACGATTGTTTAATTCTATCAAATCAAATGATGATTTTCTACGCCACAAATTGGAAGCGCCACTTAAATCGGCACACCAAATGACTGGCTGACCGTTTATATTGGAGAAAAAAAATGCCGCCATGTAGAATTGGGAGAAATAAAAGATTGGTATAAAAACCGCCGACGCATCGGTGCAAAGGATTTATGGTGGACCTAATTATACTCTATGCACAGTGAAAACAAAATTTTAACGCTAAGGTCAAATTTTTCGAAAGAGTTGAGTCTAATAACTTAGCTTATTTGGTACCAAATCAAATTGAGGATATTTTATGTATCGTCCTTTTCAGGTAAAAAGGCCACGTTTTTTTTCAACTTTACAGGAGGTGGAAAAAATTGGTTATGTTTAAAAAACAACAAAAAAAATTGTGTTTGGGCCTTTGTATCTGACAGCAACGATATACACTTTCCATCACTTTAGTTGATCATCTACGGATGTTGTCTACACAAAGGCCTTACTTATTTATTGAGAGAGTTAATGACTTTCTTCGCGTCGTTATTTTGATTTCTAGTTTTAGCATTGTCTTTCAGTTTTTTCGCTCTTCTTATCTTTTCAACAAGACACAACGTTTTCTCGCTCATCCAATGCTTCTTATTCGAGGGTCAGAACCCTAGTATTTTTTCACTGGAATTTAAGAAAGCAGTCTAAGCGGCGCTTCATGTCGTTTCAATACTCCAATCTTTAATTCTTCTTCAAAAGACCTGCGAACTTCTCCATTGTTTAGTTTTAGCGTTCGAACTTTTTAGCCACAGACTATATGAGAAGTTGGTGATCAGAGAGAGTCTAGCCCTATTTACTTGAACATTCAGAAGACTTCCTCTCCATTTTCTGGTTTTCAAAGATGTTGTCTGAAGATACTCAAGTAGCTTTATGGCATGATTAATGTGGGAACAACGTGCCTCCAATGATAAGACTGGTTGTATTGCAGGCGTCAAGGAGAAGATCTCCATTTTCATTTCTCGTAACCAAAACATTTCCAATACCGTGTTCAAGATTAAGGTTTTCTAAGACTACTTTGATTCATTCCATCCATAACTATTATTGTGTCGTTCTTGTGAGCATTGTTTGTCGCTGGTGCGAGCTGATTGTAGAATTTATCTTTTGTTTCTCTACCTGCCAACTTGATGCCCACGTAGGCTTGAAATATGGTAATTTTTCCTGTAGGGTTTCGAAATCTACACCAAATGAGCCTTTCATGGGCTATATACATAGGTTTCCATTCCATTAGTGCGCTTACTACATTTCTGCTACAGTTTTCAAATCTATTACAAAGAATTTCTCGATTGCCGAAGACACTCTGAAAGTGGTCAAAATCAGTTGGATAGTTTGTGGTTCATAAATAACTTTGCTGACGGAAATCCTGTCTGAAAACATGTCAAAACCTGTCAAATGTTATTTTTATAATATATTTGTTTTCCAAAAGAGATAGGACACATTATCGTTAATTAAATTTCCCCGATTCTTGCGCTATTCAGTGATTGTTCCGAATATGATTTTTTGCTATCCTGAATATTTTGAGTCAATGCTTGTAGAGAGTATAAATATATTATATTATTATTATTTATACTCTCTGTGCTTGTGAACATACTTCAGGTACTGGTTTTCAAACCAATCCTTTTTCTTTTTCGCAATTTAATTCAATCAGACATTCGATATAAAATTTGTAAAAATTGGTCCTTGCTATATTCAAAAATACGCCTCGGATTTATCCTTAGCTGAACTACTTATATCAGAATGGTTGAGACAAAAATACATATGAGTCGTCCAACTGCGGAGGCAGTTAAAAAACTAAAATTTTTTTTTGGGATATTTTCGGACAGCTAGGGAGCTAATGAATCCAAAAGTACCAATATGAAAAAAATATCTTGTCTTTTAACTGCTTTTGCATTTGGGCTACTCATATTACAATTTCACATAAAGAAAACTCGGATTATGTCATATTTTTCTCACTGTACATTAAATTCCCTTACGATTTCGAAATTAAAATAAATGCTGGTTGGTACTCCTGCTGCTGCTGCTGAAATGGCGGTGTGGTCATAATTATGATGTTGCTTCTTTTATACATACAAGCATGCAATATCAAAGGACCTTTTAGTGTCGGCGACGACGATACCTTTGTCGGTGCTTGTAATCAGCTACAACTGATTAAACCGCTCACCACACACACAATAGATGATGACATGATTTTTCAGTTTTATAGTGGATAAAGTTACTAGTGGCGCTTACGTTACACCGCCATTGAGTTAATGCTGCGTGCATGTTCTGGAAAAGGGTAAGGAATCAAACATGCACTCAGAGTTATCGTCGATAAAGATTTGTTTGTATTACAAAATATTTTGATAAGCGCAGGTCATCTTTAGCAGATGCAGCAAAGAACTGACTATGCAGTATTGTAGTCGATTCTTGGTAGACTTGAAAACAGGTAGGCAAGAAACACATGCTTGAAGTACACACTTGAAATACATAAACGAAACCACACTTTCTTTTAGGTCGCAAAGAAATCAGTTAAAAATCTACGACACTAATCATGCAAATTCAGATTAAATTACCAGCACTAAAGAGGATTCACAACGCATCAATAGAAGTGTCTTGGTGAAAGATGCCCTCATAACCTAACCTAACCAAACCTAATTATGCAAATTTCTGTAAAAATCGAACAATAGATAATTTTAAATAACAAAAACAATTAAAATTATGCACTTCATTAAGCCATTTATCTACATGAGAACAATAGCAAAAATGAGGCAAAAATAATAATGAATGTCCTTTGAAGTAATGCAGGCTCACGCCACAAGGATAAGTGAGTGGGTAAGTGAAAACAAAAGCATAAAATACTTTAAGACTAAGAAGATTTTGTAAATTGTTACAGATTTAAACAAATTTACTGCAATAATTTGCAGCATACAAATGCACAGATGCTGCGGCGTTAAGGACACTAAACTTCTAAGTTTACTTCTAAGCACTAATTACCAAAAACAATCCGATCAATGGTATCTTTGCTAATTTTTCAAATATTTAATTCGATCAGTAGCATACAAAGGAGTGACGATTTCCACTACAATGCATCACACAATCGATGTTTGTACGACAACAGCAGCGGCCTTTGGACCTTAGCAGGATAATCCAACGTGCGTGATTGAGTGCATCGCATGCAATCCTAACAAATTTGATGTGAAGCATTAGCGTTAAGAAGGACAAAATACAATTGATCCGTGCTCTAATTGTTTTCGGGTTGATGTTTTTGTTCTTAAATTATGGTATTTGTACACACATACATACGCACAAAAAGAGAGGGCACAAATTTTATGGCAATTATAGTAACAAAGAGACAGAAGCCGCTTAACCGCAAAATCTTTTTTATGGGAAATTTTTCAGAAAAAAAAATTTTTTTTTTATATCGGTGCTGAGTTTTAAGTATTTTGTTTTGCTTTGATATGTGCCGTGAATTTGTATACTTACCTTTAAAAGGATATCAAGAGATTTTAAAATGATTTTACCATACATATGTATGTGTTTTTCGAATTTTTTTGAGAAAAAAGTATAAATGTCAATATTTATGTTTATGCCACCCTTACTTCCGAAAATGTTTCTTATTCCACATACTACCGCTTTCTTGTGCTTGGTACGAGCAACGACAATGGTGAGTTTCTCATTGACGCTTGCAAGAACGCTTTTCGACGCAAATCATGCCAAAAAACTACTTGGGTTTCACCAGACAACATCACTGAGAACCAAATCGACCACTTCTGCATTAGCAGAAAATGGAGAGGTAGTCTTCTGGATATACGAGTAAAAAAGACTGCTGACAACAGCTCTGATCACCAGCATCTCGTCGCGGTCATTCGACATTGAACAATCTGAACGACAAGGTCCGCAGGTCTTTCGTTAACGAACTTAAAACAGCCCCGATCGTTTCTGATAGAAGCATTGAAACATCATGGACTGCCGCTAAGGCTGCTTTCTTTAACTACAGTCAAAAAATACTTGGATTCCGACCCTGGCGCGAAAAAATTGAGAGACGACGCTTAGACTAGAGAACAAAAGAAAAACTCTTTAACACTCCCAATAAAAAGTCAGGCGTTCGTACGGACAAGACAAAAGAAGAATGTTTAACGAACACGCAAGAGAAGCGAAAAGCGCTGCAAATGCTCAAAACCTCTGGGAGATTTACGATATCACAAGAAAACTATCTGGCAGAAAGCTCGCAGCCGTCTACAATCGATAAAATAGTGAAAGATATCCAAGACATGAAAAACAACAAGGTCGCCGGTATATAGAGGACGTGGAAGACCGAGAACCACTTAGAAAAAGTCGCTGGACATAGATATCCAAGAATCGGGAAAGTCGTGGCAAGAGATTAAGGCCATCGCGAAATATCCGGGTAAATGAAGACGTTTTCTTTTTAAATAAAATTATGATATTTGCACTTTCTTAAGACCAATAACCTCTAATAGAACATTTTTTTAAATTTTCCTAAAAATTCAATATGATAAGTCGCTTTGTACGCTTCGAAGAACTAACAAAGCCGAATGCCTTTGAAAATGCTTTTACGGCAGAAGCAGTAAGACCTAGCCAAATGTGAAGATGCTTTCAAAATAATGACAATTTTTCTTATAACTTCAATTAATTTTCAGTTTTTTGCCCAATTTTTTTTTTTTTTGTATCCTTAAAAAGCAAAAAATCAAGATTGTAAGAGAGCAGTGCCAAACTTGTCAACACTTCAACATTCAAAGAGGAAAAAAAGGAAAATTTAGTAATGGAATATCTGAGTGTATTGAATACTAATCATAAAACAAAGCAATAGAAAAGAGAGAAAACAAATAACAGCACTTAATCAACTCAGAAAAAATGTCGTACTCGAAGAAAAGCAAAAAGGACTCTTACGCAAAAGGCCATGACAACACAAATTGTGAAAGAGAAAAATGTCAATGAAAGGATATGTAGTAGCCAGCAGGCAGAAGACAAAAGGTTAACAAAAAGAAAACCTTTGAACAAACGTTATGATTTATCAATTGATGGCAAGCAAACAATTGTAAAAGGATAACAAAAAAATTTTCAAATTAAAAATCAACAGAGTTTGTACGTTTTTGAATGAATTAATGTAGAGAAAAGGGACTTTAAGGATAGTTGAATATTTTTAAATAATTATTCTTTTCTTTTTTACTGCTTTAAATTAGCCTATCCTATCCAAAAAAAAAAAACATCCAAAAAAAAACATCCAAAATAAAACATCCAAAAATAAAAACGACCTAATAAAAACATCCAATAAAAAATGTTATTTTTCGATAGCTTTGTTTTTGGATGTTTTTATTTTGGATGTTTTTTTCGGATGTTTTTCATTGGATGTTTTTTTGTTTTTTTTTATGTTTTTTTTTTTGGATGTTTTTTTAGATGCTATTGAGGGGATTCCTAAAAACGTGTAAAAGCCTTGAAAACCTCGTAAACTCGTAAATGTTGTCAAAATCAATACGAAATTCGAAATTTTTACGAGTTTTCGAGGTTTTCGAGGCTTTTGCACGTTTTCAGGAATTTCCTAATTATTTTTGGATGTTTTTTTTTTTTTTTTTGATGTTTTTTCTTTTGGATGTTTTTAGTTTCCAAAAAAAAAAACATCTAAAAATAAAAACATCCAATAAAAAATTTTATTTTTCGATGCTTTTGTTTTTGAATGTATTTATTTTGGATGTTTTCATTGGATATTTTTTTTTTATGTTTTTATTTTTGAATGTTTTTTTTTTTTGTTGTTTTTTAGATGTTTTTATTTTTGAATGTTATTATTTTAGGATTTTTTTTTTTAAGTTTTTTTTTGGATACTTTTGAGTGGAATCATTTGAGAGTGCACTTTCCATATTATATTTCACTAAAAGGCCCCAAGGACCTACTCAACTGCACTGATCAATATTAATAAAAAAATATACATAAATTTAATAAAATCTGCAGCACACATATCAAATTAAAACTCTTTCTAATCTATAAATAAAGTACATAATCTTTTGAAAAATATTTCCTGGTATCACTTACCAATAACTGTAAACTCTCAAAACAAAAAAAGATAAATAACTCCTCGAAAACGCATTCTACATAGCTAATTAGAGTATGCAAACAAAACCCAATATTTTCAATAGAATTTTTTTCAGAAAATTGAAACATAATCGTTAATGTCAAAAAAATTACCAGAGAAAAATGATCATCATATCAAGATATGGGTATTTAATATTCTCAACAACATCGAGAACAATAACTCCGCTAGTCATATTGCAGCATTAAAAAACAAACAAATTCTAAATATCAGAAAAAAAGAAACAGAAGATATTTATGGGTGAAAGTGAAAAAAGTGCGTGAATCGCCACACCAAAAGAACATAAAGATTTACAAACTGTTAAGATTATCTGCAGATACCATATTAAATACCGGTGATATTCCGGTAACTTATGCGTATGAGAATACAAATGAAACATTACAACATTACAAGATCATTATCGTTGATGCTTGGCTTCAATTTGAAAAAACAAATGCTGTTTTTTACTATATTGCATATTACAGACAGACACTCATCCAATGGCATTTCATAACTTCATTGAACTGTGAAATATGATCAACATGTTGGTATTTAGAATCACAGTAGTTATATTTGTACGCAGAAAGAAAAAGGTGTGATTGAGATATAATAATCTTCCTTTTTATTGATCTGTTATTTAGTGGGCTACCTGTTTATATTTAGGGTCAATGAGATTGGTGTCAACATTTGAAGATGTCTGCTGGTTTGGCATACGGTTGTATTACAATTTAACGGGATTTATATGAAATTGTATATTGGTGTACTATGTTGAACAAAATCAAGAAAATGGAATAAAATTTTATGCCTAAGGTTTTGTTTTCCCAAAACTGTTAAGTCTAATTGTCGCAGGATCACTTTAAAATCGTAAGCCTTTTCAATCTATTCTTATAATACTGAAGTTTGCTGATGAATATGCAATTTGAATTTTAGCGATACAAAGATCCTTGCAGAAGTTATGGCATTTTAAATAAACTACGCAGACAATATATGGTGAAAAAAAAATCAATAAAAATTCCTGGAAACGTCACAACTTTTGTAAAAATCACCGTGTCGCTAAAATTATAGCTTCCGATTCTTCAAAAAGTTTAAAATTCCATGATTATCACAGAAATAAGTTAAAATATACCATTCAAAAGCGCCTTGGTTGCAATTGGACTCTGAAGTCTGAGGAAAACTAGTTCAATCTCATATATTTTCTTTTTTAGAAAGATGAGCAACATATCCAGAATATATAAATTTAGTCTTACTCGCCAACCAAGATTTGTCATAATTAAAGCAGCCAACTTTTTTAATGTGAAAACCAGGAAATTCTTACCCAACTAGCTACCAACTAAGCACGTGTCAAGTGCTATTGTGGTGTGAGCTTATTGTTCCATATTTTTGAGTAAAAAACACCAACATTACAAAAGAAAGGCAAACACGCATAGGAAAAAAACCAAAACGTTTCATCCATTACCCAAATATTTTTAGTTTGATATTAAAATCATTACAAGTACAAATACCAAACCAACCAAAATTTTCAGATTTCGATTCTCAAACTATTCAAATCATTTTTAGTTACATACATATCTGAGCTTACGGTATAAGGAAATAAATAAATTAAATATCCTCAATCGACATTGCTTCCGGAGTTTTTTGGACCAACATTAATCCTTTAAAGTTGTATTTCTTTCGGAAATCAGAAGATAATTCAGTTGTAGATTCAATCAAGAGACCATATTAAAAATCAGAAGTATTCTGAAAAAAATCAATAGAGTTGGGTGTCTTAACCATAATCAATTTATCAAATCAAAAGTGAATAAGTTTAAGGGTGTGAGATGTATATAAATATAAAAAAAAATATTTCCGTCATTTGTAATGCAACACAAAAACCAAAAGTATTTAATTTAAACAGAATATCAATTAATAAAAACAAATTATTAACGATATCCATTACGTGAGCTAAAGTTCCGTAATAAATAAATCAAAAAAATTTTTAAAAATAATTTAATTGAGTGCCTACATATTACAAAGCTGTGTTTAATTAAGTTCATGAATAAAATTGGTAATAAAATGGAATAAATATACTGAACTGAATAAATATTGCAAAAAAAATACAAACTTACAATTACAATAACAATATAACATCGCTGTACTACTCGACATAATTAACTTACCGCAGTCATTATTAAATGTTTACTGGCCGCATACGCAATTACTACAATATTTACATATACATAGGTACGCACTAGGGTTACCGAATCCATATCTTAGTTAAACTTTCGGAGTATTTTTTTCTGTTCAGTTTCTTCTTTGGCGTGAGTATGTTGTTTCGGAAAAAAATTACTACGATCTGTTCAGTATTATATCACTTATTCAACTAAAATGAATGATAAAAATGTGTTTTTAAGCAAGATAGCACTTAAAACTTTAATAGCGAAAACTATCTTTTAAAATAATGTGCCACAAACAGATGCTCCAAAAAATTTATTTAATTTATTTCCATAAAAAAATATCGGTAAAAGTCCAAATGCATCAAAAAATATTAAAATTCGCCAATTTTTTCCAACGAAGAAATCGGTTAGAGTCCAAGTGTTTCGAAAATCAACAAAAATGTGTATGCATGGGTAAAAGTATCGAAAATGTTGAATATATTGTGACGAAAAATAAGAACAAATGAAAAGAAACTTCACGAAAATACTTGACAGTTCGAGATGTCAATAAAAACAGTGATGCCAAGTGATGTCACGAAAGTACTTGACAGTTCGAGATGTCAATAAAGAGAATCAACGAGATGTTGCCAGATGTTTCGCTAATGCAATTCTAGAACGTTCATATGGGTATAAAAGGAGCTGTTCATGAGAGCTGAAGACAGTTGATAATATATGATTTTGAATGTAAATAACCAATTATACCGTAAAAATAAACGTTTGTAATTTAAATAAACCATTTTATAACTAAATAAAGTGTGTGTTTTTGATTGCTACACAATCCAGTGATCGAACTCAGAAAACTGTAAGAGACTGAAATTATAGTCATAGAGACAGGAAATTTCGTAACAATATCGAAGAAATCCGTATAAGTTCAAATGTATCGAAAAACATCCAAAATATCGGTAAAGTTCAAAAGTACCTATCGAAATACATCGAAAAAATCAGAAAAATTGCAAAGCCTAAAAATATTGAAAAACATCTGGTGAAATAGATTGTCTGCCATAAAAATAATTGTTTTGTGGTAAATGGAAGACCAATAAATATATCATCATCCCAAATAAATAGAATTTTATACCCTACATCCAGGGTATATTCACTTTGTCGTGGTATATATAGAAATGTATATCGGCATTTCCGCCAAAAGGTCCAACGTGAGCCAAAAAATTAAGTCATAATTTCCCTGAAACTATTTAACGTACATGGATGAGATTGGGTACATATGCATAAAGCACCAAGATAAATAATGTATACTGGAAAAAATGGGGGTCTCACGACCCAACAAAAATCACTTCACGATATCTCTGTAAATATTTAACGCACATGAATGAGATTTGATACATGTCTACATAGCACTAAGACAAATAATGTTCACTGGGAAAAAAGGTGATGCCACACCACTAAAAAAAAAAATTCATAATTTATGAGATTTGATACACATGTAAAATGAATAGGGACAAAGGAAATCCTTTGGAAATATTGGTGATGCCACGTCAACTTAACAAGATAAAGTGAACCAACATTTACAGGGAAATCCTGAGTTTTTGAAAGATTTTCAATATAAATTTTGTATGGAGGAAAAAATGCCACGTTCATATTGTCACGTATCGATTCAAATTATGATCAAAACAAAGAAAAGTACAGAAGATATTTGAATCAAACAAAATACATTATGAGGTTACATTATTGTTTAAGATTCAAAAATAAGTCGCACTAAAAAATTCTAACTTGTTTCGCTGAATTCTGACTTTCTTTGAATAGGCACGAAAACTACTTCTATTTTTGTCACGTTCGTTTCGCGTGTATTTTAGTACCAGGACTTAGCCTGATTTTAACGTTGGCACTAATTATAGTGCTATCCAAGAGCTATAATGTAAAGTATAAACAAAAATAAAAATATGTTCTACTTCCACTTTTTTTGCACTTTAAATGTGTACGACGGTCACGTTCGTCACCCATATACAGTAAATTCTTGATTAGCGTCAGCTCCTGAGTCGATATATTCATATCCGTCAATCTGCCTGCCTGTCCGTTGAAATCTTTTTAATATATTTTAAGAGCAAGTTAATTTAATGAAATATGCTACACTGCCTACGTCGCGTCGTCAAAGTTAACTCGTGTGATTGTAAATGAGTAAAATCGGTCAACGGACGCTCCTATCGTCTATGCAAAGAAAAAAAATATTCAAAACTTAATGTTAAGAGCATTATTTGCGTTATCAAAATACACATAAATAGTACAAGTTCAGAGCAAAATCTCAGTGAATTCAGACAAGAGGGCGTGGTACCCCCTATACAGCTAAAAGTTTCAAAACGCTATGCTAAATGTTATTCTTGAAATAATCCATCTGAATGGAACGAAATTCCGCACAAAAACTAGGAATACACAGGTTTACAAAAAAAAAATGTCATGGCGTTTTGACCAGACTATGTGTTGACCTTGAAATATTTTTTCTCAGACGTTCTGGAGAAAAACGGGCCCGGAATTCGGATTCAGGACGTCAAAGTCCCTAGGAAACACATAGTCTGACCAAAACGCCATGACATTTTTTTTTTGTGATATTAGTGCAAGATCTGAGCAAAAGCAAAAAGGTGTGGTACTTCCCGCACAAAATGCTGCAGTGTAGGGTATTTAATTTTTGGCCTGGCCAAAGGTAACTCCCTAACTATTTTTTTTTTTTTTTGCAATATATTTTTCAGAAAAAGTTTTTGGGAGAAACTCATTTTTCCCAGCAATGTAACCCCTAGTTCATACGCACTTTAAACAATAAATTCGCATTTAAAATTTTTCTACCTCAATGCACTTTGCTGATAAGATTCAAGTGCTTGTTTAACTTTTTTTAATTAAATAAAACCTTAAATCCATACATATATACATGCACTGTATACTTTCATCACAACACGAATATATTTAAAGAATTTATTAAATTAAATTTGTGAATCGCATTATTTGCACCTTTTTTTATTCCTCACCGTATGTAAATTATTACAGTTTTATTTAATTTAGCACCCTTTTTGGCATAATAACTGCGAGGTATGTAGAGCACTACAGACAGACTTTTCAGCGTTATAAAAGCAAAGGATTATCAAAGAAAAACATCAGATGAATGACCTGTTATAACAAATATTGTTTCAAAGTAGAAGCCCTTCCCAAAATTCAACATTATGCTTCAAAAATCTATCCTTTTCACAAGATGAACATTTTAATTTATTTATTTCCAGAGAATTTCTTAAGAACTCAACTTGAACAAATCTCTTTGGTAAACAGAACTACACCCATTTCTACCACCTCCTCCCACTTTTCTTGCAAACATATGTATGAATATTTTGGTATTTCTTTTGTTTCTGTGCACTCCTTAGTTACCTGAAGTCACACTCAGTGGGCTAAAACTAAAGAGGAGTTAATTATCAACTTAACAGCACTAAACAGCGCTTCCCTCGAGACTAATTAATAAAATGCCGCCACATCCTGCCTACAAAATGAGCGCGCTAAACATCAACACACTTTTAATTAAACCCATCCACCTTGCGACGACAAGACGTTATGCGTTATGTTGCCACATTTTTTTTTTTGGTGGCGTTGGCCATTGTTTCTGCTTCTTCATCATCAACATCTTCTGGCTTACTTTGCTAAAAATGTTTTATATATTAAGAAATAAAGAGGCTAAAATAAGTAGAAGAAACGAGAAATAAAACAAAAACCCAATATTGCTAACACACATACCACTAAAATGAAATAAAGTGTGATATAAAACATAATCAGAGAGAGAGAGAGAGAGAAAGACCGAAGTAGGCAGAAACCCGGGATGAGCGCTGACTGTCTACGAAATTATTAATTATGGGTTGGATGGTAGGTTTGCAGACTATTCCTCCACAGACGTTAGTTAATGTCAGTTGTATGCTTTTCATTAACTAGGCAGACATTGCTGGTTGGAATTTGGTTTTTTTCTTTCTTGTAAACTCGTAGATGTAACCACATTGCGGCTTTGAAGTTTCAATGGAAGTTTTTGTGGGAAGAAGAGTTCTTTTTTAAAATAAATACGTCCAAGGGAATTTTACATTTAAAACCAGTTCTTGAAACCTTTATACTTTTGTTCAAAATAGAAAACATATCGATACATCCAACGTATAAGTTGGTAACTCAAGTTACCAACTTTTTACGGGACAGCGTTTTTCGAAATTTGCATATTCGGCACCATTTAGTTTCAAATTTTGGTACCTCTAGCTTGAAATTTGAAGGACTGGGAGCTATTTTTGTATTCACAGCCTAAATTTATTTTATTTATATAGGATTTCATCAGAAAAAAGACAAAACAGAAAAATTATCATTTTATTAAGAACTACCGTTGGGCGTATCGAAATATCAGTTTCTGAAAATTTTTTTTGAAGAAAAAATATCAAGCTTTTAAGAATAAAAACTTTTGAAAATCTATTTTTTTTTTTTTTTTTTTTTTTTTTTTTGAGTTATTTTTAATTTCAATTTTAAAACTTTTGAAGCGGTTTTGAAGTTATATCATAGATTTTGCCTTCCAAGATTTCCAATGGGGTCATTATTTTACTAGTTATCATTCCTAGAAATAAAGGTTTTTCATCTCTATACACGGTGCTCTTGAACAGTCGATAGGTTTTTTGAATATGTGGAGAAAATCTGTGAATGGGGTTTCATTTGTATTAGTTTAGTGGTCTGAAAAATGCAAACCCCGAAATAGTAGCTGATCATCCCCGCGAAATATTGCAAAAATACATATCCCATATAAAAAAAAAAAAAATTTCAGAAAAAAAACGCGACAAAGAAATATTAAAATAGTTATTTTTAATGTATTTTGCAATGCTGAATCCGGCCTTAGAATTGCTATATCTTATACGGTTTTTGAGATATCTACGACTAAACAAGGAAAAAAAACCGATGCTATGTTTTATTGCTGTGTTTTGGAGCTATACAACAGGACGTATATCCGTAAATTCTGATAGAGAAATGGAAAGCTCTAATCAATCTTCGTGTTTTGTCATTATTTCAGTCTACGATATTTTAGAGAAAAATTAAGCTAGTGACGTAATTTAAATGCGGTTTTAAAGAAAAAGATTGGATCTTTTAGATAATGTATCAAATTCTGCGTATAAATGTTCTATACTACAGTTATATAGCTTCAAAATTTAGCAAAACGGTCTTTTTTCCTTGTTTATGCCAAGATATCAAAAAAACCGTATGAGTTATAGCAATTTTAAGGCCGTAAAATACATTAAATATAATTATTTTTATATATTTTTTGTTGCGTTTTTATTTTCTAAATTTTTTTTATTTTATATGGGATATGTATTTTTGCAATATTTCGCGGGGATGATCAGCTACGATTTCGGGGTTTGCATTTTTCAGACCACTAAACTAATACAAATGAAACCCCATTCACAGATTTTATCCACATATTCAAAAAACCTATCGACTGTTCAAGGGCACCGTGTACACAAAGGACTATATTACGGATATAATTATATGGAATTTCCTCATCTGTACTTCATCAGATAATAACTCGAAAAGTAAGGATTCAATTGAATAAGTAAATCGTAAAAGATGTAAAGGAAGCTTATGGGTATCCGATGCATTTGGCTGAAGTAAATAATACTATATCTTGGAAGTGCACCATATGTCTGAATATAAAGTTTTCTGAAATTTAAAACAAGGATAACTCAGAATCCCGAAGTAATAGAAAATAACTACTTTAAGATTCGTAAATAAAAGATCCTAAGCACCATAAGCAGTGTATAAAATTGTGAATGATGTTTACAAAAAAAAACGTTTAAGGTAAATCAAAAAAAAACTTTTCTATTGTAAAAAATTGTTTTTTTATTTGCAAAGTTTTTTTTTTATTTTCTGTGACTTTTTTAAATATGTCATAGAAAAAATTTTTAAATTTTATATTTTAACAAAAAAGTTTTAAGCCAAAAAAACTTTTGAAAAATTTTATTGCACGGTCTGCTTGAAATCCAAATATATATTCATAAAAGACCGAATTTTGACCTCTGACCTGAATATAATAAAATATGTTGCATTTGCGGAAAAATTTGGTATTTAACAGTTCTGGTATTTGGTGTTTTCGGTCAAAATACATATATAATTTCTAAAAATCTGAAATGTTTATTTTGGCCTACCTCGATCTCAGAAGAAAGTTGTGTCTGTTGTTGAAAAATTGCAAAAATGACTGTTTAATTAGTTCAATATAAATTTATCATACTTCAAAAAAGTTTTGATTTTACAGTTAATTTGCTTCTGAAACGAAATATTTGAGATAATACAAATTGATTAATTCGAATGTTTTTATATAACGTATATATACCTATATTTTTTTTTGGGAAAAAATGTTGTATTCTTCAACATAGTCTTCTTTTAGCTCGATACATTTAGTCCAGTGTTTTTTCAATATTTGTATTCCTTACAAATGTATTCCTCAAAAAGGCGATTGCTTTAGTAATGACCTATTAATTCGACCCAAATCTCTTACCGCCCAACCATTTCATCAGGTCTGGCAACAGAAAATAGTCGTAAGGGGCTAAATCTTGTTATTAAGTTTTGTTCGGTCTTATTTTTTAAACTTATTCATAAGATATACAATCTTGTAGCATTTTAGAAGTCTACAGTCTCAGCCACCTCACGAACTTTCATTCTTCGAGCGTCCAATATCATTCCATGGATTTTAACTACGATTTCTGGCATGACGACTTCTTCTTGATGATCTTATAATGCAGTGTCACTTGTGCTGTTATGACGAATTTCAGTAAACCACTTTTATACCATTGAAATTAATAGTGCAGAGTCCCCATATTATAATCAAGCCTTTTCTTGGTTTCGGTAATGGTTCTTTACACTAAAAATAATAAATTAATCATCACTCGAAATTTACTTTTTTCTCTTAATTTTTGTTAAAATTCACGAGCTTATGTGCTTTGAATGGCCGTCAAACTAAAACTAAATGACCCAGCTAGTCCAAAATTTCACAGTGGTCTGTTAATATATGAAAGTTGCCGGTGGCAGTTGGGTTTCAAATTACTGTGCGGGAAATCTTATGTTTGCTTATCATGGAAAAATGTCCACGCTTTTGAATAGAAATTCGTCCTTTAGATAAAAGTGAATATGTAGTAATATGAAAAAACTTTAATTTACTTGTGGAGCATTTGCGGAGCATTTTTTGTCCAACACTAAGTCAGCATTCCACCATGCAAATAATTGCCTCAAATTAACCAATCTACAATGAACCAACAAGGGTGTACCAAAATCACAGACATAACGACAAATGCATACAAAATTAAACTTTTAAAAGACAGAGACTGAACTACCCGACCATTCTGGAGAGATAGTACAATAAACTTGGAAGCGAACAGAAGGACTCTCAATTCGATTGCGCCAACTGCTGATCGGTAGTAGTGGCAAAGCACGCGCAGTCCAAAAGCAACGTCACCGATCGCTCAGCATTGTGGTAAAATAATTTTGTTGTCTCGCCTAAGGCCAAAAATGCCAACAACCGAAAGACCACGAGCATTATGGTTTCAGTAAGGAATTCGTTCTTATTATTATTGTTGTTGTTGTTGCTGTTGTGGTAAAACCAAAGATGATCACTTTGGTGCACAGATCACTTATTATTAATTTTAGTGGTTTTGAAGCCAAAACATAAACACAACTGGTACAACAAAGAAAACAGAAAAAAAAACAAAGATGCCAGCGGCAATATTGGTGCGAAATAAATGTTTTCGCACACACAAACATTAATCGGGATCCTTAAAACAGCGATTTGAACCGTTCTTTGCAAAACCATACCATCACACTCATACAAAATGCTTAAGAAGCCGTCAGGTTTATGCCACAATGCGTTGTTTTGGGCCAATTTTAATTAGTTTTGCTGCAAGCTAAAGTGATATGCCCGATGATGATGATGACGATGATCATCCATATGCGTAATCTTCTGGGCTGATCGTCGTCATCGGCATTGTCAAGTGGCAGAAGAAGCTGCCTAAGAGTCGGCTGTTGCCGACTGCCTTAACTCGCCAAAACCAAGACCAAAGTTCGAAGTTACCTCTTTATGGCTACTTTATTGGAATGCAACGCATTCATTTTCCATTCAGTTCAGTAACGCCCACTTTTGGGTGATCGTTTAGGTCATATTGTTGTTTTTGTTGTTGGTTGGTTGTTGCGGTTACGTTTACGCAAATCGATTAAAATTTTCGAGAGTGAAGCTGAACTTCAAGCAGAAAAAATCAACACAAATTTAAATGAAAATCTTGAGCCAATTACTTTAAATTAGAGTAATTCCCATGGTAGGGATCAACATGGCTGTTTGCATTTTGGGACCTGTTGTTAATGTCTGCAGCGATTTTTTTTTTTTAACACATCTTGCTGGTTGTCTGGCGGACAAAACAGCCGGAGTAAATCTTTTAAAATTTAAATTTTATATATGCGTAGGATAAGACGTAGCAAGTAGTATGCCGTATACGGAGAAAAAAATGAGTTTTTTTACTACTTCATTTCTAGTAAATTTTTCTGGAATTTCAAGTCAATATAGTGACAACTCCCCAATAAAATAAATTTTACCTGATTGCTTTAGTGAATTTAAGTCATATTTAACAAACTCTAACTTTCAAACAAAACAAAAAAAAAAAAACAAACGAACTGGCGCTCTAGGATTCGAACCGGGGTCCGTCCGCGTGATAGATGGAAACATAATATTTTTACTTACAATTACAAACTTCTTAGACCTCTACACCACTGACCCACATGATGAAGAGGTATTCAATTTGTATATTAAGCAAATGTCTGTTCAAGCATTAATATTTTTACTAAAATTTTTATTTATTTTTCTGTCGAAAAGCATAATCTAATACTTTTTTGTCCCCATTTTTTTTATTTTTTTATTAATTGAATGTGTAGAACATGATGACATTAACTTCTGGAACATTTTCAAAAAAATTAACATAAACTTTCAGGGTTGTCATATTTATTTTTTTTTTAAATTTCGCTTAAACGATATATTTAAAAACACATATCAAAACACTTAAATAAACTTTTAAAAAAAAAAATTAATTTTTTAGGGTTGCCATATGGTTGTTTTCGAAAATTTATTTTAAATCTTACTTATTTTTATGTTCGCCATTATAATTACACACTAAACAATAATAGTTTAAGTCGTTAAAAATTTATTGAACCGAAATTCGGTTTAAAAAACTGGGTGGCAACCCTGGAATTTTTTGCAATTTCACAAAAGTTTATTTGAGCGGTTCTGAAACCAAAAATTTCAATTTAGTCAAAAAAAGTAAGAATTATATAAGATTTTCGAAAATAACCAGGTGGCAACCCTAAAAATTTGTTTTGTATTATTGAAATGTCTTGAGACTAAACTTAAGTTTTAATTTTTGAATGAATGGTTCAAGAAAAGTATCAAAAAAAAAGCCAGGAGAATAACTAAATGGACATCTACAAAACATTGCAAAGGCAGTAATATCGCAATGAAAATAAAAATTATTTTTAAAAAAAATGGAACTGTTGGATAGCCCCTCCAATTGTTTATTGATTTAATTTAATAAAGATAAAAGAATATGTTTAGTATTATAAAAAAAACAAAAACAGAGAATGGCACACACTTGAGCTCTCTACAAAATTTTTAATCTTTAAAAAAAAAAACGCACGAACACTCATTATCGAAAAATACTAAATTTTAAAAAAATTTTTTAAACAGTGGTTTAAGCAAAACTAACAACAAAAAAAACCGGGTGGCAACACCGAAAGTTTTGTACAATTTTAAAAAAGTTTATCTGTGCGTTTCTGAAACCAAAAATTTCAATTCAGTCAAAAAAAGTAAGAATTATACAAGATTTACGAAAATAGCCATATGGCAACCCTAATGATAGATTTTTGAAAAATTTATTCATGTGTTTCAGGACAAAAGTTTTATTTTTTTATTTTTTAAATAAATGGTTCAATCTAAACTAACAAAAAAAAAAACCAGGTGGAGAATGACTATGCGGAGAGTGACAAAACATTTCAAAAACAGTAATGTCACAATGAAAATAGCAAATATTTTTAAAAAGTTGAAATTGGGAGATAGCCCCTCTAATTGTTAATTGATTTAATATTAAAAAAATAAAATAAAAAATGTTTAGGTATAAAAAAACCACGTGGAGAGTGACACACACTTGAGTCCTTTACAAAATTTTTAAACTTAAAAAAAAAAAAACCCACGAACCCTCACTATCGAAACTGACTGAGCTGAAAATGCGCTGAATCTCCTCTTTTTCTTCACTTTCAGATCATTTTTTACTCAATATTTAAAAAGTTTACAGTTGGATTAAGAAAAACTGGGCGAAGATATCCCAAAATGAGGGACCAACTTCTATGTAAGTCAATTCCATATAAAAAATTTTTTTTCGAAGAGTTAGCAGAGAATAACAGTAACTGAAATATATATACAAACAATGTCGTATACGTTTTTTTTAGAAAATAACGTAATATGCGAAACGTGTAAATTAAGTGCACTAAGAAAGACAGGATGGAGAATGACTTTTTAACACTTTATGTTATAATTCAATGGTAAAATATTAAGAACTATTTTTTTTTTTTTTTTCAAGCTATTCGTATAGAAGCTCTTGTTAAGTATCTGTATTAAATAGTTAAAATATCCACTATAATCACTATATTTTATTTGTAAATATTACTTTACGAAACCATCAAATAGTTTATACTACTTTTTGGTACTTTTACCTTAAATCTTGCAAAAATTCATAGTTTCGTTTCATCTCTACAAAGTATTACATTTAATTTAAATCAAAAGTAATGAATTCCATTCAAAAGCTTTCCACTAAATCGCCGCTTGTCGAGTTTGTTTTTCTTCCCCAATCATGCCGTTTGTTTATGGGCTGCTTTATCCCAACTGACTTCGTTTAACTATTTAGTGTTGTTAGTTACAATGCAGCATTGCAACATTCTTTTATGTTCTTCTGCTGTATTACGTTAAATTCCCAGTGCAACATATCATTTTCTAGCCAACCGTTTTTCTTCAGCCATTTGGCCAGTGTCCAGTCATTCAGCCCATCCAGCTATCAGTGAGCGAACTAAATTTTTTTTTTTTTGTTTTTCAACACCCTGAGGGTGCAATTTTAATTTTTACTTTGGCCACTCGGCTGCAGTTACCGTGATTTGTTAGCGTTTATTTTTTGGTCTCCTGTCGTTGTTGGTCCAGTGCCTAGTTGCATTTATTCAAAAACGAAAAAAAGAGTTCGAAAATAATTACAAATTTGGAGCACAAGTTAGTCGCGTTGCAATGATGTTGTAGAGCTCCTTTTTTCCTGGTTGTTTTTCACATTTTAATGGCTTGTTATAATACATAAATGAATTAAATGCCTCAACAAACCGTGTGAAAGAATTGTGTGGAGTAGTTTTAAGTCTGCTCTGGGAACTGCCAAGGGCTAAGATAGGAAAATTCTTCTTTAAAGAACATAAAGGATTTCGGCTACCCTTAGAAAAATGGGATGTTGGAGAACTGAATTGTCGCATAATAATATGTATTCGAAGAAACAGTATAAATCCGTGCAAAAGAATTGGAGTGTTGGAACAATGCGATTGAAGACGATCATCGAAAGTGTCTGATCCCTTGTGAGAGAATAGCGTTCTGGTAAAAGGAAATACTAAGGAGCTGGTGCATATTAGACGTTCGATGGAAATGTCTGATCCAAAGAAAATACGAGCGAACTGGGATAGTGAGATGTGAAGCGGCTAAGGAAAATGTCTAATCTCTAATGAAAACAAGGCAATTTAGGACATTGCATGTCTAATAACACAGTGCAACAACCTTAGGTGAAATTAATCTGAATTAAATCTCGATCAAAATCTGAATAGATCTCTAATATTTATATACTTTTTTTTTTGACTAATAGAAATAAATAAATAATAAAGTTTAAGTGTTGCCAAAAAAGATTTCAAAGGAATTGAAACAAATTCATGATTTTAATGACAATACAGTGGTCGGCCTCTTAAAAAGTTAAAGCTATAATTTACAGACAAAATTTTGTACGGAAACATTTTCTTTACGAATATATAAAAAAAGTTTAAGCATCTTCTATAAATTTTAAGAATTTTCATTCAGACAACAGTTGGCATATTTTTTAACAATTTCAAAGATGAAATCATCCTCTGAACTTCCTTCCTTCCTTCAAAAAAAAAAAAAAATAAATTTAAATTTTTTATTATCACCATATATCATTTATCAACGAAAAAAAGGTGCAATAAATATGGAATTTTATTAAACCTCAGAACGTGACAAGCTGTCACTTTGACAGTTTGACATAAGCGGCATGTTAAGGATACGCCACAATATCAACCAAACAGCGCGTGTACGTAGGCACAACCACAGCGGCCACTTGCTTGTAGTGGAAGAAAACAGCTGGCATACGCATAATATCTAAAGATTTTCCATAGACTTTTTGGAAAAATTTAGATGAAAGAAAACTGCATGCAACAACGAAAGTAAAAGGACTTTCAAGGATCGCTTATCGTAATTTGTTACGAAACATTTTTCTCACTACGCAAACACAACTCTCCACAACTGTTGAACAGCATGGAGCAAAGCGTGTCAGTTGTCAGTCATTGACTGCTGCAAATGATCTTTGTCAGATTTCATCCAAAACAACAAAACACAACAGTTGTTTGAGTGATCCTTTTTGTTGTGTTGGTAGTGCGGCGGCGGCGCGTGCGCACAACTGGATGTAACAAATTTCACTTTTCTTTTGTTTATCCTAGAGAAAGTAAGGAGAGTGTTTAAGGATGCAATGAAAAATATTTTTTCATAATTTGTAAAATTAATTGGGGAACAACACTTCAACTTCAACTTTATCCTTATGGTCAGTTTTTGTGTTGTTAGACCGCGCAAGGTATACTCCATCTATTCTTCTGCTCAGGATGTTCTGATGATGATGCGCAATTTGACAGTGAGTCAGAAGCAAATGAAAGCAAATGTTGGAAATGAATTTTGAAATAATGAGTTTTGACACAGCGCGCATGACGTGATGCTGATGAGAATGCATGATTTGTTTGCCACTTGGCGCGGCGTTGGTGTCCTTTTTTTGCGCACGCTCTTCTATGTTAAAGCGATCCTGCTGCTGTTGCGGTATATTGCTGTTTGGAGCAGCATATGGTGTTTGGAACTCGTGGCGCATTTTACAGGTATTTTTAAATTTTTTTTTTTTCAAAAACTGCGGATTTTTTCTTTTACTTTTTCTTATCGGGGTGTGTTTAATTAAGTGGCTGTTTATTATAAATGATATATAACTTCGTTAGATTTTTGATTTTCGGCGTTGAGCGAGAAACTTCCAGCAGCTGCTTATAATGAAAGAAAGTTTCCATTATATTTTGTAAATATCTGTTGAACTGCTATAAAACCAAAATTAAAGGACAGGAATTTGGTGTTTAATAAATTTTTAACGAAAAAAATGACAAATTACTCGAGACTATGGGTGCCATGGCACCATATCAAGGGTAATTTGGCAACCTAAGTGCCTTTCAAGTTTTTGCTGCCAGAACTGTTGAATGTTTTCACATAAGATGTACATGTTTCACGTGACCACATACAGCACATTGGATCCAACTATCTGGTTTAGTGGTCCGTCCCTAGTCTTCTCCACAACCAACGTACTTATCAGATTTATCTTGGAATAAAATATTTTCTTCACCTCCATCGGAAGAAGCACAACTAGTAACCACATCATGTTTATAAGTGTTCTTCCTTGGAACCACCACAAGTTGAATTGATTGTCTTTTCCGCTCTATATTGTTGTACCCTACACCCAGGGTATATTCACTTTATCCTTCCGTTTGTAACGTGGCGAAGGAGTGGCATAAACATTCTATCCATCTGGATGTCTGTCTGTCTATCTGTTGAAATCATTTTAATATTTTTTGGGAGAAAGCTAATTCAATGAAATATGGTATACTAACTCCGTCGTCAAAGTTAGCTCATTGTATTGAAAATGAGTGAAATTGGTCAACGGACATGCCTACCGCTCATACAAAAAAATATATAAAAAATTAGTTTTTTACGAAAATGCAACCCAAATAAACTCTAGGGACGGCAAGTGCAAGAACGAAGCAAAAACTATGCGAACTCAGACAAGAGAGCGTGGCGACTCCCATATAAGCAAATGTTTCAAAATGCTATACTGAAAAAAATCTCTGAGCGAAAACTGTGCCAACTAGGACGTGGCACATTCCAAAATGCTATACTGAAAGCTGGACGAAATCGGACAAGAGGGCGTGGCATCAACTAAATTTCATTCAGACACTAAGAATAATAAATGCAAGCTTGAGCAAAAACCAAGCGGACTTGGACAAGAGGGTGCGGCACCCTATGTGGCACCTCCTGTACAAGCTAAATTTTCAAAACGCTGCAGTGTAAGGTATGTAATATTTGGCCAGGACCATATACATAATATAATGTATTCAAAGTTTTCACAGGGTCTTGTAAAACATTAGAGAAAACTTAAAATTAATCAGGTAAAAATGAACTGAAGGTCGTACCTGACTAAAATTCTGCATCTGTACGTTCAAGCGCTTCATATTTGTACTCCAAAATATTTTTTAACATGCAGATGGAGAAATGGCACCCTCATTAATAGGGTGCCCTCATTAATAGGGTGCCATTTCTCTTTTTCGGTATATAATGAATAAAAGTGCCACCAAACATTTTTAATGGCGCTCGATTCATTCGAAAACAAAATCACATACAATTTTGTTTATTTTAATATGTGCACCATTTTACTTTTTAAAAAACTAACCACTGTATCTCGAAACATATGCAAATTAAGTCAGCCATTTGCATTCCCAAGAGTCTCGCATAACTGAATTAAACTGTGTTCATTTTTGAATGCTACAAAAGCTGCAAGTATTGAAATTGAAAGGGGTGCCATTACATCTGGGGGTGTCATATATTCTGGGGGTGCCACGTGGCCCGGGCTTAACCTTTTTATTTGATTAAAATTTATCACAATGTTACACTTTAAAAGCCTTTAAATTTTCAATATCCTTAATATTAAAATGCAATTCGTTCCTTAACAACCACAGCTCTTTTGCGGTCAATGCACAATTTATTTATCATTACTTACAGCTTTAATGCTTATGTGACTTAAATGCAGCAATTATTTTATTGACGCTTTTCTGTCTGCTACATTAAGGCATTAAGGATAATGCTACATATGACTTTTGGCGATACTGTCAGCAGGCGACCAGTGTTGTCGTGCACTACCATCTGAGGCGATATTTTAATTGTCAGGATATCCACGCCTCTACAGCACATTACTGAAATATCCTTTATACTTTTGTACTTAACTGTATTTATGCTGGCAGAAAATTTATCACCTCTGCTGAGGCAACATATAAAAAAAAAATGCAATTTTTAAAATGTTGACTACTACAGCAACGAAAAGGACACACAGACGCCAAATGAAAAAGTGCAAATTTCTTTCATTGCAATGCAAAAATTGCAATTTTTCCATGGCAGCAAATTAAAATTAATACGGCGAACTTCAATGGCTGGGAATATTTTGCATTAAAATGCAATGAAGTTAATGTTTTCCTCCATATTATGGTGGTGCACATTTAAGGAATAAGAAAATTATTTATTTAATGATGAGAGCAGGACTTATAAGCGATTTTGCTGATACAGTGTTTTATTAATAGCATGGAAGAATGATTTTTACATAAATAATTTTAGATTAATACTTAAAGTAGAAGGATTTCTTACCAATTCGATTGAAAAGACTCCATTGTTTCGAATCTTGGCACCAGAGAATGAAAGTCCTATGGAACAAAAAATTGTCCAGCATTTAAAAAGTGTGTATTGGGGAAAAAACTCAACTTCCGAAGCACTTATCTTCTTATTAGTTCGAAAAAAAGGAACAAAATCTACAGATCTTCGGTTGTTTCCAAAAAAAAGCTCACCCTAGGATTCAAATAAAAATAAAACAATATGAATATGAAACAGTTCACCCTGCATATGTAAACGGACATAAGGATATGCAATTCAAAGTTCAATAAATCAATGAAATTGCTCAACTGCATAATAAATATTTTAATTAAAAAAAAGGTAATTAAACCAAAGCCTTTTGTTTCTTTTTGGAACGTATATAATTCATATCATCATCAGCATATAAAAATCATTCAATTTTGATTGCAAAATTGCTTACAAATCTATTAATCATTACAAGCACTCAAAGAACATACTCGTCTGCATAAGACAGAGCTAATAATAGTTATAAATACTGTAAATAAATTATAAGAATATTTTTCATATCAATTACATAAAAATCCTCAAACGAATTTTAATATTTCAATAGTCACACACAAAGGACACACTGCATAGCTGGACATAATCGTGTGGATTTCGATTAAGGTAGAGGTCAATATTTTTGTTATAAAAAACCTTTATTTTTATTTCAAACTTTGCTCTAAAAAACACCCTCTACCCTACTCGACGATATATCAATATATCGTATGTATGAGAAAAGCAGCCTACTCTAATGAATTTTTCAGGATGCTCCTGAATGAACCTACTTCTGAGTTATCTCCTGATTTCCGGCGAAGACCGAATTTCAAGAAAAATTAAAACTTTAAGGGATCAATGTTGGCCCAAAAAATTTTGGGAATAATGTCGATTGAGTACGATTAGTTAAGTTATAGGACCCGTTTTTCAACTAAGATCTGTTTCTTATGAAATCGGGCATAAGAAACGTTTCTCAATTGAGACTCGTTATTCAACTGAGACTCGTTTCTCAAATGAGACCAATTCCTCAACTTAGAAACGTTTCTCAATTGATATCTATTTCTCAACTAAGAAAAGTTTAATTTTGTCTATGAAAACGGGAATGAGAAACGGGTTTGGGAAACGGTTCCATATGTATACAGATACATTTCCATGTACAGATGCTTATTGTTAATTAATCTTTCAGGGCTGCCAAATAAAATTTCGTCTTGAAGCTCTTAAATAAATTTTTTTAAAGTTTATCATATATTTTTAGGGCTGCCATTTTTTTACTATTTTCCAAAATTGTTAAGATCATACTAAACTCAAATTATCGGTTTCATCAATATTCAAATAAACTTATTGAAAATTGTATGGGAAGAGTGCCGGGTGTGGGCACCTTTTTGTTTTCGACTCATAACTTTTGACCAAATGTATATTATGCAGATATATAGGTATCAATGAAAAGCTAGAGACCTAAGCTACCTACTGATAAAGAAAGAAAATTGATTTCATCAGTTGGAAAAATTATATCAAAAAAATAGTGAAGTGATAATTTTTGACAAAGAAAAATGTTTGGTTCGGTTGTGGGCAGCTATGAAAATCGGCTAAAAATTGGAAAATATAAATTAAATAGCAATCAAATGAGGATAAAAGCAAAGTTAATTTATTTTGAAAACATTGACTCACACAAATTCAACAAATTCTGCTCAACGGCTTCAACATAATCAGCGTCACTGAAAAAGTCCGGTTCGAATGGCATCATGTCTGTTGCCCTGAAACCAGACTTAATTGTCTTCAGCGTCAATGCCAGATCCATTGGTTTATCGGACTAAGCCGGCTAGGTGTCGTAATTTCTACCCCTTGTTAACATTGCCCTTTTGCTAAGCATGAATTCTTTATACCAATTCATACCCATCATCTGCTCCTCGGTCCACTTGTCTAGAAACTCAATACCGAAATTTTTTGCAAATTGGTATGCCACCTTAACACCAACACTTAATGAAAATAACTTTTTTCTACGATATCTTTAAAGAGCCTATTGGTTCTTTCCTTTCCACTAAAGAAGCGTAAAAAGTCATAAGCACACCATTAAAATTATGTAGTAGGTAATGTTGACATCCACGACGATATTTCAGTAAAACACACGCTTTAAATAAAAAAAGAAGGGTGCCCACAACTTACCCAATTGGGTGCCCACAACCGACTTGGACAGCCACAACATTTTGGTTGGATTCGGTTTTGAATCACAAAATATAATAAATTTACTGCATAAATATAGATTGCATTCAGCTTTTCGATTGATTAACTTCGATTTATCTCACATGGAAAATTTTTGAAAAAAACTTTTGTGTTGACTATCATTCCTGTATATGTACTAAAACTGCGTGCCGTCATAACACACCCTTAGCATTTGTCAGAACATCCGCATTTGTTTTCTATCAAAAGTTACGAGGGGGTGCCCACACTCGAACCATGCCCGTAGGCGGCACTCTTCCCCTATTTACAAAAACATTCAGGACTGCCGCTGAATCTGCAGTTTTCTTATTTAAAAATTATTTTGAAATTATATCAAAAATATTCAGAAACTTTCAGAAAAAGGTCTTTTGATCTAGAAAAAATGAAGAAATAAATAAATCCTTTTGACAACCAAGAAGAATATTATTTATTCTACTAAAATTAGCAAAACTCAGAAAATATGAAAAATGGACTTAACTGCATTGGCTTCTTCTGGGCGACTCATAAAGGGGACGTACGCTTTTCCACTTAATTCATCGCTTAGTATCGTCTTCAAAATATGATTTTCTTTTTAAAAATTATGACCATTTAAAAAATGGAAATTCTCATAGGATTTTTTTCGGATGGTCATAACTTTTAAAGTAACAATAATATAAAACCAATTCAGAACTTATTTTGAAGATGAAATACTGTACTTTGTATTGCATTTAGTTGAAAAGAAATCAAAATTTCGTGCGTCCTCTATATAAGCTCAAAACTCGTGTTTTTGAACTTTTAGGTTAGAATATCTCAAAAATCATGCTTGAAAGAGCAATTACAAGACTTGATTCGGATTTAGTACTGTCAAATACATGGAAAATTACCGTTTTTGTTTTGGTTTGATGTTTTTTTTTTTTTTTTTCAAGTGTAGCATTTTTCGACCTCTTTTTAAAGGAATGTTAACAAACGATTTTAAAAATAACAAAATCCATCATATATGCAATACAAAATAAGGTTACGTACAAATTGATTTTAATTGAGTTTTCGACACGGTGACACATAAGAAGGAATACAAATACAACTTTTGATTACGCTCTTTTTGACCAGTGTATGGTATTCGTGCACTTTATCTACCTACAAAATTTCAACAGAATAGCTTGTCACTTAAAATAAAATTTCTATTTTATCCCTTTAATAACACCCTCTTACTTATTCGAAATCAAACAGCACAAATTTTTGACATAAAATATTTTTATTTATTAATTAATAATGAAAAATAATATCAGTTTGTCAGCAGTTTGAGTGTGAACTCGAACTAAAAAGCCTGGGCTAGTGAGCTCAAAAACACAAAATCATAATAAATGTGATTGTGCACTTTGCACTAAATAAACAATTTATTGTTGCATGCAACATATTTTCTGTGAATATTTCATTCGACAAATCCAAGTCGAAGCACACACTCAGCAATTGATGTGCATTTAAGGATGATAGCACGCCCTGCATAGAGAAACGCCCCCGACAATAAATGAAATATCTACTCTGTTTACGATGATTTCAAATGCTTTTGAATGTGGAGGAGGGGAGAGTGGATGAATGAAAAATTTTCCATAAATTTTGGTATATGAAATTTTTGCAGCGTTTTTGGAATGAATTTTAATTTATGCCATTTATCAAAGGAATTACGTGTTGGAGTGTTTATCACAGGGATTTTCTCCACTGGTCTATCTATCTGTTTGTCTGTCTGGCTGGGTGAGTCTTGCATAGAAGTGCAGTAACATATTTTCGCTTTCGAAAAACACAAATTTACATTTATGAGTTTTCAAAGTTTATGCAAAAATATTGGGTTTGTTGCTAAAGAAATGCAATTAAAAGGATACCAATAAAAAGGATGCCAGATGGTTTGAATTTCTATTTAAAAGTTTCGTAATAATATTTCTAAATATTGCGCTATGTCTCCAAAAAAGGAAATTTGTTTATTAAATTGTACTTCTTTTTGGTAACTCAAATAAAGTAATTCAACTGCATCAATGAAAGGACCCTAGTGGCAACATACCGAGTTCGAGCTGTAAATGATGCCCATTTTCTTTTTATTTATATCCGACTAGAATGAAAAATTGTTTAATAAAAAGTATACACCCAAAAAAAAACTTGTCCACCGCAGTGACAAAAAAAAGTGGGAGGAGAAAACAACTAAAAGGATATTGCATTTTTAGTCCATAGTTATTGCCATAAAGTGGAAAGTAATTAGTTTTTTTTTTTTTTTTGTACATCCGTTCTTTCTCATTCAACAGTCAGTCAGTCCTCTATATGACTGACTAACGACGACAAACTGGCCGCATTTTGCAATGATGTCCTTTTGCTCCTGTAGACCATTTTTTTTTTTTTTTTTTTTGGTTTTTTCATTTATCTACGTGGTGCAGCGAAATTTTTAAATTCAAAAGTAACTAACGCAGCAGTCACAGCCAGCCACTACAGACTTTGTTCATCCAATTGTTCATCCATCCGTCTGTTGGTCCATTGGTTCATGAAGTAAGCGGTGGTACCGCAACGCGAATATTTTTTATTTTACTCTTCATTTTTTCGGTTTTTGTTGACTGAGATGAACTGGCGGAACTTCATTATGACTTCCGGTTTGCAGATGTTGTAAGTATCCACTTGAATGTGTATGTAGTATGCAAAGCGCACACTTTGATCAAAGTGATAAAGTTAAAAATTTTATTATATCCCTTTTTTTTCTTTTTTCGGACCTCTGACCTTTTTTACATGTTGCAAACTTTATGTTCTATCATCACTTAACATGGCAGCAAACGGTATTAGAAATCTTTATATTTGCTGGACAAGATTTTTCGAGGACATTATAACTTTTTAAAGCTTGGTTCGGGGCGTAGCAAAGTCAAAAATCTTAAATTTAGAGTGACTACGAGGTATATGAAATGTGCAAAGTTATGAATTTGTTTGCTCCCAATCCAAATTCTGAAAGTAGAGGTAAAAAAAATAAGATTTCAAAAAAAATTACGAGTCGGTTCTTTGTTTAAAAAACACAGCCGGTTTTCGATCAAAAGTTGAAAAATTGACCAAAAAGGCAAATCGCTTCAACTGCCCATAACTTCGAAACTATTGATTTTTTCGGTAACATTTAGAAGTCAACTTTTGTAGAGAATGACTAGGCCAACATTATTGATTTTTTTGGTAACATTTCGGAGTCAACTTTTGTAGAGAATGACTAGGCCAACATTATCTTTCAGAAAGTTTTGGCTTAAAAATGAAATTGGTTGCTGTTTCAGTACAAAAATTAAGAAAATTTTCATGACTTTTTTTCTGAAAATTATTTTTAAAGGGCGGAATATTTGTTCTGGAAATTTTATGTTGCAGAGAATTTGTTTTTGTCTTGACTATAAAACAAAAAAACTTTTCACCAAGTAATATTTTTTTTGTAAAAAGAACACTAAAAAATTTATGCGACCAGTTACTTAGATATATGAATTTACAAACTTTGGTGTAAACTATAAATTTTTGAAAAAACACCCTTTTCATGAAAATGACTAAAAACGCCAACTTCAATACCCTCTATTTTAACAACAAATGGTACTAGGATCAAATCCTCCCGGATTATTGTTCTTGCACACCGGGACTACCATATTGCCAAACTTGAGCTAAATCGGAAAAATTTTTTTTGCTTCATATACATGTACCTCTTCAGTCTCCTCCGTGGAACTATATATAATCCAAAATATATAGTAGTACTGATTGTATATAAAAATTTAGGTTTATTCTCAGTATATTAAGTCCAGTACTTTCTCAACATTTTCAGTTTTTTAAACTGTTATTAATACAAGTTTTCCACACCAAGTTCAACTTTTTCCAAATCAAATTTACCTTTGCAAAAAAAAAATATAATATGATATATCTCTGCACCTACAGCAGCTATTGTTCTGAAACTTTGTACATAGACTAATATTGCGTCTCCCAAACACCTACCGAAATGTGGAGAGGATTGGAAAGGAGGCGGGGAAGCACAAACTTACAAAACTAAAAGTATGTATTCAGCGAATCCATTCCTAGCGTAACGAGATTACCACTCCCCTTCGGATTCCGTTGAAATTCGGTACATGGTTTCGTTCTATGCCCAATAAAATTTTGGGATTTTTTTTTGCGGTTTGTGGAGGGTTGAAAGAGTGGAAAACTTGCTAAATTGTGAAAAACTCTTCTCACATAATTGCCATACCTTGGACATTTCTCAACCGATTTCCATGGTTATATCATTTTTGCAAAAGTATTGAATCAGACTATAAGCACAAAATATTTGTTTTTTTATGAAAAGCGCTAAATTTACTATTACATACTTATTTTAGTAGGAGTTCATTTATGACCTTAATGAAGTTAGCCTGGATTGATCCATGTAGTGCTATAAAATATGCCTCTTTATTTTTAACTTTATTGTGTATTTGAATTGTAGTTAGTCCGCTTGTCCCTTATATTACTCAAAAGTCTCCTTCTTGGCACTTTTACTGTCTTCTACCATATTATGAAATGTTGTTAGTCTAAAGTGTTTCATGTAGTATTTTGAGCACTAAGTCAGTTCCTTGACCATATAAGTCACTACATTTTGAACAATAGTTTTGCTATATTGCTCTGGAGGTTTCTCCTTGACATTGTTACAACATTTTCTACTTTAACTATTTCAGCATATTCAACATTTTTGTTATATTTTTGTCTCTTTCAGGTATTCCATTTAGGAATATAGTTTGTTTGGAGTACCCCATATCATGCCCTGAAGTTTTAGTCCGGATTCCATGCAATGATCTGAAGTCATACCTTATTTAAACTGTAGCTAGTCTGGGAGGGTATTTAGAATAAACTGTCACCCACGTATGTGCAATAGACAGGGTCGAAACTTAGATTCATCCCCACATCATCTCAAAAATAAAGATTTTTTTTTTATATTGCTTTTGTAATATAGACAATATTCGGTTCCAAAAACCGATTTTTTTACGTGTTTCAACTACGCGGTCGGAAAAAGGCCTTTTTGCACAAAAGCAAGGCTTCTTACGAAAAAATCTTATAAGTCAAGAAATGCTTAGAATCGTTTTAAGAATATATGAGAACTTTTATAGAATTTTCGGAAATTGTTTTTGTTTGACCACATTTTGAAGAATTATAAAATGTCGCACAAAATTCTGAAAAAATGCAAAAGTATGATTTTAACGATTCTATGAATTTTTTGCCTTAAACAATTTTTTCATAAAATGCCTTAGGTTAGGTTAGGTTAGGGTGGCGGCAAAATTGCCACACATAGACCGCAAGGGTCCATAGTGATACCACAAACTCTCATATTAACGTCTATTCATAAACTCTGGTCCTTTCAATATGGTGTTTGTCCAAACTGAAGGATCCTGTAAGCACTGCGAATCTTTTAATGTCACTTAGGTGAATTTTAGTGAGTTCTTTTAGGGAATTAAAAAATGGCCGACCAAAGCATTTCAGTCTAGTTCTTGCCTTGCTTTTGAGTAAAAATGTTTTTTTCCAACCGCTTAATTGAAAAACGTATGTAAAATAATCGATTTTTGGAACTGAATGTTATCTGTACTACAAAAAAACTAAGTTTTCTTTACCGATATCATATTTTCAACTTATTGTTATCTATTCTACACTTTCAAATAAACTTTACATGTTAGCAAAACTCATTTTTTTATTTTTCATTTTTAACAAAATGCCAGCTAATTCACATTATGACATTACTTTTGTCTAACCTTGTGTTTTGACAATGTCGGACACTGTGAACTGTGCGTCGCAATTTAACTTTTTAAATTGTGCCATTATGTTGCTAATATTCCTTTTCATTGCTGTTATGTTGTTACTGTTGCTGTTGCTGTTGCTGTCCCTACTGTTGGGTGTTGTATGCGAGAGAACTCTTTCATCTGGTCTATGAGATATGGAGCAACTTTAATTAATTAAAAAACAAAATTTACATAAATTTTAAACTGACTGCGTTACAAGCTTAATTGCCATGAAAAGTAGAAAAAGCAACAAAAACGAGTTAATTGTTTTGTTAAACATTTAATACAACTCGCCTCTATATTTGTAAGCCAACTCACATTAATTTTTGTTTTATTTTTCCACAACCCTCAAAGGCGAAAATCCAATTTACAAATGGAAAAAATTAAAAGTTGAAAAGTTTGAACTTTTTGAAAATTCAAAAAAAAAAATATGTTCACAAGCGGAAAATTGTTGCGACTTATGTTACCAATTTGATTGTGAACGTGGCCATTGCGCAAGTTGGCCAAGATTAAGATAAACAATCAGAAAAAAAAAAGATGATTATGGTCAGTCGTCGTCGCACTTAATGGGGGCAATGAAATCGGTGAAACGCGTTTGCCGAAAATCAACGTTGCGAAACGCGTTGCTTAGAAAACAAAACCAAAAAAAAAACCAAATACATCATTGTAAATAATTATGAAAATGTTCATATGTCATTTCTCAGTGTCAACACTTTAGAATTATGGCACTTCCGACATCAATCAAATCATGTGCCAGAGGTCTATCTAGGTGCGCGTAGGTACAGAGATATTAACTTGTCAGGAGTCGAGTATTTGTTATGGTGTAATGGTAATTAAATTATATGCAAACACCCTTTACCGGAATTGAAATGTCTATGGTATGGTGAAATGTTATTTTTAGAGCGCTAATTTACACATAAATTATAGTGAACTGTAGATAATTTAGAAAAATTGTTTTCGCATTAAAAAAAACTCTGAAAATATTTCTATCGAAGTTTCGCTGTTCTTGTATATTCTTTAAATAATGATTTTCATGCTTGGAATTTTCAAACTTTTTCCAAAAAACTGCAATTTAGGCAAATTCAATTTAATTAGACAATTGAATAGACCAATTAAGTCCCGTTGCTTAGATCTATATCAAAAAAGAAATTGCAAGCAACAATTACACTAAAAGAAAATTTCATTAAAAGCTAAAGGATTGTTTTCTCAAAAAAATGTTAACCCTGCACATTCCCCACCAATTTTTTTGCAAACACAAATCCATCTAGCTGTAAGTAATCTGTATATGAGTAGATATAAATATTATGGAAAAAAATTTGTCACCCTTTTTTGATATGTTAGAAATGGAGTACACCTTTGAATTATATACCATTAGAAAGATATTTATGCGTAGATTTGCACAAAGTTAAAGTTATTTTTTTTATGTTGTTTTTAAGTCAGGTAGCATTAAACACAAATTTTTCAATATTAACAACAACAAAATAAGCAAAGCAGTGGCTTCCTGTATTTTGTTTTGTTTATGTTTTACTTTACATCGCACCAGGGATGATAAATGAGTTTTTTGTTTTGTGTCAAATAGCAAAAAAAAAATGTACTAACAGTGTCTAAAAATGAACTGAATTTTGACCAGTAGGTGATATTGGTATGTATAGTTTTTAAAGGCGGGATTTTTTTCGGAGGTACATGTATAAAGCGCTTGTTTTGAAAACTAAAGAAGAAAACTTCAAAAAGAAAATGGAGATAATTTAAAAAGATCTAATTTGTAGAAAATAAAGATGTTGAAAACGTTAAGCAGTAAGATATTAAAAAAGTAACGAAGAAAGCAAAGCAAAAAGATGTGAAAAAAGTAAATTAGCAAGAATTTATGAAAGTAAAAGAGAAAGGTGACAAGGAAGTAAAGCAGAAAAGAGCTTAAAAAGGAGAATCAGAAGCCAAAATGAATGTCATTCACTGAACAATGAGTCGTGGATGAACAAACAAAGGAATGGCCGGAAGAAAATATAATGAAAATGCGATCGAGTGAAAGGTGTTGCAATAAAAGCGGTGGTGAGCAAAACGCTGCCCTAAGACAGTTTCGTATCAAAGAGAGGACTTTTTGCGTATCTTTTCGTATAGGATAAAACAAGACAAAAAAAAAAGAAGACAGAATTTTGCAAAGCACCGGATAAAAGGCATTTAAAAAAAAGACAGTGCCGGATTACTTCTCAATAGATGCTTTTGATGACGTTGGGGAAAAATTGCAGAAGGCCATAATCAAGGCGATAAAAAAATTAAGATTATACGTTTTGGAAGTGAAATTTAATAGTCGTATTCCTAAAGCAAAATGGGTGCTGAATAAACTGGTCGCCATCAAGCGTACGCGATTTGGACCAAGCATAAACTGTTAATAGTGATGAGCAAAATTAGTCTTGGTCTTAAGTCTTGTTCTTGGTCTTGGTAATTAATTTTGCGAGACCAAGACGCTGATATTTTTGCAAGACCAAGAGTGCTATGGTCTTGGTCTTGCTCACGATAATCGTCAAGTCAGTCTTGGTAATTTATAATTAAAAGTTATTTCACTCCCGTTTTGAAGATAAAATCATCTCTCAATTTGCATTTTGGCATCTTAAATATGGTTTTGAAATTTTAAGTACTCAATGTCTCTGAAAATTTTTTCAAGACCAAGACCGAGACCAAGACTTAATGAGCAAGATCAAGACTCAATATCAAAACTAAGGCCAAGACCCAGACTCAATGTGCAAGAACAAGACCAAGACCAAGACTGCTATGGTCTTGGTCTTGGTTTGCTCATCACTAATTGCTAAGGAATGGAATAGCTCATTCGGGTCGAATGAGATCGCAGGGGAGCCAAATGTGGGAATGAAGCTAAACGGCAGCTCTGACAAAACGAACGAGACTTGAACGAAACATATTTGACGAAAAGAGTTTGAATAAACGAACAAACGACAGTTCAACTCAGTTGTTGATGTTTTGAATTTGGGAGTTGAAGAAGACTTTGTCTGCGGACAAAAAGGAAGTGATGTAAAGAAAAAATACCAAAGCCAATGAAAATCGGAAATAGAAAGAAGTACTCAGATACTTAGTAATAACTATTGTAAGTAAAATAATAATTGAAACTAAACTGAAATAAATGTGTAAATAAAACTGTAAATAAATCAAAAAGTGTTGTGTTGTGCTGTTTTACATTAAAAAAGAACAGAAAGCCTACAAGTCCTACATATACATACTTATATATTTTGCGAAAACTTTTTTCAGGAAGTTGATTTAAGTATATGCTCTTAAAGTTTGAGTGTTAATTTTTTTGTTTGTTTTTTTTTTATTCTTTTATTTTGGTCAATTTCACTGTGTGTAATTTTTTAAGTCATGGCAAAATAACAATATACGGACACCACTACGTGATAAAAGACTAAAAAAAAAAAGACCCGTGTCTCCCAATTTTTCCCAAAGTCCTCCACTTTTTTTTTTATGGGCCGCCAAAGATTTGGGGCCTCGGTATTATTTTCGTAAAAATGTGATCATTTTCTCAGGCTCATATCTTGCAAACCGTTCAGAATTTCGATTTACTCTCTGAGGCAAAGTTGTAGCTCTTGTCATAAACAACAAAAACTGCGAACATATAAAATCAAAAAAACTTCACCTTCCAGATCAAAATCGCAAAAAACTTTAAAAAATTCGATTTTTTTTTACCTTTTTTCCCGTGTTCAGGTCCATAGGTAGCAAACCGTTCAAAATTCAAGGAAACAATCAACAAAAAAAATTTACCTAAGATCTCAATAAACAAATTTCTAGAACATATAAACTTCCTAGAGATGATTCTTAACACTGTTTAGGTAGCACCCAAAAGTGAAAAATTTGCCGAAAATTTTTTAATTTCATTTTTTTTACCTTTTTCTCCTGTTCAGGTCCATAGGTAGCAAACCGTTCAAAATTCAAGGAAACAATCAACTACAAAAATTTACCTAAGATCTCAATAAACAAATTTCTAGAACATATAAACTTCCTGGGAATTATTCTTAACACCGTTTTTTAATTTCATGTGTTTTTTATTTACTTCAACATTGAGATACTATGCTATCTATTACAAAAATATTAAAAAAAAGTATTCGTATTATGTTTATAATGTTGATGGCCCTGGACTTGCAAATCGCGCTCTCTTAAGTTGTGGATCCAAATCGTCGTCCGAATCTGACTCTGATTCAGAACTTATGGTGTCCACAGGCACGTTGCTTCCAGACTGCCCTCCATCATCAGCTCTTTCTTCTTCAAATACTTCATTAACATCATACAGGGTGATCTTGTGACTCCACCAACATACCTCTGCAAGCAATGCGTCGAGGTTTTTGCCTTTGTACCGTTTTTCCATGGGCATTGTGGTTTGGTGAAACCGTTCTCCTTGCTCATCGGATTCGGTAGGGAGTTGTTTGATAAAATCGTCAAAATGAAAATGAAGAAAATGCAGCTTTAATGTCATCGATGCGCCGATTATCTCAAAATAATGCAGCATTTCTTTCACCCAAGACTCCCAAGACTCTGGTGCATACACGCTGAAGGCAAATCCATGCCATTGAATGATTTTCATCAAGCGATGAATCAAAGTTGCTCTTGAATAGCTTTCTAATGTCAGGGCCATTAAGTACGCCTGTTAAATGAAAACAAAATATAAAGACAGAAAAGAAAACATTAACATAGTGTAAATAGTACAATTAGGTGAACAAAAATTCGTTTTAAATTTACTACAATACCTTTTTTAATTTTGTCATCGCTACGCTTTGGGAAAACGCTTTTCAAATAGTCGAATGCGTTTGGACAATTTACAACGGCCACTTCGATGAATTTTTTAACAATTCCCAATTTTATGTGGAGCGGTGGCAGCAAGATGTCTTGAGTATTGTCAATTAAAGGTGCATTCTTCAGTCTATGTTGTTGTATTTGTTCATCCACACTTCCTCTTGGCTTCCACGAATTACATTGGAATTGATTCAGAGGTGAGCGTGAATCCCAATTTCAAAGAAAACAAAAGAATTTTGGGAAGCCGCCCTTATCGATGATCCCTTGCAAAATGTTGATGACCTTCAAATCACAGCAAATCTTCCATTTATTTTCGTAATATTTGATTTTTTCCATTATATCTTTCAATGTTTCATAGCTTTCTTTCATGTTGATACCCATTGCTAGCGGAATGGAAGGTTTTCGGTTCGACACATGCAACAACACTGCTTTCAAGCTTGAAACAGAACCATCAATAAATAATCTCCACTCACTAGCGATGTAGTTCATTCCCATTTTTACCACCAAAGCTTTTATATCGTTGCAGTAAGCGAACGAATTGTCATCATTTAGAGTGTAGAGCATCTGAAATTCAGCTTGTCGTTTGCGGTACGCCGTAGAGTTAACATTAGCATGTGTGAGTTTTCTTTGCTTTAAAAAAGCTGTCAAAAATATTGCAAGTCGCTGCGATAATCCCAATATGGCCACAATGAAATCCATTTCCATTTGTGTTATTAGTTGTGGTCCATCTCTTCCCTGTTGGGGCTCATAATCGGTATCAAATGGATCTTCATAAGTAACACCACTTGCTCTAGTCATTCCTGTACATTCTGTACTACGATCTGGAGTTGGCGGCCTTGGTGATACAAAATTTTCAGGTACAAGCACTGGTGGCTGTTGCAGTTGCTTTATAAATTTTGATCTTCTCAGCATGTCGATTTAGACCACATGTGTAATTTACGCATGCATAGCAACTGGTTGCATCATGATCACCTGGGCGATTCATCCAGTTTACCGGCTTACAATACTTCATAGTACCTCTGCCTCCACTCAACCATGCCATGAGATTGTTATAACATTGGCGACACACTGTATTAGGTGTGTAATTTTCACCGGTCAAGTCCACTTCGTCGAAAAACAATGTATATGCTCTTTTGAATTTACTAGTTAAAAGATTCTTTTCCTTCTGAAATCTTGTAGATGTTTTTTTTCTGGTTTGATGACCGCAAACGTAGCAAAATAAATCAATTTTTTCACACTGCATATTGAAATTGTCAGTTGCCAATGTTGTGTGCGAATTATGCAATAACACTTTCACTTTTTTTACTTTCACTGTCACTTTATAACTTTCACCGCTGAGCTCTCGTTGACGTCGCGCTGTGTAATGCCTCGATGTGAGCGTCGTGTCGCTTTTATATTGTGTGCTGCTGCTGTCGGTGCGTGATACCTAAGCGCTACCTAAACGGTCAATGCAGATGTTTGCTTCCAGGTAGTTTTTTGATAGAAGTTTTTTGATTTTATATGTTCACAATTTCATCTTTATGACAATGTGTTTCCAGGTATTTTTATATTTTGGCTTGTTTTTATGTGAATTCAATGCAGATGTTTGCTTCCAGGTAGTTGTTTAATAGTTTGGAAACGGGAACTCACCCACCAGCTTGAGAATTTTTATTAGAATGCACTTACTATCATTGAAGGTACAGTGCACTCACACACTCGGCCTCCTCACTGACAATTATTTACAATCAACATTTTTGTTGAAAGTACTTTTGTTAGAAAAACCTCACTATCTCCGGTCTTAGAAGTGTAAATGCGGAGTATTATACCTTAAAAAAAAGCTTGAAGTGTTGCCTTTTACGGAGTCTAGGAATAAATAAGTTTACTAGGGCTGTTTTTTGAGAAAACCAGATTTTTATTAAAAACTGAGATTAAAAAATTTTCGGCAAATTTTTCACTTTTGGGTGCTACCTAAACAGTGTTAAGAATCATCTCTAGGAAGTTTATATGTTCTAGAAATTTGTTTATTGAGATCTTAGGTAAATTTTTTTAGTTGATTGTTTCCTTGAATTTTGAACGGTTTGCTACCTATGGACCTGAACACGGGAAAAAAGGTAAAAAAAAATCGAATTTTTTAAAGTTTTTTGCGATTTTGATCTGGAAGGTGAAGTTTTTTTGATTTTATATGTTTGCAATTTTTGTTCTTTATGACAAGAGCTACTTTGTCTCAGAGAGTAAATCGAAATTCTGAACGGTTTGCAAGATATGAGCCTGAGAAAATGATCACATTTTTACGAAAATGATACCGAGGCCCCAAATCTTTGGCGGCCCATAAAAAAAAAGTGGAGGACTTTGGGAAAAATTGGGAGACACGGGTCTTTTTTTTTTTAGTCTTTTATCACGTAGTGGTGTCCGTATATGGTTATTTTTTTTCGTGTTGCACTGTGTTTTTAATTTATTTATTGCAATTGTAGCTTAGGCACTATAATACAATATAAAATATATTTCCAACATTTTCATTATTTCATAAAACTTAGTTTTTCTTTAGATTTAAGCACTATTACAATTTCTTTAGGTGTATTTTTTTTTTTTTTTTTTTTTTTTTTTGGGTTGTGAATCTGCCAACCCTATAAACACCTTTTTACGCCTATTTAACTCTACTTTAGAAATTCACAAACTGAATAAAACAAAAAATTCCCAGCAATTAAATGACTTTGCAAATTTGTTTGCCTAAGTAAATTAAACAATTTTGTCCCACAGCACAGCATTAGGCTGCTCAATGATGATTTGGTCTGGGTAACGCGGTAGTTGACCCAAACCAGAAATGAAGAAAACAATGGCACCAATTATGTATTTACCAACAATTCGTTTATTTAAGCATTTGTCAAAAAGTTGTACAAAAAAACAAAAAAAAGAAATAATTTAAAACAAAAAAAAATTACTTTAAAATGATGTCGGCAGAGTATACTATACATGCCATTTACATAAGTATATAACTGTGTAGATAGGAATAACTACAAGCTTTTAAGTAAATTGTGGCAAGACCAAGATAACAACAATAAGAAAAATAAAGGTTAATACAGTTTGTATCAGTCGAATTACAACATCTAGATGATGACCGTTCATAGACGGTGTTACCAGCTTGGAAGCTTTTTCCGCACAATAAAAAACTTTCAGTGCCATGCAAAACACTTTCGATTTCACCTTTTTTAAATATTTTTCTATGATATTTTACTCCCAATTTTGAGAACAAACCACTTTAACCAAATTTGGAGTAAAAATTTAAAAACTAAAATGCATGGCAACACTGCACAAGTAACGCATTACATGTGGTTTAAGCTCTAATTGTGTCTCCAAAAACAAATTAACTTATTTTCTCTGCCTTTACTTCATCTATGCGCCACATATATATATTTTTAGTTTTAACCCACAAATGATTGTTGTTGTTGTTGCCGCTGTAATTTGGTAAAAACGTTTGTTATTTGACGTGACTCGCCTCGACGCTTGCAACGTTAGAGATTCTGATGTGGATTCTGATAGTGATTGCCACATGTGTACTAAACACAAATTTGTGGCAGGTGCTCATTGCATGCTTGCACTTGGACGGACGGACGGAGGACTCACCCCTCCCTGCCGCGTAACGTGTTCATCATCAGCGCAATTATACTACTGCAAGCCACAACTAAGCTCCTTGGTATGAACACTATACAAACATAGAAATTAGACTGTTTCAAAAAAATTTAAGCAGAATCGAGCTTATAACTTGTAATGAGACAAAACATTTCTTTATAAGTAGGATGCATCAAAATTAAACATTTAGTTTATGGTGTCCAAATCTTTCGAATTCAGTGATGAACAAACCAAAACCAATAGGTACCATAGAAGTCTGGGTCTTGGTATTGGGTTTGAAATTGAGTCTTGGTCTTGTTCTTGAACATTAAGTCTTGGTCTCGGTCATGGTCATGAAAAAATGTCTAAGGATTATTGACTGAAACTTATTTTTCCAAAGTAGTTGGGTTCTTAAGATGGCAAAATTCGAATTGAGAGTTGATTTTTTACTTGACACACCTATTAGCTATCAACTACCATGACTGAAAAGCAGTGTTGACTTTGATGGTCATCGTGACCAAGACCAAGTCTGCTATGGTTTTCAAATTATGGGCAACTGTTGATGATGTCAGACAAAATAACGGCAAATATTTGAAAAAGAAAACTTATCTCCTCATATGAGTACATCAAAACGCAGGAGAGGTTTTATTGAGAATCTAACAGCTCATAACTGACACTTTTTTTTGTGGCAGTCTAATTCACACAAAACCTCTTAAGCCAACATATAGACGAGTGGAAAACCGTACGGAAAACCAACTCGTTTCCTTGCTCACTTAAGCTGCTTCTTCAAATTTTCGAAAACTCCGAAGCGTAACCAACACGCGCTTCATCATCATCATCAACATTGTGCTTCGTTTCGTCGACGTACTTATTGTTGTTTTTGTTGTAATTGCCGCCGCGGTGACTTAAATCGGGAACACAGCGCCCAGCTAAAGATGAAATCGCGCTTTGGTGAAGTTTGTCAGTTTTCTTTAGCGCATTGCTGGAAAATTGCTATTGTTAAGGGTGTTTGCAAAAATAAATTCACGTATTTTCATAGTAAAATAAATAGGGAATTCAGAGAAGAGGAGAAAATACAAGAAAAGTTTTGCATATGGATTTCTTTAACTGTGGCTCCAACTCCATTTTCATGATTCTAAGTAGAAAATTCATTTTGGAGTTTAAAAATGTCAGATTTGAATGAAAATGCAAATGCTTTGGAATAAAATCCGAGCCAAAAAAAATCCACAAAAGTAATATCTCCACACATTTTCGAGGAAACTATAGAACCGAATTAGTAATTTACTGAATATTTTAAAGGATTAACATTTCTCGGAATGCGTTGCTTCACCTTTCTTGTCTTGTACAAGGCCGTATTTTTAGTTTTAGAGACATGAAACTGTTCATTTAGGGCACCAGCCCTGCAGTCAACATTATGATGATGATGATGAAGCAATTTTTTTGGGAGAGTGGCACCATAAATTTTTCTATTGAACATTATTTGTCCAAATACTATTTACATGAAACTGTTCATTTAGGGCACCAGCCCTGCAGTCAACATTATGATGATGATGATGAAGCAATTTTTTTGGGAGAGTGGCACCATAAATTTTTCTATTGAACATTATTTGTCCAAATAATATTTACAATTTCAGATATACGATGAATTAATTTTTTAGGTGGCATGGCACCCACATTTTTTTAGCATATGACCAAGTGGCACCGTCTATTTTTTCAGTGAACATTATGTACTCAAAGATGATAACCAAGCAATCATTTTTTGGAGGAGTGGCACCATCAATTTTTCCAATGAACATTATTTGTCCCATTACTAAGGATTAACATTTCCCGGCTTACGTTGCTTCATCTTGCTTGTCTTGTACAAGGCAGCTTTTTTTAGTTTTAGAGACGTGAAAATTTTCATTTAGGGCACCAGCCATTTGTTAAGTCAACATTATGTGCTTGATGATAATGATGAAGCAATTTTTTTAAGAGAGTATCACCATTAATTTTACCATTGACCATTATTTGTCCAAATACTATTTACATTCGTATCAAATCGCATCCATGTACGTTAAATAATTTCATGAATATGATGAATTAATTTTTTAGGTGGCATGGCCATTTTTTTAGCCTATGACCAAGTGGCACCGACCATTTTTTAGTGTACATTACAAGCTCAAAACGATGCTGAAGCATTTTTTTTTTTTTTTTGGGTGGCACCACCTATTTTTTTTAATCTACCGCGCCCTCTGCCTTGTGGATTCCACTCAAGGGCTTGGCAGCAAACTTTATTGTGGATTCCATATAGTATGTGCTATACCAACCACTCTGCAAACCTTTGAGACAAAGAGTTGTCCATAGTGGAAGTGAACCTAAAATCGGAAAAATCTGAATAAGTGAATCACAAAACTTTTTCGAACTTTAATAAAATAAAAACAGAAAAAAGTAGGACGACATTTTCCCTTGAGATTCTTTGCAAAGTGGGGGCTTACGGAAACATTCAGACAAGTGGAGACGTCTGAAGTTCCAGAATTTTTGCAAACATCTTTAATGAAAGACCTTATGTGCTAGACATTTTATTAGTGATTTTTTTACCTAAATTTTTTTTATGAATTAACCATAAGAATAACGTACTATTCTTAGAAACACCCTACCAAATATTACGTTATTTTGTATTGTGTCTTCAAGTTACGTTATGCTGTTGTTTGGCTGCGCTTTCGACCAAGAAGATGCTTCACATTAATCGCTGCTGCTGCTGCTGAAGAAATCACTCATGCGCTGTAGCGTTGTCTTGAATTGCTTGCTGTGTTGGAAGTGTTTAAGGCGCATGAAAGCAAACAGATTACTTCGTTCACACATGGACGATTTAAGGGGGGGTTTCATTCGTCTATGAATTAGGAAAAGAAATTAAAAGGGGTAAAAATTTCAAAGCAAAATATTTGAGATGTTATCAAAGCAAACAATTAAGCTCACGAAATCTGGAACGAAAATCAAATAAATTGTGCTGACTTAAAGAAATGAAATGAATTCAAGAAGGAAGGATACGTCGCCACGTTGACAAAAAAAAAGCATAAAATGCACCTGACACGCTGACACTCAATTTCAAGTGTCAACTCAACGTTTTGCAATTTTCGCACCTTTTCCTTTTCCACTGTGGCGGTAGCAAAATCTTTGTCAGAAAAATTTCCAACACAAAACGGACAAATTACGAGAATGAAAAGAAAATGGTGACATGCAATTAATTATTGTCCGTGCCGCTTCTGCACCAGTAAGCAGCAACGGTGGCTACTACCATTTCACTCACTATTTCTACTACTACTAGTACCATCTACTACTAATACTGAAAAGGCACAAAAAAACGCTACTACTCTTCTTTCTTTCGCCAGACAAGTCAAACGTGAATGCAGCAATTAAGCAGATTTTGTCAGTTGAACTCGAAATGAATGCTGCCGCCGGACACATCAACAAAAGCGCCAAGTCTCCCAGAAAAGAAAACTAAAAATTGCAATTAAAATAAAGAAAATAAGAAGAGCGCATTAAGTTTTGTAGCAAAAACTAATTGAAAAAGATTGAAACAAGCACAAATTTCACATTACAAAAAAAAGGACCAAAAATAATTGAAAATTCTGCTTTTGCAGCACTTGAAAACAGTCGTTCATTCAGTCATTCGTTTCCTTTTTCCAAATTAACACAAATTCTAATTAAATTAAATTTCAAATCAAAATCTCTGTCACAAAATTTTACATTTCCTCTAAAGCGTTCAAAAGAAAACCCGCGTTGCACAAAACCAAACTGCAGCACAAACACCATGAACCACGTTAACCAAATGGGGGAAACAGCACTCGTTTCCGTTTCCTGTTTAACATGGGAATATGGTGAAAATTGCACAAATTTAGATTTAACATTTTGCTTCAAATGAACACACACTGCAATGTAGAGGAGTGATGGAGCATACAAATAAATAGAAATTAAGAGACATCATTTTGAGAGAGAGTCAGTGACTGTACAAATATATAATTTCTTTAAAATTTTTCCCCTAAAATTTGGTATTTTCAATATGCTCAAAGCTAGTCTGTGGATGTTTAGAACTTCTCCAAGGGAGAATGATTGATGTGAGGCTAATCTGGACATCAGGACATGAGAGACACGAAGACAATGAAAAGCAGATCGCTTAACCAGAAGGACAGCATTTAATAATTTCGTATTTCTAGAAGCTGTCTAGGTAACTTAAAACATAACATGCTTCGGAAATCGAAAAGTAATGGTCTGATTCACTACTGAAGAGCACAAGAAAACATTGCGGCAGGAGAAAAGGCTCATCAAAAAGCGTCCAGATGAAAGCTAAGTATTTTAAGCATCAGCAAAAAAGAAACTAAAATCTGTTAGGTTAGGTTAGGTTAGGTTGGGTTAGGTTAGGTTAGGTTAGGTTAGGTTAGGTTAGGTTAGGTTAGGTTAGGTTAGGTTAGGTTAGGTTAGGTTAGGTTAGGTTAGGTTAGGTTAGGTTAGGTTAGGTTAGGTTAGGTTAGGTTAGGTTAGGTTAGGTTAGGTTAGGTTAGGTTAGGTTAGGTTAGGTTAGGTTAGGTTAGGTTAGGTTAGGTTAGGTTAGGTTAGGTTAGGTTAGGTTAGGTTAGGTTAGGTTAGGTTAGGTTAGGTTAGGTTAGGTTAGGTTAGGTTAGGTTAGGTTAGGTTAGGTTAGGTTAGGTTAGGTTAGGTTAGGTTAGGTTAGGTTAGGTTAGGTTAGGTTAGGTTAGGTTAGGTTAGGTTAGGTTAGGTTAGGTTAGGTTAGGTTAGGTTAGCTTAGGTTAGGTTAGGTTAGGTTAGGTTAGGTTAGGTTAGGTTAGGTTAGGTTAGGTTAGGTTAGGTTAGGTTAGGTTAGGTTAGGTTAGGTTAGGTTAGGTTAGGTTAGGTTAGGTTAGGTTAGGTTAGGTTAGGTTAAGTTAGGTTAGGTTAGGTTAGGTTAGGTTAGGTTAGGTTAGGTTAGGTTAGGTTAGGTTAGGTTAGGTTAGGTTAGGTTAGGTTAGGTTAGGTTAGGTTAAGTTAGGTTAGGTTAGGTTAGGTTAGGTTAGGTTAGACAATTTTGGCTGTTTTAAGAGTAGTGGAAACAAAAAAATGCTGTTTCCTAGATATTCTGAAAGTAAGCTATATGAAATAGGGCGGTTTTCCAATATTTTCTTCATCAGCCTATTATGCAGTATGCATCTCTGTCATTCCATTTGCTATGCTCACAATCAGAAGCACGTGGAGACCTTGCTAACAAGACTAACCATGTAGCAAGCTGGTTACTTAACTCCAGTCAGAGAAGAGTTGGGATCGAGAAATGAAAGAAATTTTCACCCCCAAGTGGTATCTGCCAAATTGCGAAATATTCACCTCTTTCAGCAGTAGCTGGTACATTGGATTCAAAAATGCAGGAAAGATATAAAATTCGGAACCACCTTCTTCAATCGAAACCAATCTTTGTGGTATGAAGTCCAGGAAAAAGTCAAAACCCCAAAAGTGATGTATTATAGACTCTTTTTAAGAATCGAAATATTATTGTGAGTAAATTCGATATATTTATATTGAATAGAAAGTAAAGCTCCAAATTGTGTGCAATCACGAGAAAATTCAGAAACTAGCAACAACAACAACAAAAACAATTTCCACAACGACAACCAACAACCGCACAAGAGTGACAATAACACAACGGCACTGAATTAGTGCAAAGATAAAATCTGCCCGAATAAGCGGGTGTTTAAAATGTGCTATTAGGGGAGAGGGGGGCTTAGAAAGGGTAAAGCGAGGTCATGAGTAAAATATGTACATTTGTATTGTGGTTCTAAGCACAATTCGCAGATATTTATTTTGCTTATTTTGTACAATGCAATCATGTTGGTAGCAAAACTCCATCCGTTCACATAACCGCTTTAGCGCCATCTATTGTTTAGTTCTCGACAGCAACACACTTGCAATTTAACAATTGCAACTTTTTTCGAGCTTAATGTTGCACTTTTTGTGCTCTTTTCATTCTTTGTGGTGAGAATTCACATCAGGCTGACTGACATAAAGTTAATGTCACATTTTGTTAAAGTCAGGAAAAAGCACAACATTTTTCACACTTTCCTATAGTGCGATGCGACATTATCTTTTTGGTAAAATCAAGATGTAGTCAGGTGTACTCGTAGTGTTTTTATTATCTCATGTGAAACGCATAATTTCATTAACTTTTGTGCATCTGAATTGTGTGTTGTTTGATCATCGTGTGCTGTTTCCTGCCTAGACACTCAGTGAAGAGTACTGATATCATTGTGAAGAACAATTTGTTCATGTACTGTATTTAACTTACATTGAGTGCAAAAAGAAACATTGGGGCAAACAGTTTTGTTAAACTTAAATATTTCTCTCAATTTTCTAAGGGATTTCCTGATTTCGCACACTTTGAAAAATTAAAATAATTGAACTCTATTTCTAAGAAAAGTCTACCTAAAGAAGGAACATTTATTTTGAGCAACAAAAATTATATCATTCAAATGATATTGATGTACATTAGAAAGGATTAATTTATTTTTGGTTCTAATTTCATTCACTTTTGGATTTTTCTTTAAATTCTTAGGTAAAAACTCTTCGGAATCATATATATGCTGTGAAGTTCGAGGCGACTATGCCATTTGAAGTTTTGAGTGTTTTTCTCTATTACAAAATTGGCTTTGAAAATTTAGATCTTCCGAACGATTTACTGTATTGCGTCGATCATCAATAACATATTTTATTACAAGCCTTTGCGGACCAAGATCGGTTAAAAAATTACAACTCTTTTCTGGATGAAGTTAATGAACTTTTAAAATGACTGCCTTCTACATTACTAGTAACAGAAAAAATATTAAACTCGAAGGCTTCATAGTGAAAATGAAGAATAACTGGGTAAATCTCCGAAAAATGCACTAAAACACGGCTTTTTTTGCCCCCACCTATTTTTTTGTTACTTGAAGGTATAGAATATGGTGACCTGAACTTATGGAACATTTTTTAATATGAACATAAACTTTCATGGTTGCCATATGTTTTTTTTTTAAGATTCGCTTAAACAATAAATTTTAAATTTCAAAACGCTTAAACAAAATCCAACATAAATTTTTAGGGTTGCCAGATGGTTGCTTTCGAAAATTTATTTTGAATCTTCATTTTTCAACAATCGCAGTTACAATAACACACTAAAAAATAATAGTTTTAATCGTTAAAAACTCATTGAACCGAAATTTGGTTTCAACAAAACTAACAAAAAAAAAACGGGTGGCAACCCTGAAAATTTTTGTACAATTTAAGAAAAGTATATCTAGCGGTTCTGAACCCAGAAATTTCAATTTAGTAAAAAAAAGTGAGAATTATATAAGATTTTCAAAAATAACCAGATGGCAACCCTTAAAATTTATGATGAATTTTTGAAAAGTTTATTTTAGTGATTTTAAAATAAATTTAAATTTTTACTTTTTAATTAAATAGTTTAAGCAAAACTAGCAATAACAAAAACAGGTGGAGGGTTACTAAATGGAGAATGATGTCATGTTGCAAAAAACGACGGAGAATAATGAAACGGAGAATGACGAAATGTTGCAAAAACAGTAATATCACAATGGAAAAAGCAATTTTTTTAAAAAAGTTGACGCTAGTGGATTCCCCCTTTAATTATTTATTGATTTGATAAAAAATATGTTTGGTAATATAAAAAAAACTTACACGGAGAATGAAGCACAATTCCGTTCCTTACAAAATTTTTCAAGTTTTTTTTTAAAAAAAAAAAACAGGAGGAAAGAAGGAAAACACTTATGAAGGAGTATCAACTAGCTTTAACTCATAGTTATCTGGGACACCCGAAGGTTCCCGAAGTTCACCCGAAAGCTTCATAGATAAAACGAAGAATATCTAGATATACAAAAGAGAAAACAATGTGGTAGACTATCAAAAAGTTTTGATTGATTCATTTCTTGGGACACCAGAAGGTTCCTGAAGTTCGTAGTCAAAGCGAAGAATATTTAGAAATAATAGAGAGAAAACATCTATGATAGTGCATAACAAGCTTTTGATTTAGGAATATACTTACTAGAGGAAAACATTAATGGCGCTCTATCTACAAGCTTTAATTGGTTCATTTTCTGGGACACCCGAAGGTTTCCTAGCTCTTCATACTCAAAACGAAGAACATCGAGATATTCTTGAAGGAAAACATCTACAGCGATGTATCAACAAGCTTTGATTGATTCATTTCCTTGGACACCCGAAGGTTTCATAGTCAAAAGGAAGAATATCTATAATTTAGATTCTATATACTTGAGGAAAAATATTGAAGGGAGACAAGCTCTAATAGTTCCGTTTCCTGGGACTTCAGAAGATTCCCGAAGGTCAATCGAAGTCTTAAAGTCCAAACGAAGGATGTCTAGATATTCATTTGATGTCAGGCCTACTTCTAGAATATAAGTTTCAGTTCCTTCTAAGGATTAAACAAAGAAGCCAAAAGTGGATGAAGGCAGGTCAAAATATTTACTCTCGAACAAATTGATTGCAAAAATTATGCACCTTTAACATTATGATATTACTTTTGCTCCACCTTGTACTATTTTCCTTTCAACTTTTGAACAAATTAAGGATATCCACAATTTCCAAATTTGTCAATATAATCACATTAAACATACAAATGAATGCGTTTATTGTGTAATGGCAAGTTATGTTGTGTATTGAAATTAATTTTCCATATTTCACGTGTGGTCTTTGGAACAATAGTACCAACATGCATGCAACCAAACAAAAATCCTATGCGTGACAAAAAATAAATTAAGAACTATAGGGCTTTGTATCGAACATATCCTCAATAAGCCACAAAAGAAGATTTGCTATTGTGCAATTTTGGGCAAAATTTTCCAGTCAGTCGTCGTCATTCAGTAACTCAGTGACTTCAAAGCAACACAAATGGAAACCAAAATAATTTGCCATACGCACATGCGTGTTGTTTAGAAACAAAAGCAAAGGAATCGGGGGTTTTATGTGATTTTACGCACTATTCCATACCATTTATGTGCTATTTCGGCAATTTGTCGGAATTAATGCTCACTGATCATTTGATCCTTTTTCCCCTTGCCAATTGAGTTATGTTGTTAGTGATTTCTTGTGTAATAGAAATGTTTTGCACCCGCTGAGTCTTACAAATCGAAGGGCTTTTTTTTATACATTTCAATAGCAATCTGCATTGATTTTTGCTGCGTGCCCTGGCAAAAGGTCAGCATTGGATGGATATAAAAGCTGCTTAACGCACCAATATATTGTGCCCAATAACTGCGTAAGGACAATGAAATCGGAACTTGTAAAAATTTGTTTTTATTTTTATGTGAAATAAGAAAAAAGTTTATTGTGCTGAATGGTAAATTTTTCAATGTTATAGAAATTGACAGCACAAAACTTGTACCCAAATCAAAACTGTGTAGAAGCTGAGCTTTTGCATCGATTTCAATTTCGAACAATTACAAGGATGCAGAATTTTGATTTCTTTAAACGAAATCATCCATAGAAATCTGTTTTATTGTTTTTTTCGTGTGTCACGCATAATATTAACATTTGAAAAAAATAATCACCCTAAGGAACTTTAGATTTTTTTCGGTATGAATTTCTAAAAAACACTTTAGGGTACGTCAATCATTCAACAAATAACAGCTGGAAAAACATTAGAACAATGAAAACTACATAAGTAAATTACTACTATGAGTCAAAATTGTTTGCTAAATGCACACCCACATTTTTTTTAAAGTTCTTTCATAATTAAAATTCTTCTATATTGAATTTTAACGAATTTTTCTTTACATTTTTTTTAAATTTTTTCTTCTAATGAATTTTCCCAATTTTTTTAGACGCGTGCCTTACCCATATTAACTTCTCAAAACAGCTGTCATGCCAAATGCAAATATTGTGAATAGAAAAAAATGCAAATATACAATTGGAAAAAAAAAAAATCCCCAAAAAAATATCAATCCAACGTATGAATACGAATACGTACAATATTTGTAGAAGCTTCCACAAATGTAGATAGATACTCTCTGTATGCTGCACGACTACTTGCAAATTTCATGATTCACTACACAAAATTTTTTGTTTGATTTTCACTTTATTTTATCATTTTTGTGTCCTATCATTATGGCAACCACCTGTATTTGCACTTCTACTCACTCAACCGCATGTCGGTCTTTTTGGGAGGATTAAATGTCTGCTGAGCGCTACTTGTATGGAAAACTTGTAGTATCAAGTATTTGTATTTGAATTTGGATTATAAAATACTTTAAATGTTTAATTGAAATGCTCCCTCCAAATCAATTTGAAAAAAATCTCAACACAAAAGGAGACTTTGGTTTTTTCTTCTTTTAGTTTAGTTAACCAAGAAGACAAGGCATAAGCCAATTAGAAAACCATAAAAATGTCAGCTTGGCAATGGTATATTAGCTGTGTCTTAGACAGCAGCGTGTTTATATGTAGTTAACACTGTTTTTCTAAAACGAGTTTGTTTGTTATCTCCTTCTTCTTATTTTGTTTTACTTTATTCTACTTTTCGTTTCCGCACCACGTCCATCCGCTTGCCAAGACAATCGATAAAATTGTGCTGCCAATATGTTAAAATTCTATTAAAATGTTTTCTTTCTGGTAAATCTAGGTACTATATTCTTGGTTCTGACTATGAAATCTTCAAGTGATCTGGGTGACACAGAAAACTATCAACTAAGACTTGTCGATAGTCCGCCATAGATATTTTCCCTCTACTATGCACAGATATTCTTCGTTTTGGCTTTGAAGCCATCGGGTGGCCTTCGGAAAGCTTCGGGTGTCCCAAAAAACTATCAGTCAAGGCTTGTTAATACATTCCGCATTAGATATTTTTCCCGTAGCATACCTAAGTATTCTTCGTTTTGACTATAATACTTTTGGATGACCTTTGGGAAGCTTCGAGTGACCCAGAAAATATTGCCTCAGTACCTTCTACCTTACGTACTAAGTTTCATCTATATGCGTCAAATAGTTTCAGAGATATAACGAATTCTGTAATTCTGTTGGCAGGCGTCCAACCATTCCCCAAAGATTCATCGCAATCTACTGAATGCTTTAAGAGATGGCTAAAAAAGTACTCTTTACGCATTTTCTTAAGTTTTAGTCATTTCTCGACATTGATGACCTCTAGTGAAATTTTTCGTAGAAAGTTTTTGTAGAATGTTTTAACCCATTATAGTCCAGTTTTTGGAAAACGGGTCAAAAAAACACATTAAAGCACGATATAATAGGTAAAGATGTTGCAGAAAATTTTTCTTGCATGATTTTATAATGATCTTGGGACAAAAAATTTATCTTATTGTAATTTTAGACTCCTTCCGAATATTTTTGAGATCGAAATAAAATATATTCCGTATTAAACCGTGATTTGGCATACTATAAAATACTAAAACTAAGTTTTGGAAAAATCTTATTTTTCGAGAGTCATAAGGAAACTACTAAAGACATATTAACCCATTTTTCCACTTTTCCCATAAACTGCGCTATAATATATTAAAATACTTTTCAAAAATATTCAGGGTAATAGCAACTCCAATATTTTGTCCGGTGAAGTAAATAGACATCATAAAACTTTTTTTGGTTATTTTTTTTTTTGCTTAATAGGTGGGTTCACTCCTACCGGGCTCCATACCATAGACTGTTGTTTGTTTTGCGGGTTGTACTTATTTTACGATTTTATTGAATTTCGTTTTCAAATTCGCTTAGGAAATATAAGGCTAAATTGATTTCTTTATAAATTTATGTAACTCATCGAGCAGACTTCTTCATGTACGGCAGATAACTATACAATATTCGAGACACAGCCATAGTTTTTAACTCCAAAACGTCAGCACTCATTTCTTGGATCTTCGTCAACTATAGCATTGACCTCGGCCACATTTTCATGTATAGTCTGCAAACTTTCAAACATTCTGATGTGGTTGTTTTCAGATGACATCATGAATTTCAAATCCTTATGTTGAGCAATTCTTGGAATCTTTTAAATTTAAGGTTTGGATGTCTGAAAATCTTGACGTCATAGAACACTTTTGAGTTAGGATTTGGAATTCACCTCGCCAAATTCAATTATGATCATGCTAATGGAGACGAGGGAAGAACAGTGTTATCTATGACTATTAATTTCTGTAACTCAACTGATAGAGTGTGCAAAGTACCTACGTCATTCGTATCGCAGTTGATATCATATCTAAAGTCAATAGCATATAGTATGCGTAAACCAAATGTCTTATCATATTATCATTCTGGCATGAATACGAGTATTAAATTATGATTCATGTTAAGGTTTTAACATTCTAAAGAATTGAAATCGTTTTAAAGCTAAGTATTGTGACATAAAATTACCTACGTAAGATATTTACTTATTTCTGACGTCAAAAAATTAAATACGAGTATGGCTCAGATGGGGTTAGAAGTTTAAGGGATTTTTTCAAAAACCAAATAGTAAAGTAGAATTGAATATATGGTTGATTCTCTGAAAAAATGTTCCATTCAATGTCCGAGGGCTCAAAACCATGTTTAAATTTAAAAATTGAAATTTTAACTATTTAATACAGATACTTAATAATAAATAGCTCCTATACCAATAGCTTACAAAAAATTATTAATATTTTACAATGAAATTATAACATAAAATGTCCTATCCCTTACCGCATCATAGTGCACTTAATTTGCCCGTTTCGCACATCAAGTTATTTTCTAAAAAAAAAAATATATATGAGCCGTTTATTTTGAAAGTGGCCATTTCGGAGCAAAAATAATGTCATAATATGCATTGGCTGGCATTTTGTTCAGAACGAAAAAAATTGAATTCTGTCTTTACAGAAAGTTTACCACACTGTGTAAAATAAATAGCGTTATGTTTAAAAAATAGTAACAGGCAAAAAATCGATTATTACGGCACATAATGTGAATGACATTACTTTTGCCCCTAAACGGACCTAGGCCACTTTCAAAATAAACGGCTTATATATATTTTAGTTACTGTTTTTCTGTGTTAACTCTTTCAAAAAAAAAATTTTTATATAGACTTGACATACCTAGACATTGGTCCTTCATTTTAGACTATCCCCGCTCAGTTTTTCTAATTCTAACTGTAAATTTTTAAATATTGAGTAAGACATTCAGTGCACTTTCAGCTCAGTCAGTTTTGAGTTTTCGATAGTGAGTGTTCGTGTCATTCTCCGCGTATTCTTTTATCTTTATATAATAATATCAACAAATAATTAGAGGGGCTATCCACAAGTTTCAACTTTTTTAAAAATAATAGCTATTTTCATTGTGATATTACTCTTTTTGAAACATTTTGTCAGTCTCCGCATAGTAATTCTCCACCTGTTTTTTTTTTTTTTTTTTTTTGTTTTTGTTAGTTTTGCTTTAACCATTTATTTAAAAAATAAAAATTTAATCTTAAAACACTTCAATAAACTTTTCAAAAATCCAACATAAATTTTAAGGGTTGCCACCTGGTTATTTTCGAAAGTCTTACATAATTCATACTTTTTTTGACTAAATTGAAATTTTTGGTTTCAGAACCGCTCAGATAAATTTTTCTGAAACTGTACAAAAATTTTCAGGGTTGCCATCCGTTTTTTTTTTTTTTGGTAATATTGTTTGAACAAAATTTCGGGTCGATAAATTTTTTTTTTTTTTTTATTCCTTTCAGATAAACTTTCTTAAAATTGTACAAAACTTTCGGTGTTGCCACTTGTTTTTTTTTTTTTGTTAGCAGTAAAAAGAGTTTAAAATAAATTTTCGAAAAGAACCATCTGCCAACCCTAAAAATTAAGTTGGATTTTTCGTTAGTTTACTTAAGCGTTTTAAGACTAAAATTTTGTTTCATTTATTTAATATATTGTTTAAGTGAAACATTAAAAAAAAACATATGGCAACTCTGAAAGTTTTGTGTTCATTTTTTACAAATAATCCAGAAATTAAGGTCATCCTATTCTTTACCTTTAACTAATAAAAAAAAAAATAGGTGGGAGAAAGCAGGCATATTTTGGTACATTTCTTGGAGACTTACCCATGTCTTTTTTAGAAATTGCAAATTTCTCACTGTCATTATATAGTGTAATCTTTTCCACAATATAGAGAGGAATAATCTAAGCAGATAAGATGATGCTGACTTTCGTCGATTTGTTAAGTACAATCTTGGTTTTCGAATTAATGTAGCTTTATTTCCACACACGTTACAATATCCATAATGTGCAGAACTTCACATAAATGCATCCAGTTAGTACATCCTGAGCAAATGCTTTATGAAGTTTGTATGATAAATGCAAAATCGTATGACACCCTCCCGTTAAGGCAAACTTCTTCTGATAAATTCATTTTCAATTACCTCCATACCGAGTAAACAACTAATAAATGCATGCATTTGACTATAAAAACCAACATTTCAAATAATAATCTGTTAAACAAGTAAACTTAAAAGAAAAATACTCAACAATTATTTATTCATTTTATTGGCATCATCATGGAAATAATAAAACTCTCCAATGAGTTTGATAACAAATAAAGATAACAAAGAGATAAAAAACATATAAATTAGACAAATAAATGAAGTAGAAAACTCTCTTAAGAAATAAAATCTAAAATAAAATAAATTGTCTTTATTTCAAATAAATATTGATCTAAAATAAAAAATGCAAATTACTAACGACGTTCGAGCTTCTTTTTCTCAATTGGCTCAATGGAAACAAAAGTAAATTGAAAATGAAAATTGATAGACAATTTTCCTCAATGTGCACTGTGTGTTTTCATGCAAGTGCTATACAAAAAAAAAAAGAAAGATAGAAAAAAATAAAAGAAAAATAATATTCCTACCCAAGTAATGAAAATGTGAAAATGTCCTTTGTATGCAAACAGTGGTAGTAGTGGTACTAAAGACATCAAACCAATGACATAAAAACGATGAAATTTTCAATTTATTTTTTGGCTTATGGCATCTTATTCCCTATACGTACTCTACTCATGCTCATCCTCCACAACGCAAAACAATTATTATGGGAATTTTGTAATTTAGGGAATAATTGAAAATCCAAGAAAAATTTCACAATACATAAAATATGGATTAAATGTGTGTATGTCAGAGACGTACAAAAATAAAAATATTTTTGAAGAAAATGAGCGTAAATCAACTAAAGGCAGGAAGAAAACATATCCTTATACATATACTTTTTTTTCTATTACTCGGACACAACGGAAGTTGTTGGCAAAATCAACTGAAGCGAGACCAATTCATGATGACTGCTTTGAATAATAAAAAGGAATTATTTCAAAAAAAAAGGTCAAAATAATTGAACATAAACATTGCATTTTAATTGAAATGATTTTTCCTTTTTTTGTGCCCTTTGCAGCTTATCCTTAAGGATAAAGCGTCTATTGACTGACCATAAGCGTTTATAGAAGACCAAAGAGTTTTTGCGTCTCATGTTCATACATGTTTGTCCTCTGTAATACACCAATATTGTTGAAATCCTTTAAGCAAACGCTTTATCCGCTTTATATTGTGAAAGACAATATATTGGATTTTCGGCAAAACCCTTACTTAATCCTTAAAAAATTGTTGCCAAAACTGAAAAATCGTGAATGAAGCAGAAGAATATCAAAATAAGTATATACTTAGATTCATCTTGATGGCAAATTCGCATAGGATCTTTTTGAAGGAATTGTGCTCGAATCGAGAGCGTTTTTTTTTTTATTGCGTTTAGCTCTGATTTTCGAGTTATTCAAGTATAAAAATTTTATACAAAAAGATGTCAAAAGCCTAATGTTTTTGGCGTTTTCACATATTTTTCTTTAATTTCTAAGTTTCAAGAAATATTTTCCGCTTTTCCAACATATTTACTGCTCACGATCGCTGAAGCTGCTGAAAAGTGCTAAGAAAATTTACTTTTCCATTTTAATTGAATATTACTCATGCGATATATTGTAAGTAGTTAAATCCAACTAGAGTTTGCCTTGTGGCCGAAATTCGACATTTCGATTCGACTTTAAGTAATTTTCATAAGTAACCATGTATCTCAATTTGCTCTTGAAGGACGTAGCACCACCTACTTAAAAGCATTAACGTCATACTATCGTTTCTTAGTGTCAATTCAATCTCAATACCAAATTGCATTAAAATCGATAAAGTGCTTTAGCCATGAGGGCATTTTTTTCCATTTAAAGGCGTGGCACCGCCCACTTAAAAAAAAAATAAAATCCTGTGCGTTGCTCCTCCTCACAACATTTCTAACAAAAAAAATAGTAAGGGTAAAACCTTTGGCCTGACCAAACATTAAATACCAGAGTTCACCCAGTTTTTGCTCAGAGCTTGCATTAATAGTCCTTAGTGTCTGAGTCAAAAATGGTTGAATTATCTCAAAAAAACGTTTTCAGTATAGCGTTTTGAAGCTTTTTCTTATATAGGAGGTGCCACGCCCTCTTGTCTGTATTCGTCTAGTTTTAACTCAGAATTTGCATTTATAATCTTTAGTGTCTGAGTGAAATTTAGTTGGATTATCTCAAAAAAACGTTTTCAGTATAGCATTTTTAAACTTTTGCCTATATGGGAGGTCCCATGCCCTCTTGTCTGATTTCTCTCAGTTTTTGCTCAGGGTTTGCATTTATAGTTCTTAGCGTCTGAGAAACATTAAGTTCGATTATCTCAAAAAACGTTTTCAGTATATCGTTTTAAAGCTTTTGCTTACATGGGAGGTGACACGCCCTCTAGTCCGAATTTACTCAATTTTTTTTGACAACTTGTGCTTACAATTCGCAGTATTTACTTATGTGTATTTTGGCTGCATTGTCGTGAAAAATACTCGTAAAGTTACATTTTGAATACATTTTTTGTATGGGCGGTAGACATGTCCGTCTCCCGATTTTGCTCATTTTCAATCCCACGAGCTAACTTTGATGAAGGAGGCAGTGTACCAAATTTCATTGAATTATCTTGCTCAGTTTTGCCAGAAAATGTATTTCCACGCACACCCAGCCATCCAGCCAGCCAGACAGACGGACATGGCTATATCGACTCAGGAGGTGACGCTGATCAAGAATATATACACTTTTCTATATTTGACAAAGTGAATAAACACCGGGTGCATGGTATAAACATCAAGCGAATATAATGAGACTAAGGCATAGAAGCTGGAACTGAGTGGTTAAACCGTGAAAGCATTTTTTCCATTTGGGGGCGTGGCACTACCCACTTAAAAACATTATGGTCATATCATAGTTTCTTAGTGCTAACCATATCTGCATACCAAATTTCATAAAAATCGGTGCAGTGGCCTAGCCGTGAAAGCGTTTTTTCCATTTAGGGGCGTGGCACCGCCCACTTTAAAAAAAAGCTACACCTCCTAACAACCTTTCTTACCCAAAAAAAAACCAAGCTACGGAAGACAAAAATTTGTTTTACCTCTTTTACTATGTTAAAAATGGAGCACGGCTTATTATACACCATTAGAAAGGTATTTGTATGTAAAAGTGCACAAAGTTGAAATTATTTTAATATTTGGCCATTAAGCCCGGTAAAATTAAATGCAAATTTTTCAATAATAAAATCGGAAAAAGAATGCAGCCCAAAGAGAAAGACAGAAAGCTGACTGACACTGACTTCAAGTTTTTTATTTTCTTTCCTTTCACATTTGTCATTATCATCCCTGGTAGATAAATGAGCTTTTCTATTTTGTACCAAATAGCAAAAAAAGTACTAAAACTGTTCAAAAAGTACCAAAATTATTTAATACATTTGTGGTAAAATTGTTATCATTGTGCGATTATGGTATAAATTAATGTACAGAATTAGTTATTTTTCAATATAACTATATTATAATTTGTTTTTCCTTAAATTTTCCTTTGAACTAATTCTGGATATATGTATGTAATACACTACCAAAACTCCCCCTCCAACTTAAGTGTTTCTACGAAAACTTTGCAAAAAAACTGGATAATTAAGATTTCAGCATAAGAAATAGTTGTACGTAAGAAAAAAATGAATGCCTCTTAAAGTAGCAACACGATCGGTCGCCCAACAACCTGTAACTAATTGGGCCAATTGCAGCAGCGCTTTTGGCGTAAACACTTATTAACGCTTGGTAACAACAGCCAGCAACGGTGTTGGTGTGTGCAAAACACCAGAACGGTCAATGAAATGCATTTGCGCGCACGCGTGCAGTGTAAATTTGTTTTTTTGCGCTTTTCTTTTTCCTTATAATTTGGATTATGAAAAGTTTATCGGTAAGCTTCCGTGTCCGATATCGTTGCGCAGCAGATGCAACATTGAATGGTGCAGTATGCACACACAAGAGAAAGAATGGTAGCGTCATCGGTGCTTGTAGTATGTTACCAAGACACGAGGCGTTCCTCATGCAATTATCGACATTCATGTGGAATTGAGTTCTTGCTTTTGCCAACATTATCGCCAGCCGACATAATATTCATCCATCCATTTGACTTTTGGTGGATCATCATCATCGGCGTCGTCGTCAACATTAGCTTTGTTGTTATCAACAGTTTACGTGCAATTGACTCCTGCATTACTTAGGGTAATACTACCAGATAGCGTAATTTTGCAGAGAAAATTGTTGGCATTTATGAAGAATTCGAGAAAACTGTACGGGATAGATATCCTGTTTTGGCATTTAAAAAACTGTATTAAAAAAACGGTTGCTGGTAAAATTTTCAGCATATAATGGAATTAATGTGTTCAATGAAGAATTTGAGTTTTGATTGAAAAATATACACAACCTTTACAGTATCGTCTACGGCAGTGACTTCCATCCTTACTACTAATACGTGTTCCTGAAAATATTTGACTTTTAAGCACATGTGCTTCAAAACGTTTACTAAGCTTAAGACGAAACATAACTTACGCAAGACCTTGTGGCATATCCTATTACTTATACTCTTAAATCGATATAAATCCATAAAAATCAACAACAATCTACAAACCCCAACATACGAAGATCTAAATTAGAAATCATGATATAGCTTGACATCAAAATATTCATCTAACAGACTTGCTGCGAGGTTGTAAGAGTCAATCAATTTCATTAATGAATGAATTCAAGCCATGACTGGTACTGACTCCTTTAATCAAACTTAAGCCTCTTTGTGAAGACAGTTCCTGGTCAAACGTCGTTGATTAAAACTTAAGATTCCAAAAGAAACCTTAAAGACCGATTCGGGAATCTAAAACCACGTGAATAATGCTTTTTTCCCAACAACACCAAGCCACTCAGTGGAAAATAAGTTCTTAGAGATGTTGGGCGGTATAATCTCCACTTACTTTAGGATTTGAACTAAGTATCCTACGTGAAGGTATTATTCTCAGTCACATTGATGATTTTGGTCAACTCTGCAGCTTTCTTTTTCCCATAATTTGGCAAAGTAGAAGGTCTCTTGTGCAGATTAAAAGATGAGTTTTGCACTTATCTTGATCGCAAGCTGCATTGCCTGCTTCTCTTTGTTCTTTAGAAGTCTCATAGCCAAAACCAATGTAATTTCAACAGAGTTGGGAAGAAGTAGTAGACGCTCCTGTTCAGAGAATATGAATATCACACTCAACCAAGAAGTGGAGAAGTCTGTCTGCACACCAAGACTGGAAGATCTGAGGTGCAGATCATCACTTTTCTTTCCAAGTAGGGGAAATCGTCAGCTAGTTAACTCAGCAAGTGATCAGGTAACTAATCTGAGCCCAAAAGTGCTTAGATCTTCAAGCATAATAGAGAGGCAAGCAATAAGCTAAACCATAAGGATTCGGACTAAACAAGTTAGCCTCTACCTCATGCCAATGGCAGAGGAGGGGTTTTTATGATACGAAGCTTTTAACATTAAAAATAACACTGTGCAACAAAAAATTCTAAATGAGATCTCAATAACTTTTTTTGACTAATTAAGGGTTGCTGATTTCGAATCTGGCACTTTAAAGGAAATATTACTCTGATCATAGAACTGATAGAGAAAAGTTCTATGATCAGAGTAATATTTCCTTTAAAGTGCAGATAACAATATTTTCAATATTTGTTGCACTCTGTTATTCTTTAAAATATAAACTTGATTATTTTTACAGAGAATATTTTGAGGATATTTTTTAAAAATTTAAGCCTGACCTAAAATAATATGGGGCATTATAAGTGGTTCTTCTAAGAAAGTATCCATCCAAAACAATTGACGAAATCAAACGTATTTGCCTTATAAACAGCCAAAATAAGTGGTACGGGCCAATTACAAAAGCATAAGCCGCACTTGCTTCTTTCGACAGGTTAAACGATTTTACCCCAAATATATTAAGATGAACACTACCGAAATAAAAGTATTACTGTACAAAAAACCAGTCGGCACGCGGCCGTATTATTTGGCAGATGTTTTTGGTTTTTGATTAAGAAGACAAAAAATATTCAATCAGTACTTTATTTTCATGAAAACCTCCATGCGAATGCATTGGGGTTATTTTTTATTACAACGTAATTAGTTTTTTATCTCAACTGGTTGTCTGTTTTACGTCTGCCACACGCTACATTAACGACAGGTGAGGTGGTTTCTCAACCTAAAAAGGACAGGCAAATTCAACCTGTTTCGTTGTGAAACTTTGATCGGCAGCTGTTTAGTAAAAATACAAATTATTGTTTGTTTTTATTGGAAACTGAGTTAATTTCATTGCAGAAAAGCTAATTAAAAGATTTTTATACCAGAAACATAAATTAATGACTAAAAGTGTGCGCGCTAAAGAGAAGCTACAACTTTCATAACAAATTGCTGCTTGAAAAAACGCATCCTTTAAACATGCGAGATAAATCAAAAGAGTGAAAGGAATAATATGCATAAACAAAAATAAGCAACGCCTTAAAAATACTAATCACAAGACTAAAAGGATGCAAACCACAATATTATATTTCACACCTTTTCTCAAAACACAAGAGATAACGTTCGTCCCTCGAAACAGATCGGCAGCATTGGAAAATATTTATTTAAGTTATTGTTTGATAAACAAAAGAATTAGAAAAAAATGCAAGATCTTAGAAAACCAAAAAAAAAAAAAGGATTTACCTACCGATCGTCAACAGCCGCATACGAAATGTTATACAAGACAATGAAGCAAGCAACCAACAAGGAGTTACCATGAGGATCAACAACAACGTGATTTGCATGATAAACATGGAATTTGAACAAATTTTGACTTAGGCACGCAAGTTTTCGGAAATCCCAAAAAGTATAAATAGAAAATATGTCGATTATGTGATTAACGCATGAAGAGACACAAATACATGCATATATCGCATAGAACTCGGAAGTTAAAATTCTTTAGCGATTTGTTGCTTTAACTTTTTACTATTCTATTCACCCAATAGGAAAGTTTACGTACATACCTTATATTTTCATTTCTACTTTGGTTTCTATTTATGCATAATAAGAAGGCTCCTGGAAATCTATATGTTCATACGCACGAAAAAAATGTGTCCTACCTTTTTTACTATGTTAGAAATGGAGTACGGCTTTGAATTATATACCATTAGACAGGTATTTGTTTGTAAATATCCACAAAGTTAAAATTATTTTAATACTTTGCCATTAAGCCAAGTAAAATTAAATGGAAATTTTTCAATGTCACACAGAGCTGAAAAAAGAATACAGCATAAAGAATAAGACAAAAAGCTGACTAACACTGACTTCTGGTTTTTGTTTTCTTTTCGTTTCACATTTGTCATTGTTCCAGGGATAATAAATGAGTTTTTCTATTTTGTACCAAATAGCAAAAAAAGTACTAAAACTGTCCAAAAGGTACCAAAATTATTTAATACATTTGTGGGCAAATTTTGATCATGGGGGCATTCTAGTAAGAACTATTAGTCTCATAACGATTTCTATTTGGATCAAACTAAATTCCTCGAAGAATCGTTAAATTCAGAATGGTTTTTGGGCTTATCATATCATATTTTATATCATCATACTGCTATATAAAATACAACGTCGGAAACCATTTGTCCGATTTGATAAACTTTTTTTTTTTCATTCATATAGTAGATATTTTGCCTGGTGAGGTTTTAGAATACATCTTATTTTGAAATATCCTCGCCTGAGTTTTGAAAAAAATCTGATAACTCAAAAACCAGTTATCCAATTTGTATGTTATCCGGTCCTAGGACCGACTCGAAATGGAAATTTCTACAGCTTTGCCCAGGATATTAAAAAATGCTGACATATATTATCTACTGTAAAATGGGTAACACCAATTCCCTTCAATTCAATTCGCCCGGGATATGTTAGATGTTAGACCCCATACACACCTAACCTCAAAAATAGTGTTTTTGAACCTTTAGGTTAGAATATCTCAAATACCATACGTGATAGAGTGATTTCAAGACTGGATTCAGATTCAACGCCGACAAATACATCGAAAATAACTATTTTTTCGACCTCATGTAAAAAACGATTAGCTATGATTTCATTCGAAACAAATTTTGAAACTATGAAATACTTAGCTGAAATAAGATGCCGTAAAGGATCTTGCGATAATTGACTTCATTTTGCTTAGAAAGGGACATTTTTACTTAAATTTAATGGTTTTTGGTATCTAATAATGGAGCATTATATCGCACAAACGTACGCCTCTGCTTTTTCGGTCACTTTTTTAGTACAAATTTCTATCAAATTTTTGAATGCGACCATCGATCGTTTTGTTTCCAACATGGTAATGGATATCCTTAAAATAATTGAGAAAAAAAAAACTGAGTATGTATGTGTGCGTGAGGTGAGATTATTAAATACCTATATAATATACTTATATAACAGTTGAAGTTGATTTATAAAAAAAAAATTGTCAACAGTATCAAACGAAATCATAAAAAAAAAAATAAAAAAAAAACCATAAATCCTTGACTCCCACGTTATAACAGGTAATCGTGACTTTTATTTTAAGGCTGAGAGAAAAACCTTCTCTGCCACATCACCAAATGCTTTGTCTGTTGCACGAACCGGACTAAATGTTTTTCAATTGCTTGTGAGCTCTCGAATAGAACTAGACTTTCAACGTGACACACAAAAGTCCTGCTCAACATACATACAGATGGTAGCTGCAACTGTTTTAACCCATTTTTCACCGCAATTTTTTGTTTTGATAAAATTTTTTTGTATTATTTATTTCTCTAATAGTTATTTTTTATTCTTTCTCTCTTTTCGCTTTACATGTTGCATTTTGCTACAAAAATTTCTACGACTAGATGGCAATACAATTTTTTTTACAACGTTACTTAATATGAGATGCTCAACAAAAAAAGCGAATCAAAAACCTTTTTTTACATTTTCCAAAAATATACATATATTATTCTGAATAAAATGACAACTCGATTACCGAAAAATTTCAAAAACACCATAAGGTATTGTAAATTGTTTTCGGAGAATGTTTTTCATTTAACCTCCTGTAAAAAATGCGTTTGTGCAAAACGTGTTAAGCATTACATTTACTACACGTCGTAGATAAGGATATGTATTTTTGAACATGCGTGTGTATCTTATGCGACAGGTAAGTGAACGAGTGAACGTGCCGATTTTGCGTTTAATTGTGGCCACTACCACCACGGTCAGGGCCACATGTGGAAGTTGTTAAGGCGTGCAGTCATAATTTTTATGAGTAACGCATCCGATCGGATGAAGTTAGTGACTTTTGTTTATTTCAGGCAATGTCTTGTTTTCGTCGTATGTTGACAACAACATTTTCGGTGGCATTGACGCGACTTGCTGTGCACCTGTGTGTACCCTTAAACGTTAGAATTGGCAATTATTTGTTGTTTTTGTTTGTTTGCTAAGTACTTGTCGCTTATGCTAAGAAACATTGAAGTTGGAAATTGCACCGTCTTTGGATTTTCCTTTAGGATTATTGTCTTGGTTTGCAACATGTGTGTTCCATATGCATTGCCGTATCGATAGTATTGGGAATTTCCTATTTTCTTCTTGATAACAGCATTACAACAAGTTCCTTTTGAAAAGTATTTTTTATTCTGTGACTGCTTATTTCACTTAGGATGCAGTTGTCTGAATTTCTATTAGTTTCACTTATTGGGTTCTCAACAGCAGGAGTTTTATAGTTATTTCGTGAATCCATCAAAGGTTAAGATTTGTACGTGCAATTTTTGGACTTATCTTCTCGTTTGTTATCTTAAATTTTAGCTTCTTTAGGGTGCGAAAGAATTTTTCTTCGGAAAATTCGTGTTCAACAAAAGAGTTTTGAATTTGCTAGCTCCTATTTGAAACAGCGTTGTAATCGCATAAAATAAGACTTCGACAACAAACTCACTATCTTGTTATTCAAAACTAAAGGGTGTTTTTTTTTTTAAGAGGCAAAAAATTTTAAACAACACAGTTTTCTGTGATAGCCGATTGGACATTCTTTGTTGTTTTGGGGTGAATTTGGTTGGATCATGAATATACTCATTTCGGAGCAATAATCTTACAAACAACACTGTGCAACAATTTTGAGTTTTTTTTTTTTCAAAATAACAAGGTTCTGACAATGAATTTTGGAAAAGCGAACCAAAAAAATATACGTGTATTTTAGGTGGTTTCAAAGTCTTCCATTTTCAACGCAGTCTTGGGTTAAATCGACATATTAAACTATTCGGTCCTTACACTGAAGGTGCATTACTCGATAGTTGGGCGGTGCCACGCCTTTAAATGAAAAATACGCTCACACAGGAAAAGTCGCTGTATTGTTTCTTATGAAACTTGGTATGGATGTAGGCTTAACAATATGGAACGATCATATGACCTAAGTACGTATTTGTTTTTAAGTGACCGGTACCACGCTCCTAAATGGAACATTTGCGCTCACATCAAAGCCACATGAAATTTGACATGGGGATAGAATGAACCTTAAGGAGTGATACTAAAAACCTTTTGCTTTTTTGTGGGTAGTATCACGCCGAACCAATCTTTAAATTCGGAGATAAACTGGGTTTTTGTGTTGTATCGCAGCCTCAAAGAATGATAGAAAAACTTTTTGTTGAAAATTCCCTTTGAATGTAATGTAATGTAATGTAATGTAATGTAATGTAATGTAATGTAATGTAATGTAATGTAATGTAATGTAATGTAATGTAATGTAATGTAATCTAGGAGTACTTTGCATATGAAAGGGCTTAAATTTTATTATAAAAACTTTCTGTTTTCAAATCAAAAATGTTTTATCTTTGATTTAAAATTGAAAATTTTTGATTTAAAATTTAAAAGAAGGACATGAGCGGAAAAGAATCGGCCTTGTTACAATTAAGTAATGAGAAAGTCCACATGTTCAGCATAGAAGAGCTCAATGTAATCCCAATTGGGTCTATTTGAAGCATTGAAGTGTCATGAAGTGTTACTATTTAAGTCTGCTTTTAAAGCTGCCTGTGCAAAGATATTTGGTTGCCGCCCCACATACAAGAGCTTATTTTGAAATATTCTTTAAACTTTTTGATTTATAGTTATAAATCTTGAATAAAGATCTCTAGTTTCCTCTAAATAAAATCTATGCTTACTACTTAGGAGTCATTGACACAATACAAATCAGACATCCCACAGTTGTGCTAAAATTAAAAAAAAAAAAACAAAAACGCTACTCTCAACACATTTATTAAGTGGCACCAAAGCAGGACGATATAAACCCACTCTTTCAAAAATAATCCACTATTTGTTGGATATTGAATTTAATTTTTTTGGCAAGTGTCCAGCAGTTGTTGGTTGTTTGGCTGTAATTTTTTCTTTATATGTAACGCACATGTCACCACAGTTAGTCATCATTAAAGCCAAGTTTTTGACCTAGTTTAGTGCTCAGTTGCCAATAAATTGTAGATTAGAGTTGCCAGACTAATATTATTCAGAATGCATATTATTGAAATTGATTACTTGCTTTCATTATTTTTTTTAAGTCAATTTACAGTTGAAATTCCATGCCATATAAATATTACGAGTCTTTTTACAATCCAAGAAGTGAAAATTATATCTGGCAACTCTATTTTAAGTTTGTATGATGTCACATATGATTTTAAGATGCAGAAAATGAAGCTATTTGAAAGCATATCTCTTTCGTCACATCACAGCAATGAGTTATTGAAGTTAATTTTTACTACTTTATTTGCTTGCGGCAGTGTCCGTGCCTTACTTATGTATGACGCGTGCTTAAATTAACACTGTTGTTACATCTTGCTGCGAAGACGTGTGCTACCTGTCCTATGATTAGCTAGAGGATCATGAAACTAATATTTTTTCCAAATGAAGACATTAAATTTTAAGCAGTTTTTTTATATTTCATAACTTACTGTTTGTCTCACATAAATAACTTTCTGTAGAATTTTAAGATCCACTCTTCCTTTCATTATAATAATTCTACCACTCAGAACTTTCGCAACTCCAATAATCCTGAAACACTCAATTCAAATCAATTTACTTTGAGTGTAAACAGAATGTCATACATTCATACATTTGATTGGCAGTTTATGCCACATTGATAGTGTAACAAACATACAGACTCTTGCAAACATGGTATGGAAGATAAGCAAATATAATCCTTACTTTATATTATTTAGATGGTCGTCCTTAAAAGCTTGACCACTGCTGCGAAAACTTCCAAACAAATAAAACCAGCCACACTAATCCACATTCATTTAGCCAACATGCACAGCATCCATCCATCCATCCACCCATTCAATCAGTTCAGTTCACTTGACACACTTTAGTTTTAATTACACTGGGCAAAAGTTTTTTTGTTTTTTTCTTCTTGAAGTTCATTTCCACTTAGCGCTGTAGTTGATTCCCGGAGTAAAGATGCTACTCTAATGAAGCCAGCCAGCTGGTCATTCTGCAAAGCAGTCAGTCGTCAGTTAGTGAGTGAGTGACTAAGTGAGTACTTCTACAGTGCTTTAGTGCTTCCTTCATCAGGGGTGGTCATGCAGTCATTTAACTAATGAACATTTTATTACAAAAGTTTAGCAGCAGCGGAAGAGTGCAAACTTTTTCTGAAGTAATGATTTTTTTTTCTTTATTTATCCTTTTCTATTTAAAAAACTTAGATTATGACCACAGCCATGGCGACATCGAGAACTCTATAAAAATAAAGTAGAATTTTTTAAGTAAAGTGCGGGATATGAATAATTCCCTATAATGCTTCGCAATTTTTGAGACTTATTGCCAACATATGAGCACTGACCATAACACTTTTTTCGGATTTTTCAGTCTGTGCCATGTTTAATGAACTGATTTGTTGTTGCTGGCACTTGCAAGGATTCTTGCAAGGGTTGACTGGGGTGTTTGGTTGACAATGTTGTTCATACTTATGTCAGTCATTCAAAGGGTCTAGAAGTTAGTTGGTATCCATTTCAAATTAGTTTTGTAGTCATCATTACAACTTCACCTCAACCTCAACCTAAATGCATTATTCCGTCGTGCACTATGTTGGAAATGGTAGATACCTTAGCTTCGTAACATATTCGAGTAGGTATTTAACGCTCTGCATGACGATTGTAGGTGAACATATGGGGTTGATTGTTAGAGTGCAGGGAAAAAACTTTAAGACAAAATTGGTCTACTAGCGTTAGCACAATTTGCAGAATACTTTGCAATTCCCAGTTTAATTTTTTAATGTACCCTTCCAAAAGTTTCCCTTAACTTTATGTTTGTCTATTTGTCACTTTGTCTTGAAAATGCACTGACATTTGCTGCACTTGAAACTTTATACTCATACATTTGTACAGATGTGTTTTTGTGTGCACGTCCCGGAAGGATTACAATTGACGATGACTACTGATGAGTGCAGAACTGAATATTTGCAGTCAGTGTCAGTTTACAAATTACAATTACATGCATTCGTCTGGCCATGGTAGACATGTCTAAGTAAACATTTTTTTTAGGTAAGGGATCTGTTTCGTTATTTTTGTGATTTTTCTTCTTGAAACTCTCCTCCGAAGATTTAACTTATAACTATGAGAATATTGGCAAGAATTGTATTTGTATAAGAAGTCAAACTACATATATTCCAGTTTAGGTCAATAGCAGGTACATTGTATTCAAATACCTTTGTTCACATCAGACGCTAAAATTGGACCAGTCACATACTACAGAAACCACTAACGAAAGTGTCTAATCGGGTAATTGAATGATACCCACAGAGCCAAAGGGACTGTAGAATCTAGAAATAAGAGTTTGAGAGAAATATTGAAGAAAATTGGATGTACTTGTGAATTAATGTGCACAATGAAGTAGGCCCTATGCTCGAAAAGAAGATAAACTACATATAAAGGTGACGAAAATACAACGCTCTCTCAGAAATCCACAGTTCCGATTGAACTGTTTCAGAATTGATGCGCCAACAGAAATTCCGATACTTAGAGACTTTACAATGAGGCTAGAAATCGCTGTATTGCCAACATTCAGCGCAAGAATCATCTTGACGAGCTCGATATGCGCAAAAAAATCATTTTACTATGGAAGGGTAGTGAAAACTGTTGGTCATTTGTTAAGAGAATGAAGAATCAGTATTCATCGTCTATTTCAACTCTCTTAACGAAAGACCAAATCTTCACTGATCCCGTTCATAAAGCTTATCTCTTTGGTAGCTTCTTTTCCAAAAATGCTACACTCCCTGATAGCAGTCTATCACCATTCAACATCGAGAGAAAGCCTTTGACTATGTCGAGGAACTACTTTCAATCAAGGGTGAAAAGGTCCTAGCAAATCTCAATATTAATAAATCGTCAGAGTCAGATAGCATATCAGCTCATGTATTGAGAAAGTGTGCCTCAACACTGGTTCGCCCAATTTTTTTAGCATTTCCTACGTTTATGGTGAATTTCCGGCATGTTGGGGGGTTTCTAATATCCAGCCAGTTTCCAAGAAATGTCAGATCGCCAACCCTAATAATTAACGGTACACTACAATATGCTCAGCGTTCTTCAAAGTGATGGAGAGTGTTATAAACTTTCGCTTTACAAATTACTTATATGGAGCGCAACGAATTACTTACTTAGTGAGCTTGCTCCACCGGTGACTTAATTGCGTTCTATACTGAGAAGTGGAACATTGGATCCTACCTTCTTGGTCAAAGCATGGTTGTTGCTCTGGATATTCTAAAGCTTTTGATGGAGGGTGGCGTCGGTGATTCCTTCGCTCGTCGGATAACGAGCTTCTGCAGTGGCCCTTCTATACTTGTTGCCGTTAGCGGTTTCTTATCTAACGAATGCTTCGTTAACTCTAGAGTTCCTTAGAGTACCTTTCTATCCCCGTCCCTTTTCCTTGTTTTCATCGATGACCTGTCATCTACAATTAGTCCAATCCACTCTTTTGCAGATAACTCTCTAACTATAAATTATCCAAGCTCTGCAAGGGTTGAGAGAAAAGGCGGTATATGAATGATACACCCTTCGAAAGGGTCGATTGTGTCTTCAGAGTGGTCAAGTGATTAGGCTATCTAAAGCGGTGTAAGAAACACCTTACTCCTGTTGATCTTCAAACTGTCTATTTCGTCAGTATTAGACCAAAGCTAGAATACAGTTTGCACATCTGGGCCGGTGTTCCAAAAATATCTTCGAGCTGCCAGACAGAGTACAACTTCGTGCGATGAAGTTGTGTTCTCTAATGACCCACTCGAATACTGTCGCACATAGGAGTTTTTGTGCTTAAAACCTGACCAAAACTAATAACTCGAAAAATTATAATCCAGTTTTCAAAAATAAGGTGTCATTTTTTACTACAAGAAAAAATCCATAGGGGTTAAGACAAGACTGCGTGGGAGCCCATTTATATTGAAAACCGCTCAATTGCCTGGTTTACGAAGTCGAGCATTGAACTGGCATTCTGTGGCTTTAATTCTTATACCTATTGAATATAGTATTTTAGCGGTTCAGTTTAAGGCCTTTGTCATTATATGGTATATTGACGATCAAGGTACATTTAAAACACTTGCGCGTTCCAAATTTAAAGGTTCAGATCGTCACAAACAGACTCGTTAACATTCTCTACGTTTTCTGCCATTGTTGCTAACCTTGGTCGCCACGTTATTGATGTTTCCAATTTTGTACCGGTCTCCACAAACTCTTCTTCGAATGACAGCTGTGTTTGGCGTCTCATTGAAGCGAGGAAAGCCGCGAATATTACAAAATCTTCTATGCGCTATAATCGCCACCGTTTATGTAAAACTCACGCACGCACAATGCGCGGTCTGCAGCCGAGAAACGATCAATAGTAACTAAATTTTTAAGAGTCATGCTACCGATTGGCCAAACCCCCGCGTCTTTCGGATTCGTTGCGTTCACGCAGGAAGTTTATCAAATAAGTATAAACTACCTTTTGGGACAACTTGTGTAGCTGAAGGTTCAACGGGACAAAAAATGGCTGTAACTTTTTTAAGAATCCTAGATTTAGCAGTGGAATAAGAGCATCTTCTTGTGTTTGTGTGGTCTCATATGCCAATATATAATGAAGTTCAAAATATCGATGAATCAATTTGTTGAAATATTATCAGCTATGTATGTATGAGTTCAAACCCTTAGTCAAACCAATTTCCTTAATAAATTATGATAGTGTACTTATTAAAAAGTAATTTTTCATATTATATCACAACGCACAATTTCTGCTGAATAAAACCTATTTTTCGACAAATTAAGAAATTTCCATTACACTCCATTTCCCATTCAAAACTAAAAGAGAACTACAAAAAGACCCAAAAAGAACGAACGAAGGCAGGTACTACTATGTACATACATACATAGTTTATCAGGAATACATATTAGATTTCTTTATAAAAACTTTTTGCACATGCCGGATATGGGATCCAGAGCAGCGCCGCGCAGGCTGTATATGATGTCAGCATCCTATGCATCCTTGCATCCTTTTTAAATGTCAAATGAAGTTTACTAACTCTCTACACTTAAAGCGGCGAACATTCATATGAATAACGCAGCGGCACGCAACAAATTCATTTCCTATACGTATCCTCTTCCTTATGCCATTTCTTCCTTTTCCATTTGCTTCTTCATTTTTCCTTTTCTTTCGCTTCTTTTCCATATCGCCGCTCCAAATATGATTTTGATGCGAGAGCGATTCTTTTTCGTATTAAGTTGACAGAACGAAAGAAGCGAACGTAAGGCTGACTGAATGACAGACAGACAGACTGACTTTAATGTAACCATATACAAACATGTTGTTTGTTGTGTGTCTGTGTGTGTGTGCGTATTTCACTGTATTAGTGCCGCATTCATGGCACGAGCGCTATTTGAGATATTTACTCTATTTATTCAGTCACTTTACACTTCCTTTGAATCCTTCGTATGCGGCACTGCGTAGCATTGCAGGGCTTTTAACATTTTAGTCGCTAAGATGTGTCCTGGTTTTTGTACTACAACTTGTGTTTGTTGTTGATTCAAGAAAACATTTTGCACCTTTTGCACGATTGCACTCGACGCGCTTAAATTAGGAAACTTCTCATATTACAATAACAACAAACAAAAAAAAAACAACTGGAAAAATGTGATATCGGACTTCAAGCACATGATGCTTATACTTATCCGTCAGATCATACGACAGCAGATGACAGTTACTTGTGTTAAATGGAATTTGACATTATCTTCTGAATATAAGAACTTTATAAGAGTTTAGTTCCTCCTTTTAATGCTCATGCATGCATACTAAATACTCGTATGTTCCCGGCATTGTGTTAATTTTCCATTCTAATTCCGGACTAAAATTTTGCGTGGAACCTAACTCCATAAGCGCGTGCACTTAACTCCGTGCTAACTTACAATTTGATTTATTTTCTTATCTCTGAAATTTGTCAGAGAAGTGTTCACATTGTAAACAATTATTTATAGTTTTAACAAAGAAAATCATATGCCGTAATTACATCACTCCATTCAGAAAAGTTAACTTATTACGTGACAAAAAAAAATTTTAAGTACATATATTTCCAAACTATCAATAGTTTATTTTCAAAAAATGAAACTCCTTATTTTCCTGATTACGTGATAGTCGCGGAATAGCGTTCACTCGTACAAAATTATGCACCTAATTACGGCATAAATAAAATCCTAGTTTTCTTTATAAAAAATAGTTTATTTTGCTTTAAAAGAAAATGATTTTTAAGTTTACATAAATTGTTAATTTAACAAATTTCAATTAAATAAACAAACATCTACATAATACTGGAAACCCTTACAAAAATTTGTATGCTACCTAACACTTATGTACAACATCATTAAAAAGTTATTAACTCTTAAAAAAAAAAATTAATTTTAATTTCTTGGCATTAACTAAAAGTAAAGAGAATGTTTTGACGGAATTAGGTACACTTACCTTATTGGCTTTAATTCGTCCATCCTTATGTTCAGTTAATATGTACTAGATAGAGTGCAAAGTGTTCTCTCCAAGCTCATTCATCAAAGCCACTGATTCATATTGTGCGATCAGTCTCTCTTACAATTGAACAGATAAAAAATCAAAGTTGCTTGGATGTATTGGGTGTAGAAGGAAGTCTCCAGCGTTTTTTTTTTCCAAAATTTGAGGGTTTATTGTGAAAAAATGGTATAATAATTTTTATTCAAAGTATTATTATAGTCTGGCCGTTTTTCTTTTAATACCCCCTTCAAACGAATTAGTTGGGTTCGATATAATGGTCCTTTGATGGTTTGACCACACGGAAGCAGTTCATAGTATATTACAGCCTTCTGATCTAACCATATGCGAGCATGACCTTATCTACGTGAATATTTTGCTTTGGTCGTCTCAGAAATGCTCAAATATAATGATGCAATGTTGTTAACTGATACCCAAGCTTACAATATAACACATGAGATCTGACATTTCTACCCGAAATCTACTGGTGGCGCTATCTCTTATAAAATGCTGTAAACTTACTTACTTCTTGACCCAATATATAAGCACCATGTATGCATTTGAACGATCCGAAACCATTTTCAAAATCAGCTGTTAATCAAATATATTTCTGTGAGGGAAAAACAGTCTCTTCTCAGATACCACTTAAAAAAAATGTTTTCGCCAAAATTTTTCAACTTTTAATCTAACAAAAAAATATGCAAAGCATAAAATGCTTAGAATCTTCATATGAAAATGTGAGAATTTTTTCAGAATAATTTGAGACACTTCTTAACTTCTCAAAAATTGGTCCAAAAAAAAAAATCCAAAATGTTCCAAACATTTTTTAAAAAACTCTCACATATTTCTTGGAAGATTCTAAGCATTTTATGCCCTTCAAGTTTTTTCGTAAAAATATCGTTTTTCCGACCGCGTTCGTTCAAAGGCGGAAAACTCGAAACTTAAGACTGAATTCTATTATTTGATTTGATTTGATTTATTAAATCTACTCGATTACATATCCTTACAGACTAGCATATATAATAATAAATTTACGAAATGTGAATTAATTATAAATTAAAATTAAACTAAAAATACAGTATTTAACAGTTTTTTAAAAGATAATTTAGATATTTGCCGAAAGCTCATTGTACAATGATAATGCCCTAGTAATTGGCTCATTAAGCGCATAATGAGTTCTATGAGTTTGAATATGGAAAAGGACGTAATAACGCAAAGATCTTACATGAATATTAAAATCGACTAGTTCCAACGAATGAGGACAGTCTGTTGAATATAAGATCATGAATAAGCAAAAGAGCCTGAATTTTCCTTCGATACTCGAGAAATTTCAAACCTAATAGTTAGCATCGAGCATCATAGGAAGGCAACGATACCAAACCTGGTAAACGATTTTTGGATTTTTTCCAGTCTCGAGGAATGAGTTATGGAAAAATGGCTCCAAATGAAGGAAGCATACTCCAATCTTGACCTAACAAAAGAATTGTAAAGGCTTAATTGAGTATGAGGGTCCGTAAATTCAGAGCTATTCCTACGAACAAAAGCATGTAAGGAATAAGCCTTTGGTACAACATAGTTAATATGATCAGCAAAAGTAAACTTGGAATCAAAATTTACCCCAAGAACCCGAATAGAGTTAACAGATTTTAAAGATACGCCAGTAAGAGTATATGATGAGATATTAACTGTTTTGGACTTAAAAAATGATACAGAAAAGCATTTATTTATATTAAGAGATAATAGATTCTTTTCACTTCACGATAACAATCGATTAATATCACTTTGCAAATTTTCAATATCAGTTGCATCAGAAATTTTACTGAATAATTTTAAATCATCAGCATAGAGCAAAAATTTCACTGATTGAAAGCATTTACTAATATCATTTATGAACAACGTAAAACACAATGGACCAAGAATACCTCCTTGAGCAACTCCTGAAGAGTCCAGAAAAGAATAAGACTTAATATTGTTGACATCAACAAAAGAAACTCTGCCTTGTAAGTGTGACTGCAACCACATTAAAAATGCAGAATGACAACCCATTTTAGCCAGTTTAGAAATAAGAGCATTATAAAAAACCTTATCAAATGCCTTAGAAAAGTCTGTATAGATATCATCTACCTGATGACCATCTTCAAAAGACGAAATGCAATAACGTGAGAAAAGAGCAAGATTTGTCACAGTTGAACGTCCAGCAACGGAACCATGTTGTTCAGGGCAAATATGATGCTTAGCCAAAAATAATAATATATTTTTTGCCACGCTTTCAAAAAGCTTCGAAATATTTGAGAGTTTAGAAATCGGCCTATAATTGGAGACATCACTTTTTGAGCCACTTTTAAATACAGGCGTTATCCACGCTTTTTTCCAACAATCCAAAAATATACCAGTCATCAGAGATTGATTAAAAATTTGATACAAAGGCTTAGATAAGGCATATGCACACTTTTTTAGCAAAATGGATGAGAAACTATCAATATCAGCTTTAACTTAACTATTCAAAGTATGCATCACACTCACAATTTCATCCTCAGTACCCTCAACATGACCTAAGTCCAAAAATGAATCTACATTGTTTAGGACTGAGTTATATACCATTTTAAAGCTAAGTGTTTGGGCTTTCACTTGAAGAATTTTTTAAAAATAATTCAAGTGGGAGTTTCTTAAAGGAAATGCAAAAGTATTTTTAAATTTGGAAAATTTTGGAGAAAAATATTTTTTTTTTTTTTTTTTTGTGAACTAGTATTTTTTTTATAAATACAACATTTTAAAATCAACACAATTACGAATTAAGAATCACAGACATTTTAGTACACTGTATTTTAACAACAAATGGTAAGACAAAATCCTCCGGCATTATTTATGTCACACATCGGTACTAAAATATTGCTAAATTTGAGATAAATACGTTACAAAAAGTTTTTCAACTGGTAGGTACACTTGGCATGTTTTATTTCATGATTAAACCATTAAAAATTAAATTTTATATCATTAAGACAGAAAGAACTTTAATCAGCATATGCAAATTTTGGGACAGAGCTAACTTTTATGTAGAAAATGAAATCATATTGGGCAATAACTCTTATACGAAAAAGTTTCATAAACGTTCAGTGAGAGAGAGCGTGAGACCACAGAAAGAATGAAATGTTCGAAACACTAATGAGAAGCCAACACACAACATGTTGCAATTGATTATGACAAAGAAATGAAATATACGGAGACTGGTCATTTAAATGTAGGTAATATATTTTTCTTACATTAAAATGCTGAATGAGAAAAAAATATAAATTTTGAAAAAATTTTATTTATGTAAAAATGTGCGCTCTTGCAACATCAAGCAATTATGTTGTAGCACGTTGCACTGCAGTATTATTGTATGCACTGACATTTAACTGCAACATGCAACAACTTCCTGCAACGGCGACGGACGGCGCTACAACAAAACGACAAGCATCCGCTTCCGTATCCTGCATGTGCTACGGGGGCAGCGCGCAGACAAACAAACAAATGCAGCATAATACAAAAGCAAAGCAAAAAACAGAGAGGTGCGACGACGACGATGAATAACAACAGCGAAAACAGCTGTTTGCAACATGTTGCGTATGGCGAGAGCACGAATCAAGCACGTATCTCAAAGATACTTATTCTTGAAGTAGCCAACTCAGCACAGCTGTTCAGTTCAAACACATTTTGTCTCAACGCATTCATTTCGATAGATAGATAGGTGGATGGATGGATGGCTGGTTTCATTCAAGTATTTCAAGACCGGCACAACGTCTATCTGCAGCAGTTGCGTGCGGAACGCGAACGTATACGGATGTATCAGTGTTGTTAACGCCGAAAATATAAAGGCAGGCAGCAGCGCAAAGCAAACTTTTTGTATGACTAAACAAACCATCAGCTGCACGCTGCAGATACGTCAAGTTGTACAAAAATAAAACGAAAATACCAATACGGGGAATGTGAATGAAAAGCGAAAAAAATACAAGAAAAATATTAAACGCACAAGTTGTATCCGTGAGATAGTTTGAATTGAAAAAAAGTGTTAAATGAAGAAGTAAAAGCAAACAAAAAAAAAATTCAAACATAAAACGTTCTATGCTCAAAATGAATTTTACGAATGCCACAAAAAAAAGCAGCATAAATCGTAGTAGTAAAAAGTTCATTCTTCAGAATAAAAGTGCTAAACAGCGGCATAATCAGCAACTGTGTAAATTTAAGCGACCTCCGCGCCAGCTTATGAACGAAAGTTTTCAAAACTTTGTGAAATTGTGAAAAAGATAAGTGAAAGTAAAATTGTAAAAAAATACGTCTCAAAAAAAGAACATAATTTATAAAGAAAATTAAAACAACTCATCAAAGTGTGCTAAATCCAACAAAACTTAAAAGATAAACTTTGCGTTTGGGCGTTAAAGTATCAATTTTAAAAAATTGCTTACAAAAAACTACACTACCAAAGGATACTACAAAATACAAGAATAAAACTACAGCAAAACTAAACATTACTAGGTAAGTCAGTTTGAGCGCAAAATAAAACTTTAAAGAGCCAGTTCAGGCTATTCGTACATTTTCAATCACTTTTCATTTGAATATCCTTTTGATGAAAACATTAAGTCATATGTTGAAAAGTAATAAGAACTCTGTTTTGAAGAATCACAGGCTCCTCAAATAATATTTATAAACGAAAAATTACCATTAAGGAAATTTCCCTTAAGAACTCGAAATCGTCGAACAATAAGTTTTTATTGAGTTGAAAAAAAAAATTCAAAATCCAAATAAACCTTTTCCAAGCCAAATAGAACTTTTTCCAATTCAAATTAAACCTTTTCCAAATCAAATCAAACTTTATAAAAAATACACTCTTTACCTACAGCGGCTATCTTTATGAAACTTGATATATGGTTGAATATTGTAAATATTGTGTCTACCAAACACCTCCCAAAATGTGCTGGCCAAGCGATTCGGAAAAATGTGTATTTATTTAAGAAAAGGGTTTATTGCACATTTAGAAAAAGTTTAATTTGACTTAAAAAAATATATGTATTAATATGATGTGGAAAACGTTTAACTTGAAGTGAAAAATTTATATCAGTTAAAAGATTGCTCTTTTTTTTACATAAAATCAGAATAATTGTTTGAGCAGCATATAATTCTCTACAAAAAATTCTCAGCAAAAAGTTTTCGAAATGAAAAGTAATTGAAATCGAACGCATTTTAGAATAAGCTCTTGTTTGGTGAGAATTTTCCTTGGTAAATGCTTAAGAACCAATAGTTAATGTTTTGGTGTAATTTTTAGTATAAAACATACACATGTAATAAACCCAATCGTTTTATCATAGAAACTACATAAAAGTATATCTATCACTTTTCTGAGTGTTCGAATGGAAAGGCCTCTTTTCAGAAAAATTTCTTTAATATATGATATTTTAAGGGGAAAACTAATAAAAGTCATATCGCCACCTCAATAACACAACTGAGGTACACAAATTTTCTAGTTTTGAGTAAAAAATCAATTTTAAAATTTTTGAAAATTTGCATTTACACTGATATTAGACTTTTTTAGTTTTCCTCTAAAAATGACAATTTATGGATAATCTAGTTGTAGTAGGTATAGAAATTAAAGTATATGCAAACTAAAAAATGATAGTTTACTTTTCTTAGTTTTGATTCCCTTTAGTACTTATTGATTTTAAACTTTTTTGAAATTAAATTCCAATTTTTTTCCAAAAATGTTTGAAACTTATATCAGAAAAGTATGAAGTATTTGGCATTGCTCTATATAAACACTTTTTGATTTTAAAATTAAACTGAAATTTTTACTGTGTATATATCGTCCCTTTACAAGTAAAAGCACTAAGTCCCGAGTTTTGAGTTATTTGGTATTTTTGGTCTAATGAAACTGATAAGACCCACTAAGCCATATCTCTGTTGAAAAGTGGTTATTTTTATCATGAAAAATTAAGCAGAGCATGCAAAAATTTTTTTAAAATTCAAATATCTCAAAACTTAAAGGGACGATATATAAAATATAAATACGACCGAAATACTTTATTCTTAGTCATCAAAATCAAAAAACCTCAGAGTAAAATTTTTTTTTTTTTAATTAAATATTTACATGAGTCATAGGGGGTTATCGTGAATAAATATTCCCGGGGAATTTTCCCAGACTGCCGAGCATTCTCTATTGCAGTTTAAGAAAATTCCCTGGGAATCTTGATTCACGATAACCCCCATACAGTTTCAAATCCAGACAAACATTTCTTGTTTAGTCATTTGACTAATTGTTTTTATTTTTTTTTTTTAAATTTTTTATTTGAAGTTTTGAGGTCAATTGTTGATTTTGTGATAAATGTTGGGTTTTGTAACTGGTCAACTCATATGGTAAATTTAAAATGAAATCAAGAATATTATCGGATCGGTGAGTCGCACATTAAAAAATACTAAGACCTTTCTTGTGAAAAAGAATATTCTCTATAAAGAATATTCAGATATGTAAATGAATTGTTATAGCTTAGAGAATATTTTTCAAAAGGTCGAAAAGTTTAAAATAATTCCATAAATATCAAATACTTAAGTAAATTTAGTTATTAATTTTTTGATAGTTAGTGAAAATTTCTGGATCCTTTTAAGTTTGGTCTAGAAGACTAAGAATATCAAGCCGATTACAAGAACTGTCAATATTTGCTTAATTTTCCATGCATTTTCAACGCTTCTCGTCCCCAAGGGGGAGTAAAGTCCGAAGATGATAAGTTTTCATCGAATGTGATGACTTCGATATTTCCACTGCACAGTGTGATATTTTACGAATCTGTATGCTATAAGTTCAATTGCCTCCATAGCTTGCACGATAACAAGTTGAAATTTAGTATGTGAACTTCAATTTGCTATGCACAGGACAGGATTAAACATAACAAAAAATCGGAAGAAAACTACTTCCATATACCATGCAAAACTTCCTTTTTTTGTTAAAAAATTAAAAAAAAAAATTGGTTGTAATGAAAATATCAACATGAAAATTTGTATGTAACATTTCAGTAGTAACAGGGTATAACTGACAAAATTTGGAAGTGATTGAAATATATAACATTCAAATTTTTTTTTGGTTAAGTACAGTGCAATTGTACTTCAGTCATTTTAAAAAATGTTGCAATTGCGCAAAATTTAGGCAAGATTTCTTTAATCAAGTCAATACGAGAAATCTGTCTGCTTATTTTTTATATAATAAGAATAGCAAACGTAATCAAACTTGTAAGTTAGAACCCATGAAAAATATAAGATTTTTGTAAATTTTCTCACTTTTAAGCATTTGATAAAATAAATGAAATTAAATGTTCCAGCGCTGATATTAAAATAAATTTTTATAAAACTTTAAGCCAACTTATTGAGGTTTATGAAAAATACAATTTTTGATAAACAATTCGCAAAGGACTCAGTTCTAATCACATACAGTTCGAGAATTATTTAGCTTGAAAAACATAGTTTCTCTGAACATTCTAATAAATCATGTTTGATGAACGTTATCAAGCTGATGATTTTATTTTCATTCGGTTTGAGTTTATTTACTACATAACAATAGCTCATTTTTCCAATATATACTAAAAAACCATTGAATTTGGTGCATTTTTATTTGTTCTATTAGAGCATCCAGTTTGACAAAATCTCACTGTTAAATGCTAGATTGTTGAAGTTTTTCCTCAATGACTTTTGGCTGGTATTTTTGCTATAATTCTAAACTGCTTTACGAGAAAAACTTTCGGCTTACGGAGCGTGTGTGTGTCCTTTCAAAATATGATTTGACTCAAGCACAATAAATATTCAATAGAAAACCCCACATAGCGACCACAATTTCAAACAAGTCCTAACTTCACAATGACAAAAAAGCAGAAAACAGCAAAGAATGCCCTGAATTAAAGTTGACATTACTTGTCGCAACATTCAAAGTTACTTTTACTTTAAGACAGACACATCTGCCATTATTTTTTTTTGGGTACATATTTACATATTGCACTTTATCGCTTAATAATGACCTTAATTGAGTTTTTCCTTTGACAACAACAACAACAATAATGCGCGTAAAATAACTTTGTGCATTCCGATGCGCATTTCTTTAATTTTTTCCCCCATTTTTTTTTTTTTTTTTTCTAATAATATTTATATGCTTTTGTATCTTAAAGATATGCGCTATTTGTAATTATGGGAAAGCGTATGCGGCATAGCTTTGTATAACTTTTTGTTGTTGTTGCTTACATACGTACATATGTATCTGCTAGATACATAATTCTTGCGTTAAATATTGAACTCTTTTGCCATTTTTGTGTGTGCAATGTGCAGTGAAAATACCCATCATCAAAGTCAAAGTGTTGCCTTAATGCGTTTATTGACTTTATAGGTGGTAGAGTGTAGCGTTTGTGTGTGTGCAGTGTAATGCCAGTTACAGCGTAAGCGTTGCAAGTATCTGCATATTCAACAGATACGATAGATCTACGCCTAACATAAATAACGACGTTGGATTTATTCAGTTATTTTGCCATTGCGTTGCTGTGGCGTTTGTTGTTGTTGTTATTGTTGTTTCTCGTACAACTTAAATCAAAGCAAATAAATAAGCAAAAGAATCTTTTCACATACTGCAACAACAACAACTACTGCTGCTGCATAATTGTATCTAGATTACGTGCGCCTACTTTGGATAGTCACTTATGATTGTAAATATGTATATGAGAAAAATATAAAAAAAGACTTCAAAAAGATTTATGCAAATCCTATGGTTTATTGAACAAAAAGTAAAAATCCAACTTTAGTTGCAAATAAGCACAAGTTAATTGAATTTGTTGGTGGTAAAAACGTGCTCATGATTAAGCTCTAATTGACATTTGAGTCAAAAGTTTAAAGCTCATGATGCATTCTCCTCATTCCATTCAGCAAGTTGATGAGAAAAAGCGCAAAAACTGTAAAATTTTAGAAAACATATTACACATTGAGTATAAAGCAAGGAAAATAAGTCACATTATGCAATATCTTTCTAAGCCTTTCATATAGTGAAAAAGCTTACCTTTAATATTAAATCTGTCCATCTTTTTTTATTACGTTAGAAATGCACTTCAAATGCGCTTTTCTATTTTATACCAAATAGCAAAAAAGGTACTAAAAGTTCACAAAAAGTACTGAAAGTTCAAAAAAAGTACTAAAAGTTCACAATAAAACACCAAAACTTTAACAGATCCAAGTTTTGCATTAAAATATAGTTTTATGGAAAGAAAAACATATATTTTGTAGAAGTATGTAAGCAAATATAAATATCTATATGTTAATACGCAAGACAAAAATTTGTCCATCTTTTTTTACTATGTTAAAAATGTACTTCAACTTTGAATTATACACTTTTAGAAAAGTTTTTGTGTGTAGATGTGCACAAAGTTAAAATTATTCTAATAATTTAAAGACAAATTTTTCAATATTCATAACAACAAAATACACGGTCACACAGAGCTGAAAAGAAGATACAGCACAAAGAGAAAGGCAAAAAACTGACTGACACAGACTTCATGTTTTTTGTTTTCTTTTCGTTTCACATTTGTCAGTATACCAAGGATGATAAATGAGCTATTCTATTTTGTACCATATAGCAAAAAAAGTACGAAAACTGTCCAAAAAGTACCAAAACTATTTAATACATTTGTGGTCAAATTTTGACCATTGGGCGGTTCTAGTTATAAAAAATAACCCAAATGTTCACCGAAATCAGACTTACAAAACAAAAATTTTTTAAAATAAACTGATCCCTGAAGGCTTTACATCAATTGATGACTTGTTTTGTACATTTGAGATTGTATTTATGTGAAAGCACAAAAAATCATATTTTAGCTTGATCTGTGCTCATGAAAAACTTGGTAAAAATCCAGTCTTTATGATTATTTTCTGGATTTTTAGTTATTACACAGTACGATTCCTATGCTTTTCTAAATAAACATCCATTGAGAGTTTTTTTGAGTGTTTGAGATAATATTCGTGTGAAAGCTTTAGTATTCATCACAATAAGTGAAAGAGCGGTCAAAAAGGCATGGTATTAGGCCTTTTTTGTGAGCCAGTAGCCCTGCTGTCTTGCCTTCTCTCTTCCTTTCTTTTTTACACATGTTGTCATTGGGTGCCAAGGTCTGACACGCATGCTTCTAAAAAGAAGGTATTAATGCAGGCCAACTACATATTTCAACATATAGAAGCCCAAAATAATTGGGCACCAAGACCTCGCATAAATGCTACCACAAAGACGGCAGCAATGCAGGCCTTCCTTGATTGCTTCGAGTATGAATGGACAATATGAATTTTAAACATAGATTGAAAGCTTATTTGAGTAATTGTGATTATATAGTATTCATTATTTTGCTTTCCATGAACAGCTCAGTATTGAAATACTATCGAAATACACCAGCGATGGGTAATGTCAATACCCGCTGGTATTTAAGCTTTTGAGCCTAAAAGCTTTCCGTATTAGTATTCATTCTCAGACGAGCGTTGAACTGTCACAGTATTGTCGTACACCCAGAAAAGAATTTTTTTTTGTATATAATTTTTATGTTAAATGTTTCTTCTTGAATGGGATTTTGCAAAGTTTCAAAGTACTTCCAGGAATGAGGAAATAAAGACATATCAATAAAAAAGTTACACCTTAATAAAAATAAATACAAAAATTTATTTTATGAAAATTAGTACAAAAATGGTTAAAATTAAAAAATAAATGAACACGAAAAAATCAAATACATCAAGTATTTCTAAGTAATAGCACTGTGCAACACAAAAATCTCAATTTGATCTCGATAGCTTTTGACTAATTCAGAGTTACTGATTCCGAATCAGGTAACCGTTTTTTCCAATCACGTCTGATATTTGAGTTATCCTTGATTTAAAGTACAGAAAATGTTATTTTCAGACATATGGTGGGCATCCAGAAAGCTTACTTTTGTCAGCGGCATTAAATCGCCCCGAACTGAAAAGCTAAAAGCCCTTGCATGATAGCTGAACTGAGACACAAGCAGCAATCAGCAACTTTTTCAGTGAAAGCTTTCAATAAGCTTTTATACATAGTTAAATGCACTAGTATAGAGTTTGGCCATCACTGAAATACACACACATAATGTCTCAACAACAATTGAGAGTTTATTTGAGTAATTGAGATTATATTCGTGTAAAAGCACAAGAGTTCATGCATGCTTTTTGCGAGAGGTAGCTAAAGCAATATTTTAATTTGCATTTAAATTAAAATAAAGAGCATTTAATTTATTTATATGTAGCACTATTTGACTTACAATCAATGTGCATACATATAGAAGCATTCGTTTAATAGTTTTTTGTTTTTAATATTATCTATCATGATACAATTGCTGCTGTTACTATTGTTTATTAGTGCAAAACCTTTCGAAATAGCTTGGCTAATTAAGTTTTTAATATTTAATAACAAATTTTTGCATTTCTTAGTAAATTGTTTTTTTCACACAATTGCACATGCTCGAATATTTTTTTTAACTTTATTTTTTATTTTTTTTAAATCTACAAAAGCGTGAAATTCTGCAACATTTTCATGTCTTGCAGTACATGCAAAAAAACAGTAGACCATCATGCATTAGTTAAGCCTGGCTTAACTCATGTTGAACACGCAGAGTTGAAAACTATTCAAAACCAACCATGAGTTAAGCGCATTAATTAAGCAATCAGTTTGAAATGAAAAATGAAAAATGAAAAAAATCTTTAATAAAAATTTCAAAATATTTTAACTCAATAAAAACAAAAAAAAAAAATTAGGATGCTAAAAATGCTATTCAATAAAAATAAATCAAAATCAGAAGAATCACGCAAGCATAGTTTGGAGTTTTTCTTTTCCCCCTCAACAGCCAGCGCCATTATTGCATAGACGAAATACATTTTGAATAAACAATCTGAAAAAAACTTTCATTTTATTATTATATTATAAATAAGAAAAAAAAAGTGTAAGCCGTCAACATTTCATAGTAATTTTTCTTTTATTTATAATTAGCGTTACGTGTGACACCATAATAAAAAATGCCACAATATTTTTACGTTATTGTTCATTTGAAAGAAAAAAATGTAACAACTACAAGCGCTGACTTATGACAATTTTTGGTAATTTTTTTAATGATTTTTCCTCTACTTCATGCTGGTAATTCGGCTTCTTCATTTATAATTTAGTTTTATTTCTTCTTTTTTTTTGTAATTGAAACGAATGCGATTAACTGAAATTTGCTTTGAAAATTACAATAATTTCTCTATTGTCAAAGGAATACATTATGACATAGTCATATAGATAGAGAGATAGAAAATAGCAAAGGCCTTGACGTGCTGAAGATTAAGGTTATGTTTGTCAACATGACCCGAAAAAGTATGTTTTTGTTTTTTTTTTTTTTCCATTATAAATTAAGCTCATTTTGTTGAACAAATTACCTTTGTTTGCTGGGCAATAAAAAGCGACAATAAATAATCAGTTTGAAAACGTACGTAAACGAGAGCTTTTCGGGTAAAAACTTGCAGTAAACAAACACTCATAATGTAATGTAATGGCGAAGAGCAGTATTTTGCTAATTTTGTGCTTTTACACGCATAAAATCACGCATATACACAAAAACCTTGAAGACGTTATTGTGCACACATGAAAGAAAGCTTTTTCTACTCGTAGCAAGCAAGATCTCATTTGAGCTTTCACACTCAGTTGCTCTTAAGTAGTGCTGGGCACCACAACATGTAACTTTCTTTTTGTCTCGTTTTATCCTACACGAAAAAAAACGCAAAGAGTACTCTCTTTGATACAAAGCGGCTCTAGAACTGTGTTTTGCCCAGCACCGCTCTTATGTTTATATCAGTGATGACCAAACTCAATACTAGCGCATTTTGTCAATTTATAAAAGCTCATTGAAAGCTCATTTTACATAAGCTGCAAGCAAATGACGCAGATCTGCACAGCTACCGACACAGTTGAGGGCTTATTTGCGAGTGAATACGTATACGTAAAGCTTTTAAGCACAAAAGCGCAAGTGCCCGTGGGCATAGGCTTCAAATATCACTAGTTTACATGCACACACTTACAAGTAAACTTTACTATGCTATTTAACTCGTAAGCAAACTGTTATTCAAAACTCATTAAGTTAATTTCTTAGCGCAAAGTTTTGAACATACAAAAGTTGACCCTCTACTATGAAGAGAGCGAGAAAAATAAAAATAAAAACTATTTAAGAAAATTGAAAATATTACGAGTATATGTATTCAAAAAGTCATTAAAGACAGAAAAACACTGCAAGTTTTCTATAACAGCTTTACTTACCGTACTTTAAAAAACTTTTTATGCTGCCTTCCGCTAAATTAACTCAAAACTTTGATGCTTTATTATTTTAATGGGCTTAGAGCGCTAGCCATCCGCCGCTACTGCTGCTGCTGCTGCTGTTGGCTGGCCATTGTATAAAAAAATAATAAATTTTTTTCATTTTCATAAAACCAAGGGAAAAATACTGCAAAAAAAGGGGGGAATATGCTAACAATACAAATTTTTCTACGTCATCAAGCAAACGCACGCCCAAGCTTACAACATTTTTATTAAGTTACGTTTTTATTGAGAGCAATAAAAGTTGCGAGTGGGGTGATGGGGAGTATGGGGTGTCGAGACTATTAAACCTCCCCAAAGTATAGCAAAAAAAAAGTTATGTAATCATACAGACGATTTTATGATTTTTTATGCTTTTTCTTCTTGCTTTGCTTATGTTTTCCCCCATAATCTGGTTTATTATTGTATATATGTGCATATGTTGAACATGATATTAATTAAAATGGGAAATCCCGCATTTATTTGCTATAAATATGGTTTATATTTCTTACTTTTATAAATTAATATCTACAAAAATTACAAATATTTTGTCGAAAAATTACGCTTAACAGTGAGTCAATAGTGTATTCCATAATTCACTAAAATTTATAGTAACTAGAATTTAACCACAAATGTACTAAATAATTATGGTACTTTTTGACAGTTTTAGTACTTTTTTGCTATTTGGTATAAAATAGAAAAGCTCATTTTTCATCCCTAGTACAATGGCAAATGTGAAACGAAAAGAAAACAAAAACCAGAAGTCAATGTCAGTCAGCTTTTTGTCTTTCTCCTTGTGCTGTATCCTCTTTTTAGCTCTGTAAGACCGCGTTTTTTATCGTTATTAATATTGAACAAAATTTGCATATAATTTTACCTGACTGAATGGCAAAATATTAAAATAATTTTAACATTCTGCACATTAATACACAAATACCTTTTTAATGGTATATAATTCAATGTCGTGCTTCATTTCTAACATATTAAATTACTTAACAGTGCATTAACAGTGATTTTAGGAAAAATGGCTACGAAATGTAATGTAATTACATGTATTTTTTCATACAAACTGAGATCAAATAACTGAGCTTTAAATTTAATGTTTACTATTTTTTTTATAAAATCGCCTAACAAAATTTAATCTGTGGAGACTTTCCTTGCACTGCTAACATGTTAACATTTATTAGTACAAATTCTACTGTTAATTAACAGTTTTAATAGGTTATGCTAAAGAGGCAACAGAGAGAATAATGTAAAAAGTTTACTTTTGTTTAACAGCGCTTAAAATGTTTTATGTAGATGACGCATTAGAGACATAATTTAACAGCGCTGTTAAATGGATGTTAAACTCTTTACATGAATTTCTCTTTCTACAACCCTTTCGATTATTTTATGGTTTACTGGGCATTTTCATGTTCATCATTTGTTTCCAATTAATTTTTTAAGTCAAAAATTGTGAAAATAAAAATTCCGAAAAGTTTTCGCTGTCAACAATTAATACTGACATTTCGTTCTTCTTCTTTTTGCAGTTTTTCTTCATATATACAACAATAACAAAAAGAAAAAAAATATTGGCGCCCAACATTAAAGATTTTTTAAGTAAACAAACAACAGCAATTACAAGAAGAAAAGTGACTCTCTGATAAAAACAAATAAATAAATAAAATGGCACAAGAAGAATCACAAGAAAAACAAAAACAACAAAAAGCCCTTGAACCGGAGACAACAGAAACAACAGCAACACCTACAATGACGCTTGATACTCAGGTGTTAACAACAACTTCGACACCGTGTGCTTCTGCTACCACCACCAACACCACCACCACGACAAAATTGCCAACATCAAGTGAGGCAACAATTATTGACATTCCATCATCATCGTCACCTTCGCCATCATCGTATGACACAGACAGCAGCACTGTAAGCAGCACGTGCTGTACTCATCCCAACGAATACATTTACATGGAGCGTCCACGTCAACAGCCACAGCAGCAGCAGCATTTGCAGCATCACCACCATCATCATCAGTTTCCCGCACCGGATGCGGAAGTAAATGTTGAATTGTTGCAATACAAAGCTGAACAGCGTAAAAGTTGGCCATTCTTTGTGTTGGTGATCTCATTAATTGAGGTGAGTAAAAAAAGAGCAGAAGAATTGATAAAAAGGGATAACAATTAAGGTACGTGCACTCTTCTCAAGTCAATGAGTGTTATCGTTTTGGTATTTTCGTAGTAGATTTGGTACTTTTAGGTAATTTAGTACATTGTGCTATTTTGTAGCAATTTTTTGGGAAGTTTTGAAATCCTATTGACAGAATTAGATATTTCACTCACATTATGTATGAAAATAGGGTTAACACTAAGTAACAATCAAATGACCTTGTTATTTTAATTAGGCGGTGCCACGCCTCTTAAAGGAAAAAATTCATAGAAGGTAGGTTGCACAGTCACGCCCACATTCGTAATATATCCCACATTCGAAATTATTCCGGTCATACCCTCACAGACAGAACTAGTAGAAAAAAACATTGGGGAAACACTACAAATGATCTGGGATAAGCCCCCAGAATATTACCCAAAGCCAAAAAATGATGTCTAAAACCACTTTTAGGGCTTTGGTGAATAAAAACCGGTCAGAATATGCCATTTATTTGCGTCCAATAGAAAGCTTAATGTGAAGCTTCACAAATGTTTTGAACCAATCATACAAAAAAAACCTAAGGAAAGCAAAAAAAAGAGGCAGGAAGCAAAATCTAATCAGACTTTAATGAAACGGAAATCTGTCAATGCTGATTGTTTTCTTATGTATGATTGTTTTCTTATAATGTGAAGATAAAAATGCACCAAAACTTTAAATCCTACCCCTTTTTCGAGATATTTAAGGTCAAAGGTGGAAAAGTCAGTTTTTCGCAATTATCACACTAACGGTTACTTTTGCAGAAAAGTAGTCTTGCACAATTTTGTAGCCCTGATAATTTTCTATAAAAAAGACCTCAGAGCTGGTTTCGTACGACTTACAGGTTAGAAGATATCCTAATTGAAAAATGTGTTTTTATGTTTTCCTCAATTCTATGGTATAACTCCTAAACGGTAAGCTGTATGAGCACAGGCAATTCCGTATAAACAAATGATTTTGTTTTTTTCGTTTGACTCATCGTTCATGAGTTATGGCAATTTATAAATCAACATTTTACGATGTACACTTAATTGCCGTATGTATGCATTACCAAGCTTTACTACTTATTTAATTAGGATATCTCCTAACCTATAAGTTGTACGAAAACAGCTCTTAGGTCTTTTTTATAGGAAATTACCAGGTACCGTCAGTGTGATATTTGCAAAAAAATGATTTTTTTAGATTTGATAGATTTCCGGTCCATTTTAGTCGGATTAGATTTTGCTTCTTGCCTGCCGTGCACAAAACAAACTATAGTTTTGTTAAAAAATCAGATTTTCAACAGTTTTCTCCAATAAATGTATCTGAGTACTTCTTCTTTACTGCAAAATTCAAATAGTCACTTTCAAAAAGTAGCTCTCACGCACAATAAAACGATGCTCAACCTAATTTTATTGCTATACTCCCACACTCCACTTTATCTGAAGTGGATACTTTCAAGAGTAGGAGGCGCACATATTGAAAGCTTTGCATCTAAACAAAGCGACAACACCAGCAACAGCAGCAGACACATTGGCAGACGGCAATATACAAATTGACAGCTTCCGCATATTCTCTCTCCCACTGTTTGTATGTTGTTGTATGTCTGACCGGACTGTCTCTTTTGTTGTTGTTTGTTTGTTTTAATGTCTGGCATCACTTTTTTTTTTTTTTTTGCTTTTGTCTAGTTATAGGGTGGGTGGGGGTGAAAAATTTATGAGGGTGGGTAAGAGTTAAGTAACAAAAGAAAACCACAAATAAAGTGGCAAAACAGAAAAAATTCTCTGAACTTTATATCAAATTCTTGGCTTACTCATACACAAATATAACAAACACACACACACATAAGCTAGTGGATGCATTCAAAAACAAATCAATATGGCGGGCAAACATGGCGCATAGTCGCTTGGCGCCCCAAAAAAATCGATTGTTAACATAAAAGCAACAACAGCACTACCACAACAAAAACAAAAAAAAACAACATAATGGCATAACAACAACCATACATAGTAGAAATTTTGGAAAGAAAAAAAAACTCTTGAAAATGTGCCAAAACAAAAAACCAAAAAACTTTTAAAGTCAAAAAAAAAGTACCTACACAGAAGAAACGCAAACTATAGAAAAATTTGCAATGAAGGGAAAAAAAGGGCATTGAGAAAATGAACGAAAACGCAACCCGTACCACGAACGAACGCTGCGCGGTTTGTCTCTTTATTGTTTGGAACGTTGTTAAACATTGTTGTTCTTGCGCTTGTTGTTGTTGTTATTTTTATTATTGTTATTGTTGTGCCAATTGTTAAACATTGCTGTTGTTGTTGTTGTTGGTTCTTTATGCTTCTGCCTCCGCCAGTGACAGCGCAGTGCAGCGCTCTTTGCGAACTTTCTTTTTGTAGGGTGCGTGACTTATGCGTGCTATTTCTGTTTTAGCGATTATGTTAGGCATCAATTAGGGATGTTTAATATATCAAAGTTTATCATCAATAGTATCGGCGGATTGTGTTTGAAAAGGTCAAAGTATCGATACTTCATACTATATACTACTTTGATGGCAGTATCATGAAGATGGACCTCATGTACATAATATCTGTGCTCGTTTACTCCAAGTTTTTACCAGAAAAAGCTCTCGTTTACGAATAAAACGTACATAAGCGAGAGCTTTTCGGGTAAAAACTTGGAATAAACGAACAAACTGAATGTTTTAAAAATATGTTGGCCTCAAAGATATATTCTGCTGAAAAGATTATCAAAAGTATTGGCGAATATGTACCATTCAAGTTCAAAGTATCGATACTTCATGCTACGACTTGATATCAGTACAATTTCAAATCACGCATGGTAATTTTTTTCCCAAAAAATGTATGGTCCTACAAATAAATCTAACTTAAAATCGGTCCTATATAATCCCAAGAATATTTTTGTAGCCTATTGCAGATTATACAGGGCATTGAAAATTTAGTTGCAGGGCATCTGAGTGTAATTTCTGAAGGAATTTTTCAAGTAGAATCCGTATCTGAGATCAGAGTTGGCCTTTTAGCTATATATTTTAAGATATTGGAGATTCAAAATATGAACACAGCTATTTTTTTAACTTTTGTCATATAGTACTCCTTTTGACTTTCAAAATGAGCTTTTAAAAGGTGTCATACGATTCTTCCTTCAAAAATTATGGCCGATTCAAGATTAAATCACGAAATATATAGCCTGTATCGTCTTGGTCGTTATCTAGGATTTCAAGAGCTTATTTTGAGGAAAAACAATAGAACTACGTGACAAATTGGAAAAAAATAATAAAATTCCGTCTGTATCTAACCTCAAAAATAGGCATTTTTCATGTTTCCAACCTCAATATCTCAAAACTTGGAGCCGATTCTGCCCTCGGAATTTCGAAAAAATATACCAAAATTCGACCAAAGTAACGCCGCATAGTTTTTAGTGCAAAATAATTTTGTGTAAAGTTGCAAGGTCGCAACACATTTCGTTACATAGATCTATGTGCATGAGAGAATGAGATGCAATGATAAGCAAAGCCGAATCCGCTCATTTTTGTGCGCAATGCTCAATTTTATGGTATATTTATCCCTCATCTCTTAATTGATGCTAGAATCGCCCAATAGTCAAAATTTTACCATAAATGTATTAAATAATTTTGGTACTTTTTGGAAAGATTAAGTACTTTTTTTGCTATTTGGGACGAAATGGAAAAGCTTATTTATCATTCCTGGTATAATTCAAGCAAAATATAAGCAAAACAAAAAACATGAAGTCAGTGCTATGCTTTTTGTCTTTCTCTTTGTGCTGTAGCCTCTTTTCAGCTCTGTGTGATCGCGTATTTTGTCGTTGTTAATATTGAAAAATGTGTATTTAATTTTACCTAGCTTTATGGCAAAATATTAAAATAATTTCAACTTTGTGCACATTTACACACAAATACCTATCTAATGGTGTATAATTCAAAGTTGTGCTCCATTTCTAACATTGTAAAAAAGGTAGGACAAATTTTTGCTTTCCATATTAATATGTAGGTTTCTATTATGTATGTTTATATTAGCAAACCGTTGAAATTTTTAGGTACATGCAAACGATTCTTTTAAGCTCTAGCAGAAATAATTGTCATCATTTCTATATTTTCTCAAAGAAACTTCACTTAAAAATGTTAAATAAGCATCGATACTTTAAGCACTCCAACAAAATTTCTCATATCTAAATACATTGACTTCATAAAATTGCAATAGGGGTTGGTAGGTGTAAGGTACTAAAAAAAACGCTAGTAACGATAATAACGACAACATTGCAATTATTGTAATGAATGTGAAATTTTTGAACACTAGAAAAATACATAACATCAAAGGAGTAGTAGCAAAAAAGTAAAGCAATGATGACTTGGCAGCAAAAGTTTTTAGCATAGAAGCAAGTAGCACTAAGAAAAGTCAAGGAGGGAGAGAGGGGAAAAACTTTTCAAAAACCATAAAACGTGTACAAGCGCAGCAACAACTTTTTGCATTGCAGCAAGAAAAAGTTTAAAGTTCATTTCTTACGTAACTAAAACAATAAAAAACAAAACTTTCGTAAACTATGAGTACACCCTACCTTCTTGTAAAAACTTGTACTTTTGAAGTCACAATTTTCAAACACATGACGTACATGTTCTAAATTAAAATTTACTTTTTTTGAATTCTCAATTAAATCATTTGTTTTTTTTTTATTTCTTTACAGATTGCGGTCTTTCTTTTCGACTATATGACCGTCAGACCACAACCGACCTTACAGGCACCAATACCATCTGATTCAGTACTCATCTATCGTCCAGATCGACGTCAGCAATTGTGGCGTTTCATCTCGTACATGGTGCTGCATGCCAATTGGTTCCATTTAAGTTTTAATGTTGTCATTCAGCTGCTTTTTGGCATACCACTCGAGGTGATGCACGGCTCGGCACGCATTGCGGTCATCTATTTTGCTGGAGTCTTTGCTGGCTCGCTGGGCACGAGCGTCGTTGACTCTGAGGTGTATTTGGTGGGCGCCAGCGGTGGTGTTTATGCCTTGTTGGCCGCACATTTGGCAAATATTATGTTGAACTATGGCCAAATGAAGTATGCTGTGGCACAGCTGGTGTCGGTGCTGATATTTGGTGAGTTTTTTTTTTTTGGAATGTCTAAAAAATGCGTTATTTTTTAAGCGGCCATTATATAAATATGCATATTTTTGTAAAGTATTGTTTGGTTGAGAAAGTTGGCGCAGACAATTGTGTGTTAAGTTGCATCGAAGCTGTGATAATTGTTGTTAAAGTTAAACACTAATAGAGTTTAACAGCAAAAATTAAATAAAAATGTTGCGCATACGTCCTGTTGTGCAAGTTTTATTTTGTTAATATAATAATAGCGATGCAATTTACGTGCTCTCGAATATTGCCACTTTCTTTGGATCTTTGTGCTCAACAATAATTTTGCAAAAATATTAATGGCCACTTTGAAACTATAGCAAAAAACACACTTTTTTTTAAATTCAAATTTTTTACTAATTTTTTTTTTCATCTATTCTTTTCTTTACAGTTTCTTGCGATCTGGGATATGCATTCTATACACAATATCTGGCCGCTGTTCAGCTCAGTCAAGCGCCCGCTGTCTCATATATTGCACATCTAACCGGTGCCTTAGCCGGTCTGACCATTGGTCTCTTGGTGCTGCGCAATTTTGAGCATCGCGCACATGAGAATCTCATCTGGTGGCTGGCGCTGGGCGTCTACACGGCATTTACCATATTTGCGATTGTTTTCAATTTAATTAATACGGTAACTGCACAACTAATGGAAGAGCAGGGTGAAGTTATAACGCAACATTTGCTACACGACTTGGGGGTGTCATAAGCAAGAACTCCTCCACAAAAAAAGAACCTTTGAAATGGTGCAAGCCCAAGAATAAAACCGAAAAAATCTCGCGTGAACAAATGTTGTGATATCACCAAAGACTGAAGTTAAATTTAATTTATTAATTAATTAATTAACTAATTAATGACTTTATTTATAATTAAATTAAATTATTTTATTTATTGATAACATCGAAAAAACGTTATTTATTAATGTAATGCATAAGTTTTTGTAAGATTCTCTTGTTTTTTTTTTTTTTCTCTTTTTTTTGTGTAAATATTTAAAAAGTTATCGAAAAAATTATAAATAAATTATATTAAAAAATAAAATGCAAAATCTCTGCTTTCACTAGTCAACAAATTGTTACAATATATAAAAAAAATTACACACAAATACAAGCAAAAATCAATTTTGAAAAAATACATACACGCATACTTATATACTGCATATACTCGTATGTTGAAAGAATAAAAAAAAGTCCTTGTAGCGCAAAATCCTTACGCATGAGTATTATTAGTTATTAATTGTTAATTTATTTTTAATTCAATTTGTTTTTTTATTCAACTGTAGTGTAAAAAACACAAAATGTGTACTAAATTGTAAAAATGCATAAAAATTGTTTTCTATTGCTTTTTTTTATAAAAGTCTCACAGCATTGTGTAAAATTTAATAAAAATCAAAACAAAATCAAAGTAAAATCAATCAAAAAACAACCAAAGAGCAAAATCCGTGTTATATATTTCATTATGTTAACCAAACAAAAAACAAAATATTATTAAAGTCTGTAAAAATTGCATTTTCTCAATATCCTCCGCCTCTACATAAACAAAATATGTTACTCCAATCTATTCAAAAAAAACTAAATATCCGACAAAAAAAACAAAAAACAAAACAATTCAATATGAATCATACAAAATAAAGCCAAAAATGTAAACTAAAACTGCAAATAAATATATATGTATTCAAAATATTGCATTACTGAATGTGTTACAACCGATAGATATACAAACATAAATAAACATGATATTAAAATTGAAAAAAAAAATGTTTTTTTCTCTAAAATATATGATATATAGACATTATTTAGGGCTTAACAGATCTGGGAAATGTCGAATTAAAAGCATATACTTGTATCCTCAAGGTTTGAGGTTTAAAGATATGCTGCTGATATCACAATCTTAATGCGAGGGAAGTATGAAAACGATATCTAATAGAGGCTGAAAAAGGCACTTGACCGCGGACACCAGTTTTTTTGGGAAAATTTATACCATTTTCGAGACAAGTGAACTACCTTGGCGTCATTCTAGATAAAAATTAACTAGATTCCTTATCTAGAACCACTATTCGATGTTAATTACGATCTGTGGAAATAAAAGGAATGAGAGAATGGGTGCAAAAGTATATGGGATAAGACCAATTAATATATATCTTTCAGTACCAGGCAAGAAACGTCATCTTTCAGAAAATTTTTACTAATTATTTTATTTAGGATATTTCAGATAATAAATATGGTACTTTTGAACGATAAAATCTAGTATGGCGGTTGAAAGTTCTAATCTTTCTCTTTAAAACCTTATTTGAAATTTATCGATATCTTTATTTTTCTCAGAAATATCGTAAACTGAAATATCGAGAAATCGTGTTTATTGAATTTTTATAACTTTTAGGTTAGGATATTTCGGCAAAACAAAAAGACACCGATATAATTTGAAATGATTTGTGATTTTTCTACAGCCGGATTCAAATTCAGCGTCGGAAAATACATCGATGATGACTATTTTTGTATTTGCTTATTGGTTTTTTATGTTTTAATAAAACTATGAGATTATAAAAACCGTTTATACCACTTTTCTCGAAAGGTGCCCAATAAAGGACTTTAAAAATCACTTTAATAACACCCATAATCATGTAGAAATCGTGTGTAGGAAATAACGCCCAAAAAAAACGAAACAATTCCTTATAAAAAAAAGATCAAATCATGCCAAAATCATTATTGAAATGAAATATTCCAAGTCATATGAAATAACACCCAATAACAAAAACGTTATAATGCCGTTATTTAACGAAATCGCGCCCAAACTATTTTCATGTAAATAAATTTTGGGCATTATTTGTAAACTGATCATAATTTAGGCGTTATTTCTTATTTTTTTGGGCAATATTTCAGTTCAATAATTGGCCGTTATTTCATTTGTTTTAATTCTAGGGCGTTATTGGTTTTTCTTTTTGGGTTTTATTTCGTTTTTGTTTTTTATGAAATAATGCTCAAATTTTTAAAGAAATAAAGCTTAAATTTTGGACATTACATATTTCCAAAATGATTAATTCCCAAATTTATATGAAAATAATCTAACTTAAGGTTCAACTTGTTTGAATACCAGAATTCTGGTATCCGCCATGGAGTTTTATTAAATTTTGCTGAATAAAAAAGTTCAAGAAATCTAGGATGACAAAAAGTAAACTTAATCATTAATGGAGCCGTTTATTATCAAAGTGGGGTAAATCCAAAACGAGACAAAAGCAATGTCATACACATTAATTGACATTACTTTTGTCTCGTTTTGGACTTGCCCCACTTTCTTAATAAACGGCTTTATTCTTGAAGTTTTCTAAATAAAAAACATATCGGCTACCTATGTATGTTGAGCAAAAAGGTATACAAATTTCTACATGATTTTACACGGGACTCTGATTTCTAACGGTAACATCTATCAAACTTGTCAGAATGAATTCTGTAGATTCTATAACGATGTCGAGGAAGAGCATATTTTTGTCACTTAGATAGTTTACAATGCACAAACCTCGTTTTTTCTCAATCACGTACCTATATACTACTGAGGTGGACGAGTCACCCCAAGAGACATGCTGACATTTATTAAGATCATACTTATGGTCTTGCTAATTATAGTTATTTACAAGAAAAACCTTTTTCGAATAAAAATTTGGTGACTATGTTTATAAGCTAGATTCAAATCTATCTTCAGAACTATTTCATCACATCAAGTTTTCAAGAAATTTAAAAATTCAAAAGCATGATTTAAGGCTATTTATTATTTATTTATTATTATTACTCCTTATTCCAGATTATAGTATACTAGTTGTCCAGGCAGCGACTTCGTTCGCCCGTTCCCGATACTCTTTAATAATATACCAACCTAATATCATCCACTTCTGTCAAACTGACTAACTCCATTCTGCGATCCGCCATGGAGTTTTATCAAATTTGACTTTAATTAGCTGGACAGAAAAGTTCAAGATATCGAGGACGATAATTTAGGCCATAGTTAAGCTTAGTTAAGCATAGTTAAGCAAGTGTTTCTTTCTAAACAAAGAACCAAACGGTTACTGATACTGAACAAAGAATGTATAGGAACATGATTACACACAGAAGATTCTACCTAATTAGGAAACATCTATCAAACTTGTCATTAGTTCAGTATGACTTTTGTAGATTCTGCAAAGAAGACGAGAGATTATATTTCTTCTGGTTTTCAAGAAATTCTAATATTAAAATGCAAAAGAATGACTTTAGCGCTTTAGAGCGCTTTAGTCGAGAATATATTTATTAATATTTTTTAAACAAAACTCGTTTCAATATCTAACGACACTACTCCACTCTCTCATTCCAAATATAGTTTAAACTTTCCAGATATCTTTTTCTTGGAAAAATCCAGAATAATGGATAATTATCTGATAGCGCCAATATCTTAAAATCCCAATGTGAAGAAATTTTTTTGAGTTCAGTTTCGGAGAAATCAAAATTATTGCAATTAACCCTCTATGGTTCTTATCCTCTGATAGGAGCTATAGACAACAGAGTATATTCACTTTGTCCTTCCTTCTGTAATGCAGAGAAGGAGGCGTGGCAGATATAGAAAAGTATATATATTCTTGATCAGCGTCATCTCCTGAGTCGATATAGCCATGTCCGTCTGTCTGGGTGGATGGGTGGCTGGCTGAATGGGTAACGGCTGTGTGTGGAAATACATTTTTTGGGAAAACTAAGCAAGATAATTCAATGTAATTCACTACACTACTTTCGCCGTCAAAGATAGCTCGGAGGATTGAAAATGAGCAAAATCGGTTAACGGACACGCCTACCGCCCATACAAAAAGTATATTCAAAATGCAACTTTAGGAGCAGTTTTTACGACAGTGCAACTGAAATGCAAATAAATACTACGAATCAAAAGCGCAACCTCTGAGGAAAAACTGGGAAAATTCGGACGAGAGGGCGTACCACCTCCCATATAAGCAAAAGCTTCAAAACGCTGTACTAAAAGCGTTTTTTGAGATAATCCAACCAAATTTGACTCAGACACTCAAAATTATAAATGAAAGCTCTCAACAAAAATTGAGTGAAATCAGGCAAGGGGCGTGGCACCTCCCATGTAAGCAAAAGCTTCAAAATGCTATACCGAAAGCGTTTTTTGAGATAATCCAACTAAATTTCACTCAAATACTGAAAACTATAAATGCACGCTCTAAACTAAAACTAGACGAACTTGGACAAGAAGGCGTGGCGCCTCCCATATAAGCCAAATTTTCAAAATATTGCAGTGTAGGGTATTTATTTTTTGGCCAGGACGAAAGTTACACCGTTACTAGTTTTTTTTTTCGGTTGCAAACTATTGAGTAATAGAATAAATTCCCGAGGATATTTATTTACGATAAATCCCAATATAAATCGAATTTAACAATTCGCTGACATAGTCCCCCGAAAACTTAACAAATGTGCGACTCAGACTTTGAGACTAAAGTATACTTCGACTATAACAATGAAAGATTCGCTTAAGCGAGTTTTCATAAAACAAGCGCTAACCGCATTACAAAACAAAAACTTTCGAAAAACTTCTTTTCCATTGATGCAATGGGAAAAACACAATTTTTCCCCAATCATTATCGAGGGATAATAAATTGAATGGGGAATTAAGCACAAATTTACAATTGAAGTGGGTGCCCCACTTGTATTTTAAATAATTAAAACTATCACTAACATAATGCGAAAAAAGTTTAACTGCTTTTAATGGGAAAATCTAGATTGAGTTGCATTGAGAAGATGCTCTAAAAACACCAAGTTATCCAAAGTTTTAATTTGTTTCAACTTTTTAAAAGTATCTACGTATCGTAGCAAAGTAATCAGTTAATTGCATTTGTAAATTGAATTACTACATTTCATTTGGTTTTAAAAGAGAGGAGATTCTTCGCTTTTTGGCTGAAATCTTATGTCTTTCTTTGATTTCAATATTCTTTTTTTTTCTGTTGTTTAAATTCCTTTTGACTCAATTAACAATTATCGCGTTCCTTGCTGTTGTTGATGCTTCTTGTGCAGCCCTTTCTTTCGACACTCAAAGATACGATGATGACACCCATGAAGTTGTTGTTAATTAGTCTAAAGTGAATACACACACAGGAAGACAAAAAAAGGATAACAAAGGAATGCGTCGTCACAGTGGCAAACAATTCGATTTCGATTTTAGCTAATGTGAGGTGGGCTTCCATCCATCCATACATACTCGGTTATTTGGCTTGTAAAACCCCTGCAGTGCATTTCATTCAATAAGTGAAAATACTACTACGAGTAGAGTAGGTAAGGACAAAGGAAATTTTCATGTCCTTCATCTTCGTTTTTCATTTTTACTTCAATATTTTGGTTTAATGGAATTCTGTTATCAAACAGCGATAAACGCTGTGGCATAAGTCATATAACTACATACATATATAGTTGCCAGCCATTAAGAATTTTATTATTGCAAGTCTGATGAAAAGTTACAAAACAAAGAATTTTAGGGTCATTGAAATGGGATTTTATTGATTTTTTGAAAATTTTACAACATTTTTAAATCAGCATGAAATTTTCCATTGCCTGACTAATATAATTCTAATGTAAAACGCTACTATATAGTATTTACCTATGTATGTAAATAAAATCGAATGTTTGTATGTCCGACTCCTAAAGGACTGAACCGATCACCGTGAAAAATAATGTATATAGGTTTTCGCGTCATTAGTTTTTTCGGTTTTTTTTTTTTCACCCAAGGGTCCCCCTTTAGATGTCGGAACCAACATTTTTTAAAAACTTTCGACATTGTAGTGGAAAAAATAAATTTTTTCACCAAAGGGGAATGCCGTAACCTGAAATTTTAACAAATTTTTTTTTTCGTTTTTTTCGTGTTTTCTACGCATTTCCTGACTTTACGACATTTTAGTTGAAAAAAAATGTTATCACCCATGTGGCCCCCCTCGGATACCTGAACCAATTTAAAAAAAAAAAATAAATAGTTTTTTTCGTGCTTTCTACTCGTTTCATGACTTTTTACAACATTTTAGTGTGAACAATTCTTTTCACCGAAAGGGCCCCCATCGGATGCCGGAACCAAAAGTTCTTTATTCTTGGATGTCGGAAGCAAAATTTTAAAAAAAAATTTTCGTTTTTTTCGTGTTTTCTACGCGTTTCATGACTTTTTACGATATTTTAGTAGAACAAATTTTGTTCACCCTTGGATGCCGGAACAAAAAATTAAAAAAAAAATTGTTTTTGTTTTTTCTACGCGTTTCATGACTTTTTACTACATTTAATGGGAAACATTTTTTTCATGGCTCCCCTCGGATGGCGGAACCAAGTACATGCATATTCTTCAAAATTTTAATTTTTTTTTTCCTTTTTTTGTGTTTTCTACGCGTTTCATGACTTTTCACAACATTTTAGTGAAAAAAAATTTTTTCACCCAAGGATGTCGGATCCAAAGATTTAAAAAAAAAAAATTTTTTTGGTTTTTTCGTGTTTTCTACGCGTTTCATAACTTTTTAAAACATTTTAGTGGAAAAGAATTTTTTTCACCCAAGGGTCCGTACTTGAACATTCCGTTTTTTTCGTATTTCAAAAAAAAATCATATCATATCTCTGAAAATACTTATTTAACGGACATGGATTGGATTTATGTATTAAGGGTATCGGAACAAATAATATTCAAAGGTAAAAAGGGCGTAACCACGCCCTTAAAAAATTTCATATCTCTGGGACTATTTAACGCACATATTTGAGATTCGGTACGTACATATATAAATTGCATCGAGACAATTAACATTCTATGGTTTAATTTAATGAGAGATGCCCCGCCCCTCTGTACAAGAGAAGGTGTAGCAACGCACACCGGGAAATGCTAGTATTTATATGTTTAAAATCAAATGAAAATGTCTACCTACATACCATTGATGTACAAGATAAGGGTTAAAAAGATACAATTGATGAATCAATCAAATGTATGCACCAGGCAAACTCACGCTAAAGAAAAAAACCGTTTTCTTAAAGATAAAAGAACTTTTTGATCTGCAACTTCAGGGTAGCCAATGCCCGATTAAAATTCGTGATATTGTCAATCTCGCGCACGTGATATGCGAAATAGCGAGACAAAATCGTAACAGTAGCAACGACAACAACAAGAATAAAAAGCAGATGTCAAAAACAAAAACCAAACCAAGTTGCATACCAACCAACGGGTTACCTCTTCGCGTGCAGGCAGAGAGTCCTGGCTGTCGACTTGGCATCAAACTGATGAAACCTACTGCCAATTCAACTGTACGGTTGAAGGCGATATCATTTCAATTGAATGCCTGAATTTTTTGCAGGTGTTATTTGTGTGCTCCAAGCAGCAGCAACAGCAGCATTGCTTTGGACGCCAGTCAGTCGTCAGGGCGGCCAACTCAATGTGCACCTGTCGTTCGCAGAAATTTATGTAAACAACAGTAAACTGAAAACAAAAACAAAAAAGTAACAACGCCAAAAATTTTTGGTGAAATATTCGTATCCAGAATAAAATTTTTAGCTTTTTCAAAATGTTTAATAGCAGGGATATTTCATTACGAATTAATATATTTGCTATATTAAATGATTTAATATAATTGAAATCTATGCAAAGATTTGTTCGGTCTAGATTTTTTTTCTGGTCCGTAAGATTAAAGATATGACAGAATGTGATTAGTGTTAAGCAAACTTAGAATAAAATCTATGCTTCAATTTGGTATACAAAATATTTATGCTTGTTCGTATACACAATTAAACTATTTTGGTTTAAATTTTATAGTATCACTTTATAGAAATGTTTTATACTTTTTTTGTATAAAATTTATATAGAAGTTCATATGAAAGTATTTTAAACCATTTTATATAAAATCCATATCATGTCCATATAGACCAATCTACTTACGAACAATTAATTCCATAATAAAAAAAAATATCAATAATACATATCGTCGCCCGAGTTCTCATTTGCCCCATACGCATATTTGTTAAAAAAACAAAAGTAAATAACTTGCGTTTGTTTCGACAAAAGATATATTATTTTGCTTTTTTAACGAATATGCTTATGGGGCAAAAGAGAACTCAGACGACGATATATCGATGTATTTTTCAGCTCAAAAACAAAATTCGTTCAAAATGACAAGTTATTTAAGCATTACAACCCCATAAGAATTTAACCATTTGTCATCTCATATCATGCTAAATATTCCTTAATTTCATTCCTCGCAAGTCAGAAGAAATAAAATTTTGTGCAGAAACTTTTTCCAAATAACTTTTGTTTAATGCTTTCTTTATTTCTTAGAAATTAACTTAACTTCTTAATTTCAATTTATTCCTTTGACTTAACAAAATACCGTCGTCGTCTACTTTCAATTCAATTAACCTTTTGCTGTGAATTTATGACTATCCCCTGAAAATGTCCTTAGCTTTTATCCTTTTACGAAAGGCAAAAACAAAAACTCAAAAACATGCAAATATCAAAACTTGGGAACATCACACAACTCAAAGTTAGCAAATTAAATTACAGCTAATCACGCACCAACACACGCTTAGGAGTATCATCAAAGAAGAATAAAATATCCTATGGGTATCCTTAGCGCGCCACTATGAGTTAAGGATACTACTCGCATTGCTAATAAACACCTGCGAATTAAGGTGTAGATTAGTTGGAGGTCATTGTTGTTGTGTTAATTTTGTCTCCTTGTTTTTGTTTTTTTTTTTTTAGGTCCGAATACACGACGTATCATCATTTTGAAATTTATGCGACTTTGGTCGTTGGCACCACTGCTGGTGTTGATGATGATGATGAGTGTCGCGGTCTGTTTGTCTGTCTGTCTGGGTGGGAGTTGAGTTTAGTGCTGAAGTGACAACAGCAGCAGCAGCAATTTTCAATGAGCTCATAATTTTCTGGCCAACAAGTTAAGTGTGAGCTTAGAAACAAAAGACCATATCTGGTAGGTATGGAATTTGGGAAATAAACTCATAAATAAACTATAGTGTATAAAATATGAATGATAGGCAGGCCCAGATTTATAGACTAGCCAACTAGGAACAAGCCTAGATCACCATCTTACAGGGAACATCGCAAAAAGAGATAACTCAGGCAAAAACAAGTCAAAACCCAGAGGGTAAGCCCCCAAGGCAGGCCCTATGTATTTTGCTGGGCTGAGCCCGAATATTGCAATAAAAAAATGATGAAAATAATTTGAACTACAAAGTTGTCCCATTATTCCCCCATTATAGCCCTCAAGAAGGGTTGAGTTTACACATTTTATAAAAGTTTAATAAGTATAAATATTTTAAGATAATTTGTTTAACTGGAGCCAAAAATCAAACAAAGAAATAATTTTAGCACCATATTTACCCCCTAGCAACCCTTTGGAAGGGCGTTTAAGTTTCACTACATATGAAAATCTAAGATGTATGTCAATTTCTAGCTTTTTTAATGCTTTGAAACCGAATTTTACGTTAAAAAATGATTTTAACCACCCTGTCACAGTCCTAGCACCTACCTTATCTCATTCATATCTGTCAAACAGTCTCAAAAGGTTTTTTTTATATCGCTCTATTGGACATTTTTTGAGTCGATGTTATTTGTCCCGGTGCCAGAATTTTTTAATATTCCGGGCAAAGTCGAAGGTATTTCAAATTAGGATTTTTCCTGGAATCTCACCTGATAGCATGTCTTTGAAGGCAAAAACTCATTCAAATCGGATAACTGCTTTTTAAACTATAGGTTTCTCCAAGAATTCGGACGAAACCGAGTAATTTTAAACCTTGCAATGCAAAATATCTATAAAGAAAAGAAAAAATCATGCAAATGGGACTAATGGTTCTCGAGTTATGGAGACACAGACAGACAGACAAGCAAAAAGACGTTGTATTTTATATGGTGGTATGAAGATAGTTTACCGAAAAATATTAAACCACTTTAAGCAGCTTAAGTCAGCTTAAGTTTTTTTTTTTTTTTTTTTTTCATTAAAATCTATGAGGAGAAAAGAGCCAAAATGAAACGACTCCATTAAATCCGATCTTATGCAATGATTTTGATATTCGTCTCAAACTTCACCGTCAGCTGTATCGCTTGTCTTTCGTACAAGTGGCATTTACTTGTTTCTTGAGGTAAGCGTCTTGCTTTTGAAATCTCGTTCGTACTTCATCTCTAGCAAATTTGGCAGCTCTTCTTTATTTTATTATCTTCCAGATTGGGCCGCTCATCTAGAGTTTTTCGCTCTATGACTTAGTTGGCAACTATTGCCCAATTTGATGTTCACATATGTGGACATGGTCTTCGGATTCATATGTTTGGCAGTCCTTCGCTATGTCTCATAAATATTGGCACATAGTGAAGACAAAACATTCTGTTTCTTTAGTTATGGTCATAATTACATTTTCTCAGTCACTTAGTACAGAATTTCTAGCGGTGGTATATCACCTAGATATAATGCACACATATATGAGCAAGTAGCCTACAAAAATTTTCATTGGCAGAATATTTGCTGTCACTGGCAATTAACCTAAAAGCATCGTAAAATGTCGCTTGTTATTAATAGGAATGAGTGCCTACCTACACGGAGAAAAAAAATAATTCATACTACTTTATTTCTAGAAAATTTTATTAGAATTTCAAGGTAATATAATGACAACTCTCCAACAAAAAAATTTTAGCTTCTGTTTAGGAAAATTCAGAATTTTCGCCAAACCTTATACTGTCAGGTAATTTTTTTGAAAAAATTTAAGTGATATTTACCTTAATGTAAAGTTCAAACAAAAAAAAAAAAACACACAAAACAAAAAACCAACTGACTAGGATTTGAACCCAGGTCCGTCTTTGTGATTGATAGAAAAATTATATTTTTACAAACTTGTTAGATCTCTATACAAATGACCTATATGTAAGACAAGCCATACAATTTGTTTATTAAGCAAATTTCTGTCCAAGCATACATAAATACTTTTACTAGAATTCTACATATACTCAAATTGATTATATAAGGTAAGGTAATTTATGTTTGAAATTTAGTGTTAATTACTTTTTACTACTTGAGTGGAGTTAAAATTATGACACTCATGCCTTCCTCGTGTGTAAGTTAGTGAAACAAAGAAAAAAAATTTTACTAGAATTATAAAGTAAAAATAGTTACACATTTTTCTCACTGAAAGCATAATTTACTCTACGTATAGTAAAATTTCAGATTTTGTTGGCCCTATACTTCTCCTAGGAATTAAAGGAGAATAAATACATACTCATCATCAAATAATTCATTCTTAAGGTTATTTACATTTGAAATTTAGTTTTAATTACTCTAATTTTTTACGACCCGAGTTGAGTAAAAATAATGACATTGATTTTTCTCCGTGTACCTATGTGTCTTGAACAGAGACAAGTGGACAGACAGAAAATGCCTGTAACATACATGCTCGAATAAAACAGCAACAGGAGCAACATCACCACCCATTACATATATAAGGCAAATGGCCAAAAATTAAGAACGACAGAACACAGAATCAAAGGACACAAAAAGGAAAATTATTGAAGACAGATCGCTCATTGTCAAAATGTTTGGCTACTGTGGAGGAGGACGAGGAGGAGGAGGAAGATGGCAATGATGGAAAATGATGAAGTTTTGCAACAAATGACGCTAATTTAACCAAACAATGAGTTTCTATTACGAGTTTAATTTCTGAATTGGGTTTGGGGTATAACAAGATTTGACAACTTGATGAGAAATTTGTCAACTTTGTTCTGGGTCATGTTTTGCAATCAGCGAAAGAGAAGAGTCTGAGGAAAACTTTACTGATTTTGATGAAACGTAATTTAATTTTAAAATGATAAAGTTTTTTTTTTAATGACAATTTATTTATATTGTAGAAAATAACAGCAAATTCATTAGTTTCCTTTATAAGTCAGTGTTTATAGTCGAGCGTACTTGCTTCGCGCGATGTGATGCTAGGCGTCTTACGAAAAAAATGTAGAAGGCAAAAAATACTTAAAATCGTCCAAGAAATACGCATGATTTTTTTAGAATTTTTGGGGACATTTTATAATTTTAAAAAATTGGTATAAAAAACATATAAAAAAAAATTCCTAAAAAAAATCACACTTATTTCTTCGAAGGATTCTAAGCATTTCTTGCCTTATTTTGTTCGTAAGATGCTCTTGGTTTTGAGTAGAAACTGTTTTTCCGACCGCGTGAAGAAAATTTCCAAGTTGGAGTGGCCATATTTCAGTCAATTTTAAACGTAAAAAACTTTTTAATAAAGCATTTTAAAGGAAATTTTATCTCTTTTGTTTATGTAAAGATATGTCTTTACCTTTCTCTCTAAAAGACTCTAAAAAAGTTATAAGCAAAACCCTAAAAAAAACACAAGAATTCGAAATTTTTGCGATTTTGTTTTCTTGGTTTCAACATATTTAGCATAAGCAAATTTTTCTTAAAGCAAGCTATTTCGATTGAAAATTTAATTCTCTATAAAAAGTTTTCTATAAAAAATACCGAAACTTTGCTTTGTTCGCTAAATATATTGAGAAACTGTAAAGGCAGCATTTTCCTCCCCCTTTAGGATTTCCACTTACTAATTTAATAGCACTCCGCTGTTTTTTCTTCTTAAGCCCCTTTAACAACCGATTTCTCTAATAAAAACCCGAAACGTCCTAGTTCCTTTTTGGCATGATTTTAGGACCTAATCAATAGACTGAAGGTATACATGGAAGCGTTTATAACACAGCGATTTGACGAAGCGATTTCGAGCGATTCCGAGCTATTTAGGCTGCGTTTATGATCGAACGTATTTGCATCGCGAGATGCGACGAGAATCACTCTATCGCAAGTAGCGTTTTCGCCAGCGTAACCGCTAGCTACAAAGTGTTTATGATCTAGCGGAATTGAAAGCGATTGAATACTTATTGTAGAGTAGAACGGGGCAATGTCGTGCACTCAACTTTGACATGCTCGTAAAGCCGTACATCTCAAGCGAATGAGACGAGTAAGCATCTGATCGAAAGATAATTTCGTTGGTTACATCCATGTGTAACAACATTTGTGTAGCGAGAAATTGTGTTTGTGTAAGTGAAGAAAAAAAAAATGTCCACGACATTACCCCCCTCAAAAATTGTGGGGTTATGTCGTGCATTGTTTTCCGAGTATAGTAAAGGTACCAAAATGTGTGAGAAATGATAGGTAGTGGTTCTATTAGAGGAGATTTAGCACTATCATGTATTTATTCATTATTATACAAGTGTTAAGGACATAATATGTTGTGTAGAGTAGAACGGGGCAATATCGTGCACTCAATTTTGACATGCTCGTAAAGCCGTACATCTCAAGCGAATGCAACGAGTAAGCATCCGATCAAAAGATAATTTCATTGGTTACATCCACGTGTAACAACATTTGTGTTGCGAGAAATTGTTTTTGTGTAAGTGAATGTGCACGACATTACCCCAATGGTCGTTTTAAAGGTCAACTTCGATAACTCGGTGAAGCCCAAAATTTTTTTGGAAATCAAATACTTCTTTTCTTTGACAGGATATTTCGTTTCAGAAAACACTTACCTGGTATATTTTCCCGCAAGGAAAATTATTTTTCTGACCCGATGAAAAAACACTTTTATCGTCCCGAAAGCGTACTTTTTGAAAAAAAGGTTACTCTGTAGAGACGAACTGGTGAAAATTGCTAGTATCATATGCATAAGCTCAGTAGGTCAGCAGGTACCTACCTTACGAACAGTTGGTAAATCATTCAATTCCTTGGGCTAAAACAGCCAGTGCACGACATTACCCCCTGCACATAAAAACATCATCAAGCCGAGATTTTGCATAAAACGGCGATGAGCGACCTTTAAATGATCTCAAAAAATTTTAAAAATTTTCCGCTTACTTTTTTACACCTTCTTTCAGATTTTTGGGGATAATCGTGGAATTTCCAAGATCTAATATCTATGAGAAGTATTCAATCGCTTGAAATTCCTTCAATCGCCTGCAATTCCATCGCATCGCGCAATTTGAATTTGCTCGATCATAAACACAGCATAATAAAGCAAAAGAATGTGCTTGGGAATTAAAAAACTTGAAGACACTTTAGCTTTGGAAACAAATAAGTTTTCAGGCAATACTGGTGTATACACTCTAGACTCTATAGAGTCTTTAAAAAACGTAACTGAATTTTTATAACTTTGAGAAAATTTTAATGCATAACCTAGACAATTCGCGTTTGAACTAAAATAGATATAAAGAGTTACTCAATGCAATAGGGAATGAATTATGAAACGATGCAACTTAAGGTACCAAATCAAATTTCCTAACGATGTTCTGAAAACACATAAATGTCCACCACATAACTTAAATTAAAGTAATGACCACTTAAAGTCCAAGTAACATGTAACTTCACCATAGGATAATAAAGACATTTAAAAAGATTTACCACAAAGATTTTTGTTTATTGGAGCATGTAGTTAATATGCAATGAACAATGTTTGAGCGATGCAAATGCCATCAATTAAAGGTATTTAACTAATCGAAATCGAAAATGTAACAATGCCAATGTAACAACCATCAAGCAGGGATTTTGCCAAAAAAAAAAAAAAGGAGATCATCATACAACACACAATCACAAGAAGCAGATGGACGAAAAAAAAAGAGGAGCAAAAGACCAAAACAGCATTTGTCATAATGCTGCTAAAGTATCGTCAGAAGGAGCTGTAGACAGATGCCAGTGGATGCTTGTGGATCTGTGCGCTATAGATTAAAAGCGAGTAAGCGAGTTAAAAGCTGCAACATTCAATATTAGCGCATGTGGTTGATGCGACGACGACGACAACTGACTTCAATTTCGCGTGGGTTGTCAGTATTTTGTGAGAGATCTTGGAAAGGAATGCCGAGAAAAGAATTGTTGGCAAAGCATCATGTCAAATGTACGCAAAGAAAGAAAACGAAAAGAATAAGCAAAATATTGGTAAGTATGCAAAGTTTAAACTGCATGTATTATTTACCCTACACTCGAAATAATCATATCATTGTTGTTGTTTCAAATGTGACACTAAAAACTAAAGAAAGAGAGCGAGAGCTTTACAGCGTAAGCGATCGAAAAATTTTGTGCTTGAGTGGAAATTTTTTTGCATTAACTTAAACCTGAAAAAAGGTTATTTAGCTTTTAAAAATTAAAAAAATAAGTATGCCATAATTTTTTTAACTAACTATATGTTGTTTAAAAAAAAACTTACGAAAATCGGTTTAGAATATTTTGCGCCGAAGCGTTATATACCATTTCCATATTAACAATTTTATATCACTAATACAGATTTACAGTAGACCTTAACAGTGAAAGAGCCATACAAAATTTTAATTTTAAGCCACCAGGCTTATGATATAAATAAATATATAATTTTTACTTTCAATGTTACAAACTAATCCCTATAGTTGATATAAACTACATGAAAATTTGTAGGGTGACTAAAATCAAAATTTACGTTCTTATCGTCTTTTGGCAGTGGTACTCGCTAGCATTTGCCAGGAATATTTTTTTTTTTTTTTTCACTGAAATTTATTATTGAAATCGTTGCAATAATTGCAGACATGAAACATGAACGTATTTTTTTTTTTTTTTTTTTTTTTTGTTAAAGGTTACCTTTTCGTACTCGTCGTACATACATATCTCTACCATACACCCCATGATGTTCACAATTGAACATTCCTGATGACAGGTTGTTGTGACTTGATATTTCATTGTGATTTAATTCCTATTTAAAAATTGACATTGCACTTTAGGGTTTTGGAGTATGGACTGAAGGATAACAAGAGATGATATTCGCTATAATGATTTATTTACAAGTTTTTTAAGTTTTTGGCATTTGAATTGCCATTTAGAGAAAACATATTGCAAGGATATGCCGAAGTATATTATCTGCTCTTAAGGTGTATGCGATGATAATACTAATCTTAGTTTTTGACCAATTGGCGCTAAAGTTTTGATGTATGTATGTCAGAAACTATGAGAGTTTTGAAAATTTTCTTCTGAACTTGATATTGAACAGAGTAAAGAATCGGACAATTGTTCACTCAGTTCACTGTCATTAATGCGCATTAGTGTAAGGAGTAGCCACTCGTAGTCATAACAGCAATACTGCTATATTGCCGTCAGTGTCGTCGATAAGATTTAAAAGATGCCATATACAGCTTACCATCAAAAGTACTGACAAAAGTGTTTCTAAACAGGGTACGCGAAAAACTTGATTCGGCCATCCGAAGGCAACAAGCAGAATTTCGACCAAACCGATCATGCGTTGATCAAATCAACATCCTTAGAATAATTGTCGAGCAATCATGTGAGTAGCGTGCTGCAATTCAACTTGTCTTCGTAGACTATAGCGCTGACTTCGAAAGTGTCTCCCGAGAAAACATCTGGGTTTCACTGCAACGAAGAGGTATTGCCGCAAAGGCCATAAACTTAGTACGTGCACAATATGAAGGCTTTAAATGCAGTGTGTTACACAACGGGTTGTTGTCACCGACATTCACCACTAATTAAGGCGTAAGGCAGGGGTGTTTACTATCACCATCTCTCTTCCTTATCGTTCTTAACGATATCCTAGATAAAGCTCTTAATAAGGCCAAAAGGGGTATCCAATGGAAATTTACCGAACATCTAGAAGATCTCGACTACGCTGACGACATTTGCCTCTTATCGTCCAAACACTCAGATATGCAAAGCAAAATTGAAGACCTTATCTTGGAATCACAAAAGACCGGCCTAAAAATCAACGTATCCAAGACTAAAAGCATGAAGCTAAACGCAAGCAATGACATCACGTCGAAAGCTTCACGTATTTAGGCAGCATTATCTCCATGGATGATGGAGCAAAATTGGATATCAACTCAAGAATAGCAAAAGCAAAAGGCGCGTTTGCTCAACTGAACAAATATGGTCTTCATCCGTTATATCCACCAAAACGAGAGAGCGCATTTTTGATTCGAATGTGAAATCGGTTTAATTATATGGGTGCGAAACATGGCTTGTTACTGAACAACTAACGAACAAGCTGCAAGTATTCGTCAACAAATGCTTAAGGCGTATACTAAAGGTTTGGTGGCCTCGCCGAGCTACATCAAAAATGCAATCAGAAAGCTATAGCAAACGAGGTCAAGCTGCGCAAATGGATATAGATTGGTCACACTCTCCGGAAACCACACAGCGAAGTTTGTCGCCAGGCTATTGATTCGAATCCACAAGGCAGTAGAGGACGTGGTAGACCCAAAACAAACTGGAAAAGGTCGCTGGAAAAGGAAATACAAGAATTGGGAAAGTCATGGCAAGAAATCAAAGTCATCGCAAGGGATCGCGAAAATTGGAAACGTCTCATATTGGCCCTATGCTCCTCCTAGGAGTTAAAGGAGAATACATACATACATACTGTCAGCGTCAAAAGAAGTTGTACACGTTGTTCCTCTATGTTTGCAGTTAAATTATACTCTTTTGCAATTCCCTTTTGTTTTACATTTTTTGTTTTTTTAATAATATATTTTCTCCCCTCTTAATGTACATAATAAAAACAACAACAATATTACAATAACAAAAATTCATAGAACAAAAACAAAAACATCTTCATATTAATAGCGTCAAAAGAAATTGTACAACACGTGCACCAAATATTTTAAAGAATTTTAACGGTAAAAAATTCCCGTTATTTTTAGTGATTTGACTTTTTATCATATTGTAGGCAATATTAACTAATTATAATAATTATTAATTGACTTGACGTCGTGAGGATCAGTTCAAATCTGAAGATTTTTGAGTAACGAAATTTATTTTCAAAATGGGTTAACAAACCTCCCTGGATGTTCGCGAACTTGTGCTAAAATATTATAAAAAAGGAAAAACATTGCGTGAAATTGGTTTGATGATTGATAGAAGCCATAATACTGTAAAACATATAATTGATAATTACAAAAAGTTCGAAAATTTACAAAATCGTCCCAAATCTGGAAGACCCCGTAAACTAAATGCGACTCAAATACGATCCATTGTGCGACGAGCGAAGCAAAATCCAACTGAAAGTGCTGTTAAAATATCCGAGAACATTTCAGAACGCTCAGGTGTTAACGTTAGCTCCAGTACTATACGTAGAGCACTACATGCAAATGGACTACGTGGACGAGTTCCAAGAAGCAAACCTTTCATATCAAAAATCAATCAACAGCGACGTCTGAATTTTGCTAAAAAGTATCAAAATAAACCAAATTCATTCTGGAATAATGTGGTCTTTACTGACGAGAGCAAATTTGAAATTTTTGGTGAGAAAACACCAACTAAAATTTGGAGATGCAAAAATTCAGCATTTGCCCAACAAAATGTAATATCTACCGTCAAGCATGGTGGTGGTTCGGTCATGGTATGGGGGTGTATGGCAGCCAGTGGTGTAGGTAACTTGGTTTTCATAGAGAGCACTATGAATAAAACAGATTACCTCACCATTTTGAAAGATAATTTGCAACCTAGTGTCGACAAATTGGGCTTGGATCAAACTTGGGTCTTTCAACAAGACAATGATCCTAAGCACACTGCTAAAATAGTAAAGGAATGGCTGCTATATCATACCCCAAAACAGCTGGATCATCCCGCCCAGTCACCCGACCTTAACGCTATCGAGCATTTGTGGGAGCATCTGGACCGTCAGATTAGAAAAAGAACGATTACCAGCAAAGACTCTCTAAAATCAGTGATAATGGAGGAATGGCAAAAAATCTCTTCCGATGTAACCCGAAACCTAGTGGAATCGATGCCCAGAAGATTGCAAGCTGTAATCAGCGCAAATGGAAAGCAAACAAAATACTAACCTCTTTAAAATTCTTTGAAATAATTTTTTAATACTTACTGTACAATTTCTTTTGACGCTGTGAATTTGAAGTATTTTAAGTTGTTGTTCTATAATTTTTTTTATTGTTAAATTTTTTGTTTTTTTTTTTTTATAAAATGAAAGAATATACAATATATTTTTCAAAAAACATAATATGTTGAATAAAATGATAAAGCAAACTAGTAAAATAAAGACAAAAACATAACATATTAACGTGTACAATTTCTTTTGACGCTGACAGTATATAGTTTTAGTTAATTCTTGTCAGAAGCCACACTCAAACCCTTGACGCCATGTTCCTGATGAGAGAAACACAGTGCTTAACTATTTCTGCTATCGTCAAGGTGAAATGTCACCATACAAGAACGCTTTATGTATACTTAGATCATAAAGCTCACTTAGCGCCGTCTGTTATGAAAAGCTGCTAATTGTTTTTAGTTGGTAACATACTCTGGTTTTGAGACATGCTACGGTGGCTACAATGAAAACCTACAAGGGCGGATTTTTTGTTCACATGCAATGCATCCTAACGAATTTACGAAAATTTTAATGATAAATATGCAGGTTCCTCTTAGTAATTTATGAAGTTGATTTATTGACATATGTAATCAATTTACATGTTAACACTTTGATTCTATTGAAGGCCCATTTTGGCTAAAAAAAAACATATTTTTTGGTTATAACTTTTTTCTCATTACATAATGGGTACTCAAATTATAAATTATATTTTATACACTTTTTTCGTAAGATGCCTTGCTTTTGAATAAAAAATCATTTTTCCAGCCGCGTAATTGAAAAACGTCCCCCAAAAAAAATTTATAAATTTTTAAACTCCAAAATTTTTTTAAGAATATAGTCTTTAGGCTTTCTATTTCTCAATTGGTTTTTCTCGAAACGAAAAAAAATTTATGCAGATATCATTTTTAAGAGTCCTTCTAGCTCCTGAGGCGGTATCGGGATAAATTCAAATTTCGATCCTATCTATTTAATAGATGCCACGCCTTCTTGTTTGAACTCAGTTAGTTTATGTTCATAGTTTCGTTTACTATTCCTAATATCTAAGCGAAATTTCTTTACATTACATCAAATACCGCCTTCACTACTGCATTTTTAAAAGTTCGAGTGTATGGGGGTTGCCACGCCCCCCTGTTCGAATACATCGAGTTTCCTATACTTAGGACATGGGTGAAATTCGGTTAGATTTTTCTCAAAAAACGCAGTCAGTGCAGCATTTGAAAATTTATGCTTATATGGGAGGTAACATGCGCTCTTGTCCGAGTTGTCTATTTCTGGTCACAGCTTACATTTACTGTTCTAAGTGTCTGAGTGGAATTAAGTTGGATTATCTCAAAAAAACGTTTTCAGTTTAGCACTTTGAAGCTTTTGCTTATATGGCATATGCCACACCCTCTTGACCGAGTTCGGCTAGTTCGTGCTCAAAGCTTGCGCATACCGTCCTTAGTATTTATGTGTATTTTGGTTGCATTGCCGTGACAAATACTTCGAATGCTACATTTTGAATATTTTTTATTTGTTTTGTTTTGGCGGTAGGCGTGTCCGTTGACCGATTTCGCTCGTTTTCAATAAGTTTCATCGAATTATCTTGCTCCCAAAATATATTAAAATATATCGACTCAGGACGTGACGCTGATCAAGCATAGGTATATATACTTTTCCATATTTACAACGCCACCTTCTCCGCATTACAGACGGAAGGGGAAAGTGAATATACCCTGAGTGTGGGGTATAAAAAAAAAAATCCAACAAGCAAAAACAAGAAAAGTAATTTTGGAAGCTAATGCTTCCTTATCGGACGTTTTGAGAGGCAGAGTCTGAACAGCGAAAACATGCAACGAAAAAGTGTAACGGATGTTTGCAACGAAAATGCGTCACACATATAAAAATAGAGACGTACTGTATACAAAGTACAGTATACAGTATATATGTATGTATACATATATATATGTTTATAAACATTGCGCGCACCAGCTCATGCTCTCTCTCTCTCTCTCTCTCTCTCTCTCTCTCTCACTTATTTTTCGAACGTAAGAGGGGCGCTTATAATAAGCATTAGCTTCCAATATCATCGGCCACTCCCCGAGTGCCACCTGCCGTTTTTCAATGTATTTTTCAATGTTGAATCCGAATCTGGCCACATAATTACGTTATTACGTCAGGATTTTGAGATATCTTAACCTAAAAGTGCAAAAAAAAAACACAGTTTTTATGCTATTTTTGAGGTTATATAACAAGATCGAATAGTTTTTGGCTATGAAACTTGATGTGCTATTTAAAAGTACTAATATAGATTAGTACTAATATAGATAGGCCCCAGACAGACGGCAGCTCTAATGCAAATTACAGACGCAATAATGTGAAACTTTTTATTGCATGATTTTAGGCATTTTTTAAAAACATATTTCATAGAGTAGCCTAAAACTATGCAAAGCAAAGCAAACAAAATTATTATAAACATAAAAGTGCCTACGAAATACAAAATAGAGTACTAAGCATTGCATGCTTTTTGGCTTAATTAAAAATAAATAAGTAAATTTGAACATCCTTGTACCTACCTATAATAAAACAAAAAAAAAAGAAAACAAAGGCTTTAAGACTTAACTTTTTTTTTTATTGAAATTGAACTGCATACAAAATTTATTTCATTATTATTATTTACATATTCTGTGAACATGCATATTGAAGTACATAAATCCTTTAAGTTCCTTGTAAATTGTGTTAAAATGCATACGTTTTTACCAGTGACAAAATGCATATTTTTTTTTCCCTTCGAAGCTGAATGTGTAATTTACAGCGATACCACTGGCAAAAACTGAAAAATGGAGTCAGTGTCAAATTGTGATTATTTTCCATGTGTGCATTTGTGCAAAAAGAGATGCGATAATGTGATGCTCACTCATTCGCACAGTATTTTTTTTGATTTTTTTTTTTCAGAATTGAAATGGGATTGTACGGAAAAAGAAGGAAAAATGCATTTCCACATCTGATGTGTTACAACTCGTGGAAAACTGCGATATGCCCCATATCAATGTAGTTGTACGAATAAGTCCAACTAACACAAAAGAATAAAGGAAGTTAAAATACCGAAAAACAAAGATAGCACCCATGTTAAATGTAACAGAAAATTCGCTGAACTTGCATTGCACATTTTCTTTTCCATGAAATCGCAAACTGTGTCTTTTAATTCGCATATCACAATGGGATTACGTAAATTAAAGCATAAAAAAGAATTTAAAAAGATAAAAGTTATTCAAATTTGTAAGTATGCATTTTTACTTTATTTGAGATTATATGCGTACGAAAGCACAAAAAAGCTTGCATACCTACTATTAATTTGCTAATTCACACGATCACTGCAAAGTTCTTATTCGAAAATGCTGAGAAATGAAATTAAAGCAATTTGAACTCACTATAACAGCAATAATTCAATTTCTTTTACTGAAGTCTATGTAACATTAATTACACTTCAAAATTGCAGCACCACCTGCAATTTTATGTCCAAAAAATATGCAATATATCGCATAGAACCGAAAAAAATCTTTAAATTGATTGTCATCCTGCCTTGAGCTTTTGAGTCAAAATGTTTTTATTTACATATCTGTATGAACTCGTATGTATGTATGTATGCTGCTTGTAATATTACGACAAATACATTACACAACTCATACAATTTGAGTTACACAACGTTAAAAAAGAATGCACACAAAAAATCAGGCGAAAACTTACAGTCGGCAACTAGTGATATAATAAGCATACGCTTCAGTAGTGCCTGGAACATAGCTTCATGGATAAAAGCTCTTACTTCTTATAACACAGTCCGACAAAATTCAAGTTCACATCAGAGTTGGATGCCCAACTGAAAAAAACCAAACTTTAACTCATTACTTCCCCCACAAATGGGTCACTTTGAACCTTTTTTTAAAAATGAATAAAAATGACCCCTAAAACAGGGGAATAATGGAAACTTTAACCCTCTCATTCCCTAGTGATGCGCAAAATTAGTCTTGGTCTTGTTAATTTTTCGAGACCAAGACCAATACGCTGATATTTGTGCAAGACCAAGTCTGCTTTTCAGTCTTGGTAATTTATAGTTAATAGGTGCTTCACGCCCCTTCTGAAGATAAAATCATCCCTCAATTGGATATCAAGGATCTTAAAAAGCAAACTGTTTTGGAAAAATAAGGTTGCGAAATTTTGAATGCTTAACAATCCTTAGAAATATTTTCAGGACCAAGACCAAGACCAAGACTGATGACCAAGAACAAGACTCAGTATCAAAACCAAGACTCAATGTGCAAGAACAAGACTGCTATGGTCTTGGTCTTGGTTTGCTCATCACTAACATCCCCCACAAATGACCCCTAAAACAGGGAAATAATAGATCATTATGTACCACAGTTATATTTGCTAAAAAATTTCACTAATAATTGCCGAACACAAAAAGTCGAGACTTCATCGCGAAAGCCAAAAAAATCGTCAATATCAATAAAGACCCTACATTTCCTTTTAAGTAATTTTTTTACGCATTATTCTTAAGTTTTAAGCATTTCTTGCCTTTGGTGAACTCTAATGAAATTTTCCGCAGAATATTTTGTGTAATATTTTAACCCAGTTTTTGAATAAGAGGTCAAAAAGACCCATGAAAATATGATAACATGGGTTAATATGTTCCTTGTGTGATTTCTATTTAACCAAAACTAATTTTTTAAATTTTACAGTAGGGTGATTTTTCGAAAATACGATTTTTGTGGGTATTTTAGCGAAAAATACAATAAGCAAATGTTTGATGGTAAGTTTGAGGTATTAGTTTTTATATACATACATTGATTCAAAGCGAAAAATTCGGGATATCGCACGACTTATTCCGAGTATTTTATTGATGAGCGACCTTCAAATGATATGGAAAAATTTGTCATAGTTTATTTTAAGACTTTGGACGTTTTTTTGCCATTTTAATGAATTCGGGTTTGTTTCGCAACAAAGTAACCAGCAGTACTCGGAAAGCAAATTAAGAATGTTTGTCTTTTATATCGCGTTTCGATTATTGACATTTTTTATAAAACTTGTTGTCCCAAAATCATAACGAAATCACACAAGGTAAATTTTCTTAGAAGACATTAAACCATTGTATCCTGTTTTTATTGGTCTTTTTGACATTTTTTTTGAAATTTGGCTATAATGGGATAAAATATTGCACAAAAATATTCTGCAGAAAATTTACTAGGGGTCAACAAAGATGAGAAATGCTTTAAGAAAAATGCGTCAAAAATGTAATAAAAATTCAATGTGAGACTGTCTTTATTGATATTGATGTTTTTTGGTTATCGCTCTGAAGTTTGTACTTTTTATTGTTCGGCAACTATTTGTGAAATTTTATAGCAAAAACTATACACCTGTGGTACATACTGATCCATTATTTCCCTGTTTTAGGGCCCATTTGTGGGGGATGTAGAGGGTTAAAGTTTTCAACAAAAATATTTCTCTTAATATCTTGCATAAGTTTTCAGATGCAAGGATCGAAAAATTTAGTATGTCGACCTGATCCAGCAAATCGGGAAGATTCGTATGACTTATTGTAAGCCATATTTTCAGAATGAATTTGTTTTATCCAATTGTGCAAAGTCGTGACGGACGGTGTAATATGAGGTAATAACGATACGGTAAATGATATATTCATTAATTTCAAGAAAAACATCAGGAAACAAGCCAACAGCTTTGAGATCATATGCGTACGAAAGCACAAAAAAGTTTGCGCAGTAAACGTATTCCGAACGAGAGAAGGAGATATAGACGCTTGCTCTAATCCCAATTATTGAAGCCATTACTATATAGATTTTGTATTAATTATCAAATTAAAAACTTTATTTGTGTTTTAATATAGTTTAATTTTATTCTTGTGCTGTTCTATACTCTGTGTTAATCTTAACTAAACTAGAACTTCTCAGCATATCCTTTTACAATGGTATTTATGACAGATGCCTAGTGTTGAGTGGCGTTATTATAATTCAGTGTTAAGCAATGTTTACATTTATTACACGCTTTTTTTTTTTTTTTTTAATAAATTAGTTAATTGATTTAACAAAATTAATTAATCAAAACCATAACACTTGGGTGGTCGAACCAGTCTTCCACTTCTAGTAACATATTGTGGCAGCGGAGTTGTACTATTGCTATTAGTAGCTTCTAACAATTCATTGCTACTCGCAGACCCACAGTCTTCACGTTCAGCAGCGGGCAACATCGGATCTTGACTTGCGTCATTACCATTAGCAACTTCCAACCGCTCAAATGGACGCTCAGACTGTACTGGTCCCGGGTTATTATTAGCTTCAACTAAGTTTTCCAAATTGCTGCTATTAGGTATATTAACATTTTCAAAACAGTGATTTATAATTTCTTGATTTTCAGCAGATGGCTGATCATTAGGAATAATACCTTGGTAGTTAAGCAATTCATTTTCTAATAATAATTCACTAGTATCACATTCATTATTACTAGTCTTAACAATAAAGCGTCTATTTCTGCGATAATGATTATTAAAATTATCAACAATTATATACGATCTGTCATTTACTTTCCTTACAATTTTGCCATAATTCCATTCTTTTCCTGTTTTTTTAAAAATGATTCTATCATTTGCATTCAAGACTGGCAACAATTTCGAGTTACGATCATAGTACTGCTTCTGGATCATACGCTTTGTCTTTAACTTTTCCTGAACCTCCTTTTCGCTCATATTGTTTCTACACAATAACTGCTGTGTTATGGGTAAACGATTTTTAAGAAGTCTACCAAAAAATAATTGTGACGGAGAAATTTGCATGTTTGCAACTGGTATTGTATTGTACTCAAGTATTCTGTACTGAAACTGATCTATGTCTCCTGCTTCATAGCAACGCTTTAATATGTTTTTCGCAATTGCAACACCCTTCTCTGCTAGCCCATTACTTTGTGGATATCTAGGGCTGGAGAATTTCAGAACAATGTTTGTTTTATTGGCGTAGTTTTCAAATTCCCTTGAATTAAATGGAACGTTATCACTTCTAATTTCTGTTGGATAGCCATAAATGCAAAATAATTGATCAAGAATTTCAATGACATGCGTAGCAGACTTTTCTTTTAATTTTCGTGATATTAAAAAGCCAGAATATGCATCAATTAGTGCAATGAAATTATACCCTGCATATTCATAAATATCAATTGCTATTTTATGGAACGGATACTCTGGAGATGATTCTTGCACTAACGGTTCTTTTGGATTATTTCGAGTGAATTTTTCACAAATTGTACAACTTTTGACTAATTCAGTGATATCATTAGTCATTCCAGGCCAGAAAAATTGGTTTCGTGCACGAGCTAAGGTTTTTTCTATGCCCAAGTGAGGAGCATGCACCCAATTACAAATGTTCTCTTGTAACTTCGTTGGTATAACCAAACGATGATCTTTGAATAACAGGCCGTTTTCGAAATGCAGTTCACTTTTGTACTTGTGGAACAACTGACTAAAACTATCTAACTGATGGTACGAGGGCCAACCAGAAATAACGTATTTAATAACACGACAGAGACGTTCATCATTTTTGATAATATTGACATAGAGATCATAATTTTCCTGAGACAAGCAAATCTTGGTAGTTAATGAATGAATTATTATTGACATGTCATTCTCAAACTCATTGTCATCCTGTAATGATGCCCTTGAAAGGCAATCAGCCACCAACATTTCCTTGCCAGGTTTATAAATAATTGACATAGCAGGATATCTTAATAATCGCAAAAACATTCTTTGCAACCGTGGTGTGACATCGTCTATGTCGCGCTTAATTAGAGTTTCCAACGGTTTATGGTCTGAGTGAACTGTGAAAGCTCTACCATATAAAAAATAATGGAAACGTTCACATGCAAAAACAATTGCCAACAATTCTTTCTCTATCTGAGCCCATCGCTGCTCACTTTTTGTGAGCGTCCGAGATGCATATGCAACAGGCAATCCATTTTGCAACAAAACGCTCCCAAGCCCATCTTTGGAACTATCCGTTTGAACAACAACAGGTTGTTTTGGATCATAAATGGCTAGCAGAGGCTTATTTGTGATTATTTTCAGAAGTTCATTGACCTCCAAATCGTGTTTCTCTGTCCAATGCCATTTAACTTTATTTTTGGTTAAATTTCGCAGTTCACATGATTTCTGTGATAGGTTTGGTATGAAACGTGCAAGAAATTTAAACAAACCCAATAATCTCAAAACATCAGATTTATTAGTAGGCCTTGGCATATCTGTAATAGCTTGAATGTATTTAGTTCCAGGCTTAATCTTCCCATCAACAATGGTATGACCCATAAATGTTACCTGATTTGTACGATATTGAATTTTTTTACTATTAAATTGCACACCCTTTTCTCTGGCACGATTTAATAACAATGACAAAGCCTTATCATGTTCTTCATATGTTGCACCGGCAACAGCAATATCATCGAAATAGATCTCAACACCCGGTATGTCACCAAAAAGTTGAATCATTTTCTTTTGAAACATTTCCGGTGCATTATTAATGCCAAACGGGACTCGGTTCCATCGATATCTGCCAAATGGCGTCATAAATGTGGTCAATTTAGAACTTTCTTCGTCTAGCTCTAGTTGCCAGAAACCATTCATTAAATCTAAAACAGTATATATTCGCTTGCCAGACAAGCGACTCACTATATCATCAAAGGTTGGAATTATAAAATGTTCCCTTTTGATGCACGCATTCAATGGCTTTGGATCTAAACAAACACGAATATCACCATTTGGCTTCTCAACAATTTGCAAATTATTGATCCAATCTGTTGGATAATCAACAAAACTAATTATTTTTTGATCTAACATAGCATCAAGTTTTTCCCTTAGTTTATCGTGAAGACTTAAAGGTATGCGCTTTTTATAACGAAGCGACGGAACAGAATTGTCTTTCAGTACTATTGAACATTTACCTGAAATTTTTCCTAGGTTATCAAAAATATCTTTGTTTAAACAAACAAACTGCTCAGCATTCAGTGGAAGTGTAGCTTCAATTACATTAACACGTTTTACCAACCCAAAAGCAATACTTGATTCTAAGCCCAGAATAGGCTCAAAGTTATTATCAACAACCAAAAATTCACAATTATGACTTATTTTCTTTTCAGTATCAAAACACACTAATTTTACTTGTCCATGAATTGCAATTTTATTTGAGCTATAATCGGTAACATAACCATCACTGAACTTTTTCATGGGAACATTAATTTTTTTTATAAAACTTAAAGGAATGCAATTACAATCCGAGCCAGTATCTATCTTAAATTCTATTGTCCAATCTTGAATCATATACCTTTTCTTCCATTTAATACGATTTACTTCCAAACTATGAGAAATAGAATTACAATTATAGCTTAGAGAATCTAGCCTAGGCATTTCGTTAACCTGATCTTCATCAACAAAAATATAATTACCATCATTGCTCCAATCAGCAGAATGAACTTGAGTTTCCGTTGCCTTAACATTTGTGCTCCTTTTTTCTGCATCACGTAACTTCCCTGACTTGCAAAATTTTTGGAAATGACCAATTTGTGAACACAAATGGCACTTAACATTTAATGCTGGACAAAAACGACGATGTTTCGCATTGAATACCTGACCACAATTGTAGCACAAACGTTTAATAGCATTTACTTCCTTCAGATCACCTTGTTTTTCTTCATAAATCGACTTTATTTCAGCTTGTCCACCTCTACGATCCAATAATAACTTATTTGCTGATGCAGCTTCAAAAATCTTACAAGTTTCAATGATTTTCTCTAATGACTCCTCCTTTCCATCCAGAATTTTAAGCTGCAACTTTTTGTCTTGTATTCCAATGACAATGCGATCACGTAACATACGTTCAGCATACGATGATTTACACGATTTACACTCAAACTCACAATATTGACTCTGTATACGGAGTTCAGTTTCAAATTCTGAAAACGATTGCTTTTCCTTTTGAACAATCATATTATATTTGAATGCTTCCATCGCTGCATTCTTTTTTGGCAAACAGTACGCATCAAAAGCTTTGATGACGTCATTCAATGTACGGGAGCCATTTTGATTTCCGTTTACGGCTTCCTGATCTCCATTTTCGGCATTTTGATCTCCATTTTCGGCATCTTGATATTCATTTTCGTCGTCCTGATTTGCATTTGCGGCCGCATTGTTTGCATTTGCATTGTCTCGATTTTGTACATTTCGTTGCTGAGGAGCAACAACCACACCAAACATGCTTTCGCAACTGCCATTATTCGGGAACAGTGTGTTAAAAATTTCTACACCACGTTGACCAATTAACCATAAAAACGTAGCGATCTTGTTTTGCTCCGATTCTTGCGCCTTATTACTTGCAATTAAATAAATCTGGAACGATTGTTTCCATTTCGGCCACTCCTTTGATAAATCCGAAAAATCCAAAGGCTGTGGCACACGTGACTCCATTGTCGCCATTTTGTTAAACTGCACTGCACAATTGAAATCCAATAAAAGGATAAGTTTCAAAATTATTTGCTTCAGTTAAATTGTTAAAAGATGTTTTAACTTCTGACACCATGTATTAATTATCAAATTAAAAACTTTATTTGTGTTTTAATATAGTTTAATTTTATTCTTGTGCTGTTCTATACTCTGTGTTAATCTTAACTAAACTAGAACTTCTCAGCATATCCTTTTACAATGGTATTTATGACAGATGCCTAGTGTTGAGTGGCGTTATTATAATTCAGTGTTAAGCAATGTTTACATTTATTACAGATTTATGATGGCAGGACATCACAGTCAAGACACTTCGATCCTCAATAGAGCCATATTGTAACTCAATTTGAGCCATTTTGTGCCTGAATAAATATGAAAAGGTTGACTTCCACAAAACACATCTTACTAGTAGAGAATTATTTTTTAAAAAAACCTCCTTCTTTTAAAGATAAGAAGAAGACCTTTTATCCTGACTTTTCTTGCGATGTTGAAGATGCATAACTGGTTTGATTGAGTTGCCATGTTTATATGACATACAAGAGATCTTTAAAGAATTTCCTACAATGACAAACCTCGAAGTTGCAGACGCTGCAATCAGCTATAGCAAGAAAGATAAATATACTGCCCTGAAATCGCGGACGTTTTCAGAATGAAAGTACAAATATATATCAGTTATTCCGCTACATCAAGGAGTGTCGTGCTGTTGACGGCGTCCTTACAAAACACTTATCCAAGCGAGAGGGTTTTCTAGCGCAAGGGTGTTAGCGTTTCAAAATCACTGAGCCAAGCGCAGTCAGCGCAGAGTTTTGGCTACAACAACAACAATATTTGAATATTTTGGAAATTTCCCAGAACTATAGCAATCACAAAAAATATTTTTGTTTTTTCTTTTGGATACAAAAAAAAACAGTAGGGGAGATGTGTGTACCTTGGTCCGCTTTTCAGTTTTTTCAATGTGCAAGATTTTCCAAAAAAGTTTCTTTAGTTTTTTGATTAAGTTGCATTTCTACAATGCTTGCAGCATCTAACGACGTGACAATGATATTTCTATGTCTTACAGTTGTGTAGAAATGTTATTTTTTCCGTTCCAATCTCAAACGGTCCAAGGTACACCCTGCAAGTGTACCATGGACCATCAAAAATAAAAGAAAACACATTTTATATAGGTTATAAATTATGAAAGAACCATTTATTATGTAATCAAAAGTAAAATTTTTTTCAACAAAAATAAAAAATTAATCCTAAATAAAAATTATAACACAAAAAAATCTATTTAGAAAAAAACAATTAACTAAGCAAACACTGGTTGTAAATAAATACATAAACCACGTAAATAATAACAATAATAACAATACTATTGTATTGAAAGGTGATTATGGCTTCCTGGTTTCCCGTCTGAAATGGTTCGCCGGTCAATAAGCATAGGTCCAAGGTACACACAGACAGCATGTTTTAAAAACTGTAAACTTCATAACATATATCAATGAAAATAGATCTAAAATGCACTTAAAGCGTAAAACAATAACTAAACTTCCTTCCTGATGTTGTAAAACTTAAACATTTCAAGTAAGTTTCTCGCAAAACGTTTCGTAGTTTACTCCAAAAACTAATGTTTACACACTAAAAACACTTTTTCCGTCACTTTGTACACACGCATACAGCTTGACGGTCTAAAGTCTACTTATATCAGTCAGCGGTATGATTGGAAAATTTCATAGAAGAACATTATCGTATACGTGCAGCTGTTGAGTGGCAAACGACACTTGGACCGAGGTACACTCGGACCAAGGTACACACATCTCCCCTATTTCTATACAAACAAAGAACAACAATAATATTTTTTGTGATTGTTGTAGTTCCGAGAAATTTTCAAAATATTGAAATATTGTGGTTGTTGTAGGCGAGCCAAAAAATTGGCTCACTTTTGTTCTACGCTGACATTCTTGTTCCAGCGCGTTAAAGTCATTCACTTAGCTCTACTTTCCTCGATAGAAATCATTAGCATAAGCAAACGCTTAATTCAACAAATTTACGTAAAAGTCACCAAACGTACCTTAAAACTTAACATACCATGTGTCAAGGAAAGCAAAGCCAACAAAAAAGTGAACAACTATAATCAATATCGCCGAATGGAAATGACCCATTTTTCAAACTCAATAAACTTTAATAAAAACTGAACTCACATGAAATGTATAGAAAAAAAAGTGGAGAAAGAAATAACCCTATTTTTTATGCGTGCGTGTTGATACTTTTTTTCAGGCATATCCGAAATGAATATTCATTGCGCTTTAATCAAAACACATCCTGGATACAATCATAAATTGCATCATGTGGAAAATCAACGAAATAACGCTTAGCTCTAATCCTTAGCATGAATCCGATGTCGTATGTGTCGTACAAAGGGCAAACTGATTCAGTCATTGTAAATGAAGGCTCAAAGCGATATTAAGAGCATTTTGTTAGAAAGCCGTAACATTTCAGTTTCAAATGATATAATCGATCCATTTGCATATAAATGGCATTCTGACGCATTTGTAAATGCTTTTAGTATGAGAATAAGTAATCAATCAAAGTTTTCATTTGCAGAAAATATTGACGCAATAGCACTTGGCGTGGTTATTGAAATTAACACTTTTCAAATTACTTTTAGTTTCTTCCGCTAAATAAATATGCACGTAGTATCATCACTCAAATTGTCAATTTCAATAGATAGTAAGTACATGGTGGAGTTATTGACGTAAAACTGAACTGACAAAAAATCAAAGATGGACTTTTTTTGCATCGTTGGACTTAGCTCGTCATTTCGTACAAAACTGGCCAAATATTAGGTACCCTATGCTGCTGCATTTTCAAAATTTTGTTTGTACGGGTGGTGCTACGCCATCTTAGCCAAATTCAGTTAGTTTTTGCTCAGAGCTTGAATTTACTGTTCTTAGTGTCTTAGTGAAATTTGGTTGGATTATCTCAAAAAACGCTTTGAGTATAGCATTTTGAAACTTTTTCTGATAAAGGAGGTGCCACGCCTTTTTGTTAGAATTCACCCTATTTTAACTCAGAGCTTTAGCTTACTATATCAAGTAATTATGTGTATTTTTGTTGTTCTAAATATTGCGTTTTCAAAATATTGTTTGTATGGGCGGTAGGCGTGTCCGTTGACCGGTTTTCTTTCATTTTCAATCTGACGAGCTAACTTTGACGACGGAGGCAGTGTCTTAAATTTCTTTGAATTATTTTGCTCCTAAAAAATATTAAATTGATTTCAACGGACATACAGAGAGACAGACGGACATGGCTATATCGATGGAGGAGGTGACGCTGATCAAGAATAAATGAGAAAGTTTCTGAGTGGAAAAATGGCGCCCCCAAACCGACTTTCATTATATGTATCTCTGCAACTATTTGATGAAGTTCATACGTACATAAGTACGCAAAGATGAAGCAATCAAGCACCAAGCTAGTTTTATACAGAAAATTACGTCGAGGCAGGTTGTATACCAGAAACATGTTGAATTTAAACAGAATCAGTTTTGCTTTGTGAATGTGACCCTCATGACAGATTTATTAATATCGCTTTAGATATGAACCGCGAACAATGGACCCAGTCGGTTTCTGTGAGGATATTTGCTCTATGTTATTGCCCCCACTCTAACCTAGATAAGAACCGACTCCTACACATATTTACTGACTTTTTTTCAGTGTATCTTGTTACCTGCTTCAAAATGTATCAACTACAACAGCAAAAAGCTTTCGAAAGCTAACAAATTTCAGTTTTCCCTAACGAATCCATTTATAACCAAAAAACAACATAACTCAAATTAACCACCACGGATACTTTCAAGCTTTCCAAATATTCGCTAGCGCAGCACAGTTTTTGCTAAAAATCATAAGGAAAAATTGGAAAAAAAATAGAAAACAAAAATAAACCCTGCACCCATTAATCAATGCCAATGAACCCTTGCATTTTTCACTTGGAATTTTTCTGAGGTTATTTGACTGTTTTTACAGTTTTTCGGATTGTTTTTATCATAGTTTACCGTCGTGACTGATGAATGACGGCGACGATAGAGGAAATGTAGCCAACGTACATACAACACCCGTCCAGTGGGTGATTGTTAGACTGTCGCGCCCTATAAAAGGCGTTAGTTAACACATTTTGTGCCGATGTAGTTAACACTACTTAAAATTTGAAGTTATTACCTTTCTGAAGATTAATGAACGTGATTTTATAGCCATCCATTCTAGAGAAGACGAAAGAACAACCTATGGAAAGGTTCTATTAGAAGTCATGGTTTCGAAGTTCGAAGTTTGAAAACATCTCCAAGGCACGGAAATCAAAATCTTCGTATTCGATGGGCACGAATGCAAAGGAAAAAAGATGCATATGTGAAAAGGAGAAAGTCGAAATTCCTACATGAATCAATCATATATCATATCTGTGGCATTTTGACAAAACAACCTAACTCAAAATTAGCGTGCAGAAAGCTAAAAAAATTACTGTGGTTGTGGCTGAATTTCGTTGATGTAGCGTTGAATATCCTTCTTGAATGCATTTTTACTAACCCTGAATTGACAGCTGTAGAACTATTTTATTTTGGTTTGGTTAGCAACACTTGACGGCTTAAAAAGTGGCAAAGACAAATCTTGCGTGAATTATGAGACACCTCAATATTTCTGGGACTATAAATCATAGAGATAATTACATCAAAAGAAGTGTATTTCAATTTTATATTTATGACTCAAATCCTGGAAAATTTTCTTTTCTAAAACTAGATTGTTGTGTCAAAAGTCCAAAGTAATTAAGAACAATTTGTGAAAACCATGTGTGCCAAATCTATATATTAATACGCAAGACAAAAATTTGTCCTACCTTTTTTACTATGTTAAAAATGAAGCACAACTTTGAATTGTACAGCATTAGATAGGTATTTGTGTGTAAAAGGGCATAAAGTTAAAATTATTTTAGTATTCTGCCATTAAGCCAGGTGAAATTAAATGAAAATTTTTTAATAATAACAACGACAAAATACGCGGTTACACAGAGCTGAAAAGAGGATACAGTACAAAGAGAAAGACAAAAAGCTGACTGACACTAACTTGATGTTTTTTGCTTTCTTTTCGTTTCACATTTGCATTGTACCAGGGATGATAAATTAACTTTTCTATTTTGTACCAAATAGCAAAAAAAGTACCAAAACTGTCCAAAAAGTACCAAAATTATTTAATACAATTGTGGTCAAAATTTCGCAATTGGGCGATTCTAGTATCCCAGTGTGCCAGACGGTTCATATCTTCGCTTTTTTACCCGTTACGGATCCGTTACTGATCCGTTTGCGGGAGAAATTCCAAAAAAAAAAAACGATTCGCTATATAATAACTTAAGCAACTCAAATCTCTCCGCGAAGTTTCACTTCAAGGAAAGTAAATTTGGCAGAAATGGGTTAATCAAAGTTAAAAGTTCCAATGGGTGTTTATAGTTTTGGTAAACAGTAACAACAACAACTACAAAAAAATCCTTAGCAATGGCAAAAACAAAACAAGGACACCTCAAAAAACAAACCTGTCAGGATTTGTTAAAAAAAAATGGGTGAAACTTCGTGGCAATCAAAGCAATGACAAATCGCTTTAATGTGCAAAATCCATGGCTTGCAAAGTTCAAGAAGGGTTAGAGTGGGTGATGAGTCAAAAATATTTAACACAGGACAAAAAAAATAAACATGAACACAGCAAAAACGTCAAGCGGAAATGAATAGGATTGGCAGTTTAAAAGGTACCAAGCGTGGTACACCCGGTGCAAATTGACGACGTTTCTTTTTTTTTTTTTTCTTTTAATTGCACTTACGTGTTGTTAGATGGCGCCAGAGTAGCACTATGCAAGAGAATTCTTAAGCGATATTAAATATCATTTATATGTTAACCAAAGTTAGAAAAAGTATGAGAACTTAGCAATATGCATTTAAGAGTAAATACATGGGGAACTTCATGAGAAAGATATTTGCGAGAGAGTAAATGTAAATATAATTAACTAATATTAACCGTTTCGATTTGCTTCATCTTCTCTCATATGGGGGAGTGGCAACGCCTATGTTTCCATTGTATGTTAATATAGCTTTGGGAAAACTCGAGAAAATATATACTTAGTTGGTATCCTCACTGCTCACTGTCTTCTTTGTAAGCACGCTTGACGTCTGGGTACTCCCCACATGACTTCTGCATACGCTGTTTAGGTGTAGTAAAGTGTGGAGCACCCTTTCTGTAATTGTACATTTTTGGCTCATCTACAACAAAAACAATATTGCAATATTTTTCAAGTTTCTTGAAATTACAACACCCATGAAAAATTGTTTTTTTTTTCCATACTACTTTTGTTTTACTTTGACACCCTTGATATAGACTATTTACTATGGAACAACTGCAACTATTCAAAAAGAAAACTTTTTAGGTCGGACCAAATATTTCAAATTATATTTTTCGGGGACGAAACCATAGTAGGAAACAAAATTAAAAAATAAACAATTTAGCTGGCTGCATATCATAGAAAAATAAACGATATCGTCAATGCGAGACCGAACTTGTGGGATTCCCCGAAATAAAATATTCACCCTTATCATCTAAATCGATGCCGATTGGAACTAAATGGAGTCGAGATTTTGCTATCATATATTTTGATTTCCAGTATCAAAATCTTAAATTTTTCTAATCAAAATCGAATAATAAGGCTGATTCCATTTTGATTAGAAAAATTTTCGATTTCGATTCTGGAAATCAAAATATGTATCTGATAGCAAAATCTCGACTCTATTTAGTTCCAATCAAAATCGAATTAGATGAGAAGGGCGATCATTCTTAATTTCAGAAAGAAGAAAATTATTTTATTTTCAACGATTCAACGGTGCAAATTTTTAATCAATCTTCATTATAACTTCAGACTCAAAACTTTCGGAACCGAAATCAGTGGTGGATTCCGATTTTCTTCAAGTTTTTACAGGAACATTGGAGACTTTTATGCAGTTTACCATCAGAAGCATGAAATATCCCATAAACATATTTTTTAAATATTGTATAGCTAAATCTTTGTTCATAGAGAGCAAACACATTACGCTAAGGAATTCTTTTTGCTGCTTATTCAGATTTCAGTTTTTCCCAAAAAAAAAAAAAAAAAAAATAAAATTTCTTTATGAATTTCATACACATGGCTGCATCTTTTGTATTTGTGCATCTCACTAGTATTCTTATTCGCTATCTGTTCGTCCGTCTGACTTTCTGTCATCATATTTGAATATGTTAAATTCCATATTTGCATAGAAATATTGTTACTATTTGACTTTATCTCATTTTATGCCAAATAAACTATTTTCACACAGAGTCGACAGAAAAAGCAGCACGGGTTCGTTGATAACAAAACACCATAAATCTTAAGAATATGTACCATCCCAAACTAAATTTTGCTTCAAAGAATATTTTATTATAATATTGTTCGTTTTGCAATCATTACAGTTGCTGACATGGCGTAATAAAATTCAAAATTTATGAATGCGCCACGCCTCTAGTAAAAGTTTTATAAAATTTTAGCCCCCATTATACACCTTTATTCAAAAGAAAAACAAATTTTTTATTTAAGTCTTTATTTATTTTGTAAAAGTTGCGCTTTTCTTTTTCATATTTCATTATATAAAAGTGCATTTAAATGTAAATTTTATAGTCATATATATTTTTTAAATGTTATAGGCAGTGTTGCAATTGCAAATATGGATGTCATGTTAATTAAATGTTAACTTGATAATTTATTCATTGATTAATTGCTAAGAACTACGACTAAAATTTGAATTTTTTTTAGAATTTTACTTGAAATCGATTGAGCTTATGTTTTTTATTATTATTCATAATTTTAATTTAAGTATTTAATTTTATTTTAAATGTTTTTTTTTTTTATTTGTACTTTAAGAAAGATATAGATGTAAAAAGTTTAACATTCATTTAACAGAACTGTTAAAGTTGTTCTCCAATGCGGCAGACACTTGAACTAAGAAATTCCAAAATATTCTTAAAAAAAAAAAATAAAAAAAAATACCCATTTCTCGTAGCGTTTTTAATCGATTTTTGAAGTTTTTAAAAAACATTGTACAGAAAATAACAAATTCTTCTGTTAAATTGACATATTTAACTAAATGATCCTTACATCTGAATTGAATCATCTGTTCAGCAAACTTATGCAAAATATTATAGCACGTGTAAGAGAAATATTTTTGCAGAAAACTATAAACCTCTACATCCTTCCACATATGAGTCATTTTTAACGTTTTCTTAAAAAAGTACAAAAATGACACCTAAAACAGGAGAATATAGAATTGAGTCAGTATGTACTACAGAAATATTTGCTATAAAATTAACCCATTATAGTCTAGTTTTTGGGAAAGGAATTCAAAGAGGCCCCCAAAAAGCAGTATATAGTGGGTTAATGTTTTCTGGGAAAATGTTCCTTGTGCAATTTCGTCATGATCTTGGCATAGAGAGTTTCATCCAAAATTTAATTTTAGATTTTAACAGTGCGGTGAATTTCGAAAATAAGTTATTCTAATGGATTTTAGCTAAAAAGTAATATATGGTAAATGAAAAGTATGAGATATTATTTTGTATATACATATTTTGATTCAAGACGAAAAATTTGAGATACATACGTAGACTCATTCTGAGCATTTCTGAAATCGTTATAAAATAAAAGACGTAGCCATTTTTTGCAAAATCTCAGCTTGATATCGTTTTTTTCTTGTTACGATTTAAAAAATGCTCGGAATGGGTAGTTCGATATCTTAATTTTTTCTTGAACCAAGGTATGTATATCAATCGAAAATAAAACAAACTTATCATCAACCATATACATATTACTTTTTAGCTAAGATTCCCGAAAAAAACATATTTTCGAAATTTCACCCCACTGCAAAACTCTAAAACTATATTTTGGATAAAACTCGTTGTCCCAAAATCATAATAAAATCACACAAGGAACATTTTCCTAGAAAAAAAAAAACATTACCCCATTATATCCTGTTTTTTTGGGGTCTTTTTGACCCCTTTTTCAAAATTTAAGCTGGCATGGGTTAAAGTATTCTACAAAAATAGTGTGCGGAATATTTTACTAGAGCACAGCGAGCCTTAACCAAAATAAAGTTTTATATCAACCACGTCAAATTCGGCGCATGCAGGATTATTCTACTTAAAAACACTAATTAATAACTGCAAATAAAAGTTTCGTACCTGATCGTCCGAAGAAGATATTGCATTTTTACTAATTTTTTTTCTTTGAGTGCATTTATTTTCATATTGTTTTAAGTTTTATGAAAAAGATAAAAAACTGAGTATGCACAAAATTTTCTGTATGTTTTTAAATTTAAAAACTGCAAACCAAAAAATCGTGACTGATTCCATTCAGCAGATATTGAATTTTAAACTATTTTTTATGCTTTTTTTAAAAAACCCGGTTTTTTCGTATTTAAGACAAACACAAACAAAAACCAGATATACTAATAGTCACTCCAGATGTGATTTTTGATGCTTAATCCGAATCCGGTCTTAGAATTGTTATATTACATCTCGGTTTTGAGATATCCTCACATAAAAGTTTAAAAAACACAATTTTTTCCTATTTTTGAAGTTATATAACAAGACAAGGTCATTTTAAGCTGAAAAATCTGGTATGACAACTAATAGCCCTAGTTTTTTTCTTCAAACCACAATTAAATTGATATCGAAATCTTTTTTTTTGTCGGAGATATCTTAACCTAAAATGCTAAAAAAGTGCAAAAACATGATTTTTGGCTATTTTGGATGTCATATGCAGGACGCACAAAATTTTGTTGTGAGTTTCTATCACCAGAATCATTTGGTACTCTTTTTTGGCTTCAAGTTGAGCTATCAAATGGTTATTTCTAATATTTCTCTGCAAAGTTATGATCATTTTAAAATCACATCATGAAACTCAAAGTGAAAAATCTCGGTTTTTGGCTATATTTGAGGTTGTATACAGTACGGACGAAATTCGTCTGCCTTTTTTTAATGACTGGGTCATATAACACCATTCTTTATCTCCAAAATGAGGTAAAAAGTAGTGTCCTATGATTATTTTCTACACAGTTATGACCATTTCAAAATTACATTATGGAGTGCAAAACTCACAGGGGTGTCACTCACGAGTATTTATTATATCGCTGCAGCATGGAATCTTAAAATAGTCATAACTTTGTTGAAAATAATCATAGGACACTACTTTTTACCTCATTTTGGAGATAAAGAATGGTGTTATATGACCCAGTCATTAAAAAAAGGCAGACGAATTTCGTCCGTACTGTATACAACCTCAAATATAGCCAAAAACCGAGATTTTTCACTTTGAGTTTCATGATGTGATTTTAAAATGATCATAACTTTGCAGAGAAATATTAGAAATAACCATTTGATAGCTCAACTTGAAGCCAAAAAAAAGTACCAAATGATTCTGGTGATAGAAACTCACAACAAAATTTTGTGCGTCCTGCATATGACATCCAAAATAGCCAAAAATCATGTTTTTGCACTTTTTTAGCATTTTAGGTTAAGATATCTCCGACAAAAAAAAAGATTTCGATATCAATTTAATTGTGGTTTGAAGAAAAAAACTAGGGCTATTAGTTGTCATACCAGATTTTTCAGCTTAAAATGACCTTGTCTTGTTATATAACTTCAAAAATAGGAAAAAATTGTGTTTTTTAAACTTTTATGTGAGGATATCTCAAAACCGAGATGTAATATAACAATTCTAAGACCGGATTCGGATTAAGCATCAAAAATCACATCTGGAGTGACTATTAGTATATCTGGTTTTTGTTTGTGTTTGTCTTAAATACGAAAAAACCGGGTTTTTTAAAAAAAGCATAAAAAATAGTTTAAAATTCAATATCTGCTGAATGGAATCAGTCACGATTTTTTGGTTTGCAGTTTTTAAATTTAAAAACATACAGAAAATTTTGTGCATACTCAGTTTTTTATCTTTTTCATAAAACTTAAAACAATATGAAAATAAATGCACTCAAAGAAAAAAAATTAGTAAAAATGCAATATCTTCTTCAGACGATCAGGTACGAAACTTTTATTTGCAGTTATTAATTAGTGTTTTTAAGTAGAATAATCCTGCATACGCCGAATTTGACGTGGTTGATATAAAACTTTATTTTGGTTAAGGCTCGCTGTGAGAGATCACCAGACGAGAAATGCTTAAAACTTAAAAAAATACGTCAAAAATATAATAATCTATGTTCCCCTGTTAAGGGGTCGTTTTTGTACCATTTTAAGAAAAGAGTAAAAACTACCCATATGTGGGGCATGTAGAGGATTTAAGTTTTCTACAAAAATATTTCTCGTAATATTATGCATGAGTTTGTTGAACATATGATACACCTTCAATGCATGGATCATTATTTTTTGTAAAGCCCAATTCTAGATATTCACTCGGATTTTTTTCCCTGCGGATTTTATACTCTCGAGAAAAAAATTATCCAATTTTAAACGCACTGGGAAAAGCAAAATTGGGAAAGAGAGTTTCGAATTTTCGAAATCTTTGTAAGTAGAAAACAGAATCTGCCAACTGCTTTCATGTATTAATTTGGCCCTTATTTCCACAGATTTGTAGAATATTACAGGCTAAACAAGCCCTGTGTTGCTTTATTTGATGCCTTCTTTTTCCACTGGAAGTTTTTTCTCCCTTTCGAAGTGTATTTGGAATAGGAGGAAAGGGAAATGAGAAAAAATTCTCGAGAATTTTAATTTGAAATAGGAGAAATGGAAATATTCAGAATTGGGCTGGTAGTATTTTTTAAAAACTCCAAAAATCGATAAAAAAAAAATTCTGACGTGCTGTAAAAAACGTCGAAAAATGGATATTTTTTAACATCTGTTTTTAGAATATTTTGGAATTCCACATGGGTGCCACAAAAAGTTCGATTTTGTCGGACGGTGTTATCAATAAGCTTTGCTTAGACATTTCCAAAACATAAAATGTGGCACTGCGGAGGATACAAAATAGTTCACTGTTAACATTAACAATGCTATTAAATTGAAAGTAAAACTTTTTACATCCATACCTCTGACATAAAAAATACACTCATTATATTTTCACATTTTAATTAATAATAGAATATTGCACAGAAAGATAAATCAAAATTTGAAATAAAAAAAAAAAAACAAGTAACCTTAAGGGTAAAATCAAAAAGGTAAAAACTTATAGGACCTAGAATAGACCTTAATGCAACAAAAGATTAACCAAAAATTTGAGGAAATGCTTTTAAAATCTAAAGGAGCTAAAATATCAATAATTCAAATATGTATTGATGGGTTAAAGCAATGTGTGTCTACTTTTTTAGAAAATCACTTTCTTCAGCATGTGTTCCTCTGAAAAATAAAGTTCATTCTTTCATGATTTAAACTTGTGAATTGGAAGAGACAAACTCAAAAAATTTTAAAAGCCACCAGCCAAAAAACAAAGTATTTTCGGATGCATAATATGTGTGCTTGAACCCATCGTTATGTATGTAAAGCAAAACATCATACCACTAATTGTGACATGGATACATTTAAATAAAAGCGTCATATGTATATACATATGTATTCATATTTATTTACATAGAAGCTATACAACAAAACCAAAACTAAGCAAAAATAATGTTACTAACTTATATCTAAAAAACAAAACTAATTAATTTTACAAAAAAAAAAAAAAAGAAAAAAAATATTCACAGTATTTTCATTTTCATATTCAATTATTTCAACAAATTGAACAATGTAAATAAAAACTAATAATTTAACAAACCATAAATATTATGGATAGGTTTTGTTTCTCATTGAAGAAATCTTTCAATTGTCAATTGGACGTCTTTTATATATGAACACACAGACATATGTATGTATATTCGCGCATATCTGTTACACCCGAAAATCATAGTAAAAAGTCTCTGTGGCATAAATTGGTTGAACTTTAAGACTTTGCATTGTAACGCTATTCAACACATTGAAAGCGATAGCGAAAAAAATGCACGCCAAATAGATACCCAAAGCAATCCACCAAAGCAGCTGCTCGTGTAATTTCTGTTCAAAGTTTTTTAACACCAACAAGCCAATAGTCAGTCCAGACAAGGCACCAGTCAAATGCGCCACATAAGAGACAGCAGGACTAAAGGCGAATTCACCAGCATAACGTGCGTATATGGCAAAACCAAAGTCGCAGGAAGCTTTAGAAAGAAACAAACAAAAACAATTATTAGTATGTTTTAAAAATTTGAAAATATTAACTTTAATTTTAAAATTTACCAAAAATTATAATTGCCGCCAGACGTAGTATACCATAACGCATTTGATGAAAATTTAACATAACATTGGCTAAATGTGCAGCTAACAATGCGTAAACTCCACCGCTGGCGCCTACCAAATATACCTCAGGATCAAAGACACTTGTACCTGAAATTATAAATTATTTTAGATGTTGATATTAATTTTCCCATTAACAGACTTACCCAGTGAACCTGCTAGCACTCCCGCAAAGTATATGCATGCTATACGCCCCGAACCGTGTACCATTTCTAAGGGTAAACCGAAAAGTAGTTGAATACATAAATTAAAACCCAAATGAAACCAGCCGGCATGTAGCACTACATAAAAGAAAAAGCGCCAGATTTCATGACGTTTATCAGGACGGTATATGAATAGAGAATCAATAGGAACCGGACCAGCTGGTTCCGCTTCGCCAGTGTTAAATGTATGATACGCGAAAAATGACATCTGAAATGTATACAAAGAATTGCAAATATTATTTGATTTGATTAAATTAAAGTGAATGAAAATTAAACCCTAAGATACAGTATACACTTGTATAAATCAAATTATGCTTTAAATAAAACTGAAGGCAAATTATGACGATTTGCTTATTTTTGCCTTTATGGAGGGAGGAGCTCTTAAATCACTTAAAGTCACAGATCACAGATTTACTACTTTTCAAAATAGGTCAGAACATGAAAATCGGTTAAGAAGTGTCCTAGTTATAGACAATTTTTGTGAGTTTTGTGGGGTCGTATTGGTCAATTTCATATTTTGAAATGTATAGATAAATTGTTTATTTGGGTGATTCACATTTTTTTTTTTTTTTTTTTTTCTACTTAGTTCAGACAATTAGTGCAAGTTCAGCTTGGGTCTTTTTTGTACTTTTCTAAAATGGCCCGGTCAAAAAATAATCTCGTTTGAAAAAAAAATTAGCTCAGGAATACCTAAGAAAATAATATTATTAAGCGCTGTTTGTTAAAACTTAAAACAATAATCAGATCTATAAGTTTCCAGAAAACTGAGGCCAGGAGGCTGAGGCTTTTTTACTTTTCAGTCAAAAAATCGTTAATAGAACGCTCTACGACGAAATTATGAATATCTAGATAATATCGTTGTGGTCGAGCTAATTTTCAGGGTCATACTATAAACAATTTAGGCGTTTAGTTTTGATTATAAATCAATGAAATATTGTTACAAAAAATATGTAAAATAAGGTGAGCCGCAGAATATTTTCTCTCGTGAATAGAATCACCCATATATGCAAATCAAGTATGTTTTAAATTAACCCTCTGGGAAGGTGCGAGTTAGTCCATATAAAAGTTCTGGTTCCAAACTAGTCCTAGTATTCAACTAACCTCAATAGGTGCACTTGCAACTACTTCAAGCGAGTTTGTTGAGAGCACTAATTCTTATGTCTTACCCCCAAACTAATACCAAACTAGTTCAAGTGACTGACTCGCAACTACTCCAATCGAATGCAACAGATGACATTCGCAACTACTCTAAGCAAATGCGCAAAGGAATAGTTGATATTCTTTGGAGTTTTAATTTGACTTGCAACTATTCCAAGCGAATACAGAGATAGTCACTCGTTAGTGCTCCGAAAAGATGCGGTCTCCACCAAATATGTACTTTGTTTATAATTATACGTACTATTTGAATTTGGAGATTTTTATTCAACTTTTAGCGGAAAATTCCCGAGCCTTAAAATGTGTTGAGCGTTATGTTTCTCTACCTTAAGATATTCTCCATTAATCTAGGGTCAAATCATCTACTTTCGACAGTTAAGGTTTTATTTTTGTAAGTAAATAAACTAATTAAAACTGTAACACACGTCTTTTGAATTTGCCTTTTTATCAGGATTTGGAATATCCTTGTGTTGAAGTGAAGAAAACGGTGATTTCTTTGACGTATTTGAAGCTGACTCACAGCGATAGAAAACACTTGAGTTTATTTTTGATTTTACCAGCAGAAAGGAAGTTACTTTTCTCTCAAAATTGCACGCCACGAAGTTTTCTTTAGGACGCTTCTTTAGTACTGATTGAATCAATGGGCGATATCTAGAAAAGGAAGCATAATATTAATAACTTCAATTGGGTTGAAACTAATCCAAAGAAATGCGTCGCGTGGCAATTGACACAATCTTACTTCCAGCAACCGGTTTGAAACTAGTCGAAGCGAATGTCTCACAAGACATTTGACACAAACTAATTTGCAAGGTTTAATTTGAAACTAGTTATACGAAATGTTTCGTAGGACAATTGATACAAAAGATTAGTTTGCAACTAGTTACACCGAATGCAGAGCAGGACGTGGTTCATTGACAAGCCCATGTAAAAATAAATAGTTCATCGTATGGGAAAAGAGTTACTTGCGGACTAGTCTTGCTCCGCACACAGGTGCCAATCGAATTAAAAGCTGGCCAAAAATCGTGAAATAGACTCACGATTTCAATTATTTTTTCAGCCTAGTTCTGTAAAGAGAACACTACCGCATGATTTGGCGTTTGAAATATTACGTGATATCGAGTTTTTTCTCTTGTACCTTAACGCAAAGTCGTAGTTCCTAGCACAGATTATTTTTCTTCTTTGCAAGAGTAATATTGTATGCGTTGTTATTGGTTTCCAAAACAAAAAAATATTAAAAACGTCATTGGATAGTATATAGAACATCCCCCAGGTACGTTAATAATGATAATCGATACTAAATTAAAAAATATTAGTGGTTTTTTGAATCCAAGATGTAAGGTTAGCTCCGAGAGATACAAATTGGAGAGTCATAGAGCTACAAAAAAAGTTCCACCTAGTACCACTCTGGCGACAACGGGGTCTTTTTGTCAAATGGGTTTTCTTTAATTGGTGAAAAAATTGGGTGCTCATAGGCGCTCGTGCTTGCTCACAGTGAAAGATACTGCCAGTCCGGATGCTCTTAATCAAAATGCAGCCGTTATTTAACATACCTTCTTGAAATTTAGTCATATGAAAGAATTTTTTTTTTTTCTTTCCAAAAAATATATTTTGGTGTACCTGGGCACGTTTTTGTAGTTTAGTACTAAAATAGTAGTAAATTTAGTACTTTATTTTGAGCGTATAGCCTAATTCAACACCTTTCCAAGAGTGGTCTGAACATGAAAATCGGTTAAGAAATGTTCAAGTTATTGACAATTATTTGAGGAGAGTTTGTCACAATTTACAGATTTTTCCTCTTTTTGCACCCTTCCACAAGCCACGAAAAAAATCGCAACATTTTTTTTTTTTTTTTGCCTTTTCTTAAAGACTAGGCATGAAACGAAACTATGTATCAAATTTCAGCGAAATCGGAAGGGGTGTGACAGATCTTGTTACGCTAGGCATGGAATGGCTGTATTGCATTTTGGATTTTTTTTTTATATGGGAGGTGCCACGCCCTTTTGTCCTAGTTCGCCTAGTTTTTGCTCAAAGTTTTCATTTAATATTCTTAGCATCTAAATGAAATTTGGACGGCTTATCTCAAAAAACGCTTTCAGTATAGCATTTTTAAACTTTTGCTTATATGAGAGGTGCCACGCCTCCTTGTCCGAACTCAACTTATTTTTGCTCAAAAGTTGCACCTACTATCCCTAATGCCTAAGTACTGATTTTCAAAAGTTTACGTGCAGAATTACATTTTTGGCCAGCTTTAACTTCGATTGGCACCTGTGTGCTCCGGTTGGAACTACATAGTTTGTGTATATTTTTGGAATAGACCGAATTCCTACAGGGAAATATTAAATTCTATATAAACACGAAGAGAAAAATACAAATTTAATAACGAATTAATTACACAATAGATATCTACGCATTTAATGAGCGATTTAATACATATAAAAAGTAAATTTTCAATATCATTTAACATAAATAAAATATGTGCCGCAATTTGTTAAAAAATATAATTTATTCAGTACTAATTATTTAAGTAACATGCAATTGTATTTAATAATAAAATTAATAAACGGAAAAAAATTTAATTTAATAAATTAAACCAGCAAACAAATCATGTGAACTACTATCATTTACCAAAACCATGGTATTCTGTGGCAAAATTTTATTTTCTATTTTGGACGACGCATTGTTAAAACAAAAAACTAAAGAGGACTATAAAAAAAATGTGGGCATATCGGATGGTACATATTCATAAATAATTTGTAATCAAAATGCAAATATTACGTTTGATAGCATTTTAAATAACAATTATTTTAATTTCATTTGTCTTTTTTGTTTTTAATAACCACCACGTAATTATGTCTGAAAATGGTAAAACACAATACAATACATAATATGGGGAGTAAAAATAAAATTTTACGATAGTGCGCATAGGAATTTGATGTGACAGAAACACTCGGTGTCGTGCACATCAAAGCAACAAACATATTAATATATGTGTATTATTTTTTATGAGTAGAATGGTTCATTGGAGGAAAGACTGGTTAATATTTATTGGCATATACATTTTTTAGTATTTTTTGTTTTTACTTGGAATGTCAACTCACCTCAATTATAGTCATTAATATTATAAACAATGGCGGTGGACAACACGAATAACGATCAGCATAATATTTTCGATCACGCTCTTCGGGCAGCACTTCCATTGCAATGACATGAACCATTTTTTTAAAAAACGGTGGCTCTTCTAATACCAATTGAAAATCATTTTCGGAACAAATTTCACGATCACGATGATGGACGGCACATTTAAAGCTACGCGAACGTTTTCCGCTCATCTGCAATTAAAAAGAGGAAAAATGCTTTATTTTATATATTAATTTATTACTAGTTTTTTTCAAATACCATGTATTGTGTACAAAACAAGCAAATTTTTTTGCAATGGAATTTAATGCATCTAAGAAAAAACCACCAACTATTCCGGGAACAAAACAAACAACTCAACAGCTTAGCTTAACAAATCATTTTTCATTACAATTTTATGATGTTTTTTCATAAAACCAACAAAAAACGTAAAAGAAACATAGAATGCAACAAAAAAAGCAAAACGTTGAAACTTCACACGCGTGAGTAGAAAAATATTTTCCCAGATGCATTAAAAACAATAAAATATTTCTATGCTTTCTTGTGCGAAAAAACATATTTGCGATAAATTTTTAACTACTATGTACTACTCTACAAGAGAGTCCAGTGCAGTCTTTGACCCTTTTTTTTTTGCGAAATGTTTGTCTATGCTAAGCGGTCAACGCCACCTTATGATTCAACCCTAATGAAAATATTGTTATGTACGCGGTACTTGGCCAACACATTCTACTACATGGAAGATTATATGTAGTTAACAATTAAATCGCTCGCATGTATGCGGTTTTAATTGTTACCACTTGGTGATAGCAACTTTTAGCACGGACAAAAAAGTTGCACATATATTTATTTACACGTTAAGTATAAAAAACAATGTTTACTTTGTAAGTCCTTGAACTCGAAGAGTGCTTTTAATAATAAAAACAAACTGACTAGACATTCTTAGCCCAATTATTGCAAACGGCATTTGGAAATTTTTGCAGAAGTCACTTTTTTATAAGGATTTCGGTCTTTGCTTAGTTTTGTGTTTCAAATGTGATCATCTGTCCAACCTGGCAGATCATTTTCAATATATGATTCGGTGCTTTTTGGAAACTCTCGTGTTACATTCCTTTCGATTTTGACTTTTTGGTAGATTCTTCTAGAAAATTTTTAAAGCTAAAAAATTTTAGTGGGGGCAGTAACTCCACATGTGCTTAATGAAAAGTTTCAATTACACATTACAATCCATTTTAAGATTTTACAGCCGACTATAAGGGCTTGTTACCGTCTTTTTCTTCATTTGGATTTTGTTTTTGTTTTTTCACGTCAGGTTTCTAAGAGACGCTACTTCAAAGTGTAGATATCGCTGTTACGGCATATTTGAAAATGGCGTACAATTTTCTCAAAAATTATTAAGTTTATCACGGCAAAATTGTCGTTCGAGGCGTTCTCGAGGTCGGTGATTCCAAATTCGGTATCTTATGTTTCGAAAACAAAATGGCGGATTCAAAAAAATTATTATATCAAGTCAAAATTATGGCTTGAGGTTTTTTTTTTTTTGAGCTCGCTGATTCCAAATTTTGAATCAAATTTTTCGAGAACAAAATGGCAAATCCAAAATGGCGGACAGTTTTCTCAAAAATTCTAACATCACGTGAAAATTGTGGCTACCCAGTGTGCCAAATTCCAAAAAAAAAACGATTCGCTTTTTTTTTGGGAATCTCTCCCGCCAACGGATCAGTAACGGGTCCGGAACGGATAAAAAATCGGAGTTATGAACCGTCTGGCACACTGGGTACGGCGATTTTTGAGGTCGCTGATTCCAAATTTAGAATCAAATTTTTCGAAAACATAATGGTGGGTCCGTAATGGCGGACGATTTTCGCAAAAAACTATTATAATTTGACATAATTGTGGCTAGAAGTATTTTTGAGTTCGCTGATTCCAAACAACGGATAAAATTTTTCCAAAACAATATGGCGAATAAATTTGGAATATGTATATGGCAGGTGAGCGTATCTTTGATCCGATCACTCCCGTTTTCAACTATTTGCTAGATGTTATCAATTCAAGAGTGGCCGTACCAAAGGGCCTAAGTATCATTACGAGGCAAAAGTAATGTCATACAAATTATGTACCATAATATTCGGTTATTTCACTGGTATCATTTTTTCAACGTACATAATGCCATCAATTCCACACCATCAAGTAAATTTTGTCCTTGACCCTATCACGCCTATTTTCAATAAATGGTTAGAGGCTACCAATACTACCTTAAATATCGAACTTCATTGCTGTACCTCAAATAGTTCGGCTGTTATTAGTTTTACGAAACTGGAGCGTTCCAAAAATACAGAAAAGTTGCTAAAGAAAAAATTATCCAAATCAATTCCTACGTTAAAAAGCAAAACTGCCGTACCTGTGGCTCGGAAAATCCACAAGTGATCGTGGAGAAACCAATGCATCTAGCGCGAGTCACTGTTTGGTGCGTTTTATGGGTCGAGCCCTGTTTTTTTCGAAGATGAGGACGGAAACACCGAAAATGTCAACTCTGAGCGGTACCACACTATGTTGGAGGACTATTTTGTGCCGAAGGTCGAAGCTCAGGGTTTGGAAGATATGTGGTTTCAACAGGACGGCACTACACGAAACACAACTCGCCTCAATTTGAACTTTTTGCGTCGCAAATTCCCGAACCGTGTAATTTCTCGTCGCGGTGATGTGAATTGGCCGCCCAGATCATGCGATTTGACGCCGTTAGACATTTTTTTTTTTTTTTGAGTTACACGAAGGATAAAGGTCTATGTAAATGATCCGAAGACGATTCCAGACTTGAAAAGCAGTATTACATCGGTGATTTGGGCCATTTTGGAGGCCATACTGCAAAATGTCATCGAAAATATGGCCGAAAGAGTGAGATATCTACGAAATAGTCGCGGTGAAAACACAGAAACGGTATTTTTTCTTGGTATTTTGGTACTTGAAATATTTTAACTTGATATTATACTTTAAATTTATGTAATAATATTATTGTTTTGGACACATATATTTTCAGACTTACGACCGGCTAGCGCTCACTTACAGACCACTGTGCGGCATTGGAAAGTCATCATCTACACTATCACTCACCAAACATTTCCTTTTAACTTCATCTTTGGAAGAAGATAAAAAAACTAAATTAAATTTACATAGAGTTGAGATAGTTACTTGTAATTCAATGATGATAACTCAGAAAGTAACGATCCCATTGGAAAAACTCAAAGGTAAATTTTAATGAGGAAGCTTCTGGCTATCCGATACGAATATCTGTACGATGGGAAAAATTAGGTACATACGACTATGCCTGCATAAAACGCTTTCTTTAGTTTAAAACAAGGATAACTTAGAATCGTAACGTGAAAAAAACAAGTACAGATTCCTGAAAAAAATACTTTTTGCTTAGCAACCACCGATGCAAATATGTTCTCATGAATGAAATAACACTTGTAATAATTAAAACTTATAACTACTGCAAAAATAGATTAAAGTGAATTAAAAGCCGCGCAAAATTAAACCAACCAATAGAATTTACATCTTTTTTTTTTCTTCTCTTTTAATTTGAGTCAACTCTTAACAAACTGAGCCCACTCAAAAATGTGATTAAGAAATAAACTGTTTTAAATTAACAAAATGCAAAAAGAAAATTAAACACAACAAATTGTCATTTCCTGCCACACAAACAGAAATTTCAAGAAAAACTTAAATTGGAAAACACAAAGGTAGCGCGCGCGCGACAACAAACACTTGGACATTATAGTCCCAGCCATACCGCCGTAGCCGTCCGTATCACTTGTGTCCACAAACAATAAAGTAACGACGAGGCCGTAATTAATCTCGTTTAAATTAGATTTGTAGCCGAGAAACATTTTGCTGAGCAAAGAAGTAGAGTGCATGCAAATCCACAAATCCAAAAGATAGAAGGAGGCGGCGACGGCGGGAATATCCAAAGACCATTTTGTGAATTTGTATGGTCATGTAACTAAGTACGCTGAGAGTCATTTATTTGCATAATTATGCCATAAAACTATGAATGAATGAGGAATGACTGAATAAGTTAGTGGGATGTTGGCGGAAAATATAATAAAATAAATGTCAACGATAAAACATAAGTCACCACAGATATATCGTTGAGATATGCTACCAGAAATGGTGTGGCACAAAGGCGGCAACATGACGTGCATAGGGCAGTTCTAATGTTTTTAACTGACTAATGATGAAACTTATGAATTAAAGGAAGTACTTTCATTGCTTGAATGAATTACAGAATTTCAAGTAGAACTGCAATTAATGTATAAGGAAAAAGAATTATATGTCTGGATCTTAAATGAAATTTGTTTGTATGTATGTATGTATTCTCCTTTAATTTGTTTGGCTAATGGTTTTTGTTTGGGTTTTATAAAAAATACCAATTGATTTTATAAAAAATATTTCTAGAACTCTCATTCCTTTTATAATCGTTTTATAAAAATGGTCCAACGATTTTAGCATTTTTCAATTTTATGTTTCCACCACAGTTTTATAAAGTGATTAAGCCTTATTCATCATGTATCGAGCATCAAATAAATCTGGAAAAAGCCATTTATCACTTTATAAATTTCTGTTGGAAACGCACTATATGCTTCACCTTTTAGGGCTTTAAATCTTTAATAATTTGGTTGAAAAATTTTTAAAAACTATTATTTTAGAAGCTATTACCAAGGAAAGGTAGAACATGACATTCTCCCCAAAAGAGATTCAAGGTGTTCATTTTTATCGTGGACCTTTCTTAAGTAAGTAATTGAAATCGAACGAAATAGGTCCGAGGAGTTATAAGGTTAGCGTTTTCGAGTAAACTTTTTTATGAGAAACTCTTAATTAATTGTATGATATTTCTAAAAGTGTATTTGGCTTATAGGATTAAAAAGGAAAATGATAAAGGTCCTATTAAAATACCCTTTTATAATTTTTTTGGAATCCTCATTAAATTTCCTTTAATTCATTAGTACATTTGTCATACCAATTTTTTTAATTGAGGTCAGAAAATAAATACTTTTCAAGAACAATCCGTTTGAAGGCTCCAGTAGATAAAGCGGAACGGGATTACATAGAAAAGTATTTTTTCTGATCGAAAAATCAAATCAAAAAATTGGTATGACAAATGTTCCCCCCAATTAAGGGAAATTTAACGAGGATTCCAAAAAAAAATATGAAAGGATACGTTAATAGGACCTTTTTCATACTAAAATGGTCACCAAAGTCAAAAATTTTTAAAACAAAATTAAAATATCATCTTTAAAGGTCCAGAACTTTGCGAAATCCTTTTAAACCTTATAACCCGAATACACTCTTTGAAAGCTCGAACAATAAGCTAAAAGTTTCCCATTAAAAAGTTTAATCTAAAACAAAAGACAACTTTTTTCTGTAAAACAAGTCAGAAAAACATTTTTAACCCCTATAATTCCTTAGGGCTACATTTTAGACCCCTCCTCAGGTGCAATTTTTTGTTAGTCTAAGCTTCATCTATCACCTCCCATGAGCTTCGTAACTTTATGCAATACACCCTGTATAATTCGGGTACTCTTTAAAACGTGTAAATCCCTCGAAAACCTCGTAGATCGTAAAATTGTCAAAATTTGCTTTAGTTTTGACAGCTCTTTCGAATTTAAGAGGTTTTCGAGGCATTTACACGTTAAAAGAAGAAGCCAATTAAAAATCGTCTCTGCATGTGGCAGTAACCGCAAACTTATGCAACTGAATAATTGAAATAATAGAATCTTTGTCCATACTGGTCATTGGATCTTGAAGATATCGAAATATCCGTAACTTCGGAAGAAACTAATTCTAGCAGGGTATCTTGTTTCGGAGATATAACCAACAGAGAAAAAGGATATAGCTTTTATTCATATAAGCCGGTGTAAATGAGAGCCCCTCGATAGATCGTTAAAGCATCATACTTAATGTTTTGCTATGGTCCATTTTTCTTTTTTTCTATAAAAATGTACTAATGAAGCAATTGCAGATACATGTCGCATATCAAATGAATGGAAATAATTTAGGCTTCATAAATTGGTAATTAAAATTTTAGCTTAACATTAAGTTTTATGGAAAAAATAAAGGTACTTTTAAAAAAACTAGTAAGGGTGTAACCTTTGGCCTGGCCAAACATTAAATACCCTACACAGCAGTATTTTGAAAGTTTTGCTTATATGGGAGGTGCCACGCCCTCTTGTCCAAATTCACCCAGTTTTTTCTCGGAGTTTAAACTTATAGTTCTTAGCATTTGAGTGAAGTTTAATTGGATTATCTCAAAAAATGTTTTCAGTATAGCGTTTTGAACCTTTTGCTTATATGGGAGGTGCCACGACTTCTTGTCCAAATTCACCCAGTTTTTTCTCAGAGTTTAAACTTATAGTTCTTAGCATTTGAGTGAAATTTGGTTGGATTATCTCAAAAAATGTTTTCAGTAGAGCGTTTTGAACCTTTTGCTTCTATGGGAGGTGCCACGCCCTCTTGTCCAAATTCACCCAGTTTTTTTTTTTCAGAGTTTAAACTTATAGCTCTTAGCATTTGAGTGAAGTTTGGTTGGATCATCTCAAAAAATGTTTTCAGTATAGCGTTTTAAACTTTTTGCTTATATGGGAGGTGCCACGCCTTCTTGTCCAAATTCACCCAGTTTTTTTTTTTTCAGAGTTTAAACTCATAGTTTTTAGCATTTGAGTAAAATTAAGTTTGATTATCTCAAAAAAAGCTTTCAGTATAGCGTTTTGAAGTTTTCGCTTATATGGGAGGTGCCACGCCCTCTTGTGCGAATTCTCCTGGTTTTTGTTCAGAGCTTGCGCATACAATTCGTAGTATTTCTATGTATTTTGGTTGCATTGTCGTAAAAAAAACTCAAAAAGTTGCATTTTGAAAATATTTTTTGTATGGGCGGTAGACGTGTCCGTTGACCGATTTCGCTCATTTTCAATCCCCCGAGCTAACTTTTACAACGAAGACTGTGCACAAAATTTCATTGAATTATCTTGCTTAGTTTTCCCAAAAAGTGTATTTCCACACACAGCACCCAGCCAGCCAGCCAGCCAGCCAGCCAGCCAGCCAGCCAGCCAGCCAGCCAGCCAGCCAGCCAGCCAGCCAGCCAGCCAGCCAGCCAGCCAGCCAGCCAGCCAGCCAGCCAGCCAGCCAGCCAGACAGACGGACATGGCTATATCGACTCAGGAGGTGACGCTGATCAAGAATATATATACTTTTCTATATCTGCCACGCCTCCTTCTCTGCGTTACAAACGGAAGGACAAAGTGAATATACCCTGGGTGTAGGGTATAAAAATGATTTAAATTTTTTAAAAATCGTCAGATCTCAAAAACAATGACACGAATTGAAAAATTGTTTGCAACAATTATATAGCTTATTAACACCACGACTCGACGTGCAATTATTTATGTTATAATTTAAATCATAATTTTTTTTTTATGTCAAAATTGATGTGATTTGATGTTATGAAATTTTCATTTCATAACATTTTGGTGTCTCCACTAGATATTTTGCTGTTATGACCTGAAGTATTGCATGATTTATTGCTCGTCGAGTCAGGGAGTTAAATACCTTTCATATGATACCAATATTTTTAAAAGAGTCTGTCTATACGGGGCGTTCCGCGTACGCGAAAGCTCCTCTCTCTCTCAATTTACTCAATTAGCGTACGCGAAACACAATTAGCGTACGCGAAATACAGTGAAGTTTTTCCCCCGGGGAACTTGATTAATTTATGTACTGATCCGCCGCGAAGCCGGTGTCGGATTTTTGGGAGTTTTAAATCCTGAGCTGCGGCCGCAGGCCGCCCACTTACCCCTACTTTTATGTAAAATTACTGTTGTAACGAAAATGCGTCCCGGGGGAAAAAACTTCACTGGATTTCGCGTACGCTAATTGAGTAAATTGAGAGAGAGAGAGGAGCTTTCGCGTACGCGGGCCGCCCCGTATAGACAGACTCTAAAAATAATTCGACCGCGAAAAAAAGAGTAAACTTGAATCAAATAATCGTGCATTTACTAAATTTTGGGTAAATATCCTGCAACTTTATTCCAGTACCGATTTCAAAACAATTGACAACACTTTTCTAAAAGCTTTTACACCTGCAGTTGTAAGAAAGCTTTCAAGTTTTTTAAGTTGAAATGTGCAACAGGTTGCATTAAACGCCACAAAGTTTTTTATTGTGTTTGCTTACCCGCAAAATCCATTATTTAAATATTAAATTCGCATTCTATAAACAAAATTTATTTTCACTTTTTATTAAAAGAAATATCCACTAAACAGAATCAAATAAAGAAAACTCGCGCGCGCCAAGTCGAATTTTTTTTTTCAATTAAAGTTGACGCCTGCTGCGATTTTATCGTCAACCAACGTAAATGTACTCAAAAAAGAGCGACGTGAAGTACCGTTAAATTTTAAATTGAATGAATGAGATCAAACCTTTTCTCTTTCGCAATCATGCCCTCTTCAGTGTTGCCAGACAAATGATTATTGAGAACGTGAATAATTTAACCCGCCGCAGGTAAGTTCATCCAATAAGCCGCTTCGACAAGCAATAAATAGTTCAATTGTAGGTCTTACCATCAAAATACCTAGTGGAGGTACATTTTATTTTAACTATTATTAAAATCACGCGATTTCGATTTCTCAGTAAAACTTAAAGCTCAAATCGCATGAATTTGGTTGGGTTGTTCTGAATTTCGTACGATTTTGTACCAGCTTAAAGTTAAGTTCAAAACAGCCGATTAAATTTTTTATTTTTTTTTTGCAAAAATTGGTGTTTTTTCACTTATTCATTTAATGAAATAAAATGAAGAGATAAGACAATGCTTCCTTACAGACCTATTCCAATCTTTTTAACAATCCGTAATAAACGTAATACTACATTTTCATCGGAGATTTGTAAATCGCACGGTTAAATCCTACCCGTTTTCCCCATTGACAGTAAATTTCATAAGCAATAAAATTAAAGTTGTTCCTTTCCTTCTGTATTTTCTCTTTTTATACGAGATAAAATTGTATGTACTTATGTATGTTTGGAACGGGCAAAACTGTTTCTCGAAAACGGCTACAGCGATTTTATTGAAACTTCGGATAATGTTAGATATTAGCATACAATGAAGAATGAGCTAGGCTTGAACTTTGTAAATGCACACCAGGGGGCGTGGCATCGCATTAAATTCTAAATTTGATATGGTCATAACTCGCAAACCATAAAAGGTACTTAAATGAAATTTGGTGAGCAGGTACGGCTTGATAATACCTTGTAACAGACAAAAAGTGGACGGGATCGAAGAAGTGCCACGCCCACTTTTTAGCTTTTGAAAATTTTGATTCAATATTACTCGAAAACTACTCCAACAATTTTGATGAAAATTAAGGAGATGTTACCTTTGCAAACAAGTATTAATATGCAATATGCCGTTATATTGGAAAAACTCGTTGAAGGGCGTGACACCGCCCACAAAAATATGATGCGCTATGAAAAGAAAACTGCTAAAGCAATCTTTCTGAATTTAACTGTAGGGAGTCTACTTGCTATTAGGCACCTACGACCTGAAAGAAGGCAAAATATCGAAAGTGCGCGTGGAACCTCCCATACAAGTAAATCACATTAAATGCTATTTCTCGCAAATGAAACAACATAATTTGATGAAATTTTTATGCGAGTCTTAAGTATAACAAAAATAAGGCTTTTTTTAATAATAGCCACGCCCGATTTCTTATCAAAATAAAAATTTTGGTGAATAACTCAGGCACAAAAAAAATGGAATGAACTGTTTAATTCTTATATGCAGTCTTATGTTCTTTTGACGCTGAATCCGTCTTCATCGGCAGAACTGTTATTATACCTGCAGGATTTTTAAATTTCCTTACTTGAAGTTGAAGAAAAAGCTGTGTTCAGTCTTACAGCGTAGGTACAAGAAAAGGTGAAATTTTTTTTATTAATAGCTTCGAATAGTTACACTCTTCCTTATCCAAATGTCCTTTCGGATTTTTCCAATAGGATTCTTATTTTCCGAGTTATGATCTTTTAAAGATAAGATATTTCAGCCGCCATACAAAAGACGAAATATTTTGGGTGCGTGGCATATCCCTTTTTTTACTTTAAGGCTTTCTATTTCACCAAAAAAAAAAAATTGAGTTTTTAATATTTTTCTATACCATTCGATGCTTTCCGAGTTTTTTCTTATTATTATTCTCATCGGTTTATTTTTCATTCTGAAAGCATGATCATAAGAAGTGAAAAGGTACAAGTTTCATAACAAAAAATAGCTATGAATAAAAACATCGACTAAAATAATAAGATTAGATTGTTGACCGAGCAGGGATCGGTCTCCAGGTACTAAATATTTAACTACCATTTGTTTGTAGTCAATAACTCATTTGTAAGTAATTGAATTTAGAAACAAACGGTAATGAAAAAAAATAGAAATAATTCAAAACAAAAACTATAATTTTCGATCTATTTATCAGTGTTGAATCCGAAACTTTCATCAGAATCGATTTTCGAGATATGCTGCCCTAAATGTTCAAAACCATGATTCCTGAGGTTGTGTTGGAGACGCACAAAATTGTTTCGCTCTTTTCTATTAAATGCATCATTTAGTGATTTTTCTTTCTAAGTTCAGCTGGTGTTATTAAGAAGTGTAGCTTAGCTTTTATAAAAACCGGTAAAGTTTAAAACTCTTACATAGATTTGAAAAAAATTGGTGTCTTATGAAAGATATTTTAACAAACTATAAAATGTGTGTGCAAAATTTTCAATTTAAGTATAGTTTTTGAAATGTTTTTATGATTTTTTGAAAGAACAAATGTTTCGCCAAAAATAGTTTTAGTAACAAAATATTGAAGCCTAATCCATATATTTCCTTTCATTTGATATGCCATTATTTCCTTAATTAGGCTCATTAGTAAATTTTTTATAGGAAAATTAAAAAATAAATAAAAGAGCTTGTTCAAATGATGAATGTTATATATTTCTTTAAAGCGTTCAAAATAAGAACGCAACTTCCTTGTTTCGAGTGCAAATTAATTTTCAGTTATGAAAACTCTTCATAATAATCATAACATAATCTGCCCACTTGATATAACATGAACACACATTTCAATATATACCTATAACTGTTTATCAAGACAGCGTGTTATATGGAAAGCTAATTTTAAAACTCCAAACGTTTTAAATAATGAAAATTTACGCACATGAAAGAAAATATTTTATTTTTAAAATTTGGGTCATTTATATGACTACTCCCTCTTTTCGACTTGTGTATAGAATTAATGCTCAGCACCTTCTAACTAAATTTCATTAAAATATATTGAATAGTTTTTGGAATTTTAAAAGAAGTAACGAATGTGTAGCGGCTTTGAAAGTCAATGAAGGAAAATCTTCACTTTAACAAAAAAATGTTGAAACTTTGATGCGAAATTAGATAAACTTTCACCTTTCACTTTAAGTATCTATTTGCCTATCAAGGCTTATATTTAAAAGCTAATTGGCTCAAACTGAAATATTCTTTGCAATATATGTTATGAAGTAAATGGAATAAAGATGAAAAAAGCGAATCAATCAAAAACCTCGTAAACTTTTTAAATTGTTGAAATTTGTTTTGATTTTCCTACCTCGAACAAACCTTAGAAAGAATGTCATCACCATTATCATGCTAAAATGCATTCTCTAGTTCAAAATCCATCACAAAAAGGCATTTTTCCAAGAGAAAATCGTAATCAAAAATCGCAATTTCGTACAAAAGGGGTAAGACGTATTCCGTAGAGCTACCGAAGAAACCTTTAATATTTTTTTTATGGCCCAGGCTATATAGGTCCTTACATATCATACCTATAGGGGGCTGTCCATAAACTCCGTGACGCTCTTAGGGGGGTTCGAGCGAGCGTCACGCTTGGTGTATTTTATTTATTTTTTATATGAAGCTACCGTCACATAGGGGGGGGGGGGGGAGATTGAATAAAGCGAATTTTAGCTTCACGGAGCTTATGGACAGACCCTAGACAGCAGCTCAAATGGCCAAATGTTGAAACAATAGTGATTTATAACCGTTTGAAACGAAAAGGCCTTTTACATTAACAATCTAACCATCAATATGCCAATGATGCCAAGGTTGACTGTGTAAACGCAATGAAAATTTTTCAGTACACTTTTAGTCAGTTAAGAAAAGATTTCAACGGGTGCACATCGTTCGGAAATGAAATTCGCTTGCAAATTTGATTTGTTTTTACTCAAAACGGATAGTTTAATGATTTTGGTTTTTGCTGAAGCTTAATGGGAGCTTGAAGAGAACCTTTTAATTTTGTGACTGGGACAAAATCAATTTACTGAAACCTGATTGTTATTATTTTTATCAAAGACTCTTATTTTTAATTTAAAAAAAGATTTCAATAAAAAAATTTTAATAAACGGCCAAAGCCCATTTTTTTGGTGATAAAGTGGGTTTGGAAATGACAAATTGTTGCTGTGGACCCATTTAAATAAATTTATGGTGTATATTTTTATGTTTCCACTATTTTTTATTAATTTATTTCTGTTATTTCCATCAGCATATCAATTTCTATCATAAAAATTTTATCCGCTGTTGCTTTGTTTCCTCTTTGGCGTACAAAGCAACACTGAATATTGACAGTTTATTGAACATGTAAACACTAACTCGGTTTGACATATTGATGACCAGATTGATGGCTACACTGATAATGTAAAAGGGGCTAAAGGGCTTATTTCCAAAAGTTTTTTGTTTTTTCCAATTACTACAAATATGTTAGAATAAACATTTTAAGAGGATTAGAATCTTTGGTCAACTCTCTATAGCACTGAAGACATAAAAAAAAAATAAAGTACTTCAAAAATTACTTAAAAGTCTTTTTTCATTGCTGAAAATTTGTTTAACATGGAAATACGCCCCTTTAAAAATCACTCCTCATTTTTAATTTTTTTTTTAGTTCAGGCACAGAGAAAATATCCATTTCAATAATAAACCTAAAAAAAAATTGGCAAAAACCATTACAACCCAGGATAAAACTCGAGGGTCATGGGGCAGCGAAAGTGTTAATATCGGTGCTGGGCAAAATTCTCCCTTCTTTTTTTGTCTCGTTTTATCCTATACGAAAAAATACGCAAAAAGTCCTCTCTTTGATACGAAGCTGCCCTAGCAGCGTTTTGCCCACCACCGGTTAATATCAAAAAAAAAAAAAACAGGTGGAGAGAGCATCATTGAGTATAAATTTATGCTCTCTGCAGCTATGTTCATACGAAAGCTTTTGATTGCAGTGTTGTTTAATTTTACATTTTAGTGATATGGCAGCTTTTCGTTAAGAGTGTTGCTGATAAGATCCAATTCTTCTGTTAAAAGCTGAGAGATTTTGACAAAAAGGAAGGGATTATTTCATCTTCACTGTGGGCAGGTTTCTTAATTTTAGACGCGTCAATTGTTCCGATTTTGTCAACAAATAGAAATATTCATAAAAAATTCCATTTCAATGCGTTCATATATTAAATTGATGGTACCGGTTGTGACGTTACAAATATGTTATGTTCTTTTTTTGAGAGTTGATTTCTCATATCTCTGATATTTTAAAAAAATGTTAAAAACAAAAAAAAGTGAAAAATAAACTAATAAAAATTAATTTTAAAAAAGTAACGGGTGCTACAAAAAGGGCAAGTTTTCTTAGAAATATCCATACGTTAATACGCTAAGGCAAAACCATTTTTTACTATGTTAAAAATAGAGTACGACTTTGCATTATTTACTATTCGAAAAGTGTTTGTAAGTAAATTTGTAGAAACCCAGTGTGCCAGACGGTTCAAATCTCCGCTTTTTATCCGTTACGGATCCGTTACTGATCCGTTTGCGGGAGAAATTCCAAAAAAAAAAAAACGATTCGCTTTTTTTTTGGGAATCTCTCCCGCCAACGGATCAGTAACGGATCCATAACGGGTAAAAAAGCGAAGATATGAACCGTCTGGCACACTGGGAAGTTTAAATTATACTAGTACGAGATCACACTGAAAAAAATTTTTAATGTCCCAATAATTTTACAAATTCCTTAAAATTGATCCTTATTCAGTTTATCAACATTTATTTATATTACAAAATAGAAGCACAAATTTAGCCCAAATACAAAAAGCAAAAGAGTGCACTAAATAAACAAAGTGCCGCCCGAAATCATGTAGGTCACCAAATATCCTTTGAAATAATACCGAAAATAAATAAAAAATGTTGCTCTATTAAGTCCAGTTTTCTTATACTCTGATACCAGTGACAATTTGTCGCCTATTTTGACACAACAAATACACGACAGCAAACAGAGAAAGGAAAAACCGCCCAAGTACTAAATAGTTTTCACATGCCTCTGAATCTGTGGTAGTCACTTTTACCTGACCTTTTGGAAATCATCAACTATGATGACACCCAGAATGGCGTCATGTGGTGTCTGTTGCTTGTGCTGGCAAAGTTGTGCAAGGAAAATGTAGTGCGCTTGATAGTTAATAGAAAATAATGTCATTATCACCTGAGTGACAAAGAAAATGGGCAAAAGAAAAACGAGCTGTGTGCAGTTTATTTGGAATTCCATTCTGATGATACGGACAATCACACATAAATTGTTTGTATGCCAAACAAATGATAAACAACTGTTTGTTTGAAATTTTCCGCCAATAATGAATTTCTCTTGTCACTTTTTAAAACAGATTATACCTATATCTTTTATGAACGAACCGGACCATTGCTGTGTGCGGTCGGTCAATTCTATGTTAAGAAAGGTTTTTCAATATACGAAATGACTCATTTTGGTCCAACAGTTTTAAATTTTACAGCATAACCTTTGAGGTTACCGCAATATAGGCTTTGTGGGCAACACAAACCTGGGTGGCTATAGATATAATGTAATCTCATTTAATAAGTTAATTTCGAAGAATTGACGGCATTTTGTGAATTCAAATAAACCTTAAAATCTTCAATACAAAGACTCAAGCATGCCAAAAGTCTAAATCGCCAATTGCCGTGAATACAAGTTAAAAAAAAAATTCCTCATATTGCGCCACTAAACGTATTTGACCCCACCAGTATAAAAAGTAAATTTCACTACTTTCATGCCAAATCTATTGCAAATGCTATCCGCAATGATAGTAACCAAAAATTCCAAGAACACTTAACCAAAAAATACATGGGAAAGAATTAATCCAATAAAAATATACGAACGACATGACCACGATTATAAAAAGGAGTCCAAATGACCAACATATACCAACTATGGACGATAGACTGTAAAACGTTACAATACCGAATGCCAATTGAAATCTATGTTGTAGGACGATGTATGGCTATTGAACAAACCACGTACCATAGATGGAACAAAGTACTGAACTGCATGCACCTCGTTATCAGCACTTTTTCAGATGTGTGTAGTAACCGAAAATGTGAATTGGTAAAGTAAACCGATGCCTCAATAGATTGCTCCAATGGCAAGGAGAAAGGCAGTTAACTACCAAAAAGAAAAAAGTAGTGCACGACCAAATTTTGGGATGCACAACAATCAAAATAAATGGCTGCCAAATTGACCAATGAATAGAGTGAGGTGTTCCTTGTTAATTTCAATTCATTTCAGTATTTTCTATAGTATTTGGTAAACACAGGAACCATATTTAAGATACGGGCTTACCTTGGATCAGCAATATCTTTAGGCGAACAAAACTTTTGGTAACGCCGCTGTTCGGGAAATTTATCAGATCAAACACCGAGTTACTTTGATTACCCCCTAATGAACACACACCGAAATCGAAAGGCATTTCTAGGGTCTGTGAGAAAAAAGACTCGGCCCGTTTAGCTAAAAAACTATGAACAAAGTCATGAAAAACCAAGACCATAGCAATCTTGGTCTTGATTATCATCGTAACCAAAATAAAGACGCTGATATGACTGTTATGGTCTTGGACCAATTTTCCTCCTCACTACTCCTGTTAATAGAATTTTCAACTACTCCTAGCAATGCCACTACTAAATAAGCTGTAGCAAAACTTAGCGAAATCATTTTCTATTCAAAAAGTACATATTTTATGGGGCACTCTTATTATAATCGTACTGGCATCAGCGCCATCTTCCAATATTTGTATGTAGAACACTTGCGTTTACAATGTCGGAAGCCACACGTTTGTCCAGTACATCCGCCCAGCAGCTGCAGGATAAAATGAGATTAAAAAGGAATTCAACGAATGTACGAAAATCAAATCGAAATGGATGTACCGAAAACGAACGTATAGTGGGACAAACAAACAATGAATAGATAGATGTGTTTGGTTGTTGGTAATACTCTTGTTGTTGCTGTAGGTCTTGTTTTCTGCTGCGGTCTGACTGACTAAATTGAGGAAATGTTTTTGGAGAATTTTGTGTGTTTTGCAAAGAATTTAACAGTTTTTCAGTTTCTAATCTCTTTCAACATTTTTTGTTTTTTTTTTCTGCGATTCTCAAAGTAGTACAGTCATTTGGTAGTTTTACCTGGAAAGTTTTGCGGGATTTCTGCAAATGAGTTATTTTATAGATTTCGATGTGCTCTTTCAGAATTTCAACTTTGCTACCTCGTATCGTGTTCGCTCGAGCCGCCATATTGGAAAAATGGCGTCCAAAATCAGTTTTTTACAAATATCTCTTTAACGGTTATATTTATAGAAAAATTTCTTAGGACAATGTTGTAGCTTATAAAAATTTCTATAAAAATGACCTTTGAATTGTTTACGTACGACTTATAACTCAGGAGATATTTTTATTCAAAATTTTAGAAAAATTAGTAAATTGTGAATGCCACTTATGAGTAGGCACAGTGATGTGTCAAGCTTATAATTACGATAACTTATGAACGGTGAGTCGCACGTTTAAAATAAAAACACCTATTTATAAGGAATAACTTGTTCTACAAGATACATATAATTTTTTTTTTCATATCACCTATAGTTAAGGAGATATTTTTTCCCACAAACCCAAAATTTTGAAAAAAAACGTTTTTTCAAAATGGCTCCTAAACGGTTCGTCCTAGAAAAAAAATTGTCAATGCATTTGGTAGAACGTTCAATTTCCTATAAGAGTCTCTTCGAGCTGTTTTTTCGTCAGACTTACCCTTCATGAGATATCGCGTCTTGAAAATCATTCAAAATTGAATATTGTTCTATGCGCCCTACTATGTTCAATTTTGAATGATTTTCAAGTCGCGATATCTCATGAAGGGTAAGTCTGACGAAAAAACAGCTCGAAAAGACTCTTATAGGAAATTGAACGTTCTACCAAATGCATTGACAATTTTTTTTCTAGGACGAACCATTTAGGAGCCATTTTGAAAAAACGTTTTTTTTCAAAATTTTAGGTTTGTGGGAAAAATATCTCCTTAACTATAGGTGATATGAAAAAAAAATAATATGTAACTTGTAGAGCAAGTTAATCCCTATAAACAAGTGTTTTTATTTTAAACGTGCGACTCACCGTTCATAAGTTATCGTAATTATAAGCTTGACACATCACTGTGCCTACTCATAAGTGGCATTCACAATTTACTAATTTTTCTAAAATTTTGAATAAAGATATCTCCTGAGTTATAAGTCGTACGTAAACAATTCAAAGGTCATTTTTATAGAAAATTTTATAAGCTACAACATTGTCCTAAGAAATTTTTCTCTAAATGTAACCGTTAAAGAGATATTTGTAAAAAACTGATTTTGGACGCCATTTTTCCAATATGGCGGCTCGAGCGAACACGATACGAGGTAGCAAAGTTGAAATTCTGAAAGAGCACATCGAAATCTATAAAATAACTCATTTGCAGAAATCCCGCAAAACTTTCCAGGTAACATCATTTTTTTCTCCCAAATGATTGTACTAAAGATGGAAGTAAAAATAAAATCAAATTGAAATGGCTTAAATGTGTTATTTTATACCAGGACAGCTGTTTTATCCCTAGCATTAATCAATTTTGTTTATTTTTTTGCAATTGGACTTTTTGACTTTGTACACAAAAAAATAAGGATGCTTGTATGCGTCAAGCCCATTACAATGTTTAGTGTACAACACTTTACTAACGTCAGTCTATACTGTAAGTTAACCACAGTGATATTCTTTAGTTTTGTTGAACTCAATTAAGTTTTTAACTAAACTAGAATCGCTCAGTGGCCAAAATTCGATCACAAATGTATTAAATAATTTCAGTACATTTTGGTACATTTTTGATACTTTTAGTACCTTTTTTCGCTATTTGGTACTGAATAGAAAAGCTCATTTATCATTTTTTTTCTTTCTCTTTGTGCTTTATCCTTTTTTCAGCTCTGTGTGACCGTGTATTTTGTTATTGTTCATACTGAAAACTTTGTATTTAATTTTACCTGGCTTAAAATCAAAATATTACCATAATTTTAACTTTATGCACATTTATACAAAAATTCCTTTGTAATGGTGCATAATTTAAAGTCGTACTCCATTTCTAACATAGTTAAAAAAGATGGACAAGTTTTTGTCTTGCGTATTTATATATGATTTAACTTGATTTGATTTGGGTCCACTGTTAAATGACAATACGAAGTGGCATAGCTAGGGAGGAGATGTGGGCTTCTTAACCAATCACTTTTAAAGCGCTTGTTCTCATAGCAATTTAGAAGCACTTCACAATGATTTTTTGTAAGGCTGCAGTAAGCATTCAATATGAAATTCTAATTAGAGAGACATTTTTGTTTCAATATTTTCACACACGTTACACAAGTTTGCCATGGACCCGGGTTCGATCCCCAGCGCGGGTGAATTTTGTTTTTTATATATTTTTATTTTGTTTAACTTTTTTTTTATTTCACTTTTCTATTTTCCTTTCTCTAGTTTATTAACTTTTGTTTAATTAAATTGATATTGAATACACAATGATTTTTTTTAAGGCTGTAGAAAGCATTCAAATATCAAATTCTGTTTCGACAGACATGTGCTTATTTACAAATGTTATACCTCTTCATCACATGAGTCAATGGTGTAGAGGTCTAACGAGTTTGTAATTGTAAGTAAAAATAATATGTTTCCATCTACCACGCGAACGCCCTAAGGTTCAAATCCTAGTGCGGTCATTACATTTATTTGAAATGAAAAATGGCCGCTCTACTTTAGATTTAGTGAATAAACAACTGAGATTTTTGTTCTGTCAACTTTGAAAGTACATAGTTATTTAGAAGATTCATTCACTAAATCTAGAATAGAGTGGCCATCTTTCAACCGATCTTGTTCCGCAAGTGCTCGAAATTTTCATAACAAAATATGTTATTGACAAAAAATACTGAGTTATTTTATTGGCTCGGCAAGTAGAGATCAAATTGAAAAACGGTGGAAGTAGGGCTTGTTGAGTATAATTTGACCTACCCGTATCCATTAATAAAACTTAATTCTGATATTTGCTGCTTTTATTATACAGCCTTAAGGATTTTGACATGATAGAAAAAAAAAAAAATAAACTCAGATTCGTAATAAGGAGGTCCCAATCCCATATAAGCAGCAATTTTTTTTTTTTCGAGCGAAGGCCGAATGTGAGGCCTAGTGATCAATCCATTTCCATTTTCGCCATCTGATTTGATTTTGACGGCATTTTATTCGAAGTGCGACATTAGAGAAAGTCTTGGGTGAACACTGGATGAACGAATATTCAACTTAAAAATTTTAATTTTCAATCGCATTGACTGGAATGAATATTGTCGAAAGTTTCAAAAGAGAGCAAATGCGCCTTTCACTTTCTTAACATTTATTCTTTAAAGACAAAAGTTATACCATAAGTAGTGCTATATTTTCTAGTGCACGGAGAAAAAAAATAGTACTCGCTACTTTATTTCTCATAAATTTTACCAGAATTTCAAGTCAGAATAGTGACAACTTCACACCGAAGTATGATTCACCTTACTGTTTTAGTCAATTCAGAATGTATGTTTCCTAGTAATTTTTATGAAAGAATTGGCGTGATATTTACCTTACTGTATAGTTCAAACAACAAAAAAAAAAAAACAAAAAAAAACTTACCTGACCGGTGCCGGGGTACGAACCCTGGCCCTTCCGTATGATAGTCAGATACATTTCCTCTGCGCTGCTTACGCATGTGATGTAGAAGCAAAAACATTTCTATATAAAGAAAATGTCTGTCCAAAAAAGAAATTTTTACTAAATTATAAAAGTCAAAATGATTTTATGTTCTTATGATATTTACCTTACTCGAGTAAGGTGACAATTATGACACTCATTTTTGTGCGTGAAAAAAATAAAGTTATTTTGACTAGAAATTTAAATTCAAAATGGTCATAGATTTATTTTCTGAAAGTATAAATTACTTTACATAAAGTCAAATGTAGAAAATTTATAGTAAATATTCCTTTATTATTTAACTACATTTTATTTGTAAATATGACGTTAGGGATCCATCAAATAGTTCTTACGTAAGGTAAATTATACTTGAAATTTAGTGTTGATTACTTTAATTTTTCGACTAGCCGAGTGGAGTAAAAATTATGATGCGTATTTTTCTCCGTGTGGGTTGAGTTTCATTCTTCTTTTAATGTTACTCCAATGGAGACCATGGGGCTTAATGTGTCTCAGTAATACACTCATATGTGGTAGGAAAGCATTTAACGTTATAACAGAAAAAGTTAAGAAACATGACAAAAACAAGAAGATTTTTTTTATGAAACAGTGAGCTAATTAGAATTATGCCCTTTTAAAACTTACGCACAGGATTCCAACCAAAAATCTAACATTTCTATTATTAAAATGCACTACAACTTCAATTAAGACAAGAGAGAGGTCAATGGATTATAATCGCATTTCAAAAACAAGTACTGAACCGGCAGACAACCTGAACACATTCGACATAGCGTTCGTTGGACCAACCCCCTGGTCTCGACGAGCATATTACGTATTAACATCATGTTGATATTGTTGTATTGTTGTTGCTATTGTTTATTCAAGTGTTGTTGTTGTTGTTGTTGTATGTATTATGCTTCCGATTTACATTAGAGCACCACCAGGTGGAAATTCTGTTGTGCTCAGGTAACTGACATAATTGCATCGCGTAAACAATTTCATGTTAATGAACACAAATTCAAACTCATTCGCGCTGACTGCACCAAACAGATCAGATCCAGCTACTCATTAGTTCAATTTCGCTGTGTGACCGACCGACCGTCCATCTTTATGTTTATAGTTCGTGGTTGTTTTATCGCGGCGGTAAAGTGCTCCCTAGTTATATTGGATATTGGATTTTGCCGCAACGTTTGACACGAGCCAATAACATTCGTTTGCATATTAACAACAGCATTTGAAACAAGTCACCAGAGTGCTACTCATAGATACAACCGCATTTTCCTATTTCACGGATACCTTGAAGCTTGTGAAAGTAATGGAGCAAGTACACATTGATGAGTTTGTTTGCTGTTTAGGGTTTGTTATTTGCATGTCCATTAAATTAGTACTTCCCTTATTAGCTCTTATAATTCATTCTTTTGCAGAAAGGACTGATATGACAAATATTGCATATATGCACAAATAAGGACGGCGCATATTTAGTTGGATGACTGTTTCTAGGACATTGTCTTTTCATATAATTTTTCTACAATAACTTCAGCAGAAGCTGTTGCTATGGCAAAAGAGGAGGAGAAAAGTGTGGAATAACTCCTCTACAATTGTCTTGCTCTCTCTACGAGCAGGTTTACAAGTTTTCCAGGTTACTTTTTGAACAACCTGGATAAGTTAGTCAACACAAAAGTTCATAACCAGCTCTTATTCAATAACGAATATAAATTGGTTTTGGATTAGCGGAGTATCTCGTATCAAACTTACATTTTAAGGTAACATAATGGAACAATTAAAAGTCTATATATTTTAGTAAATCATTGTTTACTTGAAAGCCTATTCTAAAACTAAATCTAAAAAGTGACATTCTTTTCATTATTCAGTCTGTTCGTTTACTCCAAGGTCTTGCAAGTTTTTACCCGAAAAGCTCTAGGACTTTCATTAGAACTATACAAGTAGAAAAACAGTCAATGAACTAACTTCAGCTCTCGTTTATGTTTTATAATAAAACCGATTCAGCCGTTTTCTTTTTTAACATAATTTCACAAAAATAAGGAGATACATATGTTTTAAAAATTGGCCTTAAAATCTGTCGCTACATGAAAAGAAAATTATATAAAAATTGTCAGAAATGGGCTGTTAAATGCGTGCAAACGGAAGATTTACTTAGGTATTTTTGTGAGTCAGGTCAGAAAACACTAGGCAGCAGCTTAACGATTTTTATTATAAATGATTTATCTTCTATAAAAAATCATACAAAGTTTAAAGAAACCTGGATATAAATTTTGACTGGAAATATTCATAGTTGATTCAGTTATTAACCACATTTTTTCTATAAAACTTTTTTTAACAGTAAGGCAAATTTTTACAATTTGGTAGAATGTCATTTTGAAACCAATAGCGTTTCAGTCAACTTCATTATAATAATGACAGTGGCTCAGACTATGCGCATTTATCACATGAAAAAGATCTTCCAGTTCAAATCTCGCCCAATGCTAAACACAAAAAAAAATTATTTTTTTAAATTTAATATTTTTTTTTTTAATTTTAACGAAATAATGCCCAAATTATTTTCATATAAATTTGGGCAATAATCATTTTGGAAATAACGTCCAAAAATTTGGGCTTCGTTTGGTTTTTTTTTTTGGGCGTTATTTTCTTTTTTTTATTTAAACGAAATTACGCCCAAAAAAAAAACGAAATAACCCCCAAACAAGCCCAAAAAATATGAAATAACGCCCAAAAAATATGAAATAACGCCCAAAATCAAAAACGAAACAATGCCCAAATTGTTTTCATACAAATTTGGGCGATAATCATTTTGGAAATAACGCCCAAAACTTATTTGTATTAAAATAATTTGGGCGTTATTTCGTTTTTGGGCGTTGTTTCATTTTTAAAAAATAAAACGAAATAACGCCCAAAAATAAAACGAAATAACGCCCAAAAAAAAAACGAAATAAAGCCCAAAGTTTTGGGCGTTGTTTTCAAAATGATTATCGCCCAAATTTATATGCAAATAATTTGGGCCTTATTTCGTTTTTGCTTTTGGGCGTTATTTTTTTATTTTTTGGGCGTTATTTCGTTTTTTATTTTGGGCGTTATTACGTCATTTGATTTTTTAATATAATCTGTTAAAAAAAAATTCGTATTCCTTTTTAATAATTTTTAATATCGTGTTTGACAATTTTTACTATGCTAATATTCAAATATTGCTTAGAAGGAAACTTGAATTTTTTATAAAATTTTTAGGCAGTTTTTAATAAATATGTAAAATGAACGAAGATTAAAAAAAGTTCAGTGATTTTTGATCGAAATCATAAAACTTTTCTATCCTTGTATAGGCCTGAGGCTTTTTAACAGTATTCTAAATCTATCTAAAATTTTCTTAACTGTTTAAAGGTCACAGAGCTTTTCATTGGGACTGAGTTTAGAGTGCTATTGCCTTAGTGTTTTTTGCTTCCGTGGTTTGAAGTTTTTGTTTTTAGCTTTCTTTGAGCTTTTAACCATACCGTGCTATTTTTCAAAAATGGGATTTATGACATTTTGATCTGGATTTTCTCAAAATTGAGACCCAATAGAGTATTTTCTCTTATATATTCATTATCTACGTACAAAATGCTATAATAACCATTAATACAACTCCTGATAGTTTTCCCAGTTTGGCACACAGATGGCGCGATACATACAGAATTTATATATTTTTTTGTAAGTACTAACCTTCAAAAAGCAGCTACAAAAATTTTATGGTTATCTGACGTTTCATGCATCGTGTCACAAGTCGATGAAAACTATTGTTTTTATGAATTTCTTTTCGAATTGCTTCTCTATCCACCCTATTTATTCTCCAGGGCTTTGACTCGAATGAGGAGGTGATCGCCAAAACAAGCGTCTATTTTGAGATAAATCGTTCTTGAAGAAAGGTATCCAAATGTTAGAGAAGCGCTGAAGTGATTCTATTGCTCTTGAAGAAGGGTGTGTTGATGAATAAAATCGAATTTGGTCAAAAACGTTATGTTTTCTTCATTAGACCGGGAACTTATCAGCCATTGTGTTAGCATCCACATTTGTTCTGTACAAAACCATTTAAAATCTGATGACCCAATATACCATCAAAATTTATTTCATTTCAAGTCATTTAGCCTCAATTTATGTATATTTAAATAAAATATCATATTACAGAATAACGTGCATCAAACGTGATCAACAAATCAAATCACGTCAAGGCCTACACTAAAACAACTATAAGTCAAATTTAAAAAATAAAACAAATCAAAGTTCTATAATATGTATTTGTAAAGGTCCTTAAAAAACAAAATCAAAATAAGAAATCGCACTCGTGTCACTTCATTTCCTGTCCTCATTTCAATTGCAATATCACGTGTTTTTTTGTTTGATTTAAGCAAAAAATTGGAATAACGAAAACATCTGCATATTTTCTTGCGGAATTCCTTCAACACAAAGAAAAAAAAAAACAAAACATACGATTATTCCCAAACAAAAGATATTCACTGGCATAGTTTTGGAGGAGCCATACAAGACATACATCATACATATGAGCGTATGCTCTATGTTTACACTTTCATATGGTACGTAGGTACATACGTTTGTATCCGCAAGGACTTTGTTTGATTGTGCTCTACTTTGATTTTGCGATTTTTCCTTTCTTTTCTTTTGTCATTGCACTAGTTAGGGTCCTTTTTCAGATTTGGAATTTTTATATAAAAATTTAAATCGGCATCTAAGCTAAGGCAAATGTTGCATCGTAAAGCCAAACACTACACATATGCAAAGTAAAGTTTTTTAATAAAAATTGCTTCAACGGAAGTTGCACAAAGGTGTACGTGAACTTCCTTTGCTTGATTTGTGTGCCCTTTATGGCACGCTTTAAATGTTGAAGCAGATGTGCTTTGAAGCGTGTTGAGTGTATTTAAGAATACTAAACTAAATACATACTAAGTACATATATGCATTAAAGTACAAGTACTACTATAAACATATGTCTTGGATTAATTTATAATTGTAATATCATTTAGAAAAAAAAAAACGAAAAAACAATCACAGCTATTTGCTGGAATTGTTAAGCAATTATTAAATTCGTAATTAATTCTCCTGCTGTACATTATGTTTAACTGACGGCTGCGCATGTGCAGCTTTTAAAAAAAAAAATTATGCAGCGCTTCAAAAGTCTTCCACAGACGACATATGGCCAAAGGACGGTGTTCGTATAAAGTAGCACATTTTTAATATGGTCAACACAAGGCGCCCTCACTCATTCACATTGCGAACACAGCAAGTGCGACTTTATGACAAATCCATATTAGGCTATGATACAAAGTGGTAACGCCGCTATGGTTGATTGGCTAAGGATGATGTTGAACAGTGACGTAGATGAAATAAAGTAGCTAAGTGTTTTAGTTAAATGGCAAAACAAAATGCTAAGTTCAGAAATTCTTAAAAAAATTTATCTCCGCAATTAATGTCGTTTTCAACATTTAACAACTTTTCAAACATTTTTCCACATTATCAACATTTTTCGATATACCCAATACTTCTCTTATTTATCAACCATTTTCAATATTTTTCAAATTTTGTACGACTTTATCAGAATTTTGCGACACATTCAATACTTTTCGACTTTATCAAAAATTTTCGACTTTAGCAACGTTTTACAACTTTTTCAATTTTTTTCGACTTCATAATCATTTCCGTTTCTGTCAGGATTTTTCGTCTCAACTGAAATTTTTCGATTTGTTATCATTTAACGAGTTTCTCAATATTTTCCACCTTCTTAATATTTTCCGTATTTATCATTACTAGAATCGCCCATTGGTAACATTTCGACCACAAATGTATTAAATAATCGACTTTATCAATACTTTCTCACAATTTGGAGATATCCTTGCTTGAAGTTGCAGAAAGCGCTATTTTTAGCAATATAAATAGCGAAGTTCCAGGAAAAGGGTGATATCTCGGAAACTAAGAGGAAAAGTTTGAAGGTATAGGTTGATAATAAATATTATGGTACAATGCCATCGAAAAACTGTAACTAACCTTTTTCTTGCAATTGCACCTGCACCTGCCTGAAAACAGCGCTTTTTGCAACTTTTTGCAACTTCAACTTTTTGCGATTCTGACCTTGAATTCGGATTCAGCGCATCAAACTACATGTAGAGGGATCAAAATTCTGAAGAACTTTAGATGCGGCACAAGGGGGCGTGCTTTCGCCTCTGCTTTTTAACTTCTATCTCTCTACCATATCACCTCCACCGTCCGAGGTCACTTTGGTCTCATGTTGCATCAGCCAAAACAATTTCGGAGGCTGAGCAGAGGATAAATGCGTATCTTGTTACTATCAAGCAGTTCTTCGATGATCGAAGGCTGCAACTTTCTACGCAAAAATCTTCTGCGACGCTCTTCACTTCATGGACTAGCGCGGTAAATAAAACTCTCAATATCAATATCCAAACAATGACCAAATACCAACCGTGAAGTATCTGAAAATCCTCGGGGTGACACTGGATAACCTATACAAATTCTCAAGGCACGCAAGTGAGGTCTGCTCCAAATTGAGCAAAAGAAACCGTGTGCTGAGTGCTATTGCCGGAATCTCAAGGGATAAGGACAAGGAGACCCTGATTGCGACATATAAGGCGATCGGAAAATCTATTTTGAATTACTCCGCCCTCATCTGGTCTCCGGCACTCCGCAACACGCAGTGGAGCAGCCTCCAGTCCAGACAAAATAGTGCCTTGCGTATAGCACACCTCATGTCCGATGCAGATCACCTGCCTGATTAGACAGGGCTCCTAAAAGTCAGGCCACATAACACCCTGTTAATGCAGCAGTTGATGCTAATCAGTCAAAATCCTGACCATCCGTCCTATCGGGTGGTCAGTTAACCGACACCGCACAGGAACATTAGGATGGACTTCCGATTTTATAGGGAAGCGATTCGGGAATTCTTTCCTGACCCTTGGGACCCGCACCGCCACCTTGCCAGTACGGCTATTGAATCGCTGACACTCAACACAGTGCTCAATAGCCGCCCTCCTTCTATTCATCACAGTGAAAAATCACTATCTAGGGAGGCAAGGTGCACATTAACTCAACTTCGCTAAGTTTTGTGTGCAATGCCAAGCCTTTTTTCGAGTTATCCGAACATAATAACATACTACATATAAATCCTGGCTATCGGAAGTAATACCTCCTAAGCTCCCATAAAGTCATTGGACCCTTTATGGAGTAATATTGAATCAAATTGTTCTAATAGTTAAAAAGTGTGCATGGCATCTGTTCAACCACTCCCATTTTCGGTCTATTGCAAGATATTGACAGAAATAAGGTTTAAAATATGAAATTCTTTTAAAAATAAACTGTGGGTAAAGGTATTGCATATATCGTTATGTAAAAATAGCAGCCAATTCTAAATAACCACTGTTTGAAATCTGCTTTTGTCATTTTCCAACAATTGAAAAAATGGAGATAGGACTATAGCGGTCTTAGGTATTGATGTTTGAAGTGTTTTAAACTATTTTTTTACAATAACAGAGATTAGTAACATTCCTCTTCGGACAATGGTCTCCCTTCGAAAAATCCGATTCTGCACTACGCTTCAGTTATGAGCAGCAATCGATCAGTCTGCATTTCTGCCAATAACAGATCGTCTCATCTTCACAGAAACGAAACATCATCATGGTTGTTAGCCTACGACATTTTGAAGAAGAAGAAAAAGCCGCTAGCTTGCTAACTGCATTACGCATGCAACGAATGCACAATCGATTGTATGATTACTGAATTTGCAACAAAAGATCGCACGTGACAAATCCATATACGGCAACACGTTACCCGGCAGACATCGCTCAGAGACACATTCTTCATCTGAAATGATCGTTGAACGTCGATCGGTCGTTCATACTCGGTGATGGTCACTTGCTAAGTTCGCTGTAAATCTGCCGCACGATATGACATTCTATGTTCAGAAGATGAAGAAGACGAAGAAAAAAAATCGAAGAAAAACCATTACATATAAATGAAACCAACCGTCAAGATGTTCAAAATGTAAACTGACCAGCTGGTTACTGCTGGACCCCAATGCACTACGTTGCACAATTGTAAATTCAGGAATTTTTTCGAGGGAGTCGCAGAGGCGACGACGATTGCATTAAAGTGGCGCAAAAAAACCCATAAAAATGCTGTTAATAAACCTGCACGCGTTGTTTAAGCTGCATTAAGATACACAAGAGCAAAGAGGAACCGTTTACGGAAACCTTATTGAATAAAAAACCTACTCCGCGTACCACATAAGTCAACCACAAACGTTCTATTCCGATAATGCGACCTATCAATGCATAATTAAATTCCGAAATTACTGCATCTAAACAATGTAGTGGATTGAGTATCCCTAGAATCACATATTAGTGAAGAAGAAGCTGATCGTATCATCAACTTTCGTTCAAAGAGAGTCTGTCTTCCATAATAAGAAGTTAAGCTGTAAAGATGCACGATTTTTACAGATCTTTTCAGAAATACCACTTGGTATCATTACTGGGCCTTATCATAAGTAAGCGTTCTCAAGAATTTTTTCTCCGACTTACTAGCATGCAATCGCAAAAAAAAATTTTTAAGACATAGGCATATTAGCCAATCGACTGAAAAGTCTGATTTCCTAAGGCGATCTAGGGCATTAGGATACAAGAAATTTAGCGTTTGGCGAAAGACGGCCGAACTAGTACAGAAGAGTACTAGGCAATCGACTAAGGAGTCTAATCTCTAATAAAGGCAAGGTCAATCTTAGACAGGAGGAAATAGAAGGAATGAAATTAAGCGTTTGGCGAGAAGATGTCCGAGTTAAGACAGATCAGTATTAGACTATCGACTAAGAGGTCTGATTTCTAATAGAGGTAAAGGCGATCTGGAATAGGAGAAAATTAGAATGAGGAAAAGTTAAGCGTTCGGCGAGAGAAACTTTCGAGTTACTTAGGTCGACTTAGAGGTCTGATTTCTAATAGAGGCAAAGTCGATTTGGGGCAGTAGGAAATTCGGTTGCAGGAAATTCGGTTGCAGGAAATTAAGCGTTCGGCGAGAGACGGCCCAGTTGAGATGAAGGAGTATTAGACAATCGACTTAGGAGTCTGATTTCTAATAGAGGCAAACGCGATCTGGTATAGGAGGAAATAGGAGAGAATAAGAATGAAGCGTTCGGCGAAAAACGGCAGAGTTAGGACAGAAGAGTACTAGACAATCGACTAAGGAATCTGATTTTTAATATAAACTAGGGTGAACTGGTACAGGAAAAAATGAGGAAGAGAAAAATTTAACGTGCGGCGAGAGGATGACCGAGTTAGGACAAAGGAGTATTAAAAAATCGATTAAGAGTTCTGTTTTCTAATAGAGACAATGGCGATCTGGGACTGAAGGATATAAAAATAAGGAAAAGATGAGCGTTCCGCGAAGGACGCCCGAGTTAGAACAGAGGAGTATTGAACAATCGACTCAGAAGTCTGTTTTCTAATAGTCTGTTTTTGAATGAGGAAAATTTAAGCGTTCGACGAATTAACACTTATAAGCTTTATAAAATAAACTGGTTTCAAAGTCACTAAAATAAACTTGACTCAGATTTATCAATGAGCATTGTAACTTTTCATTTTCGGTACTTACTTCGTTACCAGGACTGCATAGAAGTTTTTTGGCGAAAGTTTGATAAATATTGGAAGAAAAAAGCATCTCTGCTGGAAATGGATTTTGGGCTCTTGTCAAATTATAGTGGTAGGGCCTAATGATACCCAAGTAGATTTGTGTAAGCAAGCAAGCAAGCAACTAAACATATATTAAGCAAACCTTTAACTTGAGCTACAAACCTTTTATAGACAGACAAATATGCTTGTAACTCATTACTACTTAAGATATTAGGTAATATTTACAAGACAAAATATCTGCTATTAGGATCGCTCATCCATAACCCAAGTGATTTGAGGGGGCTACAGTTGGCCGCTAACTTCAACAGTGGCTCATAAATAATAAAACAGAGCGTTAATGCAACAATTGCCGGCACTGCGGGCCAAGTTATCCTCATGGTCAGCAGCAGCAGCCGCAGAAGCCAGCAGTTATCGCATATTGTCCGCCCTAACAAACAGTCAGAATGGATGGCGTCGCGTCGTTGGTGCGTTAATGCGAAAGCGGAAAAAAACAGCTACAACTTGTGCCAAGCACGCACCAAAAAATTCTTCAATGTTGTACTGAATGAAGAATGTACGTACGAATGGTGGAACTCTGATGGAACTTTCGTCTTAACCATTCAGCATTTTGTTTCATCTTTAACTCTGACAGGCATTCGTTGCATTGCTGCAGGTTTATTGAATAAACATTACTAAATGTTTTTTTTTTTTACGGGAAAGGCGAATGCGCATCTTTCATGGTATAAAGTGGCGCATGCGCATATGCAACCAAGTTTTGTTTTAACGCACGCAATGTTGTTGTTGGCAATGAAGATGATCCTCACTCATCGTCAACACATCATTACCGCAAGCGTCTACGAGAACACCATCGTCAAGAACAGCAGCTACCACCACAATCAAATGTTGATAAGAGCACAAAATCAGATCAATCTGTACTGACATCAAGTGATCCTTTCTGCATTGTACTCTGTGCTATGTGCTGACAGCTAAAAGTCCGCAGAGTTACACACATTGTGATCAAGGTGCAAAATGCATCGCTTTTGGCTCTTGGGACAGCAGTCAGTCAGCCACTTCAATCTTTGGCTACTGAGACTAGCTATTGGCCAACATTATTGTGATTGTACGACGGATCGATTCTTTAAGAATTTTTCTTTTTTTTAAATTTATTCCATGCCTGTTGTTGCTTCGCTTTGTTGTGTATTGCTATTGGCTCTTAAATCAATGACAATCCATAATTGGAATATATACTTAAGTATTGAAGAATTTTCACCGCACAAAAAAAAAGTTCGTCAATAATCTTGCAGTGCATTTAAGATTCAATTACAATCTTCATTCACTTATTAATTAACAAACGTTTCATTCATGAGATTCCTTAAGGAATTGTTGTTGAACTGGAATTGTTGCACAGACAGCTTAATGGTATGTATAGGCTCTGAGTACATTAGGAATATCTTAAGTTTTTTTTGAATATTTGCAACAATATTCCAAAATGTTAATTTTCAACGCAACAAACGTATTTTTCAACAAAAAAAAAAATAGTAAGAGTTTTCCCTTGGGCCTGGCCAAAAATAAGATAACTTATACTGCAGCATTTTAAAAATTAAGTTTGGAGGGAATGTGCCACGCCCTCTTGTCCGAATTCACTTAACTCAAAATTTTGTTGCATTATCTCAAATAAAGCTTGCACTAAAGCATTTTTAAACTTTTGCTTATATGGGAGGCACCATCCCCTCTTGCCTGAATTCACAAAGTTTTTGTTCAGAGCTTGCAGCTACCATCACCAAAATTTTTGTAAACTTTGGTTGCAGTACCGTAAATACTGCTCATAAAATTGCATTTTAAATTATTGTTTTGTATGGGCGGTGGACGTGTCCGTTGACCGATTTTGCTCATTTCAATCCAACGAGGTAACTTTTAGAACAAAACCAGTGTACAAAATTTCATCGAAGTAAGAAACTGAAGTCCCTTATTCGAAAACAACGGACAAGCTTGTGTATATGGTCCATTCAAAACAAAACATTATTTTCAAGCCCTTGAGCAAAATATACCGCTGTATTCTTTTTTGTATAACATACATATATGTATTGGGATTAGGTACTTCTGTATTATTTGGTTATATTATTTTCTAATAAAACATTTGTTACAATATAATGTTTTTTTTTTTTTTTACTTACCACATTTACAAAATCCTGAAAAGTGACATAACCAGGTCCAGTTGGTAATTTAGCTTTTTTCGCTCTTTCATGCAAAAGCTCGCGTTTATTCATAGGCACTTGTGATATAAATTCTGGTGATTTTAGGGCAGTTACAAAGTTATCAATGGGTATTTCACCGAAACCCTCAGGATCAAACTGTACGAAAAAAAAAAAAATTAATTTTGAATAGTTTTTTATTGATTCAATCGTACTCAATAGTAAATTGTATTTCTTAACTACATATCGACTAACTAACTGCCAAAAAGACTTAACCGCCACATTTTCAGATTTTCGTTTTTTGATAGAAATCGACAATTCGTCTCCATATGCGTCTTCTCTTGAAATCTCATAACTGTAAAAAGTTATATTACGAAGTTATAGGGAAAGCAATTTTGACTTTTGTACTACAATGTATGCAAGGAAACTGCAAAGCTTCTACTGTAAAATTTTTTTTGCCGGTTGAGTCTTTTTGGCGGTTCGAGCCATAACCATATGTACTAATCAAAAGATGGAAAAGTTTTAAAAAGCATTAAAATTTTCATGAAGAAAAACGTGTTGGGCGAAGTGGAGAAGGGCTCTTAACAGACATTTTACTTCATTTCCTTGGAAAACTTTGTATTGTAAGAATTTAATATCGCTCAATTAATTCAAGAACGGCACAAGTTAAAGAACGCGAATTTTAAGCAAATGATGCAGAATTATTCGTTATGTCACGCTCCATATTGTGTAAAAATTTTATATTAATATCTTTTACGGTCACCGTTTGAGAACAGAATAATTTTTTCAATTGAAAACTACGAGGGATACTATTTATATTTTGGGAACTGGCAACAATAATGTCAATAGCTAAAATCTGGCAACACCATAATAAAGTTTGACATTTTTCAGCATAAACGTATTCACAACGTTTTGATGTACAAGTGCTATTTGTTTTGTTTCCAGTGAGTTAAGAAAATCAATTTGGCAAAAAAATGGAAATTTCAAGGAAAGGTTTTCGTTGGATTATTTTTCACAACTTTCGATGTGGATTATGTCAACAAGAATGTGCCGATGAACTCAGTTCTTTGTAAGGTGATAAATAACCATCAAAAACCATAGTATATGGTTGGTATAGTGAATTCAATTGTGGTCGGAGTTCGGTCACCGACGAATTCCGTGAAGGTCATCCAAAATGTGTTGTTGTGCCACAAAACATCTATGCAGTGCATGAACTGATAATGAAAGATCGTGATGTGGCATATTGTGAGATAGAGGCATCCTTGCACATTAGTTCCACTCCAATACATTCGATTTTGCATAAACACTTATTTGTAAAAAACGTTTGTTCTCTTTGGAAACCCCATAACTTATAAATCGCTCAAAAAAAGGCTCGCATCGTTTGTATGTATGTATGTATTCTCCTTTAACTCCTAGGAGGAGCATAGGGCCAATATGAAATCTCTCCATTTGTCACGATCCCTTGCGATGACTTTGATCTCTTGCCACGATTTTCCAGATTCTTGGATTTCCTTTTCCAACGACCTTTTCCAGTTGGTTTGGTGTAAGGAAATGATTAAAAAATTCGACCGTGGTGCTTCAAAAATCGTGTATAAAATCGTGACAGGTGATGAATCATAGATCAAAACAGTAATCGACCATGTGGATATTCCAAGACGAGCTAAATCCAACAAAAGTTGTTCGTGGAAGAAGCACAGCGAAGCAAATGGTCGCCTGTTTCTTCGGCCGAATGGGACATGTGGCCACTGTTCCGCTAGAGCAACGTAGGACAAAATTCTGAGTGGTACACGACCATTTGTTTGCCGGAAGTCATCGGAGAAATTCGAAAAACCAACCCCCGAAGACGAATCATTCTCCATCATGTCAATGCGAGCTCGCACACATCTCGTGAAACAGGTGAATTTTTGAGTAGTCAAAACATCGAATTGATGACTCATCCTCGGTACAGTCCTGATTTTTCACCCAATGACTTCTTCTTGTTCCAGAACATCAAAGGTAAACTGCATGGTCAACGATTTACGAGCGCCGAAGAAGCAGTTGAAGCGCTCAAAAACCATGTTTTGGAGGTGTCTCAAGAGGAATGGGAAAACTGCTATGACAAATGGTTTGAACGAATGCAAAAGTGTATTGATCATCAAGGGGAATTTTTTGAAAAAACAATAAAGCCATTTTTAATTTAAAATGTTTGTTATTATTTGCTATTCCCGAATTATTAGTTGTGCCCTACGTATAAACGTATTTTCTGAAAAATCGAGTTTTTTGATTTGTGCCATTCTTGAAGTAAATGAACGATATGTACTTTGCATCTTTTGAATTGAGGGACGAAACAAGAATGTCATTACGGGTACAAATTGGTGCTTGAAAAATGTGACCGATCAGAGGAAATGGACCTCATCTTCATAAAATCAAAAACAGTTTTTTTGGATTTTCTCTTGCATGTGAACTGCCCAACAAAGTTATACTGTTGCCTTAAAATATGCAATGAAATTATTGACAAAACTTCCGTATGAAAAATAAAGTGTTGTTTTAGCGAACAGAGCAAAGGTATCGGTCGGTCAGTTGCTGTTGTTTTAACAAACAGAGCATAAGCATCGGTGGTTCAGTGGTAGAATGCTCGCCTGCCACGCGGGCGGCCCGGGTTCGATTCCCGGCCGATGCAATTTAATTTTTTTTTTTTTGTAATTTATTTCTAATATTATTTTACTTAATATTATTTACACTTCAAAAAACTCAACTTACCATATCAAATAAAAGTTTCCATTTCTAGAATAAAATAAACATTTCATTAATTTAAATTTTTTTTTTAGTTTATGTTACTCACATCTCTTAAGAGTTCTCTCCGCAGTTCAGCCTCGTCAAAATCCGAATTGAGCGAGGTGTGTTCGGTATCATATCCTGCATCGTTGGTACACTGAAAAAAGTTTTGAAAAATTGGAAATATCTTCTATGTCTTTTTAGGAAAAAAATATAAATTATATACAGGGTGTTGCAGTAAGAAATGTCATCTTAAGTTATCATAAAAATATGTTTTTTAATCGGGAAACGTATCGTATCTATCTTGTAAGGCTTTAGGCTAATACTTTAGCTTATTATTCTGTGAAAGCCTTTGAAACTTTTCTGTCCCTTCATTTTCGTTAACCGAATTGTTTTGTCTGTCCAAATGTGAGTGTTAACTATCACATTGGCAGCTGCGAAATAACGATGATTCAAATTATTACCTCTTATTGGAACACCCTTTATATTATAACAAATTACCATACAAAATTCCATCAACTCTATAAGAATACTTACATATCGAACTTGTGTCTGTGTTATCGATGTAATGGATACCAGCGATCCAGCGATTGTTGATATGTGCTCAATATCAGCAAGAGTTTCCTGTTGACTACTGCCAGCATTATTTGTATTTGGATTTTCAACACCGCGAGAACTACAGCGATCCCACATACTAAGATGAAGCAAAAATAAAAACAAATGCTATCTCTGTTGCTCCGTACCGAAAAATGCCATTCAAACTGTATTGCTGTTATGATTTTCAGCCGCTTGTGCAGCACATATTTTGTTTGAGTATTAAAATTTTCGCAGTGTAGCTTATTCGTATTTGCTTACGTCTAAAAGTGTGCTACATTATGGCATTTTTAATAGCTTTGTGTATATATGACAGTTTTAACGCAGTGCTTTGCTGATGGTTGCTTGGTTGATAGCGTTAAGCAGTTGTTCGCGTTAGTACGAAATTCGCGCGGGTTCAATTCCACTTTTCGCGTTCAACTTTTATTTGTTTGCCATGCCCTTAATGTTTTTAATCAGAAGGTGAAATATTTTCAGAACACTTTCTTCACTGTAAGGGGCTAGAGAAAAAATGTCGGTTAATCATAGACTATATAGGTTTTTCAATACCGTAGTTTATTTCATGCCCGGCTAACATTTTTTTACACTTTAATTTTAAAAGCAGTGCTAAGGATGCATCCAGCTTTTTTCAATTTCGAAACTTTACACCTTTTAACGTTTAACTTCATAAAAGTCCAGTGAAATTACACTTTTCTGATCTAACATACTATGTGTATCCCTTTTTTTATTAATCGGTTTATTTTAGCGTTGAGAACGAAATCACTGTAACAAAAAATATTATTTAAGATCAAAGAACGCTATTTTTCTAAATATATTGCTAACAATTACTTGTTCAGAAAAATTTTGGTCGAAAATTTTGTAGCTGAGGTAATCTTACTACATATATTAAATCGTTGGTGCGGATGCTTTCCGATGAAACTTTTAGAGTATGTTGGTGTAGATATGGGAAAGGTTATAAGCTAGAAAAATTTAATAAAATTCTACATATATCGTTTGACGCATAGAGATAAGAACTGGAACGTATGTAAAAGGCACGGAAATAAACAGTATTCACTGGAAAAGTAGGCAGTCCCACGCCCATAAAAACATAATCCGTTATGTCTCCAAAACGGTTTAGGGCACATTGATGAGATTTGACACATATGTATGTAGAGAGAACTAATGAAATTAATAGCTACTGAAAGAATGGAAAGAAACTTTTAGGTACAGATGGAACAAATTATGTACATAAATATGTAAAAGAGTCTAGCGCAAATAACATCCACAAAAAATTAAATTTGTCATGCCTCAGTCATGGCTCTTCGGAATTCAGTCATAATGGAGCGTTTCTCGTTAGCGGACCGCGCGTTCTTTTACAAAAACGTTGATTTGGCGACTGATTTGTCATATATTCGAGGCTTTTGGTACCTAAATGAGGCGCCAAGTATACATCTCATTCGAAAATGGGTGTGAATAATTTTAAAAAGGCCGATACAGCATTAGAAAAACCAAAAACGGTGCGAAAAACAAGAACGGCAGAAAAGTGTGAAGAGTGTTACAAGGTCTGTTCCTCTCGATCCGAACCTTTCAATACGGAAGTCAGCAAGTGCTTTAAATGTGCCTAGGTCATCGTTACACAAAAAATATAAGCTGTACCTGTACAAAATTAATTTGGAACAAGAATTTGAGCCTCATGGCTCAAAGGCTTGACTGCATAAACCAGGCAATTGAGTGCTTTTCAACATAAATTGGCATCCACGCAGATTTAGCGGCTATGGCCTTTTTCTTGCGGTTTATCTCAAATCTTAAGTTTACGCTAATAGATCAACTTTTGTGGCGAATTTGAAAGATAATATCCATCACGAAATGGCCATCAAGAGTCTACCCGCCGAGCAGCCACAAAAAATTTAAGTGTTCGAATAAATCAGTGGCGTGACCGCGAGTGCTTAAAATTTAGATGATATTATTTTTAGGAAACACAGTGCAACAAATAGAGAGGAAACCAATTTGAATTTGGTCTCGATAACTTTTTTGACTAATTCAAGGTTGCTGATTCCGAACCTGGCAATCGTTTTTTCCTATCACGTCTGAGGTCTGCCTTATTCTTGATTTAAAGAATAAGGCAGACCTCAGACGTTCGTTAAAATTCTTTCGAATTCCTCTTTTGGCCTTATTAGGAGCATTATCTAGAACGGTGTTCTTCTTCAGTGTTCTGCCGTTCCACTGACCACTGGTTGAAGAACACTGATCTAGAATATCGTCATAAGCGTTAAGGTTGATTTGTCGAAAGCGGTCACTTGTTTGTTTACTAAAATAAGGTTCATTTAAAAATCAATTATAAATGAGTGCCTTTGAAAATTGAAAGGGTTTTCCCGATGAGATCGTTATTTTTATTTTTTTTTTTTCTGCCTTTAGTTTGCAAATCTAGAACTCCCAAAATTTTTAATGCAAGTTCAAGGAATACTATTAATGATATGGTGACAAAACACTTCACCGCGCAGAAGCGAAAATTCATGATATTTTCTAAGAGTTGCAATATATTTTCACAACATTGCAATTCGGATATCTAAAGAAACTTTCACAGATATATTTCCTTTAAACAATAGCAAAGTAATTATTCTTTTGTTTACTATTTGCAGCATCTTTCTTATTTGCAATATCTCAATGAATATCCTTTCTTTGAAAATCTTGAAAAAATCAATATATTCATCGTCATAACCAACAATACCGTGACGTTTTAGCATTGAATATTAAATACTTGTGCCATTGCCTCTCATGCGACTAAGTACTTATATGGGCAAATTGTCACGAGACTTGAAAAAAAAAAACAATCGCATTGAACCCACGTTTCTTAAGAAATATATGAATCCATAAATCGTACATTGACCGCGCGTGGCTCTGTGGTCGTAGTCCTTTGATTTTGCTTCCTTTTTTCGTTTTCAAATTGCACTTACACTTACACTTAGGCACCTCAAATGATGCATTAATATGGACAGTTAAAATATTTTCACCGGATATTACAAATTCGTTGCACGCGAGTTATTTATATTACCACACCGGAAACTAGCCATTGCAGTAGGATATACTACGTGGTACACGAAAATCTTGCCAATTCAAGCGTTAAATAAGCAAAAGGAAAAAGAAAAACAAATTCAACTAAACATTGATGATGGCAATGATGATGGCGATGGCGATGGCAATGACGAAGACGTACACCCCCAAACGGTTAGGCGGCAAAATGAGTACTAACTTATCAGCGTGTGCTTTCTTTGGTTAGATGTATGGGCAGAGCCAGAAATAACTGCATATTTTAGTTATATATGAGCAGACCAGATGTAAGAAAATCCTTCCTGTGAATAATCCAAATACTCTTACATAACAATATATACAAACATATCGTCGTCCGAGCTCTCATATGCCCCTTACTCCACTCCGTTAATAAAGCAAAATCACATAACGTATGGAGCAAAAGAGAACTCTGGCGACGTTATTTCTGTGCTCAGATGGCAAAAGCTGGTGTCACATGTTTTCATAATTTTTCAGGAAAATATCAAAATTCCCGATTTGTTCAAGTGGTTATTCTACAAGTCTTTGAGCATATCTGGTTTTCCAGTTTATAGATCTTACCGGGAACTAATATGTAACTCATTATCACAAAAAATTATCGATACCAGGTTTTTCCATCTGAACACAGACATACTATAGTCCTCTGTTATTCAACTGCATAAAGTTTCTATTTTTAATAATCTGAAATCATTTTCAATTTTCAAAACACAAAATTTTTAAAGTTTCTTTCACTTACCCGGAACTCCCTACGCATTATTATTATTTCTTAATTATCACTAGAAGTCTCAGCAAAATTTTGAAGAAGTTTTGAAACTGGATAACTGACATAAACAAAATTTAATAAGAATGGTCACTCTAAATACACTGTAAGGGTTGAAGGAAGTAAATACATCTATTCACAGTTCTTTCTGAACAAAATATCGGGGGATGCTATTACAACAGGCAAAACAAAACCGGCTTTTATTCAAAGTGAAAAACCTGCTGTAGTCACGTTTTGTTTACAACACAATATGATGCGACGATGACGACGATGATGGTGGCGGGATTTTGGTGGTAGTGCGCAAACGGGCGTGTGGGTGGTTGTTTTTGTTAATGTTGCAATTCATCGTGAAACATGTGCAGCCGCCCTTAGATCCATCAGCATTTAAAATTTTGTGTAGCTCTTGTTTGCTGCAGTTGGGTTCTTTTGTATTGCAATTTTGTATTCATCATTGAAGATTTTAATGCATGCATATGAGTATTTATGGAGTTGCTGAAAATTTAAATAATAAAGCATTTTTTGTTCTTTTTCAATTTGGATGAAGTGTCCATCTTTCAAGATTTTACATACAGCTGAAGAAAACAAAGTTCATATGCCGTTCATACATACTTATGTATTAATAGTTTCCTTGAAATATTGCTGTATATGAGAATAATATTAGGTGTCCCATAAATCACGCAAGATTTGAATTTGCCGCCAGTTGTGCGATAAAGTGTTGCCAACTAAAAAAAGTAAACAGTTTGACAGCTGATAGTTTGGGTAGGGCTAGTAAACATGGAGCATTACACAGTAGAGCAACGCGTTTTCATTTCATTAATATGCCAACCATATTTGTTACGAAATTTGCGAACTGTAGCAGCTAAGCTATCATTATTTTTGTAATGTTGTATAGTATGGTGCACCTGAACTGTCAGCTGTCAAACTGTTTTCCTTTTTTGGTTGGCAACACTTTACCGCACAAATGACTTTAAATTCAAATCTTGATTTATGGGACACCTAATATTATTGGAGACCAGTTACAAAACAATGATGATAAATGACAATAAATTGAAAATAAAGATAAACAACAAAAAGAAAATATTCATTGCACCCTCTGAATTTATACTAAATTCGGTAAATTGGCAATTATCAACGCCATCTAGCTTAAAATGAGTTAAGCATAGGTATCATCTCACTTAAATTTCATGTAGAAACAAAAGCAACTACGAGACTCAAGGAGAAACTTCTGCAAGTGGGTGGCATTAAAAGCAAATAAATCATGCAGCACTTGCATTGTATTGCCACATCCTTTTCATAAAAAAGTGTTGCATAACTTTAGGAGCTTTTTTTTTTACTGCAATGTTTTTGAACAATTTGTAGTTCGGCGTTAGAACTAGTGATGTTCCGGATGTCGCATCCCATCGCAAATATGCCGGTGCTCCGCATAAAAATGACATCCGCATCCGCCTCCGCATACATTTTGCGGATATTCGTTTTTTTTTTACTTGGAAACAGTGTCGCTTTTTTAGTCATGACAGTGAGCTAGTGTTGTAAATGTAACACAGAAAATTTGACAGCTTGAAAACACATGCTTTCAATGGCAACACTGCTTGTAAATGACATTTGGTTGCTTCAAAACATTGCTTGGCTTGGTTTGGCATGCGCCAATTTGTTTTGCAGATTCCTTAAAATGCCGCCAATAAGATCATCCGGTGTGTGGAAATATTTTGATAAAATAAATTGTGATAGTGCTAAGTGTAAAATATGCAAGAAACCTTATTCCACAAAAGGCCGCACGACCTCAACATTAAAAAATCATTTACGCTCACAGCACGATCCGCACGATCCGCATCCGAAACTCGCATCCGCATCCGCTTGTCGAGACATCTACATCCGCAACGAAACCAACGCATACGCATCCGCCTCCGCAAAAACTGATTTTGAACATCACTAGTTAGAACTACAAAATGTTGAAAATGCGTAGCAATCGGCGCATCGGTAACAAAGTTGATAGTCTTATAAATTTTGCTCTTAATAAATAAATTACTAAATAATAAATAGTTTAAAAAAACCAATCCTAAAATTATGCAACATTTTCTTTATAAAAATGCTGTCGCAATGCAATCCAATATAAATATACTTTGTAAAGTAAAAATTCTTAAAATCTTGATTATCAAAGCAAACTTAATATGAGCACTAGATTGGAAAAATGCTATACTTCAAAATATTTAAAATTTTCTCATTCGATATTGTTTCTCGAACATAAACCTTGTTAAAAATACATATATTTTTTTTTATCAGTAAATTTCTTGTGCAAAAAAATTTATTTTAGTTCTTTTTGTATTAATTAAGAAGAAAAAGAATTAAACAACTCATATTCCAAACAAGAATAATGAGTAAAACAAATGTTAGCAGTAGCAAGACTAAACATCGTTCTAACTATGAAGATATGTCGGACGAGGTGAGCCTCTCCAGCTCAAATGAAGATGAAGTGCTGCCAAGATCAGTTAAATCTAAAAAGCTCCAGGTATTCGATATTTAATTTTTTTATTTTTTTTAACAACATCTAACCCCATTCCTTTTTCATATAGCCAACAGATGCATCTGACTATGATGATGGTCTATATGATCGTGGCGGTCGACGGCGGCGTGGTGGTGGCAAAAGGAGTCGTCGTAGTCGTAGCCGGCGCAAGCGTTCACGTTCAAGAAGTCGACGTCGTCGTTAGGTCCTACATTATGTATAATTGTTCTTTTTTTTCCTAACAAATTATATGTTAAATGTTTTGATATAATTTTTGATACATACAAATTCGTAGCTTTTGTTAAAATTATTGTGTGAGAATAAAATTTTTAGTGAACATGAACGCTTTAATGTAAAACAAATGTAATTTTTAATATTATGGATGGCAATAACTATTTAGAAGCTTATTGGTAAGAACAGCAAAGAAAGCGAACAATATAGAAGTCATTCACTTTATCTACTTCGATTTCGATTGGAATTAAAGCGAATCGAGAATTGAAAATTTTTGCATTAAAAATCGAATCAACCTTATCTAATTGGATTTAGTTCGGATTGAATTACATGATAAGGGTGATTTCAAAAGTGATATTCGATCCAGCTTGTAAGACGCAAAAAATTTTCAAAATTTAATGTGATTCTTAATCTCCAAATACCGTGCCAGGATTCTGTGTTTTAGTTTTTCATGTTTTAACCAATTTTCGGGTCTCTAGTGTCTAAATTTTGACATTCCTTGTGCTCCTGTTGGTGTTTTTATTGTTTCAAATCGTTTTAGTTTGTACTGGCGTCTCAATGCAAGTGAATTAAATTGTTGCGAATGTGTTTTCGAAATATCGTAGGAAATTAACAAAACTTTACGTTTCTCATGGCTTCAAAGATTCATAACGATTCGAATTCAATAGCACTTTTATAGTACTTATGGAAATCGAATCTTCGATGGATTCATCGAACATGATTTCCACTCCAATCGGAATCTTTTTCCAAACCAAATTGATATTTTTTCAATTCAATCTAAAGTTTTACCAAATCCAAATAAACTTTTTCCAAATGAAATTTAACTTTTTCCAAACCATTTAAACTTTTTCCAAATCAAATTAAACTTTCAGAAAACACGCTTAAAATGATATCCCTGCACTTTCAGCAGCTATCGTTATGGAACTTGGTATATAGATTAATATTGTTTCTACCATACACCTGCCAAAATGTGGAGGAATTGGAAAGATATGCAAAGTTTAATTTGATTTGGAAAAAGGTTAAATTTTGGAAAAGTTTATTTTGATTTGGAAAAAGTTTAAATTGAATTGAAAAAAGATCAATTTAAACCTGAAACGATTTGGCAACGAAAAGTACACCACTATTTCAAACCTAATCGAATAAATATCAAAAAATTTGGAGTAGCTTGATGTTTTTGAAAATTTCGCTTCAGGAGATTTCATATTCCATCCATTTTGAAATAAACATTTGGCACCAAAGAGCTAAAACTTTGCCCAAGCTTCAAACATCGCCAGCATAAGTTCGTGTTGATTTAATTTAATTTTAATGAATTTTCATATTGTAAGACACATGTGCGATAGCTGCTTAGTAGATAAGAAAGAAAAAAACATGCATTCTTATAATTAAACATGAATTTGTGACCAACACAAAATACGTTTATGTATTTCTAATGTATTTACAAAAAGAAAAAATTAACTTTATATTTAATTTACACAGTTCTTCTCTTTATAATTATTTTTGTTTAAATGTAAATTTTTACTTAAATAATCTCAAATCGAAAATTTATTGGCTGGTCTACTCGTTCGTACCACGCATCGAAGCATTATATTTAAATATTTTTCTTTTTTTATTAATTAATATAAATTACATAGTTTTTTTTTTTTCTTGTTTTAAACGATACATAAAATATAAATTTTCATTTACAATAATTTTTGCATTTTTTGCATTTGATGTCTCAGTTGTTTTTTTCTTTTTTTCTAAGACTATATATTAAGTATATAAGTAATAATATAATATATATATAATAATTTATTATAGTTTAATATATTTATATATTCTTCAAAAATAAACATTGGGAAGAGGTTAAACAATTAAAAAATTTCCAACAACTTTCATGTTCCAATAACTTACTCGTTTTCTATTGTATTGTAATATTTGTCTGCTTGAGAAAGCATAATTTTTTTTTCAACTTATGCTTCTTATACTTTGTGAACCGCACGTATCATTTATTTGCTATGATGTCACAAGTTATCCCTCAAGCATTGGCTCGTCACGTTTATTATTACATTGATTTATAACACGTAATGCAATCTTTTTTATTTCTTCATACGGGCTCGGATGTTCAATAAGCTCAGTCAAAATTTGTATGCCATTTTCTTGTTCTACAAGTCGGCAATATTTATCGGGGTAGACCTATAAAATATTATGGATTGTTATAGAAAGCAATAAGACATCATAAAATATCAAACTCCTCAATACTCACATGTGTTAAATTAGCCAATGCCCAAACTGCCCAATGTTGGCATTGTGGTGTTTCATAGCAACCTACTAAACCTAATATGGGCTCAAAGCTACGGTAATTAATGTTGCGTTCTATATTGAAACTCCAACGATTAATAGCTTCCACCATGCGTATGAGTACATCATCTCTTGACGGTGATTCAATAGTCCAAGCTTCTGGACCATCGGAAGCAATATGCGCCAATACACCAGCAGCATTATAACTTACCTTTTAAATTAAAAAATTCAGAAAAATACATAAACTCTCAAGTTTCCTTCTGTATTTTTAGTTAACTCACTTCAATACCATCACTTGCTGAATCTAAGAGTTTTGCGAAAACCCATATAAATTCTGATGTCATCAATTTAGGTCTTAGCCATTTAACTTCAGCTACATTACCTAAAAGTCCCATCATATTTCTGAGCAATTCGTCACGATCGGGAAAAGCCTACAGAATAACAATGAAGTTGAATTTAAAAATTGTAATTTTATTTTTAAAATTATGTAATGCTGCTTACATTCAAACATTTTAAAAAGTACTCCATTCCACGACCTTCCAAAAATCTCTTACAATTAATAGCAGTCTCATCAGTTACATTCCACATTGTTGACCATGCCACTTCCATGACATCATCGAATACCGAGCGTGTTAAACGATCTTTGATTAGGCTTAACATTGTCTGTAAGATAACGTATTTAAATTTAGTAAATATTATATTACTAATATTTTGAATTCTCTTTTTTTTTAAACTACTCACACTAACAACTCCTAGTTCACCCAAAAATAGCTTTTGTCTGCCGTCTACTTGACATGCCAAGGTATTTAATAAATATATCGCTATCCTCTGCACAAATCCTTCTTGTTCTGTTTTTGATACGCCGTGTAGTAAAACCGTTATTAAACGCTCATATTCAAAAAGCTACAAGCATAATGTATACATAACATCTTAATTAATTCGACAAGGTTTAGAATAAACAAAATCCACTTACCACATCGTTTGGCATTTGAAACTGCGTTAGCGTTAGGTAACCATTTCGTAGCATTGTGTCGTCGGCAATGTGCATTTCCATACCGTTAAGGAGCGTTCGAATTATATGATTTCTTAAAGGTGTTGCAAACTTGGATCTGTCTCTTCCTTTCACAATGTAAAATAAGGTCGCACTTGAAAAATAAAATAAGAATTTCGATTTAAAAAATCCTCTCTAAATAAGTGAAATGAGATTTTGTTTGTTTGTATATTTCACTCTAATGGACTCTTAAGCTAGACCACCGAATTTAATAAAATTTTCAGTGTTTCAGTATCGGATTGTGTTAGGGCGTAAGATAGAAAAGGCGTTGGGAAGTATCGCCCAAAAACCAAATAAATCCCAAAAAAATTATTTTCATATAAATTAAGGCGATCATAATTTTTTGGTCATTAAATCGAAATAACGCCCAAAAAATAGAAATAAAAACACTTAAAATAAAAACGAAATAAAGCCCAAAAAATATGGTATAACGCCCAAAAATCAAAACGAAATAAGACCCAAATTATTTTCGTACAAATTTGGGCGATTAACGTTTTAAAAATAACGCTTAAAATTTATTTATATGAAAATAATGGCGTTAGGAAATATCGCCTAATGAAAACGGCCAAAAAAAAAGAAAACAACGCCCAAAAACAAAATTACGTAATAATGCCCAAAATAAAAACGATATAACACCCAAAAACAAAAAACCAAACAACGCGTTATTTCCTAACGCCTATATATTTTGGGCGAAATCATTTTGGAAATAACGCCCAAAATTTGGGCTTTATTTCGTTATTTTCGGGCGTAATTTCGTTAAAAATATGAAATAAAGCCCAAAACCAAAAACGATATAACGCCCAAATAAATTATTTCCATAAAAATAAATTTTGGGCGTTATTTCCAAAATGATTATCGCCCAAATTTATATGAAAATAATTTGGGCGTTATTTAGTTTTTGTTTTTGGGTGTTATTTCCTAACGCCGAAAATAATTTCCTTTTTTAGAAGTAATTTCGTGTATTTTTCAAATGAAATAACGCCCAAAATAACGAAATAAAAAGAAATAAAGCAAAATGATTATCGCCAAAATGTATATGAAAATTATTTAGACGTTACTTTGTTTTGTGCGTTATTTCATATTGTTTGGGCGTTATTTCGTTTTTATTTTGGCCGTTATTTCGGTTTTTTTAGGCGTTTTTTTTTTTTTTTTTGGGGCATTATTATTATTGCCCTCCAAAAAAAAAAAATAATTCATGATATCTCTCAAACTATTCATCGCTGATATATGAAATTCTGTTTATGAGTAAAGAACATCGAACAAAACAATGATTAATAGAAAACTAGCAAGTGCCGAGCCCCTAAGAAAATTATTTAATCATATCTTTAAAACTATTTAACGTAGATTGATGAGATTTGATGTATGTGTAAAGAACAGCAGGACAAATATTTTTCACTGAAAAAGTGAGCGGTGCCACACCCCCAAATCACCAAATTCGTCATGTTTCACAAACAATTTTAGATGAAATATGGTTCATATGTTACATGCATCGGGACAAAAAACATCCTTTGAATATATTGGCGATGCCGTGCCCCTTTATACAAGACAAGGTGAAGCAACGGACACCGGGATATGCTAGTAATTTATAAAGTTTAATAAAGATCAGGGAAAGGAATACATCTCCACCAAGACAAAAAATCACATTTTTGATTAGAATGTGCAGTCGGTCATGGTTTTAATATGTATATTATTTTGCAATAGAAATTTATTACCAAGCGTTTAAGAACTAAATTTTTTCCATTAATAAGCGTGTACAAAACTTATTTCCCATACCGTCACTTCAATATTACAACTAGGTAACTCCAAAATTGTAGTTTTTCGGATAAATGGCCTATGATATTCATCTTAGAAAAGTCTAAAATCAGAGTAAATTTAAATTTCCAAAAATCTTACAATTTAATTATCTCAAAACTAGAAAATTGGAGTTCCCTAGTTGTAGTATTGAGGTGACGAAATAAGAAATTCCAAGCGTATAAATAGGCGGGTGCAGTTTTTTTTTTTTTTTAACTGACACATTACAGCGATATCTACAAGGTGGTACGAAATAAAGTATGCAGTAATTACATGCTTTTTGTACTTAATTTTACATAACGGAATTTTTTAGTGCCCGGAACGTTGAATTTTAGGGATTAAAACTAATTAAAAATTTAAACAGATTTGTTTGGCGAATTTTGCCTTACAGTAAAGTAAACATTGTGGCTTCAAATGAGATAAAACAAAAATCAATCAACGGAATCGAGATTTTCACTTTTATTTCTATAACTTTTAATTCGTAATGGCACCCAAAAATATTTTAACGATTGTCTGAAAATTTATTTAAATATATTAGCCATCACCATGGCCCTTTTATTTATAAATTAAGTATAAACTATTTTACCTTAATTTCTAGCGGAAAGAATTGTCTAGCAAGAAATTTATTTTATTCACTGCTTCCACAACGAAAAGTTCACGTTTATTAAATTCAAACAAAAATTTTAAGTATGCGGAACTAATAACACTGTGCGAACATTTTGTGGTCATTGATATCAAACCGCATCATACATTTTTTTCATCTAAAAATATACCTAGCTTTGATACCCAACGAGGGTTATGCTATTGGATAGGTATATTTTCAGAAGATAAAATAGTCCAGTGTCGCACAAAAAAAAGATTGAAGATAAGGCAAACTTTATCTTCACGAAAAAAATTAAATTGTCGCGCAACTCAAAATTTTGTATAAAATTAGCAGCAATGAATATGATGTCGAACGTGACCGTTGAACACATTTAAAGTAAAAAAAAAAACAAATTAAAACAACACACTTAGCTAGCTTATAGCTCTTAATTTGCCCTAAAACTGTTGCTAAGGTGGATTTTGGGCAATTTTTATTTCCAAGATTATTGCAAAAAACCAAGGAGTTAGCACGGAACAAAAACAGAAGTAGTTTTTGCCGTCAACAATTCAAACGCCGATTTCAGGGAAACCTGAGGCAATATTTAAATGTGACTAATTTTAGAATGTTATGCATTAATGTCTCTTAAAAATGGTTTCGTTTTCACCCAATAATAATTTATACATTTTTAATTCAATTTTAATCACGGTCGCACGTGACGTGTCGCATGGGACATTTTTTTCCACTTTACAAATTATAAATTGAAAACCTTAAAAATAACCAGGATTTCCCGGTGTAAATTGCTTCATCTTATCTTGTGAAGTTGATGTAGCATCACCAATTTTGCAAAGGATGTTATTTGTACTGATCTGTACACATTTATAAAATCTCATTGCTATGCGTTAAATAGTTTCAGAGATATGATGAAGTGATTTTTGTGGGGCGTGGTACCGCCATTTTTCCTAGCACACATTATTTGTCTTGGTGCTTTTTACACATGTAAATAGTACAAAGATATGATGAAGCGAAGCGAACGAAATATCGTACGAATGCTGAAGAACTGATATGACTTAAAATTAACTTAAATGCGCATATAAACTAATTCCTTGGTATTAAGATAATTGAATGATGATTAAGGGTTATCCCAATTGTCCATATTATAGTCATTTTCGCAAGTGTTTATACATGTTTAAAGCAATAAGAAAACAATCTTACCTTCCAGATATCTGCATGTGTTTAAATTTAAGGTGTCTATCCATAGCCGTTAGAACAACATCAAGCGCTGTATGAATTTCTTTGCAACATTCGAAGCGAAACAGGTGGTATAAATCATTTAGTACCTACAACAGATGCAAAATAAAAACAACAATTATTTTATATTTACTTCCACATAACTTACTCTTGTAAGAAGAACAGGTCTATCGTGATAATACCGCGCAGCTGTTAAAATTTGTTGCTCATTAGCATCACCAGCAATCTAAATTAAGGACATATAATAAAAGTAATTTTTTCATTATACAAATTTTCCAATAACTAAATGTATTCAAACCTCAATTGCTGGAATATCATAACGTTTACATGCCCAATGTGCTGTATGATATAAGCCCAGAAATTGTAACGGTCGTTGCGTGCGCATTGCTAATCCTGGTATATCAGTGTTCTCTTTAAAGTTTGACTCTTTAGTTGCAACACCATTTCCAGCCAAATTCGTGCCAGAAATATCCAAATGTGTTAAGTCGCGTAAGTTTTCCATAAGCATTTCCAATGTCTGATCGGGTAAATCATATGTGCCGTAACCATTGCCGCTGCTACTAATCGATATATCAAGTGTACGCAATCGTCGTAGATGACAAATTGCATGTAATTGATTTGCTATAGGCCATACATTAAACAATATTAATGTATGTAAATGTGGTAATGTAGCCAATGCGTCCAAACTAAAATTAGCTAAGACACAAGATGTTAAATCTAAGTGGCTAAGATCACGTAAATGAGCAAACTGCAAACGATGGTGCATAACAACGCCATTAAGAACAAGTCGCCGCAGATGTGGGCAACTAAATTGGAAGTCAACGGGTTCCTTTTCATTTGGCTCTGAATTTTGCAATAAATGGGAACTTATGCCCAGTTCCAATGAACGAAGACTGTCGCCATGCCGCGCAAGCAGGTGATGAGAGTTAACAGTAATACGATCGCAATACCACATCGATAGAGAGAAAAGTTTGTGACGCATGAGAATTTCGAGACCTTGTGTTGAAGAAAAGAAGAGAGATAGAGAAAGAAACCAAAATTTAGTAGGTTTTATAAATAAAATCAATTGGCTTGGATAATTAAGTTGATTGAGTTGCATGATGCCAATATTCCAACACTTTTTTATAGATTGTAATGCATATCAATCTTTTGGTATCTTATTTTATGGCTTAATAAATTCATTGAATGATATTTTTGCTACCATGTTATAACTCTTAACCGACGATATATATCATTATTAGTAGTATCATTTGCATTTGTCATTTTCCAAAAATTACATGCCTGTTTTGAGCGATTTTTGTGATAAGGCCATGAATAAGAATTAAATGCTTAGCATAATAAAAATGAGTAGAACTGATTAATAATTTAATTAATCGCGCAGTCATCTAATAAAAAAAAAAACTGGCATGAGCCGGTCAGTAGCTTTGTTAGGAAAAACAAGCATTTGTGTTACCAAAGATCGCCTACACTTTGTATGTGTATTATTTTATAATAATACATGCTATAACTTAAAATACTACTCACCTTCATTTGTAAGAGTGCTATTGCGCAAATGCACAATTTTTAATGATGTTCTACTGGTATCTTGAAATAAATTTATAACTTTATCATCTAAATGACGATAAAATTGTTGATAAGCTTTAAGCAAACGATCACAAATATCATTTGGCAAAACAAGGCCTTCATTTAAACAGCGTACACCTTCGCGATTTTCATCTTGATAACTAATAACATCCAGATGGCTGCATATATATTTATATACAATGTCCTGTAAAGTCATAGGATCCTCATCGAGGTAACCATTTGGCTTTAAGCGAACTTTGCCGCTCATTTTTTTAAAGTTGTTTGTTTTTAGAAAAAGCTAGTTATTGTGTTTTTCCTTTTTGTTGCTGTGAAATTCAAATTCGACTTCAAAATTATGTTGGCTGAAAATAAATAGAACAAGTAAACAGGGATTAATCAAATATATATCAAATGCCGAGCTACATCAAAAATGCAAACAGAAGGCTATAGCAAACGAGATCAAGCTGCGCAAATGGGGATGGATTGGTCACACTCTCCGGAAACCACACAGCGAAGTTTGTCGCCAGGCCCTTGAGTGGAATCCACAAGGCAGTAAAGGACGTGGTAGACCCAAAACCAACTGGAAAAGGTCGTTGGAAAAGGAAATCCAAGAATCGGGAAAATCGTGGCAAGAGATCAAAGTCATCGCAAGGGATCGTGACAAATGGAGAGATTTCATATTGGCCCTATGCTCCTCCTAGGAGTTAAAGGAGAATACATATATACATACAAACAGGGATTAAAATAAGAAATTTCAAGAAGATCCCAAAACGGTAATAATGACTTTAAGAAGAAAAATATTAAGCAGATTCCAAAAGTGGTCAAACTCAAAACGGTGAAAATTACTTAAAGGGCTCAAAAAAACATATAAAGGGGATCGCAATGTCGGATATTACATTTATTAGAGCGATATAGAATTATTGCAATCGACAAATATTGTTTAGAGGTGTTTTTTTAAAACTTTGTGTTGCAACCCGTGATGTGAGAAGAATTCAAGAATTTTCCTGATTGCAGAGATTTATTTAAAATTATCGTAAGGGGCTTAGTTATGGACGAATGACATTTTTTAAGAAGGAAAGGAGACAAACCATAAATATCACTCTTTCTGGAATTATCTAAAGCAGTGGTAGAATTTGTGTTTGAATGAAGATAGATATAAGATAGAAAGAGATAAACACATTTTTGAGTGCATAATTGTGCTATGGAATGCCGATCACTGATCTAAAGCAAGAATACCATTCATAATGTCTTCTTCAACAAGATTTATATTCTCGAAATCTATAACAGAAATACTATTATGGTTAATAGGAATAACTGAATTGTTACTCAATTCAAAGTTGGAGGAAATATATTTTGTATAAAGATTCATCATGTCTTGAGGAGATTTTGCTACTTCATTATCCAAGAACATATTTCTTGGCAAGTTTGATGAAGTTTTTTTAGAATTTATAAAACTAAAAAGAACTTTGTGATACTATTTACTGCACACTTGGGAAACTGTCTATTTATTGGGTGCGTGTTGTCGTCTGTTTGGCCTCGATAGTTTATTAGATAGACGTATTAAATTTTTCTTATGTACTTTGGACATGTCTGATCTAAATACTGCCACGTTATCAAATCTGCTTTCAATAAATGGCTCTTTTGTAGTTTACAATTAAATATAAATTTTGTGATAAGATTTGTAACATATAAATTACTCCCTTTTATGATATCGCTCATCCAATTTAGGATATTAGATATAAATATCGATTTTCTAGTGTCGATATTTTTGAAGATGAATCTATAAACTGTCGATCCTTATTTAATATACAATTTTTTTTATTTTCCCTCAAAAATCATTCTATTTTGAACTTTTTTCCTTTCCGCGAAATTCCTTTTTCCCTACTCATCTTTTCACAGATGTGCGTAAGGGAGGGGTCTACTTTTTTGATAATCCTATCTCATCGGATTATTTCATATAAAAAATGAAGAAAGCTTTTTATAATATCAATTTATCTTATTATAGCAAGGAGAAAGATGAATGAATCCATGGAAAAACGTGCTCTACACATTTGGGTATGATAAACTTTTTTTTCGCCCTTAAAGTTGACTTGTCACCTTCTGATTCACGAGCTACTGTAAATTTCAAAATCTGACTAAATCAATGAAAGAGTTTTGCAATTGCATAGTCACGAAATCCATAATTTAAATTCATATTCACCGATAAAATTTAGATTAGACGCAATATAAACGGAAGTAAAGAATTTTTTCTTCAGCAGGTATTGAGCTTGGAAAGTTGTTGCAATGCTCAAGGTAAGGCTACAACAAAATGTCGGAAACATCGATCATTTCAAACGAAGTTGAGCTTGCAAATGAAACAGTGGCGAAATTGAAGGATTTTAATTTTTCTATCCCTTATGACCACCTATAGGATTTGATTGACACACAATCAGGATAAAATATGACGATATCATTCCCAAAATTCCTACCTGGGCTCTGGGGCCAAAGAGCCAAAAGCTTGAGTCTCCTTTTGATACGTTTCGACTTTGAAGTTGTAAATAAAGTTGCACTTGTAATTGACTTGTAACTTGCGAAAAAATTCTGGATTAATTTTTTTCGCTTTTCTCTTCTATGTTACGAGTTTTCTTCCTTCGCACTTCGTAGTTTTTTTTTTTTTAATTTCTTGTACTTAATAAATTTTTAATCGATTTTCTTCCTGTTGTTTTTGAAATTCTTTCATTCTTTCATTTTTGTAAATTAACTGCGCTTTGTTTTAAGCAAATTGATAAAGATTCTAAATTAAGAAATTAACTTTTTTAGCAAAATTTTCTTCAAGAAAAAAGAGAAATTTTCGTCGTTCACCTTTTTGTTGAATTTTGACGTTGTTTGTCAGTTTGTCAGATTTCTCAGATTGACATTTCGATTCAGATTGGGTACGTTTAGCCAATGTTAATAAGGATGGTAGTGTTCCGATATATTTAAACTTTCGTATTGTTATTTGACAATTAAAATGTTGAAAGGCACTGGAAATTTGAATTGATTACAAATTTTTAAAATTAAATTATAATTTAAAATTTTTTCGCATGATAAAGAGTTGAAAAAAAAAAATAAATGCTTTTATTTTGGACTCTTATCATAAACTAGCCTTCCCTGCCCACTTCACTAGGCATGTTTGTTTTGTTTTTTCATTCGCAGTGGAGTCAATTTAGCACTGCCATGTCAGCAATAAAAATGTATGTACCATGGGAAAGTTAATTTCATTTCAAAACGTCTCAAAAATTTTCAAAAGCTTAGCTGTGGTGTCCTAGGAAACCATCAATTAAGGCTTGTTGATAGTTCGCCATGGATGATTTTCCTCTAGTACATCAAGATATTCTTTGTTTTCACCATCAAGCCTTCGGATAACCTACCCAGAAAACTATCAATTAAAACTTATTGAGCATGAAGTTTTCGGTCGGATTCCAATATCGCTTCTCGTTGCTCGTTTATTGCTGAATTTCGTTCTGCCTTTTTCTTGCGTGCTTGAGACGTAGAACGACCAAGCGCACGATTTTTGGGAGGCATAACTGCACAGAAATGTGTTGAAAATTAATTTAAATATGTTGAGCGTTGATCAGCAATCAAAAATTTGAATGAATTCAATGCAATGATAAATGACAAATGCAATGAAATGCCACTCTAGATTATGTTCACAATGTTCGCTTTGGAACTAAATGAATTATCAATATTATTTAAGATCGACAAAAAAGCCACTCTTGATTATGTTCACAAATTCCCTAGGAATGCAAAAAATAAGCATTTGCAAAATTATGAAACCAATATTGATACCACTTACATAACGTTTCATACACATGGGCGTGTCCCGCTAATTTTGTTATTGAATAGTAACTGCCCCAGTGTCTAAGCTATGCACTTTAATTTAAGGATGATTTCGTGTAAATTTCAGCAGTCTCTCAGTAAATGTCAGAAGCAGTAAAATTAAATTTGCATTTCATTTTCTTCTAAATGTTAATCGTCCATTTGCTTTTTGTTTAGGCCAATTGTAAAAGCTCAGGGATGCCACTTGGTCGAAAATAGCTAAAATCGGTAGTCTTGCAGAAATAGATTTATTTTCGTATAAATCACAATTCCTCTGAAATTTTTTGAATTCAGACTACCACCTGCAGATTTTTTTGGTTCAACTAACTAATTTTCTCATGCAACTCGAAAACCTTTTTATATGGCAAACTATATCAGTTAGTCCAAAATCAGATTACGGTACGGTTGAGGGTTGAGACCAGGCTACATCTTTGTATGTTTGTATGTATTCTCCTTTCACTCCTAGGAGGAGCATAGGGCCAGTACGAAACATCTCCATTCTTCGCGATCCCTTGCGATGACTTTGATCTCTTGCCACGACTTTCCCGATTCTTAGATTTCCTTTTGCAGCAACCTTTCCCGTTGGTTTTGGGTCCACCCCGTGCTCTACTGTCTTGTGGAATCCACTCAAGAGCCTGGCGACAAACTTCGCTGTGTGGTTTCCGGAGAATGTGACCAATCCATCCCCATTTGCGCAGCTTGATCTCGTTTGCTATAGCCCTCTGATTGCATTTTTGATGTAGCACGGCATTTGATATAGTGCGAGGCCACCAAATCTTTAGTATGCGTCTTAAGCATTTGATGACGAATACTTGCAGCTTGTTCGTTAGTTGTTCAGTAACAAGCCATGTTTCGCACCCATATAACAAAACCGATTTCACATTCGAATCAAAAATACGCACTTTCGTTTTAGTGGATATAACGGATGAAGACCATATTTTGTTCAGTTGAGCAAATGCGCCTTTTTCTTTTGCTATTCTTGAGTTGATATCCTCTTTTGCTCCACCATCCATGGAGATAATGGTGCCTAAATACGTGAAGCTATCGACGTTTTCGATGTCATCACTGCCAGTTCTAAACGTGATGTCATTCCTGTTTGCGTTTAACTTCATACTTTTAGTCTTGGATACGTTAATTTTTAGGCCGGCCTTTTGTGATTCCAAGACAAGATCTTCAATTTTGCTTTGCATATCTGAATGTTTGGACGATAAGAGGCAGTTGTGTAACACACTGCATTTAAAGCCTTCATATTGTGCACTTACTAAGTTTATGGCCTTTGCGGCAATACCTCTTCGTTGCAGTGAAACCCGGATGTTTTCTCGACTACATCTTTGCTTACGAGTTATTTCAGTCTGGTTAACCAAGTCAGTGAAAACAAGGCATTAGAAAAAGACTAAATCAACTTTCAGTGGTGGATTCCTAAGTTATATTTGTGGTGGAGACGTACTTGGAGAATTTTCAGCGTACGTGGAGAATTTATTCAGCTGATTTTGACTTACGTGGAGAGTGTTTGCTGGACGTGGAGAATTTGATCACTTCACTGTCAGAATTGACAATTTTAATTTGTCCATCCTCGTTCCTAATCAACTCTATAAGCAAACAAAAAAAAAAAAAAAGGAAATATGGATCGTGAAATTGTACCCATAAAAGAGTTGCTAACCGATTTGGTAGCACCAGAGCAACGCGCATCCATAAATATAATTCCGGAGCACGTAACTATGCTGCACGGGACGAAAAGTAAAAAACAGCTTAGTCGCAAACGAAGATCTAATAAATCTTCAACACTAACTCGTAAGGAAAATGCCCGCTTGGGGCTATATACTCTGCCAACACACCAAATGAAGTACGAGGAAGCAATACCGTTACATCGTCTCTGGAAAGGATACATACGAGAGCATCTAAATCTACGGGATGGTGATTCTGTGCCCGAACTGCATGAACCTGGTTATGCGGCCCTAAGTCAACGGCTGGTTAAAACTGACTTGCATGGTGCTAAAATGACTGTGATTGAATCTAAGTGTGCAACACTGTGTGGAATAAATGGCATTGTTGTTTTGGATACAAAAAATGTTTTAAAAATTTTAGGTAAAGATAATAAATTGCGTACCGTTCCGAAATCTGAATGCATATTTGGCATGAAACTAGGTAATCTAAAATTTACGATATTTGGGAGACATCTGAACGTTCGACCAGCGGAGAGATCAGTGAAGAAGATTAAGAATTTCGTTGAACCGTTTACAGAGAAAACTTGGAGAGTATCCTTCTAAATATTTTGTTATAAAAAACTCAATAAATCTATTATATTTTCAATTTAATTGTGCATTTTTTAAATTTTTTCCGCACGATCACTATGAACGGAGAAAAAAGATGATAAATTTTAAACCGCTCTTACTTGTTAAATAGAAGAGCTAGATGAGTCAAAGTTAACAAGTTTTAAAGTGATATATATCTCGCAAACTAGAAGGGCTATAGGAGTGGAAGCATATAGCCTACAAACTTACGAAAAATTGTGTATACTCAGATATTGGGCACAACCACTATGAACGGAGAAAAGATGACAAGCTTTGAAACGTTTTTTCTCTAAAGCTAGAAAAGCTATAGTGGTCAAATCACGATTTACTATATCGATACCTTAGAGCGCTATAGTCCTATCTCCACTTTTTGCAATATTGTGATTTTTGCAGTTATGGCATCATTGTTGGCTTCTTTACCATGTGCAAAACTTTGTGATGTCAAAATACCACTAAAATACCAAAATATTTGATAATTACAAAAAATCCCATCTCCAAACTGTATTTTTTTTTTAAGAGCGCTTCTGTCCTATCTCAAATTAGTCACATTTTTAAAAAAATTCTTCGTTTTTTCGCGTTTCTTTCGCGTTTTATGACTTTTTGCGACATTTTAATAAACAAATTTGGTTACACCCAAGAGTCCACTCTTGTTTGTCGGAACCAAAAATTCAAAAATTAAAAAAAAAAAGTTTTTTTCGTGTTTTCTACGCGTTTCATGACTTTTTAACTGTCGTTTACTTCAATAGTAGTGGATTTCTATATAAGGGCAAAAGTAATGATATACTATAAATTGGCTGGGATTTCGTTAGAAATTAATCAAATTGGTTAAAAACATTAAATTATGTTAAAATATACTATAGGTAAAATTATTGAATGTTACATTATATCAAAATAGCAGCCAAGTCTAAATAACCACTGTTTGAAATCTTCTTTTTGCATTTCCCAACAATTGGAAAAATGGAGATAGGACTATAGCGCTCTAAGGTATCGATATGAAACCTAAGCAACAACATACATATCGTCGCCCTAATTCTAATACAACATAACCCAGTGTGCCAGACGGTTCAAATCTCCGCTTTTTTATCCGTTACGGATCCGTTACTGATCCGTTGGCGGGAGAGATTCCCAAAAAAAAAGCGAATCGTTTTTTTTTCTTCGCCTCCTGAAAAGTAGATAATTTTGACTTACGTCATACTAGAATTAAGGCGACGATATACAAGAACTATTTTGAAATTATGTTAATTTGCATTTGGGGTGTAATGGCCTATCTGCCCACCTCTAATCATATTTAGCAAAATAATTTAGCAAATAAATAATGAAATAAATAGTCCATTTTTTGATTAAGTAATATTTTATTTAAAATTTCATTACATTTATTTACACTAGTCTTTATTCTACTTATATTTACCCATATATATACATTTTTATTATATTTTTGAGCAGTGAAAGAATTTTAATATTATAAATGAAGATCAGTTGCCAAAGATACATAATTCACACATTTAACTTTAAACGCTTAATAAAATAAATAAAATACATTTTAATGGCAGTTATGTACATATGTATGTCATCATAAAAGAATAATTTCGTTTATAAAAAGGAACGTAGGAAAAATCGCAAAAAACAAAATACAAAGTACGCCCACCATAATTTTTCATTATGCTTTTTAGGCACTATTCAAAAAGAAAATACAGCAAGCGCATATATAATTTCAATTTGAAAAAAATGAAAGAAAACAACGCTCTTATTCTATTCACATTTAAATGTTTCTTTGGGTTATATTCTAATGGGTTACACATTTCCTTTAGATCACATTTCTTCAAAAGTTTTTTGCGATTTTGTTTACACCATTGGTTAAAGTATAAAAAGTTTTATTTAAAACTATATAAATTTATATAGTTGCTTATTCACTTTTTGAAATTTGTAGGAGAATCAGCATGATTTTAAATTATTTTTGGTTTGTAATTCGCTTCATAATAAAGTTCATCAAAATCAAGCTTCTTTTATTACCACGCTTAGTCTCTTATAAAGTATATAACTGAAAATCTTTTTTTTTTTTACAAACGCTCAAAAACTTATAAATTATTATTTTATTAACTTAATAAAAACATAAGCATTCAAAATATTATATATATATATATGTTATATATGCTATTACTAACTACTCAAAGAGGAACTAAAGCAAACTTGTAGCCAAAAAGCACTAACAGCTTAAGTTGATATTTGAACGCAATGCAAAACAGCAAAGGTATTTTTATACAATAAAAGCATAGAGTATAGGACTTACATGCTGTTGTACGTTGTAATCAAAGATTGACTTAAGCTGTTGCTGCGTTTTGCCACAGATTATTGAAAAATTAATATTGGTATACATATGTGCAATTTATTTTAAAAGAAATTTTCAAATTTAATGTGCATGGCATAGATTGCATTAATTTTTTTTTTTTTTTTGTTAATTCAATATAAATAAATTTCAACTAAATTCATTATACAATTATGGAAAAAGAAATTAAAAATACAAAATGTCATCACATTATTTGCTTTCAGTTATTTTATCAGTAGTTAAGCAATCATTAAGTAACTTTAATTATCCTATGATACAGTTTTTTTTTTTTACTTTATAAGCTAATGTCAGTCATTAGGCTTGTTCTCAACAATATATTAAGTAAATGTAATATTATTATCATTTTTTAAAAATCAAAGAACGATTTTGTTAAACGAAAAATGAAAGTACTTTGCCATTTATAATTTACATAAGTACGTACTTAAAAAACGTATGACAATGAGCATACAAATTATTTAATGCCCGAGGCCAATGCCTCGGTATCGATTACTCCAGTAAAAGAATTCTTAGTTAAGACTTTATTACAAGTATGTAGTTTTGTTTGACTTTTCAATTGTTAGTTGTCTTTTAAACTTTTCTTATTTAAATCTTTTGATGTTTTTAAAATGGAAGTTAAAAAACATGCATAATATTTTATTAATTTAAATAAAACGAGTGCCAAAGTCCTTGCAATTAAAAATACAAAGATCTGCAGATATACCATAAATTTGAATTGAAAAATTCTTACATTCTGCAGAATTCAGTTTTTGTATTGCACAGTTCTATACACTTATTTTAATTAAATTAACCAAAACATCATGTATTGGTATGATATTACAATTCCTAAACTTTTATCGAAGTAATGCTTTACTGAAATTTTTATTTACAAAATGAAAGGATAATGAAAACTTAACTTATTATTGGCTTTTATGATTCATACAATATTTGTATGATACTAGCAAAGTCATTGTTAGTTGCTTACTTTTTTCTTTTACTGTTATTGTATTAAAGCTTTCAACAAAACAAACAAATTAAAGCATGTGCCTACTACCGAATAGGTGATGCATTTTATAAATAGTTCTAAGGTGCGCTTCACTAAAATGCATTTGCTAAGGCCTCTGGTGCTTATTTATGTTTCATTAACTTTGTTAAAAATTTTTAACTACTTAATAAGAGTAGAAAAAAAAATTAACAATCAATAAAGATCATCTTCCATATTGTGTATTAATATTTTTTTATCCTCTTTGGCATTAGCATCACGTGTCATATTCTTTTGCAACAGTTTCGGATCAAAGCAAGGCTGTAATTAAAATGAAAGCACAATATATAAAATGTATTAAAACGTTACGATTTGTTAAACTTACCGTCTCACAAATATTCATGTTACAGCAATTTTCAATTGTTATTTCACATTGTTCTGTGGAAATTGGTCGATTTGTTAGTGGTGTATCCGTACTTGTATGCTTCTTAACAACAAAAGTTTTCTTTATTCTTGGGCGCGCTGGTTTATAGAAACGTCTTAATCCATGAACGATCATTAGAACTAAAACGAGACATGCGACTACTCCACAGATGAGTACAATTAGTGGTGTGTCCCATGAGTTAGTATTTTGACACACTTCCAAATGTTTATACTTTGGAATGGCATAGATATCAACACCGTCTTCGCTTTGTTGAGACAATTGTTCGCAACTGTAAATTGTTTAAAAAATAAGAAAATTACGATAAGTATGCAAATCACAAAAGACGTAATGCAGAAAATGTCGTCAGTCAGGGTAAAATTTTCATTTGCATTAGTACATTTATAATCCAGATTAACGCTGTCGTCTTTCTCTGCTATAAGTTTGAGCTAAAAAGCGTTTTTCCGAACGCATAATTGAAAACCCAAAAAAGTAGATTTTTGGCGCTGAATATTATCCATACCAATATGTATAATTATATAATCTTTATTTTTAAAGCGAATCCATTCTGTGATGAAAAACAAAGTTACTACTCTTCCGGTTTTTCACAAAATTAAAAAAAAAATTATTCAGATACCGTTTGTAACAGTCATTGTAACTTTTAAGATGAGGATAGATCAAAATGACGACCCTTTCAAACCTACATAGCCTGGGGCATGCAAAAATTATTAAAGGTTTTTTCGGCGACTATACGAAATGCGTCTTTTTGTATAAAACTCTAAAAATGTCTAAAAAAAAAAACATAGACATTAGATGGAAATGTGTCGTTTTTTACAAAACTGTGATTTTTGAACACGAGTTTCCCTTGGAAATATTCCTTCTTTGCACTGGATTTTGAACTAGAGAATACATTTCAGCATGATAATAGCGATGACATAATTATGTTTGTTTAAGGTTGTAAGTGTAAATAAGCCATTTTGAAAAATCAGTCCTCAAATCTTTTACTTACATATCATGACATCCAAATGGCACATACATATCTGGTTCATGTTTTAGTAAGCGACAAAACAGTGAACAAATTTCAGTTGAGTTCTGTTCACAACGTAGTCCTCCAAAATTATCCTTACATTCGCAACTTGGCTCATTGCTATATTCATCGATTTGGCAGCGACCTTCATTAAAGCAATAACCATTACATTTATAAGACTGACAGCGTTCTCCATAAAATCCCTGCTGACAAGTACATTTTGGAAATCCAGTAGATGACATCGAGCAAGTGCCATGTACACAATAATTGTGACATTCCTCTATTTCACAGCGTGCACCATCAAAACCGATCTTGCATAAGCACAGACCGCTTTGCTCAACATATCTGCCACCATTTAGACAATACTCTCGCTTCAACTTGTCCATACGTGTATCATATGTACTAACTGTGGGCTTAGGACTAAATAGACGTGTTTTTATCTTTTTAACAACATCGCTGCAATGTTGATCATTTTGTAGGGTTTGAAGAAAACGTGTACGTGCAACAATACCGCGTGGTTGTTCAGCAAAAACTTTCATTTTCTGTGGCGCGTTTTCCGTATCAGAAATTGTTTCATTATCCAAATGAATTTTGGCAAATTTGGAATGACTCCATACAGCATTGTTTGTCCAATCAGTCCAAAAGATTTTATCTTTGATTACCGCTAAACTGAAAGGTACATTATCAAGACCCTTAATGATAATTTGTCGATCGCTGCCATTCAAGTTGGCGCTTTCAACTGTAAAGTGACTGCCCTGCTTATCATCGACCCAGAAGATACGATCGGATAATTGATCGATTACAATGCCATGAGGCAGAAATATATCCAGATGTACAATTTTCTCACGTTCACCACCGTCTAAGTTAATACATTCAATGCTAGCATTCTTAAAATTTGCATTTGTCCAATACAATTTGCGACGGCATATATCAATTGCAATGCCTTCGGGCTTTGACTCTTCGTTGGCAAAGTCCAAGAGTACTTTTGGTTTATCTGTCTCAGCAGCATTAACTGATGAAAAATAAATTTTCTTATTTTCTCCATCAGACCAGTATATGTTTTGTGAAATTGGATCAAATGCAATGCCTGCTATTGATTCCTTCTGTGTACGTTGGACAATTTTTTCAATTGCATGTGGATCGTCCTGAGTTGTTGGAATTTTTAGTGAAAATATGCTGCCATTGTTATGAAGTTGATCATTGAAATAAACCGTTTCTTCTGCTTCATCAAATGTAATAGCGGATAACTCTTCAAATTGATGTGCTGCCGATGTTATTTCATTCCATTGTTTATCAAAGAAAAGAATTTTGGAATTTGTTGTAACAGCAAAATCTAAAATAGAAAAGAAAATTATAATTTTTAATTGTAAATTTTTATCAATAACATAACAATAACATAATAAATTAAAAAATAAATAAATTATAATAAAATAAATTTTTAATTAATTTTTAGAAATGCAAAATTCTTCTAGCTAAATAAATTGTACATTTTATCAGGTAAAAATGCTAAGAATCTTCATGGTTCAGCGGGAGAATAACCTTGACGCTAAAGTCAAAACATATAAAAGTCAACAAAACGCAAAAGAAAGCGCTCATGTGATTAAATGGTAATTGAAAATATGATCTCGCAGCTGTTAGACGTAGCATGTGTGACATATATATATAAAATTACGTGCGAGCAGATGTGCTTTCGTAAACGTATATATGCAATGAATGCCGGTTTTCCCACGTGTTCGTTAATTATTTTACGATAATTTTATCGCTGCAATGATAATTATATCGCTCCAGTGATAAAGATAGTTCATGAGTCATTTAGCGAAATTACATTAACTATGATCTTCTTATTTGATAATAAGTATGTAATATTCCACAGTAAAAGGTTCCTTATCTTCTCAGACAACATTTTACAATGCAGTTATATTCGATTGTTTTATCGATTTAAGGTAGATCATCAATTCGGAAACACCAACAAAAGTGATAGGCCCTCCTTAAAGTTAATATTTCTTTAAACTTGATTTTTAATCATAATCATTAATCTATATATTAATACGCAAGACAAAAATTTGTCCTAAACTTTTTACTATGTTAGAAATGGAGCACGACTTTGAATTATACACCATTAGTAAGGTTTTTGGGTGCAAATGTGCACAAAGTTGTAATTATTTGAATATTTTGCCAGTAAGTAAAAAATAAGTGCAAATTTTTCAATATTAATAACGACGAAATACGCGTTAAAAGAAAATAAAGCACAAAGAGAAAGACAAAAAGCTGACTGACACAGGCTTCATGTTTTTTGTTTTCTTTTCGTTTCACATTTGTCATTGAACTAAACTGTCCAAAAAGTACCAACATTATTTAATGCATTTGTGGTCAAATTTTGATAATTGGGCGATTCTAGTATTACTAAAAATATGACTCCCGGAAATAACGTCAGAAAGTTTTTTAGAAATAAAGCCAAAAATTCTGGCATTGTTATAGCTAGAAATTTTATGGCGTTATTTCCTATCGTGTTATTTTCTTTTTGTAAGCCATAAATTTTTGAGAAAACCCCAAAAAAGTTTTTGGATTTATTTCCAAAACAAAAGGAAAATTGGCTATAATTTTAAACTATTATTGCATAAAAGCAGTTCTCAGCAAAGTGAAAAATAAACGTCACTTTTGCAGAGCCGAAATTTAAGATACACTTCCTTAAGTCCCAGCTTTTACGAAAAAGTTGTATGACCTAAAACACAGGAGGCAAAGAAAAGAACAAAATACAGTCTAAAATTTATCGATGAAAGTTATGCACATGGTTATTTTTAAATGTAGCCCTCAATGTTCATTGATAATTTTCAAGAAAAATATGAAAAAAAAGTGATTGATCTTTAAATCCAGAGATGCTTGTCGTATTGATATCGCTCGTTTACTTCAAGAACGGCACAAGTCAAAAAACTCGATTTTGCCGAAAATACGCTTAAAGTTTTCAATTGAAAAAGTTATTCTGTTCTCAAACGGTGACCGTAAAATATATTAATATGAAATTTTTGTCCACAATATGAAGTATGATATAACGAATAATTCTGCATCATTAACTCAAAATTTGAGTTTTTTGAGTTGTGCCCTTCTTGAAGTAAATGAGCGATAAATAAATTTAACTGTAACTTCAGTTTAAGAAATTAAAGTCACAAGTTGTGACCATTGTTTGCAATCAAAAAAAAAAAAAAAATAAAGAATTAAAAACAATTAAACTAATTTAATTTCAATTGATTTGTCTCTTCGAACAAGTGGTTTTATAGAGGCAAAGCTTTATGAATGAATGAATATCTTTGATAACTTTAAATATGTATGTAGCTGCAGCAAAAAAAAATTATATTTTTAAATTAAAAGTTGATCGAGTGCATACTTTTTCAACGGCTTGTCAAAATAACATTGATAAGAATTGAAATATGTGACCCTTCACAGAAAAAGAGACCGAATCTGCACTGCACTGGCAAAATTATATAGGAGAGCTAAATATAAGAGTAATTTTTATCGGTTTTCAGTTAAAAGTGGAATTCAGTGCTTAGACATGTTTTGAACATTTTACAATTGATTTTAGGTTGACTATCTAATTACAAATATCAATAAAAGCGATCTTACCAAGCCCCTACACTTTTAGAGAAAAAATTTAAGAACCTTGAACTTCGATATCTACAAGTTTGAGTTTTTTATTTCACGATTTCAAAATGCCAAAGTTCGGTCCATTTTTGGAATTTTCTAGTGATCTATTGAGGTGTCATTTTATTCAAAATAATATGTATTTTTAGAAAGTGAAAAAAAAACCGATCTTTGACTGGTAAAAAGTTTTGAATAGTCTATCAAAAAAAGTTCATAAAAGTCTAAAGCATCAAAATTGATAGACTAAGAGCCAGCGCTTGGCTGACCCTCCTCATAGTATCAAAGCTGAATTTTTTTGTGAGTGTTCTTCCAATAGTAGGTATGAACTTCTGTCCTAGTGAATTCCTAAGAAGTGGTGCCTTCGTGAGATATCGGGCGCAAAAGGTCGCTAAAAACAGTTTTTTGCAAATATCTCGCTAACGGTTATATCTACAAAAAAATTAAGTTCCTCAATTTTGTAGATCATTAAATTTCATAAAGTGGTGCTAATTGTTTTCATACGACCTATAGTTTAGGAGATATGGTCCAGTGAAATTGGACCTTCCGATCCAACATATAAAATCCATATTTTTTTCCTTTAGTCGGTCTATTTTATAGTTTCAAAGTATACATCAAAATTCGAGACCGATTTCACTGTCGTACAAAAAGTTATTCACGCACAAAGGTCGAGAAAATTAGTATCTCGCTAACGCTTATTTCTACAAAAAAATGGTTCTCTACAATTTTCTAGCTCAGAAAATTTTATATCAAAAAGTGGTGCGAATTGTTTTCGTGCGTTGCACAGTTTAGGAGATATCCTATTTTAAGGTATTTGCCGCATGTAAGTGTACATAGTAATATGAATGTTGATTTTCAAAGTACTATAACTACGCCTACGTCATAGTATCATGGTTGAATTTTTTTGTGGGTATTTTTCTAATAGTGGGTACCAACTTTTGTATTAGTCAAACCGTGAGAGGTGGTGCCTTCGCGAGATATCGAGCATACTTATAGTAATTTGAAAATAAACTTTCAAAAATCTGATTTTCTCTACCTTTCGCACCCGATATCTCAAGAAGGCACCACCGCTCATGGTTTGACTAAAACAAAAGTTGGACCCACTATTGGAAAAATATCTACAAAAAAATGCAGCCATGATACTATGACGTAGGCATAGTTATAGTAATTTGAAATCAACATTAAAAAAACTGATTTTCTCGACTTTTGCACCCGATATCTCACGAAGGCACCACCTCTCACGGTTTGACTGAAATAAATGTCAGTGCCCACTATTGGAAGAATACCCACAAAAAAATGCAGCCATGATACCATGACGTAGGCATAGTTATAGTAATTTCAAAATCAATTTTCAAAAAACTGATTTTCTCGACTTTTGCACCTGATATCTCAGGAAGGCACCACCTCTCTCGGTTTGGCAGAAATAAATGTCAGTACCCACTATTGGAAGAATTCCCAGAAAAAAATGCAGCCATGATACCATGACGTAGGCATAGTTATAGTAATTTCAAAATCAATTTTCAAAAAACTGATTTTCTCTACCTTTTGCACCCGATATTTCGCGAAGGCACCACCTCTCACGATTTAACTAAAACAAAAGTCAGAACTCTTTATTAGAAGAATACCCACAAAAAAATTCAGCCATGATACCATGACGTAGGCGTAGTTAGAGTACTTTGAAAATCAACATTCATACTATGAACACTTGTAGGCGGAAAATACCTTAAAATAGGATATCTCCTAAACTGTGGGTCGTACGAAAAAAATTTGCAGCAATTTTTGATATGAAATTTTCTGAGCTACAAAATTGTAGGTCACTATTTTTTTGTAGAAATAAGCGTTAGCGTGATACTCATTTTCTCGACCTTTGTGCCTGAATAACTTTTTGTACGACAGTGAAATTGGTCTCGAATTTTGGTGCATAATTTGAAACTAAAAAATAGGCTGACTAAAAGAAAAGAAATTATGGATTTTATATGTTGGGTTGGAAAGTCCAATTTCACTGGACCATATCTCCTAAACTATAGGTCGTGCGAAAATAACATGCACAATGTTTCGATATAAAATTTGCTGAGTTAAAAAATTGTGGAACTTAATTTTTTTGTAGATACAACCGTTAGCGAGATATTTGCAAACAAAATGTTTTTCTCGACCTTTTGCACCCGATATCTCACGTAGGCACCACTTCTCAGGAATTCACTAGGACAGAAGTTCATACCTACTACTGGAAGAACATTCACAAAAAAATTCAGCTTTGATACTATGAGGAGGGTCAGCCAAGCGCTGGCTCTCCGTCTATGATGAAAATCAAAAATAAGAAAGTGGATAGAGTCGGAAATTTTCGAATGATGTCAAAAGTGCTAAGTAAGTCAAAAAATGTCGTACACTAACAAGAACGTTAAAAAGTGTGGTATCTTAAATTACCGAATGAGTTCGAAAAATTATGTTTCAAAACAAAATATGCCAAAAAACTCGAAAACTACTGAAAAACTTTGTAATTATTTGAAAGTAAAGGTTTTCATTTTAATAATCACATTTGATAATTAAATGTCACGAGGTTTTTTATCAATGAGTGACAGTTTCTTGTGGTTTTTAGTCTACCTGGGTTTTTTTTCAAAATAATGCCGATTTGGCTGATGCAGTGACCGGATTGCATTACCGTACAAAGTTGACTTATATTTTTTACCCCAAATTAATGCTTTGGATTTATTGCGTGAAAAATTGAAATAAAACGGCTTGTTGAAAGCCTCTATGCTAGCGAAGTTTAAATGTGGACCTCTGAAAATGTTTTAAAAAATCCTAAGTTTTATTTTATTCAGAACATTTTAAATTTGTCACTTTTAACCCCTACAATTAATATAATGCTTTCTACTTCTTATCATTAATAGAAATCATTGAGTTGAATATTAACTAAGTTATGTGAGAATTTTTCTTTATAATTAAACGTATCCTAGGTTTCATCTTTTTGTCGTTCTTCTTACATAACCCGCCCTTGTTTATTTGTTTGTAAATAAATAAAACTTTAAATAAATTAAAGCGCCATCGCTTCTTATCAGCTTAAATGGTGGGGATTTTTATGGAAAAAACATACGTAATATTTTGGACATTTATTAAATTATTGGAAAATTTGTTGATGTGCTAAATGTAAATTTTGTTATTATTATTATTGTTATTATTAATTCATTTATTAGTTATAAATAACTTTACAATTACAATTCTTTTACATTTGCATTGATTGGAAATGATAGCTTACTGAGGTAATGTGTAGAGACCAAAAGACCGACTTGAAATGGTTTTTACCTACATATAAATTGACGAAGTAATATAAGCTTTGGCTAATAATTTTTTAACTGAATTTTGTCATAAATTTATCATAAATAATACTAATACGCAGTCAGGTAAGGTAAATGAGTATTTCTTTAGTTATACATATTTATAATTACTGGTATGCAAATATGCCTTTTAACGTCACAGTTTTTTCAAATTGCAATTGTAAAAAACCTGGTTCTTTTGCATTTTGAAATTTTTAATTACCGGTTTTTTGCTAAAAAAAAAAATGCCAATTGAATTTTTAATTAAATGAGTAATTTTAGTTTAAAAAGAAACTTTGAGTGTTAAAAATAAATCATAATAAATGATACAATATTACATGAATTTTTAAAACAAAGCATTAAATTACAAAATGCGAAATGTTGCACCTGTGCTTTAACTTCTTTAAAATTTAACACTTGACCGTATTCAATAAAAATAATTTAAGACTCATACATAAATGACTTATTCGAATATAATACATCGTTAAGTAAATAAAAGTTGAAATATTTAACTTATTATGGTGTATACAAATTGAAAACAAAATAAAACGTATTTGCGGAAATAAATACGATTACTTTGCGTGTTTCCGCATTTAAAGGATAGTTTGTTTTATGTTTAGTACATATATTCAAACCAATGTTGCAAATGAGAAACTTTCACTATGACTCTAATGGTTGAGTAATATTCTTATGACCTTCAATGACACAATGGTTAAATTGCATGCGAAATTGCTGTGAAAACTCAATATTTAACCATTTTTATTTTATATACTAAAATATTAACGACTTTTTGCAAAAGTCTTGTGCATTCGAATCAAAAATATACGGTTTTTATTTCTATATATTTTAATATTACAACAATAAATCAAAAATGTTAAAAATTTTATTGACCTCTTGTTATTAAGCTAAAACAGGGTCAATGAATTGTTTTTTTTTATATATATAGTATATTCGCAGCCAAAGTAAAATATAAGAAACTACACTGACAAAGGCAAATGGACGGCCTTTTCGTTTAGGTTACTTTTTCACAGACTGCTTAGCAAAGTGCCACAGCTTATACATACAACATTTTAAACCTCAAGCAGGTATACATATATATATATATATGTATAATTACGTTGTAAACTATACTAATTGTGCATGACGAATGATCTCGAAAAGGTAGCAAAAAACAAAAAAAAAACTAAAACATGAGAAACATTAACGTTATCATTTTGCATAAATTTGCACAGCTGTGTTTTTAAATAAGAATATCTAAATTATTGAATTATTTAAAAATATTTTTGCGTTTCACCGGTTTTAAAACCAACATGTGGCTCTGTGTCAACGTAAAAATTTGGAAGCGCTCCAAATTGGAGCTATAATACACATAGAAAAAAAAATAGTTTGTACTACTTTATTTCTAGAAAATTTTACTAGAATTTCAAGTCAGAAAAGTGACAACTCTCCAATAAAGTACGTGCTTTGCGAGGCTTTTACATGCTTAAAGGAATCCCTTTATTGATCTGCAGTCGACTATTTATTATGAAAAATATCGAATAGCCAGCCCCTCTCAATTGCCTAGTTAAGTCAGTTTAGTTAGTTCATGTCTCGTTAAGCACAAACCAGATTAGTTTGCCAAATAAAGAGCTATTCGATTGGTATGAAAAATTTAGATTTTGAACTAGATAGAATAAAGAAACGACTCCAGAGTCTTGTTGGGAATACATAATATGATTCAGATATTAGTCGTCAGCATGATGATTCCATATCCCAAATACATAGAGGTTAATATATTTCAGCTCCTAAGCATTTGATAACACATATAGGCAGATTCTATAGATAACGTTTAAATAACATAAAAATAAGTTATGATTACATTTGGAATTCTTGAACAATAACAAAAAGCTTTAAAAAAAATTAATTTGAATTTAAAAAGATTAATTGCAATGTTTTGCTTTTGAATTCGAGACGCACGACTTATAAACATTAATGAAAGTAATATCATATTAATATTATTTATTATCTAACTATTTAATTAACGGAAACACTATAGGAAGTTGTTGATAAAGGGCCATTACTCGATTTCAATTGAAGTATGTTAACAATTTATTTTGAAGAATTTATGCGACGCACTACGAGGGGGTGTTTGATAAGTCCATGACTTTGAAATGAATAAAAACTTAGCTAAAAATATGACTGTTATTGTTTTAAGCAAACCGGAAAATTATTTACGTATAATATTTTACCTTTCTCATGTATCAGTTCGGATGAAAAGTTCGTATCATTTTGAAAAATAAATAACTTTTTTGCTCAAAATCAATTTTATTCATAAAAATTGGCTTATCCTCAAGCTTTATATCCATTCCAGCGTTTCTCTAACATTTCGGTAATTTTCTTGTAGAACGATTTACATTTGGCCTCAAAATAGTAATTTTTTTTGCCAAATCTCTTTCCAACGAGCGTTTTTTTTTTTTGGTCTGTGAACAGGTAAAAGTCGCTGGGAAACAAGTCTATAGAATAAGGTGTGTTGGGAAGCAATTCGAAATGAAATTCATTCATTTTAATCATCGTTTTCATCGACTTGTGTCTTGGAGTTATGATACTTTGAAGAGAAGGTTTTTCAGCCTCCATACAAAGGACGAAATTATATTAGTATCGAAAAACCGATTTATGGCCAAAAACACACTCAATATGAGTAAAACTCTGCCGCAGATTGTGAAATGTATTAGTGCCAATAAGCGGAAGGGCTTGAGATAAAAAATTGGTATTTTGTCTGGGAAGTATATTTTGATAAGGAAGAGTAGGTATGGTTATTCGAATTACAAAAAAAGGATTTCACCTATCCCTTAATAAGCCTGAAAACACAATTTTCTCCAACCTCTCGTAACCCTGCAGATATTTTGACAATTCTGAGGATGCAGACGGATTCAGCGCCAAAAAGTACATAAGACTGCATAAAAGAAAAAAATGTTCATTACATTTTTTTTTTTTTATTTATATCGGTCTGAAAACATATGTGCCTATCCAATCAAAAATAGCGCAAAGTCTCATTTTGTTTTAGAAAAAAAACAAAAATTTATTTCGAACACTCTATATTTAACACCGCATATAACCTTTACGGTATTTAGCATTATTTTACTCTTGAATGTTGTAAGTGGAACATGAGATGTCGATTATTTACATTCACAACTTTGAAGTCAGCGTCATAGTAAACCATCGGTAAACATTTGGCATTTTAAAGCTCAAAGCATTTCCATGAGTGGCCAAGTCGATTGTTGAGAATGCACAAATATGAATGAAACTAAGCAAAAAATTGCCAAACAATAAAAAAAAAAATAGCAACAACAACTGAAACGTTGGCTGTTGATAGCTGGCGTACGTGACCAAAGTAAAACCGATAATGGTTGCGTTAGCGTTGCCAGAAACTTCCCAAAATCAATCATCTAAAGCCTCTTTAAAATTTATTGGATTTTAACGAATTAGAAGAACTTGAGTTTTTTTATATACCAACTCTATCCACACAAACTAATGTTAGTTATAATATAACTCATGAGTAAAATATGAGGTTGGAGAAATGCCAAATGCTACCTTTCCTTATCATTTTTGCTATCCATCATCTTACTTTCAAAATCGGATGAATGGCCAAGACAAAAATCAATAATCTACATATATATAAATAGGAAAACGATATCGGTTTAGTTCCTGTTTCTATAACTTATTTGCAACATATGTTGATTTTTTTTTTAAGTGGGCGATGCCACATCCCTAAATGGAAAATACACTCTCAGGCTAAGCCGCTACATCGATTTTTATGAAATTCGGTATGGAGATAGGCTTTATACTAAAAAACGATAATATGACCGCTAAGCCGCTGCAACGTCTTTTACGAAATTCTGTATGCAGATAAAATGCACCTTAAGAAAGCATATTATAAAACTGTTTGTTTTCTACTGGGTGGTCCCGCGCCCCTAAACGAAAAATGTCGATAAATTGAACCCTAAGCAAAGACTATAAAACTTTTTGTTCTAAAGTTAGCAGTACAACGACCCTAAAAAAAAGATGCGCAGAAATGGTTTGTTTACAGTTCCGTAGCCTGTTTTAAAGTCATATCGAAATGGTCGAAATTTAATATGCACATAAATCAGGGTTACTAACCATCGTTATATGAACAAGTTAAAAATAAGTTCTCAGTTTTTCATAATTGCAATAAATTAAATTAAGTTTGAACGAACAACGAACATCTTCATATATCTGGCAACGCTATTGATTGACGACGAAAATTTGTATTTGTTTTTGGCATGGCATGGCATGAGAAATGTTGAGTAAAAGCAAAGTTAAATGCTAGAAGCAATAAAAAATTAAAAATATAATGGCAAGTTTGAAAAAGCCGGTATCTGTATTGGTATTAAATAAGCGATTTACAATGTCGCGTTTGTGGCCAATAATAAACAGAAATCCAAATTGTTTATATTTATGCTTACGATAAAATCATAGATAATGATTCTAAAAAATTATTAATAAGGGCATGCAACTGTAAATTTTATTGTGTGTAGGAAATACTTGGTATTCATTTTATTGTAAGCAATTATGTACATATGAGGGGTATAGAAACAAAGTCAGCAATCTCTACTTATTACATGAATCTAGTTGCATTTGATGAAAATTTGTGATCAGTAAACACTTTGCTTCAAAATTCCAAGCAATTGACTTAAAATAAAAAAGTAATAATGCATAACTCAGTAGTAATGTATGGAGAGTTAACTAAACATAAAGATAAAACAAAACTATAGCACAACCAGAAATATTTCACCAAAATTAAAAAATAACCAGATTTTACGCGTCAAAAAAAAAGTAAACAGATATTAATATAAAAACAAAAACTAACTTTATATTACAGTTAAATATTTGATTTGTTCGCTTTAGCCTTAAACACCAGATTCAATCTTCTAAGGATAGAATCGAATCAGAAGAGATTTCGCTCTATTATTCCTTAAACACCGTTTTTTGGATTCTTCTTGATAGAAATGGTCCTTGCTCTGATTTTCCTGTCAATATTTTTCTACAAATGTACACTAGGGTTACGACTTTTGGACTGCGGGGGTAACCAAGGGAGTGTGGTGTAGTAACCATTCCTTGATTGTTTTGAACTTTTGCTTTCTATTGTTGTACTGTTGGAAGATTCAGCACGTCTATATCCAACAAATATATATAGTCAGAAACTCTCAATCAAAACAAAGACAGCAATGTCCATTGGAGATTGTTACTTTTGCTTTGATTACCAAGCTTCTCGAACAAAATTTCTTAGAAATTACGTTATACTTATAGCCAGATTTAATACCTTTCAAAAAATGAACTACATATGTAAATCGGTTAAGAAATGTCCAAGTTATGAACAATAATGTGAAGAAGCGTTTGTCACAGCTTACCGATTTTTCACTTTTTGCACCCCAACAAAATCCACAGAAAACCTCGCAAAGTTGCAAGAAATATGCAGAACTTTATTAAAGTCTTTCTTTCAATAGTGCGTTTCCACTGGAGTTTTATGAGCTGATCTACGGCAGTTTTCAAATTTATTTGACGTTTAATACATGATGAATGAGGTGAGTTACGGCTAAATCACCTGTGGAAACACTCTGTAAGACTGGGCCACGTTTGACTGTGGCTTGCAATGTACAAAAACTGTTACTAATATCCTGTTTCCCACCGAAGATTTATGAGGCGATTTAGCCGTAACTCACCTTATTCATTCATGTATTAAACGTCAAATTAATCTGGAAAAAGCCGTTCAACATCTCATAAACTTTAATACTACGTTGCCACCGGAAATTTAGCAGTGCTCAGATTTGTTTTCACTGGCAGAAAAAGATTTATTTTTGACAGTAATAGCCTGTTTGCACCGGAGATTTAAAATGAGATTAAGCCGCAACTCACCTCATTCATCATGCATAAAATGTCAACTAAATCTGAAAATAGCCGTAAATCCAATTTTTAATCTTCCTTGGAAACAGGCTATAAATGTCATTAGCAGTAAAGCTAAAGTTGTTATTCTTTTTCTTCTTTTTTATTTATTTTCCATTTGCTTTGTTTTTCAGTTGTCAAAGTTAAGACTTGAAACCTGGCCGAAAATAACCAAAATTGATAGGCCTGCTGTGATTTATGCGCAGATTTAAAATAAATCTCGGCAGAAATATATTTATTTTCATATGGCTAAATATCGAAACACCCTTAAATCCACCTCATAAATTTCCAGTGGAAACGTAGTATTGTAGTAAAGTTAGTAATAGCTTTTGTACATTCTGTGGGCTTAAAAATAATTAAGAATTGCGCCACTGGAGCTAATTTGATAGATAGTGAGAATAATGAAGACGTTTTTACGGTAAGTGGACAATTTTGTCGGAACCAGCAAATCAAGTATGTTTTGTGGTGAAATCAAAGTGAAGTACATATTAAGAAAAATTTGTTTTGTGTCAAAGATAAGGTATAGTTTTCATGAAAGACGTCTTCCAATATAAAGAAGGTATATCTGAAACACGTCACATTTCATTAAACACTTGTAATTAAAGTGGAAAAGTCTTGTTTTAAATATGTTTGAATGTGAAAAGTTTGCGTTTTGGGGTTTGAGGAACTTTTCTTCTGTAAGTTTTCTGCTTTTAACAGATGATATTTAAATGACGCGCATGGATAATTCTTTTTGCAACGACATTATTATTATCTGTACACAACGCTTAGTTAATTTGTTAACTGTTGAAATTCGTCAGAGCCCTAATTACAAATTTGTAATAATTTCGTCAGCACACATTTAAAAAAAAAAAGATTTTGAACTAAAGACATAATACCCGAATTAGCAAATTTGATATTAGGTATCGATAAAATTTGGTACGCTGCTTCCATCATGAAAGTTAGCTCATGGGATTGCAATTGAACGAAATCGGTCAACCGACACGCCTACCGCCCATAAAAAAAATATATTCAATACGCAAAATTAAAATTATTATTCGTGATAACATCCTTAGTATTTATGCGTACTTTGGTTGCGTTGAGTATAAGCTCTAAGCAAAACCTAGATGAATTCGGACAAAAGGTCGTGATGCCTCCCATATAAGAAAAAAAGTATCAAAATGTGATACTGCATGCGTTTTTTAGGAAAATTCAACAAAATTTCACCCAGATACTAAGGATAGGATATATAAGCTCTGATCAGAAACTCGACTGATCCAAACAAGAGGGTTCCGACAGTTTCAAAAAAATGTTGGCTATTTTTTCAAGAACTATCTACATATCACTGTGCAGACGGCACTGCTTACGATGAATTCGCTGAATTGCATTTTTTACAGAAACATTTATTGTTTTTTATCTACTGTTTAAGTTATCAAATTGATAGCGATATACGTGCGAAATACAGCAAATAATCTAAGCAGCTCAAAGAAAACTAAAGTTAGAGGATGAATGGACAATAATGTGACTTTGCTGCGTAAAAATTTTGTTATTGATATGAGGTATTTAAATACAAAAAGCATATATAATACTTTTGATAGACAGGCAACCGAGACCACTAAGAATGTGATAATATGCACAAAGCTCCTATAGTCACATCGGCATTATATATATATATATTTCTTTATATTCATTACTGTTTGGGGATTACATAAGTGCAATGATTAGATTTGTTATCTTCTACTCTTGATTGTCAGGAATGTTTGAGCGCAAATTTTTTTATAAATAAATAAATGCGTAAAATACATAGTACCACGACAAATTCGATGACGTTCCAAACATGCAACTAACGAATTAGACGTTCACAAATAAAATAGCGCCACTTGATTATTTAACCTTAATGTTTTCTACTAAATTGCATAATTAACTTAGGTTGGCAATGCACTTGGAAGTTATGCCACCATACGATGCCACCATACGACTACAAGGAAATGCATTAACTTTTCACAAGTGTCCTACCATTTATCCTACCATTTACTACATATAGACTTACCCCAGAGTGAAAGCGCCGAGTGGGTACATAGCACCAAAGTACAGACGATTATTGACCATAATTCTGTCATTTTATTACGCGTTTATGTTGTTGGTTAAAGAAGCTGAAGATCACTCACAATTTTATTGTACACTTGATTTATTTATGTGAATTTTTATTTTAAGGCAGATTTTTTTTTTTTTGCACAGTTAAGATTTTGGTTAAAGCAATTAAATTAAGAATTTATTTAAGAGTGCACTGAGCACATGCGGGAGAAACTGTGCACGAACTCGGAGTTTTCAATTCTCCACCAAAGTGAAGTGTTTTCGTCTTGGCCAATTTTCAGTCACTGCTTCATACAATTTGACGTTTCATTTGTATTATATCAATTTTGAAACAGTTTACAAAGTACTATGTTTGACGTTTGGCAGTAACACTAATGTCAAAATTTCCTTGGGACGGGGAGAAAGGGCTGCAGTTAAATAAAATACATTTTTTTCACGTACGGTTTCTGAACAGTGAAATCGTGAATTGTTGATACACAACATTCTTTTGTTCGATTCCAGAGCGCAACTCTTATGATCTTAGAGTTATTAATAGGATCTGACTGAGGCTATTGCAATGTTTCACGAAGGTAACTGCTTGAACTATATCAAAATTTGAATAACTGCTCAGCAAAAACGTTTATTGCACATTTTTAATTTTTTCAAATGTCAATTCTGCACTTATATTAGGGGTATTCAATAAAACATGTAAATGCCTCGAAAACTCGTAATAGTTGTCAAAATCAATACGAACTTTTACAGTTTAACGAGTCTACAAGGTTTTCGAGACTTTCACACATTTTAAGGAAAACCCTAATTACGCATGCATTTGAGTTTAAGCTCTGCTGAGGTTTGTGAATGACATCGTTTAATCATACCCTTTCCAACGGCTGAAAGAGATTTTTTTGACAGTAAAATTCATAATTTTATACAATTTGTATATCACATCGTTAAGTCCTACACGTTTCCAATAGCCAAAAAGATTTATTTATGACAGTTAAAGTCATAAGCAGTAAAATTAAAGTCGTTTTTTCCTTTTCTTCTTTATATTTATCTACCCTTTGCTTAGTGTTTAATGACATTCGCGAGTTGTCAAATCTAAGACATGCCACTTTGTCGAAAATAGCCAAAAGCGGTGGTACTTTTGCGATTAATTCGTGCATATAAAATAAATCTCGGCAAAGTAGATTTATTATGGCTAGGTAAATCTTTGAATTACTCGCAGGCTTATTATTCCATAAGACGTATAAATGAATCAAAAACCTGGAAAACTTGTAAGAGCTGTCAAAATCAATACGAATGTTGACAGTTTTACGAGATATTTAAACCAGTACACACTATTGATTAGGTTCGTCAATCAAAAATTAATCAGTTTTAAAGGATTGTTGGTCACGGTCAAACTATCATTTCTGTTTGAAGCTCAAACATTAGGGTGTCCCTTATTTGGGAAAAGTCAAAATTTCATGTCGCGCTCCCCCAGAATCGAAAGACTTTGAGAAAAAAATGAGATCCCCCAAAGGACAGGTTTTTTTAAACGAATTAACCTGTGTCACGAAGACATTCAAATTTATATGAAAATTAACATAGATTTTATATACTTCTTGTTTCAACTTGCTGGGAATCGCGTTCCCTGAAATATTTTCCGCCATCAAATGTGTATCTTATTGTTTTTTGGGTCGCTGAACACGATACAAGTGTCAAAATTAAATTTTGACAGCTGTCAACGGCTACAGAGCTGTCAAAACTCTTTAATTTTGAAGTTTTGTGAGTTTTGACTGCTCTGTAGCCGTTGACAGCTGTCAAAATTTAATTTTGACACTTGTATCGTGTTCAGCGACCCGAAAAAAATTTGAATGTCTTCGTGACACAGGTTAATTCGTTCAAAAAAACCTGTCCTTTGGGGGATCTTATTTTTTTCTCAGTCTTTCGATTCTGGGGGAGCGCGACATAAAATGTTGACTTTTCCCAAATAAGGGACACCCTACTCAAACATCCATTAACGTTGTGATATAACACTATCAGTCAAAAACTAATATGGCCGCTGACTGACGAAAAAGAGCGGCACCACACGCAAGCAAAAGCAATCCGACGAACCTGATCGATAGTGTGCACTCTTAGAGGGGTTCACACTAGCGATAATGTTCGTCAGTCAAAAATAGCACGTTTTGTGGAGTTCCTCATTCATTTCATTTAATACACACACTAGCTATATCTTCTGAACACGACCAGTTGACATCTAGAGTATCTGAACAGAATTGTCAAAGTCAGAAATGTTTTTTTTTTGTATTATTTTATAATTTACTCGAGAATTTCCGTGTGAAGCTCAACTTTTGCGAATTGCTGCGTTGAAAATGGAACTTAATATACGACCAACGGTTCAATTGGGAAATTGATTGAATTTAATTAAAAATGCAAAGTACGAGTGCGTTGGAATCATGCAGCACTGAATGAGGGAAATCAAAGAAAATTACAAAAAAAGACAAATGCACAAATGAAAAGTGAACATGATAAGGAATCGAATAAGTCAAAAAGTGAAATTAACTCACAACTGAATGTAAATTACAAAATAAAATAAGAAATAAATCCAAATTAACAAACGTACCTAGCCCAATTAGCGAATGAAAGCACATCCAAATCCTAAGGCACGACAGTCGGAATTGGCTGAATTAACTAAAGCACTGCAATTGAAACCAGCATTGCCACTACCATCAACAACATCAATCTGCTATTTTGGTGAACATTTTTTTGTTTTTTGGGTTTTTTTTTTTTCGATAGCTAGAATATATTTGGTTTTCTGTTATAAATTAAAGAAAATCTTTTATGTTCGTTGATGTTAATTCATGGCTCAGTTCACTTGGTGAGTTATTAAATTTGAAGTTTTCTTTCTAATTAAGTATATAATAAGGTACAATTAAGATTACACATGAATATAAGAATTTTAGACACTAAGATTTCGTTTTTCAAAATAGTTAAATTTCATTAACTTAATCTACGATTGCTTTCTCAATCATTGCCGCTCGGAAATAACCAGAGGCCAAAATAAAGTTGTTGGTTCGTCTTTCTGTTAGTCTTTTTTTATTTTGAAGCAAAAAATTTCCTTTGACTTGTAATTTTCTATAAAAAGACTGGTTGCAGTGCAAATAATAAGCCATTTTTATAGGTTTCACAAACCACTTTGGTCAAGGTATATTCATACAATCTAACCTAATCTTTCAATGAAATAACCAAAAAACAATATATACAATTACATAAACTCTTTATATTAACGTATTTTAATTATGATTGCATTTACTTGCAACTCTGTCGGTTCTTTAATGTCTACTAATAATACATGTGAAAATTGAGACAATCAAGTCGCAATAAATATTAAGTTGTAATTTGAATAAAACATAACAATATATGTAAATACCACTTTTCACTTTAGTTGCTATGCAGCTATGTATAAGAAAATTTAAATTTAATTAGTAAAAAACTTTATTAAATATTTGCTATGCAATAAATATATACTGAGTGATCCAAATTCAATCTTGTTAGCTATCAATTATGTAACGTCCTCATCTTCTCGTGCTCTTTCAATTTCCACGATGTCTTCGAGTGACCTCATTTTTTGTAATCTTAAGAAGGTATCTTAAGGTATCTTTAAAATTTTGCATAGAAATTATTTATTATTTGGCAAAAACAAAACAAATTTGTTTTACAAAGCTTTTAGTTACCAGCATTCATCTTTTTCTCAATTTCATTTATTCAAAATAGCAACTGATTAGATTAGATATACTGTATACTATAAAGTGCATTTTGACAACTTAACCCCTCCATATGTACCAAACATTTATTTATATTTTTACACTAGTATACATATTAAAAACATTTTGATAGTCAGGTAAAATATTTATTTGCTGACAGAAAAGTACTGTAGTCATAAATTTTGCAAGTGGCTGGTGAAACTGGCACTCGGAATGATTTGTGACCTAAAGTTTAAAATGTTTGGGATGCTTTTGCTTAAAAAATTTGTGAAACTCTTGTAAGGAGTATGCCCAAAAGAATAGAAGCAGTTATTGATGCACGAGGAGGCTTTACAAAACATTAATATTAGTTTCCAATGTTCATAATGTTAAGTCACAAAATTGATCACATTGAATATTTTTGATTTTGTTTTACTATCTTTTTTTAAGAAAGAGTTTTCATTGAATTTGTTCCCTGTTTATTTTCCTTCACTTAATGCAGTTTTACCAAAATTAAGACACATTATTAATACAAACCCATTTCAGAATTTTCATTAGTTGTTTACATTCATAGCCAAAGCGTGATCAATTTCATGAGTCACTGTCGTTTTTTTTTCCAAAAATGATGGCTTTATTTCCAAAAATTATTTGACTTACAAAAAGGAAAAACCGTCACAGGAAATAGCGCCAGAAAATCTTTTGGTAATTTTCTGGCCAAAAATATCGCCATAAAAAATTTTAGCGCTATCCAAATCCAAAAACTGTTATGGGATTTTTTCCAAAAATGAATGCTTTATTGGTATAACGCCAGAAAATCTTTTGGAAATAAAGCCAAAAATAATAAAAGAAATATCGCCAGAATTTTGGTAATAATACCATAGGAAATAAACGACTAGATGGCTCCCGGAAATAACGCTAAAAAAATACTCATACGAAATTCTGGCGTTATTTCCATTTTCGTTTGGAAATAAAAGAAAAAGCTTTTCTGGCTTTTTTCCAAAAATTGTGGCTTTATTTCCAAAAGTTTTGTGGTACACTAAAAGGGAATAACGTCAAAGAAAATAACGCCAGAAAATTTTTTGGAAATAACGCCAGAAATTTTGGCTTTACTTTCTACGGCTTTATTTCCTTTTTGTAAACCACATAACTTTTGAAAATAAAGCCATAAATTTTTGAAATGAAATGAAAATAACGGCAAAAAATTATGGCGTTATTTCCTAGTTAATTTTTTGCATTTTTTTTCAAAAATTAATGCCAGAAAATTTCTGGCGTTATTTCCAAAAAATTTTCTGGCGTTATTTCAAAAAATGTCATGCAGACTAAGAAGAAACTTTTATTTTTAATAACCATTTATGGTATGGTTTATCTATTTATGATAAAAATACCAAAACAAATTTAATTCTAATTTGAATTTTGTTATCAAATTCATGACTAATTTTTATTACATATATATATTATGGTATGCATAGGTATCAGCAACATAACAACAAGCCACAGCAGAATGATATTAGCCGTGCGGAGAGTGAACATGTGCCATTGTGCTCGATCACAGATGTACAGCTACGTTTCTTATGTCCCGATGACTTGACAGAGGTAACGTTTAGCTTAAATTGCGATATCTCTATATATTTAAAAAAGTGTCACTATATACAATATCTGAGTTATTTTATTAAGAAAATAACACGCTTGCCTCTGTTTGTTCATGGGGTTCTACTTAATTTGCATATGCCAAACGAAAAAACTACATTTATAAAAATGTTTTTCATATCTACCCTTGAACATTTTTTTAGCTATTTACCATTAAAACAAAGCGTGATTTTTATTTTGTAATTTTTCTGATCAAAAATAACTTAAATATTGCTTAATTAATTACAATTAAAAGTGTATTTGAAATGCTTTTATTTTGTTAAATATATGAATGTATATTAGGTAAGAACGCTCTGCCAAGATTGGTTTCCCATCGATTATCCACTGTCGTGGTATGAAGACATTACCTCTAGTTCTAGATTTTTTGCCCTAGCGGCTGTTTATAATTTAGCAATTATTGGTTTAATTGTAGCAGAAATAAAACCATATAAATATTTAAACAAAGAGGTGAGTAAAAATATTTGTTTTATTGTTTATAAAATTTACAAAAAAAAGACATCTCAATTTGCGTATTTAAAGGACAAAGGCATACTGCCAGATTCTATGGGACGTAATGCGGACATTGGTTATATACTCTCATTAGGCGTGCATCGGAAACATCGCCGCAATGGCATTGGTTCACTTTTGCTAGATTCTTTACTCAACCATCTTACAACAGTTGAGCGAAATTCAGTAAAGGCGATATTTTTACATGTACTAACTACAAATCAACCTGCCATTTTATTTTATGAAAAACGAAGGTAAGTAGCGCACTTAGATATTCGCGTACATATCGATACTTGAATGCTACAACTAGATAATTTCGATACCTTAGAGCGCTATAGTCCTATCTCTATTTTTCCAATTGTTGGGAAATGCAAAAAGAAGATTTCAAACAGTGGTTATTTCGGATTGGCTGCTTTTTTGGTATAACGATATATGCAATATTTTTACCTGTAGTATATTTTAACATAAATCCCAGCCAATTTACACTATGACATTACTTTTGGCCCTATGTATAATTCCACTACTAACGACGTATATAGTAAATTTTTTCCACTAAAATGTCGTAAAAAGTCATAAAACGCGTAGAAAACACGAAAAAACGAATTTTTTTTTTTTTTTTTTGGAATTTTTGGTTCCGACAAACACGAGTGGAGCCTTGGGTGTAACCAAATTTGTTCACTTAAATGTCGCAAAAATTCATGAAACGCTAAGAAAACGCGAAAAAACAAAGAATTTTTTTTTAAAATGTGACTTATTTGAATATTCAGTGGAGATAGGACAGTAGCGCTCTTGAAAAAATTACAGTTTGGAGATAGGATTTTTTTTAATTTTCGAATATTTTGGTGTTTTAGTGGTATTTTGACATCACACAGTTTTTCACACGGTAAAGAAGCCCACAATGTTGCCATAACTGCAAAAATCTCAAAATCGCAAAAAGTGGAGATAGGACTATAGCGCTCCAAGGTATCGATTTAAGCTTTTTAGTTTGGAGAAAAAAAAAGTACACAATGACGAGACTTTAGAATTCTCTGGTTGGAGCAGATTGTGTATCAAAACAACAATATGAATATTATAGCTCATTTATCCCAAAAATGATAATTTTTGAGTTATCTAGTTGTAGAATTCAGGTTTGTTCCATGACCATCCTATTATATTTTTCAAGTGAATAATGCTTTTATTATTATAACAGCAATATAGTTTTTGTTTGATTACTGTGAAGTAATTTGTAAACTAAAACCGTTTTTCTGAAAGTATTGGTTTTTTGGACTTGCATTTATTTAAATTATGAGTATTTGTACTTTTCCTTAACCCTTTCTTTATTTCAGATTTCATCTTCATTCTTTTTTGCCTTATTACTATAATATACGCGGCAAAGGGAAAGATGGCTTTACCTATGTAACATACCTTAATGGCGGTCATCAGCCATGGACATTATTATATCCTTTTTTAAACATTTTTTTATTGACAAACAAAAAATTTATTTTATTAAATCTCAGTGATATAAATTGAATAGTGATTTTTCAAAAAAGCGTATTTCCACTTCCGACCTCGAACAATGTATATAAATCCATCACAAAAAGTAATTTTTCCAAGATAAAATCGTTATCAAAAAACGCAGTTTTGTACAAAAGGGCTTATTTCCATCTAATTTATGTGTTTTTGCTAAACATTTTTAGAGTTTGATACAAAAACACGTATTCTGCAGAGTAGCCAAAGAAACCTTTAATATTTTTTAAATGGCACAGGCTATATATGTAGGTGCTTACATATCATGCCTATAGATAGCAGCTTGAATGGCCTAATGGTGAAATAATAGTGATTTATAAAGCGTTTTGAAACAAACTGTTTTTTTTTTTTTTCAATTTCTACATATACGTCAGAATAAATTTGGTCAATTCACTGGAGACATTAAACAAAAATACGTGTATAGTTCTTAAAAACACCCCTAAAAGTTTTTTTTTTTTATTGCTGAAAATTTGTTTAACATGGAAATACGCCCTTTTGAAAAATCACTCGTCCATTATTTTACTACATTCATCGTGAGCTTATATGGAACATGAAAAAAAACAAAGCCAATATTTGTTTTCAAAGAAAAACTGTTCAACAGCTTCCGGTTTTTTGGAACGGATAATGATTGACATTATTTGCTACCAACAAGCATGGATCAGATGACATTGTTGGTTTGAGCTTAGCGTTCAGCGTGTTTGATTAAACACCAACAAAATTACAATAAAAGGCAAAATGCATAAAGAAAATCAAAAAAAAATTATTGGAAGGCTGGTTTTCGTTACGTTTCAGTAATCACCTCAATGATATCATCAGACGAATTTGCCGACATCCAGAAAATCTTACAAGCATACTATATTTAACCTTTAGCATAGATGTTTTGAGAATCACAACAAAAAGTAAATACAGCACGTGCAAAAATGCAATTTTTTTTTCCCCATTTTATGCATCGCCGTCGTTGATATTTTATACTTTTCTTGCATAGTTGTAATTTTGTTGGTGTTTTAACTAAAGCACACTTAAGGTCAAACCAGAATCTATGCTTGTTGGTAACAAATAAAGATAATTTTATTGACAGCAAAATAGGAATCAGTACGTCACTGGCAATGCCTCGGTCGTAGATTTCTATTAGCTTCTTTGCTTATAACTTTCAAGTTTTTGATATGCGCCTAAAAGCTATCACAATTATCGCCTTTAAGGTCCAGCTTTAAATTATAGATGCGCTCCGCTCAGTATAAAAATGAACCCGTAAAAACAAAACTCTGGATTATACCTCAATATTCTACTCGTGTCTTTGATCACATTAAAGAGCTTAGGGTCTCTACAAAACTCTTGTTTCTTTTATGTAATTACTGTGTTTGACAAGTCCCTGTAGTTTTCTGCTATAGTTTCATATTTCTTATTCCAGAGAACGTTCTCACGATGATTATTACTATACGTATTATTATTTTTACATATTATAAAAAATTATAAAAAAAGTTTCCTTAACTCCATTGCACAGATCACATTAAACATTATGCATCGAAAGTTCGTCTGGCAGGCGGAATATTCACATGGGTTTCAGCACGCTTGAGACAAGTTGTTCGTTGGATTTGTCATAAAACAGTATCACGTTTTAATTTTGCACATTAGGGCAAATTAAAAAAAAGCCGATAAACCGTAAACACTATGTAGATAAGTAAATAGCAAATATCATATATCAAGATTGTTTAAAAAAATGTATTAATTTATATCGTGCATCGTTTAACTACATCAGTATAAATTAAGTATATAATGCAAATTAAGTATATAAATGGTTATCAACTCATATTAATTTGAAAATCCTTATCAAGTAGCTGCAGCTACTAAAACATTAGATCGATAATAAGTGATTAAGTAAATCGATATGACTTTTAAAATAATATAATTTTGTTGGTATGAGATAGCAGTTTTTAAATCTTTTTAGTTTTATATTTGTTTATATCGAAAATGTAAAGTATTTTAGCCTGGAAAACCAATGTTACTCGTAATTAAGCAGAAAACGTATGATTATACGATTTAGTTTTTTTTTTTTTTTCATAAAAAGCGTTTGTTGTAAACCATAGTTTTGTTGTCATTTAAATTTATTTTTATGTAATTGTAAATAGTTTTTTTTTTTTTTTTTAATTGAGCATTAAAATTTTTGTAATTTTTAAAAATGAAAACAACCTTTTAAGCTTTATTTAAATAACAATGTCTGTAATACATCAAAGACAGTTTATTAATTATTTCACCTAATTAGCTTTTAACTTTTACAAATGCAATATATTAAGTATTTCAAATAATTTAAAAGTCAATTTAAATAAAAAAAGATTACTTCGTAATATGACGTGACTGTTTTTATTTGAATTTTTATTTTAGATTCAGCAAATAAATCTTAAACTTCAAGTACTTTGCTTCGTTTTTAACTAGTTTAAGCGGTAACATGTATTTTAAGATGTCAAAAATATTTGATTTTTAAAAAAATTATCTCAAAAACATTTCGTTGAGAGAAAAAGATATTTTTTGATTCCAAAAATTTTAAAATATCTTCGTATTCCAAAACATTTTGTGAGCGAAAACAAAAAGAAAGGTCATCGCTTTCTTTTCTGCATGCTACCACCTGGGAAAAGCTATTCATACATTACTAATATATGGAAAAGCCTAATAGACCTCCAATTCTTTCAGTGTAGTACGCTTAAGAAAACTTTGGTTTAAATGATCAAATCTAATTTGCTAAAAAAATAGCTTCTCAGTTACGATTTAGTATCTAGTTGTGGAATAATTTCCATTTTTTTCTCAATATGCATTTAAGAAAAATTTCTCTATACTCCTTAAACCTACCCAAGGGGAAAAGAAGCGCTTCAAAAGGCTTTCTGAAGCGCTTCTTTTTAAGCCATATGCGCTTCCGCTCCGTAATTACTATTCTTTCTTTTAAGCATTGCATGTCCGAATTTAGTAACCGTTTTTTTTTATCAAGTGTGTGATCCGAATAATCCTTGATTTAAAGTCCAGAAAACGATTTTTTTAGACATATGACGCATATCTAGGGATCAGTGTAGTTCGCTTTGTCAAAAGCACCGGATAGCCAAGATTCTTCTCACACAACCTTATCTTTTAAATTATCATATTGGATCATTATTTTCATTATAAGGTTTATTAATTCCACACATAGAGCAGCGATTCATATATTTCAATGGAAGATATCACGGACAGTTATGATACAATTGCCTGTTCCGCACTTTAGAGTAAGGATAGATAATTCGAATCCCAGTCCTGATATAGGAAAATGGTTGCCAGATTCGGATACAGCAACTTGCAAATTATCAAAAATAATTACAGAGTTCTCATGAAAAATTGTGTTACTGGATTCCGGAATACCTAAAATTTCAGAAAGTGACTGGTAAATTGGAGTTTATAAAAACTGAATGATCTCATTTTTGTAATATCAATTCTTAATTATTTTTGAATGAGAAGGAAATTTTGATGCAAAAAACTGTAAAATATTTAATTTTTTTTTGTTGTTGGTTTTTTTTAGGAGGGTGTAGGCTAGTGAAGAATTTGAGAAGAAGGCGCGAGCAGAAAGGGTTGACAATCCTTATCCTAGGATTTAGTCGTTCTGAAGCTTGCCACAGCCTTACGGAAAAAGGCCTTTTGAAGCGCTTATTTGTAATGCGTCGGTAAGCGTTCTTTCAATTAAAATAAAGGAGAAACGAACTGACCGCAATACTATAGGATTCGAACCTAGGACCGCCCGTGTGTTATATAAAAGCATACAAAATGAAATAAATAAATAAAAAAAAAAAAATTTCGGCGTGGGAATGGAACCCATGCAAATTTGTAAATTAAAAAAATTTTTGTTTTTTTCTTTCATATTTTGTTCTCTTCCTCAAGCTCTCTTTTTAAAAACTACTCAAATATTAAAACAGACATGTCTGTCCAAGCATAAATTGATAATCGAATGCTTACAAAAAATTATTTAAAATTCTTCTTCAAAATTTCTTTGGGACCAAGTGCTTTCTTAAGAAGCGCTTGATATTTTTCCCCTTGGATATGCCATGCATTAAGCGTTGGTTATATTTTACTGTAAAAAAAAAAAAAAGAGATTTTCGATAAAGTTTTGCAGAGAAATTGAGTTAAGCATTGATTAAGTACGCAGCGATTAAAAGACTTACGTCACTGTCATTCAAATGACCTACATAATTGTTGAAATTTTCATAACCGACATCAAATCGGACGGACAACTTAAATCATGTTATACAATTTCAAATAGATAGTGTTTCCTGTGCAATACTTCCTTCTTCCCTCTTTCAGCTGAGTAATGTTCCAATCAGTTATGTTATTCTATTAACTTGGATTATTATTTTAATTGTACATGTTTACAGCGTTATTTATTCCTTTCGGTTGCTTAAATAAAGCTATTTTTTTGAAAGAAATAATCATTGGAACTCCATCCATATTCTTAAAGTTTAAAAAAATATGTTTGTGCTTATATTCTTTGTGAAACCAACCGTTTCTCTCCAAAAATTGTGTTGATCAAACGCCAAAGAAAGTAGACTTTCTCAATTGTAATTAATGCCCCAGTAAAAGGTGATTAATCCTTACATACATATATTGGAGACTTACGAACAGATCGGCTTTGAAATTTTCCAGAAAATTTCAATAACAATTTTTGTTTAACCAAACATACTCATACATACACTCATATACTACATTATACATGCACTTACCAATTTCTGTTTCACGCAATTTAAAAAATTTAAACTCCCAGATAAAAATATTAACGGACATAATAAGTACTATCCATGAAATGGCAGCAAATTTAAGGAATATGTTACAATTCATTTTACTAGATACTTTTATTTTAAAAATACACAAATTCACTTTAACAATGGAAAAATTTCAGAGCACAGTTTTTTTATCAATTTTAAGTCTTGTAACTGCAGAGGTCAATTCTGCAATAATCGTTTTCTCAACATTACGGTTGAGCGATAAACGAAACACAAACTAAAACATATGTAAGGTATACAAATATATTTACAAAGGGTACGAGACGCAAGATCGTTTTCACGTCATTCCGGGAAATCACCTGCAATGTCTACACAGTGGAGAAAATAGACTTTCACAACTGTAATTAATGCCCCACTAGGGGTGGTAAGTTTCAGGGTTGCCATTAAATGTTCTGCTTAATCTAAACAAAAAATTTAAGCTTTAACAAATGGCAACACCATCAGCACTGCGCTGGACAAAATGTTAGAAGGTTTGGTTAAGCGGAAACTAAACAAAAAATGCTTTAGAAATTAGCCTGGTAAATGTCATAATAGCCCAGGAAAATAAGAATTTTTCTGCGAAATAATTCCAAGTGAATTTTTTCACCGGAATTATCTTTATTTATGCATGATAAATAAAGTGTGAAAAGTCCATTGCAAAGTCGTGTGCGCATAAAGAGTTATTAAGGCTCAAAGGTCGCTAAAATCAGTTTTTTGCAAATATCTCGCTAATGCTAACTTTTACAGAAAAATGTTGGTCTCCAATTTTGTAGCACAGGAAATTTCCTACAAAAGTACGTTAAAAGTATTTGCGTACAACTTCTAGTTTAGGAGATCACCCAATTTAAAAAGTTGTTAACAGTTATGATATGAAATACTACCTATGAGTTCATATTAAAATATCTTACTTTTTAAATTGCAATAACTCTTCAGTGAGAAGTCGTAACAACAAAATTGAAACACCGTTTAAAAGATAATTTGATTTTCTATATAGCGCACTAATTTCTTTTTTTCGAACAACCCATGACCTTAAAGATATTCGTGAAAAACCGTTAAGACTTCAATAATACTGGTTTTTGAAGGATATTTCCGAAACGAAGGGTCATATGATAAAAAGTTGAGCGCCAATTTTGTAAAAAATTGCAAGATCTACAAAAAGTAAGCGATATGTGTACACATAGAAGTAACCGTTTAGAAGATATTCCAAAAAACCCTTAAAATGCCAAAAAACCGGTTTCTATTGAATATCTTCTATACGGTTACTTCTATGTGTACACATATCGCTTATTTTGTAGATCTTGTAATTCTCTACAAAATTGGTCCCTTTACTTTTTTATCGTAGTACTTACCACTTCGGAGATATCCTCAAAAAACCAGTAGTTTCGAAGCCTTATCGGTTATTCAAGAATATTCTTAAGGTCATGAGCCGTTCGAAAAAAAAAATTTGTACGTTATATAGAAAATTAAATTATCTTTCAAACGGTATTCCAATTTTGTTTGTACAACTTCTCACTGAAGAGTTATTGCAATTTAAAAAGTAAGATATTTTAATATGAACTCATAGGTAGTAAGTATTTCATATCATAACTGTTAACAACTTTTTAAATTTGGTGATCTCCTAAACTAGAAGTCGTACGCAAATACTTTTAACGTACTTTTGCAGGAAATTTCCTATGCTAAAAAATTGGAGACCAACATTTTTCTGTCAAAGTTAGCATTTGCGAGATATTTGTAAAAAACTGATTTTAGCGACCTTTGAGCCTTAATAACTTTTTATGCGCACACGACTTTGCAATGGACTTTTCACACTTTATTTATCATGCATAAATAAAGACAATTGCGGTGAAAAAAATCCACTTGGACTTATTTCGCACAGCAGCTCTTTTTTCGTCTTATTTTCCTGGGCTATAAACGAAACTAATGTACTTTTGGGCTACCGAAAATAACGGCAGAAAATTTTTTGAAAATAACGCTAGAAAAATCTACATACAAAATTCTGGCGGTATATCCATTTTGTTTTGGAGAAATAAAGCCAAAAATTAACTAGGAAATAACGCCATAAAAGTTTTTGGCCTAATTTACAAAAAAAAATGAAAATAACGCCAGAATTTTGTATCTAGATTTTTCTGACGTTATTTCCAAATAATTTTCCGGCGTTATATCCGGGAGCCATACATTTGGCTACATGAACTTAACCCTCAAACGAACCCTGGCCATACTCGTTTGACTTTGATTTTAAGCTTTTTAACACTTCCAGTTTTGATATCGACCTCAAATTTCATGAATTCCTCAACTAACTAATTTTTAATCAAATTATAAAAAAGTTTTTTCAAAAAAAAAAAAAAAAACAGGGTGAGCCGAGTTTTTTTCAAAATTCAAATTATACTCATAATCGCTACCCAGGGGTCCAGCCAGACCCCATGCACTTTTTGTTAGTATAATGAGGGGTTTACCCAATTTGTCTATTTTTCCATGACATTTCTTGTGCAAATGGGTACTTTCGTAGTTTTTTGGCTTTCCTTTTCTTTGTTTTTGTGAATGTTTGAACTTTTGTCAGTGATATGAACCGGGAACTCCCCTGTTAGTTTTGTTCGTTACATTTAGTGGCATTCTGAGGGTTTCCCTTTTAGATTTGTTCGTTACATTTTTTATTTCTTTGTGCAGAAAGGTAAATTTTTCGGGATTATTATTTATTTCGAAAAATGAATATGCAAGAGCCGGAGGAAGTGATTGACGAGGTGGATATTAAGCATGCGCTTATTTTTCGATTTTCTGATTTTCGTTCATGCCGCCCCCTGAAATCCTTCTAATGGTCATAAAAACAAATACTATAAAGTTTCACGACGATCGGATAACGATAACCCGGCCCGCAAGAGAGGTCAAGGTCAAGTTGAGGTTTTAGGCAAAAAATAATGAAAATTTTTTTTAAACTTAATTAAATTAGTCAAAGCAAATCTTTATCTTATAACAAATTGAAATACCTTTCCAACAAGCTATAATTGTTCAAAATCGGGTAATAAATACGAATTCTATGAATTTTTCTTTTATCGACATTGGCAAAATTGCCGCAAAATGCTATTCTACTACATATGGTATTTTGCGGCAATTTTGCTAATGCCGTAAAAGAAAAATTCGTAGAATTCGTATTTATTACCCGATTTTAAACAATTATAGCTTGTTGGAAAGGTATTTCAATTTGCTATAAGATAAAGTTATGCTTTGACTAATTTAATTAAGTTTAAAAAAAATGTTCATTATTTTTTGCCTGAAACCTCAACTTGACCTTGACCTGTCTTGCGAGCCGGGTTATCGTTATCCGATCGCCGTGAAACTTCATAGCATTTGTTTTTATGACCATTAGAAGGATTTCAGGGGGCGGCATGAACGAAAATCAGAAAATCGTAAAATAAGCGCATGCCTAGTGGATATGCACTTAAAAAAATGTCATATCTCTGATACTATTTAACGCACATATATGGGATTTGGTGCATACATAAATTGTATCGGGACAATATACATCCTTCGGAAAAATTTGTGATGCCCCGCCCCCTTTACAAAACAAGGTGCAGCAACGCACCTGTTCCGAAATCCGTGTGATTTCAATTACTTTTCATTTAGGAGGTTTTTTGATGAAAACGGTGAGTCGGACGATTAAAAGTGTTAGAATCTTTTTTACGGAGAATTACAGGTTCTACAAATAATATTTATATAAGTACATTAACGAAAAAGTAAGCGTTTAGGAAATATTATTTCAAAATCGCATTAAGTTGAAAAATTCGATTTTATCGAATATTTTCTAAGCGTTTACTTTTTCATAAATACAAATTAATACCATTTGTAGAACCTGTAATTCTCCGCAAAAAAGATTCTAATTAGTACTTTCATCAAAAAGGTCTGTAAATAATTTTTACAATTAATTGGTCATATGGAAATTGAGAAATTCACACATCAAATTAATTTAAAGGGCTAGGCTTTAACTTATTTTTTTATCTTACGTAAGATTTTTAACGACCTCTCCCTCCCTCCCTCTGTATAAGCAAATCTTGCAAATCTTACTGTCATCTTTGACTTTGAAAAAAATATTTAAAGAACATGTGCAATATTTTTTAACGCTGCAACCGTCATAACAGAAACATGATTTAGCAAAATTATTTTGTTCTTTCTGTTTTATTAAAATTAGTCATAGCAAGAATATAAACGAATTCAGTTTGTTTTTGGGTTATGAGATAACTTAAGGGGCAATATACTGTAGCAGGTTTCAAAAAATTAACATTTTTTTATTCACGATACATTTGCTTATTTATGCCATATTTTTATTTGTCTCAATGACAGAAACTTCGTTTCGCATAGGTTTTTTTAATGGCTGAATCGGTTAAGAATGGAACTGAATCGATTTTGATTGGAAAAATTTGCGATTTTGATTCTGCAAATCAAAATAGATGATCGGAAAATCACTATAGTATTAGTTCCAATCAAAATCGAATTAGATGATTAAGGTGAATAAGATCATAGGATTTTTCGTTTAAAAAAAATTATCACTGGTATTTGAAGAAAATCGATATTTTTCAGTTTGTTAATTTACTTACGTAAAGTAGCCAACTCTGAGACTCCTGGGATCGAATCGATGCATCTGTGAACATACACTCATGTGCTTCACATGTATTTCGCATTACTAAATACATGATTGTACGTCACGAATTGTACGTTCACTGATGCGTCGATTCAGCCCCTGATTTTTAGTCTGATCTCCTGACTGAACCTACTACTCAATTATCTCGTGATTTCCGACCGAAGACCGAATTTCAGGAAAAATACGATCTTCAAAAAAATCGAAAAACTGGAAATTTTGATGTACGAGGATTTTTACTCGCATTGATTTTAATATCAAACTCTCAATATTTGGGTAAAAATCTGTCGATTTTTACTCAAAACAAGTTGGCTGCTTTAAGTATATGTAGTGATAATTTTCTACAGAAAACTGTAAATAAAATTAAACTCAGCCCTGTTCGTGTGTAATTTGTGTGGTTTCGATTACTTTTCATTAAGAAGGCTTTTTGATGAAAATGGTGAGTTACACGATGAAAAGTAGCAGGATCTTTTTTGTGGAGAATTACATGTTCCACAAATAACATTGATTAGTATTTACGAAAAAGTAACTGTTTCGGAAATATTCGATAAAGTTGAATTTTTCGACTTTTTGCAGTTTTTTAAGAATATTTCCTAAACGGTTACTTATTCGTTAATGCAAATCAGTATTATTTGTAGAACCTGTAATTACCCGTTAAAAAAGATTCTTTTTATCGTTCGACTCACCAGTTTCATCAAAAAGCCTCCTCGATGAAAATTAAAACCACACGGATTACAGAACAGGCCTGATTATCTGCAAACTTCATTAAGATAAAATAAGTATATTCAAATAGGCTCCCCCTCTTAATTCTTATGGCATGTACGAGCACTTGTACATTTAAGAACATACTACAATAAATGCATATTTATACTTAATGCGATTGGGATTCACTTTTCTTTATAAACAATAGAAAATAAGATTGAAAAAGAAATTAAATCTATTATTGGTTGACAAGTAACACTCAGTACAAGCAAGCTTCATGTTTAGAGACTATATTTTTTTTGTGTAAAATCACTTTAATAAGAAACAAACCAAAACAGATGCTGATCACTTTTTTATGAATGAAATATTCCAAAATCGTGAGTGAGTCCATATGGACGCTTTTCATCGTTTGAAGGTAATTTGAATTTTGTAGAGTATCTTCTTGTAAATCAAAAAAAAAAAAAATTTAAATTTTTATAGAGCGATTCTGTCACCACAATTAGAATCTGGACATCCAAAACTATCGCTTAAGTTGAATATATTTTTTGGGTTTTTATTTTTAGCAAATACTGTGTCATATTATTATTTGAGACAATGGTGCAGCTCCAAAACCGAGGCAAAAGTAATATTAAATGGCTGAAATTTTGTTAGGGATGAATAAAATTGATTTGTATTTACACGAAAAATTTACTTGATGATATGGAATTGTTGAGATTAAATTTTTTTTTCACCAAAATTTTTTACACTTAAAAATACTTTTGAATTTTTTTTAAAAAAACCCCCCTTAGATTTTTTTTAAAAATACTTTAAATTAAAGCATAATTGATAAGCTTTAAAATGATGTATGACTCAAGATGGGATTCGGACGCTACATGGGTGTTATTGGCTTTTGAACGCCCGCGGGAGGCAAAAATCTTTTTTTACTCGAGAGGAAAGCATCTGACGTAAAATGTGTATGTATGTAAATATGTATTCTCCTTTAACTCCTAGGTGGAGCATAGGGCCAATATGAAATCTCTCCATTTGTCACGATCCCTTGCGATGACTTTAATCTCTTGCTACGACTTTCCCGATTCTTGGATTTCCTTTTCCAGCGACCTCTTCCAGTTGGTTTTGGGTCTACCACGTCCTCTACTGCCTTGTGGATTTCACTCAAGAGCCTGGCGACAAACTTCGCTGTGTGGTTCCCGGAGAGTGTGACCAATCCATCTTCATTTGCGCAGCTTGACCTCGATTGCTATAGCCCTCTGATTGCATTTTTGATGTAGCTCGGCATTTGATATAGTGCGAGGCCACCAAACCTTTAGTATTCGCCTTAAGCATTTGTTGACGAATATTTGCAGCTTGTTCGTTAGTTGTTCAGTAACAAGCCATGTTTCGCACCCATATAACAAAACCGATTTCACAAAAATCACATTTACGTGTGATTTTTTTTGGAATTTTTTGGAAAGTTAAAAAAAAAATTTTTTTCCTCTCAATATTTTTTGCAAAAATTTTACATAAAAAAAATTTTTCAAAAATTATGCAAAAAAAAAAAGTTTTAAAAAATTCAAAAAAAAAAAAAATATTCACACGGATTGCTTTTACAATTTTTTGCCTAGTACACATTTTAGTACGTGCACAATATGAAGGCCTTAAATGCAGTGTGTTACACAATGGGTTGATGTCACCGACGTTCACCACTAATTCAGGCGTACGGCAGGGCTGTTTACTATCACCATCACTCTTCCTTATCGTTCTTGATGATATCCTAGATAAAGCTCTTAATAAGGCCAAAAGGAGTATCCAATGGAACTTTACCGAACATCTGGAAGATCTCGACTACGCTGACGACATCTGCCTCTTATCGTCTAAACATTCAGATATGCAAAGCAAAATTGAAGACCTTGTCTTGGAATCACAAAATGCCGGCCTAAAAATCAACGTATCCAAGACTAAAAGCATGAAGCTAAACGCAAGCAATGACATCACGTTTAAAGCTGGCAGTGATGACATCGGAAACGTCGATAGCTACACGTATTTAGGCAGCATTATCTCCATGGATGGTGGAGCAAAAGAGGATATCAACTCAAGAATAGCAAAAGCAAAAGGCGCGTTTGCTCAACTGAACAAAATATGGTCTTCATCCGTTATATCCACCAAAACGAGAGTGCGCATTTTTGATTCGAATGTGAAATCGGTTTTGTTTTATGGGTGCGAAACGTGGCTTGTTACTGAACAACTAACGAACAAGCTGCAAGTGTTCGTCAACAAATGCTTAAGGCGAATACTAAAGATTTGGAGGCCTCGCACTATATCAATGCAATCAGAGGGCTATAGCAATCGAGGTCAAGCTGCGAAAATGGAGATGGATTGGTCACACTCTCCGGAAACCACACAGCGAAGTTTGTCGCCAGGCTCTTGAGTGGAATCCACAAGGCAGTAGAGGACGTGGTAGACCCAAAACCAACTGGAAGAGGTCGCTGGAAAAAGGAAATCCAAGAATCGGGAAAGTCGTGGCAAGAGATTAAAGTCATCGCAAGGGATCGTGACAAATGGAGAGATTTCATATTGGCCCTATGCTCCACCTAGGAGTTAAAGGAGAATATATACATACATACACATTTTACGTCAGATGCTTTCCTCTCGAGTAAAAAAAGATTTTTGCCTGCCGCGGGCGTTCAAAAGCCAAAAACACCCATGTAGCGTCCGAATCCCATCTTAAGTCCTACATCATTTTAAAGCTTATAAATTATGCTTTAATTTAAAGTATTTTTAAAAAAAATCTAAGGGGTTTTTTTTTAAAAAAAATTCAAAAGTATTTTTAAGTGTAAAAAATTTTGGTGAAAAAAAAATTTTTTCGCCAAGAAATATTTTTTTATAAAAAGAACACTTCAAAATAAATGGGACCTGTAACTTAGATTTATAAATTTACAAACTTGAGTGTAAGCCAAACATTTTTTAAAAAACACCCTTTTCATGAAAATGACTAAAAACGCCAACTTCAACACCCTGTATTTTAACAACAATTGGTACTAGGACCAAATCCTCCCGGATTGTTGTTCTTGCACACCGGATCTACCATATTGCCATATTTGAGCGAAATCGGAGACAAAAAAATTAAAACCTGGTACACTTGGCTTGTTTTGCTTCATATACTTTGACTCTTTAGAGTGTAGAATTGGTAAGTCACCGGAAAATGTAAGATTCCATTTTGAATAACTTTTCTTAGTTCCATTTTTGAATTTCGCGAAACCAACGGAGTTATTGGAGTAAGTACATAAAGGGACAAAAGTTATGTCATAATTTGGATTATCGTGAGTAAATTTTCTTCAACTGCTATAGAGAATGCACGGCAGTCTAAGAAAATTCCCCGGGAATCTTGATTCACGGTAACCCCCTATATGAATTGGTTGACATTTTGTAAGAAATGAATAACCCCTAGAAAAGGAGTTTTGTTGAAGGGGTGATCTGATCATATTTTTTGGAATGGAAAAAAGATCACAAAAGCCTCTAGAATCACTCCCCATTTTCTGTTTTTGTCGTTATTTTATTGTCGTTATAGCAAATCGAGCATATTTGATTTTCTGCGGCATTGGGGAACGCTTTTTTTTACTTTCAAGACAAGTGTGTATTGTGGGGAGATGTTTCAGTGCTCGACGTACAATATTTTAACTTTCTCACACTTCAAAATTTCTCACTACTGCATTAGGAGTTTTAATAATCAAAATTTGTTTATAAAATATATATATATTTCACTATGTCTCAACAAATTATAGTAATATGCATTTAAAATTTACATCGCACTTAAGAATAAAAACATAATTTTACTAAAAACTAAAAGAACTATATACATATAAGTAAAAACTTTAAGTTTTAAAAATATTTTATTTAATCGGTTTCGCATCCAAACCTAATTCCAATTTCGTGGCTTTCCGTTTCAGTTCAAGTGAATGCTCCCAAAACTTTGATAAGCGCTCATCAGAGTTGGAACAGAATTCCTTAAAGTCTTTCAGCATTCTTAATTGAAACAACTCATTATCAGGTGAATTGTTTATTGTAAGTGATTTCCATTTTTTATTAGGTATCATATGGTTCCAGGCCCACAAAAATCCAACCTACAAGTAGTTTGAATTGCATTTAATTGATATATTCGTTTAAATAGTTGTACAATTAATTGGAAGCCTACCTTTTTTGGTATATTTGTATTATTTGTATGGCCGTAAACACATCGTGTAACATTTGCCTCCTGACGACTGGGAGATTCAATTGGATTATTATTTTTGGAGCACCTAGGGAAAATAATTAATTTTAATTAATTGCAATTGTGTTAAACATAAATCTGAGATAAATAAATAAAATTGATTTTATTTAATTGAACTTTTAGTCATATACTTGCAAAGATCGATTTACATATAAATCTATCAATGCATTTTTCTAACACATAATTATGACAAATCAAGGAACGGATTAAAAACACGGCTATAGTGACAATTAAATAAAATCAATTTTCAATATAAAATGTCATTAAGTAACACACTTAAAAAAATTCTTAAAGTTATTTGGGAGAACACGCCCTGATAAGGTGGAAACACCTGCAATCGGTATTGAATTTGTTCCAAAGGAACAACTATACCAAATATGAATAAATAACACAAAACAACAATTATGATATATCAATACGTATTAACACACAAATAAAACTGGCAAAAAGTCGGCTTCGCAGCCGGGCAAGGCTGGTGCAGTGGTAACGACTTCTGCTACCAACCTGGAGATCCTTGGTTCGTCTCCCGCCCAGACCAAAAACACAAAAAGTTTTCAAACTTGCAATTTTTCAATTATAATTAATTTAGTAAAATAAATATAATTATAATTACAACAAAAATAGTCTGATGAGTCTTTGTGGCGAAAGACGAAACATATGTCACTATAACCGTGTTTTTAATCCGTTCCTTGATTTGTCATAATTATGTGTTAGAAAAATGCATTGATAGATTTATATGTAAATCGATCTTTGCAAATATATGACTAAAAGTTCAATTAAATAAAATCAATTTTCAATATAAAATGTCATTAAGTAACACACTTAAAAAAATTCTTAAAATAAATAAATATGTTAAAATAAAAAGTAGAACAATAAGGACCGTTTTCTCAATATCTGTTTAAGCACAAATCAGAACTTTGAGCGACAGTTTTCAGTTTAAAACTGTCCTTATTGTGTTAATTGGAATGTGTTGCATTCCTTTCGATTCAAACCTTATTAGTGCAAACATGTTGCCGGAACAATGTACGTATTGGTATTCCTTGGGAACCTTTATTAAAAATTAAGAAGTTACAGTTCAGAATTATTTCGAAACTTTGTAATAAAAGCTACTAACATCTTTATTAAAGCTAAATTTCTTTTCAATTACACAAGGTGAAAATCCGAACCTTGCAAGAATGGCTTCTTGTAAAAGCAGCATGCGATCCGCTCTACTTTCTTCTGCATAATCTACAATTGAGCATGTTATCATAATTTTTAGAATTAAGCCTTTTTTGTTATGCTTACCATCAAAAAGATTTGTGCCATTTTTTAGAAAATTTGTTGCTAGCGGTATGAATATTGGACCTCGTAGTGGATCAGATTTTTCCGTAAAAGGTTCGGCCATTGGATCTGCAGGCACTGGTACTAATTGATAGCCACACCCATTAGCTTTGCGTATCCAACTATGGATCTAAATACGAAAATTTTTTTATTTTATCTTTGCTTAAATATATATCAAATCAAAACCTACCAAATCCCAAACAATTGGACCAGAAGATGTTACCCATGATACAACAATTTCGAAAGCATATCCTGGCTGCATTACTGTATGATACTTAACATGTCCCCATTCCATACGATCACTCTTTTGATTCACATCGATTTCTAAATGTGAGTGTCTATATATTTTACGATTTCTACAATAATCAGCCCATGATTGTGCTGATGGAATGTCTTTTAAAAAATTTGGTACATTTGCTGTAGGTACTTCCTCACTCCAAAGATGTGCACAACCTTGTAACTCAATTTCCATCCATTCATTTTCGAATGCACTCAAGTCATTTAGAGTTGCAGTGTACTCTTTAAAACGTATATATATATAATATATGTATATGTTACTGTCAGTATGTTTACAAACAATAAAAATTATACCTTTCAAAGATTTGTCCTGCACAGCAATATAATATAAATAAAATCCTGGTATCACAGGTTTTTCCCAATCTCCCGAGGCATGGCAGATCATCCTTTCTCTGTGCGAAGAAGCAAAAAATTTAATTTATTTTCCACAACAAAAATTTTAATTCGTTTACTTTCGCATTGATTCCAATAGATCTAAAGGATTTCTAGTGTTGTCAAGGCGTGCTTTTAGCCACATTAAGGCATCAAAAGAAACAAATGTACAGGATGGTAAACTTTGTGTTGGCGCAAAAAAGCCAACACCAGTAACAGGATGCTTCATTGCTTCAAAGATTTCATTAAGATTTGCATTTGGGCGAAGTTTGACTTCACTTATAAAACTAAAAAAATAGAATATTTTAGAATAATATAAAAAATATGAAATTATCTTTAAAATGATTGAATTAATGAATTAATGAGTTTCTTTTACATAGTGGCCCTTATCATGAATAAATATTCTCGAGAATTTTTTTCTCCGTCTCCATTGCAATATGTGAAAAAAATTTGGCGAATGTTTATTCATGATATATCATCCTACATGCACAGGCACACACTGGTTCAAAATCCCTAAAAGCTGGCCAAAAGTAGAAATCATTACAGTTTCGAGACGAAATTTTTTAACTGGTGGTTTTTGAGGTAGCTGATTACGAATTTGATGTTAGATTTTTAAAAAAGAAAATGGCGGATTCAAAATAGCGGACGAACTGCATGAATATTCAACCAAATCCAACAAGAAAATTTACTCGGGGGTTAGTGGGGTCACTGATGACGAATCTGATGTTAAATTTTTAAAAAACAAAATTCGAAATGGTAAAAAACAACACTTGCACAATTTTTATATCTAATTTAAAAATTTATTTCAAAACTTTAACTTTGATGGAGTTGCGTGCAACGGTAAATTAATTTACATAAAAATTGGTTTTAGATTCCTTTATCATGGAGTATAAGCTGTATAATAACATAAAATTTTTTTCCATTTCAGGCGAGCAACACATATTGACACTTGGTAAGCAATATGAGTTAAATTTTCCTATGGGTGCTTCAGAAAAAATCGCGTCAAACAAAAAAACGCAAAAAAAGGCACCTCAATTTTTGTATATGCGTTAGAAAATGTTTCAATCTTCTTAAATCCAAAAAATCTTGGTGGTATGACGTGGTATAAATTAGTTCTGGGCTTTTTTCATAACCATTGCAAACAGATTTTGTGAAATAATATGATTTTAAGTTAATCATAATTACCGTAAAAGTATAAATTATTGCAGTAAACACTTAATTTTTACTTTTAACTCACAGAATTTTGCGTCTGAGAAGCGTACTTTTGGAGAGATCCCAAGAGCATTGTAGAAATACCTGGATCTTTTTTAAAAATTTTTCGAGGTCTATGAATATCTGTTAGACAATTCGGTTCATAAAAAGTTAGTTTAAAAAAACTTTTGGCCAGCTTTTAAGGATTTTGAACTAGTGTGAGGCAGTACAAACATATTTTCAATCGGCTTACACGCAAATATAGGGTGTAAACGAACGATAAGCTTACGGGTAGCTTTTAGGAGGTGATATAGGATGCCTAGACTAACAAAAAATCGCACCTGAAGGGGGTCTAAAATGTACCCTTGAGGAGTTATATGAAAAAAATTATGAAAAAAAAATTTAAAATTTCAACTTTAAAGGTCCACAATTATGTGAAATCTTTTTAAACAATTAGCTAAAAGTTTTCCATTAAAAAGTTTTCTCTAAAAAGTTAGAGTGATCCAAGAAAATTTTTTTTGTAAAACAAGTCAGAAAATCAGTTTGTTCTCTATAACTTCTCAGGGGTACATTTTAGAACCCCCAGGTGCAATTTTTCGTTAGTCTAGGCCTTTTCGTGCACCTTCTCAGAAGCTACGTAACCTTATCGTTTACACTCTGTATATATCGAGCCATAAACGCCAAAGAGACTTAACTGACAAAAAGTAAATTTTACAGGAGAAGGTTTTTTTTTAAAAATCTGTGCATATACTAAAGTTATTACAGTGAAATTTAGTATGTAAGCTATATTTTGTGTTAGACATGCGATGCAACTAGTTTTATTCACCTATTTAATAATATAACGGCTATTTTTCTGTGTTTTGTCAGTTAAGTCTTTTTTTCTTTTCCAGATTCCTCCCCATTCCTTTTTATTACATTATTTGCAAATTATTTTTGACACAGAAAGAAAAAAAGACTTAACCAACAACTCGCAGTCACAAAAAAAATAAACAAAATACTTCGAATGTCGGTAAAGTCATAATTGATTTCGCTATAACTCCGTAACGATACTTTTTACAGTTATGAAATTTGTAGAAAAGATGCGTATGGACACGAATTATAGGTTTTCATCAAAAAACGAAAATCCGAAATCGTCTCGGTTAAGTCTTTTTGGCGGTTAGAGCTCGATATGGTGAGCTCTGACAAGAGTTTTGTAAAAACATCGTATTGTTTGCTACCATAAAAGCAAAGAAATTAACGACTTTCGCTGTTATTAATACTACTTTTTTAAATGTTACAGCAAAGTTTCAAATTTTTTTTCTAGAAATCGGATTAAAGTCGAACACTAGCTCTTTTATTCAGCTCCCGAGGGCACTGTTGATTCAATTCGTAAATATTTAAGGGAAGAAATTAAGAACTATAAAATTTTTTTATTTACGCATCATCAGGATCATCTTTGTTATTAAGCTCAGAATTTAATGCTATTGCTGCCGCATCCGCTGCAGGTGATATACGTCCACGTTCCATTTTTCCACCAGTGCGCATTATATAGCTTGAAAAATATATATACATGACTTCAGATAATAATCGTATTTTCTTTGATGCTTCAAATACATATTTGCAAACACATTGACATGTTAGACAGTGTATTTTTTTTAGTTTACTATACAACAAGCATTTATGACTAAATTTTCTATTAATTTCATCTAATATGTCAAAACAAAATGAAATAAGCGTTTGTGACAATTTAATTGGCAATATCATTTTCTTCCTACACAATATTTAAAATAATCGGAAATTGTTTTTTTTTTTGGTCTCACTTTTGAAAAATTATAAAATGTCTTAAAAAATTCACACGTATTTTTTGAACCATTCTAATAGTCCGGGAGTCGGCAATACTAAAAGTGCCGTCATCGCGGATTCTCTTATTTTTAATGAGAAATGGTAGTTTACACTTAGACGAATAAGAAAAGCTTGGTCGGCGTGGTTGTAGTTTTGCGAAAATATTTTTAAATGATTTTTGAATTATTAAATTTTCGGAATGTTTCACCGTCATCGCGGATTTTGAACAATCTTATATTAATTGATGCTTAATTCCATAACCATTCAGAAAAAATCCAGCCAACCAAATTTTTTGCCGAAAATGACTGGCAGACCTATTTTAATGGTGCGACAGTGGGTACAATTTCTCTGTCATCACGGAAATTTGTTTTTCTTTTGTTTTAATTTACGTGTTTTAATGTCAAATTAAAAAAAAATCTTGGTATGCGTGCTTAGAAACTGCCGAAAGTATCGGGCATACCAGTTTTTATACCCAGGGCCTTCACAGATGAAGGTGTGGCAGGTATAGAAATGTGTATATAATATTGATCAGCAATACCTCCTGATTCGATATAGCCATGTTCTGCTGTCTGTCTGACTGTCCGTCTGGCTGGGTGGTTGCCTGTCTGTGAAATTATTTTTCACAAAAAAAACTAAGATCATTTGATTAAATTTTGTACATTGGATTGAAAAATACCGAAATCGGTGGACGGACACGCCCACCGCCCATACATATAGAACACTAAAAGCTTAATTTTTTGAGCAAAATATGTAGATATAAATACTAGGGATAGTATGTGAAAGCTCTGGACGAAAACTATATGAATTTGGACGAAAGGGCGTGGTACCACCCAGCAAGGCAAAAGTTTCAAAACGCGTTTTTTAAGATAATCCAACCAAATTTTACTCAGACACTAAGAATAGTAAATTCAAGCTCTGAAAAAAAACTGGACTAAGACAGACAAAAGCGTGTGATTAATAGTTTAATTAATAAAAGTTAATACAGAAGTTAATGAGTTGAGGTTTATTTTTCAATAATTATTCAAATCATTTATATCAAAATTATACACAATTTCCTTCCTCTTCTCCTCCTCATTTTGTTGGTTGCACAAAATTTCTTTACTTTTAATGGTGCTGATGGGCCACAACGGTTCAAGCTTACTGTCTACATTTAATTGTCATCCACATTCAGTTGGTTCATAAAACCCAGTGTGCCAGACGGTTCATATCTTCGCTTTTTTACCCGTTACGGATCCGTTACTGATTCGTTGGCGGTAGAGATTCCCAAAAAAAAAGCGAATCGTTTTTTTTTTTTGAAATTTCTCCCGCAAACGGATCCGTAACGGATAAAAAAGCGGAAATTTGAACCATCTGGCACACTGGGAATATACATAAAAAATTTGTATGTACATATTATATCTGTATAATGCTGACCCGTAGAAAACTATTAAGAATAACGACACTTTCCACTAACTTAATTTTTTTTTCTATACCTACCATGCCTTCTTCTTTGCATTATAAACGGAATCAGGCAGTTTCTAAGCCCGCATACTAAGATATTTTTAAATTTGACATTAAAACACGTAAATTTAAAAAAAAAAAACAAATTTCCGTGACAGCATAGAAATTGTACCCACTGTCGCACAGTGGCGCGAGCCCATATATAGAGCGGCCAAAACTAGTAAACGTTATCCGATTTTGATGAAATTTTGCACAGTGATGCTTTTTGGTAAGATTATGAAAATTTAAGAAAATGGGCGTGGTCCGCCCCTTTTTAAGCTTACTTCCAGTATAAAAGTATAAGTATCGGGTGATTTTTTAAAGGTTTTTGATAAAATTCAAAAGGCTAAATATTAACCTTTTAAATGCTTTTTGACTTTTTACGATCGCATAAGAAGAAAAACAGTTATAGCAGTTATAACTTAAAATTACAGTGAAATATTTCAATTTAGGAAATTTACTCATTTAAGAAAGCAAAAAAAGAAAACTCTTACTTAAAAATATTGAATTAAAAGACTATGCAATTAAAAATATGAAATCTTAAGCTTTAAAATGCTTTTTAATCTATTCTAATCGGCTTAAAAAAAAGGTATGGGCGTTTGAGTTCAAAATTAATATAATATATGAACAATTTTGGTACTCGCCCTTTTTAGAAAACGAAAAAAAGGGCTCTTGCAAATTACATATTTCGATCAATTTTTTTGCTAGAAAGATGTTTAAAAAAACAAAATGTGCAGAATTGCATCAATTTTAACAGTTTTTAAGTTATTGTTCAAAAAATTACTTTTTTGACCTTTGAACCCCCAAAAAAGGGAGTTACACCCCTTATTGAGCAAAAAATTTTTTTCCAATAAAGATCTGTGTTAAGTTTCAAGTCCACAGCAATTTTTTCCTTTTAGATATTTAATTTTACTGTCCTAAGAATATTAATTTTTTATTCAATTTTAATCGAGGTCACTTTAGAAAATTAACGAAAAAAAAAAATTGGGCCACATTGGGGCACTTTTTTTTTTCGTCTGCTTATACACTGTACTTCTCTTTTTTGTTTCTAATTAAGGCAATAGGGTTTTTTGCGTCATTCTTTTTTTATGGTTTACCAAACTTTTTTTTAAAATTCATAAGTAAGCAAAAAAACACATGTCCAATAAAGTAACTGTAAACAAAACGTTAGTACAAAAATCTGCTCAAAAATTGCTCTACTATATAGGAAAAATGTCATTTATTCCCAAAAAGTTGGTTTTAACTAAGGTATTTAGTAAAATAGGCCTGCTTTGGATTTAAGAATCATGGAACGAAATTTTTTTTTTTTGTGGCATTAATTCTATCTTTACAAAACTCTAAGTTTACGGGGCTCGTATAACTATGCTATTAAGATATATTAATTTTTTTTTTAATATCTATTAGTTTAAGTATACTTAACAATATGCCATCCTTGATAGGTTCATATTTAAGACTTTAACTTTGACCTTTTGGCCGCACTCGCGACACTGTGTGACGTACTATTAAAATAGGTCTGCCGGTCATTTTCGGCAAAAAAAAATTTGGTCGCCGGATTTTTTCTGAATGGTTATGAAATTTAGCATCAATTAATATCAGATTGATCAAAATCCGCGATGACGGTAAAACATTCCGAAAATTTAATAGTTCAAAAATCATTTAAAAATATTTTCGGCAAACTACCTTTTCTTATTCGTCTAAGTGTAAACTACCATTTTCCATTAAAAATTTCAGAATCCGCGATGACGGCACTTTAAATATTGCCGGCTCCTCGCCTATAAGCATTTTATGCATATAAACATTTTTCGCAAGATACCTTGCTTTTGAGTAAAAAAACGTTTTTCCGACCACGTAGTTGAAAAACAGAAAACATCGATTTTCGGAACCGAATATTATCTATACTACAAAATAAATTTTTTCACAGCTAACATAATCTTTTTTTTTTTAAGCAAACTTGGGTAAAAAAATGATGAGCAAAAAACTTGTTTTTTATATTGATCCCATTGTTGAGTCTCTATCTTTGACACAATAGTCGCTATGAAATTCACGAACTTAACTGGAAATTCTTTCTCGAGAATACATCCTTTTCTCAAGAGGGAATATTTGCAATAGTGAATATTTTGAGAATGGAAAGTCCTTTTCCAGCTGGGATACTTTTTTCTCGATCGAACATAATGTTTGCCCTAATGCTATTGCTTCATTACTACACATAAAATTCTATCCATTTATCTCATATACTTTTAAGGAAACAGAAGTAGCACATCTTTTTCATTTCCTTTAAGAAAGAAAGAAGAAATGCATACCTATTCTTTCCAACAGGAAATGTGGAAAAAGTGAACCTTGTTCAAATAATAGAGATGCGCATTAAATAAGGATATGCTTATACAAAATTGAAAGGAACAATCAGCACAAAGTTAATAAGCTATAAAATTGTCGTACAGAAGATTTTAACTTGTCATACATTATTTATTCGCGCTTCGAATTCTCTGTAAAAAAGTTGGAGAATAAATTTTACCAAAAAATGTGTAAGCATTCCCTCCCAGGTTATTGCCGATAACCATTTGTGAATTTTGCCCTTCCAGAAAAATTTTTTTCCAATTGCATTCTAGAGAAAAAATTCTCGAGAATGTTTTTCATGATAACGCCCAATACCAGAAGAAGAATAAAAAGGGTTTAAAATGATATCTCGTTTTATCCGTAGTTATTATACCCTACATCTAGGGTATATTCACTTTGCCCTTCCGTTTGTAACGCAGAGAAGGAGGCGTGGCAGACGTGAGTCGATATAGCTATGTCCGTCTGGCTGGCTGACTGTGCGTGGAAATATTTTTTACGAGAAAACTGAGCAAGATAATTGAATGAAATTTGGTATTCTACCTCCGTCATCAAAGTTAGCTCGAGGGATTGAAAATGAGCGAAATCGGTCAGCGGACACGCCTACCGCCCATACAAAAAATATATTCAAAATGCAACTTTAGGAGTATTTTTAACGACAATGCAACCAAAATACACATAAGCACCAGAAATAGTTGGCGCAAGCTCTAGGCGAATTCGGACAAGAGGGCGTGGCACCTCCCATGCAAGAAAAGGTTTTAAAATGCTATACTGAAAGAGTTTTTTCAGATAATCCAACTAAAATTCACTAAGATACTAAGGAAAGTAAATGCACGCTCTGAGCAAAAACTGGGTAAACTCGGACAAGAGCGCGTGGCACCTCCCATGTAAGCAAAAGTTTCAAAATGCTATGCTGAAAGTGTTTTTTTGAGATAATAAAACCAGTAAATACACTCTACAAGCAAAAGCAGAGCGAAATCGGACAAGAGGGCGTGGCACCTCTCATATAACCAAATGTTTCAAATTGCTATACTGAAAGAGTTTTTTGAGATAATCCAACTGAATTTCACCCAAACACTAAGAGCTATAAATGTAAGCTCTGAGAAAAATCTGGGTGAACTCGGACAAGAGGGCGTGGCACCTTCCTTATAAGCAAATTTTTCGAAATACTGCAGTGTAGGGTATTTAATGTTTGGCCAGGCCAAAGGTTAAGCCATTACTAGTTTTTTATTTCGTTTTAACTCTGAGCAAAAGTTGTTTTGTTTTGGACTTAACTATTTGTAAACCGTTTTTGCTCGCACTTTTTTTGTAATCCACTTTTGCTACCAGCGTGTCAATAGTCAATTTCAGTTCTTGGAGTAGTTGGCATACAATCATTTTTCATTGGTTTTTTAAGTTCAGATACGTCCTTGCATGGCAAGCAACTTATGTGGTATGTTCGCTACAAAAGACGCTATAGCAGCGTGGGAATAAGGTCAAACTATAACTCGATCTATTACATGAAAGCATTTACATTACAATGTACAATGAAAATGATAATTATAGTACGTTACGTATGTGGACCTTGGTGCAACAAAGTTCATGAATATTAGCTTATTATTAGCGAACAACTTAAGAACATGTGAAATAAGAAGTAAATAGTTAGTAATGATCTTTAGAAAGTTGATATTTAAGCTGCTGAAATTAAAGTGCTTACACCTAGTTGCACAAAGGTCTTCATATATATAGCAGGCGGGCAAGTCACTAACCTCTGTTGTGGTGAATTGAAATGATGCTTTTCAGCATATTTAATTGCAACATGCTGGCAACCATTACCAAAGTGAATATGCAAAAGAAAAAAGCAAACAAAAGTGCAAAATAAAAATAAATAGAAATATTAAAATAAAAAAATAAATGTGTAATGTGAATTTAAGCTTACGTAGGCTGCTATATATATTTCTGGCCTGGGCAACACTAATGTCAATAGCTAAAATCTGGCAACACCATAATAAAGTTTGACATTTTTTAGCATAAACGTACTCAGAACGTTTTGACGTACAATTTGGCAAAAAAATGGAATTAACTCGTGAACATTTTCGTGCGATCATTTTTCACAAGTTTCGACGTGGATTATCACGACAAGAGTGCACCGATGAACTTAAATCTTTGTATGGCGATGAAGCACCATCCTATAGCACTGTGAAAAACGGGTTTAATGAATTCAATCGTGGCCGACGCTCAGTCAAAGACGAATTCCGTGATGGTCGTCCAAAAACGGCCGTTGTGCCAGAGAACATTGATGCCGTGCGTGAACTGATAATGCAAGATCGTCATGTGACATACCGTGAGATAGAGGCATCCTTGGGCATTAGTTCCACTCTAATACATTCGATTTTGCATGAACACTTAGTTGTAAAAAACGTTTGCTCTCGTTGGAAACCCCATAACTTATGAATCGCTTAAATTACACAGTGCAACACAAAATATGTCCCTGGGGTCTCATAAAGTTTTTCTGATAGGTTATTAAAAATAAAAAGACACGTATTTTACCGAATTTGTGTATCAGTATTATATTTTATTTTATGGCTCCTCAAAGTTTAAAGTTCGCGTTTTATATGAAATTTTGAAATTTGAACCATGTTATTATGAAATGGTGCTCATGTCTTTACCTTTAATTTAAGATATAGCACTTGAGAATCCGCATGGTAGTTTTTGTTTTATAAGCAAAACTGTAAAAATTTTGCTATTTCAATATAAGAAGACTTTGTGATGATTTCCTTGTTTTTATTTTCCGAAATATATGAAAAAAAAAAAATACATTGAAAATGAGTTTGCTAATAAAACAAAAACTACCATGCGGATTCTCAAGTGCTATATCTTAAATTAAAGGCAAGAACATGAGCACCATTTGACATGGTTTTTTCATAAAATCTCAAAATTTCATATAAAACGCGAACTTTAAGCTTTTAGGAACCATAAAATGAAAAAAATCATTGATACACAAATTCGGTAAAATACGTGTCTTTTTATTTTTCATAACCTTTCAGAAAAACTTTATGAGACTCCAGGGACAAAACTTCTTTTTCATTTTGTTGCAATGTGTTATCAATGGAAAAATTAATTTTCTTAACTCACTGTAAAAAAAAGGAATAGCACTTGTACTTCAAAACGTTGTGAGTTTATGCTAAAAAATGTCAAACTTTATTATGGTGTTGCCAGATTTTAGCTATTGGCATTAGTGTTGCCTAGGCCAGAAATATATATAGCAGCACACGTATTATTAGGCGTTAACACATTGCAACACACAACTTGGATTAACTCCACAAGTAGATTGAAAGCAAATTTAAAAAAATTTGTTTTGATTACTAATAAAGAACAACAAACAATGAACGAAAAAGATTTAATAATGAAATGAAAGAAAAATTTAGTTTTGGAGTTAATCTAGAATTGAATAAGCGGATGTATGTATACCACCTAATAAACATTGCATTGAATAAACAAATTAACATAAGTAATATTACAATTTAGCATGTGATACATCTTATTAGAGACTTAATGTACAAAAGGCAACCTACATACACTTAAGCATAAACATACTTAAAAAAAAACAACAAAATAACTTAAGAGCAAACACCATTCCGGTACCACTAAAGCTGTAGGTACTATATAATGGAAAAAAACTTATATAAAAACCTTGGACGTTTTTCTGGTAAGCGATTACTGCCCACACGTTCACGGAAAGGTGAATTTCCTAGGCCCTACGTACGATATACAAATAAGAATTAGTTATCTATTGCACAAATTAAAATTTGGTATACAGTATAAAATTAACGAAAAAAAAAACCAAATTATTTTTCAACAATGCATTTTAAATAAAACATTTAAACAAACACATGAAGTTTTAAAATGAGGATAGAACAAATTTGTTTACAAAATTAACAGAAGAAATGCATGTTTGTTTTTTTATTTAAAGAAACTACATATTTTTCTTTTAAAGATTTTAAATTCAGAACCTGGTTAGGCGGTTGTCTGGATATAATGCTCGTACTGTGGCGTCTTCTTGTTAGATGACTTTGTGCTGTAGGGCTATCCTGTAAATGATTCAACTTCAAACATAAGGCAAAAGCAACAAAAAGAGTATAGATTAAGATAATTTAGATTAAGGAATACCATACAAATTTTGGAAGTAGCAGTTAAGTAGGAAAATAACTAAAGAAATTAATGAATGACAATAAAAAAAATTAAATACATTAATTAATATAAAAATAAATAAATAATATTAAATTATAATCAAATGCAAAACTTAGAAAAATAAAAGAACAATTATTATTATTTTGAATACAAGTAAAAAAATAAAACTTATAAAATAACTCAACAAAGCGCTATTTAACTATTCCATTAAAAGTAATGATTTCAATTTTATTTTATTAAAAAAAAAAAATTTTAATTTTCTTACTCGCGGCTTCTTGCTTTTTTGGCTCTTAAGTTTATTTATATGCACTTCCATAAACCTTAAAAAGTCGTCAATTTGTTGCTTAGTGTTGTCCAATGCTAAGTCAGTAAAAATATCACAACGCGCACAGCAAAATTCAATAATTTTGTTCATAGCTAAATTCTCTTTTGGTAGGAGATACATACGGTAGCGCCAATATTTTAAGTTCTATATCATTTTTTAAGTAAAAATATAGAAAAACATTAATAACCTGGAAGTGTAAGTAGAACACAGATTGTACGTAGACGTCTTAAACGAGCTCAAATGTAATCTTAATCAGCATTATGATTTTTCGAACGCATGATCGTTCTATTCTCAGCTAAATTTTCATATTTTTTTTTATTTTAAATTACTTTAAAAATTCTAAACATTGCATGTTTTTTGGCCTAGAAGATCATATATAAGGTTAGATTAGCACGGAAGATGACAGGTGTCATTATAACCGCAGTTGCGCCCATTGAATACTCGATTTATAACTACATTGTCAACCTATAAGAACCATCTAGATATTTTTATTTACTCTAAAATGAATTTGGATTTTTTTTGAGCGATATCGTCAAGACAGTTGAAGAAGTGACTTTTATATAGGAAATTAAAAATGGACCTTTCGACGTCAGAATCTTTACAACTTCTACAAAGATCTACTACGTGAGCCCAAATCTTGAGGCGTGCCCGCCTATAAAATAGTGCTCTGTTATGATTCCAATTAAAATTCTCAGGCTTCGCGTATCTAATCAGATAATTTTAAAAAGTGTTCTATTGGCGTCATAAAGTGGCCATACCGCGCTGGACGTAGAACATGTTGCTAAAATGGACTAACTAAAATTAGGCTAAAAAATACATTTTAAGTGAACGTTGGCTCTCGTTAATGCAAGTGGTTTTATAATATGGGTTTCAGAAATTGGGTCAGTTGCAGACAATTTCCTATTCTGACCATTTCGTTTTCTGACCATTAATACTCAACAAGCACTTTGTACTCCACAGTATAACACTTTAACACACTGTCGACTAATGATTCGAAGTAAATCATCTACGACAAGAACCCAAAATAGTGGGGATATAACAACACTAAGTGGTGTACCCATTGATACTGATCTAATATATCTGATCTTTAAGGTAATCTAGAAAACAGAGGCTAAAAAAATGGGGTTCTGATGAAGGAATATAATATATCAACCATTTTTTAAAAAAAGAAACTGAATATCGGCATGTGATCGGGATTGGCAGTTCTAATTGAAATACTTGCGAATTATAGAAGAGTTTATGCGGAATTGCCGAAAGCATATAAAAGTTAATTTTCGTAGGAAATAAATCCCATAGTAGGAGATAAATCAAAAGAAAGTTTAGGAATACGACTTAATCGTAAATATCATTAACACCAAAAAAAAATACATTACTTTCGTCGAGCTCGAATCAAACAGAACAACTACTATATTTGGCTTCTTAGCAGCGATACTTACTTTGCAATATACTACTTACAGTTTTCCTTACCTCTAACAGTGGATAGTCCGTGTCACCACGAGTACATATATAATGATCCATATAATTCCAATTGAAATTTTCTAATTTCTCTGTTGTGAAATTTACTCCAGATATTTCGTAAGTATCATGCTGTGGTGCATGAAAGCGATAACGATAATCGACATTTATTGGTGGATATGGATGCCTAAATTTCAAATTGAACATTTTAGTTAGAATTTTCGTAAAGTTTTCAACAATTCTTGCCTTGGTTTATAGCCAGTTACTGTTATTACTGATCCGCTCAGTGATATTTTATGAAATATTCTACCAATCGATAAGAGAAATTCTTTTGTTATCTCCGTCGGCGGTATCATCTTCAAAACGGAAGATTGTCTTTGATGTTGTGGTTTAATGCCCGAGCAACAAGAAGACACCTGTGTTGATGTCAGAGCATTATTTTTTTCCTCTAACACAATTAGTTGAAAACCTTGTGCTAAACGTTGTGAGACAATTTCCTTAAAAACTTCTTCAGTAGACAGGGGCTTGCGATATACGGCACGACTTTTTGCATAATCCAAATTAACATCATCTGGCAAAAGTGTATAGTCAGAAATAACGTAATCGTTGTGTAGTGAGCGTTTATCGGGAAAGTAGTCAGTTGTTATTGGTAAACAAGCTGGTATGGTAAGCGACTTCCAATCTACGCCTAGAATTTGGTTGTAATTTGTAAGCAAAAGTGATAAGATTCATAAATAAAGGCATATAAAAGATTGAGTTCATTTAAAAAAAGTTAAACAGAAAAAAAAGTTGAGTGTCACAAGAACTCGTTAGCATCAAAGAAAAAAAAAATTTATTAACAGAAACTTTGAAAAGCCAGCTCCACAAAAAAAAAAAATCTTTTTGAAAAAAAAAAAATGAATATTCATTAGAAGATGGAGATAGAGGCATAGTTTATTGTGCGAAATAAAATGATAGGGTGATGGAAAAACAATATAAACAAAAACTGTGGGTCAAAATTTTAAAAGATTAAAATCAAGCCTTGTCATAAGTTATACATATCGTAGTATGTCTTTTATATGATATCAATCGATTGACCTTTAAAAAGAGAAACAAAATATAAAAAAAGTTTGTTAAGCTTAAAATTTAAGTTCTACGACTGGAGTTCCTCAGAACAGTTTATGAACGATTTGTCTAAAAACGGTTGAACCGATGCAAGCTGCACGTCGTTTATATCATAGAAGCTTTAAAATTACAAGCTTTTTTGTGGTGCCAATAAGAATAAGACAGGAAAAGGAATAAGGAAAGGAATAATTATCAAAAAGGAAAATGGATATGTATTGCAATATTAACAAAGCTGAGAAGAATAATTGGGCTGCACCTTTTAAAAAAATGGCTTTAAAATGTTTGAATAAAAAAAAAGAAAAACAATTATAATACCAAAAAGCTTTTATCCGATTTTGCAAAGTTTTAACTTGAAATAAAAAAAGTTAAAAAAAATATTAAAGCTTTTTAAAAAAATTGCTTATATTAACAACTCTGAACCTTCTACATTAGACAGATTAAAAAAGGAAAACCTTTTACAAATTCCCACGATTACGCCCAAAAATCTGAGAGACGGTGTCACAAAAGTGAGCTAAAATTTTTTTGAAGGAAGATGTGGCGCAACGTCGATTTATGCAAAATTTCGGTGTGATGCGATTTTTATTTTATTACGATCTCAAAAATGCTCGGCATGAGTCGCACGACATACCAAACTTTTCGTCTTGAATCAAGGTACTTAAAAAAAAGGGAACCTAAAATCAACGACATATTGTTTTTTAGCTAAAATACCGTCAAAACGCTTTCTTCGAAATTTCACCATACTGCAAAAATCTAAAACTTCATTTTGGATAAAACTAGTTGTTCTAAGATTACCATGAAATTATACAATAAATAACTTTTCAAAACATTTTAACCCATTATATTCTGTTTTCACGGGATTTTTGACACCTTTTCAAAAAACTGGGTTAAAGAAATATTCTGCCAAAAATTTCACTAGGGGTCAATAAAGACGAGAAATGCTTAAAACTTCAGAATTTATTGCATATTATTACATTTTTTAAGCATTATTCTTAAGTTTTAAGCATTTCTCGTCTTTGATGATCCCGAATGAAATTTTTGTATGTAGAATATTTCTACTTATATGACACTAACCCATTATAACCCAGTTTTTTAAGAAGAAAAAAAAGGGTCAAAAAGACCCAAAACAGAATATAATGTATGTATGTATGTATTCTCCTTTAACTCCTAGGAGGAGCATAGGGCCAATATGAAATCCCTCCTCTTGTCACGATCCCTTGCGATGACTTTGATCTCTTGCCACGATTTTCCCGATTCCTGGACTTCCCTTTCCAACGACCTTTTCCAGTTGGTTTTGGGTCTACCACGTCCTCTACTGCCTTGTAGATTCCACTCAAGGGCCTGACGACAAACTTCGCTGTGTGGTTTCAGGAGAGTGTGACCAATCCATCCCCATTTGCGCAGCTTGATCTCGTTTGCTATAGCCTTCTGTTTGCATTTTTGATGTAGCTCGGCATTTAATATAGTGCGAGGCCACCAAACCTTTAGTATTCGCCTTAAGCATTTGTTGACGAATACTTGCAGCTTGTTCGTTAGTTGTTCAGTAACAAGCCACGTTTCGCACCCATATAACAAAACCGATTTCACATTCGAATCAAAAATGCGCACTCTCGTTTTGGTGGATATAACGGATGAAGACCATATTTTGTTCAGTTGAGCAAACGCGCCTTTTGCTTTTGCTATTCTTGAGTTGATATCCTCTTTTGCTCCACCATCCATGGAGATAATGCTGCCTAAATACGTGAAGCTATCGACGTTTCCGATGTCATCACTGCCAGCTTTAAACGTGATGTCATTGCTTGCGTTTAGCTTCATGCTTTTAGTCTTGGATACGCTGATTTTCAGGCCGGCCTTTTGTGATTCCAAGACAAGGTCTTTAATTTTGTTTTGCATATTTGAATGTTTGGACGATAAGAGGCAGATGTCGTCAGCATAGTCGAGATCTTCTAGATGTTCAGTAAAGTTCCATTGGATACCCCTTTTGGCCTTATTAAGAGCTTTATCTAGAATATCGTCAAGAACGATAAGGAAGAGAGATGGTGATAGTAAACACCCCTGCCGTAAAAAACAGAATATAATGGGTTAAGATATTTAAAAAAATTATTTATTGTATGATTTCATGGTAACCTTAAAACACCAAGTTTTATCCAAAATAATGGTTTAGTGTCTTATAATAGGGAAAAATTTGTAAAAAAACGTTTTTTGAGTTCATTTCTGCTAAAAAACAACGATACGTCGTTGATTTTAGGTTTAAATTTTTGATAAAAAATTTGATACATCGTACATTCCGACCGTTTCTGACTAGTAATAAACTAAAAACCGCATCAAGCCGAGATTAACCACCTCTAAATGACCTTCAAAAAAATAATTGAAAATTTTTGACACCGTCTCTCAGATTTTTAGGCGCAATCGTGGAAATTCCAAAAAAGTTTTTTTTTTTTTTGAAATCAACTTATTCTACATGCTAGAAAATTATTATTTTTATTATAAATGTGTATAAAGCTCTAATATGGCATAATTATGCAGTGTAAGAATTTTTTGACATTTTTAGGCATGAAGACTCTTTAGTAGTTTTAGCATCCTTAAGGATCCACTCAAATAAAGCTACAATACACCTGGGTTTCGACATAAAGCAACTTGAAGTATTCAAAGGATGTTGACTTTGAATAGTTTTTCTTGTAAATTAAGTTTTTTGATATTGAATATTTTAATATTTATACTAATTAAGTTTTAAGATAATAAGAGCAATGGAAATACTGTTATTCCGGCTTTCAGAACGAATTATAAAAAGTTGATATATATATATCAAGGGCTGTCTATAAACCTCGCGTGTCGCTCGCTCGAACTTCCACCTTAGGAGTGTCACGAGTTTTATGGACACCCTTTAAGTTTTTTTATCTCGAAATTCAAAAGTGCTTGAATATAACCTTAAATTATTGATTTTTCGGGGATCTTTAAGTATGGTAAAAACCTTAACAAATCTTCATTGATTAATTCACTAATTAGATAATGATATATTATTGATTTACTTTGAACTTATGACAAGCCTATGATAAAATGAGATATTCGCATAAACTATTATTACATATGCATTTGTTATATGTTTGTAGTATGAAATCATGCAAAAATATGGCGAGCCAAACTTACACAAGTAGTGCACATGCAAATATCTACAATATTTCTATTTCACAGTAAGATAATGCTTGGTTATAAAAAAATAAAAAATTGGTTAATATGGTTCAATGGTAAAAGCATTTTCCCACTTAAAAGTCTCGAAACTAAAGGGATACATTGTTTTGGAATTAAAAAATTAAAAGTTGTATAAAAAAATTTTTTTTTTAAATATGTAGATGCCTGAAGACATTTAAGTTGTACAAGTTTGCCGGTGTAAAATAAGATACTACAGTGAAAGTCGCTTATAACGACGGTCAAGGGACCGCGCAAAACCGGTCGCTTTAACCGGCGGTCGTTATAACCGACAAAATGCTCATAAGGTTTATGAAGAAACCAACCAAACAACTGAGAAATAAATGGACGTTAAAAGCGGTTCGACGTTATAAGCGGAGTCGTTATAGGCGACTTTCACTGTAAATCAATTGGAACCGCCATAATAATGGCTTATTCAATTAATCACGTATCAATCGTTTGCACGATAATCAAGTCCAAAAGTTGAAGTTGGTCTTTTGTAAATGCCTTACTACAGAATAAATTTCTGACATGTAATAACCTATCCCTATTAGGAAGTGAAATCATCATAGGGCAAAACAGATTTTTATGATCTTTAAACGTGAATATAGGTTATCACAAGATACATATGTACATAACGCTCGAAAACGAAGACGATGGCGTTGATTTTTTTTATCTAAATTTTCTGTGTAATAAATAAAAACAATTTTTTCTTTTGTGCCTTGTTAAGACCCCGAGCCAAGTAGCTGTATGTATGAACCGTGTTTTAATAAAACTTTTTAAAAAAATAATTAAAAAAAAATAAATGAAAATGTTAGGGTGCAGCACTTTTTCGAAATAATGGAAAAATCAGAGGTTGCAGCAAAGATAAGCTTAGGAGCAGACCTCATTACAAGGACTACATATTTTGTTTGGATCAAAATCTCCGAAAAGAGCGGGTTTCTACATTTATAGATTTTTCTCATTGCTCTAGAGTGAAAAGTTTGCCCTCTGGAAGTCATGTTATAATTAAATGTGCAAGAGGCGCATTGATACTTTAGACCCCAATAAATAAAAGAAATCGAATTTGGTATAGTTTTTCTCACAAACCATTATTCCAAGGCGCCATTTGTTAAAAAATTGGATGTCATGGAAAAGCGAACTTTTTATGTTTTAATTTCAAAATATGGTCAAAGTTTTGATATGAAACTAAAAAGGAAGTCAAGAGCTTTTGAAAATGCTTTTCAAAATAGAAATTGTTTGAGATTTGCGCGACAGTTTAGTTTTTAATCAAAATTCTTGGTATATTTTAAAATTAAAATTTAAAAAGGTCGCTTTTCCATGGCATCCAATTTTTTTAAAAACAATTGAAGCCTTCTATTAGGCAAACGCTTAGCCTTGGAATAATGGTTTTTTAAAAAAAAAAAATGAAAATAGATTTCCTACATTTATTGGGATCTAAAGTATCTGTGCGTCTCTTGCATCTTGAGTTATAGCAAAAAAAAACGTTTTTTGACACGAAAAAATTTAAATATCTTCCAGGACTTCTAGAAGGCAAACTTTTCACTATAGAGCAATGAAAAAAAAAAAAAAAAACTACAGTGTGACAAATATCTGTTGATTAAGGAAATTTAAATGAACAAACATTAAATGAAGTTAAAATATTTTGTTTGTTTAGCAATTACTCGATGGCCTGACCTTTGTTAGCCAGAATCCGCCCTTTGTTACACGCAGCACGCACTACTGTTATCGGTATTTTGTCCCATACATCAATAATAGCAGCTTTAAGGTCCTTCAAGCTTCTGTATCTGTATTTCTTGAGTCGCTGTACCATATATCCCCATATACAGAAATCCAAAGGATTGCAGTCTGGAGAGCTAGGAGGCCATTCATCCTTAGGTATAAAATCTGTCAAATTTTGCTTACACCAGTCTTGATCCAGTTTAGCAGTGTGAGCAGGTGCACCATCCTGCTGGAAGCAATAATAGTCTTCTCCATACATGGCCTGAACACTAGACTTCAAAATTTTTTTCCTTTATTTTAACACCTTTGTCAATGAAGGCAAGCGACAATTTACCTTTGCTGGATATTGCACCCCAGACCATAATAGATGAATAGAGATTTGATATCTTGGTGCATGCTTCTTATCGTTTAGAATGTCTTTGTATGATACTGCCCATAGTCTGTCATTTTGCGTTTGGTGAGGAGCTTCCAGCACAAAAAGTTTTTCATCGGAAAAAACTATATCATCGCCAGCGTGCCAAGAAAGGAGCAGTTTCGATCTTTGCCATCACTTATCCACGGTCGCATTAGTAAGGCCATGCATTTTCTTTTTTTAAAAGCTTTTATATTGAGGTCGCAACGCAAAAGGAGCCGTAAAGATTCTCGGTTCATTTCTATATTTTTGGCCATCTTTTGTGCTGAACGCTCACAATTTCTTCGGATTCTTTCACGAACTATTTTGATCGCGTTAGCGGTGCGGACGTTCCTTTTTCTCCCACTTTTTTACGATTTTGTATGGAGCCAGTATCGACAAACCGCTTAACGGTATAATACACATAATTCCTCTTAACTCCTAAATGTGACAACTCGCGGAAAATGGCTACACAACTTAAATCACTTTTGAATTTATTTACAATTAAAGAGCGTATATCAACCATGCCGAATTACTTTCTTCTCTTGCGTCTTATACGATTTGAATTTATTTTTCCATATAACTGAAACATTACAAAATATTGTGCAATGAAAATTTTACTAATGCTACTATGTCTCCAAAAGATACAGTGCTTCAAAGTTTTGTATGAAGACATATTTGTCCCACTGTAAACGTAGAAACTTAACCCATTTAAAGATTTTGGTTGAAATACTTAGTACCAATAATTTCGTGGTTTTTGAGATAAGCTCAAAAAACTAACAAAAATATTGATTTTTGTCGCTTAGACGTTCATTCAAACCACGGCCGCGCCATCCTTTCAGGATTAGGATCCAAACCAAGTAGTCTTTGTTTTAAGATTTTTTCCAAAGATAGTTTTTTATGCATTAATTTTGTTTTTTTTTTTTTTTTTAATTTTGCTGCACCATATGTATGTATATTGCACTTGAGTAGTTGCGTTTGTTCCATAAAATTAACCAAATATATAAAAGAAAAAAATATTCATAATTAACATTTACAACCAAATTTACTTCCAATTATATAATAAGTTATTACATACTTGATGCTTGACTACGAAAATGTGCTTTTAGAAAAAAAAAAAAATAACTAAAGCTTCTAGTTTCTATCGATATTTTGTGCATATAAATGTTAATTTGGTGTACAGTAATATATATATAAATATTTGATTGCTATTGCAAACCTATGATTATTTTTCCTTCTCCATCTGCATCAGCGCACATACTTCCAAAAGGTAACAGAAAAGTTCTTAAATGTTTCGTCGATTTACCATTCACTTTATTTGCATTCGAATTAAGAGGAACAGGGAAGATGAGGTGGAAGAACACATTAATTTTGATTTAAAATTTAATTTTGAATTTTTATGGTTACGTATAATACAAAAGAGCTGTAAAATTTTAAATCATTTCCATTCTATTTTTCTTTGAATGATGTTAACAGTTTTTTTGTTCTTTTTAACTTTGAATTTTAATTTTACACAGTTTTTTCCCGTATATTTCTCCTTGGAGTTTTCGCAAAAACGGATTGAAATAAAAATTTGATCTACTTTAAATTAAGACCATCATAAAGTTTAGTTCGACAATAGCAATCTTAAGTAGTATTGTATTAAAAATTAATAAAAATTATTGACTTATTTTTTATATGAAAACCTTTGAAACGAATGTCTAACATGATGGTAAAAATCTATAATTTAACCCAGGTTAAATGCCCAAAAAAACTATGCTACTTAAAACTATTCATTTCACTTTTAAGTGGTGTTGATTTAGAATCAAACAACATCAATAATGAAAAATGTAATGGAATTAAGAGTAAATAAAACTCAATGGCTCTGATTTAACCAGTATGCTTTCATATTCAAAAAATCAGTTTGACATATAATTTCTCACAGCTCCTGAAACTAGAAGTTATGCTTTAATTGAACATTGTGAAACCGACCCAAAAGTATTAAAAACAAAACAAAATATTTCAAATTAACATTGAAACGATTCTTCCTGGTGTTTGTTGTTTGCTTAAAAACTTAAAATTGTTAATTTGTTGAGATTAATATTATGCCTACAAAGTGATTTCTATATGTTTAAATGCATGATTTTTAGTTAATTGCAGCGATTTATCTAATTTGTTAAATGTATTTAGAAAATGAGTTGGTTTCAAAATGTAAATACAGTCAAAATACAGTCAAACCTCGATAATTCACAAAAAAGAGTTGTGATTGACTTGAGCTTATACTGTTTTCCTTCGCGTTTACAATTATTAAAGAAAATGTTTTCTTTTTTTTTGTTTTTAAGTCTATAAATGATACAATTTTGGGCGGTAGGAAATAACGCACAAAAACAAAAATTGAAATAACGTTCAAAAATGTAAAGAAACGAAATACGCCTAATTATTGAAATGAAATATCGCCCAAACAGTATAAAATAAGGCCCAAATTATTTTTATATAATTTCCAACATTTAGGCTTCGTTTAAATGTTTTTTGAACAGATAATGATTTATATTATTGATTTTATTTTTTGGGGCTTTATTTCATTTAAAAAAGCCCAAAAAAAAAAAACGAAATAACACCCAATTTATTTTATAAATAAACTAGCTTTTTCCGGTGTGCGTTGCTGCACCTTCTCTCGTACAAAGGGAGGGGCATCTCTAATTAAATTATACCAAAGAATGTTAATTGTCTTATCTAAGTATGTGGGTTAAATAGTCTCAGGGATATGACATTTTTTTAAGGGCGTGGTACCGCCCATTTTTCGCTTGGACATTATTTGTTCCGAAACTCCTAATACATATACAAAATCTCATCCATGTCCGTTAAATATTTTCAGCGTTATGATATGATTTTTTTGGAAACACGAAAAAAAAAAATTATCCAAAAGGGGACCCTTAGCTGAAAAAGATTTTTTCCAACTAAAATGTCGGAAAAAGTCATGAAACGCGTAGAAAACACGAACAATTTTTTTTTTTTAAATGTTTGGTTTTTTATTCAAGAGGAAAGCATCTTACGAAAAAAGTGTACTGGACAAAAAATGCTTAGAATCGTCCAAGCAATACGTGAGATTTTTTTGGAAACTTTTTTTTTTTTGAATAATTTTTGAATTTTTTTTTTTTTTTTGAGTAATTTTTGAAAAAAATTTAAAAAATTTTTTTTTAACTTTCCAAAAAATTTTAGACTTATTTCCTTGGTGATTCTAAGCATTTTATGCCTACACAGAGCGAAGAAAAAACCACGTTCGTGAGTGTTTTGACTACGTTTCGTTGCTGATTTGGATTTAACAACGCTCCAAGCTCATATTGGTATGGTGCGTTGCAAAATCATTCACAAACGTGGTTGAAACTTATTCAACAATGCTGGTTGCCAAGCGTTGTTAAATATGAATCAGCAACGAAACGTAGTCAAAACACTCTGAAACGTTGTTAAATTCAAATCAGCAACGAAACGTAGCTAAAACACTCACGAAACTTAGCTAAATCCAAATCAGCTCATTTCAAAACAAATAGACTTTCAGTCAACTTCACAATAATGATGCCCGTAGTTGAGTTGCTAACGTCCGTATCTATCACACCACAGGTTCCAGGTTCAAATCTCCTCAAAATCAAAACAAAAAAATTTTATTTAAAGCATAAAATTAAAAATAAAAAAAGAAAAATAATGGCAGGTTTCATTGCCGTTTACAGAAAAAAAATAAATCCAAAATATTTTTTTTTTCTTTTGTATTTCATATAGCAACACGCGTTGTTAAATCACTCACGAACGTAGTTGAAACCCATTAAGCAACGCGCGTAGTTAAAACTGCCACAAACGAGCCATGCTCAAAACTTGGGTCGCCACGTGGTTAAAATAACTACGTTTCTGCCACTTTTGACAATGTTGTTTTCTCTGTGTAGTACACTTTTTTCGTAAGATGCTTTCCTCTTAAATAAAAAAAGATTTTTGCCTTCCGCGGGCGTTCAAAAGCCAAAAACTCCCATTTAGCGTCCGAATCCCATCTTGAGTCACACATCATTTTAAAGCTTATAAATTATGCTTTAATCTAAAGTACTTTTATATAAAATTGAAGGGGGCTTTTTTAAAAAAAAATTCAAAAGTATTCTTAAGTGTAAAAAATTTTGCTGAAAAAAACTTTTTTTTCACCAAGAAATATTTCTTTATAAAAGAAAACTTCAAAATGAATGGAACCAGTAACTTAGATTTATCAATTTACAAACTTTAGTGTAAGCTATAAATTGTTCATGAAAATGACTAAAAACGCCAACTTCAGCACCCTGTACTTTAACAACAAATGGTACTAGGACCAAATCCTCCCGGATTGTTGTTCTTGCACACCGGATCACCATATTGCTAAATTTGAGCGAAATCGGAGAAAAAAAAATTTTGAGCTGGTATATAGATATATATATATAGATTTTGGGTGTTATTTCCAAAATGATTATCGCACAAAATTTATATGAGAATGATTCGGGCGTTATTTGGTTTTTTTTTTTTTTTTTGTGTGTGTTACTTCATATTGTTTGGGCGTTACTTCCTACCGCCACAATTTTGAATCGTTTTGAGAGCAGTGTCTATCGAAGAACTTTAAAGTGAAGAGATTTTACAATGAAAAATTTTTAGTAATTCAGATAATCGGTCTTGTCGTATGGGTCCGAGTCTAGCTTAAATACTGACCTGATGTCCATTAAAAAAAATATCAAGCTACAGAAAAAATGCTAGACGTTTGAGTGGTCGCTACAATGATTTCTGCAGAAGCGCGGCAGTAAATAATAATAACGCCATAAAAATTAAAAAATGAAATAACGCCCACATAATTAATAACGCTCAAACTATTTTCATATAAATTTGGATGAGAATTATTTTGGAAACAAAGCCTAAAATGTGGGCTTTACTTCGTTAAAAATATGGGAGTTATTTCGTTTTTGTTTTCTAAAATGAAATAATGCTCAAAAAACGTTGGGCGTTATTTAATTTTTTTTTAATTTTGGGTTTTATTTCGTATTGGGTCTTATTTCACATTGTGGGGGCGTTAGCTATTGTTATGAAGAGCACGACAAAAGTGTGGAGCACTGTAATTGCCCGTCTCTCTGCAGCAGTAGGGCGGTTGTGGGCTTACTTTCCCAATAAACTGGGTGGCTTAGTCAATACTCGGTTAACAAGATTTCTCGAAAAGGTTCCCAAAACGTTTTAGACAAGATATTTGAATTCGGTGATATCTTGAGTTCTAAACTGATATTTGAATTCGGATTGAAGTTTTGCAGTTGTGTTTTATTAAATATTAAACATTCAAAAAAATATTTTTGTGCGTTGGCATAGTTCGACGTGTCCCAAAAGTCATTCGATTCGTCGGATTATCCGACGTGTCCGCCAAAAGGTTAATATAGAGATAAAAGTGTTGTGAGTAGCTTAGTTGCCCTTTTCTTTATAAGCGTACCTGTCCCAAAGGTACACTTATAATCAAGTTGAGCAAATTAAGATACTGGACAGCCCGTCCACTCATGAGGCCATGGGACAACTCTTAATTCAGTAATTGCTTGACATTATAGAGATAAATATTTTTAGGGAGTTGCGTAGTGCTTCAATCTTTCTGTACTTGAAAAATCCCATCATTGAGCAAAATATTTCAAATTTTAGAATAAAAACTTTTAATTTAGAGTTGTTTTGACCACCGTTTTATTGGCATTCGGAAATAAGGCCCAATGAAATAACGCCAACAAAAAAAAAAAAAAAACGAAGTACCGTCCAAAAAATAAAATGGCGTAAAAACGCCCAAAACAAAAACGAAATAACGCCCAAAAAATATGAAATAACGCCGAAAATATTTTCATATAATCATATGTATATCATTTTGGAAATAACGCACAAAATTTTGGGCTTTATTTCGTTTTTTGGACTTTTTACGTTTAAAATAAAAAAAAAAAACGAAATACCGCCCAAATAATTTTCACACAAATAAATTTTGGGCGTTATTTCTTTTTTGTTGTTGGGCGTCATTTCATATTTTTTTGGGCGTTATTTCGTTTTTATTTTGGGCGTTATTAAGTCATTTTATTTTTTGGGCGTTATTTAATTTTTTTTAGGGCGTTATTTCATTTTTTAAAAATAAAACGAAATAACGCCCAAAAAAAACGAAATAAATCCCAAATTTTTGGGCGTTATTTCTAAAATGATTATCGCCCAAATTTATATGAAAATAATTTGAGAGTTATTTCGTTTTTGTTTTTGGGCGTTATTTCCTAACACCGTTTTATTTATAAATATTATTTTTGTTAAGTACAATACATTTTTAATTGTAAATTTTAAAATCATGCTGTCGAAGACATGTATGTATGTATCTGCATTAGTGTGGCCGTCATATGCAAGATCATGATGGAAAGTCGTCAATCGGCTCTAAATGGCGAACAAAATTTTCCCTGATTTTTTCAGATTTAACAACAATTTTGCTAGACTGAAAAAAATCATGGGAAACTCTTTTCGGTATTTGAAACCGATTTTCACCATCCATCATTAAAATTCGACAAAAAGCCATTTAACAGCCACCCTTATCTACATATTTTGTTTTTCATGCATGTTGAGTGTTAATTTTAACTTGAGATAACTCAATATGGCAACGCTGCTGGTGGGTAAACATTTTAAAATCTGATGCAATTGTTACTTATGTTTGGAAACAAATACAACGGATGCCTAAGAAATTCATTCACATTATTAGTATACATTTTTGTGCTAAAGTTGCAGCAATGCTTCTTAACGATTTGGAAGATAAAATAAATTTCCCTAAAATTGAGGAAAATATTCTGAAATTTTGGGAAAACGAAAAGATATTTGAACTAATACAAGCTGAACGTAGAAAGGATTATGAGAAGAATATTATCGATATTTACTCATTTTATGATGGACCACCTTTTGCTACAGGTTTACCACACTATGGGCACATTTTGGCTGGTACAATCAAAGATGTTATGACACGTTATGCCACACAGCGAAATCTCTATGTGCAGCGTCGTTTTGGCTGGGATTGCCACGGTCTACCAGTGGAGTATGAAATTGATAAAAAATTTGGTATACGTTCAGCAGAGGATGTCGCCGCTATGGGTATTGCAACGTACAATAATGAATGTCGTCAGATTGTAATGCGTTATGCAAAGGAATGGGAGGCGGTGGTAAAACGTATGGGCAGATGGATTGATTTTCGCAACGATTATAAAACAATGTATCCATGGTTTATGGAAAGCGTTTGGTGGGTATTTGCACAATTATATGCCAAAGGTATGATATATAGAGGTGTAAAAATAATGCCATATTCTGTGGGATGTCGTACGCCAATATCGAATTTTGAAGCTGGACAAAATTTCAAGGAAATTGTAGATGTTAGTCTGAATTTGACACTGGATATCGTTGCGCCTGGTACTGAGTTTGATGGAAATAAACTCTTAGTGTGGACAACAACACCATGGTCATTGCCTGCAAATATGGCAGTTTGTGTTAATGCAAATATTGAATATTTTCAAGTTCGCAATGATATGAATGGCGTTTTTTATATACTCGCAAAGAATTGCTTTAAGCTGCTTTTTACTGGTAAGCATTTTAACAGTTTATTACATACATATTTGATTCTAATAGACACAGAAAAAATTATAGATTAGGGAAAAGTTTTGGATTAGAAAAATGGCCGGTGCCACGCCCTTTAAAACAAAATTGGAGATATTTCAGAAACTGTTTGACGCGTGGGAATAAAATTTGGCACATATGTAAAGTGCAATAAGCCAAATAACACAATAGAAAATGGGTGGTGCCAAGCCTCTAAAAAACTAAATTTGACATATCTCAGACGCTGTTTGACGCATAGAAATGAAATTTGGCACATATGTAAAGGACACTAGGATAAATAACTCACATGAGATAAATGGGCGGTGCCACATCTCTAAAATAACAAAATTCGACATATCTCTGAAACTTTTGTTAGCATTTGAATGAAATTTGTATATATGCAAAAGGCACCGGAAAAAATGGCATCAACTAGACAAATGGGCAACACTAAAAAAATTCATCATAGCTATGAAACTTTTTAATGCAGGTGTATAAGGTTTGGTACGTACGTAAATGGTAGGGCAACGCTCACAGGGTAAAATCTAGTTACACAATAAAATATTATCGTAAGAAGTTTAGCAATCATTTAAATATACCCATTGCTCCTGATTTATAAGCTACAAGCATACCATCAGATCATGAAAAATTTCTTATATATAGAAAATTTCCTTGCTTAAATTATATTTACTGCTTTTCTCTATTTAGATTCTAAACTTATAGAGGATTGTATCATTACTAAAGTATTTTTCGGATTAAAATTAAAAAATCTGCATTACAAGCCGCCATTCGATGAATTCAGAGGCTATGGACAACAACGCAATGCTTTTCGTGTGCTACTGGATGACTACGTTTCCGACACTGTTGGTACTGGCATTGTTCATCTGGCGCCCTGTTTTGGTGAAGATGATTTTCGCGTGTGTCGTGCGAACGGTATCATTAACAATGACATTCAATTTCCATGTCCTATCGATGAAAACGGAAAATTTACAAAAGTTGTAGAAAAACTACAAGGTATCTATTTTAGAGATGCTAACGTTCCCATTATTGCATTTTTACTTGAAGACGGTAGAATTTTTAGTGTTGGTAAAGTTCGGCATAGCTATCCGTTTTGCTGGCGTTCTGATACGCCACTGATATATATGGCCGTACCATCTTGGTTTGTACGCGTTGAGCCAATGATTGGTAATCTAAAGCGAAATGTGTCGCAATCCAACTGGGTACCAGATATAATAAAGGAAAAACGTTTTGCAAATTGGTTAAGTAATGCACATGATTGGGCTGTTAGTCGTAATCGTTATTGGGGTACACCAATACCAATTTGGGCTTCAGAAACAGGTAACATGTGAATTAAACTTGTTTTTTCTTAAATTCAAACTTAAGGCTTTTATCTCTAATAGGCGATGAAATAGTTTGTATTGGCAGCATTGAAGAATTGCAACAACGAACAGGCATGACACATATAAGAGATCTGCATCGTGAATCTATCGATCATCTAGTTATTCCATCAGCATTCCCTGGACGACCACCACTACATCGTATACATGAAGTTTTTGATTGTTGGTTTGAATCTGGAGCAATGCCCTATGCTCAAGCTCATTATCCATTCGAAAATGTTGCAAAATTTGAAAAATCATTCCCAGCTGACTTTATAGCAGAAGGTATTGATCAAACCAGAGGTTGGTTTTACACATTGTTAGTGCTATCAACAGCGCTTTTTGATAAGCCACCTTTCCGAAATCTGATTGTTAATGGTTTAATGCTGGCTACTGATGGACAAAAAATGTCCAAAAGCAAAAACAACTATCCTGATCCAATACATGTTGTTGATAAGTATGGCGCTGATGCCTTACGTTTCTATTTACTTAATTCGCCCTTGGTACGGGCTGGGAATTTGAGTTTTAAGGAAGATGGGCTTAAGGATATAACGAAATCCATTTTATTGCCCTGGACTAATGCATTCAAATTTCTTATTCAAAATATTGAACGTTTTGAATTGGATGAAGAAATATTATTTACTTACGATCACCAAACAATTATGAAAGATACAAATTTCGACATATTTGATAAGTGGTTTCTGTCATATAATGAAAGCCATTTAAAATATATAACCGCGGAAATGAACGCCTATCGATTGTATAGAGTAATGCCAAAATTGGTTGATTTTATTGACCAAATGACTAATTGGTATATACGCTTCAGGCGCACTAGGCTTAAAGGTGATGAGGGAACCGTTGCCTGTAGACGAACACTAAATGTTCTATTCCATGGGATCCTGAATAGCTGTAAGAATATGGCAGCATTTATGCCATTTTTTTCTGAGTTTATTTATCAAAATTTACTGAAGTATATAAAAGATGAAGTCAATATAAAATCTATACATAATTGTAAACTGTCTGTACCCTGTGAGAAACTAATTGACAACGATATTGAAAAATTAATGATCAAATTTCAAAGGGTTATATTTCTTGTACGCAAACTACGAGAACGTCATGGTGTACCAATAAAATATCCAATAAAAGACGTTGTGGTAATACATACGAATATGACTTACTTGACCGATTTACAATACATGAAATTTGAGTTGCTTAAGGAATTAAATTGCCATAATTTGAACTTGACCACGGAAAGGCAGCAGTATGGTGTCAAGTTAAGAGCACAACCCAATTACAAATTGCTTGGTTTAAGATTTAAAAATGAATTGAAAGAAATACAACGTGAAATTAAAAATTTAGATGATACTCGCTTAACTGAAGCACTGCTTTGTAATGATATTGAAATTTTTGGACACAAACTTAAAATGTTTGAAGACATATTTGTGGTATACAAATATGAACGTATACATAATACAAAAAGTGATGACGCTGAGTTTTTTGATTTTGAGAACGATGAGCAATTTGTTGTGGGCGTTAATTTTGAAACAACACCTGATATGTACGATGAAGGCACTGCACGGGAAATAATAAGTTGTGTTCAAAAAATTAAAAAAACAGCAAAGCTAAGACCTGCTGACAAAGTTATTGTTTATTATAGCCTTTTGAATAACGAGGAAAATATATTGAATATAATTTTAAAATATGAGAAGTTTATAGCGAATGCTATAAAATCTGAATTTCAGCAAATAACTTTGCTAGATGTGCAACTAGAAAATAAAATTGTTGAAAACATAGTTTTTATAAAAGATGTTTCACTGCGGTTATTCATTTGCAGGCTGACTTAAAATTTAAATTGCAGGAAATATTATGTTGTTATTGCTATTAATTCAATAAAGTCGTCAAATATGATATTATATATTAATCTCAAAATGGAAACAAATAGTTTTAATTTTATACATACCAGTTGTAAGGGCTGGTGTCCACTCTTGTTCACCAGTTGCACCCCATAGAAAACTCTTGGCTTGTAAGGCAGTATTTGCCGTACTAGATCCAATGCCACTTGCATTATGAAATGAGGAATTACGTTTTCTTAGAACTAAAATTTAAAAGCCGTTAAAATATGTAAGTATTTCGTAATTTTTTTCTATTTGTTACTTACGATCTAAAGTTTCGTCACCATTTTGAGATGAATATGATTTGCTCAACGATGAACAGTTTGAAACATGATCGTAGTCTACTGAATTAAAGCCGGACGAATAATCATTTTCATTATTGTTATTAATGTGAACTTGAGTCTGTTTTGCAGGAACAGCTTGATAATGATGCTGTTGTATAAGAACACCAGTAGGACCCTTAAAAAGAAAATATTTAAGTATGTATTGAAGAAAGTGTTGTTTAGAATTAAATGAAGTAAATTTTTTGCCAGTTTTTAACCACATGTAAGTAATTAAAGTACTAGTATTGCTGGTGGCCAAATTTTGATCATTTGCTTTAAGATAGATACACTTTTTCCGAGTGCCGTTTTGTATATCAGAAAGCCAGAACATTGAATATTGACAGAATTCAAAACTCGTAGCAACGTTTTTCGGATGCAGAAGAAACATCAACAAATATATATGTCAAAATTTTTCTCACTTCACAATCGGTAAAAGTCCAAAAGTACCAATAAACATCTAAAATATAAGTAAAAATCTAAAAGCATCAAAAACTCCTAAAATATCGGTAAAAGTCCGAATGTATCGAAAAACTTCTAAAATATCGGTAAAAATCAAAAAGTATCGAAAAACTTTTAAAAAATCGGTAGAAGTACAAAGGTATCTAAAAACATCGAAAATATCGGCACGATTTCAGAAATATCGAAAAACATATGAAATTACGGTAAAACTACGAAATTATCAAAAACACCTGAAATACCTGTATAAGTCTAAAAGCCAAAACTATCGGTAAAAGTCCAAAAATCTAAAATATCGGTTAAGTCCAAAAGTATCGAAAAACAATCTTAAAAATCGGTAAAAGTCCAAAAACTTCTAAATTATCGGCAAAAGGCCAATAGTATTGAAAAACATATAAAAATCGATAGCAGCCCGAAATTATCGAAAAACTTCTTAAAAATCTGTAAAAGCCCACGAGTGTCGAAAAACGTCTAAAATATCGATAAAATTTTAATAGTATCGAAAAACATTCAAATACATCGAAGTGCGATATTACACCAAGAGAATCTGCCCTACAGGCACTTGGAGTTCGTTGACAAGCGGAGGGAAGCGGTGCGGAAACGAAAAGCATCGCTTGCCTACAAACTCTGAGTGCACATAACAATTTTGGTAAATTAAGCAGTTTTGTTCTTGCTTTAACATACCAAGGAACGTATGTATATAAGTCGGATCCAGAAAGATGGGATGTAATGTGGTCGACAACAATTAAACTTATATATATGATGTATTACCCACCTTTGGAAATATATGTGTCCAACGTCTTCTATTCGATGTTAGTTTAATTGTTACATGAGATGGATCAAATGGATTTATAAGAGCGCGACCTGGGCGAACAATTGGTACAATTGAAACAATAGAGCGTCTTGCATTCTTTTCCGTAGTTAATGTCTCTGAAAGATTTGGTGAACCAGTCTGAAAGATAATACTTTGAAATACTTTTTTTGCAACAGTTGTTTTTTTTTTTATTTTACCAAAGTCACAAGCATGCCCGAAGTTCCATGATGTATATCAGGATCCGACATTTTACGACGTAGGCTTGGTAATTTCATTGTTGTACATTGATCCCAATCGTTATTGTTGCTATAAGCATATGTTTCCAAACTAGGTACGGATGTCTTTTTAGCGCGTATTACACGTTGTAGTGAGCTGAAGTTTATGTTTTAAATTTAAAATTTTTCTTAAAAGCTGTAATATTACGCATATTTACCATGTACGTTGTGCTGGTGGAAGTTCAAAAATTTTTTCATCATAAGCATCATAATCAAATAACGAATTGTGTATATATTCAGATTGATTGCAGCTAAGAAAGTTCATTTTAAAGTTTTCCTTAAATTATTCAAAATATTAATATAAAGGACAAACAAAAAAGTTTATTTTCATTTTTCATACTTTATCATCGTCTTTGTAAGTAGCTATTGCAATTACGGGTGGTAATTTTATGCGTGGTATAAAATTTGTATACGCAATTTTTTTATTTGTAGAATAGAAGCTTAAATTAATCCAATGCGGCAAAGAGTAATCATCGGCAGCAGTAAGAGAAGTATCCTTGTTGTGAAATTTTAGTAAAGGAACTGCATGTAGTGGTTGTTCACCAACACATACCAAATCACTACCGACTCCATTGTCGATAATCTTATGAAAAAAAAATTTAATTTTTATTAAATTCACGAATTATACATATAATATAATCTCAGACATACCCTTTGTTTGGTGATATTGGTCAACTCTCGATCGACTTCAAAGACACCTAACCCAGGTGTCAAAACAACAGAAAGCTGTCCAGTTCGATCAAAAGTACGATCCAAATAGTGTTTTTCAAAAGTATTCAAAGAAATGTTTAAAACTTCAAGGAAATTTCCTTGAGCAGCTGTTGAATTCGTGGCAGTTGGTATATTTATGTTAGCACCTTCTCTTTTGTGATAACCCAGGACAGTTGACTGATAATTTGTAAATAGCTTACGTAATTGCACTAATATTGTGCACCAATCATCATTGCGTTCATTCTGTATAGCGACACGATAAAAATCTTCATAAAAACGACCTTTGTAGTCCATCTGTAAGCAATCTCGCATATGCTCAGGAAATTCATCAAGTGTTTTGGCAGCGTAAAATGTTCGAGAAAACAGCACTATTGTCACTTCGTGATTACATCCAAGTTTTTTCCACTTTAAAAATAGTTCTGTTAGAAAGCCGTTTACAGCTTTCTCGAAATATAAATCTCCATGTATGTCAAAATCCCACATTTCAGAAGACATCTGTAGAAAGAGATATACCATTGAAGTGCTGCTGCGGAATACGATTTTTGTTTCTTCGTTAATTACACCACAGGTAACACGATCACCTTGTGACCACATCTCATAGACTTGGCAACGAATCTGCATGTCATTGTAGTCAATTTTTTTATTAACATAGACGCAAGTGTTGGTCTGTGTAAAGAAATAATAATGCGTTTAAAAAAATTGGTATTATAAAGTATGAAACAAGTTTTTCAAATAAGGGCTTGGGTTAAACAGAGTAGTAGCATTGCTAGAGTGGGATCAACAGCCGGTGATCTTTCCTCTATGAGATTCATCTTAAAACGCGAATACGACAAAACCGACAAATAGAGTAACTTAGGGTAATGTGGTTACCTTTTTATTTTTTTTACCAATTTCCACCAAAGTAATGGTAGTAGGTTAGCTTGGCCAATTTATTTGTATTAGTTATACTATTGTTTGTACTATTTGATAATTTATATACTAAAATATTAACATTTTCAAGCGTGAGACCAGTTAAATTGAAAGTACCTAAAAATAGCTGAAAAAGAAAAGTGTCGGGTAATGTGGATCACCCTGTCCATTGCCTAACGAAGTACCGTTATTCGCAATTTTTGTTGACTAAAAGTGTAGTAGTATTTGTTTTGATTATATTTGCTATGAAATAGCTTTATAGGCTTATTAAAGAATATTTTTTTGTAAGATAATAAACCAAATTCATACTAACAAGTGAATAAGTAATAAGGGTTACCGAATCATACGTAAAATAGTACTCCACAATACTCAAACTCGGGTGTCAAAGTTGATATACGGTATATAATATGGGGTAGTCCACATTACCCGAATACATCACTTTTTTTAAATAATCATTGATTATATAAAAGAAATGTAAAATCAGACTTGCTTATGCATTTCTTCGTTGAATAATAGTGCCATAATTGCATTAGAGTTATTTGAATTTTAGAAAACAGAGTTCTGAGGACGTTATTTAGTTATTCACAGAGTACTAGTCAACTTGACCTCACACGAATAATTATCATAACAGAAAAGCCAAAGAGAGTAAAGACCATGTTTTTCGCGTTTTACTGTGCACAAATAACCAGAATTGTTGTACAGTCTTTAATATGAGAAATAAAAGGGTGCACCACATTACCAGCATAGTTCACATTACCCTTAATTACTCTAAAACAAAATTACATTACAAAACATTTTGGGGGTTATCGTGAATAAATATTGCAGTTTAAGAAAATTCCCCGGGAATATTGACTCACGATAACCCCCCTTATGTTTTACTCCTTAGTATCCCACGCACCCGCTGGAATAAAGTTATCCTTATCAAACATAACCCGAAATTCTTACCAAATATGTTTTAAGTCGCCACATCTCGGAACGGCCCATATATTGATCTTTGAATGTAATCTCAATTGAATCCAATGCAACATCATCTGCATTAACTACACGCATTACAACATCTTTATAAATCTTCAAGTTAAACTGCGCCGCAATTGTCTGGTCGATGCTTATCACGTCGCGTCCCTTTAAATCGCTGAATTTTGTTATCTGTAACAGAAGGCGACTGCTGTTCTCATCTTCAGGGTGAAACACCTCAACTACGTCACCCAATTTTGCATCTGGATGCTCTTTATCATTGAGTACTAGATCAGCATCTTTATGAGATAAAAATTGCAATTAAACAAATAAGCAAATGTAAATAAAACTGCAGGTAGCCAAGAATAATTACCACTGTAAGATTTTGCGTGTGCGTACAATTTGTACAATTTCATTTTGTTGTAAAGTTAACTTTCAGGATTCATTAAACATATTTTATTCTGTATTTTATTAATTAATTAACTTAAAATAATTATTATTTTTCTTTAGCAAAATGACAGAATATAAAAGTAGCTTGACAACAGTTAGCTAATCGTTCATTTAACGTCAAAACTTACACTGAAAAAATAAAATATGTATTAACTAAAATTTTTAGTAGTCTTTAAAGCCGGTACAGACTATCGACCAAATTTGGTGAAATTTCTCCTGTTTCTTGTAGTTTAGGATCCGGCAGCAAAACAACGTATGAATCGAGTTTTTGGTTAAAATCTAACTTTTACATATATTTATGAATAGAACCGATTGTATTACGTTTATTGTTTATTGCGTAAAAAAAATCGGTTTTTAATAAATTATTCTTGAACGGTGAATGTTTTTTTTCCATATGAGGGGGATACTGCCATACCTAAATTGGAGCGTCAGCGTTATTTTACTGTCAAAAACTTCTCATGTACATACAAATTGTATGGCGCATACCGAAATTGCCAATGCTTAACGCTCAGCTATTCGAATTTCCAATTTTGACACAGCGTTATGGAGTGAAATTAGCTGTAGAAAAGTAAAAAAAGGAACAACAATATGATTTTGACCAACAAATGACTTCAAAGCAACGCGCTTTATTTCGGTATGGTGCTTGATGCTCTTGTGTAACGTTAAATAACGCAACGCCTGACGCTCCAATTTAGGTATGGCAGTTATTTAGAAGCAAAGGAGTACAAGTGACAAATTACGAAAAATAGAGTTACCGCCATACCTAAATTGGAGCGTCAGGCGTTGCGTTATTTAACATTACACAAAAGCATCAAACACCATACCAAAATATAGAGCAATGCGTTGAAGTCATTTGTTTGTCAAAATCATATTGTTGGTTCTTTTTTTACTTTTCTGCAACTAACTTCACTCCATAACGCTTTGTCAAAATTAGAAATTCGAATAGCTGAGCGTTGGCAATTTGGGTATGCGCCATACAAATTGTATGTACATGAGAAATTTTTGACAGTAAAATAACGCTGACGCTCCATCTTAGCTATGGCACTCAAGCCAACGGTCCATTCAGTACGTCGAATACATCACGTCGTTTTTTTCAACTGACTGCGACGCATTTGACGGAGAAGCCTGGCCCAATGAATACTTTCAAAACGGATTAAAATATCACAATTCTTTTTATAATAGAGGTATTCACGATCTAGAGTAACGTCCTGAGTAACAGAGTAACAGGGTAATAGTGCACAACCACAACAACAAAATATACGTAAGTTACTCTGTTACTCTTTTACCCTTTTAGTCAAGGTATTTTCTAGTGTAAAATAATCTTACACTTTTGCCTTTTTTTTACTATTTCTATTTCTATAGAAACGTTTGAACTTGTTTATGATTGAGAGGCAATTTTCGTTCATCAAAAATAAAAATTTGAATGAGAGCAAAATATTCAATTAAAAAATTTTTTTTTTTGTTGGCAGCTAAAATTATTTTGAGAAACAAAAAGCAAATATAAGTGCAAAGTATTGAGTATGCTCACTATTCAGAGTAACTGAGTTCACTTTTACCCTGTTACTCAGCTTGTTACTCCAGATCGTGAATAACTCTAATATTAATTTCAAATTTTAATTTTGCACTTGCACAGTTCAAATAATTTTTTTATTCCAATTTTATTCAAAAAATAAAAGATAAACGACAAAGAAAAAAAAAAGACAACAAATGAAATTGGAAATATATTTATTTTACGATTTTCAAATCACACGATGCACGTCGAAAGTTGGGATGTACGTTGCGTTAACGTAGACGTACTGATTGGGTCGCTTGATATAAACTTATGATTTTTAACTTAGCTGTCAGTTGAAAAAAAACGACGTGACGTACTCGACGTACTACGAAATTGGTGGGTAGCGGTTCCTCAGCTTGCCCATAAAAAGTACTATCGCCCGACAGTTTAGTCGTGAGTGTGAATCAGCACTTATGGGAAAATTACTTGAGAGTTCCTTCCGAAAGTAGTATGTGTGAACCACTCCAAAATGTCAAGCGCATAACAGTTTAAAATGAAGTGCAATTCTTTCGAATGCAATGTCAAATCGCATCTAGTGATTATTTTGCTTGTTGATCAAATATCAATTGAATATTTCACGGGACGGATATAAAATTTAATTTAAATTATTTCAAATGAGTACAACGGACTACGTTATTAATATAATAAATGCAGTTAAAAGACATGAATGTCTGTGGAACGCAAAACATCACGAGTATGCTAAACGTGATAAGTTAGAAAAAGCTTGGGCACAGGTCACTAAAGAAGTTGGACGAAGTGGTAAATTGACATATAAATCTTCGCAATAAATCTTCGCAATATTAGTACTCGCACATGGTGTTTTGCTCTTTCATTTCGTAAACAAACAGTTACTTTCCAGAAATAAGTTTGATTTCTAAAATATGGGTGTCTATTGAAAGGTAATTTAATAAGCTACAATATTGATGCAGAAATTTTTGAAATCTGGGTCGTAGTTTTCGAGATATTACGACTTTTATGAAGTGAGTGGGCTTCGCTAGCCACTGTAATATTACATAAGAGTAGGGCTAAGTGGGGGGCCTGCGGCCGCAGCTTAGGATTTAAAACTCCCAAACTGACTTCGCGGCAGCCTTTGGCCGTGAATCAGTCTATAATATATCCAAAATCGGTCTAAATTTCAGAACAGTGATATCACAAAAATTACGAACCAAATTTAAAAAAATTCTGGATCATATTGTAGCTTATTAAATTACCTTTAACTTATATTGATTTTTAGAAAAACTATATCCGCAACTTCCGATGGCTATACCTCCGAAACCAGATCCGAGCGACACTTTTTGATTCCATATTTATTCTTCGATTTCAAAAGCACATAAGAAAATATTTGGTTTATAATCAATTTCGATTGTGAGCTAAACTGTTTTTAAGCCTGGCAAATTTCTATGGGCGCTAGCTGCTTAGTTTTGTTAATGCATAAAAACATACATTTATATTTGTAGATAAATACTGTCGGGAAAAGTGGCGAAATGTTCGTACCGGCTTCCTACGCAGTATTCAAAATAACATTCGCATTGTGGCAGATGAGTCGAGCAATGATTTTGATTTAATGGCCGTTCGGAAGAAACAGTTCTATCTCTATGATTATATGAAATTTATTTTACCATCAGCAGAAACTTTGGGTGAAGCACGAAAGCGTCGAAAACTGGCAAGAGGTCGTAACAAAGTTGAGGATTTCCGTGATGATTGCGGAAATGAAACAATGCAAGAATATACATTATTTGGGAAGTATGAACAAAACGGTGACATGAATGATGTGTTGGATAATACTGCAGAGCAAGAGTTGGAGAAGGAAATAACACAAGAAAATAAAATTCTTCAGCAAAGTGAAACCGCAGCGTCATTAAATTCCGATTTATTGGTAAAACTTCAACGAGATGAAAACTGTCGAGAACATTATAATAGAGGGTATGACAGCCAAGACGTGGACCAATTGGTGGATTTTTTTAGGGGGAATATTGATGATATCCTTTCACTATCAAAGAAAAATCAACGTATGTTTAAAAGAAAAATGCTTGAACTTATTGAAGAACTGCATGATGTTGAAGATCCATTAGAATAGTACATTTTCAAAAGTTCTTGTTTTCTTGGACGTATCTACATTTTCAAAAGTTCTTGTTTTCTTATTAATAGTTTTTCCATTAAATCCATTCTATAGACATAACGTATCCTACTCAATTAATGAAGAGTAAAAAATAAAAAAGTGACTATAAAAACTATTTAGTTGATTTACCTCCACCATTAGGAAGTTTAACATAAATTGATAAAAAATAGATACCAACTTTTGATCCAATTCATGGTTTAATAATTCAGATCTCACATAGTTTTCCATATCTACGGCTTATATTCAATACCCAATTTCAGGAAAAACATGATTTTTTAGGAGAGCAAAAAAGGCCACTCCCTACAGCGTTAATTATTAGAAGTACTATCCTGGTGGCGAACGACTTGACGAGTCATTGATGACAAATAGAGACAAAATTAAATCATAGGTGACAAACGGAGACATTCGTTTGACTTCATTCATTAACGAACGTCCCAAATATCCCTGATGACTTTACTGATAATGTCACTGAGTCGTCAGCTAGTGACTCGTAGCACACAATAACAGTATGAATCACTCATGATTAAATCACTTATGTGTTACAATATAAATTACATTCATCTTACAGACGGATAGCCAGTGGATGACATATGTCATAGTATCAAGGCTGAATTTTTCTTTGGGTGTTTTTCAAATAGTAGGTAAGTATGAACTTTTGTTCGAACTTCGAAGTCAAATCTTAAGAGATGGTGCCTTGGTCCAATTTGACTGGGCTATATCTCCTAAACTCTAGATCGTACGAAAACAACTTTCAAGACTTTTTAATGGGAAATTATCTGAGCTACAATCTTGTGGACCATAATTTTTATTTGCTTATGTATATTAATTTGCAAATTAACAGCAAAAATAACAATCGGCTGTATCCATGATATTACCTCGTTGATGGCGACATATAACATGTAGAGTTCAGAGACATTTGAATGACATTGTCCAACAGAGAATGCTAATTTCCTGACGTTCTGATTATGATTCATCGATGGAAAAATCATTTTGGAAAAGTTCATACAGGTTGATTTCACGATGGTCCATCGATGAAAATTAATTTAATTAATGGACTATTAAGGCTTGCGCACGATATAACTAGTGCACACATTATTACTTGTTAATTGTTCAAATTCAAAAAAATGTTAATCAAGATGGCTTTGGTTAAAAAGGCCTTTTACATTATCATACAAACTCCAAAAAATTGCTCTAGTGCTTCTTTGCGTTTCTTGGTTATATATCTCTTCGATCAATCTGAAAATGTATTGAGAGTTTATTGGACATGTAAACACAAACTCGGTCTGACATATTGATGAGCAGTTTGATGGCTAGACCGATAATGTAAAAAGTCTTTTTGCATCGCACAAATTTGGCATATATAAACAGAATGTGAGATATTGTGGAAGGGCTTTAAATATGTACAAATCTTCATGCTACTTTTTTTACTTCTTCACCATGAGTTCCGAAATAGAAGTGCGTGAAAAAATTTGTAAAATATTTAACGAAAATCCAGATTGGACTTTCAAAGCAATTGCTAGAAAAGCAAAGGCTTCGCGGAATACCGTTTCGCGTGTTATTAAAACCTATAAGGAACGTCTGACCGTTAGTAGAAAGCAAGGAAGTGGAAAAAAGAAAGGCTATGATAAGCCTTATGTTGCCAAGCAGGTGATAGCTGTTCTTAACAAAAATCCCAATGTATCGGGTAGAAAATTAGCCGAGAAAGTCCAATGCTCTGAGGCCTTTGTCAGAAAAGTTAAAAAGGAGGAAGGGCTTAAGTCATTTAAAGTCCAGATAGATCCGGACAGAAATTCCAAAAAGAACGCTGAGGCAAAAAATTGAGCCAAAATTCCGAAAAAAATGGACGATGAGACTAAAATACTTGGTGAATTTTTGCAGCTTCCAGGTTTCGATTTTTATGTTGCAAATCAATAATGTTCAATATATTTGTAATAAAAGTAATCATGAATAAGATTTCTGCCAAAAAAGTATATTTCTTGTTTTAATGTCAACCAATTATTTGCGATAATTCGTGCACTAATTTGCACTACGTTGCAAAGCATCCCATTTCGAATCAATGAACATAAACCTGTAGCCGCTATCGCTATTATAACCCCTTCAATGATGATGTCGCTCAAAAACGTCATTAATAAAGAAGTGTTTTTTTTGTTTGTAATTCGATACGTCCAACGTAAAAGTTGGTAACTCGAAAATCGTTGTTTTGAGTAATGAGCAATTTTGTATTTTAACTTTTTTTTTTTTGTATGAAAACATATAGAAAATAAATTCAGGTTGTGACTTCAAAAATATCTCCCAAGCCTTCAAATTTTAAGCTAGAGGTACCAAAATTTGACACAAGATGGATCCAAATGTGTAGATTTCGAAAAATGTTGTCCCGTAAAAAGTTGGTAACTCGAGTTACCAACTTGTACGTTGGAGGTATCGAATTATTTGATTCAATGAAGGGTTTGCTAACAACTCATTTTTGGTAAAATTGCCGATAGAGGGTATTGAATATAAGCCATCGATGTGTTATAGAGTAAGTTTTTGACAAAATTTATCACAAGCAATTGTCATGGCAAAAAGCTTATATTGTAGCTTAATCTGTGTTTAACCAACCCTGTAATGGAGCAAGCACAGAATTCATTACTTCATTTCGGGAACGTTTTTGAAAAGCTCATGAAATGGCCAATAAATATTTAAGCATGATTTTTTTTTGCTTAATATAAGGGCAAAGTATATACTTATCAATAATACATCAAACATGCAAACAATATCCTTCTGAAGTAAAATGCATGATAATCTAAAAAAAGTTCCCTTTTTAAGTTTGAAATTTAGGATATAAAACTATTTTAATGACTTATATTGAAATTTATTGTACATGCATAGAACTAAGGCTTTTGAATGTGACGACGGTATTTTTCAGGAAGATATCTTAAATTGCATGGGTTAAAACTCATTTAAGTAAAGGTCCAAGAAATGATCAATTCACGAAATATAACATATTTGACATAGGGACATAAAGGGACATGAAATTATTTAATTGCCTTGTTTTACTATGCAAAGTATTTTAATCTTGAGGTGCGTTTGAGCAAAGTTGCACATACTTAGTTTTGAAAAACTTTAAACTGTAATTCCGAGAATGACATCGTCATTTCGGGAACGCCTCATCATAACATATAAGCGTTCCCGGAATGACCGTTCCCGAAATTACGATTTCAACTAAAAGCGCGCTTTGTGCTTACAGTTATAATTCGAGTCGTGGTTTGACATGATAAATGTAAAATATTTTATGTTAGTGCATTAAATTTGCTATTAGCAATTGAGCCGCTACTAAACCATTTGGCTATGGTGACATATATATGGTGACGTATATATGTTTCGGTTACCGCCACGTAACCATCATCAGACCAATTTATGTTTAATTTAAATTCCTATTACAAATATCTTCAAAGTTAATTATTGCTGATGTATGCAATAAAAACATTATTAAATTTTTCAAAATTGCAATATTATGACTTATGCAATTATTTTATGGATTAAGCCAACTTGTATTACACCTAATTCTATCCTCACAAATATCTTTAAAGAAATAAGAGATATTTGGGTACCAATAATTATTATTGAAATGTTCATGAAATACTTCAATACAAATATTCCCCATATTTACTAGTTCATATCCTACATTAAAATTATTTGTATTAGTATATATCTCGTGATTGTAGTTACATCTTCTACAATCAATTATCGACAAAATTGTCATTATTTCATGGTCCCAAAAAAAATTCAAAGCCTCGTTTAAATTTTGAATTTTTTTGTACATTTCTTTATAGTTACAAATCCGTCGAACAAAAAACTTGTAAGCTCTTTAGCAGTTGGACTTCTTCTGTAACCATCTAATTTTGTTTTCGCATCATAAAAAACTTTTTCTAATTCAGTTAAAGTTAGAATTTGAAATTTATCCTAATTGATAGATGTGCATTTAATGTAACGATAATATATGCTAAAGTATCTTTAGTCGCATCTGAACTATATTGTGTATTAAGCCGCAATCTTGTAAAAAATAAAATATGGCTTCTGATACTTTCAAACGTGTCATTTCTTTCAATAAGTGATGTGCTTTCAAAGTAATTTAAAGAATTAACAATTACTTTTATTAGTAGTATTATTTTAGATTATATATAATTGATATTAAATAGCCGTATAGGCTTATTAAAGAATATTTTTTAGTAAGATAAACCAATTTCATACTAACAAATGAATAAGCAATAAGGGAAACCGAATAATGCGTAAAATAGTACTCCATATTACTCAAACTCGGGAATCCCACACATGTAATTAGCTTTTTAAGGTGTAATAGTAATCAGCGTTATATAATATGGGGTAGTCCACATTACCCGAACACATCACTTTTTTGAAATAATCATTTAATATATAAAAGCAATGTAAAATCAGACGTGTTTATGCATTTTTTCGTTGAATAATAGCTCCACAAATGCATTAGAGTTATTTGAATTTTAGAAAACAGAGTTCTGAGGAAGTAATTTACTTATTCAGAGCGTACTAAAAAAAGTCAAATTGACCTCACAGCATATGGAAGAAATTGCACATAACAGAAAAGCACAGTTCACATTATCCTAACTTACTATACAATAAAACATATGCAGTTCTTATTTTTTGTATATATATTTATATATTTGACTCAACATAAATATATATTTAATTACACAAGAATGTAGCTAAAAATGCGATGTTATGTAATATTCGGTTTGTTCTGTAAGCATTCTATAAACTTAACTATTACCAAGTTACAATTGTTGTAACGTCGATAAAAGTTTTTATTGTTAAATACAACAACAAATACAAATAAAATGTATAATTTTTTTTTTTGCCAAAAATTAAGATTATTAATTTAGTGCTGAAAAAAAAAAAGAAATGAAAAAATAATTGTACCAATATTTAATTCAATTTGCATAGAAATTGTATGTTATGTTTTTATGGCTTTGGCTTGGTTCTTTTAATTGAGTGTGTACATATTTTACATGTTATTTCACTGTTTCTCAAGATATTTTGTTATAGAATCCAAATCTCGCTTTAACCAGGCAGCATTAAGGCGTATAGTTTCTACTGCTTGCGATACTGTACGCTCAGTACCAGGAAATTGTTTGCTTTTGAAGAAACCTTCAACTTCCAATGCTTTATCTTCAGATGCAAAATTCTCAATGAGATATTTAATAAGACGTGCCAAAAGAAAACCTCCCTATAAATGTGAAAAAAAAGTTATTAGAATGATTTTGAATCTAGTCTTTTAGAGAAGTTATTTGTAAAATTAAAAGTAAACAAACGATTACCTGATATTGTTCTAAAAGTTTTTGGTTGTTGTCTTTGAAGAATTGCCATGCCATGTCGCGTCCTTTTGGATTTACTGCAACAGAAACTATAACGAACACAGAATCTTGTGCCCGTACCTCACCCTGTGTCCGTTATTAATGAGTATTACAAATAATCACATACATATTAATATTTTAATCTATACTTACAGACATAGCAAAATCAATGACCTTTCGCAAAATATTAACATTACCAATGCAACCCAATGCTCTTGAAATGCGATCTTGTTCTTCGTGCAGATCTGTAGAGCGATACATGCCAAGCATTTCTTCGAATAAAGTGTCATCACCATCAAGCAAAACAGCCTTATAGCATGTAGAACGCAAGTCTGCAGTGACAGGGCATGTACCATTTGCATGATTTCGGAACCTATGAATGCCAGTTTATTGCAATACATATATCATTTCAAAGAACCCATTTCATTACCTTTTTTGCGCCTCTTCAATTATATCCTTGCTACGAAATGAGACTAGTCTTGACAACACCAGACTTCTCAATAATGTATCCAAATGATTTTCACCTTCACGCGCTTCCCAACCAAGGCGCTCAGCAACAGGGCGATACAATTTTTCGCCATAACGATTAAAATTATCTACTAAGTCAGTATGCGATATAAGTAAATGCAAGTTGGACAGTGAATTTGTTATGGCAGTCCAGACTGTATAGTTGGTTTCATTGCGATACGAGTCGATAAGTTCCAAAACCTTGACAAATGAAAATACAAATTGTTAACTAATTATTTATCGATACTAATCTAATAATTTATGTAAGGTTAGATTACACACCTCAGCAGTGCTAGCTTGACCTGCCTGCACCATAGCAAACATATCATCGATTAATCCAAGTCTATCCAAAGGTGGCAATTCCATATTTCTAACAGCTGGCATAAGCTTCTCCAACATTTCCTTAGAGTACCGAGTACGATAATAGCCAACAGTACCAGGATTAACTTTAATCCAGTCGTCGGCACTTACATCATCCAATACTACATCCATTGACTTTTTATCAAGTAAGAAGGTTTTAGCAATTTTTGCAGGATCTTTAGATGTCGAAACGGTAATGGGAATAACCCATATATAATCACCGTCTGGTGGCGTACCATCGGCTGTAAATTTGCTTTGCGTTAGCGTTAGTACACGCTGACTACCCTTTTGAACAGAGTCAACACTGACAACTGGAAAACCTTTAAGTTTTGTCCATGTAGACATCACTTCAGCTACGGGTTTAGAACTGGCTTCTTGTAATGCAGTCCACAAATCTTCAGTGCAAGTGTTTTTATATTGATGGCGTTTCAGATAAATGTTCATACCCTTGCGGAAATCTGCCTCTCCAATGTAATCGTGTAACATACGAATCACAGATGCACCTTTATTATAACTGATTTCGTCGAAAATTTCATCAATTTCACATGGATGACCAACGGGCACTTCAATTGGATGGGAATTTTTTAGCGAATCCAATTCCAATGCTCGCGTGTACATATCTGTAACAAATTGTGTCCAAATATCATACTCCGGAAATATATGATTTACGCAAAGGAATTCTACAAATGAAGCGTAGCCCTCATTAAGCCATAGATGTGTCCACCATTCCATAGTCACGAGGTTTCCTATAAATTTTCACCAAAACACATGGATTAATTATTGATTTCATTAAAATTATTGTATATGTAAGTATTTCTTACCAAACCATTGATGTGCAATTTCATGACCTACAGTCAAAGCAATTGACTGTTTGCGCATTAGCGAAGTATTCTTCGGATCGACAAGTACAAAAGTCTCACGATATGTAACGAGACCCCAATTTTCCATGGCGCCCGCCGAAAAATCTGAAATAGCTATTAAATCCATTTTTGGCAAAGGATATGCAATGTTAAAGTAGCTTTTATAATAAGGTAACACTTTAGTGGCCACTTCTAAAGCGAACAATCCCTGCTCCTTTTTACCGACAGGCGTAAAAACACGCACAATAACACCATCCTCGGATTTTCCCTCCACAAAATCGTATTCGCCAACAACTACTGCCACTAAATAGGTAGACATGATGGGTGTACGATCAAAACGAATGCGTCGTAGACCCTGATCCAATGTTTCTTCTTCTGCCACTGGCATATTTGACAGTGCTACACGATCTTCAGGTACCACAAGCGTTATGTCAAAAGTTGCTTTAATAGCTGGTTCATCCCAGCAGGGGAAACAGCGGCGAGCATCTGTTGCTTCAAATTGCGTTACGCCAGCATAACGTTCTTGCCCGGTTTGTGTGAAATATTTGCTGCGATAGAAACCCTTCATCTTATCATTAAGTTCACCTTTGAAAGACATAGTTAGGTTAGCTGTTGTACCGGCAGCGAGTTCGTCATCGAAAAGTAAGGTTGCAGTTTCATTTTCTGTAGAGTAATTAATGGATTTTGGCACCAGTTTTTTGCCATTAATTTCCAATTCTGCTTGATTAATGGTGACATCCAAAGAATTGAGAGTAACAACATTCGTTGTTTCGCGTATCTAAAAAAATATAATTTTATCAGTTGTAATAAGATTTAGTTTACATTTACATAAAACATGTAGTAAAAAAACGAAAATCAAAGATCAAACACATACGAGGGTCGTCGCATATGCCTAAAACAAAAAAAGTCGTCCAAATTATTTAGTTATAAATTTGGGCCATAATAATGATCAATATTATTCGAAAATATAAATAATAAAAAATCATTTTGAATCAAAATTTTGAATGGTTAAAAAGAGGGCGAGGCACTTCTTCTGCCGCCCACTTTCCGATCATTACAAAACACCTTATATGGTTTGTCAGTGTAGATTAAATTTAAAATTCAAGGCGGTGCCACGCTCCAGTGGGTAACTGCAAAGTCAAAACTTAATTCATTCTCCATTTCCATTGTCTAAAATGCATCCATCCGGCTTTGAGAAAGAGTTTTGGCACAGATATAGAAGTATGGGCATTTCTATTGTGTCGAACGTGACTATCCACCACATATAAAGTAAAAAAAGTCAAAATAAATCCGATTTTTATTTTGACTACAAGCTTAACTTATAGCCTTTAATTAGCCCTATAATTGGTGCTAAGGTTGATTTTGGACAATTGTTCGATTTCAAGATAATTGCAAAAAACCAAGGCGTTCGCAAGGGACAAAAACATAATTGGTTTTCGCGGCCAACAATTCAAACGCCGATTTCAGGGAAACCTGAGGCAATATTTCAATGTGACTAATTTTAGAATGTTGTGCATTGATGTCTCTTAGAAATGGTTTTGATTTTACGCAAAATTAATTTATACTTTTTTATTAATTTAGTTTTAATCAGGGTCGCACGGAACGTGTCGCATGGGACATTTTTCCACTATACAAATTTTAAATTGAAAATCTTACAAATAACCAGGATTTCCCGGTGTTCGTTGCTTATCTTGTGAAGTAGACATGACATCACCAGTTTTTCTAAATGATGTTATTTGCAGTATCTATTATACATACTTATGTACCAAATCTCATTAGTGATGTATTTTTTTTGAGAGCCCATTATTTGTCTTGGTACTTTTTACATATGAGGTAATTTCCATAGTAGCGGATGCGACAGATTCAAACGAACTTTCCAAATTAAATGAAAATTGGATAAATACGCTTGAAAAGTGTCTTAACTTTAGAATTGTCCACTATCTTGATTTTTTCCACAAAAAGAAGTATTCAAAAAAGTTAAATTTCAATGCTTTTTTGTACTAAATTGATGGTAACGGGTTTGACTTTACTAATATGCTATTTTCGTTTTATGAGAGTTGATCCCTCATATCTGTAAAATTTAGCAAGAAACGATAAAAATAAATCAATTTAATTTGCTGTAATAATTTGTACAAGAATATTCTTAGTTTGAAGCATTAGGAGCTAAATAATTTAATAAAAATTAGCTTTAGAGAAGTAACAGGTGCGACAAATAGCGTATATTTCCATTGAGACATCCTGTTGTAACAGGCTTTCTGTAGAGAATCGTTTGTTTTCAAACTTCCAGTATAATTCTTTGTAATATTTTGTACAATCATTTTCTTAATTTGTAGAATTAAGAGATTAACCGTTTGCATTTTTGGGAGAAGATTATCTACTGTTTAATTTCTTTTACATCGTTTCATAGAATTTTTTTTTTTTAACTATAAAGCTGTTGTCGGAAGGTAACCGTTAGCGAGATCAAAAAACTGATTTTCCTGAACTTTATCATGAAATTTTTAATTTTTAAGTTTCGGGTACTAATCTGACGAGACTTCATCAAAAAGAAAAAAAAAGTTTCCCTCAGTCGCGCGTTATACGAGGATTACCTTTAGTATCTTTCTAAGAAATGCAAAAGAACAAGATCAAAATTCAATCAAAGGTAAACAAAAAAGTCAATGTTCTCATACAATTATACCTACCTAAATAACATTTGAAACAAATCTTAAGGGGAAAGATTCTACTGACACATAAGCAAAATTGATTCTTATTCCAAGGTCACAGAAATTTCGCATTCTTGTTAGCTGGTATTGGTTAACCAACAGCAATTTACCGTTTTTGTCTTTTAAATTTCCGGCAAAATTAGTTGACCAAACTCGTTTTGTTTTTCGTTTATTTTTTGTTTTGTTTTGCTTGACTTGCATATACTAAATAACATGACGTTGCTTTACTACTTAATGAGTTGAACGGTACATTATTTTATTTGAATAAAACATAAATTATAAAGCGAGATTTGCTTGTATGTACTTTTGAGCAAATTAATTGTTTGTTCTTTTTTGAAACAGTTTCAAAACTTTAATAACACAGGACCACGAAAAAAAAAAAAAAACTCCTGTAGCAGAAAGTTGAGGTACCATACGGTATGGTTTTGCAATGTGCTAAAAACGAATCCGAGGTCAGAATTTAGCCATCACCCTTTTGAGATATCCTTGCTTAAAGTTGCAGAAAGCGCTGTTTTCAGGCTTATGGTGCAGCTCCAGGAAATGTGGTAATTCCATTTTTTCAATGACATTGAATAGCCACAATCTTCCTTATAAAACTATGCCTTCAAACTTTTCCGATTGGACTCTTACTTTCAGAGTTATCTAACTTTGAAGTAAAGGGTTATCATTTTTATATGTAAAATGGATTTTACGCTACAAATATAATGTAGTGCTTTGTATAGGGGTTGAGATACGTTTACTTCAAACGGTGATATCTCGGGAAGTAAAAGTCCAATCGAAAAAATTAGAATGTATAGTTTTATAAAGAAGATTATGGCTATTCGATTCCATTGAACATATGGAACTACATCGTTTCCTGGAACTGCACCATAAGCCTGAAAACAGAGCTTCCTGCAACTTCAAACAAGGATATCTCAAAATCTAAAAAAATTGAAAACCACACCGTATGGTACCTCAACTTTCTGCTACAAGACTTTTTTTTTTGTGGTCCTCTGTAATCAAATGTACATACGAGTATATAAATTTATTAATTATTTAGTGATGTCCATAGACCATGGATTAGCCCGGCTATAGAAAATCAAAATTACCAAAGTTAATTCATTGGATTGTTAAGTTTCGCTATAAGTTACTGTAAAAATATTAGAAATATATTTTTTAACGTAAAAGTGTAGCAGTATATTAAAAGCAGGCTGAATTGGCAAATTGCATTTTATTATTTAATGCATACCTCATACCTTTGTCATAAATTATTTGTATCAGAGAAAAGAAAAAGCAAAATGTAACATAATAAAACCGACGTTAATAATAGCACAGCGATATGGGGCAGCATCTTAATATGCAAATAACGTCGCGTTGCTACAATGCACTTGGTAAAAATACTAATAACAAAAAAAAAAAGTGTGTCACTAACGCGACAAAGCACTGAACAAAATTGCACTTTAACTGGAAATCATTTGTTTTATACTTTTAAAATGTATTACATTCATTTCATTACGAAACACCCACATACAATTTGCTATCGATATTAAAATGGATAAGTCGCAATGTCCTTTTAGTTTTAGGAATGAACTCCACATTACTGAGCTTTTTAGACCGGCCTAAAGAGGTGGCAGCAAATAATGTCCAAAATATTTTCATCTAAATTTGGGCGTCCGAGAAATTTTGGCAAGATATTTTGAAAAACAATTGTCCAGGGAATCATTCATTAACCGAGCAAATCAAATAGTTTTGAAGTATACTTTAGAAACGTTAAAAAAGAGAGAACTGTTTGATATCGGAAATTGTGATTAAAGTTGTGCCAAATGCCAATCGTTGGACAAGTTTTGTTTACAATTTTAAACTTTCTGAAACTTTTCTCTAACTTTCACCAAAGAAAAACTAAGGATAAAAATGGCGTACGTATATTTCTAAAAAAACCCAAAATTTCTATCAGTGCCAAACAAAAGTTCCACTAGGTCCCAGCGATTTTTTGCCATGACTTGAAAGCGTGAAGTATTGTTTACCTTCTCCCCAATTCACAGCCACCACATTAATTACCACACCACCACAGCCCATAACATTAATTACACTTAATAATAGATTGCTACTTCTGTAAGGAACAATTTTTTTTTTATCAGTTTAAAATAAATTATTTTTTTGATAAAAATTGGTTGGTGTACATAAGACCACGGCGATTTTTTCGTGAAAACCATTACTTATTTTTATACTCTTATTTCACTATATTTAAATTATATCTGATAAAAAATGCGAGTCATATGGGAGGTGGGCGTACTTAATTTTTGAGCACGCCCATTTTTTGTAAATATCGTTAGTTATTTGTTTACTCTTATTTTACCAAATCTTAACAAATTCTGTTTAAAAACTTATGAGTTATGATCAAAATTGTTACAAGGTTATATGGGAGGTGGGCGTGTCCGTCGGTCAAATTCGCCCATATTCTCGCATATTGTTAAGGAATTTGTTTGAAATCATTAGCGTTATTTATTCGACTTTTGCCAGAAAACTGGGACTTTGCCGAACTGTGTAACGCCCAAATTAATTTTATATAAATTTCGTCGATATTCATTTTGGAAATAATGCCCAAAATCTATTTATAGGAAAATAATTTGGGCATTATTTATATTTTTTATTTTTTTTTGGTGGTGTTTAGAATAATTTTTAACGAAATAAAGCCAGAATTATTATTTCGTTTTTGTTTTTGGGCGTTATTTCATACTGTTTCACTTTAATAATTGGGCGCTATTTCGTCTTTTTTTTGTTGATTTTTTTCTTTTTTTTGCGCGGTATTTCCTACCGCATACTCTATACACCACTATTCATCATTGAAGTGCAAACATGAGCTTCTCTGTAATTTGAAGACTTTTTTGCTTAAAAAAAGTCATTACTTCAGTTAAGTGGCCGTTCTCGCAAAATTGGACAATTTTTGATACTTTCTGCCCCTTGTAATGCATCCGTAACGTAAAAATACCCTGTTTGTAACACTACTATAGATCGCCCTTGAGGTGTTACGCAATTTAAGGATTGTTCTTTAATTTCTAAAAGCTTCAATTCGTTATGGCGACAACTTTCAATACGGTCAATATAAAGTTATTTCTTCTTATTATCGTTTTTATTTTATGTAATTACCCTCGAGTAGTTAGTTTATTGTAAAAAAAAAAAATTGTTTAAATTTTGTTACTATGTGCATTGATAACATTCAACGAATGATAAACAAAAATAAAGGCGATAAAACGTATCGGTAATAAAATGTGGTGGAAACAAACATTTGTGTAAGGCAGCGACTTCCAACCCTTTACCAGTTGGAAATATATCAAAATATATTCATATTTTTGAGGACTATAAAAACTCTAATTTTCCCCAAGGAATTTATTCTTTTTGCAAAGTGTACCCCCAACATTACACTTTTCTTCTCTAGACGACTTTGAAGATAAATATCCGTGTGGGACCAAGAAAAAAACTTACGGTTGCCCCCGTTCCCTTTTCCAATCAAGTATTTCAATGTGAAAACTGAGACCATGTATTGTCGTAATGTGGTGTTATTTGAAAATTGAGTATTTTAAGCTAAAAAGTGTAAAATTTTTAATCAATAAATTTTGATACATAAAGAAAAGGTTGAAAATCGCTGGCAAAAAGCAATGACAACGAATATATTATTATGGAACAAAAGATTAAGAAATTGGGATACGTATGCTAAGATTTTCCCATGTATTAGGCTACGTGTTTCCCCACTCCTGTAAAAACGAACACAAATACAGTGTGTAACATACACACACCTCATTTTCGTGAAGTGAAAGCGAAAGTACCAAACACTAAACATAAATTACATTTAACAAAGCAAAAAATACAAATTAAAGTACATACTCCAAAAATTTGATAAAAAGCAATATGTATAAAAAAAACTAAATTGAAATTTGTTTAACACACTCACTTCCAATTTAACGCTCGTCTTCCCTTCAAATGTGAAAGCCAAAAGATTTGGTTTTAATTCGAGGTCATAGTGTGAGGGCACAACACTTGATGGCAAACGTTGAAATTCCTTTTGCTTTGTCGTTGACATATTTCTGCGTCCCTGGTATTGCTCTTGCTGCCGTGTGCAATTAATTCCGTCAGCAGATGTGCGGCCAATTATATCGCGATACTTTGCGCAGAGATCTCCAAGCAGTGGAGCTTCACTTTTTGCCAACGGGGCTCCCAATGAAATGCTCGAGTAATCGCGATAAAATTGCTTTTGTATTTTTACAAATTGTTTCGATGAAATCACCGTATCCAGATGACAATTTTCTATACAAATTAGAGGATTTCTAATGAATCTGCGATGATTTTCTTTTGCGGCGTTGACAAAGGCAATGCTATGATAACAACAAGAATGACAACAACAATGACAAGATTTGCGAAGGCAACGACGGCTTCTGCTACAATGAATGTTTGCGTTGAGTTTCAATTGCGAATGCGATAACAATGGCAAGCGATAGGAGGAGTATTCACGATATGTTGGAAATGGGAATTGCTGTTGAGATTGGAAGAAACAAGTTTGTTGGTTTTTAACGGGACAAATGCAAGTGGTGGTGGCAGCTGGAATGGAAGTGGAAAAAATGAGACAAGTTAGTGAGTTATTTTGTTTTTTTATTGGGAGTTTTATAATTTTTCTAGTTGGTTAAAAAGCAGAGCGTAAAATTTAAAGTTAACTTTTTTTTTTTGTTAACTTAAAAATTAAATATTAAAGTGGCCATGTTGACCGATTATATCATTTAATATTATTTTGTTTTAAGCGTGCACTCTCTGCAGAAGTGGCTACAGAGAATATACGTAAGGTGTCTTATAAGATTCGAGAATATAGTACCCCTAGTGTTTTTCGATCTTTTAAACATTTGAATAGTTTGACATTTTTAGGTTAAGTTTCTTTCTTCAAACGTCATATGTCAGTTCGGGTTGTATGCAAGATGGCGTTTTATTTACTTGAGCAAAATTAATTCGACTCCTTGAAAAAATGGGATTTTCTCAACAAGAGTGTACAGATCGACACAAAAAGGGTTTTGGTGACGAAGCACAATCCAAAACCAGAGTGTAGAGTGTGCGAAAGGTAATAGACCTTAGATTTATGAAGTGATTTAGCTGTAACTCACTGCATTCATCATTAAATATACGTCAAATAAATCTGAAAACAGCCGTAAATCACTAAATAAAACTCCGGTGGAAACAGGCTATTACCGGCTTTTTTGACGAAACAACAACTACAAAACAAATAGAAAAAAAAGAGACATGCGGGCGTATGATTATTTTTAAAAATATGTTGATTTTCAAATCGCGACATCTCATCAATACACGAAAAAATATTTTCTAAGGCAAACAGTTTCGGAGATATTTTGCAAAACTGTTTTTTCTCAATTTTTGGATTTTCAAAAGATGTATCCTAAACTATAAGTCGTTCAAAAATGCGCACCTCATTTTGAATAAGGATATCTTCTAAGCTATAAGTCGTACGAAAACCATTCTAAAGCCATGGGAAACTTTATAATAGCCTGTTTCCGAGGATTTTTGAAGTGATTTAGCCGTGTGACTCAACTCAATCATCATATATTAAGCGTAAACTAAATCTGAAAATAGCCTTACATTTTGCTCTGAAAGTAGCCATTAGCGCGATATTTGCAAAAAAAAATTATTTTAGGCGCCATTTTTCAAATATGGCGTCGTGAGCGGACAAGATACGAGGTGGCGAAGTTAAAATTCGGATTGAAATCGAGAAATAACTCATTTTCAAAAATCCCCGAAAACATTTCAAATGACTGTACTACAATATATTTTTTAAAAATGATTCACTTTATGATATAATAGCTACCCAAAAGAAATTTAAATAAATTAGATTTCCGATACTGGCAAAGTAATTTTCTTAAAAACCACAGACCGATTTGAAAGTTTTTTCTTTCCAAATATAAATTTTGTCTAAATTTCTTGATGTTTTCCCGAACTTTAGTGATACATCGAAAAAAGATAGGTATATATGGAACTTCCGATGACTATCTTCATATATCTCTATAACGTCTTATTTTAACGGTTTAAAATCGATAACATACAAAACTGATTGTCAAACTGTTTCGAAGATTTTCTGCTTCAAGTCTACCCCATGTAAGTTTTGCTCTGCTTTACATACTGCATATCATAGCAAAAGTGTACATTAAAAACTGCTTTCTATGTACATATGTATAAGCAAATCTATATGAACCCTGTATACGTTTTTTATATTTTTCTCACTTCAAGGGTACTTATTGCACGCTTCAGTTTATTTCAAAATTCCTTCACACAAATTAAAAACTTGTTTTTTTCTTTTACTTTTAAAACGAAAATTTGAATTGTTTTTTCATTAAAAAACTCTCTGCTTATTGACGATTATAAAAGTTAAGGATGAGTACATCAATGAATTAAATATATATTAATGGCATAACATTTAGAATAAATTTTAGGTTTTTAATCAAACAATCTTGTTTTCAACGCCTTTGATAATATTTATTTAAAAAAAGTAATTAAAAATAATTAAAAATTGCTTTTATTATACTTCAAAACAAAAAAAATGTTCGTGCAAGCAGAGATATTTGCGATAAATAGGTACTTATATATTTAATTATAATAAATGTTTGTGACTTAAAAAAAAGTTTGCAATTATAGTAGCGGGGATGTAGACTTCTTTTCGTGATGGGGGAACGAATATAATTAAGTAATGAATTCCATAAACTATTAAATCACATAAATTTCATATCGTCTGGTTAAAACTACAACTAGTTAGCCTTCTACATTTTTGATGTTTTGACTAAAGTATACAGAAACATGACCAAAAAACAGCTCTATGTCTGTATCTAGTCGAATTTTTGAAATATGGTTCTTATTCGATTTTATGCAAAAAAGATAAAAATCCCATACAAAAATTGAATTTCAAAAAATTTCAAGTGTTTTTCTCAAAATTGAAAACGAAGATGTCTAGTTATAGTTTTATCTCGATGATTTCGTGTGCTTTTTGATTCCTTTACCTCACCGTTATCTAAGGCATGGTCAGTAACTTTTAGTTGAAGTTATCAATAACATAGATCTGTAAGGTTTTGTTGGGCAGCTGAGGGTAATTTCCGGAGTAATTTTCTGTGTAGAATCTGAGTCTGTGTTCAGAATTGGCATATCGCGATTTTTAAATATTTAAGGATATGTACAAAAATGTAGCATAACAGAACTGAATAGGAAGTACAAAATTCAAAAATTTTGCGTAGTCTGTAACTAACTTCAAAAATAATCGAAATAGCAATTTTCCGTTTACATAAACGCAAATAACTCAATTTTCTGATGTGATGGGTAAATTTTGAGCTCTAATTCTACGCAGAAAATTGCTTTGGATAAACTCTGAATTGAATTCTTTATTGAGAATCTTTATAAACACAATAACAATGCTTAAATGAAAATGATAACAATTCAGTTTTATAAAATTAGAGGCTCTGATTGTATGGCTTCAGGTGCAAGAACAATGTTAATGCTATTTCCAAATGTAGAAAAAATGTAAAATTAATTTATTTAATTTCATAACTTTGTTTATTAAGTTTATGCATCCTCTCATACACGGAATTTTATCCGTCTGAGGACTTTGTTAATTAATAAAAAAAAAAAAAAAAAGAAATCAAATGCCACAAGGCTTTGATCTCTACTACAGGAGTAAAAACCATTGCTCAATGGGTAAACAAAAATCTTTTTTAGCGAGTGCTTTATCAATAAATTAAAAAGTACACATTACACTTAAGACCAAGGCAAGGGAAAACGTTAGCGTGAGCAAACACAAATGTGTAATGGTTATCGAAAATAAACAAGGTTTAAAAGATTATGCTTAAAAAAGGTAAACACCCCTATTCATTTTTAACTTTGCATTTTTATTTTCTGTAAAAAGCTTTTGACTTGGAATTTTGGCACTTTTCCAGAACACATTTCAGTGATTTCAGTGCACCCGGAAAAATGTAATTTTAAAAAAATGACACCTTCAATTTAATGTTCATTACCTTTGCACAAATGTTGCTCGAATTCCGTGTTCGCTTTATTCAGATCGAAATGCAGTTTGTTCAGTTCTGCAAAATTATAATAAATTGTAGTTTTAAAATAAATTCCGACATAAAAGATATGAATTTCTAAAAGTTGCTTCAACTTCGTTGTTTCGTTCCACTGTTCAACCGGCAAAATGTAAATAAATGGGAAAAATAGGAAAATAAATTTTTTTTTCGGTTTACCATTCTTAACTTTCCACACTTGCAGTGCAGTGCGGGAACCAGCTTTTATTGCTTGTTTATACATTTTATTTATTAATTTTAATTATTATTTATTTTAATTAAAATTGTAAGTTAAATTTGGTGATTTTCACTTGGAATTTTTTTACTGAAATGCAACGCGATTCGGTAAGAATGTTCCATTGATTGTTGGAATGATACTAATTTAATTTGTCAAAATCTTTTATACCTTACACTTTGCTGATATCCGTTTTGACTTTTTAATCAAAATAAAACTGATTGAATTAAAATTTTTAATCAGCCATAAACACAAAAAAGATTTAATTTTTTTGTTAAATGACTGAATTTTCGACTCCACGCTGCGTAATTGTGAATTGTGTTTATTTCCAGTTGTCAAAATTTTTTGCGCTCGTCAAGTTCCATCTGTCATTCAACCATTTTCGTTCAGTTTTTAACTGCACCATTGTGAATAGTCTTTCAGAGTAAAGTGGTCGTGAAGGAAGAAGACGTCAATTTCCTTTCGAAAAAGTAGAAAAAAATAATCCAATAAAATGTTGTCAAGGGCCGCATTACTTTCAGGTATTTGCAAAAAAATAATTTAGTGGTTCTCTATAAAAAATAAAAAGTGTCTTGTGTTTTGCGAACGTGTTGAAAATGCAAAATTTGTTGCGACCGCTTATGTGATTCTTCGGACGTTTTATGTAATCACTTTGCATGAACTGTCAAAATTTTTCATTCATTGCCATACATCCAATTTTGAAACATGAGTTTTTCTGCACGCGTTATATATTTTGCAAAAAGATAATCATGTAAAGGTAATAAAATGTTTCAACTCATTTTATGATCATAATAATTAAACTGTCCACCAAATTAAATTTTTTAGAGCTCATCAAACTTCTAACTCATCAATCTTATATGTACTGCTGGCTCCGCTGATTTAGTTTATATAAAGCTGGACTGCAGCTTGTTCAGAAAAAATTACCAGTAAATTATTCACTTTCAGGATCGTAGGAGAAAGGGTGGTCAAATAGGCACGATATTAATCCTTTGAGAGCCAGTAGCCTTGCTCCCCTACTTTCTTTTTTTGGCAATCACGATTCTACAAAGAAGGCCTACGATCGCTTCTAATACGATAGGACAGAAACGGGCAGGCTCCCTTCCCTTTCTTCCTTTTTTTATACATGTTGTCGTTGAGCGTCAGGCCCGACAGGAAGGCAGCAATTCAGGCATTCTTTGATCGCTTATGTGAAAGGACGGCATATTTCGATATTCGTTAATACCGACATGTCCTATGTTGGATGTCATTGATATCTACTTTATCATAGAAATTTAAAATTATGTACCAAGCAAGAGAAAGTTAAGTAGTATTATAGTAAATATATTGAGAATTGTAAAGTCTAAAAAATCTACAAAAAATGAAGCAATGTAGCCTATGATCGCTTAAAATAAGAAAGGACAATAGCATGTTTAGAGGATGTGTAGTACAGCAAGTAACAAGCTTTCTAATAGGTCTGTTTTTTGAAGGTATTTGATTTGGCAAGCGTAAACCGTGAAAATGAAACTCAAGTTTGGGAATTCCTATACTTTTACAATTTTCTCTTGTTTTTTTAATTTTTTTAAACTTTGAATAGCAATTTTTGCCATTACGAGCGGCACCCAACGTAAAATGCATGACACTTTTTTACTTGCAACTGTATTACTATATTTTTGGAAATATTTGCTATCTAATTTCTTAATAAAGTTCTTATTAATACCGACTTTTTCGCCTAACAGCTGTTCAACGTCCCGTTGGTGTTTTAGCCATTAGAGGCGCAACCTCTTCCTCCGTCTCCGAGCGACCAGTGCGCCCAGAACATCCCGGAAAAGTTCGTTTGGGTTTCCTTCCAGAAGAATGGTTCCAATTCTTTTATAACAAAACTGGTGTAACCGGCCCTTACACATTTGGTGTGGGTCTGCTGACCTATTTGTGCTCCAAGGAAATTTACGTCATGGAGCACGAGTACTACAGCGGTCTTTCACTGGCCATTATGGCTGTTGTTGCTGTAAAGAAAATTGGTCCAGCTGTCGCCAAGTGGGCTGATAAGGAAATCAATGTAATTCAATCGATTTAAAGTGATTCATAAAAATGGTACAAACTTTTTTTATTATTTAGAAAATCGAAGGTGAATGGAAAGAGGGTCGTGAGGCAGAACTGAAGGCACTAACCGATGCCATTGAAGCTGAAAAGAAGGAGCAATGGCGTGCCGAGGGTGCTCTCCAACTAATGGATGTCAAGAAGGAAAATATTGCATTGCAATTGGAAGCTGCTTTCCGTGAGCGTGCAATGAATGTTTACACAGAAGTAAGATAATTTTTTTTTTTTTCGTTTCATTTCAACTGCTAAACATGTTTGCACATATTTTTTAAAGGTCAAGCGACGATTGGACTATCAAGTAGAATGCCGTCACATTGAAAGACGTCTCAATCAAAAGCATATGGTTAACTGGATTGTAAACAATGTGCTTAGCTCCATTACCCCACAACAGGAGAAAGAGACACTCAACAAGTGCATCGCTGATTTGAGCGCTCTTGCTGCCCGCGCTAAGTAAACAAAACTGCTTTTATGTGCGTTGCATTAATTTAGCGAAATAATTTAAATACATATGTAACTATAAATAAAACATCAAATGTGAAACAATTTAATAAAATAAAATACGATGAAGAGAAACATAACATTTAATTAAAAAGCTTACACATTTTTAAATCTGAATATGGAATGCTTATGCAGGAAAAAGTTTGAAAATTTGTTTTCAAAAAGAAAATCAGTTGCTCTTATCATCGTTATCAAATTCGACAGAAAAACTTTGGGCCTTATCATGGATAAACATTCTCGAGAATTTTTTCTCAGACTGCCTTGAATTCTCCATTGAAGTCTAAGAAACAGTTCTCGAGAATGTTAATTCATGATAAGGCTCAATCATTAACGAAGTCTGTAAAACAACGTTAATCTGATACAATACGATAATTTGTAATTTGTGAACAAAACTAATAACATTCTTTATTTTGTAAAAGGCTAAACGCAATTACAATCTTAAAAATGGTTGTAGTTTTCCTTTCTCTTCTTCACAACCCAAAGGGACCGTCCTTAAATAACGTAATGCTTCAAGAGGTTTGGAAATCCAGAGTAACGTCATAAAGGGCTTCTTTTTGGGAATCAAAAACTGTCCAATATTGCGTTACGTATGGACGATCCAAGGTCATAAACCTTTTCGAGTTAAACCACCGATACCACCGAGTTTCCTCTTACGTTTTTACGAGTAAATACTACATGTTACACGTCAAATTAAAATAAATTGTAAAAGATTTTAGTCATATTGTGCGAACTCACGACGGGCACGGGCACGTAGGGCACGTCAAATTTCTAGGCACATTGCAATAGATACCAGTTGTGCAAAATTTTGTCGTGTGGCATTTTATGATGATACGAATGATTGATTGTTGATTGTCTAGATTTGCTTATAGTGGAATTAGCCAAGAAGTAGCGTTTCGTAACGTAACATGTGTCAAAATCTATCAAATGTAAGCGATTAGTGAAATCGTAAAGTAGCGGTACGCAACGTTGAGAGCTGTTGAAATTAAATTTTCAAACATCGCACTACGTTGTCAGATAAAATAAATTAAATTTGGATGTTATAAATGGAATTTTTTGAACAAATTAATTAAATAAATTATGGCAATGGAAGCTTGTTTACAAAAACTGGAATTTTTCAAGTAATTTTTAAGTTGTAAGGTGACATTTCGAACGTTGCCTACGGTTTTCACTAATCGATGCTACGTTGACAAGCAACCGTGACGTTACGTTACGAAACGCTACTTCTTGGCTAATTCAGCATTAGTCTTATTAATTTTAATGTTCCCTCTAGGCCTCTGAGGAATCATGTTCCGTTTCATTTGGATGTGATGCGCACTAATTATGCCTCAAATGCTCCTTTAGCAAAAGCTATTTATTAGTTATATGAATGATATTAGCTCGGAAATCAATTTTGATAGTGATAGTAGTAAAAATGCTTTAAAAGCTGCTTTAAATAATATATTGTGATATCATTTTTTTATTAAATTTTTTTAATCTCTCTCTAGTCTGTAAGAATTTTTATTCATAGACTTAATTACATAAATAAATAAAAATTCGACAGTCGTCGTCTAAAAGTGAATATGATGATATTGCTGGGTGTAATTTACATGTGGAATCAATTTCGTAAAATATCACAAACTGCAAATATAAAATGTATTGATATCTCCTTCTTTTCCACACGATATATTAAATTCAATTTAGATTAAAATGACCGGTAACCAAAAACTGTCGATTGTATCGGGATTAATCAATATTACCTTACTAGTGATGTAAATAAAGCAAAATTATTATATAATGGGTATACTCAAGGGTTAAATAACGATATAAATCGAACAAACCTACGCTTTTGACGGACCGTCACAATCAGCTGATTGTGCGTCTACATTGACATTCAATTTGTTGGTGAGGTGTTTTTATTAGCGAGAAAAATTTAATAAATTATTACATATACCATACAAAATGCATAAATCTAAGAAGAAAAGCAATGCTAAAACCGTGAAAATACCAAAACCAATTAAAATAAAGAAAGAAAAAACAGAAGAAGACCGTTTGCCACATCCCATGTCGCACTACATGGACGATCGGCTTGAACTTGTTAAACAAATCTTTGGAACACTGAAGCCTAAAACTATAACTAATTTGGCACCTGATTTTTTAAAGGTAAAATATTTACATGTGCCATAAATATATTTAAATTCGATATATGTACTAACATTTATACAAATTCAATTCTAGAAAAAAACTTTGGAAGAAATTGAAGAACTTTGCCTAAATGAATTGCTGGGTATATCTACAAAACGACTCAATGCTATAATAAATGGAGCAAAGTGTCCCACCGATACTGAATCTTCGGAAGATTCAGACGTACATAACATTGAGGGTTTGTAGAACTTGTATTTATATTATTTTTTAGCACCTTTTGATTTTTTTTTTTGTTTTTGCAGAACATGTTTCTTTGGAAGAGATATCGTCGGATAGTGAAATTGAAGGAAACTCATCCAAAGCAAGTAAGTAATTTTATTTGCTATCAACAAGTATGGTTCCGATGATATTGTTGGTTTGAGCTTACTGTTCAGTGTGCTTTAGTAAAAACACCAACAAAATTACAACAAGATATTTGGCCTGGCCAAAACTGAAATGCATAAAGGAAAACAAAAATGTGTATTATTGTTTGTTAGCAAGCTGATTTTCGTTTTGTTTCAATGATCACCACAATCATATCAGACGAATTTGCCGACATCTAGAATAACTTCGTTATAACTATACACTATATTTAACCTTTATCATAGATTTGTTGAGGATCACAGCGAAAAAGTAAATACTGCACTTGGAACAGTTCTAATCTTTTGTTTTTACCCTCGCGCCTTCGTTTGCAAGCTTATTTGACGAAATTAAGAAGCGAGCGCGATTATTAGCCGTGTTTCTTTTGACGCGTATATACAATTATGGTAATTTTCAAATTGCGATAACTTATGAACGGTGAGTCGTACGATAAAAAGTCCAAGGGTCTTTTTCATTGAGAACCACATGCTCTACAAAAAATTTTAATCTTTTGTAAAAAAAAAAAATAATTATTTAGAAGTTATTTAAAAAAAATGATTTTTTGCCGTTTATCGGCGCTTAACCAGTTTTTATAGAATAACTCCTAAAAAATAATTTTTTTTAAAAATAAAATGAAAAGTTTTTGTAGAGAACGTGATTCTCCATAGAGTTTTATTATGCGACTCACTGTTCATGAGTTATCGCAATTTAAAAATATCCACAATTGTATATACGCGTCAAAAAAAAAAAAAAAAAAGAAAAAAAAACACGGTTATTGTTTAACTCTATTCTAGTGAATATTTGTAAAAAAAAAATAAAATCGTAGAGAACGAAAATTATTTTGTGTAAAAATTGTATGATTAATTTTGGCAAACGACTACGTACCAGTCATATCTGATCAAAATTAAAAATCTAAAACCGCCCACTTATTTCTTACACCACAAACTTTAAAGATAAATATCTTGTTAAAAATGAATTTAACATTCTCAACGAGGTTGTATGACTTTTCTCTTGATTAAAGCGAAATGATAAAAGGCCAACATCGGCTTTTCTTGATCATGAATCATGATTTTCTTTTTGAGAAAATGTTTCTTTTCCACTAAGTTGAATAAAACTGAAATTATATGATCAGAAAACTTCACAAAGTAAACAATTGAGGAGTGGCCGAAGGTGCTAAGTATCAATACGAGACAAAACTAATGTCATACATTTTATGTGCCATAATAATCGATTATTTAACCGAAATCATTTTTCAACATAATTCCAACAATTCCACACCATCATGTAAGCCTTTTATGGCAACAGAAAACAATTTTTATTATTTTTAACAAATTGTTAACACCATCATATTATGACATTACTTTTGCCGTATTGGCACTTTTGGTACGGCCACTTCTTAAATGCTTTACAAGTTGCGTGACAATCCTGTTAAAAGTGAAGGTATTCTGAATTCAAAGCATAAACTTGAACCATGGCTATGAAGCGGTAACACCAAATTCATTTTCAAAAAAATACAGTCGAATAGCTCTGCCAAGTCGAAAATCGAATCTCGAATCTTTTAGAGGCCCAAGTGTGATAATATTTCTTATTCACTTCTATCATTCTATATAGTACAAGCAAAATAGCACAAAAAAATGAGCATCTGGCGATTTTTGGAAAGGTGCTTGAATCGTCTTGGTTATTGTTAAGCGTGTTAAGCTGAAGCTAAAACTCGATTTGCGGGACACAGGGGGGTGTGCGATCGCCGCCATCTTGAAAAGAAAGGTGTAATGTTCTTTCTTCATTTACATGGAAGCCGTTCATTTTTTCGGAAAAACACATTGACACTTTTGTGTTGACAAAAAATAGATCTTCAGTTTTTATCCTGAAGTTTTTACTCTAACTTTATTATTTTCCAAGTTATTAACGAAAAACTGAAAAATTTAAGGGGTTGTTTTTGTTCAACCTTGAATTGCCATCAAAGTGTTTATTTTACGCAAAATATGCTTTTATGCTTTTTTGTAGAGCAGTTTCAGACGAACAAATTGACATTTATTTTGGTAAGGGTAGAGCGTTCATATCCATTTTTGAGTGGAGTCTTTTTGCTTAACCGACCAAGGCTCGACTTGCCATCTCCGATTTGTATGAAAATTGGTGGAATGTTAGTATTTGACACACATATAATTGTGATAAAATGATTTTCCAAAATTCCGAAAATTTCCAAGATGGCGGCCACACGAAGTTCGATACAACCTTTGGATACTCACACATTTGAAAATTCATAGCTCCTCGGTTTTTTATTCGATTTTGATGAAATTTTCAGGGTTTCTGTAGAAAAGTATGTGCTTTTGAGAAAAAAATAACACTGAAAAAAAAAATTTATTTTTGGTGGATAAAAGCCTTTTTTCTTTTTCAAAACCATTTTTAGGGCTTGGTGCACCCTTTTTATTTTTTTTTTTAAATATTGTTATTTAAAAGTAAATTTTATAACAATTATTCTCCGGTCCTCAAATTTGTGGTATGTTCTACGGTTATCAAGTTATGAGATTTTGAAGTTGTATAATGTTGTGTTTATCATGAGTCGTTGAAGCGCTACTTTAAAGGGTTGCCACCGTCCGGACGGAATTTTTTTTCAGTGAACCCTAGTGAAAATTTTTTTAGAATTTTTTGTGGAACATTTTAACCTGTTAAAAAATTCCGTCCGGACGGTGGCAACCCTATATAGTAGCGCTTCAACGACTCATGATAAACACAACATTATACAACTTCAAAAACTCATAACTTGATAACCGTAAAACATATCACAAATTTGAGGACCGGAGAATAATTGTTATAAAATTTACTTTTAAATAACAATATTTAAAAAAAAATAAAAAGGGTGCACCAAGCCCTAAAAATGGTTTTGAAAAAGAAAAAAGGCTTTTATCCACCAAAAATAATTTTTTTTTTTCAGTGTTATTTTTTCTCAAAATCACATACTTTTCTACAGAAACCCTAAAAATTTCATCAAAATCGAATAAAAAACCGAGGAGCTATGAATTTTCAAATGTGTGAGTATCCAAAGGTTGTATCGAACTTTGTGTGGTCGCCATCTTGGAAATTTTCGGAATTTTGGAAAATCATTTTACCACAATTATATGTGTGTCAAATACTAACATTCCACCAATTTTCATACAAATCGGAGATGTCAAGTCGAACCTTGGTCGGTTAAGCAAAAAAAGACTCCACTCAAAAATGGATATGAACGCTCTACCCTTACCAAAATATATATCAATTTGTTCGTCTGAAACTGCTCTACAAAAAAGCATAAAAGCATATTTTGCGTAAAATAAACACTTTGATGGCAATTCAAGGTTGAACAAAAACAACCCCTTAAATTTTTCAGTTTTTCGTTAATAACTTGGAAAATAATAAAGTTAGAGTAAAAACTTCATGATAAAAAATGAAGATCTATTTTTGAAGTTAGTTTATTGACTGTTTTTTATTGCTTGTATAGTACTAATGAAAGTACCAACGCGCTTTTTCTAAATTGAAGTATGATAATTTTATATTGAACTAATTAAACAGTAATTTTTGCAATTTTTCAACAACAGACGAAAGCAAGTGTTAACATGGAAATTGATTACATATGTTTCGGCTACTTCCACATACATATTTATATATTTTCATATATAAACATGTATATAGCCTCATCAGATCAGTTTTAGTTAAATCTTGCCAGAAACCGTACTCGAACCCGTGACTCCGGTTTTCTAATGAAAGAGAACGCGGTGCTTGTCAACACAAAAGTGTCAATGTGTTTTTCCGAAAAAATGAACGGCTTCCATGTAAATGAAGAAAGAACATTACACCTTTCTTTTCAAGATGGCGGCGATCGCACACCCCCCTGTGTCCCGCAAATCGAGTTTCAGCTTCAGGTTAACACGCTTAACAATAACCAAGACGATTCAAGCACCTTTCCAAAAATCGCCAGACGTTTCCTATTTTGCCTGTATTAATAGAATACTTGATAAATTAAACTCTTCTAATTCTCGCACAACCCAAACAAAAAAAAAAAAAAAAAACTAGAATCAACACAAACGCAAATCGTATAGCTTAAACTTATGACAATTTTATTTAGACAATTTTATTTAGAAAATTAAATTTTTTATAAAAAATTTAGCAGTACTTGAATCTTTCAGTTAGTTTCATTGGCGGCAAATAATAAGCACGCAATATTGCTACATCGCCATCTATGCCATATTCCACATTGTCTTCGTCCTCCTTGCATATCTCCAGTGTAATAATGAAGTCACCTGTCTCGAGAATGCCATGCCTACGTGCGTATTCAACACCAAATTCAACTGGCTTAAAATCGCATTCATTCATCTCCTTTGTGTACATAATACTCCTTAAATTTCTGCGCAGATTTAAAGCTCGCGCTAAATTTAATTTGCATGTATATTCCTCTTCGTTCTCGTCTTCTATTGGTAACATTACCAACACTGGACAGTATATCTCCACCCTACCCAATGCAGCTGCAGCCGTTTCACATTTACAGTGTATTATGATGGCTTGACATTCAATCGAACTAATTGTACGAATGATGAAATTAATTATTGACTGGTAGGATGAAATTATATTCTTAAGAGTCATAGCATTTTCTACCACACCGATTCGGAAATCTTTGATTGGTAATAATTTTTTAACAATTAATGGATATTTATTGCACCATGAACTTTTCTCGATGAAAATTGTATCTATTTTCCAAAGGAAATCATGATTTTCAAAACGCTTAAAATCGCTGCATCGTTCCAGCGGCACCGATCCAATAACTGGTGTCTTAAGGCATTTACAAATTGGTATGACATCTTCATAAATATAATTTTGTATAGGACAGGGCTCATTGTAGAAATTTGGAATCCACAAATAATCCAACAGTTTTAAGATACCCAAAAGATCACACATTTTCGAACTGACATATCCAAAATCGATAGTGCCAATTATTTTTAAATTTTGCTCAGGATTAATACTTGCGCGCAATATTTTCAAAAACGGTTTGCAGCGAATATTTGGCATAACAATGTAATTCGCTTTAAATCTTGTTACTAAGTTCAAATCATCGACAAACAATTGTGGCAAACTTTCCGGTTTTAGTACAAAGCACTGATTGGGCAATTCAATGTAATCATAAGATGATATTATTCCTGCTTCGTCCATCATAACTGCAATGTTTTCTTTAAGCTTTTTCACTATCCTACCAGATACTTCTTTGCCGAATTTTATCACATCGTTCAATTGCAATTTCATAATGTAATATTTTAAATTAATAACATAAGAAATTTCCTTGAAACACGAATACGCGTAACTTGTGTCAGTGGTTAATGTCATGATTTCATCTTTTCTTAAGATTACCGGACAATTATTACGCATTCGTCCCATTCGTAAGCAGTCACCATGTACTTCAATCGCCAAACCAGTTACAATTTTTGCTTTTGGATCTTCCTCCTGGTATTCCGCTATTGCTTTGTCAGTTCTTATAAGTATTTCATCTAACTCATTTGGTTTATTTGTTACAGAATCGACAAGAAATGTACGTGTTCCATTTTTTAGTAATCGCTTTAGCTCTTCATCGGTTGTGTCATTGACAATCTTGGCCATCAAACCTAATTGATAGTAACGTCTTTTGCAACGTTTTCGTTTACCTCGCTCATGTTCATCACAAGACTTTTTAAATTCTTCCAATTGTATTTCCAAATCACGTGCGCCATTGAGTAAAACTTTAAATTCCTGATTTTCTTTGAGTGTACTTTCATTTGCGATCATGTTTATAATTTTGTAATTTATGTAATTTAATTTGTAATTTCTAATGCTTGGTTTCTTTAATTTGTATTGCAGCCAAAAATAAAGTTTCCAAATCCACTGGTGGTACCAAAAAAGGAAGTAAAAATGGAGCCGAAAAGAATGAAAGTAAGTCGAAAAAACAAAAGAAACAATTAAAAATCTAAATATAAAATTTGACAAAACATTTGATTATTTCATTGAAAATCGAGAACAAAATTTTTGTTTAGAAACGTAGCTAAGTGTGCATTACGTATTATGGGATAAAATTACCCCTGCCCTGCAGGACCACGGACTATTCTTACACTAGTTTGTAAACTACACCTAGGAATCGCCGGACTGTAAAGGGTCGTTGGAGAAAGAAATCCAAAATCTAAGAATCTAAAAAGTTGTGGGAAGGTAGCTATCACAAAATATCGCATTCCCCTTGAACTTAGGGGTTAGCATAGGCTAGTGAGTTCTATCAAAGGAATACAATATTATTAAAATACAAAATCATGTCCAAAACGTACTGATAGTAGCAATGACATCATTCTTAGAGAGTTTAAAAATAGCCCTTTTGCATATTTGGAGCAAAAAAAGAAAATTGTCGACCGAAAAATACATTTCTGACTAAAAAAGTAGAAGGTTACAGTCCCTGGTAGATATGATAAATACGACAACAATTTCTTTTCAACATAAACTTTTTTCTTATTTATTTTATCAGCTGGTGGCCAAATAAGTGTACTGGAACTGTTAGAGCTTCAAGCGAGAGCACGTGCAATACGCTCGCAGTTGGCCTTAGAACCTGTAACTAAAATAGAGGTGGATTCGGATGGTGGCGCCAATGCTGCTGATGTTGATAAAAAATCAAATGATAAAACAAAAGAAACTCATGGCAACAATCGAAAAGAGCGAAAACGTAAATCATCTGAGATGACAGCATTATCAAAAACAAAAAGGGATAATTCGAATACGGCAACCACATCAACTGCATCAGTGATTCAATCCAACGGAACTACTGAAAAACACAAAGAAACCAATGGTTCTTCTACAAGTGCCGAACCTACTAAAAAGATTAAATTAAAACGGAATTTCCGTATGAACAAACAAAACGACGAAAGTGAGAAAAAATCTGAAATCATACAAAAATCAACTGAAAAAAATAATACAGAAATAAAGGAGGAAAAGCATTCACGATCCCCATCGCCTGATGTTATACCAATTGTAGCAGAAACCGAAACTTTGCTTATAACTGATAGCTCAAGTGAAAATGAAGAAGAGGATATAATTTCTACAACAACAAAAGTTATGGAGCATGTTGGAAGCGAAGAAAATAAGATAGTGGAACATGAACAGGAAATTGAACTGAAAACCGGTAGCAGTGTTAATAGAGAACGAAAAATAACTGAACCAGAAGATGGTGAAATTTCTGAAGATTCAAACATACCAGAAAATAAGAAAGATAAAGAAAAATCTCAAGAGATTACTGAAAAAATTGTTGTAAAGAATACAGATGACAGTGCGGATAATACATTAAATCCAATAAGTATTAGTAGTGAAGAAAATCATGACAAACAAAACATTGTTGAAACTTTAGAAAATATTGACTCCCAAACTGAAAAATCAAAGGAACAAAAGGAATTAAGCACAGTTGCAGTTGACAAAGAAATTGTGGAGGATAATAATAAAACAACTGAAAGTGAATTAAAAGACAAGGAAAGCTCAGAAATCGTCGAGACTGCGCAAAAAGATGTAGAACAACAAGCTGATGATGAAGATGACGATCAAAACGATGATGTGATTTCAATCGAAGGTGGCGATTTGGAATCAGAAATGATCGAACATTTAGAGCATAACTCTCCGGACGCAAAAATGTCATCTTTTCAGGAAAAAGATGATGAAAAAGTTAAAAGTAAACCAGAGGTCTCACAAGTAGAAGAGGATATTATTTCATTAGAATCAAGTGAAGATGAGCTCAAAAATAAGGAAGATTTGGAGGTAATTATATAATTCTACATATTATAGATTAAAATTACCATTTTATCACTATCTCTGAAAAATTTTTTGGAGAGTTAACTTGTGTACACAAGAACAAAAAAACTAGTAAGGGTGTTACCTTTAGCCTGGCCAAAAATTAAATACCCTACACTGCAGAATTTTGAAAACTTTGTTGATGCCACGCCTCTTAACAAAATTTACTTAGTTTTTGGTCAGATCTTGCACTTGTGCGAAATTTGTTTTCATTACCTCTGATAATGCTTGCACGGCAGGATTAAGAAAATTTCGCGTAGTTTTTGCTCATAACTTGCATTTACTGTTTTTAATATCTGAGTGAAATTTGGTTGCATTACCTCCGATTTCGCCCCGTTTTTGCTGGGAACATGCATTAACTGTATCCGAATTCACCCTGTTTTTGCTCAGAGCTTTAAGCGAATAATGCACTAAATATTGCGTTTTGAATATATTTTTTGTATGGGCGGTAAGCGTGTCCGTTGACCGATACCTAATTTTATCGAATTATCTTGCCTCCAAAAAATATTAAAATGATTTCGCTGATCAACAATATACATATATGGGGTATTATTCGTCAGATTTACACTTTAAAAATTGATTTTAATTTTATAATATTTTAATGATTCTCTGTTAAAAATGATCGAGTACGTATTTTTTAATTTTTCGTTTTGGTGAAAATTAACAAAGTTATAGTAAGTTAGGTTAATGTTGACTATGCAGGTAATGTGGTGCACCCTTTTATTTCCCATTTAAAACAATTCTGGTTATTTGTGCATATTAAAGAAAAATATATTTTTTACGCTCTTCGGCTTTTCTGTTATCCTCCTTACACGTGTGCAATTTCTTAATATAAGCTGTGAGGTCAAATTGACTTTCTGAATAGCTAAATAACTTCCTCAAAACTCTGTTTTCTAAAATTCTAATAACTCTAATGCATTTGTGGAGCTATTATTCAACGAAAAAATGCATAAGCAAGTCTGATTATACATTGCTATTATATATTAAATGATTATTTCGAAAAAGTGATGTTTTCTGGTAATGTGGACTACCCCATATTATTTAACGCTGATTACTATTACACCTTACAAAGCTAATTACATGTGAGGGATACCCGAGTTTGAATAATATGGAGCACTATTTCACGTATGATTCGGTATTCCTTATTACGTATTCATTTGTTAGTATGAATTTGGTTTATCTTACTAAAAAATATTCTTTAATAAGCCTTTACAGCTATTTTATAGCAATCATAATCTAAAATAATACTACTCGACTTTTAGTCAACAAAAGTTGCGAATAACGGTACTACTTTAGGAAATGGACAGGGTGATCCACATTACCCAACACTTTTCTTTTTCAGCTATTTTTAGGTACTGTCAATTTATCTTGAAAATGTTTACATTTTAGTTTATAAATTATATAATAGTTAAAACAATAGAATAACTAATACTAATTAATTGACTAAACTAACCTACTACCATTACTTTGGTAGAAATTGGCGAAAAAGAAAAAAGGTAACCACATTACCCGAACTTACTCTATGACTTTTTAAATTTTCTTGGTTTGGGAAAACTCTTGTTTTGCATTCCAATTATCTCAGAAACTATTAGATATAAGAAAAAAGTGATCGTAATGTAAAATTTAAAAACTTTAAAAATCGATAAAAAAAAAATCTGACGTGCTATAGAAAAATGAAGAGATGTGTATTTTTTTTAACGTCTATTTTAAGAATTTTTTAGATTTTCTCATGTATTTTACAAAAGTTTGCAATTGTATACTCAATTTTTATTAATTTCATTTTCATTTGTTGCCTAAAGTTTTAACCGCACATTTTCTATTTTGCAGTCATGGAATACACGTTGGCTTAAAAGTTCAAAAGTGAGCAAAGTGCTAGCCGCATCAAAGCTAGGTAAACGCGTGCGAGATAAAATCAAAAAATCAAAGCGTTCCAAAAAGAATTCAACGCGTGAAGATCAAGAGGAAGAAGAGGTGAAAAAAGCCAATAGTTCGTATACGTCAAAGCATGAGGATGGTTCTATTGAACAATACAAGGAGTTGCTTGACATTAGGCAGCGTAAAACGTAAATCATTTGAAATCGAAAACCATAAATTACATTCATTACATGTTTAACAGCGTATAATTATAACGTAAAAGAAAAATTCAACAATAAAGTCGAGAGCTAATAGTTTTCAATTTAGTAATATGCATAATATACTTACATAGTATATACTAACAAATAATTTCGTTTTTCTACAAATAACTACAACTTTCAACTTAAGTTCTGCTTTCCTCATGCCGACGCAAAAATATAAAAATAAATAAATTTCCTTTTTGGGGATTTTTTTTTTCAGAGTTATTAAAAACTATAAAAATAAAACGCACAAAATTTGAATATATCGTGCTAAACACAAATTGAAGTTTTGTTTTAAAAAGAAAGCGGAAAACTTAAACCACCACCACATTTCCGTCACTCTAGTTGTTGTTGTTGCTGTTTAACATAAACAGCTCCCCATGGCATACCCAAAAAAAGCCTAAACGTAATAGGAAAACGAAACGAATGCTTTTAAAAATCATTAACTATAATTTCGATTTTTCTTTTTATTCTAATGAGTTGCAAGTTTTTCAAAGAAATTAGCATGACAAAGTTAGACAGACAGAGAGAGGGTAAAAAAAGCTGCTTAGCGCTTAAATTTTTGGATTTATGTGGCACATTTTTTATTTTTACTTTTTTTTAAGGGTTGAAAATTGTCATTATTGTTATAATAGTTGTAAGTAGAGCATATTCTTAATGTCGTTTCCTTAATAATTTAACTATTGTTTAGTATTAAGCTCTAGCTCTTTAATAACAGATCTGAAGGCATAGGTAAGACGCATCATTGAAGTTTTACAGATTTTCCTTGCAGTATTGGAAAGCTAACACAACAAATTTATTTAGAAATCATTATTAGAGCGATGCAGAGAAAGACCCAGAACATCACTGAATGTTGGAAAATAATATGTCTTAATCAACGAGCCAGCGTGCAGCGATCGAATTGTTTATATAACTATTGTTCAGGCCATACGCTCCTAAGGGGTTATATGATAATAGTAATAGTAGTGGTAGCAGTATTTGCTTTAGCAAGGTATTGTTTATCATATAGATCAAGGGTGTCAGCGTAGAACAAAAGTTCGCCTACAAAAACAAGAATAATTCAATAATTTTTTAAATTTTTAAGAACTTCAACACACACGAAAAATTTTTGTTGTTTTTTTTAAGCTCGTCAAAATTCGCGGAATTATAATATTTATGAAAAATTGTTTTTGTTGTTTCGCATTAAAAAAACAACAAACATTTTTCGTGTGTGTTGTAGTTCTCAGAAATTTTAACAATTATTGAAATATTGTTGTTGTTGCAAACGAGCCACCAAAAAAACAACAAAAAATAGGTTTTCTGATTGTTGTAGTTCGAGGAATTTGAAGTTGTTGTAAATGCGAAAATTTTGCGCTGACTGCGCTTGGCTCAGTGATTTCAAAACGCTGACACCCTTGATATAGATCAATATTTAAAAACGAATATCTACTAATAACATTTTTTTCTCTCTCAAAATCAGATGTATCAACAATTATTTTCAGATATTACTTCTGCTTAGAATGTAATTCATGCTTAAGCATTTTAATAGCAATTCAAATAACTTCCTACTGGACAGAGTGGCATTGTAAAGAAAACACATACAAATAACAACATAAACAACACATACTACACTTTGTTGCTCCTTTAATCGCTGGCCTAGAGTACGAATAGTTGGTTAGAAGGCCATGCCTGGTGGGGAGACGACCGGTTAAGATACTTCGCATACAAGCAAGCAACAATCTTCTTGTGTAATAATAATGATTGAGACTTTTATCAATTTACATGATAAAAAAACTATACAACAACATGATACTAACAACAGGGTGTTAGTTCTTCGTTGCTGATAAATAGAAAGCAAAAAATAATAACAAAAAATGACTATAAAATTAAACGCCACAAAGTAGTGAGAGAGTGCTCCAAATAAAAAGAGAAAAAAAAAAAAAAAAAACGCGCATGTATGTACTTTGGCTATAACAGCGCTTAACAGGGGAAAATTGAGAGTGAATGCGAGAGTTTTGTAAAAAGTAAAAAAAAAAAAAAATAGAAATTAACTTTCTCCAATTAACTTTAAAAGTCTCAAAGTTAAGGGAATACACAAGTTACATTGTAATTTTTGGACCAAAATATAAATAAAAAATGCTAAATCTGATAGGGAAATAAAGTAGAGAAGGAAATACTAAAGTTCTTCGCCTTACATTTCTGTGCAGCAGAGTTACCAAACGATTTAACTTACTAAATAACTTACTTGCTAGTTAAATAACCAGTTAGCTAACTAAATAACTAATTTACTACCTAAATAACTAATTTACTACCTAAATAACTAATTTACTACCTAAATAACAAACTGAAAAATTCAATAGATTGGATCGATAGAGCCACCGCGGCCTAAAAACCGTATTATGACAACTCTAATAAAAGTTTTAGTAGCCGTCCTTAGGCGAATGGTGTTGAAGATGAAAGACTCTCCTCGGTAGTAAAGCATGCCTGAATTGGGGATTGTGAAGTCATAAATCATGGGTCATGTAATCATATCACAGTGGCACAAGATAAGTTCTGCTGTATCGGTTACCTTACCTGTTCAGCATAAGTATGTAGCTTTTTGGATTGATATTTATTTTACTGAACTGGCATTGATGTTTTTACCTGGCAAATGACTAGTTTGTTATTCCAACTCACTAATTCTTTGGCTAAATAACTAATCCATTTACTACTTAAATAAGTGAATAGTGAATTAATTAACTAACTTACTAAAAAACTTGCAGACTAACAAACTAAAAAACTACTTAATAAATTAATAAAATGATAAACTAACTACGAGTAACTATAGAATAACACAAATAACACTTTTCTAGTTTTTGAGACTTTTTTATTGGACCGAAGTGAGATTTTCTGAAATTTTTCGATCGAAGTGATGATAACTCTTTCGCATTTTGTATTAACTTTTTTGGTCTGATGGCAACAATGGGCCATTAATATAATTCTCACGAATGACGTTTATTCATAGACACCTCAAAAAGCAGTCTTACATAACTTTTAAAAAAGTTATCTGATATCAATCTTAAATTTATACAAAATGGTTTAAAATATTTTCATATGAACTTCTATATAAAATTTATGCAAAAATAGTATAAAAGATTTTTGTATGGTTTTACCATTAAATTTAAACCAAAACACTATTTAGTGTAAATTGTATTAATACTTTATTTGTATGAATTTTATACGACCAACTGTAAACGGTTTGTATACCTTATAGCATAGATTTCACACTAAATTTGGTGTGGATTTGGACTCATTCCAATTTGGTTAGAATTCTATACCCAAACTATTTGCTGTGTAGCTCACTAAATACTTAAATAAATAAATACTTCTACACATAATAGCCCAGGCAAATTAGCATAAAAATAGACGTTAAATAACAATAATTAGGGGAAAGCTGAAAATCGGTACAGACCTTAGAAACACCATTACAAATAATCTGTCAAAAGTCCCCATTGATCCCATGTGAGCTAAAAAAGTTATTCAAGGTCAAAGGTCACAAAAAATAGTTTTTTGGAAATATCTCGCCAGCGGTAACTTCTAGAGAAAAGTTTTTGTCGGCAATTTTGTAGCTTATAAAATTTCCTATAAAAACGTCTCACATTTTGTTTTCATGCGATTTATAGTCTGGGAGATATCCTTATTTAAATTGAGGCAAAAATTATTAAAATGTGTGAGCCGCTTATGAGTACGCATAGTGATGTGTTGAGCTTTAAATTTAATTATCTCATGAACGGTGAGTCAGACGTCAAAAGTAAAAATTTTAGTTTTGGAACGCTTAGATAAAGTTTATAAAAATCCATTGTACATTTTTAGGGTTGCCACCTAGTCATTCTACAAAATTTTGATTAAATCTAACTTTTTTTCGACTTAATTGTACAATGGATTTTTATAAACTTTATCTAAGCGTTTCAAAACTAAAACTGTATTTTATTTTTATAGTATATGGATTAAGCCAAATATACGAAAAAAAAACCAGGTGGCAACCCTAAAAGTGAATGTTGAACTTTTAAAGTTTATATAAACTTTTTAAAACAAAAATTTATTTTTTTATTTTGCTAAATTGTATGCTTTAAGAATTCCTTAAAAAAATACGATGTGACAACCCTGAAAACGATAATGTGCGCAGTCGACGTAGCAACGGCAAAGCAAAAACCTTGTGGCATACGAGTGTGCATTGTAAAATAATTTGAAAGTTGATTTTAGAATGATTTTCAAATCGCGATATCTCATGAACGGTTAGTCGGACGAAAAAAGTGTTCGTAGAGACCGTCATAGAGAATTGCACGTACTACAAAATGCATGAAAAAAATTATTCCTAGGGCACATCGTTTCTGAGATTTTTTGAAAAAATTGTTTTTTTCTAAATTTCAGGATTGTCGAAAGATATCTCCTAAACTATGCATTGCACGAAAGAAAAACAACATGCAGTTTGTAAAGCAAGCAATTCCCTATAAACGATATTTTTACTTTTGACGTCTGACTCGCCGTTCATGAGATAATTAAATTTAAAGCTCAACACATCACTAAGCGTACTCATAAGCGGCTCATACATTTTAATAATTTTTGCCTCAATTTAAATTAGGATATCTCCCAGACTATAAATCGCATGAAAACAAAATGTGAGACGTTTTTATAGAAAATTTTATAAGCTACAAAATTGCCGACAAAAATTTTTCTCTAGAAGTTACCGCTGGCGAGATATTTCCAAAAAACTATTTTTTGTGACCTTTGACCTTGAATAACTTTTTTAGCTCACATGGGATCAATGGGGACTTTGGACAGATTATTTGTAATGGTGTTTCTAAGGTGTGTACCGATTTTCAGCTTTCCCCTAATTATTGTTATTTCAAATGCTAATTTGCCTAGACTATAAATGAGAAGTGAAGTATACAGTTAAATAAACAATTGTATAATTTATATTAATAATGAATAATACAAAAATAAATAAAATAAATTAAAAAAGCAATAAAAAATCAAAACAAAATTTCGAATCCACCGAGTTAAGTTATAGATTGTATAATTCAGAATTTATCTGGCCCAAAAAGATCATTAAGTGAATTCATATATAAAAATAGAAAAAATAAATATTTTTTTTTTTTTTATAATGAGAAAGAAACTTCTAAAAATATGTCAGTCTGGAAAAAATTATTTAATCCTACAAATCCTTAAAAAAAAAGTATTATGACGCGTGGCACTTGTTTTTTTGGTCTGAACTCACTCCATTTCATCCCCCACACAGACGACACAGACGAGATTTGATATCTCATGTGAAATTTTGACAGTAACAAAAACAACAAGTAGTGCATTGAATTTAAATTCGTTCCCCTAATTTTGTGGTTTTTACTCATTCAGAAAACCCAAATCTTTCTGCGCCTCTTACGGCAACAGCGGGCCAAGTTCTTCTTGGTCCTTTTCTACAAAATGAGTAAAAGTAAACAAAACCAAACCAAATGAAAACCGATGAAAGGAATTTAAAAAAAAAGCGATAACTCTCTTTTTTACTCTCTTTCTCTCTGTGTCGATTGTTTGCGCTTGTGTGTGCGCAGTTGTTTGAGGTGTGGGTGTAACAGAAGGTGCAGAGCACAAAAATTCCACGCATATCCTTTGGGTAGGAAAACGAGCATGGCCAAAAATTCAAATCAGTCTACAGAAAACGCGTTCGTGAACAAGAAGTAGCCGCGCAAAGCTACACTTTCGGCGTGTAATTTTTGTCGGTATGATAAATAAGTGATACACCCTGTAAAAGTTCTGTAAGTTTAAAACAAAAAGAAAAAAAAAAAATAATAAAAAAAATCTTGCAATCAAAATCATACATTTTTCTTTGGTTTTTTATTGTATGATGTTTACGTATAGTAAATGTGTTTGTGTGTAGTTTTTTTTTACACGTATACAAATAACTAACCGCTAAATTTTTAAAGAAGAAAAATAAAATACATAAAAGAAATAAAAGCAAAAAAGGAGAGAAATGCAAATAAAAATTAAGGATTACGTATATAAGCATACAATGGAATATTTCTGATGAGTTCAGTAAGAGGATAACCCAAGGATTAAAATCTAAGTGACGTATTAAAATAAAACGTATAAAAATAAAAAGAAAAAAAAGCAAAAAAATTAACCCATTCATACGAAGTGAGCTTGATTTTTTTTTCCAACAGTGCGGTTACACAAACGATGACGGTGATAAATTGTGGTTTTGCGGTTATCGACAATTTTATAGCTAAAGAGCATTTTGAATTGAGATGTTGTTCGTTAAGACACATAAAATCCATTTGCTTTACCTAATGACACTGTGAGTGAGTCCATAAGCCATTATTAATATTCTAAGATGATATTTTTAAAGCGCACATAGAACTTTCGTATTTTATCAAAATTGGAATATTTACTAATTGGCTTTAAGGATCAAAATTCACAAAAAAAAAAAAAAAAAAAAAAAAAACAATGACATACTTAAGTACTATAATTTATTTGTGTAATATTCGTACATAAAAAGGATTATTTTGTAAACATGCATGTTCTTTTAAAATTAATTAAATAATAGCTCTAAAGACATTTCCATTAATCACACATTCCATGCCCCACCCATCACACAAAACATTATTTGCTGATTATACAGTGCAACAAATTGAGGGGAATCCAATCTGAATTGAATTTTGATAACTTTTTTTGACTAATTCGGAGTTGCTGATTCCGTATCTGACAACCGTTTTTTCTAATCATGTCTTAGATTCGAGTTATACTTGATTTAAAGTGCGGAAAACGTTGTTTCGATGAAAAAATAGTTGGAAAAATCGGCCCCTATTTGAAAGCTCACTTTGAGAGTATCTGGGAAAAACGACTACTCTATAGCGTGGCAACTGTTACTATATTTCAAAGCGATACTGTGCCATTCCCATTTCTGGTTTGTTCTTTGAGTCAACAGTGTTAATAAAAGACTAGTTTGGTAAAGTAATCTTTAGTGCGAAAATTTTTAGAGGCATTTACTCTAAACGAGAGCTTGTAGTAAAATAACATTTGAAAAATTCAAATCACTGCAACATCGTAAAAAAATCTTAAAGCCAACAAAATTTTTGTTTCTCGTATCATAGCGTGATTTAGAAAACTGCAAGCTTTAAAATTGCGAAAAAGACCGGTCGCAAAAGTTTTGTAGTATCTCCAGAACTGATTAAATAAGTATTCGATCGAATACGTCGAAATTGTGCTATATCGGCAACAAAAATCGCCAGAGAGATGGGTGTGAAACGCACGTTAGTTGCAAGACAACCACAACGCCTAAAATGATCGCGTGTATGCAATTAATAAGGCCGATATTCCCACTTATGTAAGAGCAGTTGAACGTTATCAAAACGTAACATCCGTTTTGGTATGGAGGTCTATTTTAGAAAAAGTCAAACTTTCTCTTCTCTTTATGGAAGAGGTTTTGAAAAAGCTTGTGTTGCTATGCTTCTTTTTTCAGGATATGCAAGAACTTATGGAGATAGACTCCGCTAAGGTCCTGAAATACATCAAGGCATCAAACTGGGAACAGAGAACACGAATAGTAGCCAACAACCAATGAATAAGCTTAAATAAGATTGATGACTATAAAAATATATTGAATTAAATTGATTGTATATGTATCCTAGAACTATGTACCGTATTTAAAGAGGGATCACAATGGATCAGCAGAATGGTCTTAGTGGAAGTTTGCTTGCATATATGCCGACAATGCCCTCGCAACCTAACCTAACCTATATGATGCTATAGACCGCGCCGTTATTTGGTAATGAACTATTTTGCTTCTAGCAAGACTCAGCTCAAGCGCACAAGGCATAAAGTGTTTACAACTGGTGCGAAGCCAAACTTCCGTGTTTTATATCGTCAGATGAATGTCCGCCATTTCTCCGGATCTGAATCCATTAGATTATTATGTATGGGGTTTTATGACGGATAAATTCAAGCGGCGCTTACAGAATATATGGAACGAAATATCCGACAAAGTCGTTCGTGCCGCTTGCGAAACAAAAAGAATTCAGGGTGAAAGGTTTGAAATGAATGAATACAAAGCAAAGACAATATGCCCTCAAATATAAGTAATATGTTTTTTCATCAAAACCAATCACGGATTCCTATATTTTTAACTTAACTTTAATAATAGTTTTTCGTTGCCACGCTGTAAAATCCGGAAATATTTCCACAGACGGAGGGCCAGCTAACTAGCCAGCCAGTTAGACAGACGGACATGGCTATATTGACTCAGCCGGTGACACTAATCAAGAATGTTAACACTTTTCTTTACCTGCCACGCCTCCTTCTCTGCGCTACAAACGGAATTACAAAGTGAACAAACAGGCCTGTTCCGTAATACGTGTGGTTTCAATTACTTTTCATTTAGGAGGCTTTTTCATGAAAATGGTGAGTCACACGATAAAAAGTATCGGGATCATTTTGTGGGGAATTACAGGTTCTACAAGTAACATTGATTGGCATTAACGAAATAGTAACCGTTAAGGAAATATTATTAAAAAGTCGATAAATTCGACTTTATCGAATATTTCCAAATCAGTTATTTTATCGTTAATACAAATGTATACTATTTGTTGAACCTGTAATTCTCCACAAAAAAGATTCGAATAATTTTTAAAGTGTGACTCCCTATTTTCATCAAAAAGCCTGCTAAGTGAAAAGTAATTGAAACCACGCGGATTACGGAACAGACCTGAAAGTGTAGGGTATTATGACGGCACGTCTTAAAAAAATTCTCAGCTCACTGTCTAGATCACAAGTTTCAGATTTTCAGGGGTAATAACAGTATTTCCAAAGTTTTTTTTTTTCAGTCAAATGTTTACCAAACATTTTACGAAAAGTGAATGGAATCGGACAAGGAAGTATTGCATCTACAATACAGGAAAAACATTTAAGACGCTGTATATCTGCGTATCTAGTAACTAACGTTGAGAAACTTGGCTAATATAATATTGGGTGTTGGAATTAATTTTAAAGGTTTTTTTCGGTTTTTGAGCATTTATTTAGAAACAACGGTACAATGTATATTATTCAAAGTATTGTCCATCGTTAGCTACAACATTTTCCCATCTTTCTGGCAGCATATAGATTCCGCGCCGGAAGAACGACTCGTCTTTTGAGGCAATCCACGAATCGACCCATTTTTTGGTATCCTCGTAAGAAGTGAAGCGCTGCTCAGCCAAGCCATGCGTCATCGATCTGAATAGGTGGTAGTCGGAAGGGGCTATAAGGCGGGTGGGGTAGCACATCCCAATTCAGCGCCTCCAACGTTTCCTTGACGGTTCTTGCAACATATGGCTGTGCGTTGTCATGTTGAAAAACCACTTTGTCGTATCTTTTGGCATATTCCGGCCGTTTAACCTTTAATGCTCGGCTCAATTGCATCAATTGTTGTTGGTAGCGTTCCCCAGTGATGGTTTCGTTAGGTTTTAGCAGCTCATAGCACACGACACCCTTCTGATCCCACCAAATACACAGCATAAGCTTGGCGCCATGAATATTCGGCTTGGCCGTCGATGTTGATGCATGGCCGGGTGGTCCCCACGATTTTTTTCGCTTAGGATTATCGTAATGGATCCACTTTTCATCGCCAGCGTGCGTGCGTTGTGCTTCAACCGCTTTTTTCTTCAAATGGAAGAACAAAAGTAAACCTTCCCGCAAATTGCGTTTTGTCGGAACGAAAGTCGACAGAGAAAAAAATATATGTTGTTTACACTTCAGTGGAATGACACATACTGAAAAATAAAGCTTAGACAATGTGCTTTGAAATGAATATAGTCACAGGTGTGCCCGATGCGATCTATTGATAGTTATGCCATCACTTAGAAAACCTTTAAAACTAATTCCAACACCCAATAAAAAATAGAGCAAAAAAAAGATAAAAAAGAACTGAAAATAACGAATTTCGAATACGGGGGGTATCATATTATCATAATATTTATTCTATAAAATACAACGTTTGTCTGTCTGTGTCTCCATAACTCGAGAACCATTTGTCTTATTTGCATGATTTTTTTTTCTTTCATAGATATTTAACATTACAAGGTTTAAGGATAACTTTGGTTTCGAGACACCTTCGGCTTCGCCCGGGTTCTTGGAAAATCCCATAATTCGAAAATCACTTAATCAGGTGAGATTCCAGGACAAACTCTAAATTGAAATACCCTCGGTTTCACTCGGAATATTAAAAAATTCTGGCAGCGGGACAAATAACATCCGCTTTGAAAATGTTCAACAAAGCGATATAAAAATACAACATTCTTAGGGCCAATTTCACAATGTCCAGTTAAGCAAAAACTGGAGCTTTAACTGGCACTTTGACATAAAATTTCATACAAAATTTTTATTTATCTGAAAGTTAAATTTTAACTGAACATTGTGAAAACGGCCCTTAGTCTGTTTGACAGAGATGGATGAGGGGCAACTAGTATCATACATTTTTAAAATCAAGCATTTAAAAAATTATTTCTTTAAAGGTGTCAACAAGATCAATGAAAAGGAGATAAAAAAATTTTGGATTTTTCAAAAGGCCATCACAGTTTTTACAAGAATTCTCCATTCAAGTATATTTAAAAGTTTCTTTTTTCATTTGTATAAAATAAAATTGCAAGCTCATAATGAAACCAAATTTATTGATTTTTTTTTCGTACAAAACAAAATTTTCTTTGTTTTAATTGAAGTCGTATATCTCTTTTATATGCATTTTCATGGTTTTTCCATTTCATCATTTTATCATTTTTACAAAAGCTTACATTTTCACATATGTACTTATTTAATATTATAAAAACAAAAAATATTATTTAATCTGCTTGAGCACAGTGGGTTGCATACGAGTACCTACATATGTACGAGTACGTACTGCCCTCATCCGAATCCGCTTTCATGCTCACAGTTCTATAAGCTACCTACCTACCTACCCCAACCATCGGTAATAAAAAATCGACCATATACAATGATGATGGCACTCATATGAAACACTGACTTTATCACTGAAGTTATTATTTTTGATAGCAGTTAAGGAGACCCGATAAAAAGATAATGAAAATCATAATCACAATTTTTTCGCAGCTATCGTTCGTTATTACTTTTTTACAATTTTCTGTTTTTTTTTTATCGATATTTTTCGCTTTTTAATTTTGGTTTTTATTAATATGGTTGTATTTAAAACGAAAAACAAAACAAAACCTAAAAGTATGCAATATACATATAATTTAGATAGGACTTTAATACACACATACACTTAAGTATGTATTCAATATACAATCGCCCACATGCGTACTGTTTTTATTGGTGTTTGTTTTAACTTTTGTATTTAATATTGTGTTCGTATTTCGTACCTTTAATTAAACAATAAATTTTATTAAGGCTACTTAATCTTAATAATTAAAATTTGTGCTGAACAGAATAGAAATTGGCAAATGCGTCCTGACGTTTATCTTGGAAATTCCAAGCAAGATATTTGCATGGTATGTTATTCGAGGCGTGATATTTTCACTCAAACAGTTTTAGGCCCCTGTTCATGTACAAACAAAATTTCGAACTTTCCCCATCGATTGGAGCAAAGTTTTTTTTTTACCAAAAGATAATTTTGTGGGCAAAATTAATTTACCACACAAAAGTACTGACTTCTAAATAGAATAGGCGAGTCCAGTTATCCGAAAACAATAAGCGGAAATCAGTCATTCTTGGATCAAAACCATACGCGCAGAATAATTGCCATACAATCGTGCGAGTAGTGCACTGAGCTTAAACTTATATACGCAGAGCAGAGTAATGCCTTTGACAGTATTTTCTGAGGAATACTAGTTTAGTCGTCTAAGGGCTATTAACAATGAATAATTCCGCTACTTATCATTCTTGTGGAAAACCTAAATAAAGCTCTTAATACGGCCGAAAGAGGAATCCAATATACATTTAACGAACGGTTAGAAGATCTCGACTACGCTGCTAGTATCTGTCTTCTACCGTACCAACACTCAATTATGCAAAGTAAACTTGAAGACCGTGTCTAGGTATCGCATAAGAACGGCTTACGAATTAATATTGGGGTCAAAGAGGAATAAAGTTTTTCGCTTACTTTGCTTAGAAGCACTTTTGTCAGTACTTTTGATGGAACTGAGAGCAAAGTTATGCCTCTATAATTTCGGCACTCGCTAAGGTCTCTTTTTTTTTTTTGACAAACGCTCTGTGCTCCAGATTCTGGAAATTGATTGGGTTCGACTATTACTGCGTATCACCTCGGCAGTTGTAGTTGGTGATTCTCGTTGAGGGGATGTGGTTGACGTTTTAATTGATCATCGACGAATGCTAAGAAATTTCCGTTTTTGTCTTTGATATGGCGATTTTGTTGAAAGTTTTTTGCCAGAATGATAAGTGATGAGCAAAATTAGTCATTGGCTTGGTAATTTTTCGAGACCAAGTCGCTGACATAATTTCATGAAAAAGACTGCTATGATCTTAATGATAACCAAGTCCAAGATTCAAATAAGTGTATCCCGCTACTTTCAAGTATAGAATCATTCCTCAACTTTAAATTTGGCATCTTTAAAACCAAACTGCTTTGAAAAAAAAAGGTTTTGAAATTTTTAATACTCAACCTTTTGAAGTATTTTTAAGACCGAATTAATGCCCACGATCAAGAGCAAGACTAAATATCAAAACCAAGACCAAGGTTCAAGATCAAGACCAAGACTAAGACCATAGCAGTCATGGTCTTGGTTTGCTCGTCACTATCTACCAGATAGTTTGCGCGTGATATGGTGAAACACATGAGGACTTGAGAATTTGCAGCGCTAGGCTTACGAGGTAGTTATGCATTCTTGTTTTGTCTTGTCTGCTTCTCTGCCTTCTTTATTGAGAAAGTTACATTTTGGCGTCCTTCTTTTGGTGTCTAGTCTTAGCGTCGTCTCTCAGTTATTTTTTAAATAAGACACCATGTTTCCTCAACCGGTGCTTCTTGTTCGTTAGTCGGAAACCAAGTACAGTAGACCCCGCTTAATTGACCCCCTTTTCCTCAACCGGTGCTTCTTGTTCGTTAGTCGGAAACCAAGTACAGTAGACCCCGCTTAATTGACCCCCTTTTAATTGACTTCTCCGGATAATTGAACTAAAAAAAGCCTATTGAAACTCTTCTCATTGAAAAAGGCACCCAAACAAATCCCCTGTTAATTGATTCCCGCTTAATTGGTTTCCCCGGTTAATTGATAGGAAGAAAATGGTTTCCAAATGAAAAATATATGTAAAATACCCCTTTTTAAAAATCAACTATATAAAAAGAACAAAAAATATAACGACGGAAAAATCTAAGCAGTTTCCTATGCAGCTCAATAAAAATTTTAACCCTACAAACTAGCTATGGCAAAGGCAAAACCGTTAAGGTGTCGTCTTTCGTAAAGCCCATGGAGAAAAATCTTCAGAAAACGCAAAAGGTGCAAATGATTTCAATAACTTAGTTCTTCCCGGATTATTAAAGGGTTTTGATCAAACTGATATTTTAAACGCAGACGAAAGTGGATTGTGCTTTGGTCTATAACTTAATTCGTGCTAATTTTTTCTATGTTTAATTGACTCACTCGATCAATTATCCGGGATTCTTTTAATTGACCAGTCGGATCAATTAACCGGGCCCCGCTTAATTGATTCCCCAGTTAATTGAACCGAAAAGTTTGCATTTTTTATGAAGTCAATTAAGCGGGGTCTACTGTAATTAAATAAAACAACCTTATCAGCGCTCATGATGCTTGAATTCTCCCATTACGACTAATCGTGGCTGTTTTATGTTATTCTACGAAAGACCTGTGGACCTCGTCGTTCTTTAATTTTAGCATGTCGAGTTTTTGTTGCCGTAGACTGTTCGCTGGGACGTTGAATAACCGCGACGAGAAGATGGTGATTGGAGGACAGTGGCCCTCTTTACTCGTATGTTAACCATTTTCTGGTGAGTAACACTTGGAAAGTTAATAAAGTTTGACACTTTTTAGCATAAACGTACTCACAACGTTTTGATGTAAGTTAACAGTAGTCGCCTTCTAGTGGCTAGCCAACACTACAGAGTTATTTATTATTTGCAACTTCTGCTACTTTGCATACTCAGGTTTAGTTTAAAAATAAATGTATGAAAGTTAGGCTTAGAAAATATTGATTCAGAAAATATTGTATAAAATTAGTTTTTAGTTTTTAAATGAAATTCTCATGAAACTCCTGTTATCAATTTTGTAAATAAACTAAAATAAAGAGGAAAACTCCATATTTTATTTATTTGTACAAGTGCTATTTGTTTTGGTTACAGTGAGTTAAGAAAATCAATTTTTCCATTGATAATTTAAGCGATTGAAAAATTATTGGGAATCCAACGAGAACAAACGTTTTTTACAACTAAGTGTCCATGTAAAATCGAATGTATTGAAGTGAAACTAATGTGCAAGGATGCCTCTATCTCACAATATGTCACATGACGATCTTGCATTATCAGTTCATGCACTGTATCAATGTTTTGTGGCACGTCGAAAGTTGTGAAAAATAATCCTACGAAAATCTTTTCTTGAAATTTCCATTTTTTGGCCAAATTGATTTTCTTAACTCACTGTAAACAAAACAAATAGCATTTGTACATCAAAATGTTGTGAGTACGTTTATGCTAAAAAATGTCAAACTTTATTATGGCGTTGCCAGATTTTAGCTATTGACATTAGTGTTGGCAGTTCCCGAAACATAAATATGAAATTTGGTACACTGCCTCCGTCGTCAAAATTAGCTCGTGGGATTGAAAATAAGCAAAATCGGTCAACGGACACGCCTACCACCCATACAAAAAATATATATAAAATGCAACTTAAGGAGTATATTTCACCGCAACGCAGCCAAAATACACACAAATACTAGGAAAAGTTAGGGCAAGCTCTGAGCAAAAACTGGGTGAACTCGGACAAGAGGGCGTGGCACCTCCCATATAAGCAAAACTTTTAAAAAGCTATACTGAAAGAGTGTTTTGAGATTATCCAACTTAATTCCACTCAAACGCTAAGAACTATAAATGCAAGCTCTGGGCAGAAACTGGGTGAACTCGGACAAGAGGGCATGACACATCCCATATAAGCGAAATTTTCATTTTAGGGTATTTAATGTTTGGCCAAGTCAAAAGTAATACCCTGACTAATTTTTGACTAATTTAGTTTCGCTTATTCTTAGAATCTTTTTTTCCTATTACGTCTGAAACTCGAGTAATCCTTGATTTAAAGTACAGAAAACGCGTTTTTCAGACATATTGCGTACAAATATCTTAAAATAGCTTTATAGTTAATTTTTGTCGGGCTGCATTGAATGGCTCTGATCTTTCCTTGAAGGCATAACCTTAACTTTTCCAATTGTATGTCTACTTTCCGAGATATCATCCATTGAAGTAAAGGTATCGCAAATCCCTGTAAAGGAGTATATTAAATTTGTATACCTTTACTTCGATGGATGATGTCTCGGAAAGTATTGATGCAATTGGAAAAGTTAAAACTATGGCTCAAAGAAAAAGATCAATGCCGCTGACAAAAGTAAACTACACTACTTTCTGGATATACATCATACGTATATATCTTAAAATAGCGTTTTCTGCAATTTTAACCTAGGATATCTCAGGTCTCAGACGTGATAAGAAAAAACGGTTGGCAGATTCGGAGCCAGTGAACCTGAATCTGTCAAAAAAGTTATTGAGATCAAATTCAGATTTTTGTGTTGCACAGTGTTATTGGTCAAAAGCATCTTAAAATAGCAATGAAGTTTTGTTGGGGTGGACAAAAAAAAAAGAACAGAATCCCATTCCATGAAGGCTGCTGCAAACATAAACTAACATCCACATTTACAAACTTTTGCCAAAAATTCATTTTGCCTACATCGAAGTTAAAAAAAAGAGGAAACCTCACCTAGGCCATAAGTAAAACTTTACAAAGGATGTGCGCCGCCAGCGAACGCCATATAAGCAGAAAATAATATTTTTTTTCTCGAGTGTCAGAAATGGGAAAGAAAATAATTTGATGGTCTGATAAAAATAAAGGGGGGGAAATAAAAAGAAGAAGCCAAAAAAATTGGGCGAAACGACGTTATGCGGGTGAAGTGGAGTGGAGTGATAAAGGCAAAGGCAAGAAGAAAGTTTTTCTTTCAAATTTTTCATAAGAAATTCAGGGAATTTTTCATATTTGTGAGTTATATTTTTTCTCAAATTTTTTTTTGCTTCTACTGCTTTTGCCCATTTTAAGTAACACACAGGCAATAGAGGGGTTGTGGCCAAAAGGGGCAAAATTTTGTGAATTTATTTTTTTTCCTTTGCATTGGACTTGGATGGATTTCGGGTTGCGTTGGTGGTTTGCAAGTAGAGAAGATAAATTCTGGAAATGAAGAAAACAGCAGCATTCGGACGGATATGGTACGAATAGTTTTAATGCTTTTGCAATGGGGTGGTAGGGTGATTAGGTATGTGGCTGTGCATACATACATAAGTATACTCGTAAGTGTGAATGTGTGTTTGTCCAACGTTCGTCAAACACACTTGCATTATTTTCGTAGAGGAAAAGCGACAACACAAAATACAAAAAAAAAAAATAAAAAAAATAGAGCAAAATATTTTTATATTTTATTTTTCATTATTAATTTTTCCTCTACATTCGAAAAAAAAGAAGGAAAACTTTAATATCGCAGTAGAGTGACGCTCTTGGGGGTTGAACACACACAGTGAAGGCTGTGATGGCGAGAAAAACAAATTAGTGTTTGGTGGCGCGGAGAGATTATACCAAGTTGGGTGGAGGGGGGAACTAACTAAGTAAAGAGAAGAAAATGCGAAAAATATGATATAAAATTAATTTTCAGCGAAGAGATGAAAAAATATATGAGCCGAAAATGGAAAAAATACATACATATATGTATGTATGAGTATATGGAAAAATTATTAAATACACATACATGTTTTATATTCGTACGTACGTACTATTGATAAATGCTTCTGCATTAGTTTGTGTGACTGAGTGTGAATTTTCTAATTATCACTTGATAGCGCAAAGTTTAGTTATCTTCGTACGTACATTACAAAAGGAAAAGTCCTGCGGAAGTTGGTAAAATTTAGCGAAATGTCTTAATTTTTCTTATTGCTACTATTTTTCTTACGTCTCCGAAAAGACGTTACAAAAATCAATTTCGTAGTGGGTCTCTAATACAAATCTGATAAGAAATTTTAGAAGCTAAATAATTTGAAAATTTTATCCCATTCGGGCTAGTGGTTTGGTTTCTACAGCCTCTCAAATTGAGTAAATTAGAGATTTCTTTTTAAAAATGTTCATTTATGGGTTGGAAACATTTTTCTGGTTTATATGAAACCAACTAAAATTTATTTTATAAAAGGTTTGTGCATTACCAAGCCTAAGGAGACTGGATTCGGATCTAGCATTACCAAATACATAAAAAATTACTATTCGACGAGGTTCAAGAGTTACATATATACAAGAAAGTACCCTGTAAGACCGGCGGTGAAAATTGTCTTAATAGTCCCAGCTTTGATCTAGTTATTTTGTAAGTAGATCAAAAGCAACCACACCTAAAACTAAAATTAATTCACTTAAATTACACAGTCCTGCGATTTTGATAAAGTTAAAAAAATATGGATTGAGAGTAGGTGATTTTTTAACTCGGCTTTGTTGGACACATGTTTCATTTTCCGGTCCGAATACTCTTCAGACAAATGTGTACATAAATTTAAAAATTGAAAATCACCGAATGGAGGATTTGAACCCGAGACTCTTCACGCAGCGCAAGTCGTTAGACCGATACACTATTGTTTGCTCTTCTTCACAATCTACGAACAGCCAAAAAGTACGTCGTTAGTGACGTTATGGTTTCACTCACACAATCGCTACACAATTGACCACTTTTGGTACTAATGGCGGATTATGCATTACATTTGGAGCATTTTTGTTACAATTGATAACACAGTCCTGCGATGAAAAAACGTATGAGATCAGAGTAAGTGATTTTTATAGATTTTTGATCGCTGAATCCGAACATGATCTCCGATTTGCTCCATCACGTCTGAGATCCGAGTTATCCGTGATTTAAAGTGAAAGAAACGCATTTTCCAGACATATGGCGTACATCCTGAGAGTAGTCTAGTTCATTTTTGATAGCGCATTGAATAGCCCTGAGCTTCGTCTTTAAAGCATACTTTTAACTTTTTCAATTGAATCATTAGTTTCTGAGATATTATCGATTGAAGTAAAGGTATCGCTAATCCCTGTAAAAGACTATATTCAATTTGTATACCTTTTCTTCAATGGATGATATGCTTTAAAGAGGAAGCTCAGGGCTATTCAATGCCGCTATCAAAAGTGAACTAGACTACTCTCAGGATGTACGCCATATGCCTGGAAAATGCGTTTCTTTCACTTTAAATCACGGATAGCTCGGATCTCAGACGTGATGGATCAAATTTGAGGTCATATTCGGATTCAGCGAGCAAAAATCTATAAAAATCACTTACTCTGATCTCATACTTTTTTTCATCGCAGGACTGTGTTATCAATTGTAACAAAAATGCTCCAAATGTAATCATAATCCGCCATTAGTACCAAAAGTGGTCAATTGTGTAGCGATTGTGTCAGTGAAACCATAACGTCACTAACGACGTACTTTTTGGCTGTTCGTAGATTGTGAAGAAGAGCAAACAATAGTGTATCGGTCTAACGACTTGCGCTGCGTGGAGAGTCTCGGGTTCAAATCCTCCATTAGGTGATTTTCAATTTTTAAATTTCCATACACATTTGTCTGAAGAGTCTTCGGATCGAAAAATGAAACATGTGTCCAACAAAGCCGAGGTATAAAATAATAAAATAATAAAAAAAAAAAAATAAAATACGTCGGCAAAACGTATTGGCTAGTAAAACCTCCAAAGATAAAATAATAATAAAAAGTAAATTTCATCTGCTTGAGATTCGAGCCCGGAGCATAATGCTCAGAAATATACTTATAACAAAGTCTTTAGAACATTCGTCTGTGAAACCTCTTGAAGTGTTTGTGTAAAATTTGTATATTAAGGGGGGCTTCTCATGTAAAATTTTCAAAAAAACGATTTTTTTTTCATAGGTTGATAGAATAACGTCTTGGGAGTATATTCCCAAAGTTTCATGACTCAACTCTAAATATTATGGAAAATATGATTGATTGAACCAGCGAGCTCATGTAAAATTTTCAAAAAATCGATTTTTTTTTAATACTTTGAATCGTTTTTTCTCAAAACTATGGTTTTAAAATCGCGGTACACGATTGCGAAAAAACTACTTAACCGATTTTTGATTTCTAAAAAGTGTTTTGCAGATTATAAATTGAACGAGTGCATGAATGTCTGAAATTGTGGAAAAAAAGTTTTTTTATACACTTTTTAGCCCCATTTAGCGACAAAAAATGACGAAAAAATAGCACTTTTTTTTCAAGACGTGATTTCAATATTGTAGAATCGAATTTTTTGGAGTTGCAGACATTCATGCACTCAGGGGAACCCTGCTGAATAATAAAAAAATTTTGTTTTATGTTTCAGATAAAAACTTTGGGCTCCACAATGTACCGCGATAAATCCGACTTATTAAATGTCGCGTGTGTGCCATTTTGTCATTTTAGTTTTTGAAAAAATGCTTTTTTTATAGTTCAAACATGTTCTTAAATATGTATATGCAAAAAATTATTTGTGTGTGTTTTTATTTTCCGAGTGAAAAACAATTCCGAAAAACAACTACTTTTTGACGTGTTACATAAGCAGCCCCCCTTAAATTAACTTCTTTGAAATTCATACATACAATAAAAAAATTTTCCTTGTTCTGGACCGAATGTAGTGCATAAGGAGATAATTGAACTTTTTCTGATCTCAATTTAATGCATAAGGAGACAATTGCTTACGTCCAACAATCCCAAACGGAAATAGAACTTTATAAGCGATGGGACCAGAATTTGGACTAGTCGGTCCTCCCCAAGGTCTAGTTTACAAAATAGTTTTGGAATAGTCGGTGGCTCTGCAGGATAACTGTGTAGTTTTAAGGAAAAAGAGAGTGCCTGAATCCAAGCTATAAAATGTTGGAGACTCCAGCTGCTATTTAAAATTGTAAACAAGTGCTTCCATCCGCAAATGTATGTTAGACCGGTTCAAATTTGTACGAAAAACAAAAATTTACTTGGAATTGCGCTCCCACGGCACCAAAATGTTCTCTTTGAAGCAAACAATCGCTACGTTTAATTTGGTTCATTTCAGAAAATATTTGATTCATCCCAAACTATTTTGAAAACCGAAAAGTGGTCCTGAATATTAAAAGATTTGTAAACTGTTAATTTTTTTATATGGATTTTGAGCCGCTTAATTCGAATGTCAAATAAGTACCTGAAGAATGTTTTCAAAAATTTATTTGGTTTTATAATAAATTTCATTTCCCAAAGATTACTTCTAAATAAAAAATCACCTCAAACGAATTTCAAAAATTATATTTACATTTATTTTAAGTGTTGAATTTCGTTAGAGAAATTAATTTAGTGGAAATGCGTGTGGGTCGCGAGTTTTCTGTCCGAAGTCCCTATTAAAAACTCTTTCCCTTCCATGTTAGACATGTGAGTCAAAGTGACAAAAATACAAAAAAAAAAAAAAATCTAAACATGTGAACAACTCGATTACTTTTTAACTTTCCATTTCGCAGAGATTCTGCGCAATGCAAAACACCGAATGAATGGGTAAACAACCGAAAGACCGACCGACCGACCGCCGACCCATCATCATTGAGTGACCACTAACACTTTCTACAAGGTATCGTGCTATGGCTATTGCAGCAACAGAATGAAACGAAACAGTGTAACAACATTTGCCGGTTGCTTTGGAATCATCATTGGTTGGTTGGTCAGTGTATGGTGAATGGACGCGGCATCGGTCATTGCAGAAAACTCGTAGTGGTCAAGGTTTCATATTGACTTTCACTCTCTGCTGACCACCAGAGCTTTTACTGTCACTTTCATTTGCTCGCTCACTCGTTGAACTCTCTATGAACTACGACTGGTGGTGGTGGTGTGCGCACCGCGCACACATGACAAGGTGGCAGGCACTCCATTCATGCCCCACCAAAACGTCACATTCTTAAAAGTGTAGTTGTAGATATTGTAATACCAATAACAACAACATTGAGCAACAAGAATGTCCCGGGGGAATTTTCATATGAAGATGTATTCATATGTAGAGCATTAAAAATAAGTTAATGGAAATATGTAGGTAGGAAGGTATTCGTTTGTGATTATTATTGGTTGTCACGTTCTGCTCTTTTTTTTGAATATTTTACATATTTTAGACATGTACAATATACACGAAGTACATATATAAGTAATTCTTATTTCATAATTGATATGTTCAAGTAAACTTCATCGAAAATTTGAATAATTTGCAACTTTCTGGGCATCCTGCAGTATTTTGTACTTTTTTTTTTCCAGAAGAAGCACATCGAGGACTTCATCCAAGCCATACCATTTTGGCCGGCTCTCTTAGATTCCACAAATTTGTACTGCACTCAGAATTAAAATGATAAAAAAAAATGTTGGATTAGAAAAAATCGTGATGTTATCCATCATCCTAAATAAAGTTCTCAAAACAATATATTTGCATATATATTTCATTCAATATTTGAATGCTAGACCTTTTAACGCCCATATTGTTAATGAAAAAGAAGAATTTTAAATTTGAAAAATTTTTAAAATGCAGTATGTAACGTACGAAAAGTGCGTCCCCTTTAACAGAGAGCAATCTCCACGGAACATTTTAAGCAACCCTAGGCTTAGCATATTCATCAGTTCAGTCGTGCGTGTCTTGTCTGAAGGTTGTCTTGTGTTTTACCTTTCGAATTATGATTAATCTTTGCTTGGCGTTATGTAGTCAGTCATGTGTGTGCGTATAGCATAGTTTAAGGCGAAACTATTCTGTTCTCTATCCCATGTGGGAATAATGTCAAGTGTGACCAACACTTTGCGATAGATATATTTATTTTCTTGTTTTAGATATGAATAGTACTGCAAAATAAGATATGCCATGTTCTGAACTCACTTTCTGGATGATTTTTTGAATTTTTTCCGTATAATGACATATTTTATGTTCGTGAAGTTAGCCTGCGTAGTTAGCCCTGCTTTTGTACAATAGAATTTCCCAAAAAAAAAGTTGTGCTGGGGTATGCTCGACTTGTGCTGCGTTGTGCCGTTTGGGGAATCAAAATCGGTCCAATAGTATAGATTTTATGGAGAGGTTCTTCCAGGGCACATTTTTTATTTGCAAGTTAGCTGTTTTACCCGACGTTGCTCGGGTTTTGTTTAACTTTTTGTGGGGAGTTACTGCAGAAATAACCAAAACAACAAATTGCTTCAATACTTAAAAAACGTTTTTTTAGCAAGAAAACGGAAAACTATTTTTCTAAAATAATGTTCCAAAAACAGGTGTCATTATGCTTACACATAAGTTATTTAATTCCATAAAATTGTCACATCAAAAAAAAAAAAAAAAAAACCAAAAACATCAAAAGTATTGACAAACATCAAAGGTATCGAGGAAAATTGGTAAAGTCCAAAAGTATCGAAAAGCATCTTGAATATCGGTAGAAGTCCTAAAGTATCGAAATAAATCAGTGACAGTCCAAAAGCATCGAAAATCATCTGGAATATCGGTTAAAAACCAAAAGTATTGAAAAACATCGAAGTTATCGAAGAAAATCGGTAAAGTCCAAATTTATCGAAAATTATCTGAATATCGGTAAAGTATCGAAAAATATCGAAGAAATTGATAAAAATTCAAAGGTATCGAAGAAAATCTAACAAACTATCGAAAAACAGCTCAAATATCGATAAAAGTCCTAAAGTATCGAAATACATCGAAGATATCAGTTAATGTCTTAAAGTATAGAAAAAACATAAACACCAAATTTGGTGTGAAAACCACTAACTTGGCATTACTAATAAAAATCACTCTCATAACATCAAATTCTTCAATGAAAAAAACGAATTTAAATACATTCCTACCAGGTTGTTTTCTGCGTTTTTCTGCGTACTGCAATTAAAACACCCCCTAAAATGAAATGTACATTTTAATAGTAAGCCACCCTCACACGCTGACCAAAGGAAATGATTTATGTAGTGAAATAAAAATGATTGCAATATAATTCTGAATACAAATTACTTTTTATTGAGATAAATCAAACAGAGTTGCCTCAAATTTGGCAATAAAAATTTTAAGAAATCATGTTCTCATCATTACTGTGATACTTAAGAAATCAAAGCACAAATTGGGGGGCACTGTATTGTACTACACTAAAGTACTTACCAATATGAAATTGGAACAGTTCAGCACTTGAATATTACACAAAATATTCTACGAAAAATTTCAAAAAATGCTTAAAAGTTAAGGATTATACCTTAAAAAATTTTAGTTAACATGAAATGTGTGAGGTGTTTATTGATATTGACGATTTTTTGGCCTTTGCGGTGAAGTTTAGATTTTTTAGTGTTCGGCAACTATTAGTGGAATTTTATATCAAATATTTCAGTGGTACATATTAATCCATTATTCCCCCGCTTAATGGATAATTTTTGTACCTTTTTGGGAAATGGTCAAAAATGACCCATTTGTGGAGAATGTAGAGGGTTAAAGTTTTCTACAAAAATATTCCTCTTAATATCCTGCATAAGTTTTCAGAACATGTCATATACCTCAGACATAAGGATCGTAAAATTTAGTGTGTCGACTCAAGACATGTACAGAAAACTTCAAGGACCGATTAAAATAAATCGACCTGATTCAGAAAATCGGGTAGACAAGTATAATTTATTTTGAGCCATATTTTCAGAATATATTGTTTTTTTTTTTCATTTGTGTAAAATTGTGTCGGACTGTGTAATAAAAGTTTCTCTGAACTTTCATTCAAGAAAAAGTTTTCCGAAAGTTTTTTTTGGAGTTTTTATTTCAAAAAGCCACAAAAAATATAGAAACTTTTGAAGAAAAAAAATTTTTCTATTTTTTCAACAAAAATGTCACAACCCAAAAATGGCACTTTTGAGATCTTGCTCACACGGTGTAATAATGTAATATTTTCATTAAATTGCCACATTTTAGTATATGTTTTGGTAGAGTACATTATCGGGGTTATCGTAAATGAATATTCCCGGGGAATTTTTCTCAGACTGCCGTGTATTCTCCATTGAAATCTAAGAAAAATTCCCCGGGAATATTGATTTACGATAACCCCCTACACTTTAAGCCAAAAAATGTGTAACCATTTTTAATTAATAATTCTAGTTAAAATTTATTAATTTTATTCGCTAACACCCTACGAAACGAAACGAAATAAACTTAATTTCAAACATAAATTATCTCACCTGATATGACCATTTTGACTTTATTAATCTAGTAAAAATAATTATTTTTGGACAGATATTTGCTTAGTATACAAATTTTATAACTCTTCATCATACACGTCAGTGGTGTAGAGGTCTAACAAGTTTGTAATTGTACATAAAAATAATACTTTCTACTTATGTATCATGCAAAAAGACCCCGGTTCGAACCCTAATGCAGTCAGATCGTTTTTTTTTTTTTTTTTGTTGTTGTTTGCATTTTACAGTAAGGTAAATATCACTTCAATTTTCTCAAAAAAATTACCATACTGTAAGGTTATTCGAAATATCTGAATTTACTAAAACAGTAAGGTAAAATTTATTTTATTGGAGAGTTGTCACTATTCTGACTTGAAATTCTAGTAAAACTTTCTAGAAATAAAGTAGTACGAATTTTTTTTCTCCGTGCATATATTAAAGTTTTTTAATTTGAGCTATAAAAGTCTTGCAGCAAACAGGCGCTATCCTAACATGCCCTTTCACCGGGAAATCGCAACTTTTTTGAAAATGTCATATAAGAAAAGTTTGGCCCTATGCTCCTCCTAGGAGTTAAAGGCGAATACATATAAGAAAAGTAATAAAATTAAGATTAATAGAAAACTGTTTTAAATTAAATATTTAGAAATAACCACCACCGGTCAACAGATACATCCAAATGGTGAAGTACGCAATTAATAAGTTGCACTGCATGCAATTCTGTTCATTAGCACCAACTGGATACATTTGCATATGGAATGGATACAATGCTGCCGGGCTTGTGCACCATGCGCGCTAGATGACAATTAGAAATTCGCTGTGCAGTGCTGACACGTTGCAGATAAAAATAAAAATACTGCATGCACTCGATAGTTATGATTATTACTTAACAATCAAGATACAAGATATCGTACACTACCATACGCAGCGCGATGTGGGTAAAAATCATCCCTCTAAAAAAAGTGGGTAACTTCAACTTTTTCATGCCGTCGCATCGGTCATTGCAGATCACACACTGAGGCGCAATGAAAACAAATTGAGAAAATATCGAATAAAAATTTGAAAAAGGGGCGGAGCGTGGTTATGACGAATATTTGGAAAAAAATAGCTATAGAAATTTTTTTCTATGTTCTTTTTTGAGGGAAAATATGCGATTTTTGATATTTTGGGGTGTTTTATGTGTTTTTTTTTTTTATTGACGATGAGGAAAATTGAAAAAGCCAAAACGAAAAAAATTAAGGATTTTCAATAAAAGTGCATACAGTGTGTGACTTTTAACGAGGGGTTGGTTATTTGGTAGAGTTCGATATCTGGTTGATTTGTGCGGTCGGTCGGGAGGGACAGACGACTGTAAAACGTCGAATAACAAAAACATTGTAAAAATAACATAAAAAGTTAGTTTTCAGAACTCAGAGATTTTTTGCTGCATCATGCAGTGTTTATTTACACGTAACACAAACAAGTTACTAACGCGCATGATCGCACGGTTTTTTTAAAGGATTTCTCAAGTGCTTAGTGTGATTTTAGTTTTCGTAAAAAGCAATGAATTTTTGAACAAAAATAAATGAAATTTTTTATGTGTAAGAAAATTAATAACAAAAAATATATCGCAAAAATAAATCAGTGTCTGTATCCTGATAAAATTGTCGTACTCTTGGATGAAGTGATCGACTAAAAGATGATTGTAAGTCTATGAAAACAATTTGATTTTGACTTACAATCCATGGTACATTTATGTACGTATAAACACCACCCAACATATCCCATCTATACATGTACAGTGGGTTGGATTATCATTTCGGTTTAATAGAAAAACAATGAAGCAGATTAAATATTTGGTTTTTACTATCCAATTTGATTCTTGCAGCCTCAAGACCCATCTTAAACTTACTACAAAAGCATCCATAAAAAATAGAGAAAAGTGGAATGTGTGAAGATCTTTTCGAATGTCCTTTTTTATATACCTACTTACAAAATAAGGAATAAAAATAATAATAAAATGGTGATGACAAGTCCTTAAGTTGGAGGTAAATATAAGTTTGTCTAAAAAAAAGTTCAAAAAAGTGAAATAGCAAAGTTTAAAGCACGACAACTTAGTAAGTACTGGTCCGATTTGGCAACACATAAACAATTTTTACCCATTGACATTTCATCATTAATCAACTGCCTTAACTTCACTAAAATGAGTGCAGAATTGGAAAAAATTCGTTACATTTTACTTTATTTCTGCGAAAAGCACTATACGGCCGCGAAGGATCACAGAAAAAATTGTGCAAGAGTCTTGTGTACTAGGAGCTGCTGTGGCCAAACGATTAATTCGGAACTTTACTGTCAACAATTAACTAGATTGAAGAACTCAAGAAAAAAATGCTAGACCACATACTTTTTTAGTGACCCGTCAAAAACTGAGGGAGCTTGGCTGGGAAGTGTTAATGTATCCACCATAGAGCCCAGATCTTGTACCTTCAGCACACGCTTAGTCGAAATCTTGTATATATTTGTATATTCTATGGTTGACTGGCCTTTCCTTCATTCATTTTAATTTGGACAGTTTCCAAAAAATATCTGAGAAAATTGCTGAAACATGGAATTCAATAATCGGAAAAGCCGCGGTGAGAATTCAAAGCCATCGCAAACTAAAAGTTACAGAAAGAAGAGGAATATTGAAAATGTGACTTTTATAGACTTTTTTTCACATTCAACAGTTTTCGAAACTTTCCACAACTTCGGAGTTTTCTATTTCTGTGAAAAAAGAAAAAATAGATTTTACGTCTTACATTTTAACGTTTTCTAATTTTTTCAATACTAGAATCACCCAATGGTCAAAGTTTGACCACAAATGTACTTAATAATTTTGGTACATTTTGGACAGTTTTAGTACTTTTTTTGCTATTTGGTACAAAATAGAAAAGCTTATTTATCATACCTGTAAACGAATAGAAAACAAAAACCATGAAGTCAGTGTCAGTAAGATTTTTGTCTTTCTCTTTGTGCAGTATCCTCTTCTCAGCTCTGTGTGACCGCGTATTTTGTCGTTGATTATATTGAAAAATTTGGATATAACTTTAAATGACTTAATGGCAAAATATTAAAATAGTTATAACTTTGTGCACATTTACACACAAATACCTTTATAATGGTGTATAATACAAAGTCATGCTAAATTTCTAACATAGTACAAAAGGTAGGACAAATTTTTGTCTTCCGTATTAATATATAGATAATCGATTTTTTCAACATTGTCAAATTTTCATGAATGTTAAGAATTACTCAACTCTTTTTCTGTGGATTCGGTAAAGTTTTGTTGCCTTTAGTGATTGCTGATGTAGTATCCATTTTTACCATGGAACCTTAAAAATTATTTACAATATGTTCAGCCTTATGCCTCGAAAAATTTTGGATGATAATGATTTAATAATTTTAAGTATTAATGTTTTTAATTCGTATGCCATAAAACTTGGTTAAAAAATTGCCAGTACTCAGATTAAATAATTTATACTCTGAATGAAACAGTGTGAAATTTGACGCAAACTGTTTGAAACAGAAGTGCTGTGTAAAAATTTCACACTGAAATTGTGTAAAATTTACTCCGAAATGAGAGATTCAGCGATGAGTAAAATTGTACATATTGATTAGAAAATTTTACACATTGCTGAGATAAATTTCACACAGTTAGTTCAGATTGGTTAAAAAAAACGTTTAACTCCAAAAATCTGAAAGAGGAAGTCCGTTCTGTTCAAATGGCTCGAACTTCGAGTTGGATCGAGCGAGCTGCGCTCGTTGAACAGTTTTATAAGCTTCCCGTAATTTCGAAATCTTACCCTACTGTAAAGCTCTATGCCTACATTTAAGACAAAACTTGTGGTCCCAAAGTCATCATGAAATCATGCTAGGAACATTTTTTTAAAACATCTTAACCCAGTACAGCCTGTTATAATTTGTATATTTGACTCCTTTTTCCCAAAAACTGGATCATAGTAGGTTAAAGTATCCCAAAAAAATATGCTACAAAAAATTTCACTAGTGGCCACCACACGGAGAAAAAAAAAGTACGTACTACTTTATTTCTAATAAATTTTACCAGAATTTCAAGTCAAAATAGTGACAACACCTCACTGAAGTAAATTTTACCTTACTGTTTTAGTTAATTCAGAATTTTCAAATGACCTTACTGTCTAGTAATTTTTCTGAAAGAATTTACGTAATTTACTTTATTGTAAAGTTCAAACAACATAAAAAAAAAAACAAACTAGAAAAAAAAAAACAAAAATAATGAACTATACGGGAACTGTAAGGTCATAAAAAAATAACTAACTGACTGCACTTAGATTCAAACCGTGGTCCACCCGTGTGGTAGATAGAAACATATTCTCCGCACTACTGACCTATATGAGTTATAAAATTTCTGTCCAAATTAATACGCCGATTTTTCTCCGTGCAAAGATGAACTTAAAAATAATAATGCTTAGAAAATGTTATATATCGTTGAACTTCCAAGAAATCACTTTTTTTTTTAATCGGTCTAGTGTATATTGTGTACCTGCTCAAGTAATTACATTTCACCATAAAAGCATCGAATGGTCCCACTGTGCTGTTGTTGAGAAATTGTGCTAGACTACTTTACAGCAACAGCAACATAACAACACTACGCTGTAGCATACCTTGTTTACTCCGTTGCCAATTTCATTTAAGACGGTTTTTACTTTACTCTCTGCCAAAAACTTACAAAACGAAAAAAAATCATATATAAATTCAACTACCTTAGGCTTTTTACCACATTTCCTCACAACACCTAACCACCCACTTGACACACACACATACACAAACACATGCACACACATACAGAGTTCCAAGCCGATATAAAAGCAAAGCCAACAACCAATTTCAACCATGGAAACTTAATTTATGTTGCAACATAGTTGGGAAAATTTTTCTTCTTCCTTTATTTCTTTTACTTTTTTCATTTTTTTTTTTTGAAGTTGTTGTTTATGTTGTTGTTGCCTATTTCTTAAGAATGAAATTTATTTTGCCAAGTCATGTTGAAAAAAAGAAGGAAATTTTCGTATTTTTATAAGTTCAAGAAAAGAGGATGTATTTTGTAGTTGTAGTTGTGAACGTGGAGCTTGTGGGTTTTGGGTGTATTACCCACATAGCATCCCCATCCCCCTCTGTCAAGTCGGGAACGACGGCAACAAAATTTGTATTCCTTAAAACGGATGACTTTGTATAATTTTATGTGGCTCCGAAATGTAGTTATGTTGAAGGTAGGTAGGTAGGTAGATCTTTGTGTATTTTATTATAAATACAAGCATGCAAATTAGGGTTGACCTCATTTTGAAAAATTCTGAAAAGTTAGATTTTCTAAAAAGACAAAAGTAAATTCGTATTCTCTTTAACGAGTTAAAATTGTATTTTTCATTTTGACATTGGCCAAGCGTTAGCGCTGCATACCATCTCTGGTTCGGCATGCTCCACATAAATTGTATGGATATGCAACAGACAGAGATGGTAGAAAACGCTGACGCCCGAAAAATGCTCCAATTCAGATATGGCAGTAAGCATTCTAAATCAAAGATTTGATTTAATTCAAACGTTTTTCGATATAGACAAAATATTATTATTAAAAACAAAATCATGTTCACCCTAATAAGTACAAACATTCGCAAATATAAAAATGTAACTATACTAGAAGTATATGCCATAAAATAATGTTTTTCAACGAATTTTTAGAATACTTAATGCTTAAATATGTAGATATATACATAGTAGGGATTCCAATTCTGCGACTTTTTGAAGTCCTGGATTAGTCAAAATGAAGAAACGATTTTAGTTCGAAATCAACCCAATGGAGAATGAAGCGCATCAATGAGCGCATCAATAGCGCTTCTGCAGCGCTAAAAAGCAGCAGTGAAGCGCATCTCTCTCATATCCAAAAGCACTGAAATGAACATTTGCATGGCATTGGAAGGATGCGCATCGCTCTCGCATTCAGAAATGCTCTTTGGATGCTTTTTGGATGACAATAAAAAATATTTAAAATAAAAAAACACCAAAAAAAAAAACTAGTAAGGGTGTAAAATTTAGCCTGGCCAAATATTAAATACCCTACACTGCAGTATTTTAAAAATTTTGCCCATATGGGAGGTGCTACGCCCTCGTCTCCAAGTTCACCCAGTTTTTGTTTAGAGCTTGCATTTATAGTTTTTAGTGTCTGAGTGAAAAACGTTTTCAGTACAGCGTTTTGAACCTTTTGCTTATATGGGAGGTTCCACGCCCTCTTGTCCGAGTTCTTCTAGTTTTAGTCTAGCATTTTTAGTCTTTAGTATTTGAGTGAAGTTTGGTTGGATTATCTCAAAAAACTCTTTCAGTATAGCATTTTGAAACTTTTGCTCATATGGGAGGTACCAAGCCCCTGGTCCGATTTCACCCAATTTTTGTTGAGAGCTTTCATTTATGATTCTTAGTGTCGGAGTCGAATTTGGTTTGAATATCTCATAAAACGCTTTCAGTATAGCGTTTTGAAGCTTTTGCTTATATGGGAGGTGCCACGCCCTCTTGTTCGAATTTGCTCAGTTTTTCTCAGAGCTTTCGCATACATTTCTTAGTATTTATGCCTATTTTGGTTGCATTGCCGTGAAAAATACTCCTAAAATTGCATTTTGAATATATTTTTTGTATGGGCGGTAGGCGTGTCCGTTAACCGATTTCGCTCATTTTCAATCCCCCGAGCTATCTTTGACGGAGGCAGTGTACCAAATTTCATTGAAATATCTTGCTCAGTTTTCCCAAAAAGTATATTTCAACACACAGCCAGCCAGCCAGCCAGACAGACGGACATGGCTATATTGACTCAGGAGGTGATGCTGATCAGGAATATATATACTTTTCTATATCTGCCACGCCTCCTTCTCTGCGTTACAAACGGAAGGACAAAGTGAATATACCCTGGGTGTAGGGTATAAAAAACAAAGCTGCCTATTGCCTTCCTATAGCGCAGAAAATATGCGCATCAACATCAGCTCTTTAAATGCGAGAAGAAAGCGCTACCTATTGCCTACTTATAGCGCAGAAAATATGCGCATACAAATTAGCTCTTTAGGTGCGAGAAGGACGCGCATCGCTTTGCATCTTGGGGATGCGCATCGAAATTTTCTGTTAGGAAGCCACCCGCGCGTTTTCTTCTGTATTGGTATCTGGGGGCTTTCAGAAGAAAACGAGCGGGTGGTTTGTTTTCATATAAAATCGTTTCCTCTTAGCTGTGAGATGGTACTCATCATCGTTCATCAATATAATTGTAGTTAATTAAAAATTTAAAAATTCTTAAAGAAAAAAAATTCCCGAGACTTAAATCAATAAATCCCGTTATTTTCGGTACTTCAAGAAGATCGGAATCCCTAGTACACATACATACATATGAATAATAATAAATATTAAAAAATAAACGAGTATACATACCAATGCATGCAAATTTATTGATAAATTACATAGTGTTACAAAATCCCAAAAATGTCATACACTTTTAAAGAGACTCAGTGAATATTGTAGGCCTAGTTGAGTACTTAATTTGTCTACATTCAAAAATTGTAATACACCCTCAAAATTATAAGTTACTCTTAAAAAAATGTTTTTGGGTGGCTTTGTGCGCCTAAAAATCTGTGGCTCAGTTATTTCTTAACCGATTTAATGTTTTTCCATTGATTTGGAAAGGATAATTTATGGCTATTCTAAAAATATATACTATAGCTTTAGTCTAGTGGAAATATGTGGAGATATTTTAGAGGAAAGTTAGAATAAGGAAATTTTTTTTTCGTTTTTTACAGTGTTACGTCTTTTTTATGTAATACTTTGAATCGTAAGGAAAGAAATAACTCAGCTACAAGTTTTTATGCTCACAAAGTCTCCAAAAACTTTTTTTTTTTAAGGGTAACTTAAGATTTTGAGGGTGTGTTACAATTTTTGTTGCTTTTAGTTGACAAAATGTTCTCGTTGTTTCTTTTCATCACATGTTGTTTGACTTGTACTGTAACTTCATTTAGGTATAGTATGTAAAATTGTTTTGTTCTTTTCACCATTGATTTTTAATAAACTTTTGGAAACAGCAGCCTCTCAAAGACTCTGACTTTAGTAATAGATGACAAAAAGTGAGTTTTAATCACATTTCACATTATACACTATTTTACTTTGATTTCAGCATAAAGGTGGTCATCTATATATAAATACGCAAGACAAAAATTTGTCGTATCTTTTTTTCTATGTAAGAAATGGAGCATGACTTTGAATTATACACCACTAGAAAGGTATTTGTGCGTAAATTTGCACAAAGTTCAAATTATTTTAATATTTTGCCATTAAGCCAGGTAAAATTAAATGCAAATTTTAAAATATTAACAACGTCAAAATACGCGGTCACAAGAGGATACAGCACAAAGAGAAAGACAAAAAGCTGACTGACTTTATATTTTTTATTTTTTTCCTTCTGTTTCACATTTGTCATTGTACCAGGGATGCTACATGAGCTTTTCTATTTTGTACCAAATAGCAAAAAAAGTACTAAAACTGTCCAAAAAGTACCACACGATAATTGTTACTGCATTATTTTCCAGTTACACCACACTTCATTAAATTTCCATTACCATCTTTACTTTTGGTTCTTCTTAAAGTTTTGTCAGGGGAGGTAAGACCACTTGATCGGTCACATATTCTGAATTATTTATAATTTTTTACTTTATGCATTTACAACATACTTATGTTCTCTCCAATTATTCATATTATATCATGACATTTGCACTGACATTTCATTTATCTTTAATTATATCTCTTACAGTAATAATCAACATGGCTGCGTCTATCTATGCAACCCCACCGCCAGACTTAAGTAGCGAAGATACTGCACTCTCAGATGTATCGAATTCTTCCTTAAACCACCATAACATCAACAACAACAATAATAATAATAATAACAACCGCCGAAACCCCAGCAATACACAAACAACAGAGTCCAGTGAAGCAACATCGCCAACAAGAAAGTCAAAACGCTCAAATGCTGCTGCTGCTGCTGTTGATGGGTTAATGGATACCCTTGGCAGCAGTCAGCAACATTCAAAACAGAACGAACTGGAAACGGAGAAAATAAGTCAAACTTCAACTGATATGGGAATCAGTACAAATGCTTTCGCTACCGCTGCTGCTACGGCGTTATCAGCAACTGAAGCCGGCACAACAACAATAACAGCGGAAAATGCAAATGCTGCAGCAATGGCGGCAGTTGCCAATGCAGCAATGCAGTTGCAATTGTTGGAAGCCATTAATGATGCTGCCAAAAAACGACGAAAACAAAATAACCCCATACGTTTGGGTGGTGCTCACAGCTTGGGAGAAGGAGCATGTGAAGGAGAAGCTGGTGAAAATGCTACCGAGCAGGAAGTGTCGAGCACAGTGTTAACCGAAGTCGTTGGCGGCGATGTCGACGGTACAATGACAATTGACTATGAAGAGAAACTTTCAAAAATGTTTCTACCAAAATCTATGGAACAGTTGAAGGAAACATTAGAAATGCTACAACAACAACAACAAGAACAATTAAATCACATATCACCAACAACAATAGAAACAAACGAAAATGAAAATGCTGAATCTATGCCAGCAAATGAACCCACAAATACTTTGCTAGACACCGATAAAGAACAGAACTTTGTTAGTGAAATCGAAGCTCAAGCAGCAACCGCTCAGCAGCTCAATGAATCACTGGGTAACCCCTATCACACATATTGCAAGGAATGCGGTGAAAACTTTGAGTCCGAGTTTAAACTTGGCTTGCATATGTTGGAAGAACATGGCACCAATGGTGGTGGTGGCGACAGTTCCACCGACGAACAACATAAAGATCAATTAACACCATTTGATATATTGGCATCTGTAAAAGTGAAAATGGAACGCCCGGACTATGATAGCCAATCACCACCACCACCTCAATCTAATTCACCTGCGGCAAGTGGAGCGCGAAATGAGCCGTCCAATGTCTTGCCCAACGGAAAGAATCATCAATGGCTCAATAATATGCCACCAACTTCAAGTGGCATGGGATTTCCTTTTCCACCAGAAGCAGCTGCTGCACTTAGTGCTGGTGGTTATCTTCCGCTATTAGGTGTACCTGGATTTCCCGGTGTTGATGGGCTTAATCGTCCTCCACTGCGTATTTTCAACCCTGAGGCATATTGCGATCTATGCAATAAAGAGTTCTGTAACAAATACTTCCTTAAAACGCATAAAGCCAACAAACATGGCATTTATGATCCCGCCACAAGCACGACTGGTGAGCATCCAGGGCAGTCAGTTGTAACTTCAGCTTCCGTTGGTGGTGCAATGAGTCAGATGTTTCAACTGCAAATGCAACAACAACATCAGCACTTGCAACAGCAGCAACAACAACAGCTGCAGTTACAACAGAAACGAGAACGAGATCAGCAGCTGAGTTTGGAAACTCCACCGGAAGCACAACAAGCAAAACAACAATTTCATCAGCAGCTGCAGCAATTGCAACAGCAGCAGCCACCACCGGCACCAGCAGCACAACAACAAATACCCAGCAACTCCACTCAAATCAATATGCCACCAGCACCACCACCTATCTTTTGTGACATTTGCTCTAAACGCTTCACCAATGTCTTTGCAATGCGCCGTCATCGTGCCAAGGCACACGAGCAACGCACCAGTCCCACTGAGTCCCAAACCCATCGATCTGAAACCGCTTCAACTCAAAGCGCTGAGACAAAGCATCAAGACCTAAGCGCAGTTCCAACGCCAACAACGGAATCAGTAACAAAGTCCGCGTTTCAGATGCCAGAAGGCTTTCGTCAAGATTTCTCACTTGAACAAGAGGAAGTTTCATTTACACCACAGCCAAAAAAACTATCACCACCGGCACAGCAGCAGGCACGCGAGGCCAACTTCGCACATGATAAGCTCAAACGTCTTGGTGTACTAAATCCAGAAGCATTTTGTGAACTTTGCTGCAAGGAGTACTGCAACAAGTACTTTCTACGGACGCACAAATGGAAGCGCCATGGTATTTTTGTACCGCCCGATGAAGGCGCGAAAGATACTGGTGATGGCACAGTTATGCCAATGCAACCAAATGCCGTACCATGGCCATTTATGAACCTTCCCGGTATGCCGGGTATACCTGGCATGCCACTGAACCTCATGATGGCAAATGAGAAAGCTGTTACTGCTCAACGTATGTTTGCTGCCGCTGCTGCAGCTAAGAACAATGAAGATATGATCCCACTTTCCAAGCGCATTAAATTGGAAACTCCAGACGTAGAGGACGAAGCCACTGCTGAGCTTAAGTCCAATGGTCCAAATAGTTTGATAAATCAAGATGATGAAGCAGAAAAGAAACGCGCCGGAGAACCACAAAGAGCTAGTGAAGCAAGTACGCCGGAGCCACAGAAACAACATCAAGAGTCTCCCACAAACTTAGCGCCCAGTCCAGAAAGCGCTGCGGCAGGTCTGCAGAATTTGCAAAAGCTTCAATCCATGATACAACAACTGAATGAATTAAATGGCAAGCGTACGTTGATGTGCCAACTCTGCGGTAAAGAATATGAACACCAATATGCACTTCACATACACATGATGACCGAACATGCGGAGGGTGTGGGTGGTAACAATACCATTCCACCACCGTCAGCATTTAGCTTTCAACAGCACATCCTACAGCAGCAACAACAACAGGCAACTATGAAATTATCACCAACAGGCTCTCCCAGCTCAATACCACTTGGTATACCACCTAATTCCGGTGAGTTACGTTGCTATCAATGCGAACGTGACTTTGCATCTGCTCAAGAATTTAAACAACATATCGCCGAGGTTCATCTACTGCCTGGTGGTGGTGGTGGTGGTGGCGGCGGCAGTCCACTGCGTGATGGTTTTGTCACACCGGAACGTCCCATTCTCAATCCTAATGCTGTTGCAGGGACACGTCCACCATACACTTTGACACCCACCAGTAGCTACTGTGAAATCTGCAATAAAGAACTGTGCAACAAATATTTCATGAAGACCCATATGCAACGCATGCACGGCATAGAGATCGAAAACGGTGCTCAAATTGGCGGTGTTGTCTGCAACATTTGTAATAAGGAGCTGTGCAGCAAATACTTCTTACGTGTGCACAAGCACAATACGCACGGCATTATCGAAGAGGGTTCGCCACTGCCGCAACCACGTCAAAATGGTCTCGCTTTTGAGCAGCAACAGCAGCAGCAACAAATACTGGAGGCTGAGTTGGGGCGTGGTATGAATATAAGTCCCTTTAGCTCAAACGATGGTGGTAAAACTGACCCCTATCAGCATTACAATGAGGCATGTCCACTATGCAGTCGACGTTTCCGTAGTCCAAAATGGCTACGTGGACATCTACTTAGTGATCACGGTCCAGCTGGTGCTGAAAAGTTGAGAGAATTAGAGCAACAATTTGGTTCATTAAGCAAACCAGAAAGTCCAACGCTTAAAATACCAAACGGTGCCACAGCCGGTGCCGCTGGATTAGTACCGAATCCCGTTAATCTTGCACAAGCATTACAAAACCTTAATTCACAACATCTACTTGGGAACATACCGAAGAATGCTTTCCCCGGTATGTTTGGCAACGTTGCTGAGCAGGCATTGGCACAATCGTCATCACGTTTCAAAGAGTATCAATGCTCGATGTGTCCTTTTACAACACCATACTATGCGTTTCTCTATATACATGAACGTTCACATTCGATTCTTAATCAAACAGCGGCCAATAGCTCTCCACAAGCAAGGGAAATGCAACAAACACAAGAGTTGCAACAGCAGCAGCATCAGCAGCAGCAGCAGCCAGAAGATGAATCCAATGAAGAAAGTACCTCAGCAGCAAAACAATTTGAAGATAAAGAGGAAATCGATATGAAACCATCAACCCAATCGACATTGACTGTACATGAGGCAACTGATCTTTCACAACGTAAATCGGAGTCTAAGGAAATTACATCGCCGCGGCTTAGCTGTAGTCCAGCAACCTCTGTAGCTGCTAATGGGCCAGTAATGGAGGCCTCTTCTATAAAAGAATCACCATCTGCTTCTACTTCACCATTACTTTCGCCCCGCATGAAAGTTAAATTACCGCAGGATATTATTAAAGAGATTGCACAGAAGTCCGGCAAACCAGCTTGCTATGCTATACCACAAATGGGTTATGTCGAACAGGAAATGCAAGCTTTCATAATTGAGGAACGCGGCAATGCGAACGGTGGTGGCGGCGATGATGATGATAATGATGACGATAAGCAGGGATCCAGTAACAGGTTTGTTCCCGCTATTATTTATTTACCAGTTAGAGAACGTATAAATGGCCCGTTAACGGTGTCTTTTACATTGACACCCGCTTAGAGTGGAACACCAACTAGTAGGCGTCGTTTAGTGTGAGACAATGTTGCCAGCTAAACAGTGAATCTACCAAAGTAAAAATGCTTTTAGATTACTCCTTCATATGCGTAGCATTTAACACAGTTTGATGCGAAATTCTTTGAGAATAAGATATTTCTTTAGTTATTCCAACTCGAAGGCTTACGCCCCCATCCATGAAGTAAGAGTTAGAGCATTTTGATAATTAGAGGCCCAATTGATGAGAAAATATCGAATTTCATTGGAACATGATCAGAGAAATACCCAAATTTGATATTTAGAAGGCAAAATATGGGCTAGGGTCATGATAAAAGGGGCTATCGGGAATGACAATATTTGTTGAAAATTTGCGATTTTGCTTGAAGAAAGTATTATGGTAAAGAAACATAAATTTTTAAAGTGAAACTCTTCGGTCGCGTTGGGTATAAAATTTCAAGTCCGAGCCACTTTTTTGACCCTTTTTTGACCCTTTTTTGCGTAATTTTTTTTCGTTACATCCCATTATAATTGCAAGCTATATAAGCTATTTTGACGAACTTTCGTAGTTAGGTGTAGAACGTGAATACCATATTGATTATTGTGTCGGACAGCTGAAGGTTCGCGATGGTCTCCCAAAGGCTTCATAGTAAAAGCGAAGAATATCTAGATAGTCTAGAAGGAAAACATCTATGACTGACTATCGACAAGCTTTAATTGATTTATTTCCTGGGACACTCGAAGTTCATACGAAGGCTTCATAGCTAAAAACGAAGAATTAAGAAGATTAATTTTCTGGAGAACCCGAAAGTCATCCGAAGGCTTCATTGTCAAAACGAAGTATATCTAGATATACTAGAGGAAAAGCATATATGGCGTATTATCGACAAGCTATAATTGATTTATTTCCTTGAAAATCCGAAACTTCCCAAAGGCTTTATAGATATACTAGAGGGAAAACATCTATGGTTGACTCATTTGATTGATTCATTTCCTTGGACATCCGCAGGCTTGATAGTTAAAATGAAGAATATCTAGGTATACTAAAGGATGACGGAGCATCAAAAAGCCTTAATTGAATATTTTCTGGGACACCCGAAGATACACACGCATTGATATATGATATAGAAATTTCAATCACTGTGAAGCCATTCCTTAAAATGTGTAAATACTTCGAAAACCTCGTATACACATAATAGTTGTCAAAATCATTATGATCTTTGAAAGTTTTACGAGTTTAAAAGGTTTACGAAGCTTTTACACGTTTTAAGAAACACCTTCATTATATTTTTATCACCTCAGTGATTGAAATTGTTATATCATGTGTCATTACGGGTATATCTTCGGGTGCCCCAAGAAATATTCAATTACTCAATATGATCTTCGAAAGTTTAACGAGTTTACAAGGTTTTTGAGGCTTTGGAATGTTTCTTCGGAAAAGTTCTAGCCAATGAAAAAACAGAAACAAACTTATGCCGAGCAAAGCGGGCAGAGAGAGCTAGTACGTTATAACTAGCAAGCTAGAAAAGCTAAGTATTTTAATGAAATTTGGTAGGTAGGTGCTGAATAAAAATGGTCGAAAAGTGAGCATAATCTGATGAATACCACGCCTTCTTTTCAAAGTTTAATTTTTTTCACGTCTACTGAGTTGCATGCGTATTTTTTTAAGAATCCGAAAATTGAAAATGCTTCAAATTGATCACCAATAGCCATTGCATAGCTATTCCTCGGATTTACTTTGATAGTCTTCAACGAATTTTGAGTCACTGATATCGAACCTTGCGTTTCTAATTACAAATAAAGTAAAATTTTTCTTTTTTAATTACAAACATCTAGAATTTTGGCATTCCATGTGTAATCTGGAACAAAAAATTAATTGACTTTGTAAATTAAAAATTCCACCAATCCAAAAGTTGCTAGCAACTTTGACTGCGATGCTAACTTGTACGCGAACACACCTAAAATGCTTGTCACAATTATGGCAATGTAAACGCGCCCATCTGTCAGTGCGACTGCTACGTCAAATTACGTGACAGACCAATTTTTATTTGTTCGGTCACTTCTTTTTTCCTTTTTGGCGACAGCCGCTGCTGATTACGCGGTGGTAAAAGAAATTGAAATTTAACTTAAAAATACTATAAAATTAAAGTCAACTAAAACCTAAAGTAAATTAAAATCAATAAATTATAACGTAAGTGAAAAGGAAGGCGTGTTTTACTTCATTTTGGGACTACATTTGAGGCACGTATTTTCGAGACATAACTCTGAGACACGGATGGCGATATATTTCCTGATAGTTTGAGGCACGGTGTAAAAGTATACTTTAGCGACATCAATGAGATTAGGTAAATTTTGGTGCTGCATGCGATTACGGGTGAGTTTTTCAGCGGTACACATCAAGAATTGGAGTCAGCGTTTAGGTTTTGTCCCGAAATATTCAAACTCAGGATCGAACCTTAAGGCTCGATTTCGAAAAAAGAAATTATTAAATAAGAATGAAATTTCCGAGTTGAATTGAAGAAATATTTTTGAAACGCATTTCAAGCTGTGTTACGTTACGTTATATGAAGTTATTTACACGCTAATTATTACAAAAATTTTCATATACATAACTTATATATACAACAACTATAGTTAAAACTTAAAAATATCCTCAACATTAGACATATAGTAAGTTAATCCTATAGGCACGTGAAAAGTACTTGGTTTTTTTTTTGTTTTAAACTTTTGTATTTTTATACAAGCCCACCCGAAAAAAAAAAAAACAAATGGAAAAATACCAATGACTGAGTGTTATAATTAAAAGAAAAAGCTGGCAACAATGACAGTACGGGGGTGTTACTGTTTTCACACATACAATTTACATACATATAATTTAAGATCATTTTTTATATATAATGATTAACTAAAAAAGTTCCTAAGCAAAAATGAAAGAAAAATAAAAATCAAAATATCTTAATTATTAGTTAAAGCTGCAAAATCAAATTAATAATTAACTACAATATACATAAATAAATAAATAACTAAATAACTTAATAAAAATATTTACTATAAAATCTTACAAAAGAAAATTAAAGTAGCGAAATTATAACATGAAAATCTATCCACATAACAAAATAATTCGAAACTTAAAAGAAAAGGATCACAATATCCTGAATGAATGAAAATTAAAAAAAGAAAAATATAAACTTTGAGGGTGTTTAAAAAAAATATTTAGAGGTTAGATCAAAACTATTGAAAATGCTTTGCTCAAATTTTCCGTTTCAAAGAAGTAAACAAATTTTTATTTTTTTTTCTTAAAACATACATATAATATATATAAGTTTTTTGTTTTATTTTCTTTATTCTCTTAAAAAAAAAAAAAAATGCCAAAATGAACCAAAGTTAAAATTTTTGTACATAACATAACAGAAAATTAAAAGTTGGTTCTAACGAAAACAAAATTTCTCAGGGCAAAAGTACAATTTAACAATAGTTTTGTACTTTGATTAAAAATAAAGAAAAAAACATATAAAATAAAAACTTAAATGAAAAAATACGTAAAACTTCGCGAAAACCATGCATGCATTGGTAGGAAAATATATGAAAATTACTTATATACAAGTAAATTAAAAAATAAAAAATAAAACAAAAATCAACCTCTACCTCATATGACTAAAAACAATAATTTAAATCCAATTAAAAAATAAGTAGAATTACCTCAATATGCAGAAACTTCCGCAAGTTCCAAAGAGTTTTCTTAATGTTTTTTCATTTTTTTGTTTAATATAATTTTTATTAAAGCTAAATTTAATTTAATTTAATTTCATATATATTATGTGCAAATATTTTAATTATTGTATGTAGCATAAACTTGATTTTTATAGTCGCATTCCAATTATATATATTGATTTATTTTTAACATTCCAATAATATGCCTATATTTATTATATACATATATGCTTACTAGTCTTACATTTTAAGTTCAATATCTTTTTCTTTTTAAAAACCAAAATAAATTCTAGTCAAAAAGAGTTTCAAAATGATGCATGACTTTAGTTCATATATCACATTTAACCTAAAAATAATAATAAAATATTTTGAAAAGAAATACAAATTACGCTTAGCGTAATTTTACAAACAAAATTTAACAAAATACGCACAAATTGCAAAAGTTTTAATAACAGCTGATTTTATTTTTAAATTTACACAAAAAATAAAAATATATGATAGATCCAAAACAAAAGTTAAATGAATATTTAACATATTCTGCAGTTAATTGTATAGAAAAGTGATAATATGTTATTGTATAATGAAATATTAAATTTTAAAATCAGAACATTTTCCGACTTCAGTACAAGTTTAAGCCCTGCATTTGCAAAACTTTCTAGAGAATCTTTAAGCATCCCACTTTGCATCAGTAATCTTATGAATCGATAGGTCACATATGTAATATTCTTATCACATACAGGGTCGCCAGATGGTCTGGATTCGTCTGAATAGTTCAGATTTTTAGTCTGACGTACAGAGTTCGGACAGAGAGAAATATGTTCAGATATTCAAACTGAGAATGATATGGAAATCTACTTCCTCATGTGATAACTCGATGGCTTTCATTATTTCTTGCTTTAGATTGAGTAATAGCTGGAGTAATAGCTGAACAACTTAAAAAAAACCTATTTACCTACATTTGAAAAGTCAAACAAATTCTGGAAAAAAGTATTTGTGAAATATCCGAACATGTTTTTTTTTTAAATAAACTTAAATTTCGTTGTCCATAAAAATCCAGATTTTTTTTTCAAATGTCCAGAAAAATCCAGATTTCTTCTTCAAAAGTCTTTATAATTCATATCACCTTTTGAATAACTTTTCAAAAAATAAATACATTTGGCCACTTCAGATCTGGTTTTGTATCAAATGCGATGACTTTAACTTTTCTCAACAATTTTCCTTGGATTTCATTATCCACTAAGCATTTTTGTCTGACTTTTGGTCTGCCATATATAGTGATGAGCAAACTAAAACCAAGACTGTTATAGTCTTGGTCAAGAAAAAACTTATAGAGATTGTGGAGTATTCAAAGTTTCCAAAGCTTATTTTTTCAAAGTAGTTGGGTTTCTAAAATGCTAAATTTCGAATTGAAAGATGATTTTATGCTTGAAAAGAGCATGACACACCCATTCAACTATAAGTGACCAAGACCGAATAGCAATCTTGGTCGTAAAGGTTATCATGAACAAAACTAAGACCAAGAATTTATGTCTTGGCCTCGAAAAATTAACAAAACCAAGACTGAAGGCCAAGACTAATTTTGCTTATCAGCAACCATATTCTCTTTTATCTTTGGATTTCACTGAAGTGCTTGGCGGCAACATTCGATAAAATGAAGTGCAGGGGAATAGTCCATTCATTTGTTGGAAAACTTTGCAATTATCACTTATCCACACGGAAATATATTTTAAAGTGGGTTGATTTATGCAGCGTATTTTCCTGAGAGCTTGGTCGGGTTTTCAACACTATGGACAACACTATGCAACACAAGAATCTGAGTTTGACCTCAATAACTTTTTTTGACTGATTCGGTCACTGATTCCGAATTTGGTAACCGCTTTTATTTCTATCACGTCTGAGGATCGAGTCTTTAATTCAAAGTGCACAAAACGATATTTTCAGAAATATGGCGTACATCTAGGAAAAAGTACAGTTCAATTTTGTAAGCAACATTCAATAGCCCTGATCTTTTTCTTTAAAACTATAACTTTAATTTTTCCAATGGCATCATTATTTTCCAAGACATCTATCCATTCAAGTAAAGGTATATTAAATTTATAAACCTTAACTTCAATGGATTATATCTCGCAAAGTAATGATCCAATGCCAATGCCACCAAGTTTTTTAAATTGAATCCGTGTGCGTTCCAATGAGTTCAGATCTGATCTGGATCAGATCCACTACCATTGAAACACAGCTATTGTCTGGGAGCTTTCCGTGCATGTTCATTTGCGTTTTTATCGCTAACGAAATTGCTTTGTTCAGGAATCCACGAAACTGTACGAGTGTTTCTTAACTTTATTGCTTAATTTTTTTAAGAGGACATATATTTTGGGCTTTCGAGCTGAAAGTACGAAACTTATAGCATTTTTCTTGGGTGTTCCACTTTAAGATTTATCAGATTATTACTTTTCTTATAAAAATATAATTTAAAGAACTAATAAAAATCAATTCTGCTTCAAATAAAGTTAAATTTCTTAGCATTTTGCATTTACAACATGTCATTGTAAATTGTTTTTAGTATTTAAGGTGTTTTTGTGCATGCGGTATTTGGAAAATGTTATGAAATTTAACAGCATTAAACTTTTGCAATGCGACCTAAAAAAAAAAACAACAATATTCAACTATGCTGTTAAAAGTCGAATAATTTAAAATAAATTTTAATTTTACAAGACTTTTAACACAAAGTGTGAGTAACCATGATAACTTAATACATAATACATGCAATAGTTGCAGTAATTGCTATTTAAAACCTTTTAAAATATTTTAAAATGCTGTGTGCCTTATAGCAATTGCTGTTATTTATTTTTAACATTTATTTTTAATATTTTAAATAAACATAATTTATTTTCATTAATAAAAAATATATATTAAAAAAAAAAAATTTATAATTTGTGTTTTTTATTTTTAGTTTTAATTTCTTTTCAAGATTTTTAGTTGAAAAATCCCCAAAAAAAAAAACAAATTATGCGGCAATTTACCCACTTATTTGACTTTGATTTGTATTACTTTATTATCTACATAATTGTACTCTGCTTTTTTGAAAATGTTATTCAAAAGAAAGGGTCTTCTTTTTTACTTTCTTTTAACCCTGTTGACAAAATTTACTTAAGGTTTAAATTTATTATTAATTTCTTAAACGAACGAACATTTGAAATCTGACACCAATTCAAGGGCGCGTGTGGTTCACACTATTTTTTTTTTGAGTTTCATTCCCCCTGTAGTTTTTTACGCGTATAATTCCTATGCTTGTGTAACAGATAATTTCGGTTTACCCTATATTGCTGTAACTTAATGCTGCAAGCAATTGAGCATATGCATTGTATGCAGTTCAAAGATACCTCGAATTCTCAAGATTTTAAGTTTATGTAACGGTCAATTAAATTTTTCCCTTCGACATTGATCTTTTTTTTCTTTTTTTTCCGTAATAAAAAAGTCGTTTTTAAAAATACGGGCGAAAATTTGTAGTTTTGAAATGTGTGTTACATATTGTACTGCAGAATAATAGATACTGGTACTTTGTTTCTCATTCTTATTCTCTTTAATTTTTTATCAATGACTTTTTAATGTGTCATAATGTGGGAGATTTGTTCGATATTTAACTGTGATTCTAAATTGGTTCGTCTTGGATTTTGTGTAAAAAAAAGGTTTGGATATTTTTATTTGTGGCAATTATTTGATTCCAATTAAGTTGAAATTATAAAATATTTGTATTCCAATATTAGTTTTAAATTGAAATGTCATATTAAATAGACTCATATCTGCAAAACTACGAAATCCGTTTAAATAATTGATGAACATTCATAACTATTAAGTAACTATGTAAGCTGCATATAGAAAATACAGTAATATTACAGTTTGGAAAAATTTTACATTCCTTAAGTATAAAATCTATGAAATTAGCTGTATATAAGATTTTTGTGAAATTTGGAAACAATTTAGCTTGGTGATTTGTTTTATTTACGCTTCAATACTTTTTGATTTTTTTTAGAGTTTTAATTGGATTTTGATATCATTCAATACGAATATATTCCGACTTGTTGGACAGTAATCGACTTTTTTGATGTTTTTCAATACCTTTACTCCCAACAACATTTACAGATATTTTTTGACTCAAATGCATTGTTTCCGTTTTTCAATGAATTCCGACTATATGAAAAGGAGAAGAATAGGGCTTCTACGTTCGCTTCTGAGTAGAATGGTAGATTTATTATGTCTTCTAGTGAAGAAATGGAATAATATTTTTCCGAATAATTTAAACGAGTAAAGGTCATACCGGCACCGAAAAGTGGAAAGGATAATAAGATTCCTAATAACTATCGTCCAATTAGTATGCTAAGTACATTGGCTAAAATCTTTGAAAAAATTATACTCAAAAGAATGTTAATTTTTACGGAAGAAAATAACATTCTAAGGAAAGAACCATTTGAGTTTCGAAAAGTTCTAAAGTTTTTTAACCTTTTCAAGCCGGTTGGAACAATATAACCCAAAAATTTTTGAATAAATACATATCTCGGTTATTAACATCACTTAAATTGAATGAATAAATAAAATTAATGCAATTTTTAGTAACCACTGCTTATTCAAGAACATTATATCCCAAAAACACAAATCAAAAACATCTGTTGGGAATATAGACCGGAAGCGCCTCTGGCGGTGAAAGTTTTACTTCAGAGACGGTCAAACATTTTACTTAAATTAAGTTTCTAAGATTAACCTATCACAAAGATTGTGTACCTCACAGTTTTTTTCGAGTCGAAAGGGTTAAATCAATAGATATATAACTTGACTAACTGTGCTTGATTTTTCGGAGTAGAGACCTAATTTCCTAATATTCAGGGCGTAGAAAAAAAAGTACAGGTTACTTACACCGGGTCCCGGGAAATTTTGACTTCTACATCTTGACAAACATAATTGAATCGCTCATAAGTCAACGCGTCACAAATTTTCAGAAGGAGAAGTTAATCTAGAAAAAATTAAGATACGAAATTCACAAAAATCAGAAAATTTCAAAAAATGGATTTAACCGCATTGGCTTCTGTTCGACTCAATTATTTTTCGAACTTCAAAACTAGTTAGGGTATTACCATACCTTTGGCCTGATCAAAAATTGAATACCGTACACTACAGCATTATGAAACTTTTTGAATGGAACAAAAGCTGCGCAAAAACTAGATGAACTCGACAAAATGGCATGGTACCTCCGAAATAAGTAAGTTTAAAGATGGCTCCCGGAAATAACGCCATAGGAAATAACGCCAGAAAATTTTTTGGAAATAACGCCAGAAATTTTCTGGCATTAATTTTTGGAAATAAAGCCAAAAACTGATTAGGAAATAACGCCAGAATTTTTGGAAATAATGCCAAAGGAAATAACGCCATAGGAAATAACGCCAGAAAATTGTTTGGAAATAACGCCAGAAAAATCTGCACACAAAATTCTGGCGTTATTTCCGTTTTGTTTTAGAAATAAAACCAAAAATTAACTAGGAAATAACGCCAGAGAAGTTTTTGGTTTTATTTCCAAAACAAAATGGAAATAACACCAGAATTTTGTATGCCGATTTTTCTGGCGTTATTTCCAAACAATTTTCTGGCGTTATTTCCTATGGCGTTATTTCCTTTTTCTAAACTACATTATTTTTGGAAATAACGCCATAATTTTTGGAAATAACGCTAGAAAAGTTTTTGGCTTTATTTCCAAAACAAAATGGAAATAACGCCAGAATTTTGTATGTAGATTTTTCTGGCGTTATTTCCAAAAAATTTTCTGGCGTTATTTCCTATGGCGTTATTTCAGGGAGCCTTTAAAGATTTTTCGCTCATTTACCTAACAATACCAGTATTGTATTGCATAAAGATTTAAATGGTTGGCCTAATATATTGAGCTATGCAAAAATAATTTCTTCATTTATATGGACTATGCGGACGATACATAAGTATATCAGCGATTGTTTATGTACTGAATACCAAAATGATCTAAGAAAGAATGTAAAATTTTTGCATCCGATAATGATTTCGGCCCGAAGACTGCATGCATCAATACAAACAATAATTTTGCTTATCAACAAAGCCACCAAAGACGCCGAACAAAATGTTGCTAAATCTCTTAAAAGACATTTCTTGGTCTGAAGGATTATCAAAAATTACCAAAAAAATCAGTATAGGGCCAGAAGTTTGGAAAAAATATCAAAAAAGTTTGAAATACTTAAATCAACAATAGTAGAAAAATATCAATCAAGCCTTCATTTCTACCTTGAAGTCAATTTAAAGTAACTTCTCAAATCTAATGTAACACTTATTTAAGATCACATATTTTTGTAACAAAATTGTCTTCTGCAAAGAAATCAAAACTGAGAGATGGTTAACACATTTCTGTCACGAAAAAACAATAGTCATTTTCAAAGTTTTAAACTCTTGAGCAAGGCCAACCACCTCCATCTTATTTTCAATGGATAATAATCATAAATCAGCAAATATTTTTCATTTATATTTTCATTTTCATTTTTATTGTTATTTTTTCGTTTTATTACCGCCCCTAAATCATTCATTTTTATTGCACATTCAAAAACTGTCAAATTTTCCAACGTTTTCCACACACAAAAATGTCATTAAAATAATGATGTAACGCTCAGAATTTGCATACCGTATATAGTATAGCATAGCATACTATAGTTTTTTTTGTATTCAACCCAAATACATTACATTTTTGCAGATGACTTGAATTTTGCATAGGCATAGGGAGTACTAGACTACACTTCCAACTCAAATTCAATAAAATCGCCAAAAATGAAAAAAAAAAAAAATTTTATTGTATAGAAACTTGTTTGTGCAAAATTTACATTCTCTCCTCAGAGTTTTTCTTTCTTATACTTTTGTATGAAAATGCTAAGGGTGCAAGGGCCATCAAATGCATGGAAATAAATTGCATTTTGCATTTTTCACTCTGATTCAGATTTTCTTATTTGTTTTCGCTGACATAGTTTTTGGGACAAAAATCACAATTTTTAAACATGCAAATGCATGACGCTTAAAAATACACCCCCAGAGCACCCATACACCCCTATTTTTTGTCTGCAGCAGTTTTTGTCCCGCACGAAGGGTAGCTGCTGTGCCTTTGTGCAAACCTTTGCAAATAACTTTTATAAAATTGAGGATTAAAATGCAAAAAAATATTTATTGGGAAAAAAATATATAACTCGAATAACAATAGCAATAATAATAATAAATTGGGATAAACTCACGGAAGAAGTTTGAATTCTCAAACGACTAACTACAATGACAGCAAAAGGAAAAAAATTCGCTACAAATGTAATACAAAATTTCAAAAAAAAAAAAAAACAAAAGAAATACAATCGCATGCACAGTGGATACTACTTTTTTTTTGGGTTTTTTTGTTTGGTTTTCACCCTGAAGATTGTTTCGTCTAATAACCTATAAAGACTGTGTAGGAAAATAGTCTTGGTGTCAGCAATCACTTGTCAATTCTTTGTTTACTTTTAAGCTGCTACTTAGAATGCTTAGCGGCAATGGATTTTTAAAAATTTGATAATTGCAAGACGAAAATTTTTTCTACTGGATTTAAGGGTCATTAATAATAAAAGCTTATATTCTGTCTAGGTAAAAAAAAAAAACATAATTTGTCAAAAGTGCGGAATTTCTTAACACTAAGTCCGAATCCAGTTATAAAATGACAATCGCTTCTAAAAATTCTAATCTAAAAGTCTAGTTTTTCTTTATTTTTGAGGTTATATAACAGAACAAGGAATTCCTTAGCCATAAAACCTAATAACTAAGTTTGAAACCCCAGTATTTTTCTTCAAAACTCACGTTAAGTTATATCGATATACATATTTTTTTCTTTTTCGAATTATTCTATTATGAAAAGGTGAAAAAAAGCAAAAAGCTTCTAGCTATTTTTCAATATTTCAACTTACGATATTTTAAAAAACAAAAATTAATTGAGAGTCGAAACTATCCTGTAGGATCAGCGGAGACAATTGTCTCAATAGTCCCATCTTTGGTCTAGCTATTTTGTAAAACGGACTATACCTAAAACTAGAATAAATTCACTCAAATTATCAGTTTTAACAAAAATGGTCCAAATGCAATTCATAATTAGTATCAAAAGTGGTCAAAATGTCTATCGATTGTGTCAGTGAAATTATAACGCTACTGGCTCCTTATTGTTTGACAGTTAGTTGATTGTGGAAAGAGCAAATGATAGTGTATCGGTCTAATGACTTGCGCTGAGTCGAGAGACCTGTGTCCAAATCCTCAACTCGGTGATATTCAATTTCAATTTCTAAATTTCTATTAATTTGTACACAATTTGTCTGAAGAGTCTTCGGAAATAATAAAAAAATTAATAAAAAACAAATTCATCTGAACTGAGATTCAAACCCAAGAACAAAGCATAGGAAAATATAACAAACTCTTAAACACATTCGTCTATCAAACTTTTTGACGTTTTTGTATAAAATTTTTATGAATTAAGTTCTTTGAATTTTATAAATAAAAAACAAATTGGTCTTTTTCTGTTCCGAATATATTGCATAAGGAGACAATTGACCTTTTTCTGGTTTCAACGTGCATATGGAGACAATCAGTTACGTCCAATGACAAACAATACAAAACGTAAATAAAACTTTATATGTGATAGGATCAGAATTTGAACTAGTCGGTCGCCCCCAAGGTGTAGTTTTGCGAACTGAATACGATACTGAATTCGAAAAATATCAAATTCATCGAATTGACTCTACTCTTTCAGAAATCCTTGCTATAAGTTGTCAAAATATTTGTTTTCGGGCATAATGCACAGCGAAATTAATTTTTGTTTGTGGCATCGGATAGCCATTACCTTTCTCATTGAACCATATAGTATAACCATATTATTGCTTTCCCAGCTATTTTCAAGTATTTCAACTACACAAAACGATTCAAAAGTTTATGTTTGGCTTTTGTATGAAGCTGAAATACCTTTGCTTCAATAGAAGATAACTCAAAAACTAAGGATATAATTGCAAAAGTAAAGATAATGTTCAATAAGAAAGGCAATGGCTATTTGATGCAATCTTGGTCTTGGTCTTATTCTTGCACATTGAGTCTTGGTATTGGTTTTGATATTGAGTCTTGATCTTGATCTTGGTCATAAAGTCTTTTTCTCGGTCTTGGTCTTGAAAAAATTTTATTTACAAAGCAGTGTGATTTTAAAGATGACAAATTTCAAATTGAGATGAGATTTTGTGCTTGAAAGTGGCGTGACACACCTGCTAACTATAAATTCGCAAGACTAAAAAGCAGTCTTGATCTTGATGATGCAATACCAAGACCAAGACCATAACAGTCTTGATCTTGGTCTTGCAATGGTATTAGCGCCTTGGCCTTGGCCTTGAAAAATGACCAAGACCAAGAATCAAGACTAAGACTAATTTTGCTCATCACTACTCTGTTTGCTGTAAGTGTTATATAAGTAACTTCAAATATGCCTCCAAATAGCTATTTTTACAATTCTAAGTAAAGATACATATCCGGAGAACTAGAGCCAAGAGTTAATAATCTTAGTAAATCTGAGTTAGCTAGGAAAACTAAGACCGCGAAACCTTCATTTATTACATAATTTCAAAAATTCGGAATCATTATTGCCAAATACGCCGAAAGTTACTAAGTATATGTGATTCTATTGGTTAATTTTTTTATTTTTAGGTTTGTGATATTAAAAAAAAAATCAAAAAGAAAAAATGTAAAATTCAATATCTTCTGATGAGGAGCACCCCAAACTTTCCGTTTTTGGGTTTTTTAATACATATACATTGGAAAAAAAAGTTTCTGCGTACTCAGTGTTTTTATTTTTTTGGTTCAGGATGACTGTGTCATATCAAAAAATACAAAATTTCTGGGATTACGATCATATACATAAAAAGGCATATGTGTATATATATAGCTGCGAGATCGAGGCTGTAGAAAAATACTGCATACTCAGAAAATTTCTTCATTTTAGTCTAATTTAAAGTTACTTCCTGTGTGCAGTCACTCAATAGAGACTTTCCATTTGGGTTATTTTATACGTCGTGTCACAACGCATATGTCTGTGTACAAATCTGGCAATATGCGTAGACAAAAAAAGAAAAACAAAAACGAAATTTCGTTGGTTTGTGATATCAAATGTCCTTGACGTCCTCCCGTCTATGAATCGATAACACAAAAAAAAAATTTGCATGACCGTGTTAATGGCACGGCACGTGACGCATAATTGCCACTTTGGCCGCGTGTTGTGTTCTAAAGCTTCTCTAGGAGAATGTGCAACAACAACAACAAATACAATAATAACAACAACAACACAATCTCATCAATGTAAATGTAACCAAATCCATTGGACATTCACGTAAACATTGCTTACCTACAGAACGTATGATTTTTATGTAGAAAATCAATTTCAATATCAAAGTATCGATTTTTCGATTTCATATGAATAATGGCTTTTTTTTAATTATAAAAAGAAAATCGTTGTTTTTTTTTTACATTTTGAATTAGGCAATAGAACAGCTGCAGATTTGTGCATTTTCCTGTTTTTTTTTAAATTTAAGTAAATTTAGTCGTTTATTTCAATGGATTTATTTGACCGTAAAGTAAATGCACACGCGCGTATCCAACACCACCACCGTGATCGATCCTGGATTTTTTTTTTGATTAGAATTTATTTTTTTTTTTACAACATATAGGGGAGTTTTGTTAAGCAGTTGCATTTTTTATGTTGATTTTTTGTATTTTTTTAAGCAAAAATTTTTATCATCACAGCGGGTAGAAGTTATTACCATTTGAAAAGTTGTTAGTTTTTTTGTTGAAAATGGAAAATATTGATGTGTATTATGTTTGGGTTTCTTTCATGAGGGCGTTACAGCGAAAAACAAAATTGAATTGTACACATTCGTATGGTGCACAATGTGTTTGGTGTAAAATCAGTTTTTCTAGCAATTCTTTGATTTAATATGCTGAATATACAAAAAAAAAAAAAAAAAAAAAAAAATGCAAAGCAGTTTGTCTCTACTACTCGAACTTTGATTTTGAACTTTTATATTTATTTTAAGAATTTATAATTAAATTTGGCATTTACATGGCTAAAAAGTCTTGATCTTTACCTTCAAAACGTTTTTAAATTTATTCCAATCGGTTCAGAAACAAAAAAGTTACAGGCGTTGCAATTTGAGTTGTTTGTAGTGTGGGTACACGCGCATATTAGAAAACGAAAAAAGGACACTTTCTTCAAAGCTACATACGTCGGTCAATTTTCATGCTAGAAAGATGTTTAAAAAACGCAAATGTGCAGAACCACCTCAGCTTTATTTAAAAGATGTGATTTGAGCAATACGAGTTTTTTATTTAGTTAAATATAAGGCCAATTGGAAAAACTCTTTTTATTTTAATTTCAGAACTTGATGAATTTTCTTTAAAAAGCAGAGTACAACAATATTTTATTTTTGATTTTGAAAGTTTAGTTTATTTAAAAATTATACATTACAAAAAAGCAAATAATTTAATAATAATATTTTTTTTTTCTAAAAAAAAGTACCTTTATGAGCAAAAAATCAAAAGGATATAAATGTGAAAAATTTATTTTCCATTTATCCACAAATCAAAATTAGACTTAGTTTAATAAAAAAAAGTATAATACGAGTAAAATCAAAAAAGGTAATAAAATACTTTTAAGTTTTAGTATTTAAGTGTGAGCAAAAATCAAAATTATTCAAAATACCAACAAAACATTGTACTTTATTCGAAAAAAAAACATTAAAAACTAAAAAATTTGTTTTTGAAAATTTACAAATTTCAAGCGAAAAATTATAAATACAAAAAAGGTATAAAATTGGCAGTAAGCTATAAAATATATTAAAAAATCAATTCAAATAACATAATTTACTTATTTTATGTGATAGCATTTCGAAAAAACAATTTCATTAAATTTTTAGTTCAACAAAAACAATTTCATATATATTTACTTATAATTTTTTTTGATAAGAATGCACGATGTTTATGGAAAAGATCACTTTTGATTTTATTTATTGTACTCTCTGAATGTTTTTGATTCCAAAATAGACAAAACTTTAAATTTTTTTTTTTTTTGTTTCAAATTAAAATTTACATAACACGCCGAAAATTTTTATTTTATGAGCTGTGAAAACATGCCTCTTTAGTAAAAAAAAAACAAATAAAATCATCTCGCATACATGGGGATCAAACTTACGACTCTTGCGTTAATGTTCAGAATAGCTAAGCTAATACGCCAACTAGTCGTTGGATTCTTATTAATGATTTAAATAATTCATAATCACTATTTTTTCTGGTTTTCACATGCTTTGCCTGCCTTTTACCAAAAATCTATATTCTTCTCGTCTTCGCTTCTTCACAAACAAAATCAAGTGAAGTGGGATCAGAAAATTTTGCACTCAATTACACAGTTCTGCAATGTTTTTTCATTCCGGTATTCTATAGCTGATTATGACGGCGTAAGGCCACATATTTAAGAATTTGAACTTGGTTTTGTACTATCACGTCAGGATTTATGTGCAAAAATCTCTGTTTCAAGCCATTTTTGAGACCTAATCGCACTAGCAGTAAATGACTTAATTGATGCTTATCAACGGCATCGGATGAATATAATCTTATTTATTAAATTTCACCTTTTAGCTTTCACAATTTTATCATTTCTTTCGAAGTTATCATCTATTGAAATAAAGGTTTTTCATCTCCATATAAATGTCGAAGTTATATTTGTATGGAGTTGAAGATGCCTGTACTTTAATTGATGATAACTCGAAAAGTAATGATCCAAATGGAAAAATAAAAAGTTAAAGTCATATGAGAAAGTACATGGCCATCCGATGCGTATGGCTTAAATAAATTACACTTTATCCTGGAAGTACGCCAGATGATTAAATACTGCGCGTTTCACAATTTGTCAGTAAAACAAAGTGCTCTTGAAATCAAAGTCGTCAGCAAAATTAAGTTTTTTTTATTTCAAAGGCTTAAAATATACCAAAATTTCTTAAACCAATAACAAATGTCGAATCTTTAACACTTTTTTATCCTTGCAACCCCTTAACGTTTGAAAAACGATGCACGGGCGGCGCGCACTATATTTTGGTCTACTGCGTTCCAAATCTTTGCCGAACGCTGCTTGAACCCATCAATTGTTTCGCCAATCGTTGACTCAGTTCGACTTAGAATATAGCCCAATACTAAGATTGCTGGCTTTTATTTGGTAGAAAAATAAAATTAGGAAAAATTTTATCGGCACCATGGTGTCTTGAGTGCTCTATGCTTTATGGGAACGGTCAGAGTCTTGTTGAAAACAAAAATACTCTTCAAGCTCAAACCAACAATGTCATCTAATCCATTTTTTTTGATAGCAAATAATAAAATCACTTGGTTTGTGGCGTGGGGGAGAAGATGGTTTTCTAAAACGTATTCGTAGTAGTAGTTTATACGTAGGGCATTAATTATATTTCGCGAGTAGCAAATAATAACAAACATTTTTAATTGAAAATGGCTTTATTGTTTTTCAAAGTATTCCCCTTGATGATTAATACACTTTTGCATTCGTTCAAACCATTTGTCATAGCAGTTTTCCCATTCCTCTTGAGACACCTCCAAAACATGATATTTGAACGCTTCAACTGCTTCTTCGGCGCTCGTAAATCGTTGACCATGCAGTTTATCTTTGATGTTCGGGAACAAGAAGAAGTCATTGGGTGCCAAATCAGGACTGTATGGAGGATGAGTCACCAGTTCTATGTTTTGACTGCTCAAAAATTCACCTGTTTCACGAGATGTGTGAGAGCTCGCATTGTCATGGAGAATGATTCGTCTTCGGGGTTGGTTTCACGAATTTCGCCGAAGACTTCCGGCAAACAAATGATCGTATACCACTCAAAATTAACATCCCTACGTTGACCAAGCGAAACAGTGGCCACATGACCCATCCGACTGAAGAAACAGGCGACCATTTGCATCGCTGTGCTTCTTCCACGAACAACTTTTGTTGGATTTAGCTCGTCTTGGAATTCCCACACGGTCGATTGCTGTTTTGTTTCCACCTCATACGCATATATCCATGATTGGTCACCTGTCACAATCTTATACACGTCTTTTGAAGCACCACGGTCGAACTTTGTAATGATTTCCTTACACTAAACGATGCGAGCCTTTTTTTGAGCGATTGATAAATAACGGGGCTTCCAACAAGAACAAACGTTTTTTACAACTCAGTGTTCACGCAAAATCAATTGTATTGGGATGGAACTAATGTGCAAGGATGCCTCTATCTCACATTAAGCCACATGACGATCTTTCATTATCAGTTCATGCACTGCATCGATGTTTTGTGGCACAACAACCGATTTTGGACGACCTTCACGGAATTCGACGGTGACAGAACTCCGAATACAATTGAATTCACTATACCAACCATATACTGTGATTTTTGATGGTGCTTTATCGCCATACAAAGAACTGAGTTCATCGACACATTCTTGTTGACATCATCCACGTCGAAAGTTGTGAAAAATAATCCAAAACCTTTTCTTGAAATTTCCATTTTTTGGCCAAATTGATTTTATTAACTCACTGGAAACAAAACAAATAGCACTTGTACAACAAAACGTTGTGAGTACGTTTATGCAAAAAAATGTCAAATTTTAGCTATTGACATTAGTGTTGCCAGTTCCCGAAATACAAGAAGAACCCCGTAATAAGAGAACATATCGTTCACCCGTAAACTTCGATAAAGTTCTTACTTTTTTTTCAAAACTTTGCTTAAATCATGTCGATATTTTACATTTTGTTATCTTTTTAGGTTAGGATATCTCAGATAAAAAATAAGATAAGTTTTAGAAAAAGAAAATATAAGAACTTTCTTCTTATTTATCGGATTTTATGCGTGAACAATATGTTATCTTGTTATATAGCTTAAAAAAATGGCAGAAAACTATATTGTTTTCTTTTTTGGTTAGAATATCACAAAAACTATATGCGTTAGAGCAATTCTGAAGATGAATTAAAGCAAATTGTATACTTTGGAGTGATGAAATCAATTACCAGTTCTATTCTAAAAACATAAAGCGCTGAAAAGTTTTAAAGTTGATAAGGGTCTTACAATCCGAAAGGTAAAGTTTACTTGGCACAGTGTTGAAGAAGAGTTTCCGAAAATATACATACCTACTCAATTTAGCACTCCTTTAAGATCATATTTCGTATAACTACGTTCTAACTGTTGAATATCTACGCATGTCTATCTAAACAAAACACTCGACTGTCACTTGCAACATATCAATGTTTTTGACAGTCTATGACAAAAGTTATGCCAACAAAAGTTACAAAAAAGAAAAAAAAAACTTATTCGTACATCATACAAAAGAAAACATAAAAAATAATGAAAAAAAAAAAAAACTAAATAACCAAAAAATTTGTAACAAAAAAAAAAAAAAAAAATCTTACGCCCGCAGGATTTTTTCGCATTTTTTTTTATGCGACATAGAAAATCACGTTTATTATATTTTGAGATTTTTTATATTTTTATTGCATTCTTTTTAGCATTTCTTTTTGAATGAAAATCAAAAAGAGAATTTTGATTTGCTTCATTTTGGATATGCCAACCTACGAGTATTTATTTCTATGTATGTATGCCTTCATGTGTATTGCTGATGATGTCCTTCCACCTTAATATGATTGTATCGACAGAGTAAATTCAACATATAAAGAAAGAAAATTATATGTTGGGCGAATAACATGTTTACATCTTTATAAGGGTGGCCCTTAGCTTGAGTTTTTGAAATACATAGGCCTAGGAAATTTGTGAATAAGCACTGTTGTTTCTGTTTCGTCGGCTTTCAACATTAAACTCAACATAAATAATTATAATATTTATTATGCTTAAATTAAGCGCAACTTTATTGAGTGCCACCCCAATAATGTCAACAAGCCTACACTAATATAAATGACGTCTAGATACATATATACGTAAGCGTATGTCCAGATAAATTGTCAGTGTATTTGCGCGTACTTGACTTATTATTTGCTTTTGCCTTATTTGACTTTCACTTCGTCGTGAAACCATCCATTCTAGCAAAAAAAAAAAGAAAAAGTCCTTTCAATTTAAGGATCACAACACCCTCTTAAAATTATGTTTTAGACGCTACATGTAGGTGAAGTATGGGCTGCAGATTGTAGAAAATTGTAGTTTGGGGCGGTGGGGATGGGAAGTGCGTGAGCTAGATTGACAGTTTGACATATCCTGTTGGATATTTTTCATATTTATTTCTATAAGGGATTTATATAGACGTTGAAAGTAAAGGAAATTATAAAGAAAAACTGAGATTTTAATAGAGAGTCAAAAAACACAAAACAGAATAAATCGATACGTATATTAATGGAGAATATTATTAATTTAATTTTGAAAAATATCTGCTTCGCATATTCATGCTCTTTCCAAAACACTTTCCATAACATTTCGCAAAACTTCAGGTGTTATGATATTGATTTCATCGCGTATATTGTTTTTTTAATGCTGGATGGTTTTAGGCCTATTAATATAGACTTTTCCTTTCAAAAACCCCAAAAGGAAACAGTCTGGAGCGGTTAAAATCGTTGATCGCGGAGGCCAATTAAAATCGCTGGTACGCGTAATAATTCATTTACCAAAGATGACGCGTAAAAGAACCATTGTGTCCCTCGCAGTGTGCGCTGTGGCTCCATCCTATTGGAACCATACTTGCGGATGGTCTTCTACGGCTGGCTTTAAAAAATTTACCAACATTGTCCGATATCGAACACCAGTGATGGAAACCGCGATAACGTGTTCATTATCAAACAAATATAGGCCAATTATCCTTTCCGTCGAGATACCGCAACAAACAGCACTGAGTGTAAATGTTGCTGTTGAACTACTCTTGGATTTTCCGTAGCACATATTCTGCAGTTTTGTCTATTAACTAACCCATTTAATTGGAAATGGTCTACGTCGCTCATAATTTAATTATGAATAAAATCATGATTTTCTGATGATTTTAAGTCGTTACTGGTAATCAGTGGGTTTTAATTCTTGGACATGCTGAATTTTGTATGGAAACAATCTTATTGTTTGCAAATTTCTCTGCAGCGACCCTCATGAGAGGTCAAGTTATGTCGAACGTCTCCTGGTTGATGTTTCTCCATTTTCCCGAATACTCTCCTGTACCCGTTCAATATTGTCATCAGTGTGCACCGTTCCTCATATGCCGGCACCAGGAAGATGCGTTACTGCCCCTTGTTGTCAATGTTGACTCTGAGGGTCCAACCAGCACATTAAAACAACGACGATATGCACGCTCAGCCAAAACAATGGACCGTTGATTTGAGAAATAAAGTTCAACAATTTGGGCACGTTGTTCAATTGTATACTGCTCCATTTCAAATTCCCCAAGTCTTCTTTAAAAAATACTGAAAAATTTTAAATTAAAAGTTATAAGGAATTCTAACCCCGGTAATTTTGGGCCACCCTGTAGAAATCAATAAGTTTTTCACGTTATGAAATTCTTTTCGAATTTTTAAGAAGATTTTCTCAGTAAAGTCTATGGAAAATTTATATCTTTCATGTTAACGCTTACTTTTAAAATTTTTAAATTGAATACTTACTGAGAATATCTCAACTCCATTCAAAATACTTAATTATATTTGTATGGAGATTATGTACATTTCGAAAGAAAACATTCAAATTCGTAATAGGAGATACGTAGGACACTACTTATATTTCGGGAATAGCAAATAATAACAAACATTTTCAATTGAAAATGGCTTTATTGTTTTTCAAAATATTCTCCTTGATGATCAATAAACTTTTGCATTCGTTCAATCCATATGTCATAGCAGTTTTCCCATTCCTCTTGAGACACCTCCAAAACATGGTTTTTGAACGCTTCAACTGCTTCTTCGGCTCTCATAAATCGTTGACCACGCAGTTTATCTTTGATGTTTGGGAACAAGAAGAAGTCAATGGGTGCCAACTCAGGACTGTATGGAGGAAGAGTCATCAATTCCATGTTTTGACTGCTCAAAAATTCACCTGTTTCACGAGATGTGTGAGAGCTCGAATTGTCGTGAAGGAGAATGATTCGTCTTCGGGGGTTGGTTTTACAAATTTCACCGAACACTTCCGGCAAACAAATGATCGTATACCACTCAAAATTAACATCCCTACGTTGCTCAAGCGAAACAGTGGCCATATGACCCATCCGACTGAAGAAACAGGCGACCATTTGCATCGCTGTGCTTCTTCCACGAACAACTTTTGTTGAATTTAGCTCGTCTTGGAATTCCCACATGGTCGATTGCTGTTTTGTTTCCACCTCATACGCATATGTCTATGATTCGTCACCTGTCACAATCTTATACACGTCTTTTGAAGCACCACGGTCAAATTTTTTAATCATTTCCTTAAACCAAACGATGCGAGCCTTTTTTTTGAGCGATTGATAAATTATGGGCTTCCAACAAGAACAAACGTTTTTTACAACTCAGTGTTCATGCAAAATCAAATATATTGGGGTGGAACTAATGTGCAAGGATGCCTCTATCTCACATTAAGCCACATGATGATCTATCATTATCAGTTCATGCACTGCATCGATGGTTTGTGCACAACAGCCGATTTTGGACGACCTTCACGGAATTCGTCGGTGACCGAACTCCGACCACAATTGAATTCACTATAGCAACCATGTACTGTAGTTTTTGATGGTGCTTTATCACCATACAAAGAACTGAGTTCATCGACACATTCTTGTTGACATAATCCACGTCGAAGTTGTGAAAAATAATCCAACGAAAACTTTTTCTTGAAATTTCCAATTTTTTGGCCAAATTGATTTTCTTAACTCACTGTAAACAAAACAAATAGCACTTGTACATCAAAACGTTGTGAGTACGTTTATGCTAAAAAGTGTCAAACTTAAGTATGTTTTTGCCAGATTATAGCAATTGACATTAGTGTTGCCAGTTCTCGAAATATAAGTAGTGCACCTCGTATGGATACTATGTACATTTCGAAAATAAACATACAAGTTTAAATTTGTAATAGGAGATATAGGTTCCAAGCCAACGATTTCTTTAAGTTTAGAATAATCTATAAAAATTCGTATGTTGAAAGTGTTGTTTAATACTGTTCTTCAAATGCTACAGTAGTTCAAATAAATATTTAAAATTTAATAAAAGTAAATTTTATGACCCCTTCAATAAGCAACCCCTACTTAAGTAATTATTGTTTTCCTTACACCTTTATTCTTTTTTTTTGTGTTTTGGTTTCAAACACCTTTCAACTTCAAATAACAGTCATTAGTGTACGAAATTTCCATTTTTTTATGACAATTGGGGGTTGTTTTTCATTTTCATTTCATTTCGTTTTTATTTTTGGATCATTTATTTAAATTGTCACATTTTTGACTAATACACGAGGCAAACTGACATATGCCACCACACTGCCACGACAGTGCAACAACACAATGAATGATAAATAAATTATAAAAAAAAGAAAAAATATTAAATTGGAATTGGAAAATCCATAACATTATGGATAGATGATTAAACTTGAGGGCATGCACGAGTCCGTCCGTCCATGTTCGACGTGTATGTATGTACGTATGTGGGTTATCAGTGGAAAGGACATGTGTTGGTGGTACGTACTTAAAACGCTTGTAGGTGCGTGCGTTGCTGTTCATTTGTTGGTTGTGGTAAAATGCGCGCTTTTAAACGCACATGGTGACAAATATGACAAACCTCCAAATGCGCGCGTTGTACCCTTGCCCGACTGACTGACTGCCTGCTGGCTGGCCTTTGTGCGTGTGCACTCTAATTGAGGCAGTTAAATTATTTTAGTTTTTTTTTCAGTTGTTTTTTAGTTTTTTTGATTTTTTATTTTTTTTTTTCCCTGTTAGAGGGTGTTATTTTTGTTGATAGCAATTGTGTAGCTTTTGTTTGAATGTGATTGTAAAATCGATTAAAAACTAATTTTCAAAAGAAACTTTATTTATATATAAATATACACGAATGTGTATGATTTAGTAATTTTTTCTCATATTTTTGTTTTTTGGTTGCAACTACCTACCCCCTGTACATTGAGCTTAGGGGGGAAATTGAATTTAATATTAGAACTTTTGTCATTTGTATGTTTGGCTTTAGTTTTTTTTTTATGTCTTTATTCATTTTACTAAAAATAAATTATACCTTTGTTGTTGAATATCGTTATATGGGTGATTCTACTCACCGAGGGAATATTCTCCGACTAAACTTATTTGAAATATTTTTTGTAGCAATATTTCATTGATTTATGATCGCAAGTATCTAAATTGTTTCTAGTATGACACTGAAAATTAGCTAAGTCCCAAAGACTTTAACTTTAAAGTGCCAAGTCCTCAACCTCCTTGCATGTCTCTTTTCCAAAATTATAGTTTTAATGCTAAATAAAACTCAATTTCGAGTGTGCAGATGTGCAAACCCAGTGTGCCAGACTGTTCAAATCTCCGCTTTTTTATCCGTTACGGATTCGTTACTGATCCGTTTGCGGGAGAAATTCCAAAAAAAAAAAAAAACGATTCCGTTACTGATCCGTTGGCGGGAGAGATTCCCAAAAAAAAAAACCGAATTGTTTTTTTTTTTGGAATTTCTCCCGCAAACGGATCAGTAACGGATCCGTAACGGGTAAAAAAGCGGAGATATGAACCGTCTGGCACACTGGGAAAGTACACTTTACACAAAAAATGAGAAGTTTAGTCAATTGTTTTTCAATTTAACTGTCAAATTCTGCTGTTAAAAAACTATCATTTTCTGGCATGCGTTGCTACACCTTCTTGTACAGAGGGCATCTTGTGGGGCATCTCCAATTAAATTAAACCAAAAAATGTAAATTGTCCCGATGCAATTTATAAACGTTCTGATTCCCACATATTTCAAAGATATGACATTTTTTAAGGGCGTGCTACCGTCTATTCTTCACTTGGCTATTATTTGCCCCGATATCCTTAATACATATACCTAATATCATTCATGTCCGTTAAATATTTTCATGATAAATAAATTTTTTTGGAAACACGAAAAGGGGACACCCTTTTTATTTAAAAATTTTTGGTTTCGACATTGGTGAAAAAAATATTTTTCCACTAAAATGTTATGGTCATGAAACGCGTAAAAAGCACAAAAAAAGGAAAAACATTTGCTTTTAAGATTTGGTTCCGACATATAGGGGGGCCCTTGCGTGAAAAAAGTTGTTTCCACTCAAATGTTGGTTCCGGCATCTTAGGGGGACCCTTGGGTGAAAAAAAAAAATTTATCGAAAAAACTAATGATGCAGAAACAAGCGCCGTACCCAAAAACCAACAAAAATTTATTTTCACAGTGATCGGTCCAGCAGTTTGGGAGTATATGTATAAGGAACATACAGACATACAAACATTCATTTTTATATACCTACTAGCTGGCCCGGTGGCGACTTTGTTCACCCGTACCCAATGCCCTTTACATATGTTCTAAGTCGTCCTTTTTTTTCCAACCAACCCCTCAGGTTTTTCAAGGTGAATAGAATATATATTTATGTACCAACTTTTTTAATGATAGCTACTATAGGCGTAGAAATATAGGATTTGAGTATTTTACTGTACGGGGGATACAAATCCCTCTTAAACTTTACATGCTGAATAGTAGGCGCAATAAACATCCATGTACCAAGTTGCATAATGATAGCTGATATAGGAACATTGGTACAGCATTTTGTGTTTTATTTTCATAAGGGGATGTAACATCCCCTCGTTCAATCCCCGCTCAAATTTTGCATGGTTGATGGCAGGTACATTATGCATAAGTTCCCTAACTTTCATAACCATAGCTTGTATAACTGCAAAGATAAAGCATTTTATGTATTTTTTCGTATGGGGGTGCTACCGCCGTCCCCCTCAGCGGCATCTCACCCCCTTACGAACCTTCTACAGACCATAACAAACAATTTTAAAAAAAATTATTTAAATCGGCCGTGTAGTTTCCGCGTCTATAAGCTACATACGAACAGCATTTCATTTTTATATACATATGAAGCAATCCACGCGAAGTGTACCAGCTTAAAATTTTTTTTTCTCCGATTTCGCTCAAATTTTGCAATATGGTAGATCCGGTTTGCAAGAACAACAATCCGGGAGGATTTGGCCCTAGTACCATTTGTTGTTAAAATACAGGGTGTTGAAGTTGGCGTTTTTAGTCATTTTCATTAAAAGGGTGTTTTTTCAAAAATTTATAGCTCACACTAAAGTTTGTAAATTGATAAATCTAAGTTTCTGGTCCTATTAATTTTAAAGTGTTCTTTTTATAAAAAAATATTTCTTGTTGAAAAAATTTTTTTTTCACCCAAATTTTTTACACTTAAAAATACTTTTGAATTTTTTTTTTAAAAAAAGCCCCCTTAGTTTTTTTTAGAAGTACCTTAAATTAAAGCATATATATAAGCTTTACATAGGAGTTTTTGGCTTTTGAACGCCTGCGACAGGCAAAAATCTTTTTTTACGCGAGAGAAAAGCATCTTACGTAAAAAGTGTACTAGGCAAAAAATGCTTAGAATCGTCCAAGCAATACGTGTGATTTTTGTATATTTTTTTTGGAATTTTTTTAAACTTTTTTTTTTGAATAATTTTTGATTTTGAAGTATGATAATTTTATATTGAACTAATTAAACAGTCATTTTTGCAATTTTTCAACAACAGACGAAATTTCCATGTCAACACTTGCTTTCGTCTGTTGTTGAAAAATTGCAAAAATGACTGTTTAATTAGTTCAATATAAAATTATCATACTTCAATTTAGAAAAAGCGCGTTGGTACTTTCATTAGTACTATACAAGCAATAAAAAACAGTCAATAAACTAACTTCATAATTTTTGATTTTTTTTTAAATTTTTTTCAAAAATTACTTAAAGAAAAAAAAAAAAATGTTTTTTTAACTTTCCAAAAAAATCCAAAAAAATTTCACACCTATTTCTAATTTTGAGCTGGTACACTTGGCGTGGATTGCTTCATATAAAGAAGGTACATAGATTTTAAATTTTCTGAAAAAAATGGTCAATCAAAAGAGTTTTATAAATCATTCCGTTCCGTTTTTTTTTTTTTTTTTGCAAATTTCTATCCATAGTTTTTGTTAACCATTCCAGAGTTTGCTTACATGGCAAGAGCCACGCCCACTTGTTCAAGTTCACCCAGTCTTTGTTCAGAGCATGTATGCATCATTTCTACTGTTTGGTTGAAATTTTGTTTCTTTACCTCAAGCAATGCTTTCCATATAGAATCTTCACAAATTTTTACTTCTAACACGAGCTGACATTGACTACAACGACGTCAGAGTTAATTCTGAACTAGACTATATACTACGCCCCCTCCAATGTGTTACAAACGGTAGGGCAAAGTGAATGTTACTTGTGTGTAGGGCATAAAGAAGTTTACTTCTTTCTGTCGGCTTTTGTATGGTTTATAACATGAAAATGCATAAATTTTCCACAAATAAAATTAATTTTTTTGTGTCATTCTGCTTTTAGGGTATATGTATGGTTTTTTTTTTAACATGCTGTACTGTCATGGCAAAATAAGAAAAAAAATGTATTTGATGTATTTTTCATTTCCTGTTTTTTTTTTGCGATATAAATATTTTTTGTTCTTCATTTACGATTAATACAATTCTTACATACATTAATATACTACGTATATGTACATATGTACGTGTGTGCATGTGAGTGTCTATCTTGATGTAGTAGTTTGAAATTATTTCAACTGAATGTTAAACTCAGTCTGGCAGCCATACAAAATACAACACAGAGCAGCATCCCAAGGCCTAAAACCATGACAACAACAACTACAACAACGGTGGCAGCAGCAGCAACAAAAGAAATCAACGACCGAATTTGTTGAACATCCCATGCAACCCCAATCATCGCCACCACCACCACCACCCACTACGTCACTGACCGACTGACTTGACGACGCGTCGTTTAAATAAGCGAAGATGGCAACGTGCGACTACAGCTTACTTTATATGAGCACAAGTTTTAGGGTGTCGCAAAAAAAAGAGGAACAATTTTGCTGTAACTAACTTGTATTTAAAAGTTTAAGCTAAATGTAGTTTGATGGTTATATTCCCTTCCTATCCATCGATATAGAAATTTTTTAAGTGAAGAAAAGTCCAAAAATATTCTTGAGCTTCCAACAATTTTTGCAAAACATTGCTCAGAGCTAATTATCGCTCCCTTCAAGTTTTTTCTGGACAAACAATGGAGCATATTTGATTTATCTGGAGCATATTATTCAGCAAGCAAAGCTTTTGCAGATGTGACTTTTAGCAATTCCAAAATGGGCCCTAAATCGAGGCGGGACATTAGAGCATACCTAACATGCCCATCTCATTTTGATGAAAAAACAAAAAAAAAATTGACCAAAAACTATCATTTGACAGGTATATATATAAAAAACAGTATTTTTTGACAGGTTAAATAATGCTTAAGCTCGAATACCGTTATAATTTAGATATGGCTGTTAAGAGAATCAATGGAATTTTCAAATATGTATATCTAAAACCTGAATTGCTCTAATTATATAAAAATTTTTCTCATGTGTTACACATCTCATTAACCTACGTCGAATAGTTTCAGAGACATAACGAATAACGTTATTTATCCCAGTTCCCCATATAAGTACATTACCAAACTTCTTCTACGGCCGTTAAATCGTTTCAGATATATAAAAAAGAATGCTATAGAGGGGAGTGAATGTGAATGTTATTTATCTCGGTCATATGCACCAGGTCTCATCCATATGTGTCAAAAAGGTTCAGAGGCATGTTAAATTTCGGTTTTTAAGGGCATGCCACCAGCCATTTTTCTAGGCTATAATCATTCCACGATCTACCTATACGTGTATATATACTTACTAAATTATTGTGAAAATTTTGTCAAAGTCGGTTATGGGTATTATAGTCTATAAAAGACGAACGCACAAACAAACATTAATTGTTTCATAATAGATGTGACACTTTTGACTGTGATACTCGTGACATTTTATTATTTTAGTATGTTTTTGTATAAAGGTGTAATATTTATAATAATATAGCTGTTCATATTTGAAGGAACATTTCAGAACAATGTAAATTTCATATTTACTCATTACTGAAATTATTTCATTGCTATTTTTGCGATGTGACACTCATGACAATGATTTTATTTAATTTTTTTCCTTCGATATTTTGACATCCATGTATTTTTCGTATATTTTCAATGATACTTTTATTATTTTGCAAAAAGGTTTTTCAATCTTCAAAGTCCTTGATTTCTCAAGAGGCACCGTGGATCAAAAATGAGTTTTTAATATCAAACTAAATTTTTTTGCCCGCTATGTAAAAAGTTTTCAATGATGCGGGTTATTAGATATTACTGCATAACAAATAATGGGTTTGTGATAGTTGAAGGATAGTTTTTTGTAAAATCCGACCGAACTTTCCGCACAGATGCCAAATTCAAGGTCATAATTGACCCAACAGCTCTAAATTTTGAGATATTTGCGGTTAAAAACACGAACACTGTTCTTTTTAGGTTAGATGCAGACTGCACAAGTCTTTTTCTTTTATTTTTTACTGAATTTATAATATAGTGCTACTCATTTTCTTTAAAATGAGCTCTTGAAAAGTGTTATACAATGTTTTCTTCAAAAGTTATGGTCGATTTAAGGTGACTAGAATCACCTAGTGGTCAAAATTTGACCACAAATTTATGAAATAATGATGATCTTTTTGGACAGTATTAGTACTTTTTTTGCTATTTGGTACAAAATAGAAAAACTCATTTATCATTTATCATCGTTGGTACAATGACAAATGTGAAACGAAAAAAAAAAAAAAACATAAAGTCAGTGTCAGTCAGCTTTTGACTTTTCTTTGTGCTGCATCCTCTTTTCAGCTCTGTGTGACAGCGTATTTTGTCGTTGTTAATATTGAAAAATTTGCACTTTACTTTACCTGGCTTAGTGGGAAAATATTAAAATAATTTTAACTTTGTGCACATTTACACACAAATACCTTTCTAATGGTGTATAATTCATAGCCGTGCTCTATTTCTAACATAGTAAAAAAGGTAGGACAAACTTTTGTCTTGCGTAAATTAAGTAAAAAAAAAAAAAAGACTTTTGTAGTCTGCATCGAACAGCAAAAATTTTCGTGTTTATATTTTTAACCACAAATATCTCAAAATCTAGAGCGGATAGGCCACATCTGACCTCGGATTTGGATTCTATGCAGAAAGTTCTTACAGAAATTACCTTCAGCTGGCCTGCAACAAAATCATTGTTGTCGTGTGTTTTTGAACAAAGAAAAATAAGCCACCGCTTTTTTAAAAAAGATATTTCGAGTTATCTTTGGGGAAAAATTTACTAAAATCCATAGCACAAGACCCATTTACGCGATTTTAATGATTTGCTTTTTAACATGGGTAGAGGTTTTGTCCGGGTTATTAAAAATCTTAGTATTTCGGAAACCATTAGTGCGAATTGAGTGATTTCTTTTAATGGGTAGATATGTCGCCCGGTGAGGTTTTGTTAAATTGATGTTTTCAAAATTCCATCGCCATTGTCCGCGAAATTTTAATAACTTGGGAACCAATAGTTCGATTTGACTGGGTAGATGTGTTGCTCAGTGAAGTTTTTTGATATTTATTTTTCCTAAATTCCCACGGTTTTCTCTGGAATATTAAAAATCTTAAGAATTCGGAACCAATAACTTGATTTGGATGATTTTTTTAATGGTTAGATATGTATGTTGCCCGATGGCATTTATTTTTTTTTTTTTGAAAATTCTCTCAGCTTCGGTGGCGGATCTTCGACTTTAAAGTTGATGTCCGCTAAGCGCGATTGACCAGCAGATAAGCCCTTAAGTTGTAAGGCCGTTAGCGCAAGGGTTAATTTTGCTTTTTTTGCAACACCCAATGCATATGTCCGTACATACATATATCACGTGTGCAAGTGTAAGTGTACATTTATGTGTATTTGTACGCATTTTTAGTTTTTCGAAATTTCCCGCCTGAAAGAATCAAAAGGAAGAAGAAGAAAAAAAGCAGAAAAGCTGAACACTTTGTACAACGCCAAATGTAGATAATAGGTTCCTTGTCGGGGCACTGTCTTGCGTCTCTAAGATTCAAACTAAAAAGGGATTTTTTTCATTTATTTTTTTTTATTTTTACTTTATTTTGTTGTAACTTTTCTTTAGTTTTGTTTTTGTTTTTTTTTTTTTTTAGTTGAAATAGGGTTTTGCACACAAACATGTGTGCGTTGGCCATGTGTGTGCGCTGTGTTGGTGTATAAATCGAGGTGGGTGGGCGGCGGCTGATTGAAGATGAAGAGGTGGTGAATATTTTTGGTTGCATAGCATCCTGCTGACTTGGTTGCTTGGTTTAGAGTTTTAGATGAGTAAAAATAAAAAAAAATAAAATAAAAAGGAAAATCGAGAAAGTTGAGAAAAACCAAAAAAAAAAAAAAGATTCCCGTATGAAGGAAAAAAGAAAATTGTAATTTTCATCGAAAAAATTTTTTTTTCCATTTTTATTTTTTTCTGACCTTAAAAGAAAATTAGTAGTATATGTGTTAGAAAGGAGGCTGACTGTATGCGTGTGTGTGTGTGTGTGCATGTACCTATTTGTGTAAGCGTTACTTAGGCTTCAATGTAGAGGGTAAAATATATTGTTTTTTTTTTTTATTTTTTATATTTTTTTTTTTTGGAATTTAGAATGATGGAGTTGTTGGTGTGGGTATGTGAAGATTCCTTTCTTCTGCTTCCTTTCCAACGTCTTCTGGTTTTCTTTTTCTACTTTTTCCTTTTAATTTCATGCCACACATGTTGTAGATGATGGAGGCAAAAGGTTGCAGGGATTAGAAATGTGGGCGTAAGGGTGTTATGAAAGTGAAAAGTAGTAAATTGAACTTTTTCTGGATTTTTTCTGTTTTTTTTTTTTTTGTTGTTGTTTATATTTATATGTGTGTGTGGTTACCCTTATTTATGTTATTTGCGATTTAACTGTAGCAAAAATGCGTATATTTTATACTCGAAATTGTTGTATTTTCCAAACACAAGGAATTTTTATAGTTGCAGGCCATAAAAGGTTGGTTGACCAACAAAAAGTAAAATTACACGGTATTGAAATGCCAATCAGAGGCGAGTCAGATTTTGGTTTTTATGCTTTGGCACTTAAGCAACAAAGATGGGTTTTAGTCCTTGGGAAAAAAAAAAAAATTTAATGCGTTCCAGTAGTTGAAAAAGTTTATCATATTGAGAGGTATGATATTTCGGGATATTTATCTACAAGAAAACTTACAAAAGTTTAATAAAGGAGTTTTGCTTGACGATTAATAAGTAGCAAGAAGAAAACACTTTTTTTTTGCCAATTGGTTCAATGTTATTCCAACTTTTTTACTTTCTCCAAAAATATGATTTGTCAAACTCTGAAAGATAGCCTTCCTCATTGATCATGCGAATTGCTTTCCATGTGTTCTCAAACCTACCCAATAATTGGACATGATTTTGTACTGTGATAATTTTTTTCTTTTTTCCAAATAGTCTTTGCGAGTCATGCCATTTAAATTTTAGAATGCAATTTCCATCACGTTGACCGACACGTCACGTGACACGGCTTACGTCTTTTTCAATACGTTCATATGTCACGTGAAGTCAATTTTTGTGACGGTTCCTTTATTATTTTTTTTTTTTTCATTTAAAGTTTTTGTTCAGGATGTAACGTTAAGGTTACAAAGCTTTTGGAAGGTGAAAGATGAGGCATAAACTAACAAAAATTTGTATGTGTGGGGAGGGAAAACCTAAAGTGTACCCTTGAGGAGTTATAGAGGCAAAACTGATTTTCTGGCATATTTTGGATAAAAAAAAAATTTTTTCTTGGGTCACCCTAACGTCTTAGAGAAAACTTTTTTATGAAAAACTTTTAGTAAATTATATGAGCTTCTTTAAAATTTATTTTATTTATACGGCTTCCATAAGTTTTGCAAAGTTATAGAGCTATTAGTTTGATATATGAAATTTTTTTTCATACTGTATGACTTTGGCAGCCATTTTAGTATGAAAAAGGTCCTATGAACATACTTTCTTATAATTTTTTTTAGGATTTTCGTTAAATTTCCTTTAATTTGTTACCAAATTTATAATACCAATATTTTGATTTAAGGTCAGAATAAAATACTTTTCAAAAAAAATCCATTTCAAGGCTCGCAATGCTTGCGTGTAACACGTGTGTTGTTCCATAAAAGTTTTTTTTTCTGATCCCAAATTAGAATATTGGTATGGCAATGTACTACCAAATTAAAGGAAATTTAATGAAAATTTAAAAAAAAATTACAAACTGGTATATTAATAGGACCTTTTTTGTACTGAAATCGCTGCGAAAGTCAAAAAGTAGGAGAAAAACTTGAAAATATCAACTTTAAAGGTCCAGAACTTTGTGAAATCTTTCCAAATCCAATAAAATTTATACACTTTCAAAAAGATCACACGATTAGCTAAAAGTCTGTTACTTATTATAAAGTCTTCTCTAAAATTGAAGGTTGAACCAAGAAAATATTTTTTCTAAAACAATCATAAAATCAATTTTTTCGTCATAACTCCATTTACAGATACATTTTACATCCCCATCTCCCTACAATTTTTTGTTAGCTTAGGCCTTCTCAATCACCACCCAAGAACTTCGTAGCTTGACAGTTCATGTAATGTAAATAGTTGTAGGCAAAGATGTTGAAAATGAGGAAATTCACGAAATTTTTTTTGAGATCTAACGAAATATTTATTTTGTTCCCAAAAAATTAAAAGTTATAAAAAGTACTTATTTCAAATTAAAAAATAAATATTCTTTAAAAAATCAAAAAAAGTTTGGGGATCTCTGATCTAGCCGTTTGATATTGATACTAAGTGAAAGCTATTTCGCATAATTATATTGAAGCTCTAATACTTCATATAGCGACGCTGAAGGGTTATACATCTAAGCAATTTAGAGGCTGTCCATGAACCTCGTAACGCTAAGATTCGCTGAGAGTTTACTTCCTCCCCACCTATTTGTCAGTAGCGTGAAGTAAAAAACACAATAAACACTAAAAATGTGACACTTGTTCAGACCCCCTTCCCCTCGCGGAGTCACGATGTTATGGACAGCCCTTTTTAAATTTATCAGAAAAACAAGATAAACTTTTTTCATTTAATTCCCGAGAATTTAATGGCATAAAACTGAAAAAAAAAAAAAAATTGCTTATCAAATAGAAAAACATTTTTGTTTTGTATACAGCAGACAGCTTCGCAGCCCACGCCCCCCCTTTCATGGCCTAAATAATTAAATACACATTTTCTCAGCGCAAATATCAATTTTTCATATTAATATTTTTAATCGCATACACATATATAGTTCTTACATATATACAAGTACATATGTATAATACGCACACACATGTCGAATATTATTTACACTGTTATGTATGTATGTAATTTGTATATGTATATATATTTTATATTATTAATTAACAAACGCTATTATTTACCACCCTTATCATCAATAGTAACAACAACAACAACCACATTAAAAACGAATGCCACTGTTGCAAAAATTAGATGCGAAAATACCAAAAACAAAATTCCAAAAAATAAAAGAAAATAAAAAAAAAAATCCAAAAAAAAAACGAAAAAATTACGAAAAAAAGTGTTGGGAATTGTTTCACAATATTACGAGTACAAGCAACTGACTGACTATCAGTAGACCGGAGGTGCGAGAAGTGCCAAGAAAAATATAAATGATGAAGAAGAAGTGAAATAAAAATGAAAAAAATAAAAACAAAAATGAAAATGAAAATAATGAAGAATGAGCGGGTGGTTGGGGGGTGGCTGCTCGGAATGTGTGGCAAAGGATTAGAGATGTTAAACGTGCGTTTGATATATCGACAAGAGCGGTGATATATCGAAAGTACGATGTAATCCTAGCTAAAGAAACTTGACTTCAAAACATAGTATGCTCTATCCCAGAAGCTACGTAACACTATGGGTATTCACGCGTTAGCGCGCAACACCCTTGAATCGTTGCAAAAGTGCGAATTGCAAAAGTTTGACATTTGTCCAACAACAAGCACATTGTCGAAAATTCCGCAATACTTCTGTAATTTCGCACTGCTGCGACCCTAAGTGAAATCGCGACGAGCGTGATTGCGAATAAGTGACACCTCTTCTGCCAACTGCCAACTGTATTTAATACAAAAAGGTTAATTTCGTATAAGAATTCAAAAATTGTTTATGTCTTTTCAATAAGTTGGCATCATTGTCAATGTTTTGACATTTAATTAATTTCGCTAGATGGAAATATTTACATTGAACTTTCACGCGTTAGTGCGAAAAAGACTTCCATTTTCGCAATTTCGCATTTGCGTATCAATGCGTGAATACCCATAGTGTTACGCAGCTTCTGGGATAGAGGAGGCCTAGACTAACGAAAATTGCACTGAAGAGGGAGGGGGTCTAAAATGTAAAGTTGAGGAGTTGTTGGGTTAAAACTGATTTTCTGACTTGTTTTACAAAAAACTAATTTCTTGGGTCACCCTAGCTTTTTAGAGAAAACTTTCATAGAAGAAATTTTAACCTAATTGTATGAGCTTTCTAAGAGTGCATACGGTTTATAAGGTTAAAAAGGATTTCGCAAATTTCTGAACCTTTAAAGTTGATATTTTACATTTTTTTTCCATTTTTTGACTTTGCCGGCCATTTTAGTATGAAAGAGGTCCTATTAACATACCGATTTATTATTATTATTTTTTTAATAGATTGTAAAAAAATTATTGAGTCAAAGTTTGGTCTCGATCGGGAGGGAGTAACACTTGCCGCATTGGGTCCAAAGAAGGGGATCTTGAAAAAAATTTCAAGAAAATAGTTCATAGCTCCCACGGGGTGACTCCTAGAGGAGTAAAATGTATGGCCAGGTTCCATAATTTTTTCCTTTTCAAAATTTTTTTCAAGCACATCTACCCCCTATTTGTCACCCTTCTGAGGTCCCACCTAAATAAACTTTAGAAAATTCGCAGTAACTGTCCCGGTATGACTCTAAGATAGATGAATGTATCACCAGGTGCTACAAAAAACTCAAAAAATTAGGAAAAATTTCGAAAAATAGTTCAGAGCTCCTAGAGGAGTAAAATGTATCAACAGGTCCTATAATTTTTTCTACTCAACATTTTGTCTTGACTCACCTACCCCCTATCTACCAACCTTTTAAGGTCCCCCTACAAAATCCACATTTTTAAAAATTTGTTGCAACTGTCCCGGGATGACAGGACCTTTTACTTTTTGTCCCCAACATTTTCCTTTGACACACCTACCCCCTGTAATCCTACAAAAACGCAAACAAATTAGGAAAAATGTCGAAAAATAATTTTTAGCTTCCCCGGAGTATCCCATAGAAGAGTAAAACGTATGACCAAGTCCAATTATTTTTTCCGAAATTTATTATAAAATCCACATTTTTAAAATTTTGTTTAACTCTCCCGGGATGACCACTAGATAGGACAAATGTATCACGAGGTCCTATTATTTTTTTATCAGCAATATTTTCCCTTCACCACCTTCCTATTTGCCACTTTTTTGGGGCTACCCCTACAAAAAACATTTGAATATGAGAGTTCACTTATAAAGTGCCAATGTTTAATTATTACATATCATGCTCTATAACGGTTAAAAACATTAATTTCATTTCATTTTCTTATGTACATTTATCGATATCGTTACATGCCGCTTTCGATTATTTCCGTACCATCCATAGTAGGTATCTGGCTCAAGAAAGCAGGAGTCAGGATGCGAACATAGTTGCTGCTTGCTTCTATAGTGCTGTAGATTGTTTAATTCAAAATCAAATGTGACACCAGTATTTGGGCGGAAGGAGTGCGGAGGTCAATATTGCTATATGTATGTATATGTGTGTGTGTGTGCTTACGAGTGTGCTTACGTCTGCTTATAAGAGAACAAATATTGTGCGAGAGTAGTGGTGGTCCTCCAATGAGTGGGGTGTTCCGATAGTAGAGTCTGTCGAATGCCGGCCTAACTGGTGTTGCTTCTGGGGATTAAACATTGCGTTTTTCTGCTTTTGCTCCTCTCACATTTTTATTTTGTTTGTTTTGTTCTTGTTTTTTTTTTGTTTTTGCTCATATATGCGAATAATTTTTATGTTGGTTATTTTTTTCTACAGCGGCGCGTGTAATTTTTTCTCTATATTTTTCAATATTTTTGTATTTTTTTTCATTTTTCTTTTTATTATTGAAAATCAATAAAAATCGGTTAGTCGCATATTGGGCGAAATATGATAAGTACTTGCGGGGTAGTGCTGTAGCCTGCACTGTTGGCAACAGTTTTCTTTTATTTATGTATTTGTGTTTTATGAAACTAATTTTGTAAGTATATACTCGTACATATATTTTTTATATTTATGTATTGTTTTTAGTTGCAATTTTTGATTAATTACATATTTTGTTAATTTTTTGTTAACTCGACCTTTAACTTTCTATTCAGGTTTTCTTAGTTAGAAGGTTCTAAGTTAGAAGCACTCTTAAACACATTATCTGCATCATTTTCATTTTTTTTTTGTTCCGATGTTCCGAGAAAAACCCTGGAGGACTTGATGATTCTCTTGAAGGCCCATGTTTTTTGTTCATAACTTTTTTTTCTTTTTAGAATGGAATGTTGTAAAATAAATATATTTTAAGCGCCAAAACTTTTTTCACGACATAATCTTTATTTTTCCAGCAAGTTTGGGTGTTCATTCTGGCAATAAAAAAAAGTTCTGAGCAAAAAACATGGGCCTTCAAGAGAATCAAAAGTGCTACAGGTGATCTGGTCGTTGGCCTGAACCGACAGGAACCACGAACCAGAGCTTTTTTTATGAGAGGGAAAGTGTAGCAAAATGCAAAAGATTAAATTTGTTTTTCCTTGTTTGAAAACAGCAAGCTGGAGCACTTCCCTAGTTAACGCTTGATGGTGCTCCGTCGACGAGACTTCGAAAAAACCCTTAAAACAATCCTTCACTGAGAATCCAAGATGAAGAAAAACCTCCGCCACTAATGATTTTGACGAAACAGTAGGAATCCACTTGATAGCGCCCAAAAAAAAAAAAAAGAAAACTTGGTTATCTTTAAAGGTTTAAACAAATTGTCTCTTTTTTGACTGTTAAAAGTATTAACAACTTGCACTAATTAGAAATTTTCAAGAATAAAAAATGACTGTTGCTGTTAGTGTTATTCCTTAGAAAAAAGTGATCGATGTCGAATGAATAAAGTAAAGAGAACGAGAAAGAAATTTGACAGCTGCGAGCAGTGGGGCATTGTTCATCTTAGCAATGGAGTTGCGTTGCCAACCACGGGGAATATATCCATACTTTTGGTGATTATGCGTGCTCGCATAAACACCAATGGTCGAATCGCCTCATCAGTGAACGTACAAATCAAGAAGTAAAATCATGTGTTTCGCATTACGAATAAATAAATAAATAAAATTACGTCACGAGTTGTACGTTCACTGATGCGACGATTCAAGCTCAGTGTTTCTCTTAGGACAAAAAAAAGAACCGGCCTCAAATAAAAAAATGGGATGATAAATGTTCTACCGAATGAAAGGAAATTTAACGAGGAATCCATAAAAACTTTTAAAAAAAAATTTTTTAATAGGACTTTTTTAGTACTAAAATGGCTGCCAAAGTAAAAAATTTAAAGATCCAGAACCTTGTGAAATCCTTTTAAACCTTTTAAAATAAATATAGTCTTAGAAAGCTCATACAATAAGCTAAGATTTTCTGCAAAAAAGTTTTTTCTAAAACGCTACAGTGACCCAAGAAAATTTTTTTTCTAAAATAAGTCAGAAAATCAGTTTTAACCCTATAACTCCTTAGGGGTACATTTCAGACCCTCCTCAGTTGCAATTTGTTGTTAGTTTAGGCGTCTCCTTCACCTTGCAGAAGCTTCGTAACCTTATACCATACACCGTTTTTATAAGGTCTGAACTTTGTTTTTTTTCTTGACTATTTAACTATCAATTAAGGGCTCTGACAATATGTATGGCCATAGATATTTATCTTTCTAGAGTTTAGAACTAAGATTGTGATTTAAATGGATAAAGGATGAAACGTATAACACTAAGACTGCTTCAATATTTTAAATATTGTCGAAGTTATGGCATTTTCAAGTCAGAAGTTCAAAATAAATAATTAAGTTCAAGGTACGGAAAAGTTTAGGCAAAGTGAGCCATAAAATTCAATCATCATATCTCTGAAACTATTTAACGTACATGGAAGAGATTTGGTACATATGTATGTAAAAGCACCAAGACAAATAATGTGTACTAAGAAAAACGGCGTTACCACGCCCCCGCAAAAATTACTTCATCATATCTCTGAAAATATTTAACGCACATGAATGAGATTTGATAAATGTGTAAAGAGCGCCGGGACAAGTAATGTTCACTAGGAAAATGGGCGATATCACGCCCCTTAAAAAAATTCATCATTTATGAGGTTTGGTATGTATTCAAAATGGATCGGCACAAATAACATTCTTTGCACAAATTGGTAATGCCACGTCAACTTCACAAAATAAGGTGAAGCAATGTACACCGGGAAATCCTGTATATTTGTTAGATTTTCAATTTAAAATTTGTATAGTTGTAGAAAATGTCCAATGCAACACGTCCCATGCGACCGTGAATAAAATTAAATTAAAAAAAGTATAAATTATTTTTGGATAAAATCAAAAAGAGACATCAATGCACAACATTCCAAAATTAGTCACATCGAAATATTGCCTCAGGTTTCCCTAAAATCGGCATTTGGATTGTTGGTCGCGAAAATCACTTTCGTTTTTGTCCCGAATGCCTTGGTTATTTTCAATTATCTTGAAACCAAAAATTTGCCCAAAATCAAACTTATCACCAAATATAGGGCTTATTAAGAGCTATAAGTTAAGCCTATGGTCTTAATAAAAATACATTTTATTTTGACTTTTTTTTTACTTTAAATGTGTTTGATGGTCACGTTCGACACCATGCAAATGCGCAAGTCTTTATCGGGATAAAAAAAGTATTTACAAAAACGGAATGCCCGTCACAGCTAGACAATACCTTTAGACTTTTTGCTGAAATGTAAAATTTAATTCTTTCATAATTTTCAATAAATGCATGAATTTCTCACTGGGGTACTACAGAAAGAAAACTAACGTGCCTACTTACATCCATACACATACATATATTAACTTATATTTCATGCATTTATGTGTCTATTTCATATTTGTAATGAAATTTTGAATGTTTTGCCCATGATTGTATGTATGTTTATCGAACGAAGTGTATATCTGTATGAGTTTGAGTGTCAAAAAGTTTATTTTATTTTAATATAACTTCATACAAACATACACATATGTATGCATACATACATAAATCATTTATATGGGCACACAACCACATGAACAGAGCACGACCACCCACCCTTTAATAAAGCTTCCCAAAATATAAAAATAAAATCATCCAATCGCTTTCACTTTTCACTAGCAACACACAACAGACAGACAGCACAACAAAAATACAAATAAATTTTTCTTCGCTCCTAGTACCAAGTCCAAGGATGTTGAACTATTAAAATGTATCTATCACATTTCGATACATTTGAATTTGTGAAAAGTTTTTTACAAGGACGATTTTGTCTAAAAGTAAGAAACTACTTAAAAATATTCGAGTAGTTAGTTTGTTCTACAAATTATTCATGATTTCGATTCATGCTTTAGAGTAGTGTTCTCAGCTAAGCTTCACGCAGTAAACGTATACTAAGCTGCATTTGGGACTTACCTATTGTAAAATAGACATTGACAAAGAAGCCGCCCACTCTGTGACTTCCTGAGCTTACTATGGTATATAAAGTGTTTAGTACGTTCATTCTTCCACAAGATATTCATTTTTTTCACTTGAGGTAATTCTATCGCAACTTCATGTGCAAAGGTCTCCAAACTCTGTTGTGAAATCGTCAATGAGAGCTATCTGGTGTTGAGTACCAAATTTTCCACATTTCTATTTATCACACATTCTGTCGTATCTGATGACAAGACAAAATTTCTATACAATTGTATTTCCACAATCATCTCGGGGCCTAAGGCAGACCAAAAGAGGGTGGTCAACCGTTTCGGATTTTGCGTGACAGTCCTGGGTTTTTCTCTCTCGTCCCGGATTCAAAAAGGTCCTGGAAATGTCACGGATTTTCGTGTATGTCCCGTATTTAAGATGGACGCATATTGTATTGTGTCATTTTGTAACTTTATTTTACAACAATTTTAGTTTATGAGCTACAGACCATAGAGGATAAATCATAGTCCATGTATTGTGGATCATAGACCACAAAAAACAGATCGTTCACCATAGATTATGGACCAAAGACCATAAAAGGGCAGATCATAGACCATATATTGTGGACTATTTCTTTTGCCTAATATGTTAAAATAATTTTTTTCTGTCCCGGATTGGGCCTTCAAGAAAATAGTCTGGCTAGACCAAACGACTCATGCTTGCACGGAGGTCTATTAAAAATTGGCACCGTTAAATTGTTAAAAATAAAAGAAAGAAGAAAAGGACTGAAAGCTGTCATAATATACAACTTTTATCTCCGACTCTGGGTCCGATTCCAGTTTCAACGCCGGTTTGGACTCCGAAAAATTAAATTTAAAACATTCGGTTCCGGTGCTATAAGGCACATACATGGTAAATGTGTCCCGGATCTTAACAACACAGTTTTCATTGTCTTGGGACTAGATTTTTTAGCAATATGGGTGCTACAGTTAAAGATCCGATTACCGATACAATTTATAAGATTAGATTGGCCTTCAGACTCCTTGGTTTTTTCGAGCCTCTGACTGCTTAGATGACTTGCGCACACTTTGTTAGTATCAAAGATATAACTAATGAACTGATTGATACATCGAATAAAAGTTTTGCAACAACGTCTTCACCATACCAATATGCCTTAAAAGGCTTCACAAAAGTTTTGATAAAGACACGAACGAACGAAAGAAGGACGATAGCGAAACAACAACGATGATGATGATGATGAAAAAATCTATTAAATATTATCTCTGCTTTACTTTGTCAAAAAGTGAAAAAAAAATAAATAAATAAATACCAACAACAATAACAAAATACATACAAACATCCATATTTCATACAGACGCAATGCATGCTGATAAAAGGCAACAAACGGTGGTGGTGGTATGGGTACATCATGCAAGTTCTAAGAATTGGGATATTAGAGAGCATCTTTAGGAAAGCGCGTGGACGGCGTGTGTCTTGACTAAAAATCTTTGATTGTAGAGTTGTCAATTTAGTAAGAAAAATTCGCAATATTTTCTGCTTTCCATTTAAGTTTTTTTTTTTTTTTTTTAATATCATATTTCTGGTGTCCTCTCAATTTTTCATGTAAAAATCGTGCTAGGAGAATGGAAGCGTATCTTTAGCACTAGAAATGCGAAGGGTTGCTTGCGGCTGGTTATTAAAAAAAAAAGTAACTTTGCAAAAAATAAATAAAAATAACCAAGTAATAAAGCAAACATTTTTGCGCAAAAAATTTTATAAGTTGAGAATTTTTACATTTGAAAAAAATTTCATCTTTTTTTGTAGTGAAGAAGGAATTCATTTTAAAATAGGAATTTTAAAATTTCATTGTAAGTACTAAGGAATTTAAAATTGTTCAAGAATTTTTAATAAACAATATATGAAGAAAAAAGATAAATGAAAAAATCATAATGATATTGAGCTAGTGGAGTGAGAAAATGTAAAGGTATTGTTTTCGATATAATCGAGTTAATATCGTAAGGATATTAAGAATAAACAAGACCATACAAAAAAAAAAAAAAAAAAAAAATCAAATATATAAATAAATTCTGTTGTTAAAACCAATGAGCTTACATCTATATCTAGAACTAATTGTCATTGATTGATATTCATTTAAAGCTTTCTCAGCAGTTTACTAAAAACTAGTTATGACAAATTTAGGATCGACTAAAAACACGACTATGGGGACATATGTTATATCGAGTCTTTGAAGAAAGAACTATTACGTCTAAAGAAAGCAAGCATGGATTATGCCTTGGGAATAATATAATCAAAATGTGCACGATTTGAAAAATAAGAGTCAAAAACAACTCCAAGGTATTTCAAACTCAAACACAGACACTAGGGGAAAATTTGAAATATGGTAGGATGAAGGAATAAATGCTTAAGACTTAGAAAAAGATATAAAAACACATTTATTGCGGTTAAAAAAAGAAATTTACTATTAGGGGAACTGATGCTATTGTGGTATAGGTAATCTTTTTTTGAAATTTGCAAGAAAACCGTTAAATCAATTTCAGCTAAATTTGTTAATGCTGATCATTGAAGTGTTGGCTACAGAATATATTTCAATAAAATGTGTGCAATTTCATTGAAAAAGTTATTGAGCAAAATCTGAAAAAGGTAATGTGGTATATATGGTGGCGCAATGTGGTATATATACTGATCAGTACTTGTAAAGTGGGCTGGTAATGTGGTACATATAAGTAGGGTAATGTCGTATACTTAACCATACAACGAAATATAATGTTTGAAAGATATGAAAAAAGTTCATAATAACATTTATATTGTTTCTCAAACTCATAGTTTTTATAAAAAAATAAACAGCCATCAAATAATGTTAAGAACGTCAAGAAATGTTCATATACCACATTAGCGAATCCCAACTATACCACACTGTCCAATTTTTAGAAATTACAAAATTTCGATATACTTAGCACTTACCTTTATTGAATATAAATAAAACCTCACCAAAAAGCAACTTTTTCTTCACAAAATTTTTTTGCAAAAAATCCGGAAAAAAAATCAACCAAACGCGACTTACGTTTCGTTTGGTGCATGACAGCAACACATACCTGGTTTTTCATGTTTTTTGACAGGATAAAAGTAGTAACGTTCGCAGTTTCTTACCCAAATTGGAGATATGCGACTATACCACATTGGAAAACTATACCACAATAGCAGCAGTTCCCCTACACCAAAGGAAGAGTTTGTCAAAATAAATCCGATCGCTTGATGCTACAGTTGAAGGCGATTATTTAAAAATGTTTGCTTCGCTGCCGCTATGCTTTTCGAAAGAGAACGAAGCAATAGCAAAAGGAAACAAAAACATTCAGGTTGCCACCTGATGAAACAAAAATGTAGGGTTGCCATATTACGGTTGCCAGACTTTTTGCAAAATGCATTCCTTTGGCAACTTTCTGCATTGAAAGTTATAGAATCGACTCAAAAACCAATAGTAAATTTTGATTTTATTAAAAAAAACCAGGTGGCAACTCCAAAAAATTTATTGTGGGCTTTTGGGTCGATTCTATAACTTTCAATAAAGAAATATGACAGAGAAATGCAATTTTGCAAAAAATCGTCTGGCAACCCTAATATGGCAACCCTTAATTTTTGTTTAGTCGATTTTGGACCCAAGATGTCGAGTTATAGAGTGAAAATGATGATTTTAACAATTTATTGAAAAAAAAATTTTGATTTTATTGAAAAAACCAGGTGGCAACCCTAAAAAATATGTTAGATTTTTTAAAAATTAATCTAAGCAGTTTAAGGCTAAAATACATTTTTTTTTTTTGTAAATGTATGGGTTAAGCAAATTTTACAAAAAAAAAAAAAACATGTGGCAATTCTGAAAGTTGCTTCTGCTGATGTTCAAACAGCCGAGTTAAACAAAAAGCAAAAGCACAATCGGAATTACGCTTCGCTTCGTGTTTGTGCTTGGTTAAAACTTTGCTTTTTTAAATAACAAAAGCAATAGCAGAGCACAAAAACAAAAATGTGCTTGCTTGAATTGCTTTGACTTCGTTCGTTGAAAAAAAGCACAGCAAGCAGTAAGCCCAAAATGTAAAAGCAATAACTGACGCAGCACAGTTCAGCAAATTTTCGTTGCTATAGCTATTTTATAGTCAGCAGATCAAACCCTGGAATTTTTTGTAAATTTTGTTTTTTTATTTATTAATGAGTAGTATAACGAACATAAATAACCTTATATAAAGAGAAATAGACCTGATGGCGCATTTCTGGCGCCCAAATTACTTAAGAAACATCATACTCTTCTCCAGTCGAAATTTTTTTCGAAATTTGTAGAGAATGAGGAATTTAATCGAATGCTTTGGAAAAGTCAGTATACACAATATCTACTATACAACCATTTTGAAACGTTAAAAGGCAATATTCAGAGAATAAAGCTAAATTTGATACAGTAGAGCGTACCGAAACAAAACCATGTTGAGAAGGGGAAATTATATTTTAGCCAAAAAGATAGTTTATAAAAATAGAAAAAAATCTATTTGAAAATTTGCTTTTCGTTTCTTTACTTGTTAACTATTTCAGTCGTACTCTTTCTTCTGTACTTATGTAAGTAATATTTCACTATTTTTCTTTTTCTTTTCTCTAAATTTCTTCTTCTTTTTGTTAAGTAAACCATTCTTAAAAAAAAGTGTTTGCACATTGAACTGAGCTTTGCTTTGCGGAACCTTAGTCCAAAATAACTTCCTTTTGCATAGTTCTGTTGAACTTACAACCCGAAAGCAAGCTAAATAAATATAACCCTTTAACCGAAGAGAATATACAACAAGATTTTCTAAAATGTTTTTGAAAGAATTTTCCCAATTGTCTACATTTTAACATCTGCCCCGATTGCGTTGCTGTGTAAATTAAAACGCGTGCGACAAAAGTGTCGCATGGCTCACCCAAAAACGTAAAATCCTATGCAATCAAATAATAAATAATGCCATGTACTTGCAACAACAAAGGCAATGTCTGGCACACTTTCAAGCACATTAGACGACGCTAAGAAGAATGAACCCCCTTTTGTTGACTGCAACTCTAACATTTTTCAAATGAAATAAATTGAAAATTTCCAAGGTTTTAAGTTAAAATATGTGAATTTTTAACCCAAAAAAAAAAAAGAAAAAAATAAAAGGGGTAACAATTTTACAATGCAATGCAACAACAGCAACAACATAAATGCAACAAATCATTAAGTTGGACACAAGGGTGCAAAGCATTTCGTTTGGCATGGCACCCTTAATGTAACCCTTTACTTTCACCAGCACCTTACCAACGTCATTACGCGTATGAAATGAAAAATAAAACCCAAAAACAACAACAATAGATAGTTGCCAAAATCAAAAGCATTTTTTTTTTTTGTTTTTTTTTTTCATTGAAAAATGTGAAATTTTCCAAACGAAAGAGTTACGTTTCGATTTTTCATTTTGCAATTTTGACATTTTTCGCATAAAAACCTTAAAAATGCACCCAAAAATCATAATTGAATCCCATCGATATGTTTTCACAATGCATCTACCCTTAATGTGACTAATCCAGAATCATCAGTTGTCGAAAGGGTCACCCAAAATGTCGTCGTGCATCTTTGTATGCTGTATAAACAAAAAAAAAAAAAAAAAAAACAAAACAAAAAGGATAAAGGATTCGCTATGCGTCAGTGCATTGCAGATTTAAAATGTTGCTGCAAAAAAAGGAAAAAAAAAAAATTAATGAATTGAATTTTTCGGTGATTTTCGCAATTTTAGAGCGCAAAAAATAAAAATAAAAATTCGACAAAAAAGGATTTTAATTTTTTTGATATTTTTACACAAAAACGTAGAAAAATGTCATTTAGGATTTAAGCAACATACGCAGCAGTGTACCCGGTTATGGATCAAAGGGGTTGTGACACACGAATTGAACCCATTAACGACCGTTGCCGACCTGTGATGTCACATGGGTCGCTCGCGCGTTTCGGCACGCCAAAGGGAGGGGATTGAAAATGAGCGTGCAATTATTATGGATTGTCTTAATTCGTTCAATAAGCATTTGACAAAGCCTTTTTTTGGTATTAAAAAAATTGGTTTTTTCGCAAAAAAAATAAAAAAAAAACTTCTATCAATAATCCTCTTATAGCAGCTGGTGGCAGCCAAAAATTAAAAATATAAAAAAAAAATGTTTGAATTTTTAATTAAAAAAGCTAACACAATTTCCACCGATTAAACGGTACGACAAAGGTTTGAAACCATGTGAAATTCCAATATGCATATTATGATCAAAACGTTAAAAAAATATATGCGTACGTGTCTCGTCGTTTTCTCCAATACGTCAAGATCCTAAGTTATGCTTACTTAAAAGTACAAGACTCGCTGTTTTGGGGCATATTGAAAGCTATTTATTTATACAGTTCACACAGCGAATAATGAAATTTATTTCCATCAATGAATAATTTTCCATATCAAGCCGTGTTTTCCGACATTTTGTCAATTGGATTCTGACTTTCAATAGCTAAAATCTGGCAACACCATAATAAAGTTTGACATTTTTTAGCATAAACGTAGTCACAACGTTTTGATGTTCAAGTGCTATTTGTTTTGTTTCCAGTGAGTTAAGAAAATCAATTTGGCCAAAAAATGGACATTTCAAGAAAAGGTTTTCGTTGGATTATTTTTCACAACTTTTGACGTGCCACAAAACATTGATACAAGGCTCGCATCGTTTGGTGTAAGGAAATGATTACAAAATTCGACCGTGGTGCTTCAAAAGACGTGTATAAGATCGTAACAGGTGACGAACCATGAATAAATCCGTATGAGTCGGAAACAAAACAGCAATCGACCGTGTGGGTATTCCAAGACGAGCTAAATCCAACAAAAGTTGAAAAGTTGTTCGTGGAAGAAGAACAGTGAAGCAAATGGTCGCCTGTTTCTTCGGTCGAATGGGTCATGTAGCCACTGTTCCACTTGAGCAACGTAGGACGGTCAATTCTGAGTGGTACACGATCATTTGTTTGCCGGAAGTCTTCGGACGTATCATTGTTCATCATGACAATGCGAGCTCTCACACATCTCGTGTAACAAGTGAGTTTTTGAGCAGTCAAAACATCGAATTGATGACTCATCCTCCGTACAGTCCTAGTTTCGCACCCAATAAATTCTTCTTGATCCCGAACATCAAAGGTAAACTGCGTGGTCAACTATTTACGAGCGCCGAAGAAGCAGTTGATGCGTTCAAAAACCATGTTTTGGAGGTGTCTCAAGAGGAATGGCAAAACTGCTATGACAAATGGTTTGAACGAATGCAAAAGTGTATTGATCATCAAGGGGAATACTTTGAAAAACAATAAAGCCATTTTCAATTCAAAATGTTTGCTATCCCCAAAATATAAGTAGTGCCCAACGTATCTCACAAATTATACAAGACATCATAATAAAATTTGGTAGGTAGAGGCAAAGCAAATGTGCCATACACAGATCGAAAAGCAGGTTAGGAAATGGGAAAAGTACTTATGTTCTGCACCAATTGAAAAAATATGAGCAAGTACGGCTTGATTAACAAATTTATGGCTATCCAAATCCATTGACAGAAATGTTTTTTACAATTTGGTGTTTGTTTTAATGTCCATAAGTACTCCTGAAAACAGCAATTTTTACACTTTTAGCAAAGATTACTTAAGATTCTGGCATGTTGGAGAAAATCGACGAGATAAGTTACATTTTTTTAACATCTGAAATTTTTTATGGGTGCAACAAAAATATTGCTTTTGTCGAACAGTGTTGTGAAAACGTTGACCCAGAACTAATTGTGCCCTAAAGTTTCAACACGATCAGTGATAGTCTACCTGAAAGTTGGTTTCTTGGCCCATTTCCACTTTTTTGGTTAATTATGCACAAACCGAGCTTATTTGTCTTATAAAGAAATTTTGAATGAAAAAAAATAATGGGTTTATTTGAAAGTAGAATAAGTCCAATTATGGAAAAATTGAGTTTATGGTAGTTATAGTTAGTAATATATGTCCTCTTTTTATATTAAAAATTACAGACTCGTTAGACCACGATTCCATCATAATTACTCAAAAGAACTTACAAAAATGCTTTTGTTGAAATCTTTTCGGATACTTTTCGATAAATTATGCTTCTTGCCGAATTTTTCGGTGCTTTTCGTTTCATTCCGATTTCTGCACTCTTTTTCGATAATTTCAGGATCTTGCCGATTTTTTCAGTGTTTTTAGATGATTTCTGCCTTTTACCGATTTTTTCGATTGATTTCGATACTTTGTGATTAATTTGGATTCCCAAAGACTTTTTTGATAGTTTTCGAATAGTTCCGATTCTTGTGGACTTTTTTGAGGTTTTTCAATAATTTAGACTTAAATTGACTTTTTCAATGTTTTTCGATAATTAACAAAAATTGTGAAAAAAACATTAAAAAAGTAAGTTAGAATAGAAAATTATCGAAAAAAATTTGAAACAAGGTCGGAAATTATCAAAAATATCAAAAAAGTCCACGAAGTTCATTGAAAATATCGAATAAAATTGCAGGAATCAAAAGTAATCGAAAAAACGTCGAAATAGTCAATTAAAGTCTGAAGTTATTGAGAAATATCGAAAAAGTCTACAGGAATCGGAATTAATCGAAAACTATCCAAAAACATCAAAAAAGACTATAGGAATCAAAATAAATCACAAAGAATCAAAATCAATCGAAAAAGTTGACTAAGAAATCATCGAAAAACACTGAAATAATCGGTAAGGTTCTGAAATTATCGAAAAATATTGCAGGAATCGGAATTAATCGAAAAATTCCATAAGAATCATAAATTATCGAAAAGTACCCGAAAACTCTGAAAAAACCGGCGAAGGCCTGATACTGCTGTACAGAAATCGAAAAAAATTTAGCAACATACAAAAATTTTAATTTTCCTTTGCTTTATTTACAAAATATTTTGTGACTGATAATGGAATAAGTCATCAAAAATACAAAAAATTTTATGATTTATTAGAAATGAAAGTGGAATAAGTGTAATAGACTTATTCAAAAAAAAAAAAAAAGATTACGCTGAAAAATCTGATAGATGATGCCAAAATCATTTTTCTGAAAATTTTTTGTTTATACTCTTGTTCTCTTTGCTCATACGATTTTCTCAAAGAAATAAATTTTTTCGTAGCTTGCAATGTTTATACTTTTAATATTGCTCACAATCAAGTGGAAATTATTGCTATTTTGCTACTTTGCAATTCTAAATGCTCCGGATCGTGAACACGGCTAATGTGAACTTATACGTAGCATTTACATATACAAACTCTGCACAACTTTTTAAATTGGGTTATCTCCTAAACTATAAGCTACACAAAAACATTTTTTACATCTTTACATAAGAAATTTCCTGTGTTACAAAATTGTGGCGAACAATTTTTCTATAAATGTTTGCGTTAGCGAGATATTTGCAAAAAACTGAGTTTAGGGACCTTTGAGCCTGAATAACTTTTTATGCGCACAATGGACTTCAATGGACTTTTTTCTCTTTATTCATCATGCTTTAATAAAGACAATTCCGGTGAAAAAAATTCACTTGGAATTTTTTCGCAGAAATATTCTTATTTTCCTGGGCTATGATTTTAGGTTCCAATTTTTATTTTTTATACGTATCGATACCTTAGAGCGCTATAGTTCTATCTCCACTTTTTGCGATTTTGAGATTTTTGCAGTTATGGCATCATTGTGGGCTTTTTTACGGTGTGAAAAACTGTGTGATGTCAAAATACCACTAAAATACCAAAATATTCGATAATTAAGAAAAATCCGATCTCCAAACTGTAATTTTTTCAAGAGCGCTACTGTCTTATTTCCACTGAATATACAAATAAGTCACATTTTTTAAAAAAAATCTTCGTTTTTTCGCGTTTTCTTCGCATTTCATGACTTTTTGCGACATTTTAGTGGAAAAAATTCAAAAAATGTACTAAATACGTTGTTTATTTTAATAGTAGTGGAATTCTATATAAGGGCAAAAGTAATGACATACTATAAATTAGCTGGCATTTCGTTAGAAATTAATCAAATTAGTTAAAAACATTAAATTATGTTAAAATATACTATAGGTAAAAATACTGCATATATCGATGTATCAAAATAGCAGCCAATCCTAAATAACCACTGTTTGAAATCTTCTTTTTGCATTTCCCAACAATTGGAAAAATCGAGATAGGACTACAGCGCTCTAAGGTATCGATATATACCCTTATTCAAGTCAAAAAATTTGATATATCGTATGACTCATTCTGAGCATTTTTGAGATCGTAACAAAATAAAATAAAACCGCACTAATCCGATATTTTGCATAAATCCACGTTTTATGGTATTTTTTATTTCGGCTTGGTTAACCAAGATGTTGCGAATAACGCATTAGAATCTGTCTTATATGAGTTTGATGCAGAGCTTAAAGTATGGAACTATATGTATTTTGTTCGAGAAATCTAAATAGCTTTGAATGTTTGATTCAACTGAACTTACTACACCTTGATGGCTCTGAATGAAGTGTCATTCATGGTATATTTGTATTCGAGTATTTTTGTATACATACATTAGACCCCTGGATAACTTAAGCTAAATATTTTTCAAGTGGAGGTAATTGAACTTCAAAATGACAGAAACTTCAATGACACAGTTAAAACTGGTACTAACGTTGAGGATAAAATTTTGATTTTTCTGGGAATTTGAAAATAAAGCTGGACTTTTCTGGAAAAAGAAATTTCAGTTTTATTTTAAAAGAAAAACATATATTAAAATACCATATTCTCAGACCGAGTTTTATCTAAATATATTTCTGCTTGCCTGGATTCTGGAAAACAGACTAAAAATCTGGACATTCCAGACGAATTCAGAGCATTTGGCAATCCATCCTCTTTATATTATGTCTACTTATACTTTTTTTGGGGCCACGTTGCTTTGGTAGGGTAATTAAATGTGCTGCTTCGGCATAGCATGTTTACTTTATAGAACCAATTGTATCGTTTTACTCGTTTTGTTTGTTATCCAGCAGAAGGTAATACACGTATACTTCATAGACATGTTAATTGTTTTTAAATTTTTATATTAAAATCTTCACAAGAAAGCTTGAGCTAAAACGATTTTTTTTTTTTTTTTTTTTGCATAGTCATCTTAAACTAAAAATTCTGCAATATTTTGCAAAAACATCGTGGTATTCTTTTTATCTACATAAATTAATTTTTAGTTTTGGTTTTAAATTTATCTGAAATTGGATATTTTTTTTTTTTTTTTTTGCACTGAAATTGATATTTTGAAATATATTGAATAATTCAAGCAAATAAATATCAAGCATGTTTTTTTAATGTTTTATTTTTTTTTATTTAAGAAAAAATTTAGCAATTAAGTATGAGCGCAAAATCAAAAATTGTTATTGCAACAATAAAATCAAAATTTATAAGACAAGAAGGACAGCAAAAAATCAAAATTTTATTAAAGAAAAAACAAAGGATTTTCTGTAGTATGAATATTTATTTATACTTACATATATTAAGGCAACAAAATTAAAAAAAAAAAGCAAACAAAAATTAACTTAAATTTACAACAACATTTCATTGAATTTATTATGAAGAAAAAAATGTTACATTTGCTATGAATAAAATGAAATTAATTTAACAAAAACAAAAAATGTTACGTTTCTTTCAAGTTATGTACGAATTGAAACAAAATCATTGCGAAAATTTGCAAAAACAACAAAACTATATCGGAGGCACAAAATCAAAAGTTTTAGTATTAGATACTTTTAGACGTAATTATGGAAATAAAAATTAAATCTATTATATTATATTAATTATATACTTAAACTTATATACATATATATATATATATATTAAGTATATTGCATAACAAGAAACAATATAAAATATATATATATGAAATTTATGGTAAATCAAAATTATTATTATAATTGAATTACGAAAAAAAAAAAAAAAAACCATTGATTTTTGAAGTAAAGAAAAAATTAAAACTTTATGTGTTATTTTAATCTCATGTAATAAAAAAACATAAAATAAATATTTTTTTGGGATATTTTGATGTATCCCAAATGTTGGTATAATAAAAAAAAACATTGTCTTTCATTCCAATATTATACACACATCTAATGCAAGTAAGTAGTCGTTTATAGCTAGCTGTTAACTATTGTAAGTCCTTACAATAGTGAGAAATAGCACCAATGAAATATCACTCGCTGAAATCGGGTGCCATTTCTCCTTTTCGCTATATACCGAGAAAAAATGACACGAAACGAATAAGCAAGTTCACTCGCGCTCTATTTATCGAAATACATATATGCAAAACAAGAGTCAGTCGTTAACATTCCTAATATTTTTTTAAAAATCCCACACAAACGTAACTATTTCAACTACAGCAAAACAAACTACTCACCACACAGTCTCCCGTCGCATAGCTGAATTAAACTGTGTCCATATTTGAATGCTGTGAAAGATGCAAGCACTGAAATTGAAAGGGGTACCATATCACCCGGGGTGCCAGCTCTCCCGAATTTACCCTAATTCACTTTTGACAATTGCTATGGTTAGCCATAATCTGTTTTATTAAACTTTGCCTTATGTCTTTTTCTCTTGAATCGTCACTTTTCCAGAAATCAATCATAAAAGTGAAAGTATTACAACTATGTGTATACAAAGGACGACTTTAAAATTTATTGATAGGCACACCTTAATTTCTATCAATGGTAACAAAACTCAAAAACTTTCGTTTTTTTTTTTTGCGGATGAGGTGTGAAAAAGCATTTGCGCTCTTAGGCCCGATCGTCACCGGTACCCGTCATGTCGGACTCTCCTAAACGTCCTACCGACTAAAAACACTTCCTCTTCATCGGGAACTCCCCCCTGGGAAACCGTATTTGGCATTGCATCAGAGGGGTTCCCTATAAGGCATTTAATGCCATCTCTTTTAATTTGCCTACGTTGGGCTTCCACTTTATTACTCCTGTAAGAGAGAGGGGCTGAATAGTGCTTCAGCCGCCCCTACCAGCATCTCTATTTATCTTTTTAGTGAAGGGGGAAACCAGGAGGGGAGAAACCGCTTCAGGACTTGGGCCTTAGCCGAGGATGAACGAGGTCCTACTGACTGCGATCTCTGCTAGGACGAAAGTTGTCCTGTTCTGGAACCATCTTTGTCTCTGCCAAGGCCAACGAGGCCTAGTGTCGAGACCACCACCAAATAAGAAATTAAGAGCGCTGGCGGCTAGGCAAGATGATGCATAGCGGCAGCGTTTTTTAATGTCAAAGGATTTCTTGACTTCTCGCAGCTTGATTAGCATCAAGATCTCTCTTTTTTAAACGAAGAACGCTCTCTACATATAGTCCTATTAATAACCAATTTTCTTCGCTTATCAGCAAAGTTGGTATGATGTTTTCGGCTGTAAGTGGGCCAATGCGATCCTGTAACTCCCGTCTTCTCTCCGCCCAACTTCTGCAGTTGAAGAACGTATGTTCCGCATCGTCGAGTTCTGCGTCGCCGTATATGCAGTCTGGTATATCTGTCTTTGCTATCTTGTTTAGGAATTTCTGAAAATATCAATGTCCTGATAGCAGCTGCGTTATGTAATAATTTACCTCGCCAAACTTCCGGTCTAACCAGGGGCTTAACTGGGGTATTAGCCGCGCAGTCCAGCGTCCGAAGGTTTCATTTTGCCATCTCTCTTGCCAACTTTGTAAGGTGTGAGCCCTGACTTCTTGTGCTGTCCACTGGTTTACTAGTTGGTTTTTCTGCGCCCACAGTCTTTGACACTCCAGGATTGGTATCGTTCTGCTAATTATCAGCATCGCAGCCCGTGACACAGTGCGGTACGACGACGCTACGCGCAATGCTGCTGTTTTTTGCACCGAACTCAGGGCTTTTCGAAAGTTATTCTTTTTAACTGAGTCTGCCCATACCTCGCAGCCGTATAGCAAGACTGATTGGACAATAGCCATCAAAAGCTTTCGTTTGCTCGCAGTTGGTCCACCTATGTTTGCTATTAATATTGACAGTGATGCCGTCACTTGACCTGCTTTAGTAGCAGCATGTTGAATCTGCGCCCAGTAGGTCAGCTTGTAGTCCCTTACGTTTGCTTTTGAAATATATTGATGATACCAAAAATCGCAAATTGAACTGTCATGACATAGAACAACGAAGCAGGGATCCATAGATTTTTAATATTAAAGCAGATAAGGCACTCACTTCATCTTGAACATATAGTAATAGAAAAACCTTGAGTTAATGCATATCGCCACCACTGTAGGTATTTGTTTCAACTAAAACTTTCAACTGCTAATTTTTCCTTTCAATATTTAACGAAACTTTGTTTGGATTAGTTCCATTTTCATTGATTGGTTCTTGTATTGCATATTTCCGCAAATGTGTACTGACCTTTGAATTGGACGCCGAAATTATTTAAATTGATCCACAAAATATAAACTTTCCTTGAGTAAATGTAAAAAGTCGTATTTCGATTGAATTCAGAACGTCAGGTGTGGATGCTATAAAGATGCTATGGTACGAGCTAAGGATAGTAAAAGTTGAAGTAATCAAAAGATACTTGATGAGCATATCAGAGGCGAACAAGACATAGAGTACTGGGTCCAGAACACTACCCTGGCATACACCAGTTATAATGTCCAAATCATCTTTTGAATTTTATGTACATTTTCTGTTTTTAGATATGACTCCAATATGTTGTATGTGTCCTCAGGATGTGCCATATCCCATAAAACGTTAGAGCCATATCAACGAAGATCATAGGATAGTTCTTTAATACTAGTTTATGCGAACACGCATAATCCCCAAAACTAGGGATAGATTCCCCGTAGTTGGCAGCACAATCCCATTGCTTAATCAAACAATGCCCCACTACTCAAATCTGTCAAATTCTTTTCATTTCTACTTTCATTTCATCATTCGTTTAAAAACCATCTTTGAAACAGCATGGGCTGCATAAAATTATAAGTTTAATTCTCATACTGAATAAAGTTTAATTGTAAAATCAATAAATTAAAATTAAAGTCTAATACTCAATAAAGAGTTCATCATAACATTTGTACACCAAAACAGTTTTATTTTCTTTCGTGTGGGTACTACCCAGTGTGGGATTTTTCCTGTTTAACATCACGTGGCTAAGCAGTGCCGAAGTCTTCGGAACTTCAACGATCCTGAGTGGACGAATTAGTACGACGTTTTATCTCAAGCAACGTACCGGCAAGGTGTTAATCTGGAGAGAGGCATGCACAACAACTTCTAATTAGTAGATTTTTGATCAAGGACAAGTGCAATGTAATCTTTGACTTTTCTGCCACGCTTCCCCTAAAAAAGTATACTCTGGCTCCTGGTTTATAGCTCAAGCCAGAACAGTACTTTCAAATGGTTTTATGGGCCTATTGAACGGAGCCGGAACCGGACCTAAAGCCTTTCAAGGTTTTCGAAACAAAGCTATCTGGAATATTTTGCAAGTGCAGTGGAAGAGAAGCTTCTATGGCAAAAAATCGGATAGATATCACTGAATACTATTCTTTTGACGGCTATTTGTTGCACGAGCTTCTGTAAAATTCAACTGTGGTTATATAAAGCGCCGAATGCCTTTTGTTTAGAATTTAATTAATGTCGTATTTATACGTATAATATAACTGTTTTTTGAGTCAAAAAATCTTAACTGCTTCCAAGGCAAATTTTTCACTGCGGATCAATGAAAAAAAAAATTTAAAATGTAGAAAATTAACCAATTTCAAAGGATTTTTATCGTTTAGACCTTCATTCAAGCCCCCGGTGGGTCATCTTTTCGGGGGTTTTGATCCAAACCAAGTATGCAGTCTTTGTTATAAGGCCTGCACCTAAGATAATCTTTATTCGAAAAAGTGCTGCATCCTTACGTATATGAAGGTACAATTAAAACTTAGAGAAGCAGTTTAGCAGTTTTTTAGCTCTCCTGAAAAGTTGACAATTTCGAGTTTTGTAGGTTCTTTTGTCAAAATTCCACAGATATATCTATACATAAATAGGCAAACAAAACCGGTACAGTCAGTGTTTCCATGCCTAAATCTCATAATATTAGCTTGATTTTTTTTTTTTTGGAAATGCTACAAAGAGGATCAGTGTAAGGATTTTCTTCTTTTTGGGCGGTGCCACGCCCCTAAATGTAAAAAACACTCTCACAGCTGAACTACTGCATCGATTTTTGTGAAATTTAATATGGATTTAAGGTTAGCACTAAAGAACAATAACACGACCAATATGTTTTTAAGTGGGCGGTTCCACGCCTCTTAATAAAAAAACTCTCTCACTGCTTAACTGCTACAACTATTTTTATGAAATTTGGTACGTAGATAGGGTTAACACTAAGGAACGATAATGTGAAGTCGGCCTTGTCATGCTCCTGAAAAGAAAATGCACCGACATGGATGGTCACTGATGAATATTTGTTTGCTTTAGTTAATAGTTGGTTGGTCATTTTAAAGTCAAATCAAAATGGTCGAATTTCGGCCACATGGCAAACTCTAGTAATTTATATATCTATCTAATGGAAGTTTGGAAATTTTGTTGGCAGTTTGTTGAACTTTCTAGTTTTGCGAAATTTCTTCTATTTCTCTTTGTCATTTTTATTCTGCCGTTGCTGGTCGTCGTCATTGTCGTCATTGTGATTGTCGAACGACGTCATCGTCAAGCACAATTGTCGCCTCTGTCATACGTTTGTTCCGCCTTGCGGAAGTTCAACTAACTCATTTCCGGTTTATGGGCTTAAGTGTTGAAATTGTTGTTTGTCTCTTCTTGTGAGACGCAACGAGTGGCAGTGGCAACACAATTTTTGTGCCATTTCGGTACAAAAAATGAACAAAAAAAAAAACAAAAACTGAATTGGATTGCGCCGCTGCCCGCTGCACGACTGCGCAAATACACATACAAGCAGACAGGCGCACGCGACACACATACATTAGTGAACACAAATACAAAACGCGCATATATGCACACATACATGGGTGCATATACATATATAATATTTATGTATGCTCGCTTGTATGCGGACGTAACGTATGTGAAACGTAATTAAGCTGTAAGCATTCGTAAAGCACATAATTACGTCGTACATCGTCGTCGTCGTCTGTCGCTCACTTTACTTTTCCGCTTATCTCTTCTCGACACTCTCAACAGTGACAACAGCAACAAAAAACCTTAAGGCTGCGCAGCTTAAATTTAGGTTAAAACAATTTGTGCAAAAACAGATTTTTTTATTTATTTTTTTTTAATAAAAATTCAAATTTTTTTTTTGTTTTTTTGCTCAACCTAATTAACACAAAAACAAAAAATGATTGCCATTAAAAAAAACAAAATATTGTTATTTTTAGTTTGCTTTTTTGTTGTAGTACATAGTTGGTGCTCTTAATTTTTTAAACTGATAAAAATTTTATTTCACTCATACAAACGCAGTTGTTTTTTTGTTTTTTGCCACATGCCAAAATCTCGATGTCGCTCTATTTTCGGCTTATTTATATGTACCTATGTACCTACCTACATTAAAACTGAAGTCATGTGATTTTTGTGTGGAAGAGTGCAAAGTAGAATATCCTATGTTATATTTTTGCCATAAGCCTCATGTGTTTTATAGGGGAAAAATTGCATTCCATTTTAAGCACATTTCACAACCACTTATATCATGACACTCTAAATACAATCCAACTTTTTTTAGCAAAGTTCTCAAGCCAACACACCAACACATGATACAAGAGAGAATTTGAAATTCTTTGTTCTTTGTAGCATGATACATATTTATTAATAAAATTCAATCAAAGAAAAAAATTTAATTCCCCTTAACTTTTCCTTTTGGATTCCATTTTGTAAACAAGTTCCATTTTTGCTTAAAAACTGCGCCCTCAAAAAAATTGCATGAAAGATTTTCTTTGCAATAATTAATATTCCCCTCTATGCAAGCGATTTTTTTTATTTAAATATTATGTGAGAGTTATTTTTTTGCAATCCATTTTATAATGATTTGCTTCAGTTTTAATTTTTTTGGGAATTTTTCGTTGGCATGCAGTACAAGAACCACTAACTTATAAATGGAACTGTTCCAAACAAAGTTTCGTCAAATATTGAAGATAAAAAATTAGCAGTTGAATGTTTTTAGTTCTGACAACCACCTACAGTGGTGGCAATATGCATTAGCTTAAGATAATACTATTACAGAAGACGCTTACAAATTAGAACCACTTTGTGGACGTTTTTTTTTTTATTTTAATTGGAAAAAGAGAGTAAATATACTTCAAGGGACTAAAATAAAACTCTTTTATTTAATTTTATTTATTGTGACATATCTGTGCAAAGATGCAAAATAAGGTATTGAGCATTTTTTGTGAAAATGAGTTATTTAGTCCAGGGTATTGTTTCCGGTGAGATCTACAAGCTGGCAAAACCAGATTTAATCAGGGACTTGTAGTTCCTTAGAAAAACAATTTGAAAACCCGGATGTTTTAATTTTTTCATATGAAGTAAAAATTTAAATGTGCTCTTCTGAAAAATTATGAATATAAACTATACCTAGTTTCTCCATCTTTGCACATATCAGTTATATTTGTTAGTTTTTTATATGGTTTTTTTTTTTCATCTGATACAGCAATATCGTTACGGAGAGCGTCGGTTTAAAAACCACTCGTGGATTCCTCAGATTTTTATAAAAAATTACAGAGCTGTTCAGTATAGAGACCTCTCATTATAAGTTTTGGGGGAAACATTTTTTTTTTGCAAGTTATGGGCATGGAACTTCAAAGTGTCAAAGTAGTGTTTTTGCGAAAAATCCATGAAATTTTTTTTACTAAGTTCCGCCATTTTGTCAAAAATATTTTTTTTTAATTTTTGTTTTTGGATTCTTGTAGTAGACTAAGCAGTGCTTGGTTGACCCTCCTCATAATGTCAAAGCTGAATTTTTTTGTGGGTGTTCTTCCAATAGTAGGTATGAACTTTTGTTCTAATGAAATCTTGAAATCTTGGTGCCGTCGTGAGATATCGGGTCGAGAAAAACCATTTTTTGCAAATATCTCGCTAACGGTTATATCTAAAAAAAATTTGTTGCACAATTTTGCAGTTCAAAAACTTTCCTCTAGAAAAAAGTGAAAATTGTTCTCGTACAACCTGTAGTTTAGGAGATATGGTCCTGTGAAATTGGACTTTCAGATCCAACATGTAAAATCCATAATTTTTTTTCTGTAAGTCGATTTATTTTGTAGTTTCAAGGTATGCACTAAAATTCGAGACCGATTTCACTGTCGTTCAAAATGTTATTTAGGCACAAAGGTCGAGAATATTATTATCTCTCTAGTGGTTACTTCTACAAAAAAATGGTGCACCACAATTTTGTCGCTCAGAAAATTTCATATCGAAAAGAGTTGCAAATTGATTTCGTACGACCCACAATTTAGACGATATTCTATTCCAAGGTATTTTCCGCATAAAAGTGTTATAGTAACATGAATGTTGATTTTCAAATTGCTATAACTATGCCAACGTCATAGTATCACGGTTTTCTTAAAGGGACTACTAACTTTTGTTTTAGTCAATACATGAGAGGTTGTGCCATCGGGATATCTTTAAAGTACATATAAATATGAAACTTGAAATTTTTAAAACTTCTTTCTGAAGAATAAAATTTTTTATCACATAATTCGTCCTTTTAAATAGACCGGGGATGTCAGATTCTTTCAAAATATCTGACTCAGTAAAAACATTCATATTATAGCCGTTTGAATAACATACATATATCAATTTTATTTTGTATAATTTGATGAAAATGCATCCAGTTACTATGCACCTTTCGCACCCGATACCCCGAAACAGGAGTTCCTATAAGAAAAACATCCACAAAAAAATGGCGTAAAAATGGCGAAACTATGTATTTTTTATTTTCATAATTTTTCATGAGAGCAAATTTAAATTTTTACTTGACATGAAAAAATCAAAATATCCGGGTTTTCAAATTGTTTTTCTAAGGAACTACAAGTCCTAAATCAAATCTGATTTTGCCAGCTTGTAGATCTCACCGAGAACAATACCCTGGACTACATAACTCATTTTCACTAAAAATGCATATTTTTTGCATATCTGCACAGATATGTCACAATAAATAAAATTAAATAGAAGAGTTTTATTTTAGTCCCTTGAAGTACATTAACTCTCTTTTTTTTTATTTATATTCGAAAAGAACGTCCAGAAAGTGGTTCTAATTTGTGAGCGCCTACTGCATTAATATAATTTTAAGCTAATGCATGTTGCCGCCACTGTAGGTGGTTGTCAGAACTAAAAACATTCAAGTGCTAATTTTTCTATTCAATATTTGACGAAACTTTGTTTGGAACAGTTCCATTTTTATGTCATTGGTTCTTGTATTGCATGTCAACGAAAAATTTCCAAAAAAATTTAAACCGAAGCGAAGATAAGTACCATTATGAAATGGATTGCAAAGAAACGCTCTCATAAAATTAAAATAAAATAAATCGCTTGCAGAGAGGGGAATTTTATTATTGGAAAGAAAATCATTCATGCAAGTTTTTTTAAAGGTACAGATATTAGGTTAAATTGGAACTTGTTTACAAAATGGAATCCAAGAGCGGAAGTTAAGGGGAAATAAATTTTTCTCTTTGATGGAATTTTATTTATAAATATGTATCATGCTACAAAGAACAAAGAGAATTTCAAATTCTCTCTTGTATCATGGGAGTGTGTTGGTGTGTTGGCTTGAGAACTTTGCTAAAAAAAGTTGGATTGTATTTAAAGTGTCATGATATAAGTGGTTGTGAAATGTGCTTAAAGTGGAATGAAATTTTTCCCCTACAAAACATATGAGGCTTATGCCAAAAATATAACATGGGATATTTTTTCACTTTGCACTCTTCCACACAAGAATCACATGACTTCAGTTTTAATGGTAGGTAGGTACATAGATAGGTACATATATATAAACCGAAAATAGAGCGACATCGAGATTTTGGCATGTGGCAAAACACAAAAAAAAAAAAAAAAAAAAACAACTGCGTTTGTATTAGTGAAATAAAATTTTTATCAGTTTAAAAAATTAAGAGCACCAACCATGTACTACAACAGAAAAGCAAACTAAAAATAACAATATTTTGTTTTTTTTTTAATGGCAATCATTTTTTGTTTTTGTGTTAATTAGGTTGAGCAAAAAAACAAAAAAAAAATTTGAATTTTTATTAAAAAAAAATAAATAAAAAAATCTGTTTTTGCACAAATTGTTTTAACCTAAATTTAAGCTGCGCAGCCTTAAGGTTTTTGTTGCTGTTGTCGTAGTTGAGAGTGTCGAGAAGAGATAAGCGGAAAAGTAAAGTGAGCGACAGACGACAACGACGACGAAGACGACGACGATGTACGACGTAATTATGTGCTTTACGAATGCTTACAGCTTAATTACGTTTCACATACGTTACGTTCCGCATACAAGCGAGCATACATAAATATTATATATGTACATGCGCCCATGTATGCGTGTATATATGCGCATTTTGTATTTGTGTTCGCTAATGTATGTGTGTCGCGTGCGCCTGTCTGCTTGTATGTGTATTTGCGCAGTCGTGCAGCGGGCAGCGGCGCAATTCAATTCAGTTTTGGTTTTTTTTTTGTTCATTTTTTGTAGCGAAATGGCACAAAAATTGTGTTGCCACTGCCACTCGTCGCGTCTCACAAGAAGAGACAAACAACAATTTCAACACTTAAGCCCATAAACCGGAAATGAGTTAGTTGAACTTCCGCAAGGCGGAACAAACGTATGACAAAACGACAGAGGCGACAATTGTGCTTGACGATGACGTCGTTCGACAATCACAATGGCGATGACCAGCAACGGTAGAATAAAAATGACAAAGAGGCACAGAAGAAATTTCGCAAAGCTAGAAAGTTGAACAAATTGCCATCAAAATTTCCAAACCAATTTGATTTGACTTTAAAACGACCACCCAACTATTAACTTAAGCATCAGTGACCATGTCTGTGCATTTTCTTTTCAGGGGCATGACAAAGCCGACTTCATATTATTGTTCCTTAGTGTTAACCCTATCTCCGTATCAAATTTCATAAAAATCGTTGTAGCGGCTAAGCCGTGAGATAGTTTTATCATTTAGAGGCGTGCCACCGCCCACTTAAAAACATAATGGTTGTGTTATCGTTCTTTAGTGCTAACCCTGATTCCATATTTAATTTCATTAAAATCGATGCAGTCGTTCAGCGGTGAGAAAGTTTTTTACATTTAGAGGCGTGACACCGCCCTCTTAAAAAAAAAGAAGGAAATGCTTTACACTGATTCCTAACATTTCCGATTTCGTTTGCCTATTTATGTATAGATATGTCTGTGGAGTTTTGACAAAACAACCTGCAAAACTCGAAATTGCCAACTTTACAGAAGAGCTAAAAAAATGCTTAACTGCTTCTCAATAATGTGCTTGAATTTCGTTGATGCAGCGTTGAACGCATTTTTACTAACCTTAAACGATCAACTGTCAAAATGTTTTATTTTTTTGGTTGACAACACGTTACACAGAAAAAAAAACTGACGGTAAAATTAACTATAAATTTTGTAATCTATAGTTTTTCAAATTTTCTATAGGAAACAAAATCAACAATTCAAAATTTCGGAATCAGCTTTACTTTTCTACAGTTGAATTCAACTGTACATTTTGTATTCCATACATTTTTTTTTTTTTTCATATGAATAATATTTTAAATTGAGTTTTTAACAGGTTCATAAAATTCTCACATTGTTTAAGAATAAATCAACATAAGTTTGCTAGAGTTGTACTGATATTTTGCCATTTGAAATGGTGTCGCCGTAGAAGTTGTTTGCTACAATTTCTACGACTTTTTGGAAACGGCTAGTTACAGCCCTTCTGGGGTGCTAACAATTAAACCGTTCCAAAACAGTTTTAACTGTTTGGAACAGTTTATATTGTTAGCTGACCTTTTAAGAAGGTTATTTTTACTGTAACTGCGTTTGATAGTTTCTAAACCGAGTAAACTGTAAATTTACAGAGTTCTACGGTTAAAATACAAAAACTCCGCGATGCATCGCGATGGTGCAATTTCTATCGAAAATCTAGATTAAATTAACTGTTTTCACAGTACCTAAACATTTTAACAGCAACTGTACAGTACTATTTTTACAGTAATTTTACTGGACTGCACAGTCAATTTAACCTTTACTGCGGGTTGGTGCAATTTCTATCGTTGAAATCGGTTGGATTGACCGATATTTTTTTTTCTGTGTACCGCACAAAGTGCAGGCAAATTCCGATCTTGCATTAATTATGGAACACTATTATGTCTCTGGAAATCATTGTATATTATTATATTTATGACTAAAATCTTATCTCTAGTAAGTTATTTGTCAAAAGTCTTCAGATATGTATGTACTATTTATTCTAAAAACGCTTCTGGAAAGTTTAGAATTCTGATCTATGATCTTATGAAAAGTATCGTTACTTATGTATTGAGTTCTTCTGTGTTTCTTGAGTTAGAACCTCAAATACTACATTCATACCATGTTACTATATCCAATAAGTCCTTTGGGGAGTATTTATGACTCAACATTTAACAAAATAAGTTAGATATCTGTCTTTTGGCTTTGAGAAACAACAAAGGCTTACTATGCTTTGGTTTTTGAAGATACTATAAATGAAAAATGTTACCTAAACTAGTTATGGCAGAGTAATCACCAATGCTCAAATCTCACTGCCTAACGATTTAGTAATGAAGTGTTCAAACAAAAATATCAGAAAGCGGCGAATTGTCACTTAGGCTTCCGAATGGAAAATGGGCTAGGATTAAACAGTAGAGAGCCAACACTTTAAGTTTTAGTTGTATGTAAGGGTGCAGCACTTTTTCGAAATAATGGGAATATTAAAAGTTGCATCAAAGATTATCTTAGAGGCAGACCTTACAGCAAAAAGTGCATACTTGTTTTGGATCAAAGTTTTCGAAAAGATGACCCACCAGGGGAATAAAGGTCTAAATGGCAAATATCCTTTGGAAAGGGTTAATTTCTGCATTCTTAGATTTTTTTTTTTTCATTGCTCTACATTGCTCTGAAAGTCCTGGAAGCAGTTAAATTTTTTCGACTCAAAAAACTTTTATATTATACGAATAAATACGACATTAATTAAATTCAAAACAAAAGATATTCGGCACTTCATAAAAACACAGTTGAATCTTACAGAAGCTCGAACAACAAATAGCCGTCAAAAGAATAACATTCATTTGCAGTGATAACTATCCTATTTTTGGCCATAGGTGCTTCCCTTCCTACACTTGCAAAACATTCCAGACAGCTTTGTTTCCAAAACCTTGAAAGGCTTTAGGTCTGGCTCCTGCTCAATTCAATAGGCCCATAAAACCATTTGAAAGTATAAAAGAACAATCCTACGATCTTTGTTGATATGGTTCAAACGTTTTATAGGGTATGGCACATCCTGAGGACACATACAACATATTGGAGTCATATCTGAAAAACAGAAAATATGCATAAAATTCAAAAGATGGCATTAAAGTTGGTGTATTACGCCAGAGTAGTGTTCTGAACCCAGTACTCTATATCTTATTCGCCTCTGATATGCCCATCGAGTATCTTCCGATTACTTGAACTTTTACTATCCTTAGCTCATACCATAACAGCTTTATACAAAGCAAAATGGACTTAGCACCTTTTCTCATTAAGCCGATGTCATGTCTATTATTTATTGAATTACACAGTTTGGAAGTTTATTTCTAAAAAGTAACATTGTCCAAATGTAAACGGCATAGCTGTGAATAGTCCGATTTTATTATATGTTTATAATAACTCATTTATGAGCAACAAAGTAAATATATTTGAAAATAAGAACGCTCTTCAAAAACAAAAAAAAAAATGGAATTTTAGAATTTAAAAATGTGTTGTATAGCTTAAGGCGCTTTCTCAAAAAAAGTCTTTATCACCACTTCTCCTTAAAAATCTTAGTACAAATTTCAATTAAAAGTTATGGTTTTCTTGAATTCGATCATTATAATTCGCCTCGAGTCTCAAAGCATAGTAACCACTAACTGCTTGGTCGACTCTGCTGCTTATAGGCTAGACAGATGACAGCTTAAATCCGGATTATAGACGTAATAATGCGAATCTTTTTGTTGCATGATTTTAGGCATTTTTTAAATACACATTTCATAGACATTGAATAAAAGAAAATTTTCCAAGCAAATCAATATCGAATCTGTCCAAAAGCTGAGAATAATATTTGACGATGTTTATTTTGACCTTTCCAAAGTACTTGATTTGGATGTGATGCAGCAAACATCGCACAAATTGCTTTTTCATCTTCAAATATTTATGTAAAATGTAATATACTCGCTCAGTTGAGATGCCTCAGCTACTTCCTGATATTGGACGATCGGGGAATAAGATCGTCAATTATCATTCCATGGATTTTATTGACGATTTTTGGCCTGATGATATCTTTTGGGCGAACTAAATGTTCGAAGTCACTTGTACTGGTGCTACCCCAACGGAATTCAGTAAACCACTTCTAAGCCTTTGAGATTGATGGTGTAAAGTGCTCGCTTTATTTATCAAACCTTTTTTTGGTCTCGGTGATGGTTTTTTTACGCAAAAAAAGTCACGAGGTTGTTTGCTTTTAATGGCTGTAAGACACAAACTAAATGAGTTAGGTCGCTCAAAATTTCGCAATGGTATATTAATAGATTGATAAAAGCACTGTTGCACTTAAAGTAACTGTGCGGGAAATTCATAAATTCTGGAATTTATCAAACAACTCTCATATCAAGCATATTTTAATCTTGAAAATTTATGATGAAACGGCACGATTTATACATCTTATGGAAAATGGTCGGCACCTGAATGATCTGATCTATGTTATTGTAAATTGAGTAAGGCTCGGTCTCCAAATACAATAATTTTTTGTGAAGATATTACAGTTGAAATAATCATGAAGAAAATATCGATACTTTTCCTCTACTGAAAAGTAGCAAGGTCGATAGTTTATAATTGTTTCCATGCTATACTTGAGCTCGAGGGTTCACTTTTGCAAATCAATTTCTTTAAAATGTGTTCTTAGGAATATCATTGAAATGCTTTTATGTTTAAAATGAAAATGGAATATGATGGCATATAATTTAAAAAATATATCTATATAAGCATTATGTATATTTAATAGCAACAACAACAACAACAACAACAAATAAAAAACAAGCGCTTGAAACAAAATTCCATTGAATAATCTAAAATGCAGCATGATAACTTTGAACTTCAACCGACAATAAAAGACAACAACAACAACAAAAACAACAACAACAACAAATATCATGCATACTAAACATAGCTCAAAAGCAGTTTGAGGAATTTTACAACAACAACAACAACAACAAGGCGAAAAACATCGTCAGTCAAAAAATATCTATTAGATACAACATAACAATGGTGACATTAGAGCGCTGTAGTTGTTGTTGTTTTTGTTGTTGTTGTTGTTTTTGTTGTTGTTATACTTGTGACAATGTCGTGCGCATAACATAATCAAGGTAAGCATTTTCTTCCCCCCTCTGACTTTACGTGCGCGCCCTTTGCTTTTGGATTTCTATTTAATAAGCTTTCAAAGAAGAAGTAGAAGAAAAAACAAAACTTAAAATTAAACATACAAAAAGAAAAAAACTTGAAACAAATACGAAATACCAAATGAAAAAACTTTCAACGCAACGTAACGCAATTCAACATTCCACGCATTCCGATGTAAAAGTATCTGTTAGATACAAATACACGTGTGGTACGTACGTGCACGCCAGTTTTTTTGTTTTTCCATTTTATCAACCGTGTGAGAAGTTAAAAACGCAGACTGACAGACAGACGGACGGACGGACGGACGGCTAAATAAATAAAATAAAACCATAAAAAATAGATTTCAAAACAACAACAACAACAACAGCAGCAGCAACAAAAAAAGGTATGTGTGGAGTATTGGATTGCATTGGACTCTGGGCCGCATTCCACAGCATGTCCGGGATTGTGAAACAACTTCATTTTTTTTCTTGTTGTTGTTGCTGTTTTACATTTTTATTCATTTAATTTTTTATTTTTTTTTTTTTTTTTTTGAGGGATTTGTTTGATAAAGTTGCGGTGGCTTTTGTAAACATAATTTGAAGAAAAAAAAAAATTCAACCCAAACTTTGTCGTAAAAAAAAAATAAATAAACTGTCGTAACACTAAAAAATTTCTATTTGGAAATTATTAAATCTTAATTATGAAAAATGGTATATGTATACCTCTCACATATCTAGATGACGCTTAAGTACAGAATAATTCGATAATTTTCCATGAATATATAGTTACGCTATCTTTATTGTGGTATAGTTTTTAATGTGGTATGGTCGTATATCTCTGATTTGGAAAAGAACCTGCGAACGTCATTGCTTTTATCCTGTCAGAAAACATAAAAAACCTGGGATGTGTTGCTGTCATGGACCAAACAAAAATTTTCCGATGTCAGTTGAACAAAACGTAAATCGCGTCTGGTCGATGTAATTTTTCGCATTTTTTGTGGTATAGTCGGGCTTCGCTAATGTGGTATATGAATATTTCTTGTTATTCTTAACATTATTTGATTGCTGTTTATTTTTTTATAAAAACTATGAGTTTGAGAACCAACGTATTGAAAAATATTCTGCTCCCAATACTTCACTGATCAGCATAAAAAAATTTGCCTGAATTTGATCTAACGGTTCTCTTGCAAATTTCAAAAAAAGATTACCTATACCTATATATATATATTCTTCATGAAGATCTATATCGTTTCATCAAATTCTGCGATGTCCACAGTGAACAAATTCCTCAATGTCAGATCACGCGCTTTAAAGTTATTCTCTGATACAATAGCCAATTTTTGAGGTACCTCACGAAATTCGTTCTGGAGCAAATAACGACAGCAATTGAATTCGAGAAACCAAAGGTACACGGTGATACTGGATAATTAATTGATGTATCACTTCAAAGGTTTTAATAAATCAAAGTAAACAAAAAGTTTCGACGATTTAATTCCATGTTTTGGCCAATATCCACATGTAAACTCATCATGAGTTTCAGGCATACTTCATTCAAAATAGAACTGACGTCGATAAGCTTATGGGGAGATATACACCTAGACGTTTGAAAAAATCTAATTTAATTTTTTCGTATTTTCTTTAAGTTTGACGTCTTAAGGACACCTGGTGAAAACGGCAAGGTAATATCTTGATAAATAAGCGAGTTGCAGCCGAAAACGTTTTGCTGTTTTTCTGGGAGCATGCACGTTCAATAATGGTTTCACCTCACTACTCGAAACTATGAACATGTTGGGAATATCGGTTGGGTCAGGAGCGCACTTATTCGCTACGCAAGAAGATGAAACTCGCATAGCGAAAGCCGAGCTGCAAACGCAGGAACACATAAAAAAAAGCCGAATACGGCGCCGACAACAAAACTTAGAAGCCATGAGCATTCCGTCGACCGTAGACAACCTACACTATGGGCCTGGTATCGACAATTCCATGTAAGTTGACAAATTTTATCATTTATTCATTCCTAAATTTTCAAACGCGTTTTTCTCGAAACCACATTTTCAACTCGGTACCCAAAATTTCTCCAAAACTAATGAACTAATTGCCTTGAAACTGGTTGTGCTTTATTTTATACACTATTTTCTAGTGGATGTCATAGGATTTTTTTTTTTCCTTACTTAGTTTTTCTTTATAACCAAAATAATTATTATTTTTTGGCCCAAAAATCATTACTTATGTTCAAACGTACGCCATTTTGTCATAAATCGATATTTTCAAAATCGTCTGTGACAACTACTAAATTATAGTATCTATTTTAATAATCTTTCTGGTTTTTTGTTTTCAGATGATTTTTCAAGAAACGCCAGTGGGTACCGCGTATGAAGATTTTTTCAAGGAACATGCGATATCTCCAAATATTTTCAATACTTTGAAACAAACAAAAATTTAACATATTCTTAAATGTGTGTACTTTCATTTAGCTTAAACTCCGATCCGAAATTTAATATAGTTTTCCTACAAAAAAATCTCAAAAATATCCTTTTTTTGGCCTTCTAGGTGTATCGCCGGTGCTTACGAAGAAAATCTTCCAACCGAAAGTTGCGGCGAAGAAAATCTTTTTTTTGAAATTGCGGCGAAAAAAATCTTTTTTGTAATATGCGGACAAGAAAATCACTTTTTATAAAATGCGGCGAAGAAAATCACACTGCGGCGTAGGTCGAAGGGCCTCGCCATCAGTCGCACTTTTTGCGTTTGTTCGACTACGTGTAGGAAGTGATTTTCTTCGTCGCATTTTGTAAAAAGTGATTTTCTTCGCCGCATTTTGTAATAAGTTATTTTCTTCTCCACATTTTGTAAAAAGTGATTTTCTTGTCCGCATTCGCACAAAAAATATGTTTTTCGCCGCAGTTTGAAAAAAAGGATTTTCTTGTGCGCATTTAAAGAAGAGATAGTCTTCGTAAGCACCGGCGGTATATCTCGCCTTAACTTGCATGCATCTCCATGTAATGATGTGATACGAGAAAGCTTAAATCATCTCTTTCCTGAAAGTCTTTTGAATAAACCGTTTTGTTATATCAAAAACTCTGTGAACGAAAGATATCGTTGACAACAAACCACTTTATTATGTAAAACTAAATATTTTTGAGCCTTTATTAAGAGAATGATCTCTCGTCATTTCAATGAATCTCAGTTGCAAATACGGCACACCTCTCGGGAAGTTTTATCACTGGGCTAAAGTCATAGTAACTCATAGTAACCTCGAAGTCTTGAAAATGAAATTGAGTCGATAGGGTTTTCTTCTTTAACCTATCCTGACTCAGAAAATATAAAAACTAATTCGATACAATTCTTTCGAGATTATCCCTATCTTTCCGTGAGGTACGATCAAATGCAGTACTCAAACGTCAGTGCAGCAAAGCTTTTCACTCATTTGTTTGCAGGCAAAAGCTGCCTCTAGTTTCTTGCAGACTTTAGAAAGAAGGATTTTCTTTAGCACCTAATAATTTTTTTTTTTTTTATATTTTTGACCAGAGTCAACCCTCGGGTATGCAATCTTTCTTACAGTTTTTAATTTGGAATTTAATACTCTCGTAAAATTATTTCTTAGTCTACTAAGTAGTTTGTCAATTTTGCTCCAGTTTTTTTTTTAGTTTTTGATTCGCCGATTTTAATGGAAAAAGTACCCTGCTATCCTCATCTGACGCAAATTTGTATTAGCCATTTGTAGGTAGCTCTTCGGCTTTGGCTGCGAGGTCGTTATTTGTCTTTCTCGCTACTTGGTGTCTTATTATTTCAATCGCTAAATCAGGCTTTTGTGCTCTCACTTGCCCTTAAGAAAGGAGTTTCGAAGTTTTGCTATTTATCGTCGATTGAGCATTAACAGTGTATGCTACTGAGCGTTTTTTACTTCATCATATAAATATTCCCTTAACGAGAGGCCGCAAATAGTTTGAAATGGATTGAAGTTGTCATAATAAACGTAATGAAAATGATAAATCACCTGGAAATTTTTATTTTATTTTTCATGTAATTTTCCATAGTAAATTTTAAAAATACCTAAATAGACACCTTTTTGGAAAAAAAATTAATTTGTTTCGATCATAAAGAGAAAAAGGATTTCATAACACGGTAAAGTCATACTTGTTTAGTACAATCAAAATTTACGTAATGTTTTTACATTTTGCGAGTATGAAACTTTCTAGTTTTAAAGCTCAACAGTACTTAAATTTGGTCTGAATTAAATTTTTCTCACTGAGGACAGGCACGGTGCAGGCATTTTGACCACTTCCATTACTCATGTACTGTTGCAGAATACTTCAATGACGTTAGTAACCTATGTACATTTAGAAAACGGTAGGCAGTAGTGAATAATCTCATTTAATAGACAAATTAGACCTCTTTTTACGTTCAAACTTACGGACTTTTTTTGGAATCGCCCCTTAATGATCATATGTCTCATTTGCAAATTTCTAAATATTTGTGTGAATGTATCAGGCGCATTTTTGTCTACTGTAGTTACTGGTATTCCTGTTGTTGTTAATTCTCTCATGTGTTTCATTCTCTTTGGTTTTTCTTACCTCAATTACCTTTCTAACTGTGATTGTTTTCTTCTTTGATCAACATCAGACGGACGTCCTGCTTAGTGAGGTGAATGCACCAATGGAATGTGTTGTTGTTGTTGCTATGGCTGTTGCTGTTGCCAGTTGCATTAACTGTTGCTTCTGCTGCTGCTCTCACTTTTGATTGTTTAATTTTACCCAGCAATTTTTTCTTCTTCTTCTTCTAGAAAATATTGGGTTGCTTTCTTTAGTTTTATAAATTTTTGAAATTTTTATCAACGTTTTAACATTAGTAGGGGAACTGATGCTATTGTAGTATAGCTAATGTTTAGGTGGAATTTGAAAGGGAACCATTTTATCCTGTTCATTGAAGTATTGGCTACAGAATATATTTCAATAAAATGTGTGCAATTTCATTAAAAAAAAGTTATTGTGCAAAATCTGAAAAAAGTCAAAAAAAGCTGTTTTCAAAAAGTTGGCGAGTAATGTGGTATATATTGTGGTGCAATGTGGTATATATACTGATCAGTACTTGTAAAGTGGGCGGGTAATGTGGTACATATAAATAGGGTAATGTGGTATACTTAACCATACAACCAAATATTAAGTTTAAAAGTTATGAAATAAGTTCATAATAACATTTACATTGGTTCTCAAACAGCCATCAAATAATCAAATAATGTTAAGAATATCAAGAAATGTTCATATACCACATTCGCAAAACTAATAATGAGAGGCCTCCATGCTAAGCACTTAGAACATCTCTGTGAATTTTTATAAAAATCTGAGAACCCAACTGCAAATTTCGAGAAAAGTGAGATGATCACTGCCAGGAACAAATGTTAAAATTCTCCACTGAAACACTTCACGGGGACTAACAAAAGTGTGCTGGGTTGGTGCAAGCTTATTTCTTTTATGACGATTCAAAGCTGGAATACGACTCATAATTTTCTTACAATATTTTATTTCGAATTTCAGGAAGATCGATGGCAATGAAAATGGAAAAAACTTACAATTACTGACGAAAAGTCGAAAGAATTCCGCTACCAACTCAGCAAGCAATTCACCATGCCATTCTTCACGGATTTCGGGGTCAACTCTAGCCAGTACGAATTTTCAATAAAACCAAACTGCATATGAAACGAATATAACATTTCCTCAATCTGTTTCAAAGTGATTTCAAAAGTTCTAGACTGGACATTTTTCTGTAGGGAACAAAATATGAGAAGGCCAATGAGAACGTTGTGGGCCTGGTCAAAGCTAAATTAAGGAAGATCCACGATAGATACAAGAAACAATTGCTGATGATTTAGGCTTAAATGCCATTGCTATGTCGCGAATATTACATAATGATCTGCTGTATACGAAGAAATCTACTAAATGGTTTCAATGTTTGATTCAAAAGGAAGCTCGATATTTCCTAAAAAAGTTCATTGTTTGACCATATCAGTCTTAGACTTGGTCTTGCAATGATATCAGCGTCTTGGTATTGGTGTTATTCGGACATGTTAAACTACGCGATCCTTACATTTGAGGTGTATCATCTGTTTTGCAAACCAACCAATTACGGGGAATTTACCCCTACTTTTAGGGATGATGCGTGTTCGCATAAGCAAAAGGTGTCCCATAACTCACGCTAGATTTGAATTAAAAAGAAAACATATTAATAAATATTTTTCTATTGCATTTATTTTCTTAAATGAAACAAAATTTCAATTGCATTTATTTTCTTTAATGAAACACTAAGTACACAGAATAGAGCTATGTATGAAATACCACGTTGTGCAGATGATCTCCACGGCTTAGCGAATCGTTAAATACGATGTCTCTTATCGAATTGTGGCTGAATTTCGTTAATGCAGCACTCAATCTCCTTCTTTAGTCCTAAATGGCGGCATATTTAAATCTTGCTAGATTTATGGGACAAAACAAAATATCGTTTTAAGTTATCGAGCAAGAATACATAAAAAAAAATTATAATTAGTATAAAACCCATATTTAAGAAAATTTAAATAGATTATTCTAAGTAAGTCATAATTATAAATTAAATAAAAATAACGATGCAATGGGCTTAAATCTGCCATTAACAAGCTTACTAGTTTGTAGCTAAAAAAAAAAAAATCCTAAACCTACGAGTTCTTACCAAAATCGTAGGTATAGAGAATCCCAAAATAAAGTTTACATATGTTTGACTTCCTGCGTGAACGCAACATATGTCAGTCGGTAGCGAGGCTCTTGGGAATTTGGACACCATGAAGCATTTCTCGGGAGCAAACCATCCGTCGCGCAAGATGATTCTGCTACTGATTCGGCGAATTTTCAAGACTTTCGCTACTTAAATGAGGCGCCAAGCATACCTCTCATTCGTAAATGAATGAAAAAGTTTAAGAAGATTGATACAACATTGGAAAAACTAAAAACGGGGCGACCAGGATCATCAGGAACGAAAAGAAACTAGTAAGGGTGTAACCTTCGGCCTGGCCAAACATTTAATACCCTACACTCAGTAATTTAAAAATTTTGCTTATATGGAAGGTGTCACTCCCTCTTGTCAGAATCCGCCCAGTTTTTGCTTAGAGCTTGCACTAATAGTTTGTAGTATTTGTGTATATTTTGGTTGAATTGTCGTGAAAAATACTCTTAAAGTTGCATTCTGAATGAATTTATTGTATGGGCGGTAGGCGTGTTCGTTTACCGATTTCGCTCATTTTCAATCCCACGAGTTAACTTTGACGACGGAGGCAATGCAGCAAATTTCATTATCTTGCTCAGTTTTCCCAAAAAATTTATTTCCACGCACAGCCAGCCAGACAGACGGACATGGCTGTATCGACTCAGGAGGTGACGCTGATCAACATAATATATGTATATTTTTCTACATCTGCCATGCTTCTGTGTTACAAACGGCAGGACAAAGTGAATATACCCTGGGTGTAGGGTATAAAAAACGTGAAGAGTATCAAACAGTCTGTTAGTGACGATCCAAAGCTTTCAATTTAGAAGTCCGCAAGTGCTTTAAATGTATCTAGATCTTCATTATACTGTATTCTGTACAAAGGCCTTAAGGCGCAAGAATTAAAGTGCCAGACTTTGTAAGCCATGCAATTGAGCGTTTTAAATTGGCCTCTACGCAGTTCTGATTTAACAGTTATGGACTTTTTCCTCTGGAATTATATCAAACTCAAGATTCATGCCTATATAAAAGCTTCTCTGAAGCATTTGAAAGAAAATATCCATCACAGAGTCTATCCGTCATAAGAACTATTAGTGTTCGAATAAATGAGTACTGTGCATGTGAGGCTTCTCATGTGGACCGTATTATTTTTGGGGAATAAATTCTTAAGTTTTGTTCTTTAATAAATATTAAACTTATTCTCGATATATGGCTTACTTTTTATTGTAATTGGTATACTAAATCTCTACTTTCTTTTGGGACAACCTGCATATTACACTTACAAATCAACTTTTTCAAAATTTAATTAACCAAATTCTTAAATTAAAAATTTCGGTTAATCATATACATACATAGTGAATATACAAATCCGCATACACATGCATGCAGCTCCATGAGAACGAACACATATATTTTATTATTCATTACAAGCGTGTGATTTTTTTTGTGTTTTTTTTTTTTATTTTTTTAATTGTTGAAATTCATTGACAAAATCAGCTTTCAAAATGATCTCACTTTTTTCAAAATCAGTCAAACCAAATCGAAAACCGGTTTCGTTAGTCAAATCGTTTTGTTGAAATCACCACTTTTTCTCTTAATTTGTACAAATAAATACCAAAGTATGCGATTCGGAAAAAAAAAACAAAAAAAAAAATAATAAAAATCATAAAAAAATTCCTTGGTAGGGCTGGGCTGTCTGGCGAAAACCACAAGATTCAAAGACTATGATTTAAATAGCATAAGTAACATTGAACCAAAGCAGTTGCTAGGCAGCGTCTGGAAACAAAATAGCAAAACACAAAAAAAAAAAAAACAAAAACAAAAATACAAGAATGAAATGAAATTCATGATGCATCCATTAATTTAATAGGCAATCCATTAAAAAAAAAGATACGCACCGTGCGTACTCACCGCTGTGCAAATTCCTCGGGTTAACTATCACTCGCGTCTGCGGCTGCGCGCCTGCAAAAATAAAAAAAATGTTAAATAAAGCAAATCGTAAGCAAAGAGAAAGAAAAAAAAGAAACGGCTATTTCCGTTTCAAAGTCCGCATTCAACTGAGATTTATTAAGTGCGCGCGGTGTGCGGCATATGCTCCTCAGTACACATATCTTATGGATGTGAAGGTACAACCACTTAACTTCTCACTTGAGTTTCTACTTGTATCTACATTGTGTGGCATGCAATTTCCATGATATGTTCCATTATGGGTATATGTATGCTGGTTTTTGGAGAAAAAACTGTTGCTGTTCCATGCAGCATTTTAAATATTTACTTGTACTACATACTTACATACATATATGAATTGGTTGCTCTTCGTTTCGTGTTTTAGCATAGTGAGTGCAGCTGCTTGTATCTAAAACCTAGCTTACTTGTACTTTAGTGTTATAAGCGGTTTCTATCTCATTATAGTTCATTCAGAAGTTTTCATTTATATCTATGTCGGCGAAAATATCTTTCGAAGATGAAGTCAAGTTTCCCAAAATACATATATATTAATATGATCCAAAACAATGAAAAAATTGAAGACAAGACTTTAAAGTAGTTAAAGACAATTTTGTGGTCGATTTTTTATTTCTAACCATAACTTTCCTGACCGGCAAAATAACTTTCTCCCTTTTTAAATGGCAATTCACAACAGCAAAGCTAACGAATACAAAAAAATAAAATAAAAATCGCCTAAAAGTATGCAACACAAAGTTCCAAATGTATTTAAGTGTTATATCGCAATATTTATAGCTACTAAATTGCATACTTTTGGCCCACTTTACTTTAGAATCAATGTATTAATACACAAGTCAAAAATTTGTCTTACCATTTTTACTATGTTAGAAATGGAGCTCGACTTTGAATTATACACCATTAGAAAGGTATTTGTGTGTAAATGTGCACAAAGTTAAAATTATTTTAATATTTTGCCTTTAAGCCAGGTAAAATTCAATGCAAATTTTTCAATATTAACATCGGCAAAACACTCAGTCACACAGAGCTGAAAAGAGGATACAGCACAAAGAGAAAGACAAAAAGCTGACTGACACAGACTTTATATTTTTCGTTTTCTTTTCGTTCCACATTTGTCATTTTACAAGAGATGATAAATGAGCTTTTCTATTTTATATCAAATAGCTAAAAAGTAAAGCAAAAAAGAAGGTTTGTAATGTAAGGACTCAAGCACGAAGCATAAACTTCAGTTGTGTAGAAATTTTCATTAGAAAAATGTTGCATAACTTTAGGTGCTGATTTAAGCCCTATTTCATTTGACGAGTATATACAATTGTGAAAGTTTTCAAATTGCGATAACTCAAGAACAATGAATCGCACGATCATAAATGCAAGGATCTTTTTATGAAGAATCATATGCTCTAAAAATAATTTTCATTTTATGTAAAGAATAATTTATAGTTTTGGAGTTATTCCATAAAAACCAGTTAAACGCCGATAAATGTCAAAAAAAAGGTTTTTAGTAAATAAATCCCAAACAGTAAATTATTTTGAAAAGTCATGGAAATTATTTGTAAAGCATATGATTCTTCACAGAAAAGTCCCTTGCATATTCATAGTTCATGAGATATCGCAATTTGAAAATGAACACAATTATGCGTCAAAAGTAAAACGGCTATTACTGTTTCAATATTGTTGATAAAATTTTCACAATAAGCTTAATATCGCTAAGAGGAAGATTTACGTGTAGAAAAATTAGCAAAACCACCATAATCATAAGCAAAATTCGTCATATCTCTAAAACTATTAGACCAGTTTGCTGAAATCTATAAATTAAAGTTTGTTTGAGTGTTCGTTTTTTATAAAGTCGAAAACCACTTAATCGATTTCGATGAAATTTTCGCAGTACGTTGACACATGTTTAGGAGAAGTTTATAGGCTAGAAAATGGGCAATGTCATCGCCCTAAAAAAATGAAATAAAATACATACATAGAAACATAAATCTATTCCAAAATGTGTTGATATATTAAAAAGGTTTTTAAAAACCTAATTGCATTGAAAGGAACAAAAAACATCGAAAAGCATAGCAATAAAAAACATAAAATATGTCAAAAAGCATTGAATAGTGTTGGAGAATATCGGGAACGCCGAATAAAGTTGAAAAAATATTGTCTTGCATTGACTTTAAAAATAAAGAAGACTTCTTGCGACTTCAATTGAATGATCTTTAGAGGGCCTTAAAAATGATTAATGCACAAAAATCTTTGAAGGAATATTATATGGAATAGGCTGCAGAGACTACGGTACATTATTACTATTCCCGACAACTAAGTTAAGTCCAAAAAAAAACGAAACCAAAATGAAACAAAAACATAAAAATCGACGTTGCAAGTATTGGACTAGAAAAACACGAAAAACTAAACAACAACAACAACATAATAAAGAAGAAGAAAAATACACATAACATCGACATACAACATACCAAAGAGTCAGAGCACTAAAACAACAATAACTTGGAAAAAAGTATATAAACAACATTTAGAGTCTAAACGTACAAATAGATGAACGAACAAACGAATGGACCCAAAAAAAAAAAAAAAAAAAAACAACAAAGAGAAAACAGAAGAAGCAGCATAGAAGAAGAAAAAAACTGGCTCCACCACATTCCTACACGCGCCCGTTTAGCACACCGTTACAACCCGCCCCATACGTTTACATACAAACCGACCAAAACGACCGACAAACCGACCATCTATCCATCTGTTGACGGCGACGATCTATTGGCCCTATTCAGCAGCAACAGCAACAACAACAGCGACAATAGCGATCGTTCACTCTTGATGGCTCGATCCACAAAAGCAACATAAAAATTTCACTGCACAGTGCATGCAGACATTTTGTTCCCACTGTGTTTTCACTCAACAGTGGGGTCTGGATCAAAGTGAAGTCGAAAGAATAAAACTTTTATTTATGTTTTCTTTTTGTTCTTCTTCAGAGATTTCAATGTTTTCAAGTGGCGCTGAACTGCTTTTGTTAACCACCTAGGGGTTAAAGATTTTAGCTGCCATAATTGAAAGTTTTCACAAAGTTTGTTTACACAATCGAACGCATAATGCACGGTCAGTTTAATTAGACAGAGTATAGAAATATATAAAAATCATTAAATGTTTCACATGTCAAATTAGGCAATAGGTTAAATTGGCTTAGTTATGCTGAGCGGCCACAGTTCAAATTTAGTTTTCCTTAAAATATATTATGAATAGTTTAAAGTAGCTGCAAGATATGGCTACTAACTTATATCGAACTTCAAATTAACAGTGTATAAATATCTAAAAATTATGGTAATTTTTTTTACATAATAATAAAAATAAATATCACTCATACGTCATGGTTAGTATCAATGAATTAGCAACGTATATCAGCGTTTAAACATAATGAGAAACAAAAATAGTTCGCCATTTTGATATTACTTAGCGGCCATAGTTAAAATTGTAGTTTTTTACAGTGCACTCAAAGAGCCATGGGTTTGCATTTATAGAGTGGTACTTTGTTGCATCGAACAAAAGTTAAAGGTGTTCGTGAAGCTAGCTAGTAAAGTAAACCTCTAGAGAAAATAATAATAAATCATTCATACGTCATGTTGAGCGAACAATAAATTCTTTAAATGATTATTTAAAGGAGAGCAAGAATAGTGATACTTTGTTGCATCAAAATTAAGTCAAAGGTGTTTGAGTAGCTAGCTAGTGAAGTAAACCTCTACTGCAAATAATTATAAATCACTCATACGTCATGTTGAGCGAAAAAATAAATTTTTTAAAAACTATTACACGTAATTTTTAATATTTTAAGTGAATAAATTACCAACCAAAAATATCCGTACTAGGAACTCATGTGAAGGGGAGCAAAAATAGTTTGCCATTTGGATGTTACTTAGCGGCCATATGTAAAACTTAAATTTTTTTATAGTGCAACTAAAGGGCTATGGCCTAACATTGATAGAGTGGTAATTTCTTACATCGAACTTAAGCTAAAGGTGTTGAGTAGCTAGCTTATAAAGTTGACCTCTACAGAAAATAATTATAGATCACTCATACGTCATGTTGAGTGAAAAATAAACTCTTTAAATGCGCGTAATATTAATTTTTAATATATGAACTAAATAAATTACCTGCCTAAAATATTCGTACTAAGGATTCATTTGAAGGGGAGCAAAAATAGCTTGCCATTTTGATGTTACTTAGCGGCCATATGGGTTTGAATTTATAAAGTGGTACTTTTATTCATCGAACATAAGTTAAAGATGCTTGAGAAGCTAGCTAGAAATGTGAACCTCCATAGAAAATAATTATAAATCACTCATACGTCATGTTGAGTGAAAATAAAGTTTTTAAATACGTCTAATAGTAATTTTTAATATTTTAACTAAATGAATTACCTACCTACAATATTGGTACTAGGAATTCATTTGAAGAGGAGCAAAAATAGTTTGCTATTTTGATGTTACTTAGTGGCCATAGTTAAAATTTAAATTTTTTTACAGTGCCCTCAAAGAGCCATGGATTTACATTTATAGAGTGGTACTTTGTTGCATCGAACTTAAGTTAAAACTGTTTGAGTAGCTAGCAAGTAAAATAAACCGCTAGAGAAAATAATTATAAATCACTCATACGTCATGTTGAGCGAAAAATTAACTCTTTAAATGCACGTAAAATTAATTTTTAATACTTTAACTAAGTAAATTACCTACCTAAAATATCCTTACTAGGAATTGATTTGAAAAGGAACAAAAAATAGTTCGTCATTTTGATGTTACTTAGCGGCCATAGTTGAAATTTTAATTATTTTACAGTGCACCATAGAGTAATGGGCTTACATTTATAGAGTGGTACTTTGTTGCATCGAACTTAACCCAAGGGGAAAAGAAGTGCTTCAAAAACCCTTCTGAAGTGCATCTTTTTCACCAATAAGCGCTTCCGCTCCGTAAGAACAATACTTTCTTTTTAACATTGCATGTCATAGGATGTAAGTGAGCAAAAGCTTACCGTAGCCTTACCAAAAAAGAGTTTTTAAAGCGCTTATTTGTAATGCTGCGGTAGGCGTTTTTTCAATAAAATTAAAAAAAAGAAAAAAAAAAGAAAAAAAAAAAAAACTGGCCGCGCCAGGATTTGAATCCACGACCCTCCGCATGCTAGATATTTTTTTCTTACATTTACCAACCCTTTAGACCGCTCCACCAACGCCCGATGATATGAAGAGGTATTAAATTTGTATATTAAGCAAATGTTGTCCTGCAGCATTACATAGAATCATTGTGCAATCAGTTTCAATTCAAGTACGCAAAAGTAAATAAAAATGAGAAATTAAAATAGAAAAGTGAAATAAAAAAGGTCGAATAAAAAATATTTTAATAAAAAAAAAAAATAAAGCAAAAACCAATAAAAAAACGGAAAAAAAATCACCCGGGCGGGGTTCGAACTCACGTTGTTCTTACTGCAGCCTTATATGGAATCATTGTGTAATCAATTTCAATTCGGTTAAAAAAAAGTAAATTAATTAGAGAAAGGAAAATAGAAAAGTGAAATAAAAGATGTTGAATAAAAAATATTTAATTAAAAAAAAAATAATAAAGCAAAAAAAAGTAAAAAAAGGTAAAAAAAAAAATCTCCCGGGCTGGGTTCGAACTCACGTTGTTCTTACTGCAGCCTTACAAAAAATCATTGTGATAGTGCTTCTAAATTTCTATGCGGGCAAGCACTTTTGAAGTGCATGGATCAGAAGCGCTAGAAATTTTTCCTCTTGGGAAGTTAAAGGTGTTTGAGAAAATAATTATAAATCACTCATACGTCATGTTGAGCAAAAAATTAATTCATTAAATGCGTGTTTTATGCAATTTCAAAGTTTTAACTAACTAAATTATCTAAAATATCCGTACTAGGGATACAATCGAAGCATAAAATTTAAAAAAAATCATTATCGAGCGTACACGCACATACGTAAACAAGTACGAACACACACACACACAAGTTGTATCTCAATCTATTTGTATACACGCATTCCTCTACCAGACCACAGCTTGTGGTGCGACGACGCGTACTAAACGGAAAAAAATAAATACGACAAAAATTAGGTCAACATTTTTTCATTCATTCACATAATTTTTTATTGCCATCCAACGGATACAGACAGACAGACAGACGTATAAGCAAACAAACGTTCACACAAGTACATACTTATAGCTTGTTTGCTCCATCCATTCAGCACTTCCCCCGCACACCGTTCGCGTATACATGCATACATACGATAGTATTTACAAATATCTTTTCATCTACTTTACAAAACTATGCATTACATTTCGATCATATGTTGAGTTCGTGTCTTTTTTCGTATCATTTGTTAATGTAACTATATCTGTGTATTTTTAGTGTGTACATTCCATGTATTAGTATGTATTTCCACACATACAAACAGTCAAACTCGCTTGATCGCTTGTGCTTTTGCGCATTTCAAACACAAACCGCTAACTCCTCGTTCGTTGCCTCGTTCGTGCACTGATCGTGTGCCTTTAACTTAAATAACTCCACATAGTGATCACACCCGTACTCTTTTTACACCACAGCCGTTGCTGCTGCTGCTGCCGTTCCAATCAACCAACCAAGCAACAGAAAATTCATCCCACTGGCTGCCATGAAATGAAAGCGGGCCATAAACCGCAGTCGCAGCGCATTCCACACAGTTCGATGATGATGATGTTGACGATGACGACCACCAAGGCACGATCAGCATTCATTGATCGTTCTAACTGTTGGTTAGAGTTGTTGGCTTTCACGTCCATATGTCTGCTGCTCAAAAATGTATAAAAACGAAAGAAAACGAAGAAATTCGTCGTTGTGTTTTGTTTCGTTTGGAATTTGATCGATAATGATTTTGATTTCTTCAAAACAATTTGAATATGACTCCACTTTGCATGACATGGAGTTTTCAAAACGATCGATCAGACAATTCGTCGTTAGGAGTATATACATACTCGTTTCTTCGGGCACTAAATTTGTGCTGATCGTCACTTTTGTAGTGTATTTTATCAGTGATGAATTTTTTTGCTTTGTCTCTTTCTCTCTTTGCCCGTGGGACATTGCGTTTTGGGACTTTATGTAACTTTTCCAGCAGTGTCAACATTTTTGGTTCCCTTTTTTTCCGTTTTTGCTTTTTATGTGACGTGCGCGTACTGGACACGTTTTGTGATGCCACTTGAGCCATGTTTTGACTTTTTTGGTGGTCTGTTTTGAGCTGTCAGTTTAATGCTCTCACAGCACGTTTGGGTTTTTGTTCTTGATTTTTTTGCTGTGATCGACATTTTTTTGTTTGTTTTTAACTGCATTTTGTTTTTATTGCATTTTTATGCTGTGTAGCATTGATTTTGTCGCTGCTTGTTGTAGACGAGAACTGGTTGTTGTGCTTTTCTTTCATAACTACAAGGTGGCATTCCTCGCTGGTGGTTGACACACAATGTGTTGTTGTTCTTTCAGTCAATCTTTTAAACGATTTGAACTTTTTGAGTTTTTGTATTATTTCGATTGTTTAAGTACTTCGAATTATTCAAACTATCGATTTATTTGGAACATTTGAACCATTAGAGATATTTGAAGTATTTATGTATTATTAAGACTACTCGCATTATCGAACTATGCAAGTTATTCATACTGTTCAAATTGTTTTTATCATTCTATTCGATTCTATTCAAATGATTAGAGTTAATTGCATTACATGAAAAATGCTTATTAATTCAGAATGAAAGAACTATTTAATTTCATCGAATTACTCGAATTTTTCGTAATATCATATTGTTCGAACTATGCCGACAACTCAAATTAATATATATTAATATATGTATTCGAGCTACTTGAATCATTCAAATTTTTTAATTTTTTTCAACTATTCGAATAATTCGCACCATCCAAATTTTTTTAACTTTTCGAATCATCCGAACTATTCGAATTATTCAAAATATGCAAAAATTCGAAATATTCAAAACATTCATACTATTTCAATTATTCGAATTAGATTTTATTGAAGGTGTTAAAGAATTTAGTTTTTCCAATGTAAGTATATGGAGGTATATGACTGAAGTAGAAGAAGTAAAGCATTCAAGGGTATGAGAGACAAAAGCATTGCAAAAAAAGTACAAAAAAACTGGCTAAAAAATAAAAGATTAGAAACATATGAAATATCTTTTGTAACATTTGATGCCCCACGTTGGGCGCCAAATTAAAAAGATTAATCTCTTCATTTATTTTTTTAAACCAAAATGCCTTTATTTTATTTCAAATAATAAAATACCCCACGTTGGGTGCCAAACTGAAAGGATTATTTTTTTTATTCCTTTTTAAATTAAAATTCCTTTATTTACTTATTAATATAAAAAACACATAAAGCATCATTTGTTACATTTGGCACCCCACGTTGGGTGCGAAATCAAAATTATTCATTTTTTATTTCTTTTTAAATTAAAATTACTTTAGTTATTTTACAATATAAAAGACATATGAGATATCTTTTGTTACGTTTGGCGCCCACGTTGGGCGCCAAATTAAAAACATTAATATCTTTATTTCTTTTTTAAATTAAAATTCTATATACTATATTATTTTATAAAATAAAAGATTTAAAACATAAACATAAAAAACATATGAAATTTCTTTTGTTATATTTGGAGCCCCACGTTGGGCGCCAAATTTAAAGGATTAATCTTTTTATTTCTTTTTAAATTAAAATTCTTTTATTTTATTTATATATTTTTTTTAAATATATAACAATATATAACAAAGTTTTAGTTTTCTGTTTGCATTTTCAAGATCGAATGAAATAATAAAATTTTGTTTTGTACATTTGAAAAGTTATATGTAAAAGTTATACATTCAAATTAAAAATTTTATTACCTATTTCAATCGATCTTAAAAATTCAAACAAAAAACTAAACTTTGTTAAATAAATTTTCATTTTAAAAATATATAAAACAAAATAAAAGAATTTCAACTTAAAAAGAAATAAAAATATTAATCCTTAAAATTTGGCACCCAACGTGGGCGCCAAATGTAACAAAAGATATCTCATATGTCTTTTATATTGTAAAATAACTAAAGTAATTTTAATTTAAAAAGAAATAAAAAATGAATAATTTTGATTTGGCACCCAACGTGGGGTGCCAAATGTAACAAATAATGTTTTATGTGTTTTTTATATTAATAAGTAAATAAAGGAAGTTTATGAAGTTAGTTTATTGACTGTTTTTTATTGCTTGTATAGTACTAATGAAAGTACCAACGCGCTTTTTTCCAAATTGAAGTATGATAATTTTATATTGAACTAATTAAACAGTCATTTTTGCAATTTTTCAACAACAGACGAAAGCAAGTGTTAACATGGAAATTGATTACATATGTTTCGGCTACTTCCATCTATCATTAAAATTCTCGTAATTTCGAGAGCCTGCATTGTATGTGGAAAACAAATCCGCCCTTGTAGGTTTTAATTGTAGCTAGCGTAGCATGTCTCAAAACCAGAGTGTGTTACCAACTAACAATTTGGCAATTTTTCACAACAGACGGCGCTAGTGAGCCTTATGAGTTATGCATAATGGCGATCCTGCTCAGAGAGTTTACTCGTGGCCTATAGCACAATCGCTTAAGCACCGCGTTCTCTTTCATTAGAAAACCGGAGTCACGGGTTCGAGTACGGTTTCTGGCAAGATTTAACTAAAACTGATCTGATGAGGCTATATACATGTTTATATATGAAAAATATATAAATATGTATGTGGAAGTAGCCGAAACATATGTAATCAATTTCCATGTTAACACTTGCTTTCGTCTGTTGTTGAAAAATTGCAAAAATGACTGTTTAATTAGTTCAATATAAAATTATCATACTTCAATTTGGAAAAAGCGCGTTGGTACTTTCATTAGTACTATACAAGCAATAAAAAACAGTCAATAAACTAACTTCATAATTTATCTAGGGGAACCTGCCTATCTATCATTAAAATTCTCGTAATTTCGAGAGCCTGCATTGTATGTGGAAAACAAATCCGCCCTTGTAGGTTTTAATTGTAGCTAGCGTAGCATGTCTCAAAACCAGAGTGTGTTACCAACTAACAATTTGGCAATTTTTCACAACAGACGGCGCTAGTGAGCCTTATGAGTTATGCATAATGGCGATCCTGCTCAGAGAGTTTACTCGTGGCCTATAGCACAATCGCTTAAGCACCGCGTTCTCTTTCATTAGAAAACCGGAGTCACGGGTTCGAGTACGGTTTCTGGCAAGATTTAACTAAAACTGATCTGATGAGGCTATATACATGTTTATATATGAAAAATATATAAATATGTATGTGGAAGTAGCCGAAACATATGTAATCAATTTCCATGTTAACACTTGCTTTCGTCTGTTGTTGAAAAATTGCAAAAATGACTGTTTAATTAGTTCAATATAAAATTATCATAAAGGAAGTTTAATTTAAAAAGGAATAAAAAAAACAATCCTTTCAGTTTGGCACCCAACGTGGGGCACCAAATATAAAAAAATATATATTATGTTTTATATATTATAAAATAAAAAAAAGGAATTTTAATTCAAAATGAAACAAATAGATTAATCCTAATAATTTGGCACCCAACGTGGGGCACCAAATGTAACAAAAAAAGATTTGCATCTCTTATCTTATAAAATAAAATAAAGTCATTTTAATTTAAAAAGAAATAAAGAAATTGATAGTTTAAATTTGGCGCCCAACGTGGGTTAACGATTAATGGTTAAAACATTACGTTCGCTAAAATTCACAAGAATAGTACCTGAAAAAATCTAAATGATGCTTTTGACGATTTATTAAATGTATGTACTTTTTAGACTTTCTTTAAATTAATTCAACGATTCAAACATAAAAAGCAAAAGAAACATCCAAAAAATATTAAAACAAAATTTCAAGAAGAGTTCCTTGAAGTAAAATGAAAAAGAAAAAAAAAATCAAAAATTCCAAGTCACCACTTTGCTCTCGAAGTTATTTTCCAGTAGGCAAACAATTAAAACCAACTTCAATGAAATATCACAGCAATCAATGATGATGAATGCTGATGATGTTAATTTTCATGCTGTTGCTACTGCTGCTGCTGCTGTTGATGACGACGATGACTCATGCACATGGAATGCCAAATCAATTTACATTAAACTCAACACTAGACAACTCTACGTATGTGAATGTATCTTCTAGCTATATTTATATATGTGCAGAAACAGCTATAGCAACAACAGCAACAACAACAACAACAATAACAAAAAAGTACCACAGAAACGGATACATGCCTTGCATAAAGATTTGATTTATAAGCGCACGTTGATTGTGGTAGATGCCCGCACATTCAACTGTTTTTGTTGTGCGCATGTGTACACGCTAAGTTGAGCAAAAGGGGAATTGGCAAAGTAAGCAAGAAAAAGGGGGAGGGGGGGGGGGAGCACAAAGATGTGAAACAATTTTTAGAGACATTAACAGCATAACCACTTGATTGCCAATGGTCAGCCGAGGCGCATTTGTAACGACGCTGTTTTACGTTGCGTTTGACTTAAGACGGCGAGTGGAGGGAGATGAAAAGTGGGAAGCAGCAAGTTAACGAAGTAGTGGTAACAAGTTCAGCAACATTCCAGTGATGTGTCTGTGCAGCAGCAGCATGATGACAATAACAGTGTTTGTTGCAGCATTACAGTAATTTAACAGTAGAGAACGTCGTCTGTTTTTTGACAGTACACTACACTGTACATTTGTAGAGATAATTTTATGTAAAGAAGATTTTTTTTCATATAAATTTAGCATATGACAAAGCAACTTGGTTTTTTTGCTCAAAACAAGTATTTCTATTGACTTATTGCAAGTTATTTCATCACAAGTAAGGAAATAACAGTTTGAAGAGTTTGTGAGAATTACGGTTTAATGTCGAAATTGTCGCAAAGCCTTAAGTTTTTTTGGTATCAATCTGTTGATTTTAGCTTAAAGCACAAAAATTTCGCTTACAGTGGCATATTATGTCATGCGATTTTAACTGATTCACCTCGAAAATAACTAGAAAGCAAAATTTTTAGCTTTTACTGTTATGCAGTTTCATGACCCACGTTGGGCGCCAATTAAGAAAATTTTGTTTTTGTTTTTTTCTCCGAAAAAACTAAAGTCACATGTGCACTATTGTTTTCAGTGAATTATTTCATCACAAGGGAATAACAGTTTGAATTTTGCGAGAATTACTGCTAAATGTTGAAATTGTCGCAAAGATCTAAGTTTTTTTTTTTTTTGGTATCAATCTGTTGATTTTAGATGAAAGCACAAAAATATCGCTTACAGAGTCTTTTAATGTCATGCGATTTTTACCTCGAAAATAACAACAAACCAAAATTTAAGTTTTTTAGCTTTTCTGCTGTGCAGTTTCATGCCCCACGTTGGGCGCCAATTAATTTTTATGTCTGCTACTTTTTTTAGCTTGTTAAAAAGGCACTTGCATGCTATAATTTCTGTCATGTGACATCAAATTTACATATTTCAAATAATTAAAAATGTGGTTAATATTTTTACCAAAATATAAAAAGTTTCATATATTGTCATTGCTTTAATGACGCACTTTAAATCTTGCGATTTTTTTTTTCTTTCGAAGCGTAATTAATTAAAAGCTACGCCTTAAAATATATCACGTTTTTGGAATTTTTTTTTTCTTTCTATGATTTTTGATTACTAATTAACGTAATAGTTAAAAAATTTACATAAATTACACTTAAAAAAAAAAAACTCACAGAACGACGTAATTTTACAACAAGCTCTGGAATGTCGTCGTCGTCATCTTCTTTAGTTTATTCCCATCAACATAAATGAGGGCACAATAAAAATACCACAGCAACAACAAAAACAACAACAATAATATGTTTTTTTTTTCTACATGAACATCATTATTACTTCAACATGTTGATGATGTTGCTGATCATCATCATCATCAACATCACTTGGCACTGATCTCTGAACTACGACGCGTCGTTGTCATATACTCGCAACTCACAATACAATAACTATGAATATTCGTATCTATCGTACTATTCATCCATCCATCTATCTGATTGTCTTGTGTATATATTATATATGAAACATAACACTAATGTGTATCCGTTCGATACTTCAGCTGCGCTCGAAAAAAAACGTTCCATTCGATTGAAGCTACAAAAATTTACTGAATGAAAATCTGTTTTTTCTTTTCGACCGATCTTTCGAATTTTTATATTGTTCGAGTAATATAATTTTTTTATTTTTGCTGCTCATATTTGTCTTCGTATTTGTTTTTTTTTTCGATTCCTACTTTATATGCTTGTTCAATGCGCTTGCGTTCACAGATACAACGCGACGTACTCTCCAGATACTCGTTTTGTGTGTTGCTCAGAAATACTCCATTGTATTATTGTTGGTTGTTGGTAGGGGTTCAGCAGTGTTGTTGGCATTCATAAAAGTTGTTTTTATTTTTTGTGTCATTGATTCTCATGCCGAGTCGTGTTTCAATGTTTTTTTTCTTCTCAAATGGTTAGAGAGTCGCTATTGAACCTCAAAAATTCCGTTCAATCCACAAACGTGTAACTAGCGCAATTCAATAGCTTTGTGTTATATAGGCAAACACATATAGACAGTCAGGCAGACAGACATATTAAATATCCCACTAGGAGTTTAAGTGTTGTATGCGAGAGAGTGCTGCATAGTAAACTCTTGATTTTGGTGTGGTTAAGTCTCGTGAACTTCCTCAGATTGGTTCTTGGTGACATAGACATGAATGATAGCTATGTGAAATTTTCATTTCAAACTGTCAAGGATATTAATTCCTTATATCAATTCAGCTATTGACTGTATTTAGCCTACTGATCGCGGAAAAAGAAAACAGTTTTCATCGAATTTTTGTTCAAAAAGATCGTCAAACTATGGTTATTTTTTTTTTTTGACAAAAAAAAAAAATTGCACTACAAAAATTCACGATAACGATATAGTTTTTTTCAAAAAATTAAACTCTAAATTAATTCTGAGATATTTATCTATTTTTTCAAGTAACGCTTTTACAAAATCTGATCCACATAAACAATGTCACGGGTCGGAATCTCTTGAATTTTAAAAAAAATTGCTTTTTTTTTTCTAAGAATTCTTAGTCGCATTAAGCGCAGGAATGTTATATGATGTAAGGTGAAATCAAATCAAAGTGAAAATGGGCGGTACCACGCCCCAAAAACAAATTCATCATTTCTCCGAAAATATTAAACCCAGATAGATTAGATGTGGTAAGTTTGTAAAAAGGACAGAGAAAAATAACATCCGCTGGTAAAGTGGGCAGTGCCACGCCCCGCAAATATATAGCTTGTTATATTTCCAAAACTATTTGCGCCATATGAATAAGATTTGGGGCATATATATATAAAGGGCATTGAGTCAAACAACATCTGCTGAAAAAATGTGCTCTGCCACACCCAACATTGAATATGTGCTTATTAGAAGTACTATTGGTAACAACTTTATTCATGCAACTGTGCCTGTGAGCATTGCACCAACCATTTCTTCAACAGGGCTTATTTTGCTTGATGTTCTTTGTATGCATACTGAATCTCATCAATGTGGCTCAAATAGTTTCGGAGATATGATGTGTTTTATATTTGTGAGGCATGGCACCGCTCTTTTTCCATGTCCTTTTCACAAATTTACCAAATCTATGACAACACAATACGACACAAATATGACGAACTTGCTTTTGGGGCGTGGCACCGCCCATTTTCATTTTGAGTTGATTTCATCTTACTTGATTTGATTGCATGCATATAAATTTGTTCATGGGTGGTTTTCCAAAAAAAAACCATTCAATGTCACGGGGCGCAAACCCATGTTGAAATTTAATATTCGATATTTGACCAGAGCTTCCATACGAATTGCTTAAAATAAAATGAGTTTTTAATATTCTATTATGAAATTACAACATAAAGTGTTGAAAAGTCATTCTCCGTGCTGTCCGTAACCGCTACTTAGTGCACTTAATTTTCTCGTTTTGCAGTAAAACAATGAACAAGTACGTAGGATATCCACCAGTTTCAAATTTTTGAAAAAAATTGCTATTTTCATTGTGATATTAATGTTTTTATAACATTTCGTCATCCTCCATCGTTTTTTTCTTTTTTTTGCAACATTTCAACATTCTCCGTTTAGGAACCCTCCACGTGGTGGTTTTTTTCTTGTAAGTTTTGCTAAACTATTTACATAAAAAATAAAATTGTGTGTTTAAAAACACTTAAATAAACTTTTAAAAATCCTACATACATTTTTAGGGTTGCCACCTGGTTATTTTCGAAGTCTTACATAGTTATTACTTTTTTTGACTTAATTGAAATTTTTGGTTTTAGGAACGCTCAGATAAACTTTTTTAAAATTTTAAAAAATTTTCGGTGTTGCCAGCCGTTTTTTTTTTTTAACGTACACTTTTTTGTCAAAAAAAAAAAAAAAAACCGTAGTGCAATGGTAAAATTTTACTCAACACATTTTGTTTTAAAAACTTTTGAAATAAATAAACCATTGTTTTCAAATAAAACTTTTGAAGGATAGGAAAAAATAAAAGTTATTACATGCAAACTTGAACCAATGTTGAAAAAAATAAACAATTTATCGTAATATTTGCATAAGCTATAGACATTTCAAAACTATTTCCAATGCAATCAAACTTAACATGTCGTATGAGTGTCATATATTTAGTTTTTGTTTTTTGAATTTTTCTTCGCTTCGACAATTCAAACCCTAACTGAATGGTTCATGATGTTATTTTATACATCTACAGATTGAACAGGATTTTGTAATCTCACGCCATTAATTCCAATATTTCGCGCTGGGTAGCGCTATTAAGGTAATCAGCCTAACCAAGCCAGACAGACTGTTAGACCACCACCATTCAAGCAACCAATCAACTAACCAGTCATCCAAGCTTTTTTTTAGTGACTTTTTTAAGTTCTCGCCATGCCAAGTAACTTGCTTACACGCCACTGCTGCTGCTGCTGCTGCTTTTAACACACAGAAGAAACTCATTCTCATTCGAGAACTTACAAAACGACATTCCAGCGCGCTACTTACGGTGTTAGAAGATTTTGTTGTTGTTGTTGTTGCGTCTCGTGTAAACTTCGCATTTATAGCTGTATTTGTGTGCAACTAAACTGTAAACCTTGTATCTGTGTATTTGTTGTTGTTATTGTTGCTATTGCTGTGTTGTAATTTAGTTATTTTTATTATGAATTCCATTCCATGAGCCAGCCTATTGAAGTTTCATACTTCAAAACCAAATCTACAGAATATTACAACGAAACTTCATTGTAAAAAAAGCAATAACAACAACAACAATTTGAAAAAAAAAATGTTAAATTTTTACGATGTTGTTTTTGTTGTGCCTTGATTTTATGTTTTCGTAAGTGTTTTGGAATGTTGTATCTATGTAATCAGACTTGAATTTAGTTATTGTTGGGTTTTTTTTTTCTATAAAACGTGAAAAAATTTGTCATTGAGCGCCATAACACAACAACAGCAATAAAGTTTATTCCAATAATTTGTTGTTTTTGCTTTTAAAGTTGGGTGAAAAAAACAGAAAAAAATCTTAGCGAGGTCATGAATGAGATAAAAGAATCTGTTTTTTTCTCAATTTTGTTTCTAATTTCTTGATATTTATCTGTTATATCTATTAAGTTTCAATATTTGAATGGGTTTTTTGGAAAATGGCATAAGTCCATAAAGCGGCAAAAGTAATGTCATACACATTATGAGCCATAGTAATTGTTTTTTCTTGATCGATATCATTTTTTTGACTTAATGTCATCAATTTCAGACTATTTGGTAAACTTTTCGTGAAGGTAGAACTTAATTTTATTTTTTTCTAACAAAGTGTCAGCCTCTTCATATTATGATATTACTTTTGCCTCGTTATAGACTTACCCCACTTTCAAAATAAACGGCGCATCTATTGTTTAAATTCTGAGAACATTTGGCAAAACAACCTAACTCGATATAAAACAATTTTCCAGAATTTCAGTCATAAATATAAAATTCAAATATGCTTCTTGAGGTGTAATCGTCATGCCTCTATGATTTTTCTTTTAAGATATGGGCACTTCCTAGGTGACGAGCGTGACACATTTAAAGTGCACAAAAAGTGTAAGTAAAACATATTTTTATTTTAGTTTTTACTTTACATTATAGCTCCTAGGTAGCACTATAATTATTGCCAATTTTAATAGCAAAAAAGACACAAAACGAACGTGACAAAAATAGAAGTAGTATCCGTGCATATTCAAATAAAGTCAGAATTCAGTGAAACAAGTCAGGATTTTAAAGTGCGACTAATTTTAGAACCTTAGGCAATAATGTTACTTTATAATGTATTTTGTTTGATTCAAATGTCTTATTTACTTTTCTTTGTTTTGATCATAATCTGAATCGATACGTGACAATATGAACGTGACCACTATTCAAATTTTAAATTAAAAATCTTTTAAAATACCATAATTTCCCAGTGAATGTTGGATCAGCTTATCTTGTTAAGTTGAGGTGGCATCACAAATTTTTCCAAAGGAAGTCATTTGTCCCTATCCATTTTACATGTATACAAATCTCATAAATTATGAATTTTCTTTTATAGGGGCGTGGCATCGCCCATTTTTTCAGAGAACATTATTTATCCTCGCGCTTTGAATACATGTTTTAAATCTCATTCATGTGCACTAAATATGTGGGGACGTAATACCCCCATTTTTGCGAATACACATTATTTGTCTTGGTGCTTTTTATATAAGTACCAAATCTCATCTATGAACGCTAAATAGTTTCAGAGATATGATGATTTAAATTGTTGGCTCACTGTGAACCTTTTGGCGGAAATGCCGATATAAAGAGGTGTCCCATAATACACACAAGATTTGAATTTGAAGCCATTTGTGCAGTAAAATTTTGTCAACCAATAAAATAAAACAGTTTGTAAAATATGACTCGTTTATTTTGAAATCAGTTATTTGACTGATATAATTTTTTGCAATAAATATAATCAATTCCACGCTATCAAGTAAACTTTTCTTGAAAACAGAACGCAATTTTTTTGATTACTGACAGAATTCCAGCCAAAACATATTATGATATTACTTTTGTCTTTTTGTTTTAAAAACAAAACTAATTTTGAACTGAGAGCCTCAGAGCGATCAATACTGCCACCCCACGTCGGGCTCTTATTGTGATGAAATCTACTTAAATTGCTTAAGTGTTACAAATATAATATATAATATATTTTTGACTAAAAATCAATCTTCAAGAAATAAATTGTAAAGGAAGTTCACTTTTATTTAATGTAAAAATTTGAAACGTCCGATATAAAACATAAAATATGATTTATCTCAAAGCGTATTTAATTTATCAAACATTTTTTCTTCAAAACTTTTTGATACTACCTATTGAAAAATTTATAGAACTAGGCTTAGTATAATCGTAATACATTTTATGAAACGTCCGAATGTTTATTTAAAAAGAAAATTGTTTTCTTTGATTTAAATTGAATCGAGAATAGTTTTCTGTTTAGGTTTGTTATGACAATAGAAGGCTTTTGGATAAAATGCTTTTTTATTTCAAATAAATCACTGTATCGTATGAAAACATTTAAAAAAACCGTCCAAATGAAACGTCCGAACATGCAATGCGGCAACTTAGTTAGGAAAACAATACTCAATTTAACTAAGAATGTTCGACTTAAGTAAGCAGTTGGTTTCTAGAAAAATACTTCCTCGACTATTGTTACTATTTTTCAATGGTTTATCCGGAAAATCTTTTAAATTACCGCAACTCAACAAATTGGCTCTAGTCAGCTGCACAAACACTTATTTGTTTGATCTTGCAGGTTTTGTAGTTAAGCTCCAATATCCTAAAGCTACTTGTGTGACTTATTCGAATCTCTATAGATAAGCCACAGCAATCAATCAAGCAAATTTTCAACAAAAAAAGAAATGCCTTCAACAAACTGCGTAATCTTCTTCTTCTCCAGCCTAGCAACATACATACATGATTTTGCAATTAAAAATTCGAAAAACAATTTTTAAACCTTGATACATTGCGATAAATGCAACGACATTCCAGTCCAATCTTTCTTATCAATATAAAAACAATCACGTGAAATGAAATCACACTTTGTGTAAACTGTTGCTTTTTTTTAAGAGGGGCCACTTAAGTGTCACATGAGAAGCGATATTTACGTCGTCGTCGTCGTCTAAATGATAAACATCAACAATCGTCGACGACCAATGGATCACATTCCATTGTGATTATGATAAAGAAATTCCTGCCCTTTATGGACGTCAATAAAAAAAAAGTATGAGAAGTACTACGGTACAGTACAATGTCGTCAATAATTGGTAACTTGTTAAGAAGGCAAGACAACACACACACAACATTATCAATAAGCCATAAAACGAAAATTGAACTTTCAACGTTATTGAGAGTATAAAACAAGAAAAAGATAGAAAAAACGAAAACATGCATTGGTAACAAACACCAAAAAAAAAAACGTTAAAATAAAAATAATAAAAATTTACAGCTACTCGTACTTTGCCAAAAGGCAAATAGACCGTAACAAGCAACAAGCGACTAATGGTTTTTACGTATGTACGGGAACATACATACATATACCAATGAGTGTGAATATGCTACTTGGCTATAATGTGTTAATGTATTTTAGCCATGTCGTAGATATTGTAGTAGGACACTGAATTTGCATGGAAAGACAAGTAATTCAGCTACAAAAGTAAGTTGCATATGTACAAATGATAACATTTAATTATAAATAGATAAAAGAACTTACTTATACCCTTCATTATATTCTTAAGTATATCCTTACTTGTATCCTTTTTGTAGCCCATAATATTATAATAGCTTACTTTAAAAAGTTGTTCAGGAGAGGAATGAAATGGAACGTGATGATTGTGACCACCTCCTTTTATTGGCGAGTTGAAGAAAATACAAGTTGCTAGCTATCTCAACTATTAGTAGGGGAACACAAACCTTAAGCTCTAGAGATACTCCAAGTTGGACTAATGCCTCTGGCTTCTTATTCGTTGAAATATAACAATTTTTTGGGGACACAGGTATGAGTAATGAAGGGCAGTACTGCAATCCGCTTTGTTTCTTTTTCGCATTCTCTGACCAGCTTTGATTTGAGGCCAATGGATTTATGGAAATTTCACGATTATCCACAAAAATCTAAGAGAGGCTTTCAACAAAGTGGACTGAAAATCTTTTTACATTTTTGAAAGTCGCCGTAATGGCTTCATTTTATTAAGATCTCAGAAATGCTCGGAATGAGACGTGAATAAAAAGACAAAAAATAAGGTATAAAAGATTGTACATTCAATTGTGCAAAAGATTGTTCAATCAATTGCACAAACGATTGCACAATCAATTGAACAACCAATTTTACAATATATTGTACAAAAAATTCTGTTATGCAATCTTTTGCACAATTGATTGTTCAAGATCTCAGAAATGCTCGGAAGGAGACGTAAATAAAAATACAAAAAATAAGGTATACAAGATTGTGCATTCATTTGTGCAAAATATTGTTCAATCAATTGCACAAACGATTGCACAATTAATTCTGCAAAATTTTCAACTCACTTTTTTGAAGCACTCTTTCAGATTTTTCGGGGTAATCGTGGAATTTCGAAAATTTTTTTTTTTTTTTTTTGAGTTATCCCTATGTGGATATATCGGCATTTCCGCCAAAAGGTCCACTGTGAGCCAAAAATTTAAATCATAATATCTTTGAAACTTTTTTTAGAGTTCAAGAGATTTGATATTTATATAAAAAGCACCAAGCCAAATAATGTGTACTGGGAAAAATGGGGGTAACACGCCCCCACAAAAATTACTTCATCATATCTCGGAAAATATTTATTGCACATGTATGAGATTTGATGCATATATACAGAGCGCTAGGGAAAATAATGTTCACTGGGAAAATGGACGATGCCACGCCCCTAAAAATAGAAATTCATAATTTATGAGATTTGGTGCACATATTAAATGGATAGGGACAAATGACATCCTTTGGAAAAATTTGTGATGCCACCTCAACTTAACAAGATAAGGTGATCCAACACTCACTGGAAAATCTTGGTTTTTTTAAAGATTTTCAATTTAAAATTTGTATGGTGGAAAAAACGTCACGTTCATATTGTCACGTATCGATTCAGATTATGATCAAAACAAAGAAAAGTAAGTAAGATATTTGAATCAAACTAAATACAATATAAAGCAACATTATTGCTTAAAATTCTAAAATTAGTTGCACTAAAAAATTCTGAATTGTTTCGCTAAATTCTGACTTCTTTGAATAGGCACGAAAACTACTTATTTTTTTGTCACGTTCGTTTTGTGCCTTTTTTTGTGTGTATCTTGGAACCAACACTTCGCCTGCTATAAAAGTTGACACTAATTATAGTGCTACTTAAAAGCTATAATGTTAAGTAAAAACTAAAAAAAAAATATGTTTTACTTCCACTTTTTTTGCACTTTAAATGTGTGCGACGGTCACGTTCGTCACCTGGGAAACGCCCATATATATATTTACAACTCTTACCTTTTGAGGAAACGAATAAATCCTGATCAATCAAACCATTGGAGTCTTCAATATGCGTCTGAAAATAAAAATAAAAATTTTTTTTTAAAAAACTATTTTTCACTTCAAGTTGCTTAAAAAAAATACTTTATGATGGCTTTGTATCATTTTATGTTTCTGAAGGGTTCACGAAAAATAATTAATTATATCTTAAGGAAACACCTGAAAGCCTTATAACGTTACATATATTTCTTTTTTAAATTTGCATCCATTTAAACGTATTTTTCCTGTGATTTAGTGGCACTTATTCTTTTTATGCAAAATAAAATTATATCAATCATACGTCATGTTAAGAAAGTTGGTTTAATAATTTTAAAGGGCTATAACTTCTATAAAAGCCATGATAAATTTATAATTTTGGCAGCATTTTGTGGATAAAAGTTCAAATTCAACAAAATTAAAGTTAGACTTGAGGAATATATTGTGCAGTTTAAGTTATAGCGTTACAAGTAAGAAAAAAGTTTACAATTTTTACGTATTCCATTCAACCTGTATGACAATTTTACAAAGAATATCCCAACTTTTCTACTATTCAAAAACGGCTTTAAAGCCCTCAGTGTCTGAGACTGACTGACCCTAAAAAAATTATGAATTGCTTGGTGTAAAAATTGGAGAAGCAAACAAAACACAATGGAAAACAAAATAACAACAACAAAAAATTGCATGCAATCAAATTGCAATCGTAGGCTAAAAGCGCACTGAACTGCAGTGGCAGTAGCAATAAAAACAACAACAAGAAAAGTCTACAACAATAACAACAAATGCATTTGACGAGACGTTCGCAACGAAGCAATACGAAAGAATGTACGAATTTAAACGAGTTATGCCGATTCGATACGATACGATGCTGGTGCTGTTGAATGTTGATGTTGCTTCTTGATGACCATCAACACTCTGCTGAACAGAACAGACTGTGGTAGCTTAACCAACAGCAGCAGCAGCATATTTGTTGTTAGTACACCCGTGTATCTGTGTTAATGCATTTATGTATCTGTGTATCCACTAGATGCATATGGCAACAACAACAACAACAACAATAAAAAAATATCGAAAAAACATCAGTTGAGTTCAGTGCGAGTTCAGTGAACTTCAACACTCGCATACGATGAATTCATTCATAAAAATTTTTACTCGATTTTGCCTGCGCTGCGCTGCGCTCTGTTTGTAACTTTTTTGTTTTCTATCTCGCTCTCTTATGTTTTTTGTATCTGTTGCTGCTGCTGCTTCTGCTGCATCTATAAGTAGTTGCAACTGTTGCTGTGATTTTCAATTCGTTGCATTTTTAAGCAGCCGCAGCTCTATTCATAATTTTTATCTCTGCTCTGTCGGGGTTTCTTTCAGCTGTCTGCCTGCATGCTTATTCGTTCGTTCGTTTGTCTATCTGTTTATCTTTTAATCTGTTTATCTACGTTCATGCATTTTGGTACACAGTTGATTGTTGTTGCTTTTTTTCGTTAGACGCTGCTAATTTGTCGTTTGTTCTATTTTTACAATGTGTTGACTTTTATCGCATGCATTTTCTCTGCATTACGTTGATGTTTGTGCATAAGAGTGCTACAAAAAACTGCTGAAAATGATTACGAAGCAAAATTTTTACATTATTAACACGAAACGTATTAACTTCTTTTCAGTATTGATAGAAAGTTTACCCAAAATTGAAAGTTTTTCTATAGTGTTTTTGCCAGTTGTACACGGAAAGAAAAGTTTTATAATTTTCATATAAAAAACAATATTAAAATTAAATGTCAATCATACGCCATGTTATACAAAAGTACATTAAAAATATTGAAAAATATGGTATTTAATAAGTAATTTAAGCAAAGTTTAAAAAATAAAAGTTGAATTTTGAAACAAAACATTGAAATCGGGTAGCATTTTTGTTTTTGCCTTCTGTCTGATAAAGAGTGTCCCATAATACACGCAAGATTTAAATTTGCTTCCATTTGTGTGGTAAAGTATTGCCAGCCAAAAATAAACAGAAACAGTTTGACAGCTGACAGTTTGAGGTTACGAAAAATTAATTTAAAAAAAAAGATTTAACGCTATATCAACTGCATACTTAAAATAAGCCAGAATTACACAAAATGATCATAGAAAGTTTTGACAAAAGTGCGTACGAATATCAATCAAATTTTTAAGGGAAAGTTTAAATGTACACATTTTCAAGATTAAACTAAGTAAGCGTGTTATATTAGTAAATGAATAAAAGTTTAAAAAAGTAAAACTGCTATACTTTTCTACTTAGTTTAAATCTTGCGTGAATTATGGGACACCGTTTAGTTGACAAACAATAAAATTTCGGATTTTGGCTATTGTGTCACATTTTAAGAAAATTAAAATTTAATTTTAATTTAAAAAGAAATAAAGAGATTTATATATTTCAGTTGGCGCCCAACGTGGGATCATAAATACAAATATCAATTTAATTTTAAAGGGAAAGTTTAAACTTACACAAATATTTTCAGCTTTAAACTAAACAAGTGTGTTATATTAATAAATGCATAAAAGTTTAAGGTAATACAACTTCAACAGTTTTCTATTTAATTCAAATCTTGTGTGAATTATGGGACATCGTGTAGTTGACAATAACATTTTCAGATTTTGTCGCATCTTTTAACAAAAAGAAGATGCAAAATAATTTAAAACAAAAAAAGAAATAATTTTAAATTAAAAACTTTTTTTCGTAATTTAAATACAACTTTTCGCAACACCCTACCGTTAATTTTATACATACTGCTATGTCTCTAGTACATTTTTTCTATGTATAAGTGTGGATTTTCTTTTGAATTTGTCTGCCATTAGATTTTCATTCATTAATCCGTTGTTGTGGCACAGAGCAATCAAACGAAGTATTCTAATTCAGCTTCGTCTCTTCGTCGTCGTCGTTGTCGTACACGAAGCTACAGCTGCTGCAGCTGCAGCTGTTGCTCTTGTTTCACCCCACTGCTGATGCTGCTATTATCATTGATTCTCTCTCTCTTCAGTAGAAGAGCTCTCGGTATTAATACCAATGCAAATGCAAATGCAGCGTCGAACCCACCCACTTCTCGCCCACCTCTAACTGTTACAATTACTAATACGAATGCAAACAATTAAATGCTTGATTGTATTGGTGTTGCATTTTGAGCGCCACTTGCAGCCACTCATAATGTTGTTCTTGTTGTTGTTGTTGTTGTTGCTGCTGCTGTTGCTTTGATGCTGTTGTATTGTTTGTTATTCTTAAAAGAGCAACAATTCAGTTGTGTGCTGTTGGTGTTGGTGGCGCTTAATTTCGTTGTTGTTGTTTTTGATTTGTAATGCATTGCAACAGACGTTTTGTAGGTATGTATATGTGTCGAGTACACCAGCTTAAGTTCATTGAGCACAAAGATCCTCTTGATTGTATCTCTTTTTTTTTTTGCTGTGTTATATGGATTATATGGATGCTCCTTCAAGTGGGGAATTGTGGTAAATTGAAATGCATAGTCCTTTAAATTTTCTATGCATCCATCGTTTTGATGATTACTTTTTCATCATAAATTTATCATTTTAGAAAAAACCGATAAACCGTTGTCAATGCGTTGATTCATATGAAGTTAGTCGAAAACTGGAAATCTAAAAGAGTCCGATGAGTTCTTTCACAAAATTCGAAACAGTTCTGCGATATTGGACCAAAAATTGGAGTTGTACCGGATTTGCTCTGATAACATTTTTAAACTCACAGGAAAAAATTCTGGAGTTCATTATATTTTTGAATATTTTTTTTGTAAAAACCATTTAGCCTAAATCAATACCTTTCCAAAAATTGTCTGAACATGAAAATTTGAATAAGAAATATCCCAGTTATGGAGAATTATATGAAAGAGTCTTTTTTACAATTTCAAAATCCAAAACAAAAAAATGTCGGTAATTTTTTTTCCATTTTTATCAATTTTGGCATAAAACGAGACCATGTACCAAATTTTGAGGTCAGTTCTTGTTACGCAAAGCATGGAATCAGACTTCAGAAAGAAACAAAAGTTTTGTCCTTAAGTTGTTAGCAAGTATCCAAAAATTTTCTTATTGAAAGAAATTTCTTGATTTTAAAGCAATATTGTTCACAAATGGGACCTACAAAAATATGTTTGTTAACATGTTCCTAACGTTATATTATGAAATTTTTGAAAAAACAGGGTTAAGAATGTGTTTGAAATAAAGAAGTCAAAGTTCAAAATTTCCAAGTCGAACGTAAAACAAGATCTACTGTGGTTCTTCAACACAATTTACATGAATCGTTTTCGACGCATTCTCAGTGTAATGGACAGATCATGCACTGCGCAAATCATCTAACTTCCAGCACTGGAAAGGCACTCCCCAGATAGTATAGTAAAAAGCGGATACGTTCGAAAACAGTGTGAAAATATCACTGAAGTAATAAATGGGTAAGTGATAATTGAAGGAGACGCTATGCTCCAAGAGGTGTTAAAGAAAATAAGAGAATATTGGACATTAAAAAATACTAGAATCGCCCTGTGGTCAAAATTTGACCACAAATGTATTAAATACTTTTGGTACTTTTTAGACACTTAGTACTTTTTTTGCTATTTGTTACAAAATAGAAAAGCTCATTGATCATTCCTGGTACAATGACATATGTGAAACCTAAACAAAACAAAAACACAAACAGTGCTATGCTTTCTGTTTTTGTGCTTTATCCTCTTTTCAGCTCTGTGTGGCCACATATTTTGTTGTTGTTAATATTGAAAAACTTGTATCTAACTTTGGCAGGCTTAAGAGCAATATATTAAAGTAATTTTAACTTTGTGCACATCTCCACACAAATACCTTTCTAATGGTGTATAATTCAAAGTCGTACTCCATTTCTAACATAGTAAAAAAAGGAGGATACATTTTTGTTTTGCGTATTAATATATAGATGATGTACCATTGGAATGGGTAAACTTATTTTCAAAGATCAATATTCATAAATTTTGAAAAATCTATGAGTTTTAGCATTTTCAAATGGTAGTATGATATATTTAGTTATCAAGTTTTAAGTCTCTTTCTTTGATATGCCTGCCTATCTTTGAAGTAGAAGAACATGAGAAATCTTCTTTTTATTGATATTTCTGATTTAATAATAAAATGAAGATTAATTATAAAATGTTCAGAATGTGTTGGGTAGCGAGTTTTGTATATACAGTTTTCATTATTCAAATGAGAAATATCTATTAATCATCACCCATATGTACTCGAACATATGAAATGAGTAAGAGTATTTCTAATGAAACTTCACCGAGTGTCTTGCTCTTATATTGATAATAAAATTTAATAAACCATTAAGTTTATTTCTTTAACACAAAGTTGTTTAGACAGTGCAACTTTGAGAATCATACATTGATCGAGTATTTTACTTGGCATTTCCGGACTGAATCATAGCAATTAATAGTAAGTAATAGCTTTCTATTAAATTGAAGAATTTGAGTTGAAATATACCGGAAATGGAACTATAAGATCATATATGTATGGATATTATCAAAATATATGAATAATAATGACTAATAGCAGGCAAAAACAGGAAATATGTGAAATGTTGAATTGTTGCAGAACTAAGAGCGCTGTTTAACGATGAGAAAAGTGTTTTGTGTCAAAGGAGAAGCACAAAAAAATTTCTTATCTTATAATCTGGATTATATATACATATATTTAGTATTAGATGTTTCCTTATCGAAAACATCAACCACAAGCAATTCAAGTTATCTATGTGGCATATTTTCGGTTTTTTTTTTTTTCAGCGCATAATTATTGGTTATTTGATTTTTATTATTCATATATACATATATATATATCATATATCATAATTTAATATTATGCTTAATAAGCAATCAATATTGATTTTCGCCGTTGATAATGATGATCCTAATGATGATGATACAAAAATATCTAATAAATACTAAATTTAGAAGTCACTGAATGTCACGATTAATTCATAAAATTGTCCCTTATCTCAACGAAAACAACAACAACAACAAGAAAGGCGACAAATACCAACAAAAACAACTGAAACTAAATATATATACAAATATATATAGCAGCAACAATAAAAAAAAACAACAAAACTTTATTCGATTCTTAACGAATTCTAAAAATATGCACCGGAAATAATTTCACTTATATGCGTACGAGTATGCATGGCAGTCCGTCGGTCGGTCGTTGTTTGCTTTATGGGTACAAAAATGTGTGACCCAAAATATATATGTAGAAGAGCAAAAGTTGAAAGGGGGACTAAATATTTGTTGCTCTGTTGCCTTATCAAAAGTAAACAACTGAAGCATTGAACAAATAAATATGAAAATTCTGAATGAATTTCACTGTACTCCATTGTATTTGGATCGAACTGGATGGCATTTATGCATTTAGCACAAATACTCATATACACAGGAACAACATATATACTTGTAAGCACTTATCCATATGTATAGTGTAGTATATGTACAAAAGAATATGTGACAAATGCATACAAATGTTATACAGACTGACAAATAAACGGATATTTATACGATTGTAAGGCTGGCTGTTTATACATACATATATCCGTAGTATGAATGAATGAATGAATGACTGCATGGATAAATGTATAAATAATAATAAGAAAAAAATTTTCTACAAATCAAAAACGGAAGTAAACTCTGACCTAAAGAGCAAAATTCGTTGGCATAGCAATGAACTCAGTAGGAAAATGTTTGCAACATATTGAAAATTCGGAATCAAACTAAAATTCATACATAAGCATTTGCCAGGTGACGAACGTGAACATCGTACACATATAAAGTGCAAAAAGTGGAAGTAAAACATATTTTTATTTTAGTTTTTACTTTACATTTTAGCTCTTAGGTAGTACTATAATTAGTGACAACTATAATGACAGGCCAAGTCCTGGCTCCAAGATATACGCAAAAAAAAAAGACACAAAACGAACGTGACAAAAATAGAAGTAGTTTTACTGCCTAAGTCAGAATTTTTTAGTGCGACTAGTTTTAGAATCTTATGCAATAATGTAACTTTATAATGTATTTTGTTTGATTCAAATATCTTCTCCACTTTTCTTTGTTTTGATCATAATCTAAATCGATACGTGACAATATGAACGTGACATTTTTTCCACCATACAAATTTTAAATTGAAAATCTTTCAAAAACCAAGGATTTCCCAGTGAATGTTGGATCATCTAGTCTTGTTAAGTTGAGGTGGCGTCACCAATTTTTCTTAAGGATGTCATTTGTTCCTATCCATTTAACATGTGCACCAAATTTCATAAATTATGAATTTTTTTTTTTTTTTTTGGGACGTGGCATCACCCATTTTCCCAGTGAACATTATTTGTCCTGGTGATTTGAATACATGTATCAAATCTCATTCATGTGCGTTAAATATTTTCAGAGATATGATAAAGTGATTCTGGTCGGGGCGTGATACCCCCTTTTTCCCAGTACACATTATTTGTCTTGGTATTTTTTACATAAGTAACAAATTTCATCCATGTATGCTAAATAATTTCGGAGATATGATTTAAATTTTTGGCTCACGGTGGACTATTTGGCGAAAATGCCTGCATGCGGAGTATAAACGTTAAGATTACGAAACTTCTGAGAGGTGATAGACGAGGCCTTGACTAACAAAAAATTGTATGTGATTGGGGATCTAAAATGTACCTCTAAGGAGTTACAGAAAAAACTTAATTTTACAAAGGAAAAATTTCTTGCTTCACCCTTAGCGAAAACTTTTTGAATAAAAACTTTTAGCTAATTGTATGAGGTTTTTAATGGTAAAATTGGTTTATCAGGTTTAAAAAGATTTCGAAAAGTTGTGGTCCTTTAAAGTTGATATTTTAAATTTTTTTCCTAGTTTTCGACAGCCAAAGTTTTAGTATGAAAAAGGTTCTATAAATATATTCCTTTAAAATTTTTTTTGAAGTTCTGATTAAATATTCTTTAATTCGGTACATAGTACATTTGTCATACCAAAGTCAAAAGACCAAATTAATTTCTGAAGAATTTTAAAAACTTGCGAGCGAAATAATTTTGCATTAGAAAATCAGTGACGTTTTTAACTCTTTAACTACTAAAGGTATGTATGTTTTCTAGCTACACATTTGCTTGGATGAAAGTCTTATTAGCACCCATTACTTCAATTTTGTCTAATTTTTCATTTGAAATTCTTTTTACGCGTTTGAACCTGGTCGTTAAAGGGTTAAAAAAACAAATTTGCAAAGTTTTAAGATTCTTTTAGTTAAGTATTTTTGCTGACCTCAATTCAAAATATTGGTATTATAAATGCGCTGCCGAATTGCAGGAAATTTAACGGGAATTCCAAAAAAAAATTATAAAACGGTATGTTAATAAGACTTTTTTCTTACTAAAATTGCCGCCAAAGTCAAAAAGTAAGAAACAATTTAAAATATCAACTTTAAAGGTCCAGAATTTTGCAAAATCCTTTTAAGCCTTTTAAACCAAATGCACTTTTTAGAAGCTCGTAGAGTTAGCTAAAAGTTTCCCATAAAAAAGTTTTTCCTTGAACGATAGGGTGACCCAAAAATTTTTTTTTGTGCACCAAGTCTGAAAAGCAATTTTTTTCCTATAGCTGATCATGGGTACATTTTAGACCCCACTAACAAAACCTGTTAAAATACTTTTGTAAAATCAAGGCAAAAAAATTTAAAAAAAAGCAAATCACTATGAAAGGGATATCAGCATATTTTACTGCAAAATAACGAAAAAATGTGAATTATCTTAAAAAATTTAAATCGAAAAATGTTTAACCACATCATTATTTGAATACCTGCTGGGTATTTAACTTCCAATTGTGTTGCTACATCGATTGCATAATGTACTACATATTTTATGAATGGTGCTGCTGCATATGGTAAGGAACAACGGCCACAGACTGCCGAGACAGACACAGAAACATGTACATATGTATATAAAGACAGACACTCGGACGTTATGTTGCAAAAGGAAATTTCCTAATAAGTTGTCTTCCGCATCCGCTGTCAAATGACGCACGCAGCCTGTAAGAAACCTAAAAATAAAAATTCAATTTTACTTGAAAATTCTATAGGGTGCCATAAGGGCTACGTACTGTTGCACGTAGGCAACAAGTAAGCGAAGTAAGAGGCAGACAATCAGCCGACGATATGCTACAAGCCACGTGTTTATTTTTGTAACAAATTTTTTCCAATTCATTTAAAAAAAAAAAAAAATAGATGAGCAAAAAGTTAACGTACACGTATTAAAGTAAGATTTGTATACATGTAGCATACTTATGTAGTGTTCTGTTGCATTTTTCTTGTTTTCATTTTTTTTTTTTTTTCTTCTTTTGATTCTGATGTAGTTTTTTTAATTACTTCCTCTTGTCATTATAATCAAATATATCAACAAAAACTAATGCCCAGTAAGAATTTTCTTATTCTTTTCTGGGGAACACCCTTCTTTGATTTTTTGTAAAATGAGCCATAAAAACAGAATATAGTATGTTAAGATGTTCTGGAAAATTGTTAAATGCGTGATTTTATGATGATCTTGAGACAAAAAAGTTTATCCAAAATTAAAATTTAGGGTTTAACATGAAATTTACAAAATACCTTTTTTTGAGTGTATTTAAGCTAAAACAACAATATGTATGTTGTTGAATTTAGGTTAAAATTTTTATTTTTTTTATATGCCCTGATTCAAGACAAAAAATCTGATATATCGTGCGACTCATTTCGAGCATTTTTAATATCGTAATAAAAAAAAAAACTGCATCAAGCCGAGATTTTTTCTAAAACGGCTATGAGCGACATCTACATAAATGACCCTCAAAAAATTTAAAAAAAATCTGAGCTCTCTTTTTTGACACCCTCTTTCAGATTTTTTTAACGTAATCGTGGAATTTCCAAAAAAAAAAATTTTTTTTTTTATGACTAATAAAAGTAAAGGTAAAGTAAAGGTAAAGTAAAGGTAAAGTAAAGGTAAAGTAAAGGTAAAGTAAAGGTAAAGTAAAGGTAAAGTAAAGGTAAAGTAAAGGTAAAGTAAAGGTAAAGTAAAGGTAAAGTAAAGGTAAAGTAAAGGTAAAGTAAAGGTAAAGTAAAGGTAAAGTAAAGGTAAAGTAAAGGTAAAGTAAAGGTAAAGTAAAGGTAAAGTAAAGGTAAAGTAAAGGTAAAGTAAAGGTAAAGTAAAGGTAAAGTAAAGGTAAAGTAAAGGTAAAGTAAAGGTAAAGTAAAGGTAAAGTAAAGGTAAAGTAAAGGTAAAGTAAAGGTAAAGTAAAGGTAAAGTAAAGGTAAAGTAAAGGTAAAGTAAAGGTAAAGTAAAGGTAAAGTAAAGGTAAAGTAAAGGTAAAGTAAAGGTAAAGTAAAGGTAAAGTAAAGGTAAAGTAAAGGTAAAGTAAAGGTAAAGTAAAGGTAAAGTAAAGGTAAAGTAAAGGTAAAGTAAAGGTAAAGTAAAGGTAAAGTAAAGGTAAAGTAAAGGTAAAGTAAAGGTAAAGTAAAGGTAAAGTAAAGGTAAAGTAAAGGTAAAGTAAAGGTAAAGTAAAGGTAAAGTAAAGGTAAAGTAAAGGTAAAGTAAAGGTAAAGTAAAGGTAAAGTAAAGGTAAAGTAAAGGTAAAGTAAAGGTAAAGTAAAGGTAAAGTAAAGGTAAAGTAAAGGTAAAGTAAAGGTAAAGTAAAGGTAAAGTAAAGGTAAAGTAAAGGTAAAGTAAAGTAAAGGTAAAGTAAAGGTAAAGTAAAGGTAAAGTAAAGGTAAAGTAAAGGTAAAGTAAAGGTAAAGTAAAGGTAAAGTAAAGGCAAAGAAAATGTAAATTAAAGGTAAAGTAAAATCAAATAAGATTGTAATTTTTGATTTGAAAAAAATCATCATATGATTTACATACATTTTCTTGCTGAGACACTCGCACTCAAGTGGCATCACAACGCATCGGATTGCTTGTTTATGATATTTGAAGCTACGATTATTACAGCTACAGCGGTGGCGGTGAAGCAACGTGGGCAACCATTTAAAATTCTTTAATTTTTGCTTTGTAAAAATAAACAATGTTGCCCTTTTTTATGAATGAGCGACGGCGAAATTGCACAATTTTGAACAGATAACACGCAATATGGTACATGCGCGTTGGTTGATCGTATGTATTCTCATTTTCAGACCATAAATAAGAAAAAAGGTAATAATTTTAATTAAAATACTACAACAACAACAAAAATAGAAAAACAATACCAATTCAAATCATTTTGTAAGATATTGTATTTTCAAAATACAAACGACTATCACAAATAAATTTAAAGTAAGGCAAGATGTTGGCGAAAAGATGAAGAACAACAACCCAACCAAAAAAGAAAAAAATCGAAGAGGAGCAACGAAACTGTTCAATGAAATGACGTAAAACATTACGTTACAAGGCCGCACCAGCTGCTTTTACGTCATAAAATTAAAAACAAATTTTCTATTGAACCTACGTCAGTCGTCGAAAAACACTGAACTGAACTGAACCAACACACACAGCGCCAGCCAGCCAGCCATTGAAGTAGAGTGAAGGTCCGTCATCCGTTCGCAAGGGGAGCACTAACAGGGTTAGGCCATTGAGAACCGCTGAAAGCTATAGTATAAACAATTCGCAGTGATAATTGCCCGTTTAATAGACTAATGCGATTTCTATCTAGCCATTCATTCGCATATGCGTATTTGTATTAACAATGAAACAAAAATAATAAATATGAAAATTTACAATTTTTTTAATGTCATTTTCAAAGCCAAACTGTTATAACTGAAGCTGATATATTTTTGTTTTTTTTTTTTTCGAATATAAATAGATGAAGTGTCGATCGTGTCGTGTGGCGGGGAGGGGGGCTTTCAGAAAGTTTTATGCTTTATTCAATAAAACTTATTATTGTTAGTTTTTATTATCTAAAATATTATAATATTTACATACATATACGAGTATAGTTTTTGAGGCATTGATATAATGAAGCTCTTAGGTTTTATTAAAAGTGTTCAAGGAACGAGTTTTATATGTTGCTACCAATAATCCTCAAGCTATAGAATAGCATCAGACATATAATAAGGTATTTTTCAACTTGAACTTGTGATCCAAAATCGGCATTCATACTTTCAAATATACTCTTGAGGAGTTATAAGCAGGAAAAAACTGATTTTGTGACTTGCATTACAAAAAAGGATTTCTTGGGTCACCCTAACGTTTCAGAGAAAACTTTTTTATGAAAAACTTTTAGTTAATTGTAAGGAGTTTTTTAAATAGTATTTGTTTTGTAGAGTTTAGAAGGATTTGGCAAAGTTCTGAGTCTTTAAAGTTGATATTTTTAATTTATTTTTCCTACTGCTTGACTTTGGCGCCCATTTTAGTATGAAAAAGGTCCAATTAATATAACTTTTTATATTTATTTTTGAAATTTTCGTTAAATTTCCTTTAATTCGGTTGTACATTTACTATAGCAACTTTTTGATTTGCGATAAAATATGATTTTCCAAATTGTTTTAAGTTTTTACAAAATCTCAAAGTTTCATAAAACATTTCAAAAGCATTACAATCAAGACAGGACCTTTTTTACAACAGAATAGAAACAAAACAATGCAAAATTTAAGTAAATTATAAAAACAATGGATAGTTTCCTAGAAACTTGAATAAATTTTTTTTTTTTCTTTTCAAAAAGGAGGCCTTAATTTCGATCGACATTGTATTCTAAAGGAATTAAAGCGAGTATAATAAAGCTTATTGCGCATTATAAAAATTGTGACAATACAAACGAGTTGTTGCTACAATAAACATTGTGCTATATAGCATACATATTTATAGTATATGTATATAAATATATACATATATATATATGAGTATAGTCCATACAATATAATATATATGTCCAATACTATATTATGATATATTTCTCAACTCTATTGTGTATGTCGTTGTCTATCGTCGTCGTCGACATTGTCAAATATAGAGGAATATCAATTCTAACTGAAAATAAAGACTAAAAAATTAACTTCAATGATTTCTTTTTTTTTTTTTTTTTTGTTTTTTTCTATCTATAAATTATTTTGCCTATACTCGTATGCGTACTCATATGTACCCGCCGCCGTCGTCATTGCCGTACAATACATACCTATTGTACGACGAGTACGCTGATGGGTACTAAAGTAGGCAGCGCGCACTTCTTGGTTGCTTCTCTAATATACAAGTACAGATAGAAAGATTGATTCAAATATATACATATATATATGTGTACACATGTATTGAAATCTATTGAAGAAAACAAAAAAACTCAGCAAAATATATCAGACAAAAAACTTAAAAAAAAGACCGACAAAAAGAATATAATGATATGACCGTATACATTATATTACATAGACAATGCTGAATATTAAAGCTCATGATACACATAAAGAAAACCCAGGGCATGGGAAAAAACAAGACAAATAAAATCAAATAAAAATATTTCAGAAAAAAGTACAATACAATAAAATATGTAACAGGAGTTGAATAGTTCAAAAGATATTTGTTAATTGCTTAAGGGTTTGAATTCTTATAGCGAGATAATTTTATTTTATATCAAACTATAAAGATTTGTTTATTTACAAACATTTTCTGACTAAATATGCCAAAAGGAGTTTATATCCATGCTCAAACGAACCTTAATTTGCCGAAGTTAAATATTGAGTTTTTGATCATACACACTGAATTAATTATAAAGCGCGTGACATTAAATATTAAAAACTTGAAACATTAGTGACTTTTCAAGAGTTTGACCAAGCTCATGTTCTTGTCAAAATTAGACCAAAAATGTGTTGTATTAAAATAATTTTGTTACTTTTTGGACAGTTTTAGTACTTTTTTTGCTATTTAGTATAAAATAGAAAATCTCATTGTATCCTTTTTACAGCTCTGTGTGACCGCGTAATATTGTTGTTAATATTGAAAAATTTGCATTTAATTTTACCTGGCTTAATGGCAAAATATTAAAATAATTTTAACTTTGTGCACATTAACACACAAGCACCTTTCTAGTGGTGTATAATTTAAAGTCGTGCTTCATTTTTAGCATAGTAAAAAAAGTGGGACAAATTTTTATCTGGCGTATTTATATATAGATTTTAAATTTTTTGAGATTAAGTTTTTAGTTTGGAAACTTTTATCCTCATATTTTATTTTGCTTTTACAAATGAAGTTTGGTTTTTTTTTTGCCAAAACTAAAAAAGTAAAGCATGTCGAGAATGTTTGTTTTAAAAATAATCATTCAGTTTTGAATTTTTCCATTTCCAAAACTTTCCAAAGCAATATTATACACAATTTTACACAATAGTTTTTTTCTGACGCTCAGTGTATTGATTTATGTATGGTCATATTTAATATAAAACTTAGAAAGCTTTAACACGATTTTCATACAGATATTTATCAAAAATTGAGCTTAGGTTCGTTGCCTAAGTCTTTTCTGTTATGTCCAATAGAGACTTCAATTGCACCCCTGCAGGCAAACGGACTAGTTCAAGTGTAGTTCTCTACAAACCAGTACTAGTCCGACTTCAATCTCTTTTGCATACAAGCAACTCTTCTTTTTTGTGTGTTGATGTCCTGCGAAATTTTAATTGTCTCCGTCTGCATTACGTTTGGGGCTAATTGTGGTGTGAAATAGTCTTTTAGCAATTAGTCTTCAACCAGTGGTTTCGTGTGTAGTCGTGTGTAATTTTTTTTGATTTAAGCTTATTTAAAATAAATTAAATAAAGCTAAATTACATTCATAAAAACAAAAACAAAAATGAATTCATTAATTTACTTTTTTTCTACAATTTACTTTGACACATAATTCAAGTGACACAAAACAAATTATTTCAAAAGCAAAAAGGAAAATTGTATTTTGTTTTCGTTGCGAGTCAAATTTATTTGCCCTCACAAACTACAAACTGATATCAAACTGGCCCCCACTGCATCTCTTTTTCACTAGTTTCGGGCTTGTACTAACTGTGAACTAGTAATTTTTGTAGACTGTCTCATATTTTTACAGCAGGGACATTTCTTCAATAATTTAATACTATCCAGAGAAAGTTTATTGCTTGGATATGTATTTTGGGCTTGAAATGGTTTTTTTATAAATACCTACTATATATTCAGAATTTATAGAGCAACATACAGTTTAATGTTATAATGCTTAATAGCGATAATCTAGATTAAAAGCATACTAACGCAATTGAAGCAACAACTTTGTACTGAAAGTCTGACAAAACTGTCAAAGCTTAAATGCAAGTGCCTCAGCGTAAAACAAAATTGAGCCAATTTTGGCTCGTCTACAACAAACACAATATTTCAATAATTTTCAAAATTTCTCGGAATTACAACACCCATAAAAAATTGTTTTTATTTTTGTAACCAACATAAAACAACAACAACTACTGACGATCCACTACTTCGCATCAGCTTTGAGTTCGATTCTTGTTTGTATGAAAAAAAAAAACAACAAAAAGTAATTTTGCATGGGTATTGTAATTCGGAGAAATTTTGAAAATTATTGAAATATTTTATTTGTTATAGACGAATCGAAATTCTAGCTCTTGTATGAGCTTGGCTCAGTGATTTTGAAACGCTGACATCAATTGCTTTAATGTCTGTATGCTTTGTGAAACTTATGCATTACTTGTAGTTACAGTTTATAAGTTGCTTTCTCTTTTCTTCTAGTAATTTTTATCATTTCTTTCATTTTCTATCATTATCAGTCAATTCGAAAGAATGCCCATTTAAAGTCATAAATTGCTCGACCTATCAATTTCGAAAGCTTGTCACTCCTCCAAAGATTGGGTTATATTTTTTGTGGAAACATATCACTTTTTTTTTCCATTTTGGTCACTATGCAAATTTTTCGAAAGGTTAGTTGGAAAAAACCTCAAGAAAGGCATACAAGTGTTAAGCTGCATAGGCAAAAAAAACACACAAAATGCAACAACTGGCAACACTGGCTTCCAGTAAAAAAATCAAACACACTCTCTCTCTTGTTCTCACACAAACGGAGTTTCATCATAACTGCGAGAGACACAGCAATGAGCGCGCACAACAGAGCGCAAACAATTTCATAGACACAAAAAGAGCGTACGAATATCTATCACTCATTAACAGTGACGCGAGTTAAGCTGCATCCATATCAAAAATGTAGTAAAAAAAAAACTGCTTGTATGTGTGTTTTTATGAATGTGTTGCATAAACACACAAAATACATGCAAAACTAATACAATACAGCAGATATCACTGTACAATGTGGTGCTATGTATCGGTGATATATTTCTTTTTTTTTCCTTTGTTCTATTTTTTTGTGTTTTTGTTGCTTTTGTCTTTGTATTTGTACAGAAATTCCTTACAAAACGACGATGACAAGGATATACCCGCGAAATGCAAAAGAAGCAACCAACTGCAGAGCGAAAAAAAGGAAAATGTAACAAGGAAAAAAAACCTAAACAGGAACTGAAGAACAGCTGATTTCGCATAGCACGTGATGAGGTCAAATCAAAAGTTTGAGGTTATATTGAAATATGCACTAAAATGTGTTAACAACATGGACTGCAGCTCAAAAGCTGTCAATTTAAAAGGCATATTTTGATTTATGTGTATTTTGTTAACAATTTTTCAATGTCTTTTTGCTTCAATATTTTTCAATTTTGCTGTAATAGCAAGTAAATTCACTTACCTCATATGTTGCTTTATTTAAAATCCTTTGAAATTTTTTTTCCTTCATTTCTCTCGAGTGCCTTAAAATTGCTGCTTATGTTATATAAGCTCTGCTTCAGCAATTGGAGCAAAAATAAAAAAAAACAAAAAAAAAAGTTTTTCTTTTTTTTTTGTATTTGTTCTTTTTGCGGTTCAACGTTCTGCGCTCGTTCGTGCCATTGAAACAGTACAAAGTCTATTAAGACCCAGTGTTGTTGTGTTGTGTTCGCCTCGCCTCGTTGCTTGTGAGCCCCCTAAAACTGCAGCCAAGCGCCCACTAGACGCCAGCCAATACGTACGTACCGCTATAGAGCAAAAGCACACAATCCACTTGTACCGTGCGTGGTGGTGGCGTTGGCGCTATCTTATCAATGCTGAAAATGCTACTCGTATGTTAGCTAGCATTCTGGCTGGCTGGCTGGCTGGTTGTGTTCTGTGTTGTGCTATGTGGTTCGTTTTGAAAAGGTTCTGTTGCTGAATTAAATTTTTCACTTCACTTCAGTTTGTGTTATTGAATGGAAGCGTCGTATGCGCCACTTTGCTTTCAATTCATATGGCCATATGTGGATTTTTGATTTTCACTTGAGTTTTTGCTTTTTTTTTCTTCTTTTTGACGTATGTCTGCGAATTTCAAAGGTCAGAAAATTTCACTTTTATTGCTTTTTGCGTCTTTGTTGCGATTTTCTTTGTTTTGCTTTTTTTTTTCTTTGTTTTTATTTTGAATTTGCAAAATGTTTTTTTTTTTTTTGTTTTTTGCTGTTTTTCCTCACTTGTTTTTTACGACTTATTCGCAGACACGCAGACACACAAACGTCGTCACGTCACAGACATATATATATAACTGACTACATCCAATTGTTACTTTAAATGCGTAGTTAATGAGTTAATTGTAAATTTTTCACTTTTACTTCAGCGCCACAATGAAGTTTTCAATTTTTTGAACTTTTGTTTTGTTTTTTGTTTATTTGCACTACTGTGCACACTAGGGCGCAATTGTATTTTTAGCGCAACACGCGCTTAGTAAATGTTGCTTGCACTGTCGTCCGTTACAATTTTTTTTTTTTTGACGCCGTCACCTCTTAACTTTACTCTGTGGTGCACACGATTGTGTCTGTGCCAGACAGGGGTTAAACTGTATTGACTGCTGGGTCTGACGAGCAAACGAACCAAACAACGTACTATTAGATTTAACAGTCAAAGTGTTTCTGAATCGGAGAGTTTGTTGCGCGCAAGGTCGGAACCGACCTACCGACCAGCAGCAGAAGCAACAGATACAATTGTAGACAACTTTACTGCGTGTGTGTAAACATTGTTTGTATACGTGCGCGAGAGCAAATTGTATTGTGTTGCTGTGATGTTGCTGTTGCCCTTTTCTCTTGCGCGCTGTCTCTCGCGTCATCATCATGTTGTTGAGTGATTTTTGACTTCGTATGCGTCTTGCTTGGCCGCAGCAGCAGCAACAAATACAGCTGTAGCATTTCGTTTCTTTTAGTATGCGTGCGTATCTGTGTGTGCTGGCGAAAATTTCTCAACAAGTTGCCAAAGTCAGCGCCACATTGCTTTTTTTTCTTTGGTTTCTATGGTTGTTTCTTTCATTAATATGTCGTTCGCTCTCAAACATCAAGAGAGCGCAGCAACACATGCACAGTGGCGCAGATATACGTTTGTATTGTAATCATTTATTTGTTTGTATTTAAAAAAAAAAAAAAGAAAAAAAAAAAAAAAACAATATCTAAACATGTCGTTGTTGAAATATTTCGATTTGGAATTTATTAAAAAAAAAATGAGGAAAAAACAACAACACTGAAGTATAAAAAATGCGACAAAATTCCTTTGTTCTAAATTTTTGGCCATGCACACACACACACTAAGATATTCTCACATGAAAATATCTTATACCATTTTATTAGATACATTTTTAGGTAAAATTATTTTTTTTTTTTTAGTGCTTAATTAAAATAAATCGATGTAAAATTTTTTAATTAATTGAGATTTTTTTTGGCATAAAAATCGCAAAAGAATGTGACTCAGAAACTGCAGACCTTCCATTGACCTAAAATTTTTGTTTTCACTTGGAAAAGATTTTAAATGCATGTTTCAATTTAAACTCTTATGTACCTATCCCAAAAAATGTTTAGAAACATTTTTGTTAAGTGTAGAATGCAGATCGACCTTAAGAAGAATTTTTAACAAAAATTGATAAATGCCAGAAATATTGATTGAACATCCTATTAGAACTGATACAATAACAAGGTAAATGCAGGCGAAAGTTGTGCCTCTCTTCTGCTATTGAAATGTCAAACCATATGTTGTTGTTTTTGTTGTTGGTAACATCTATGTTTTGACATTCACAGAAAACTCTCTCTTGCGAAAATTGAAATTGAAAATTTAAAGTTAAAGTCTTCTAATAATTCTATGATGCTGCTGTTGGAGTGATATTCCTCTTCTTTTTCCAGTAACGCATATATATTGCAGTCTGATACTCTATGAAAGGGTGGAAAAATCAAAGCTTTAAAAATTTCAAATGATCTCTGGATAAACGATTCATTCTCTGGAAATCTTATAGAGCTGTAAAGCTCTGAAGAGAAAAGTCTCTTCTTTCGACCATCAGTGATAATTTAGCTTGTGATTGACCTAAAATTTTTAGTTTCAATTGGATTTAAATTTTTTTAGGGGTCCAAGCTTGAAAATCTTTGAAAGTGATTGGCATTCTAAAGTACAATTCTGCACTCTGAAATTTATCTATCTCTGTCTATCCTTTGCTATCATCTATCTGTCTTCGCTCAAACGTAAATTCTCTTTCAAAAAACTTGCCGACCACTGTTTTAAATACATGTTTTAAGTTTGAACTCTTTCATTGAAAAATGTTTACAAACATTTCCATTTTCTTCAGTAAAGAATTGTCATAAAAATTGATTAAATGTTTGAGATTATGTTTAAACATCCTTTTGGGCATGTTACAAAAAATATGTAAGTGCTGACGAATATTGAGCATCTTTTTTCCTTTTATTTTGTCAACAAGAAATGTCGAATGATATGTTGTTGTTTACTTCTCATTTTTGACATTCGCAGAAGACTCTCTCTCTCTCTCTCTTTAAAATTTGACAAAATACATTATCTTTATAATTGTACCTTTAATGCTGCTGCAGAGATTTTCCTCTAATTTTTTTTCAGTAACTCATAAACATTTTTTTTTCTAGCATTTGTCTTATTTATTGAATTTTCTCTTATTCTAGAAACTAACAATTAGTATACTAAATCTTAAATTACTACATTTTATTACTAATTAAATTTATATTGTCGGGTTAAAACTACAATTGGAAATCTTCATTTTTGATGTTTTGAGAAAATCGTGTTCTTTTCTGTTACCAGTCATGAATATTTTCGGCTCCTACGGAAGTACTTTGGAAGCTTGGAAAGAGCTGTTAATAAATCTCTGCTGAGAGTAAATGATTCTAATAAAATTAACCCTCGAAATTGGTCAAATTTTGTATGATATTGTAATTTCAGATTTATAAGTACTTCGTTTCCATCGGACATTTATCAGGTTATTTACGCCTGTTTCGAGATTGAACTCTAAATCTCTTATTAAATCAAATGATTTGCCATACAAAAAATGGAGCAGTAAAATTAAACTTGTCTTTCATTTTCTTCTTAATATTTTTCTTACATTTGCTTTGTGTTTAATGACAATTGTCAAAGTTCAGGGGTGCCATTTGGTCGAAAATAGCCAAAATTGATAGCCTTGCTGTGATCAATGCACAGATTTAACTTAAATCTCAGCAGAATTAGATTTATTTTTGTATGGTAAATCATATGATCAACGCCCAGACTAAGAGCTAAATCCAGAAACTACCTTAAATTACCGTTTTAATCTGTGGTGGCTATTACTATCAAAAATAAATCATTTTGGACCGGTAAAAATAGATAGAGCTAAACAACGAGATTTATGTATCTCATCAAAGCTAAATCTCTGTTAGGAGCGTTGTAGTGCAGATTATTTCTTCTGTGCATTAGTCAGTTTTATAGTAGAGATTTCAATTCCCAAATCACTTAGAAACAGGATGTGACTTTAAACTGTTCTACTATGACCATGTAAAACATCTTTTTGTGTGGCAGCTGTGCTTGCTACCACTTTCCTTCTATTCAAACAATCAGTAACAACTGCAGTAAAGAGCAAAAATATAAGTGCTCCTGTAATATACAGGCATGCTAACCTCTGAAACTTAATTAGCTCTTTTTGAATAGGTTTTCATTCTGCAGAACAGAAGGCCTAACAAACGAAATTTATGGAACTAATTACTTATTTTCTTGATCTTTTTTTACTATTTTGTTTCCAGCATAACGTTTTGTAAGTCCGGTCAGCAAACATAAGGAAGCAGCATATTGATTTTTATTATAAATGATTTAATTTGTATAAAAAAATCATATAAAAAGTTTTTAGAAAGCTGGCTAAAAATTCCGAATCAATTATTTTTATGTGTCCAACAGAAAATATTCATAGCTGTTTCAGTTGAGGACTTATTTTTCAAAAGGACGTTAAAACAAGTTAAACAAATTTTCAGTAATGAGAAAAAACTTTTAGGGGCTGTCTACAGTAACTTATTTTTTTTTTAATGTCTCCAGTGTTATAGTGAGTTGACCAAAGATTCTAATCCCCTTAGCATTTCTAACATATTTGTAGTAACTGCAAAATGGAAAAAAACGTTTGGAAATAAGCCCTTTTGTTTCGAAATCACTCTTGTTTCACCATTTGGAAATTTAAACTGCTGTCTATAGGCATGGTATAGGCATATAAAAAATATTAAAGGTTTCTTCGGCGACTATTCGAAATACGTCTTTTTGTATCAAACTCTAAAAATTTCTATGAAATTATATGGAAATAAGCCCTTTTGTTCTGAAATGCGACTTTTGATCACGACTTTATCTTGGAAAAATGCATTTTTTGTGATGAATTTTGAACTAGAGGTTGTATTTTAGCATGGTAATGGCGATGGCATTCTTAGGCTTGTTCCAGGTGGGAAGTGGTTTTACGCCCTTTTGAAAAATCACTACTCAGTTATAAGCTACATTTACATTACATTACATATAAAACTTTATCGAACAGGATAGCAAACTTCCTTTTTTGTTTGTTAATTTTGTAGAAGGTCATTTCAAAACAAATAGAGTTTCAGTCAACTTCATCATGATGATTGCAGTTTTACTCATGTTTAATGAGTGCATTCAACAGAGCTTGTGTATTTATCTCCCGAAAAGTTCTCCCGGTTCAAATCACACTCAATGCGAAGCACAAGAAAAATTAGTTTATTTAATTTTAATTGTTTTTTTTTTTTTTTTTCTTTTTAATTTTAATATTTTTTTTTTTTTTTAATTTTTTCTCTTTTTTTATTATAAATTGTTACAAAAAAAAAAATTGTTTTCCTGTTTCATAATTTTTACTATCGTGTTTGATAATTTTTACTATGCCAATATTGAAATTATTCCTTTTAAGCAACTATGAAACTTTTATAAAATTTTTGGGCAGTTTTTAATAAATACCTATGTAAAATGATCGAAAATTAACAAAAGTTAAGTAATTTTTGAACGATTTTCGCTACAAAAATAATGAAACTTTTCTTTCCATGAATAATATATAGGAATTTGATAAAACTTGATTGGTATAGACTTACTTCATCGAGTTTAATAAGGGTTTTAATGATAAGATTTTCTATTTCCTACTGAATATAATAAGATTTGCAAAAATTGACTCAGCTTTGGATAAAAAATTCTATTCAACGATAGCCCTCTTATCCGACAACACATTGTGGCGCTAGATTTTCTTTCATTCTTACACAGAAAAGTGACTAACTGTTAGTCATTTAATTAGAATGTCGCTCGGGTTCATCATTTATTCATTAAGTCCCCGTCACTCAGTCAATCAGTTTGTCATTTTCACTATAATCGTCTATTACAAACGCGCCACCATGACCGTGTCCACGTGCTACATGCGACGACGTCGTCGCATGTCGTCGTCGTCGATCCGTTGCTATTGACGTAAGGTTAGAGGCGTGTTCACTTTGTTGTTGTTGTTGTTGTTTATCACCAGCAGCATTCGATTATTACTACTCTGGGCTCTTGTTGTTGTTGCCTTTCCATTGTTGTTGTTGTAATATAAATAATACTTACCCATACAAGGAAAATGTAGCGCCCGCATGTAAATGTAATTGTGTTAAGAAAATTAACAAAAACAATGTCTCACTGCGCAGTAGTTTCGAAATTTGGAAAAAAAAAAATAAATTTTTTAATTATTAAAAATTATTAGAAAATTCACATTTTCCATACCTTAGCTTCATTTGTTGTACAAAAAATACAAAACTTTAAATAATTCATAACATTTATTCGTCAAATCAATTAATTAATTAGTTCATGTATTGAGCGCATACATCGCTACATACGCCATTTCTTTATGTTTTATTCGCTTGGTTAAATCCCGCCCACTTTTATTTGTTTAACACACAATTCATTTGCAAAAAAGTGTTTGCTAAATGTTTTTGTTGTTTTTGTTGTTTTTTGTTGTTTTTTTGTTTTTTGTTTTTTCATCTGACGTAAAGTCTAATATGTTCGTCTCTCTATCTCAAAATATCTACAATGTATAGCCACTTACAACAACAACAACAACATAAACAACAAAAATTTTAAATGTTTTTGTTTTTATTTTTGGTCAATACATAACTTAAAGATATAAAAATTTTTTACTTGATGCTAATTGATGGCCGCCATTTTGTTTTACATATGAGCGTATCAGCCGCAGCGAGTTTTTTGTAATAAACATATTTTTTGTGTCCCACATTTTAGTTTCAAGTATTTTTTTTTTTTTGTTTGTTTTTATAACTAAATTAGATATAAAATTTATTTGAAACAAATAATTTTAAATAATATTCGTAGTAAGTGATCCTAAAAACCTAGCTTTTGAAGAAAAAGATAAAAAGCATCTTTTCCGCCATTTTTGTTGCGTCATTTTTTGCAGTAAGCGGTCCGCCATTGTGAATCAGCCATTTTCTTGGATTTCAGATTCATTGTAATCAACATTAGTAACTCTTATATACCGACTTTCGTGTAAATAGATTCAGTTTAGCACTATTTTGTTCACCATTTTAAATTCGCCATTTTGTTTTTTTTTTTAATCGGATATCAGATTCGTTATCAGCAACTTGATTTTCGATTTTTCCACCATGTGATTGTGTGTGATCCTATTAACACAGTAAAGCAGTATTTCATATCCGTATCCGATCCGATTACATATCAAAGATGGAATGTGGTGTTGGTGCGGGAGTGTTTTCAAGAAGACGCTTTTGCCATTCTCGAAACCTGCAAATCATTAGAGAATATTAATACTATTTACAGAAAGGTGGCAATTCTCTCAAACAGTCAGCCTGCAACAATAATAAAATCTTAATTGGATTGTAAGGAAAAATTAGTCAGACTGGGGCGTCGGTTTGATATTGCGATCGTTTAGGTTCCAGGCCATAAAGACATAGAAGGCAACGAAAAAGCTGACGAACTGACAAGGAATGGCTCCACTCTGCGCGTCACCAGCGTGTTGCGAGTTCATAACCCGCTAGGTCTAGTAAAGAAGCAGATCTTCTTATATTACTTAACCGAGGCAAACACTAATTGGAAGGCATTGACTATGTGTAGGATATCCAGGTCAATCTGGCTTTCATATAACAATTCAAAAACTACTTATTTACTAGCTAATAACAGTATTAATATAGCAAAAATTAGCGCAGTTTGCACTGTGTACTGTGGTACTATTTAAACCATCTAAATAAGGCATAAGCAGTGCCTGTATCACAGTTCTCCGGAATGAGGATAAATTGATAATTTGAGGCAACCCTGATTTTTTTTTTTTTATACAATAGCTCATGGTGTAAGCAACAAAATTCAATAATTTTTATAAAGGGCCGAATAAGGTAATTATAAAAAAAAAACCCAAAAAAACCCAGTCATTTCCGATGTATTTGGCAATGTTGAATCCAAATTCGATCTCACAATTGCTCAATCATGTATGATTTTTAAGATATCGTAACCTTAAAGTACAAAAACATGATTCTTCGTCTTCAAAATAAGATATGATTTGGTCTTATATGAATTTTAGTTAAAAAGCTATGACCATTCAAAAATGATTTATGAAAGCTAAAAATCTTATGTGGACTCTCACATAATTTTTTACTCTATCGGCCATTTTCACATGGTAATAACTTTTAAAGAACAAAACCTTCAAGACCAATTCATTCATATCTTATTTTAAAGACGAAAAATACGAAAAAGCACAAATGATCAAAATTTCACCACAAATGTTTTAAATAATTTTGGTACTTTTGAGCACTATTGGTACTTTTTTGCTGTTTGGTACAAAATATAAAACCTCATTTATCATCCCTGTTACAATGACAAATGTGAAACGAAAAGAAAATAAAAGAAATGAAGTCAGTGTCAGTCAGCTTTTTGTCTTTTCCTTTGTGCTGTATCCTAGTTTCAGTTCTATGTGACCGCGTATTTTGTCGTTGTTACACGTAATATTGAAAATTTTCATTTAATTTTACCTGGCTTTGGGGCAAAATATTAAAATAATTTTAGCTTTGTGCACATTTACACACAAATGCCTTGCTAATGGTATATAATTCAAAGTCGTACTACATTTCTTTCATAGTTAGAAAAGAACGACAAATTTTTCGTCTTGTGTATTAATATATAGATATCGGACTCGGATTCAGCATTGCCAAATGCCTCGGAAATGACTCTTACTGTTAAGGGTTGTTGTGTTTTTTTTTTTTAATTCCGTTTTTCGACCTTTCAGGATTTCCGCAAACTATCAATTAAACCCCCTTTCGGAGAACCATGGTATGCAAGCACAAAATAATAATTTTAAAGAAATTTTAAAGCAACTTGCATTGCTCTGAAACACCTAGGAGAACATGGCGGTGAAATGAATAGTGTCCATCGAATGCGATCCTTTGCAATTATTTCGTTTATTAGTTTTGCATTCCTTAGATTTCTTTCTCCTTTTCCAGATAACTTTTGGTCTACTACATTCACCACAGCCTTGTGGATTCCACTCAAACGTCACAGAGTGTGTAGTATCCACCCTTATTTGCGTAACTTGATCTCATTTGGCATGTATTTTCTTAGGTGAAGCATAGGGCCAATATGTACATATGTCTACAGATTTGTTATTTTATTTTAGAAGTAAGTGGACATTGGAATAGAAGTGAGGTTACTTATTATTAAATCTCGAGCATTTGTTAACGAATACTTAAGATCGGTTTTACATTTGAAAAAAACTTAACTAGTTGAAGACATGCGAGTTGAGATTCTTGAATGTCTCATATCTTTGCCCAACTTCCATTAAAGTGAAGCTTTAACAGTTTAGTCTCTGTTAATTCACTGATGATGTCCTTATAGCCAATAGCATTAACATTTTTTATTGAGCGATTCGGATAACTTGACATTCTATACTGACCAATGCCAAATCTCTTCTATATTGATTGCTCGATGATCTTTGGTGTTTACTATTATATTTATTTGAATGGTATGGATTGCACTGCGATCTAAAATTTCTTTTGTACAGCCTATTTTGCTATCAGAGCAGTTCTGGAGTATTTATAAAAGTCATCACAACTCCGGGATTAATATGATCTAAGTCATTAGGTCACAACGCACATGCTCTGCTGTTTCCAAGTCCTCTTAAAAAAGTCTACAGGAATCGTCGCTTACCAGAATCATCTTCTTTAGGTGATAATTAAGTCTACAGTGGCCTGACATTATTTCAGTATAGGTTTTAATATCTTTTCTGTTGAGGTTTAAATTAGCTTCCACTTTAGCATGTTTTAGATTGAGTAGCTTTTTTGCTTGCCAAATGCTCTCTTGGGCTGCTCAGCAGTTAATAAATATGACTGCTTTCCTCCCATTCTTGAATTTAGTTGTATCTGAAGCTATTGTTCACTCTGCAGAGGAGTTCTCGGCCTTTGAAAGTTTAAAATGTACCTATCTTAGCTAAGCAATCTTCCCTTCGACGGTTTTCATGTACTTCGTGTCCTGTTGTTCCAAAATGTTAGTGAAACTGATTCCTTTTGCTTGTATCGAATGATATTAGGATTTATAAGAAGGAAAAAAAATAAAAAATAAAGTGAAATACTTCAATTAAATAAATGTATATCTGAAAACGCATCATGTCCTGTACAAACCGTAATTTCGCCCTGTGCGAAAAATCTTCAAGGTTCGCGACTTTATATATATTGTATACATATCCAATATATTGAAGATAATTGACACAGTATGTGTTATTAGCAACATTCCAATTTAATTTAGTTAATTAAAGTAATTTAGCACAATGCCAATTTGTAATAAATTATTAAACATAACGACGTTGCAATCAATACAAATGAGTTACACCGAGCACCCAAATATGTATGCGGCGATCAATTGCATTTTTATTCAATTTAAACATTCGCGCACATATGCACAAACTTTGCCGGCAGCCAGCACACGATCCATTAGATATATGACTGTGATTGCATCTGTGAAAAAGAATTTTTTTAAAAAATTTTCTCATACTCAGCAGTCTGTGTCAGTACCCGCAGTAATGGTATGTAAATTGCTAATCATTCAATTACAATACACAAAATACCAAAAGTTAGCGACTGTTGGATTTGGAATTTATTATATCGAAGTATTTCTTTGTGAAAACTATCATTACGACGGCTTATATTCAATACCCTCTATCTACAATTTTCACGAAAATTAGTTTTTGATGGTAAAACCTTCATTGAGATAAATGGCATCTATGATATTAATTCCAAACGAAAAATTTGCTTCCAGAGCTACTTTTTTCCATTTAAAGAAATTCACTATCTACAGCAATCGATTTTGTGAAATGCAATATCCTCTATCTACATATGAAAAATGAAAGATTTTTCATTTTATTATATTTATTGGGTGGCCGTTATATACAAGATCATGACAAATGGTCGTCAATCGCCTCCAAATGGCGAAAATATATTTTCTTGATTTTTTCAGTTTTGTATGTTGAACCTTGATAGCCCTGCTGAGTCGTGATTGGCCCTTCTGTAAACAAACAGATAAGGCTAGACGCATGAAATTTGGTACAGATGAAAACAATATTACAAGGCTATCTGGGATCAAAAATGGGCGTGATCGGTTAAACTAGATTTGAAAATTAATACAATTGAGGAGTGTCCGCACCAAAGGGCTTAGGTACCATTTCGAGCCAAAAGTTGTGTCATAATATGAATCGGGTGACATTTTGTTTGAAATGATAATAATTGTTTTCTGTTTTCACAAAAATTGACTCGATGGCGAGGAATTGATGGCATTATGTTAAAGAAATTATACCGGTCAAATAACTGATTATTATGGCACATAATATGTATGAGAGTACTTTACTAAGTACTTAGGCCCTTTGGTACGGCCACTTCTCAATTGTATATACGAGTCAAAAGAATCTGGGTATTAGAGCGGTATCTATCTAGATGGAATTGTGAATGCAAAACATGAGATCTGAAATCTGAGCTCAGATTTTTATATAAAGTACCCCAAGTTACTAGAAAGTAGATGTACCCAGGAGCAAGGGTCTTTATTCTACTCTCCCCGCCCAGGCCCATTAAGTCTTGCGCCCTAGTTTTTTATAGCAGTTTATGGTGGACTGGGATTAGTGGTGAGCAAACCAAGACCAAGATCATAGCAGTCTTGGTCTTGGTCTTGTTCTTGCATATTGTATCTTGGTCATTTAGTCTTGGTCTCGAAGATGCCAAATTTCGAATTGAGATATGGTTTTATGCTTGAAACGGGCGTGACACACCTATTAACTATTAATTCGAAAGACTAAAAAGCAGCCTTGGTCTTCATGATAATCCTGAGCAAGACCAATACCACAGAAGTCTTGGTCTAGCAATGAAATCAGCGTCTTGGTCTAATACCGAGACCAAGACCAAGAATCAAGACCAAGACTAATTTTGCTCATCACTAACTGGGATTTCCTTATTACGCATCTAAACTAGGATTTTTTCAATCATGTAAGAATTCTGAGTTATCTTTTCTTAGAAGTCCAAAAATCACTGTTTTGAGGCCTACTTAGAGCTATATAGCAAGCTATAAGCGAGAATAACTCAGGATCCTTACATGATAGAAAAAAAACCAAGTTTAGATTCATAATAAGCAGATCAAAGTTCAAAATAAACGGCTATAAAAAATAAGGACCTACAATAATCTGAGCTCAGGTTTCGGTTCTCATATTTTGCATTCTCAAGTCCACCTGGCGCCTAACCTATTTTGAGTTTTTTTTTGCTAAAAAACCATCTATTAATAAGTAATTCATGAAAAAATTGGTTTTATTATTGTGCAATAGGCTCTATCTGCTTGTTTGAACACTCATTTTATATTATATTTGAATTGCAATATCCTCTATCTGCTATAATAAAGCGAATAACTAAGTTTTTTTTTAATTTTTTTATTTGAAGGACCTTGTGGCTCTTTTTAATTAATATCGTAGTAATTCGTTTGATTAATACTATAAAAAATAGCGAATAAAACAGTTTTTTTGCTCTCCTGAAAAATTGTGTTTTTGTAGATAGAGTGTATTGAATATAAGCCGTCGATTAAATCTTTTTATTTTGCGCTTATATTAAAAAAAAGTCACCCTGATTCTTGAAAAATTCCAAAAAAATTATTGAGCTTAAGCATTTTGAAATTATAAAAACTCTATTTTGTAGATATCGATGTTTAAAACTTTACAATATAAGGGTGTCTCAAAAGAAGGCTTATATTTGTTTGGCTATCTGCGCGAATCGGTAGCCTGCCTCTGGAGAATTTAGTTTCTATGGAGCGTTTCTCAGGAAAGCCGATTTTCATGTTCAAATCTTTTTTGGAAAGGTATTGAATGAGGATATAAACATTTAGTACATTTTTTTGTATTTGGTAAAAAGTCCTAAATTATTAACTATTTTAGTATTTAACTACTAAAAATGCTCTGTTACATACTTTTTTCACCTTTTTTTTTCTTTGTTTATGCTTGAATTCAATTATTGGATCTTCTCATCTTAGAAGACTAACAATAAGTTTAAAAATCTTAATCCTAAATAACATTACTAATCTAATATATAATTTTGTGTTCTATACAAATTTGCGCCAATAGTTCCTGCTGCATGTGTAGCAGGAACAAGAAAGATAAGAAAGAGTACGCACCAGTGGCAACATCTATAATTTTGAAGTCCCACGGAAGAGAATGCGGCAGATACCGGCTGAATAGAAAAAGTAAGAAAAGTCAGCTTAACATGGCTAATTGCTAACGATTTTCATAACAGGACGCTCCTTCTTTTAAGTCTATAGAGATTTTCTAAATTCTTTAACCTCCGTGCCAACGGATAAGGATGAACAGCAATCTTGCTGGTATTTGTTGATTTCGTCTTTCACCAAGGAGATGAACTGGTCTCAATGTATGTTTTCGTTTGTAACGATTGTTTTGGTCTAGAGCTGAGGTAAGCTGCAGCGGTGTCCAGGGTCAGACTAAAAGACAATCCAAAACTTTCAGCTTACAAAAATATTTATTTATTTATTTGCTTCAATTTCTTTAGCATATAAATTGGTTTCTTTAAGTTAACAGTATGTTTTTCTTAATAATAATTTACAAGAAAAATGTGTGCTTTAGGGTTTATTTATAATTTCTTCAGTACTTTGACTATTCTAGAACTGATGATGGATATATCGGAGTTGTTGCATCCGATGTTGTACTCCTTGACCGTTTGAGTTGATAGCTGCTTAAGTATCGAATATGTAGACTACGTCGTGTTGGTTGACCTGTGTAGGTAAAATTATAGAATTATGACACTATCGTGCACGCTCGATGAATACCATGAAAAGGTATTACACGCACAGACTACTACACTGTACACCAGATGGTGTCCAGGAGCCTTCAGAAGGTATGAAAAAACCTTCTCAGCTTAACCTTAAAATACACTACCATGCACGCTTGATGTATACCATGAAAAGGTATTACACGCACAGACTACTACACTGTTCACCAGATGGTGTCCAAGAGCCTTCAGAAGGTATGAAAAACCTTCCCAGCTTACAAAACAAACTACCCTAGTGATACCTAAGCAATACGAGGCCTCTGCACTTTAACTTTAAGCTTTCAACGTTTTAAACATCAATAAAATATTGATGTTGTCGCATCGAACGCTTGGCTGTGACTGCCTGGCTTCTGCCTTTTCGGACGTGCTTTTATAGTCGTTTAGATGAGGTGAATATTTCACTTGAGGTGAATATTTCACATGAGGTGAATATTTCACTTGAGGTGAATATTTAACTTGAGGTGAACATTTCCCTTGAGGTGAAAATTTCACATGAGGTGAGTATTTCACTTGAGGTAAATATTTCACTTGAGGTGAGTATTTCACTTGAGGTGAACATTTCATTTGAGGTGAATATTTCATTTGAGGTGAATATTTCGCTTGAAATGAATATTTGCCTAAGGTGAATATGTCAAATGAGGTGAATATACCAAAGCAGATGAACATAGTATTTGTGACGTCACTTGGGACGTTACAAGTTCCATATATACTATGGAGCATCTGCCATAACTAGAATTTTTGACTGGGTCCGTTGTATAAGTTCAATATTCGAAGAGCTGGCATTACCCCATAACTGAATACCATATGATCAAATTGGCGTAATGATGTTTGTATGTATGTATGTATTCTCCTTTAACTCCTAGGAGGAGCATAGGGCCAATGATGGATTGATATAAAAGATTTTATTTTCAAGTTTCAGAGGGGACTGATGATTTATGAGCCAGTGTAGACTGGAGGCTTTTAGCTTAACCTTCGTTTGTGCTTTCGTCAAGTTATCCTTTTGTCTAAATGAATACCTAAATATGTGATGTTTCGCATTGAGGGATTGATTTATTGTTTAATGAGATAACCACGCAGTCACCTCGTCTAAGAGTAAAAGTAACCTGCTTACATTTTTGTTTGTTTACTTGTGTGCGCCATATTAGCAACCATTCTTCGATTTAATTCAAATTAAATTGAAGTTTTTGAGCCGCTTCTAGGGCACAACGGCTACAACTTCAAGTTGTCGTATCGTCTGCGAAGTACTCTTAGATATGGCTAATAGGTGAGTCAGAAGTATAAAGTAAGTACAAAAAGGACCAAGAACGATTTCTTGAGGGACACCTGCATTTATTTTTGAAGTCGATGAAATAAAACTGTTATGTCTTATTCTGAAATGCCTGCTTTTCAGGTCAGAGATAAATGTTTTGTAAACATTAGAAGGAAATACGTGTTTAATATTGTTGATAAAACCTTCACACCATATCTTATCAAAACGCTTTGCTCCAAAAGCCTTCCTTATTTCGTTCGTTATTTCATTAACCTGCTCGATTGTTCCGTGTTGTTTCCGGAAACCGAATTGGTAGACCGGCAACAAATTTTTATCGGTAGCATACGGTATTAGCTTTGACAAAATTAATTTTTCAAATAGCTTGGACAAGCACGGTAAAAGTCTGATAAGTCTGTATGAAGGATTTTGGAATCATGGTGATTAATGAGATTTTCCATGCTGTTGGGTAATTTCCATAGCGTTAAAAAGTCTGGTCAAAAAGACTAAAGCTGAATTTAGTAGTTCCTTTATCATTTTAGGAATTATATAATTGCACCCCGGGGCTTTTATTGGACACATTTCTTGAACTAAAACCTTTAAGATGCGCATTTGCATAACATCGCTGAATAGGAGGATTTGGTTGAAAAACTGTGCTAAAGTGATTCGCAAAAACATCAGATTATTCTTCATCACTTCGAGCCTAGTTTCCAAGAGGGGCTCTAATCGGCAGTTCACCTTCTAAAACATATTACTTGGAAATCGAACAAAATCACTTTTCATATGAAAAAGAGAAAAAAATGCAATGTTTCGCTTAGAAGTATGATTTTTTGATTTTTTCAGAAAATGAAATTAACCGAAACTTCTTCATATAACTCATTTAAATGATCCATAGTTCGAGCATTTCTTAAATGATTTTCATTTTCTGATCTACTTTGAAAAAGTTATGAATCAGGCTATAAGCATAAAGTAAGTCTTCTGCAATATGGCAAAAAGTACTATTTTTACTCCTTTTTTTAGTACTAAGATTAATTAAAAATGGTTCTTAGCCTACTTTTTAGATCTAGCTACATACTTAGCTAAGTAGCTGTGTACGAAGAAGGTAGTAAAAATAGTAAAATAAAATCGGTTTTGGGCAATACTAGCCAAAACTGGCTTTGAAATCTAAAATTATTAAAATTTTGAGGCGTTTTTTGCAACACCTTTAAAAAAATTTAAAATGATGTTATGGCTTTTTGCATTTCAGGTGACGATATTCATTTATTATATTATTTATTAGTAATTTTGACCAGTTGATTTTTGGTGATGTAGTTAGTCTGTTAATTAATGCCGAATCTCAATATTAACAGCGAAATAGCGATTTTAGTAAAATTACTTAAATAATATAATTACTAAATATTGCAAAATATTTTCATATTTGCATGATGCAAGTGGGAAATATATTTACTAATGATGATTTTGATTAGCACAATTAATTAGATTTGCACATGTGAGGTAGCAGGTAACTGATGCAGCAGAAAATGTCATGCTGGTTGGTGGCACTGTTCTCATACTTGGAACTTAATTAACGTTATATGTTGAAAGAGTTTACCTCACTCACTCACTCATTCATTCTGTTTTTCATTCATTCATTCATCAGACATTCTCCAACTTATCATTGGAATTTTGTGTCGTTAATTTCATCACTGAGGCGTTAAAATGTTTGAAATTTTCTTTATCTTTCGAAAACAAAAAAATGTTGTTTCACATTGCAGCGACGACAGCGATTGTGGCGGCATTGCGCCACTATTGACCCTTCCTAGTTCCAGGAATTGGGGTGTTGTTCTTTCTTTCTTTCTTTTTCTTATTTGCATCGATTCTCATTTTTTGAAATTTATTTATTGATTTTCTTTCGTAACAACAAATGAGTTGTGTATGAAAAAACCAGTAAATTTTAATAAAATAACTAAATGACACAAAAAAAAAAAGGAAATAAATACCAAGCATCACATTCAACTTAAGTACCTTAAACCACCACACACTTGAAGTCATCAGTGCACTAGTGATGTAACGAATGCGTTTACGAATATCAGTGATAGTATTCGTTAAAAGTAAAAACAAAGCGGATAAACACATAAACCAGGATATCAATACTAAAGAAATACTCACATGTATTGCAAAAATAATATCATAATGTGAATGTGCCGTAATTTTTGAAAATGAAATAAATGCCATTAAAAAAAGGGACCCAAGGTGCATCAGCTTAGGTGGTGTTCATATGACCATTATAATTTTTACAAATTTATATTCTCAAAAATACATCATTGCATAAGCTTTCTCTTGAAACAAAGCCTATACATACTTTTTAATTTCCAACAAAATGGAAGGCAATTCTCATGATGACATTAATTTTGTCTCACCTTGTATCACTGAAATTATTATTATACCCTACACCCAGGGTAAATTCACTTTGTCCTTCCGTTTGTAACGCAGAGAAGGAGGCGTGGCAGATATAGAAAATTATATATATTCTTGATCAGCGTCATCTCCTGAGTCGATATAGCCATTTCCGTCTGTCTGGCTGGCTGGCTGGCTGTGTGTGGAAATACACTTTTTGGGAAAACTAAGCAAGATAATTCAATGAAATTTGGTGCACAGCCTCCGTAGTTAAAGTTAATTTCGAAGATTGAAAATGAGCGAAATCGGTCAGCGGATACGCCTACCGCCCATACAAAAAATATATTCAAAATGCAATTTTAGGAGTAATTTTCACGACAATGCAACCAAAATACACATAAATACTACGAATTGTAAGCGCAAGTTCTAAAAAAAAACTAAGGGAATTTGGACAAGAGGGCGTGGCACTTCCCATACAAGCAAAAGCTTCAAAACGCTATACTGAAAAGGTTTTTTGATATATTCGAACCAAATTTGACTCAGATACTAAAAATTATAAATGAAAGCTCTCAACAAGAATCGGGTGAATTTAGACAATGGGGCGTGGCACCTCCCATATAAGCAAAAGTTTCAAAATGCTGTACTGAAACAGTTTTTTGAGATAATCCAACTAAATTTCACTCAAATACTAAAGACTATAAATGCACGCTCTAAGCTTAAACTAGACGAACTCGGAAAAGAGGGCGTGGCACCTACTTTATAAGCAAAAGCTTCAAAATACTGCAGTGTACTCGTAGGGTATTTAATTTTTGGCCAGGCCAAAAGATATACCCTTACTAGTTTTTATCTAACATTGATTGGGTCTGGGCAGTGAACACTTTTCGAGTACGCTAATTTTGGTGATAAAGGTAATTTTTACAGTTGATCTGGGTTTTGAGATATTCGGGTTCGAAAATTTTACACAAAAAAACCTATCACTTCTTCAAAAGATCCTGTTCAGTTCGGTCAAATTTCTTCATGTTAAAAAATATTTTTCACTTTTTCTCAACTATTGACCTTTCATAATTGCGGATAATGCCAAAAAGTAGTAAAAAGAAACTTCATTTTTTCATTTTAATTGAAAGTTACTCATACGACATGCTGTACGTGATTAAATAGGACATAATTTTGAAATGGCTGTAACTTTTGAAAATACCATAATAAAATGTCCTTTTTTCACTATTATTAAGACAAAACCCAATTATTTTAATTTTTAAGTCTGAATATCTTGAAAAACAGAGCTCAACCGCAAAATTAACTATGATCACTGAATTCAGCGGACTCGTATTATGTTTTTATTAAATTATATCTGTTAGAAATTATTATAACTTCAATTCATGGAATGATACTCGTAAATTGATGACACAATACCTGTAATAGCGTGATCGAGAAAATCTAAACTTAGATTTGTTATTTGGAGGAGCCAAACCGAGATAATCGATTATAAAAATCGAGATAATGAAAAGATTGTATTTAAGCAGCGAGTGAAAGTTTTGAGGTTTTTCACAAATATTCCCAGCAATTACACCTAGAAAGCTATCAAATCCCTTTAGTAATTAGTGTAGGACTTAAAAAAACTGAAATTTATTTTTATTCACACCTTTATTCTTGTTAATTAAAGGAAGTAATAAACATTAAATAATGTTACAGTGCTTAGTATCCGTATGAAAAAGTGATAAAAAACATTGCATAGTTTCAAGCGTTTGCTTGAAAGTGCAAAAATACAGTACATTAATCTCAAATGCAAGGAAAGTCGCCGGTGCTATTGTAGAGATATTACTGGGATTCAGAACTAAGATTAATATTTTCTGCATATACAATGGATAGATTTTTAAAAAATAATATCTTTAGTGTAATTTTTGGTTTGCCCACTATCTTTTTTAGTTTTATATCTTTCAGAAAATTCGTAAAAGTTTTGTACCATACTGAAAATACATTTGAAGTGGAATCATTTTGGCGAAATCTCTAGAAGCTCTTAAATTTAAGAAAATAATAACGATTGTAACGAAAATATTTTGCTCAGTTTGATGCAGAAATACTTTTTTTTTCGAATATTCACATATAACTTTATAACACAACAGTTAGCAGAATCATCTGAAAAACACTTCAAAAACTTAATCTTGACAATGCGATAGTCGAATTGAAAAGAATCTCGATTCTATCCTTCAAACACTTTTATACCATCTGTTAAAATTTACGAGTATAAGTTCTTTTTCGAATATTCTAGAAATTGTTCGATGACACTAATTACACTTTTCTGCCTGAAAATAAGGTCTAACAAGAAATATGTAGGTCATTTAGGGAACGTAGGATTCAGTGGTGCTACTCTTTTTCTAGATTTGTTCATTGCCGCATACAAAATGTTGAAATAAAAATTTGATCTAAAAATTAGTGTTTTTCACAAAGAATCTCTTGTTAGCTTCTGATAAATGAATGATTTCTCATCAAAAGTATATTTTCCTGTTCGGGATGTATTAATCAGCAATTGAGTTGGTAATCGTCTTATTGGATCGGATTCTTACCGAATTTTCTTATAGAGTGGGAGACAGATGGAAAATATGACTACAAAAAACTGAGCTCAGATTTTTGTAGGATCTGCTGTGTCTATTTTCTTGTATCCCCTAGCCTCGTTCAGTTCAAGCATGGCTTTTTTTCATCAGTTCTTATAGCAGTTTGTTATCCTTGTACAAAAGTGCAAAAATCACGGCGTACTTTAAGCTATATGGTATAACAAAAACAGCTTTAATTAAAATTTATTTATTTTTATTAATAGATACGTGAAGCGAAAACTTCCCTCAACAAGCCGTTAATTAACTATTTTTCAGTTAGATTCCTACTTTTTGAGTTATAAGTTATAAAGACAATTTCGCAATAACATACAAAGCATATGTTCGAACGAAAAATAATGAATAGTTGAAATTGTGTTAATCTTACGAATAACAATTTTATAATAGCCAAAATTTTGAGCCCTTGCGAACAAAGATCGTAAATACAAAAAATGACAGCTATTAAGCATCACTGAATTCCCCGTATCCGAGTTAGGTAAGAATGATATATTTTCTGTCAGACCAAAAAAGAATCTCAAAAAAGAGAACAGTGATAATTTTTCTATTTTATCCATCAAAAGTATCTACACCACTGAAAAGGTGCTCGTATTTGAAATTCTTAAGAAACGATAATATTATTGGTAATAAATAAATAAATATTAAATATAAATAAAGTTTATATACTTAAAAGAATTTTAAAAATTTAGAATTGGACATTAGTAAAAATTTTATATACGAAAATTTTTACAGAAATACCACAGACTTTTGTTCTTAAATCTTATGAATATATCCTTATCTTAACCATAAGTGAAACTATTCAACGACTAGAGATTATTTCCATCCCTTGCATCTCTAACACGACACAAGTACTTTGTTAAACTGTGTCGATGAAAATGAGAAAAGAAAACAACACTGAGATTCCAATCTTAATTTTTGTTGTTTTTTTTCTTCGTCTCAAATGCAACCAAACTAACGAAAATAACACAAAAGCAACAACAACGACATCGATGACGACGAAATACGATCGATGGACCAATTAGATCAAACGATTTTCCTGCTGAGTGCCAACAACACTTTTGGTCATCAAGTCAGCCAACGCGTCGTAGTCGGTCGTATTGGACCTAAAACGTTGATATTCATTCATTTGATCAAACCGACGAAGACGACGACGACAACGACTACGGCTACGACTCCTTGCTGCTGTGTTCACTTAAATGGATAGTTATACGGACGGACGAACATACGATCGTATCGGTCAGACACCAAAAAAAAAAATACAATTTTTGAAAAAATCAAATTTTAAAAATAAGGGAAAAAAAATAGCAGCAGCAACAGCAAAAACCATCGCCTAAGCTCAGTTCAATTCAGTTCAACTAAGTGCAAGTGAGCTTGTTTATTAGTTTCATCATAGTTACACTGCAAGAAAAAAAATTGATTTTTGTTTTTCTTCAAAAGAAAGCAAACAATAGTAATAAGATACTTCAACTTTAATGAGATTACTGAACAAGGATTCAGACTGGATGTTTTAGAGAACTCCAATTGTTGCAATGGGCGATTAAGCGTTCGGAAAAACTGTTTTTACTCAAAAAGAAAAAAATTGTATAAAACATAAAATACTTAAATAATAGAGTTGAACGGGGTAATGTCGTGCAGGGGGTAATGTCGTGCAGGGGGTAATGTCGTGCAGGGGGTAATGTCGTGCAGGGGGTAATGTCGTGCACTGGCTGTTTTAGCCCAAAGAATTGAATGATTTACCAACTGTTCGTAAGGTAGGGACCTGCTGACCTACTGAGCTTATGTATATAATACTACCAATTTTCACCAGTTCGTCTCTACAGAGTAACCTTTTTTTTCAAGACGCACGCTTTCGGGACGATAAAAGTGTTTTTTTATCGGGTCAGAAAAATAATTTTCCTTCCGGGAAAATATACCAGGTAAGTGTTTTCTGAAACGAAATATCCTGACAAAGAAAAGAAGTATTTGGTTTTCGAAAAAAATTTTGGGCTTCACCGAGTTATCGAAGTTGACCTTTAAAACGACCATTGGGGTAATGTCGTGCACATTCACTTACACAAACACAATTTCTCGCTACACAAATGTTGTTACACATGGATGTAACCAATGAAATTATCTTTCGATCGGATGCTTACTCGTTGCATTCGCTTGAGATGTACGGCTTTACGAGCATGTCAAAGTTGAGTGCACGATATTGCCCCGTTCTACTCTACACAACATATTATGTACTTCACACTTGTATAATAATGAATAAATACATGATAATGCTAACTCACCACTAATAGAACCACTACACCACACATTTTGGTACCTTTACTATACTCGGAAACCCCACAAATTTTGAGGGGGGAAATGTCGTGCACATTTTTTTTTTTCTTCACTTACACAAACACAATATCTCGCTACACAAATGTTGTTACACATGGATGTAACCAACGAAATTATCTTTCGATCGAATGCTTACTCGTCACATTCGCTTGAGATGTACGGCTTTACGAGCATGTCAAAGTTGAGTGCACGACATTGCCCCGTTCTACTCTACGTATAATTTTATTGGGGACATTTTAGAATTTTTAAAAAATTGGTCAAAAAACAAATTTAAAAAGTTCACGCATAGAATGGAGAATTGTCGAGAAGTATGCAGTCCCAAATGAGAAACAAACCAAACAGAATTAGCGCAAGAACGCTGAGAAGTATGCAGTGCTATTGAGAAGATTATATGCTTACCACATGCTTGAACCATTGAGATAGTTTGTATGATGCTTAACACAGAATAATTTTGCAAAGGATAGTGAACCTTGTTATATAAAGATCTCTCAGCAGTTCCTGTCAATACTTTTACCGGACCAAAAAATATTTGAGCTGTTTATGCTACTAACTTAAAGGGTGACGTAAAGGATAAGTAAAAGTATTTGAGTACAACTACTAATGTAATATATACGAGTAACTCCATATTATATAGTATACTTCCTACACTCAAAAATGTACTGTCGAAAGGATAAGTCACTGTTCCCTTCCGTGAACTTACATAAATTGTGAATGTGAAGCTAAGATTTCCGAGCATAAATTTTTAATGAAACATTGGGATAGTGTATACTGCCATCATACTATGTACTATTACTACTGAAGTGATAGTGTTAGTAGCAATAGTAATAGATTAAACGCGATTTGATCAAAAAAGATTTTATGGAAATATACCGTAGAGGGACAAGAGCCACTGAAATTCCAATGACAATGTCAAAAAAAACATAAAACAACAAATCGGGGGAAACGAAATGGTTTAAAGTTAGACTCCTTAGGAGGATATTGGTAGTAGTAGAATGATGGAAAAAGTAATTTTAATAATTGGAATACTTTTATAAAATGGATATTTATCAAAAACATACGGATACGTAAAATGCATATATAGTAATTTAAAAAAATAACATTTCGACGTTACTTATCAAATTTATCAATTGGAACTGCTTACATGTAATATCACTCATATATCAGCCCTCGTATTGTTAATTAGATCAATGCACATATTCTTTCTTATCATTAAAATGTTTCGCTCAGTGTGTTGTTAATATTACCGTGCTGTTGTTGTTTTTGTTCATTTATAGGTTCAATATCGTCCGTCGGTCGTCGATGGGATATAGGGAGTATGTATGGGATAAATGTGTATTGAAGCAGTCAGTCAGTCAGTTGATTTGGTCGGCTGGCGGAGGCGCACAAACAAGTAGAGACACAGTAGAAGACCTCTTTTTAATGTATTGCAATTCCAAGAATTTAAGAAGAGGAACGTGAGAAACTTTGTTTTTGTTGTGCTCTTTTTCTTTTCATTTCTTTTCATTTTAGATAGCTCTGGCATATACCTTAATTCTTGAGGAATTTCATACAACAACGATGAAGCAAACCACGACGATGGTCGTTTTTCCACTCGTACTTTTTCTTTTTTCCATAAAGTACACACACGGATCGTAAGGGAGAGAGCAAGTAAGGTAATGAATGATATTTGAGCAAATAAAGAAACTCATCATGATGATGATGATGATGATGTTGGTGATGATGAAAAGAGAAAGCCAAGCTTAATTTCGTATAAACGATATAAATTTTTTGTTTTATTTTTACATCTTACTTTTAATTATGATTTTTAATTTAAATCTTATCGTTATGCTTTCGTCTTATTGGATTTGGATTGAAATATGCGTATCCTATATTATCAGACACCCAATGTTTCTTACTCTCTGCATTGAAAGTTTATCTAGAAATGAGTGTATAGGGCACCAATCTTCTGAAACGACGAAAGTAATGCGGTAGGAACTTTAGTTTATTCTTGGAGATAATGTATATTAGCCATATTTTCAACAACTTACAATAGTATTTTTTATACCAGACTGATTCTAACTTAGAGCTACCTAAGTGGAATAATGGTTTATTTCTTGAGTGGTAATGCAAGCTTAAACACCACAATGTGCAAAAGTCCAATGTTATGCATGGGCAAATCCGAAAATAATCTTTCCTTATGTGACCCAGGATTTCAGAAAAAAAAAATTGTTCATATTCTACAACCAAATGTGGTACAATTTATTTCTAGACGTGTAAAATGTAGTTCCCACTAGAAGAACAAAAAATTTTCGACATGCGAAGCTGCCAGGAGAACATTTTACCCAAAAATTTTGCATTTTTCGTTTTTTTCTTGGCATGAAAGGCTTAAATTAAAAAAACATTAGGAACAAAGTCGATTTTCTTTTGCTTAAGGAATTCACTTGAATTTTTTCAGAATTTTAGGACCTGTAATGTGGCTGTAATGAGCGATTTAGTCATTTTAACCCATTCCCTCGCCATGTCCCACATACGATTTTTCTAAAATTTACTTGAGAATATTCGGAAAGGTGAATCGTAACATATCTACTACTTTTGAAATAAGTATGTGCTCTCCCGTTTATTATCGGAAATCTCGATTTTCCCAAAATTTTCTAGAATAACGACCACCTGATAGCCCCTCATGTCGAAATTTTCACCTATTGGGAATTTAATTTTACACATCTAGGAATATATTCTACCACAAAAAAAATTTCATGAAAATCTGGCTCAAATAAGGGAAAATTATTTTCGGATCAGCCCAGATATACTTCTCCGTCTTGGAAAAATTACGAAGACCATGACACAAGACCGAAACTAATTTTGCCCATCACTATGTAGAATTAAGCGTAAATTCAGCGAAAATGAAAATGGATTGGTCATATAATACGAAAATCCTAAACAGAAGTCCGCCGTCAACTTTTGAAAAAGAACCCGGATGGAAATACGGTCATCCGAAAATATCACAGAAACGAACGCTAGAATACGAAATAGGCTTATTAGAGAAATGTTGGAGAGAATCGCATTTGCACGATGGATGATTCCAATATATCTTCAGATGGCAATAAAGAACACAAACAAAATTGGCAGACCAATATCCTTCAAGTATTTGACACATTTTATCATCGGAATCAGTATTCATCTTAAAAAGTTCTTAATAAGTGAAACCTTGACTGGGAATAGATCAGTTATACGAAAAGGAAAGCAAAATATTGAGTAACATTTTATTGTAACTCGTAGGATGGCATAGCAAACTAAGAAGAATATCAAAAATATAATGGCTACAAACTGTAGCAAATAATACGAATATGATCGAAACCGGAAAGACCTAGAAGCTAGCATGGAATAACATAAGGAATCAGTGGGTCGAAATTAACTACAAAACTTTTTTATGACTCTACAGGGCCGTAATAGAGTTTCAGAGTAAATTTCAAAGTATTCCAAAATAAATGAATGGAGCTCAAAAATTGAAGCTCTTTTGACATTACAAGCTTGGACTCATTGAGCAATAGATAAACTCATTCGCAGCAAAAATAATCTTGAACTTCCACAAACAGCGAGAGGATGAATATAATATAAGGTTTTCTAAATATAAAGTCCAGAAAAGTGAAATAGCAAAATTTAAAGTTCGATAGCTCTGTAAGTACTATTCCACTCTGTCAACTGTTTGATGCTACAGATAGTTGACATGTCTGCAAAACACAAAAACCATTTTTACCTACTAATATTTCTTCAATATTCAACTATTTTACAGTTTACTTTATTCTTTCAAAAAGCATTATACGGCGCCAAAATCTCACAGAAAAATTTGTGCACATTATGGAGCAGGTACTTTATTGAAAAGGACAGTTGAGAAACATGGATGATCCGCTCTGAAGATTTTGATGTAAAAGTCGCATCTGCCCCTGTTTGACCATGCAACGAAAAAGTGGACGAAATTCTTGAAAAATGGAGGATGGCCGACACATAAACAGTCGCAACAACGCTGAGTGAAAAAATTATTGCTGACCGCATTTCAGTATGTGAATTTCTTCTGAAACAGAATGATATCGAACCCTTTTTGCATGGATTGGTTACTGGTGACAAAAAAATTATGAATTATGATAATAATGTCCTGTCCGAAAAAAATCATGGTCAAAACGAGGTGAGCTTACCTAAACCGACGCAAAGCCGGAACTGACGCCAAGGAAGGTTTTGCTCAGTATTTGGTGAAGTTTCAAGGGTCCTTTGTACTACGAGCTGTACTGTCAACAATTAACAAGATTGAATGAAGCGCTCAAGGAAAAACGTCCGGAATTAATCAACAGAAAGAGTGTCGTCTTTTATTACAACAACGCTAGACCATATACTTCTTTGATGACTCGCCAAAAACTGAGGGACCTTGGCTGGGAAGTATGAATGCATTCAACATACAATTCAAAACTTGCACCTTCCATTTGTTTCACTTGTTGCTGAATTATCTTGATGGCATTAAATTGAATTCCTTGGAGCATTGCATAAAGGCCATGTCCGAGTTTTTCGTGCAGTTACCCCAGAAATTTAAGGACTGTATTATGGTTTTGACGCCGAAAGATGGAGAGAGGTGGTCAATAACAATGAAAAAAATTTGAATCAATAAAGATATTTTGATACTAGGTGTACAAATATGAAACCGGTAATTTTTATTTTAAAAAAACACGTTTATTTTGCGAAAATGGTTCCAAATTTAATCTTCAAAGTACTTCCCCTCGCTAGCTACACATCTTTCCCATCTTTCAGGCAATTTATGGATTCCTCGCCAAAAAAATTTTTCGTTTTTTGAGGCTATCCATTCATCGAGCCATTTTTGCACTTCCTCGTATGAATTGAAGTGCGAATCGTTGAGTGCGTGTCCCATCGATGAAAACAAATAGTAATCGGACGGCGCCAGGTTCGGTAAGTACGGCGGGTGGGGCAGGGGCTCCCAGTTGTACGATTCTACCAAGTTTTTATTGACCGCTGCTCGATTTGGCGATGCGTTGTCATCTTGGAATACAATTTTGTCATGGCGAAGTTGAAATTCGGGCCTCTTCTGACGTATAGCATGGTTCAAAGCGATCAATTTTTGATGGTAGCGTGCACCAGTAACTGTTTCACCTGGTTTTAGTAGCTCATACCAAATAACACCACGCTGATCCCAGAAAATACACTGCATTGTCTTTCGGCCAAAGCGATTTGGTCTTGGCGTTGATTTGGGTCGTTGGCCGGGGCTCAAATATGATTATTTTCGTTTGGGATTGTTGAAATAAATCCAGTTTTCATCGCCAGTGATGATTCGATGGAGAAAACCTTTTCTTTTCTTTAAATGGAAACAGAAAATCAATGCTTCCCGCAAATGAGAGTTTTCAGGCACAAAATTCGACATCTTTACGAGCGGAAAAAATGCGTTGTTGTATGAAACTTGACAAATTGTGAACTGAATATTGTTGAACAATTAAGACATTTGGTACGGTTCGGAAGCTCATACATATACGGCTATCGACCGCTAGATGTCATTACCGGTTTCATATTTGTACACCTAGTATATGGAACAAAAATTGGTTAAATTTTAAAACCAAAATTGATTTTAAACTATTTTGGCATAAGTTTTATATTTTTTTGGAATAAATTTCAAACTTTTTTGGAACAAAATCGGAATTCAATACCAAAAACGCTTCAAATCAATACTAAAGGGCATCAAAAGTAAAAAAAGTAAACTATCATTTTTTAGTGTGTATACAGATCAGAAAAACTGCCTGAAAATATAATGAAAATTTAAATACACTTAACAAAAATACTAGCTAAATTCAAAATTCCAACGCATGCCAAAAATTTTCGTCAATTTTCATTTGTAATCGTTCTACAGCAAGCATAAGTATCTTACAAAAAAAAAGATTCCGATATGTAAACAGTTGTAAAAAGTAACGTGTATTCTATCTTTGTGCATGCATACATGAAAATAATACAGTACAAACACACACACACACATAGATATAGCTTACAAATTCCAGAACATCACTTCCCCCCACCCAACACCATACTGGACAAGTTTCCTTTCCGTCGCACAGTTCCACATTCCATAGAGGTCTTAAAGTCATTTCATTCACAACTTCGTTTCGTTTCGTCTCGTTCATTAACAGAAAATTCTCATTATCAATCGATCGCGCAGAGTTGAACGAAAAAATGGAAAAAACAAAAACGAAATCAACAAAAATCCGAATGAAAAGTGTTCGGTTCGGTATGTACATAGCGCTGGAGCACGCTGGCCTCGATTATGGCGTCGCGTCGTCAAGTCCAACGAGTGGGAGAACAAAGTGGAGAGAGAGAGAGAGAGATCGAATGAATATTTGTGGAGTACGCTGGAGCACAAGATTCCAGCAAGCAAGACATGTACATGTCTCTGATAACTGTGGCGTTGGGGAAATATTCAAGCAACGCATTGCGATGACATGCGTTGCGATGCGTTGTTATCCGTTGCTATGCGTTGGGGTGCGATGCGGTAAGCACTGCCAAGTACGTACACAATTTGTGGTTTTGCTGCCTTTGGAATGTGCCGATCGTGCCAATCTCTTAGTGAATAATAGTATTTATGTGTGTGCCCTGATGATAAGACTCCATTCTCTCATTCAGTCCAACGCTCTTACTTTTGCAGGGGTTATATTCAACTGGTTACTCTTCTCGACGTACATACATATATGATGCTTGGTAGTACAATATAAAGGTGATATAACTTTTGTAAGTATGAGAGATTTTTAAGTTTGTTAGTATGTGAAAGTTTAAGCTTTTATATTAGTTGCTATTGTTGTTGTTGTTGTTGTTGTTGTTGTTGCCTTGTTGGATTGATTTGGGGGCGGGTGATAGCATTGTTTTTGTAAAATGAAGTGAAGACTTGGGGATGACTTGCTTCTGGTCGATTTTTTATGTTTTTTTTAACTATAAGCATACGCATATTTTTCCATATATGTATAAAAATATTTGCCAGTGTATATTGCCATATATATATGTATGTATGACACAAATTTTTTTGCCAATTAAAATTAATTTCTTTAGTTTTATAAACCGCCATTTTAGGCATAAAAACCATTTTCTATACAGAAATTCCTTAACCCTTTCGATTCGGTTGGGACAATATATCCCAAAAAAATTTTAATAAGCAAAATTGTTTAAAATAAGTTCATATGTATTGTATGTAAACTCATTTTAAACAATTTTGCCTGTTCAAATTTTTTTGGGATATATTGTCCCAGCCGGATCGAAAGGGTTAATAGACTATGCAATACTAAGATAAGTATGATTATTTTGCAAGAAATGTTATCTACATAATTTCGAATAGTTTAGAAATATTTCTTAAATCAATAGACCCGATTTTCACTACGCCATTTACTACGGAAATTCATTTTCCTCTGCTTTTTATCTCATCTCAGAGCTTAAGACCTTCGCGAAATTGCTTCATCATGCACGGTGTTAGGCTTGTTAAGCTTTAAATATTCTCAATTGTTATTGACCACCTCTCGCATCTTTTGGGCAAAACCATTATACCATCCTTAAAGAATTTCCGGGGTTTCTGCTCGATAAACTCAGACAAGACCTTTTTGCAATCTTCTAGGGAATTAAACTGTACGCCATCAAGTTAATTCCGCAACGAGTGACACAAATGGTAATCCAAAGTTAAAAGGTCTGGGCCATATGGTGAATGCATTAAAACTTTCCAGCCAAGCTTCCTCAATTTTTGGCGGGTTACCAAAGTAGCATGTAGTCTAAGGTTGTCGTGTTGTAAGATGACGCACTTTCTGTTGACTAATTCCGGACGTTTTCCTTCAGCGCTTTATTCAACCTTTTTAATTGCTGAAAGTACAGTTCCAAATTTATCGTTTAGCCATGCGGAAGAAGCTGCTTCTGTTTATGGTCGAGTGTGAGCGAACGTGCGGATAGCTGTTTCATATCCAAATATTTATCCAAATGTGATGTTCCTAAGTTGAGTAAAGCTAAGTTGAGATGGCTACAGCCTCAGCCACCTTACGCATTTTCATTGTCCGATCATCCTCCAATATCATTTCATGGGGCTTATCGAAGATTTCTAGCGGGACGACTTCTTTTGAGCAAACTAAACGTTCGACATCACTTGTGCTAGCCCCACCCCAACGGAATTTCTTCTTTTAACTATTAAAACTTATGGTGCAGAGTCCCCGTTATTTGTCTCCTTGGTTTTGTTGAATGTTTTTTTACGCAAAAAGAATAATACTTAATCAGCACGTGGAATTCACTTCCTCCATTATTTTTTAAATTCTCGAGGTTGTTGGCTTTAAATTTCTGTCAAAGGCAATTTAAATGACCCAAGTTGCTCAAAATGTCACAGAGGTCTCTTAATAGATGGCAATTGACGGGAGTAGTGTTAGATTCAAAGTTACTGCGCAGGAAACACAAGAAGTCTTGAAGATATCAAACAGCTCTCGTTTTTTAAAATCATCGAGCTTCGTAGTGGTTTTGATGCTATTGTATCTAAAAGTTGAAGAAATCCAGAAGTAGAAGTTATTTAATTTGTAAAAGTTTTCATATCAGCAATGCTTTTGATAATTCTGCAATAATCTAATGCAGTATATCACACCCTACATTAATCATTATGTTTTGCATTTGAAAAGCATCTTTAAATTATGTAGCCAAATTGGACATACATATGTGCGAGCATACACTTACAGACATAAAAGTCAAATAATACGCGGCAAAAACTGAGCATGAGAACGTGGCCCTTTCCACCAAGCGCTTCTACTTAAGCATAGCCAGTCAGCCAGGCAGCCAGCATCGATATCAAAGAAAGGAACACGAAAAAAGAGTCATCGTCTTCTATGGAATTTCGTTGATCCTCTTTTTTTTTGTGCTTTGCAACTTGATTTTGTGTTTGTTCTTTTTTAGTTTAACCTGTTTCTCAGATTTTCGCCACTTTAATAAATAATTTTTAGGATTCGTTTAAGATGCTAGAAGTTGCGAAAAAAACATCAACAAAAACAACACAAAACAAAGTGCGGTAGCGAGGAGTAGAGTAGAGTGGAGTGGAGCAACTGGCGATGGTGGCCAACAAAGCGCATAACATGCCCACGAAAGCAGAGAATCAGCATTTGGTTCGTTGATTAAAGAGTACACGCGTTGGTAATATCATCATCATCATCATCGCTTACTCAAAGAAAGGCATGCAAGTATTTTCAACATCATCACCAACATAATTATCAGTGATGCCATGTGGCGAAAGCAAACATCAGAGAGTTCCTTTTGGTTTTGAACTCTACTTACTTTGCATTACAAAGAGAAATTCAAAATTTTGAATGTTTCTTTGGATCATTCTTCTTGCTTCAGACGTTTCTAGCACTTCCCACTCATGATTAAGATGAGTGTCTTTCTATTAAATTTCTCTTATGTCCTTCATCTTCTCAAAGCTATCCCACTTTGCACGCAGACTTGTTTTAAACTTTTCAAAACTACCTCGACTCACATTTTCTTATGTCAGTGATAATTTCCATGATGTTTTTGGACGGTAACATATCCGGTGATGTTGATGGTTTTAATCATGTGCTTGTAGGTCGACTTCCATTTCACAGTTTGATTTCTACGGAGTATATTGTCGGCATCTGATTGGAAGTTTAACACTCGAAATAGTAGGTTAATTTTCAAATATAATCGAAGACAATTGTTATATGTCATGATGCTGCTCAAACTAGTTAAGTTGTAGGGGGGAGAACCTGAATGGGGTTTTGTTTTTGGACCCTAACTTTTTAGAGAATAAAGATATCGAATCACTTAAGATATCGTTGGAAAGATGAACATAAAACGCAAATTTTTTATGTAGCCAGATTAGCGTTTTGGTAAAAATTAAACTCTCTTTGGCCAATTTTGGCTGTTCCAAAAGAGTGGCTGAATTGTGAACCATCTGGAAAATCTCAATAAAAGTTGGAACATACAAAGCAAAAGCCCAATCATTTTACGATTATATTCACTCAGAACACCGCAAGAGGCAAAACAAGTTACAATAGCGCCTTTTAAGCCAACAAAATCGTAATGAATGGAAGTATTCAATCATCATTTTCTTTATCTTCATCCAAGTCAGTGACGCAATGCTTGCAAATAAAATACGAACACATTCCAAGGCCAGCATTCGATGGAGTTTTGGAGTCAGTTCTTGCGGGTGGTTTTGACTTTACTGCTGCTTTTTTCTGCTTCAGATCATCAATTTTGTGTGAAGAAGTCAACTTTCCATTGCTTATCGGCCACGTTTCGATGGTTTCTTTAGAGTGGCTGCTTGAAATGGCCCAATTTTATCCGGAAGCGACGAAACACCGGTGTTTTCTGACGCGGCTAAAGCAGAGCGAGAAGCGGATGGCTCACGAGCCAGATTAGTTACAACCCAGGCATAACGCTATTGTGGAAACGTCAAAAACAACGACACTTCCAAACATATTTCTACTTAATCAAATATTGGATCGTAGAAAAGAATCAAAACACTTAATAAGTAGACATTACACAAACTTTTTTGGAATAAATTCATTGAACTTGGATAGCACTTTGAAAAAAATTAAGAAAAGTTACATAAGGCCAAAGGCTCTTGAAGGGTGAGAGCCAATTGGGGCCGTAGCTAAAGTCTCAAAAGTGGATCATATTTTTTACGAGTATATCCTTTGAATCAAATGAGCGTTATAATTTTTACTTTAATCTGGCATTACTGGCAATCATAAGCAAAGCAAGTATCAACAACATCACCCTAATGATCATCTACATTCTCAAAGGTATGAAAGAGAATAACTAACGATGTTGTGCCCGACAACATGTTGCGTCAGTGGCAAACGCGGTGGCGGTGGCAGCAGTGGCACTTCTGTTGTCTGTGTTGTTTGTGAACCTGGTTTGGTTTTTGGTTCTCATTCTGTTGACTTGATTTTTCATTGGATTTGGAATGCAGCATGCAACATGCAGCCTTTGCTGTTAAATGTGGCTGACTGGCTATCGGGTTTGTTGCGAGCACTCGGCTGCTGCATAAAATCGTCTTGTGTGTTTCTTTCGACGATATCTGAAGTTTCTGAGCCCTTCCTTGGTATTTTGGTTTCTGGTTTTTTCGTTTCTTTATTATTTTAATATTGTTTTGTACGCTGTGTGTGTGTGTTTTCGGGTTTTATTTGAATTTATATTATTTGGTGGATTTCTTGGAAAAAGTAAGTCCTCATCAGTGGTAATCTTGTTGAATGCGTTTTGTTGCGTTCGATGTTTAACCGACTTACTTGGCGGCATTAATACAGATTGAAAAATTTATGAGTATAAGTATCATCCAAACATCAGATTTTTTTACTGTGTAATTTGTAGTATGAGTATATACGTAAGTATATAGCTTCGGGATAAATCTATATTTTGACAAATTGTAGGATTCTCGAATGGGCTTTGTTTTGTAACGCTTCAAGAAAACAAAAGCATTTTTTTAACTTAAACATTCACTTGAACTATATATCAACCACATGATTTTATAGCACACTGTACTACTCGCATTTTCTCGAGTTTGCTGAAACAGACTTGATACAGGGCTTTCACCTTATAATACCTAATTAACTGGAAAGTTTTCCGCAATTTTTGCAATATTTTATAGATTTCGATGTTCTCTTTCCGAATTTCTACTTTGTCACCTCGTAGAGTAACTTCGGGTAATGTGATAAAGGCGGATAATGTGATATACCAGCATAACGTGCTGCAAGTTTTTGAGCGCCCCCCCTTTATTTATTCTGCCTTCAGTGTGGTAAAATCGATTTAGCAGTGAATAAAAAACTTTATTTGCGTGTGCTTTATGTTAGGATCTAGCCTAAACTAAAATTGATATCATAGCCGAAATATTAAATTCTGCTAGTGGGTGAATTTACCTAACTATAAATCAATTGAATTTTTTATTTGCTGGAGTATGTTTTTCAAAAATAAGCTGATTGTTTTAAAACTGAAATTCGGGTAATGTGATATCGACGGCTTATATTCAATACACTCTATCCACAAAAACACAATTTTTCAGGAGAGCAAAAAAAACTGTTTTATTCGCTATTTTTTATAGTGCTAATCAAAAGAAGTACTACGATATTAATTAAAAAAAGCCACTAGATCCTTCAAATAAAAAATTTTAAAAAACCTCAGTTATTCGCCTTATTGTAGCAGATAGAGGATATTGCAATTCAAATATAATATAAATTGCGTGTTCAAACAAGCAGATAGAGCCTATTGCACAATAGTAAAAACCAATTTTTTTATGAATTATTTATTAATTAATGGTTTTTTAGCAAAAAAAAACTCAAAATAGGTTAGGCGAATGGCGGACTACAGAATGCAAAACATGAGAACCGAAACCTGAGCTCAGATTATTATAGGTCCTTATTTTTCATAGCCGTTTATTTTGAACTTTGATCTGCTTATTATGAATCTAAACTTGGTTTTTTTTCTATCATGTAAGGATCCCGAGCTATCCTTGCTTATAGTTTGCTATACAGCTCGAAGTAGGCCTCAAAACAGTAATTTTTGGACTTATAAGAAAAGATAACTCAGAATTCTAACATGATAGAAAAAATCCTAGTTTAGATGCGTAATAAGGAAATCCTAGTTAGTGATGAGCAAAATTAGTCTTGGTCTTCATTCTTGGTCTTGGTCTCGGTATTAGACCAAGACGCTGATATCATTGCTAGACCAAGACTTCTGTGGTCTTGGTCTTGCTCAAGATTATCATCAAGACCAAGACTGCTTTTTAGTCTTTCGAATTTATAGTTAATAGGTGTGTCACGCCCGTTTGAAGCATAAAATCATATTTCAATTCGAAATTTGGCATCTTTGAGACCAAGACTTAATGACCAAGACACAATATGCAAGAACAAGACCAAGATCATAGCAGTCTTAGTTAGCTCACCACTAATCCCAGTCTACCATAAACTGCTATAAAAAATTAGGGCGCAAGACTATGGTAGGCCTGGGCAGGGAGTAGGGACTAAAGACCCTTGCTCCTGGGTACATCTACTTTCTAGTAACTTGGGGTACTTTTTATAAAAATCTGAACCCAGATTTCAGTTCTCATGTTTTGCATTCACAAGTCCGTCTGGATACCGCTCTAATACCCAGTTTCTTTTGACTCGTATTTACAATTGAGGAGTGGTCATACCAAAAGGCCTAAGTATGTACCATTTCGAGGCAAAAGTAATCTCATACATATTATGTGTCATAATAATCTGTTATTTGACCGGTATAATTTTTTTAACATAATGCCATCAATTCCACGCCATCGAGTCAATTTTTCGTAAAAACAGAAAACAATTATTATTATTTCTAACAAAATGTCACCCGATTCATATTATGACACAACTTTTGTCTCGAAATTGTACCTTTACCCTTTGGTGCGGACACTCCTCAATTGTATTAATTTTCAAATCAAGTTTAACCGATCACGCCCATTTTTAATCCCAGATAACCTAGTAATATTGTTTTCATCCGTACCAAATTTCATGCATCTAGCCTTATCTGTTTGTTTACAGAAGGGCCAACCACGACTCAGCAGGGCTATCAAGGTTCAACATACAAAACTGAAAAATTTTTTTTCGCCATTTGGAGCCGATTGACGACCGTTTGTCACGACCTTGTATATAACGGCCACCCAATAAATATAATAAAATGAAAAATCTTTCATTTTTCATATGTAGATAGAGGATATTGCATTTCACAAAATCGATTGCTGTAGATAGTGAATTTCTTTAAATGGAAAAAAGTAGCTCTGGAAGCAAATTTTTCGTGTGGAATTAATATCATAGATGCCATTTGTCTCAATGAAGGTTTTACCATCAAAAACTAATTTTCGTGAAAATTGCAGATAGAGCGTATTAAATATAAGCCGTCGATATAGTGCACTTCTGGCACTGAAAATATTTGATGTTCCATTTGCAATGCAAAATGTTTGGTACGATGGTCTTTTGGCCCAAATCTAAAACGTTTTTCCCTATTAACAATTTGTTGGTCCAACATTTTTATATAAAGGTCACAGTTTTTAAGAAAAATGAGCTAAAGCTTTGTTAAAGCGATTTTAGTAATGTTTATCACTCCTTACCTGAAGTAAAAGTTCCAAAACGAAAGTATCTTTATAATACGATGATCTTTTTGTCAAAAATGCAATTTGTTGGTCCATGCGATATAGTATATCACATTACCCGCCAATTTTTTTTCTTAACTTTTTTTGCCTTTTTTCAATTTTATTGAAATAGCCTAAAATTGGCCCACACTAAAGAACTCCAAAATCATAATATACTGCACAATACATCAATAAAACATAATACATAAAGTGATAGCAGCTATGCTTTGAAAACTACGTGTAATTTAAAAAACAAAAATGCCTATATCACATTACCCGAACTTACTATATCTTTGCCACTCACGTCGGCATATTGGAAAAATGGCGGCTAAAATCAGAGATATGCGCCGTATGAGTAGAGTAGAACGGGGCAATGTCGTGCACTCAACTTTGACATGCTCGTAAAGCCGTACATCTCAAACGAATGCGATGAGTAAGCATCCGATCGAAAGATAATTTCGTTGGTTACATCCATGTGTAACAACATTTGTGTAGCGAGAAAATGTGTTTGTGTAAGTGAAGAAAAAAAAAATGTGCACGACATTACCCCCCTCAAAATTTGTGGGGTAATGTCGTGCATTGTTTTCCGAGAATAGTAAAGGTACCAAAATGTGTGAGAAATGATAGGTAGTGGTTCTATTAGAGGAGATTCAGCATTATCATGTATTTATTCATTATTATACAAGTGTGAAGTACATAATATGTTGTGTAGAGTATAACGAGGCAATGTCGTGGACTCAACTTTGATATGCTCGTAAAGCCGTACATCTCAAGCGAATGCAACGAGTAAGCATCCGATCGAAAGATAATTTCATTGGTTACATCCATGTGTAACAACATTTGTGTAGCGAGAAATTGTGTTTGTGTAAGTGAATGTGCACGACATTACCCCAATGGTCGTTTTAAAAGTCAACTTCGATAACTCGGTGAAGCCCAAAATTTTTTTCGAAAACCAAATACTTCTTTTCTTTGGCAGGATATTTCGTTTCAGAAAACACTTACCTGGTATATTTTCCCGCAAGGAAAATTATTTTTCTGACCAGATGAAAAAACACTTTTATCGTCCCGAAAGCGTGCGTTTTGAAAAAAAGGTTACACTGTAGAGACGAACTGGTGAAAATTGCTAGTATTATATGCATAAGCTCAGTAGGTCAGCAGGTCTCTACCTTACGAACAGTTGGTAAATCATTCAATTCTTTGGGCTTAAACAGCCAGTGCACGACATTACCCCCTGCACGACATTACCCCCTGCACGACATTACCCCGTTCTACTCTATACATAAAAATATGTTGATTTTCAAATTGCGATAGGTCCTGAACGGTAAGTCGGACGATAAAAAATACACGTTCTACAAAATGCAGAAAAAAAATTTTCTAAACCACATCGTTTCGGAGATATTTTGCAAAAAACTGTTTTTTTTTTTTTTCTAAATTGTAAAATTTTCAAAAAATATCTAATTCGATTTCGAAACGAAACGAAGCTTTTGCTATGCCAACCCAGCAAATCCTACATAACCATATTGAATTATGGACTGACCCGTTTAACACATACTATGATACATTTTTCTAAATTTACTACCACAAAGAAATTTAAAAAGGGTAAGATATAAACAAAACGATGCCTTGCTTCCTTATTCAAAAAATATCAAGTTGACAGAGAATAAAATTGAGTCGTATTTTATCGTCAATCAAAGTCCATTCAAATTAAATAACATTCTATACCAATTCAAAAACCCAAAATCAGCAACAATAAGGTAAATAAAAATTAATAAAACTGAAAACCCAAAGAAAAATCAACAAATCTTTATTTCTTTTATATCATTTCATATTTTACAAAAAACTGCCGAGTTATCCAGAAAGACGTCAACCGTAGGTAAACCTGCAGCTCGATACTATAAAGAAGCTACTTCATTGAATGCAGCTAAGCCCATCATCAATTCTACAAAATTGTAATTCAATTTGACAATAAAATAATTTTTTCCTAAACTGCAGTTCGATTATTATTTATTAACATAAATTGAGAGAATGTCTACAAAAGGAATTGAAAAAAATGAAGGAGACAGCTATAGTTTTTTATTATTTTTGTTTATGAGAAAGTCGCATTAATAAGACAAGGATGCACGATCACACGGAAAGGGCAAAAGTGGTTATTTTTTTCCCGATGCTAGAAGAAATGTAACTGGTATAATACGAGATTTGTAACTCTTATATAATAAGGTTGGTAACGGTTACAGGATTTGCTGGGAAGGTTCGCATCACAAAATATTTTTATTTTGGAGAAAAGGTTAACAACTATAATTATTTCAGCTTAAATTGAATATAAACACCGGTTTTCGTTCTTTTATTTGCTTTATTTACAAATTTCTTACGATTACAATACCTTATTTACATATTTTCGGTCGTCATAATTCATTCGATCGTCCTGCCTTACTCCTTTCTCTCATTGAGGCTTCACTGTATCGGCATAGCTCAATACAGACGAATATGCAATGACCAAAGTTTAGTGTCGTCTCTTTCGTACAAGTGCTGAAACGCTAGCGAGAACGAGTCGCCAATGTAGCTATTCCAACTATCAATTTATTCACTCTATTGTCCGTTCCGGCTCCGCAATATCGGCATAGCTCAATATTAGCCAGTACACAACTACTAATGTTGAGTGCTGTCCACCTCGCACAAGTGCCGAAACACTCGCGAGAATGTTTCGCCAATATAACTATCCCGACTATCAATTTATTCACTCTAATGTCCGTTTCGGCTCCGCAGTATCGGCATAGCTCAATATAAGTCAGTACACAACTACCAATGTTTAGTGCCGACCCCTGCGCTCAAGTGCCGATACACTAGTGAGAACGAGTCGCCAATATAACTACACCGACTATCAATCTATTCACTCTATTGTTCGTTCCGGCTTCGCAGTATCGGCATAGCTCAATACGAACGAACATACAACGACCAAAAGGACTTTCTACTCTTCGTCCTGCCCTTACAGTATCGGCATAGCTCAATACCTTTGTAGCTTACTACATCTAAGCACCTATACTTGCTGCAGGTCGCCGCCGGAATCGCAATATTTTCTGTCGAAACTGAGGTTATAATCATCCCAACTCACCTTAGTGTGGTGGTGAGCAGCTGATTGCTGCGACAACTATTTACTGATGTTGCCATATTGTACTTATTGAACTAATTAAACAGTCATTTTTGCAATTTTTCAACAACAGACGAAAGCAAGTGTTAACATGGAAATTGATTACATATGTTTCGGCTACTTCCACATACATATTTATATATTTTCATAAATAAACATGTTGAAAAATTGCAAAAATGACTGTTTAATTAGTTCAATATAAAATTATCATACTTCAATTTAGAAAAAGCGCGTTGGTACTTTCATTAGTACTATACAAGCAATAAAAAACAGTCAATAAACTAACTTCATAATGTACTTATTATATTTTACTTAATCTATTACAATATCGTCCAACTATTTTGTTGGTTAGCTTAAAATTTTCTATCATACTAATTAACACATTTTAATTACAAAGTAAATCCTATTAAATCAATTTATTTTATTTTTTTTATTGTATTTTAGGATCAAATCCTGAGCACGGCCCTGCGCTCAGGAGAAATTTGAAATCTTTCAAACGTTCGCTGCGAAATTCGAAATAAATTTCCAGTTAACTAAATAAATATATAAAAATAAATGATATAACATTGATTAAAAATAATTTACATGAGTAATAAGAAAAACTCTGATATTAACATTCAATATTCGTCCAATATATCCCAATTAAATGTCTGTCGCTTGCAAATTTCTTAATTTTCCAACTTGAATATGAATGAAATTCAGAATTTTCTTAGTACTTGATAATTAATTTTGTTTTTGTTTTTTGCCTCTCTGCAGCAGAGTTTACGCGTCTCGCCGTGGTGCGGTGTGGAGCACGATGTATTCGGCACGTTCATCTAACGGCCAGACATTAAAATATTTTCATTTGAATGTGAAATGTGGAAAGTGCCGCAATGGCAACAACAACAACAACCAACAACAACAGCGACAATGCTGCCTGTCTGCAACTGATCTATTTTAGATTGTCTCTAAGTTATTTTCACCGATTTATTTAGAAGGAAGTGAAATATTTTTGTAACACAACGAATTTCAATTTTGCTTTCTATTTCGCTAAAGAAATTTTAGTGAAACTTGGGAAAAAAAATATGTTTTTTTGCTTTATAAAATGAATAGCTAAGAGTTTGGGCTAGCTCAATAATAGAGGGAAAAGTTTTGATCATAATTAAAACTAAGAAAAACAAAATTATATCTAACAAAGGTCCTAAGTATTTGACATTTTATGGAACTCGTTTGTGTGGCGCTTTCAAAGAATCCATACATTGCAGCTAAAGAGAACAGTGAAACAGTGTTTCAATTATCCTAATTTATTTATCCTAAAATTATTTATTTAAAACAGAATATTTATTTATTGTACATATTTAGCAGTTATTAATTTTCTTTATTGCTAGAAATTCTGGAATTTTGAACTGCACTCGGTTGTTGTCCATCGTTTTCAAAGCATTTGCCTCCATTTCTTACAATTGAAAAAATCTCTAAGCAGTTCAATGGCGTTGACTGCCTCTATTACACTTGGGACATGCCTATTGGTAATTTGACTTTCGTCTTCTGAATACTCATTGTTTTCATATATAACAACTTCATTTAGAATATCTTGGTCACTTAGTTACAGTTGTTAAAATCTTTTACACCCCCGCTTTCAAAATCGAAGAACGGTTCACTGAGATCTTCCTCATCCTCGTTTTGTTTATAACAAATGAATCAAAACATTTAAAAGATAGCCCATTATGGAATTTTGATGTTCAGAACAAAATACATACCTTTTTAAAACAGTTTTTTATAAATTAAGGTTTTCCAGCCACCATGAGTTTTTTATTATGTTTGCAGAGTTTGGAACAAATTTATAGACTTCAAGAATTCAGCAGTACTTTGCCCATTTTCTGCTGCAAGTATTTACTTGCGCAATATATTCTTCCAGAAGTAAGCTTTAAAGCAATGTACCACGACTTGGTCCATTGGTTGCATGATAGCAGTCGTATTATCAGGCAAGTATTGGATAACTAACTTAACGTTATTCTCCGAATATTGTGTTTCTAGTTTTCAGGATGGATGTCAGGTCGATGTCATTTATACTGATTTTTTAAAAGCTTTCGATAAAATTTCACATTCTCTTTCAATTCGTAAATGTACAGGCATGTCGTAGAATCCAATATGTGTCGGAATCGGATTTGAATCCGACAAAAAATTTGACTAGGTGTCGTGCATTCCGATTTTGTCGATTTCATGTTCGAATCGGATTTGCTATCGGTTTTGGGTGTCGCAGAAACCGATTTTATCGATTTACTTCTCGGAAATAAAACGACAAACTCATTGCTATCGTTTTTTTAAAGTTTATTATGACGGTTATTTTAATCAACATTTAAAAGACGAAAATCTATTTATTTAAGGATAAAATATTTGGAGACAACGACACAAAATAAAATTCTATTTAATTTTATGGAAAATAGTCAATATATGGCCAAAGGCTTTGCCAAGCGCGACTACTTCTTAGTCAGCAGGGTGCACATGGCTTACTAAACCATATTCTGCTTTTCTTTAAATTTGTTCTGTTCTTACCCCTTCTCCGTATAGGTAGCTATCCCGGTAGCTGTTTTAAATCTGCCTTAACGTGTTTTTCATCGTTCAAATTTAGTCACGAAGTCTTTAAAGCAGTGCCGAAGTCTTCAGAACATCAACGATCCTCAGTCGAGAAATTAGTACGACGTGCAGGCGATTTATCTCAAGCAACGTATCGGCAAGGTGTTAATCTGGAGAGAGACATACGCAGCAACTCCTAATAAGCAGATTTTTGGTCAAAGGCTAGTGCAAGGTAATCTTTGACATTTCTGCCACGCTTCCCCAAAAAAGTATACTCTGGCTCCAGAACAGTTTTTCTTCAATTTTATAGGTTGCTTTCAGATTATTCAATAGAAGACAAAATTTATGGCTAAATGGGCCTTAGCTAAAGACTATAATATTTCTCACCAGAAATACCAAATAACTCAAAACTCCAAAAAACTAACTAGGTGCTTTTCCCTTTTATAGGAATTTAGTTAATTTTTCTTTAAACCAATTTAGCGAAATTTTGTTAAGCCTCATATATGTATATTCACTTGAAAAAATCGATTAATCGAAGATTCTTAACCTCTTCAGTAGCAAAACCATAACAATCAAATTAGCAGGCCAAAAATATTGCAAACTGGATGAAATTGAACTGAACCCAATGTGGTGTGTGCATTCAAACTCACATTTATAGGAAATGATTTTCAGTAACATTCCATAGAATGCGGAAATTGCACTAAAAATTTGAAATCTAAAAAGAGTAAGGAAACACAGAAGGGCAAGACTACGAGAGTACGAGACTAGAAGTGCGCATTCGTTAGAGACTTCAGTCAGCTTAGTTGCTTAGAAGGAAGCAACGATTTGCAAAAATGAAGAACCTGCAGCTTTCATTGCTAGCGTACTTGCCAAAACAAGGAAAAAATAATAATAATGCAATACCAACACGAAGGCAGATAAGTATGTATGTATTTACATTCACATGCAGAATGGGCAGCATTCTTTATGCGCCCGCAATGAAATATTTTACTATTGAGGAATACGGTCTTCTTACATTGCATTGCTCCAGGCAAGAGACGACGACGATGCATCAGGGTGGCATTCAACAACAACGGCAGTTCTGTGTTTGCCAACAAATCCGGTCTTTCACAAGAATGCAAATAAAAACAACAAAAAAATCGAAATTTCTTTATAGAGTTTTAGAACTTCGAACGACGCACAGTGGGTTGTAAGATGTCAAAACTGTATTTTCATTCAAGCGAGCTTGGCATCACTGGCACAAAATTTGTCATATCTCTGAAACTATTTGACGCTGGTGTGATAGTTGAGATTTGGTACATATGGAAAAACCATCAAGTGAAACAAAATACACTGAGGAAATTAGCAAAGCCACGTTTCACAAATAACAATATCATATATGTAGATCTCTAAAACTATTTTAGGTAAGTAGTTAAATGGGACTTAATACATACTTACGAGAAGTTCATCGACAGGAAAAATATTTAAAAATGTTTATTTAAGAGTGCTCTTTTTTCAAGCCAAGTCAGACTTTTAAATTTTAAATCCCTTAGATAAATGTTTAAAAAAAACTTAAAACCTTTTTGATATGAAAGTTAAAGTTGACTCAAAACTTTAACGTTTATCCAAAGAAAGAACTTTTAAGAAAAACTTTAAAAAAAAATTCAAAGTTGAAAAAAAACTTTACCAAAAAACTTTTAGGGATAAGGGATAAACGTTTTTGAAAAGTTTTAATTAAAGCAATTTTAAGTTTAATCCTTAGGTTTTTTTTTTTTCTTTTTGGAACAAGATTTAAAAAATATTTTAAGTTAATGACATGTATACTATACAATCTATAGTACCTGGAGATCGATCCCTGCTCGGTCAACAATCTTTTTTTTTAGTCGAAGTTTTTATTCATAAAAACTGGAATTTTTTAGCGAAATTTGATGCTTTATTGTGGAAAAATGTTACAATATATTTTATTCAAAGTATTGTCCATTGGAAGCTACAACATTTCCCCATCTTTCAGGCAATTTATGAATTCCATCCCAAAAAAATTGCGCCGGCTTGGCGGCCAAAAATGAATCGAGCCAATTTTCGATATCTTGAACTTAAGTGAACCGTATTCTTGATAGGGCATTCTGCATCGATCGAAACAAATGGTAGTCAGATGGTGCAAGGTCTGGGCTATAAGGCGGGTGAGGCAAAATTTCCCATCCGTTGTTTTCCAGATAATTTTTGACTGGGGCAGCAATATGTGGCCGAGCGTTTTCGTGGTGGAAAATGATTGACTCGTGTCTGGTCGCATACGTTGGCCGCTCTGCCTGGATTTTCTGCTTCAATCGGATCAATTGTTGACGATAGAATTGAGCATTAATGGTTTGGCCACCTGGCAACAGCTCATAATGGATCACACCTAGCTGGTCCCACCAAATACAGAGCATTACCTTCGAAGCGTGAATATTTGGCTTCTTCTGTGATGGGCTGGCCTCACCTTTCTTGACATACGCTGTTTTGCGCTTGGGATTATCGTAATGGATCCACTTCTCATCGCCAGTGACAAAACGATGCAAAAACCCTTCCTTTTGTGGCGTTCAAGCAGCATTGTGGACATCAAAAATCTGCGTTCGACGTCCCTTGGCTTCAACTCGTATGGCACCCAATTTCCCATCTTTTGAAAAATTCCCAAGGCTTTCAACTGGAAATTGTTGCTTGATTAACTTCCAATGGTTCTGCAACTTCTTCTTGCGTTTGACATGAATCTTGATCGAGTAATGCCTCCAATTCTTCATCCTCAAACTTTTTCGGCTGACCAGGACGTTCTTTGTCTTCGACATCAAAATCACCACTTTTAAACCGTCAAAACCCCTCACGACAGCTTGATTCAGCTGGAGCATAGTCCCCATAAACTTCTACAAGCAAACTATGACTTTCCACAGCAGTTTTCTTTGCAAAAAAATTACCCAACAGAACCCCCCGCAAATGCTACCTTTTTCTCCAATTTTCGAAGTTATTCATCGTGAAAAATAATAATGATGCACACAAGATAAAATTGTTTTGTTGACTGATTTTGACAGCTGTCAAATGTACCTTCAAAATGACATATATATAAAGTTCGAGCTTTCACGATATTGTTAGTACGGACATACACCGTCAAATTCCGGTTTTTAAGTTGTACACCCAATAGCTTTTTTTTGTTATGATACTCGTATACTTTGAAATTGATATAATAACCGATGAGAATAATAATAAGAAAAAACTCGAATGGCATAGAAAATATCAAAAACTTAAAATTTTTTTTTGGTGAATTAGAATGCCCTAAAATAAATAAATGGGATATGCCACGCACCCAAAATTATTCGTTTCACGCGCACTGGCGATATTTTGCCCACTTTTAGATCGTAGGTGCCTAATAGCAAGTTGACTCCCTACAGTTAAATTTAGAAAGATTTCTTTAGTGGTTTTCTTTTTAAAGCGTTTTATATTCTTGTGGGCGGTGCCACGCTCTTCACGAGTTTTTCCAATATAACGGCATATCACATGTTAATACTTGTTTTCAGGGGTACATTCTCTTAAATTTTCATTAAAATTGTTGGAGTCATTTTCGAGTAATATTGAATTAATATTTCCAAGGGTCAAAAAGTGGGAGTGGCACTTATTCGATCCCGCCCACTTTTCGTTTATTACAAGGTATTATTAAGCAGTACCTACATACCAAATTTCATTTAAATACCTTGTAATATTTGCGAGAAATAGCATTTAACGTATTTTGCTTGTATGGGAGGTTCCACGCGCAACTGCGGTATTTTGCCCACTTTCCGATCAGAAATGCCTTATAGCAAGTGGGCTCCCGACAGTTAATTTTAGAATGATTGCTTTATTAGTTTTCTTTTTATACCGTATTATATTTTTGTGGGTGGTGCCACGCCCTTCAACGAGTTTTCTCAATATAACGGCATATTACATATTAATCCTTGTTTGCAAAAGTAACACCTCCTAAATTTTCATCAAAATTGTTGGAGTCGTTTTCGAGTAATATTGAATCAAAATTTTCAAAGGTTAAAAAGTGGGCGTGGCACTTATTCGATCCCTCCCACTTTTCGATTGTTTCAAGGTATTATTAAGCAGTACTTGCTCCCTAAATATCATTTAAATACCCTGAATGGTTTGCGAGTTATGACCAAATCAAATTTGAAATTTAGGGTGGTGCCATGCCCCCTGGTGAGTATTTACAAAGTTCAAACCTCGCTCATTCTCCATTGTATGTTAATATCTAACATTACCCGAAGTTTCATTAAAATCGCTGTGGCCGTTTTCGAGAAAAAGTTTTGCCCGTTCCAAACATACATAAGTACATAGGTACATAAGTACATACAATTTTATCTCGTATAAGAAGAGAAGATATTAATACGCAAGACAAGCATTTTTGTCCTCCTCTTTTTACTATGTTAGAAATGAAGTACGACTTTGAATTATACACCATTGGAAAGGTATTTGTGTGTAGATGTGCACAAAGTTAAAATTATTTTAATATGGTGCCCCTAAACCTGTCAAAATTATATAAAAATTTTTCAATTTTAACCACAACAAAATACGCGGACATACAGAGCTGAAAAGAGTATAAAGCACAAGGAGAAAAGCAAAAAGCGCACACATTTGTCAATGTACCAGGGATGATCAATGAACTTTTCTATTTTGTTCCGAATAGCAAAAAAAAGTATCCAAAAAGTACCATTTCATACATTTTGACCATTCGACGATTCTAGTGAAAATTAATCTTTAGTTGAACTTTTAGTCATATATTTGCATAGATAACCCTGCAGGTCCACGGACTATTCCAAAAATAGTTTGTGAACAGCAACTTGGAGGCAACCGACTAGTCCAAATTCTGGTACCGTTACATATAAAGTTCTTTTTTTTACTTTTTGTATTGTTTGTCATTTGACGGAACCAATTGACTCTTTGTGCATTACGTTGAGACTATATTTTTTTTTATTTTATTTATGAATTTCAAAGAATTTAATTGAATATACAAATTTTACACAAAAACGTCAAAAGATTTTATAAACGAATATGCTTAAGAGTTTGTTATATATTTCAAAACATTGTATTCCAGGTTCGAATCTGAGTGCAGATAAAATTTATTTTTATTAATTTTTTTTTTTTTCATTTTGAACACATGTTTCATTTTCAGTTCCGAAGACTCTTCACGCCAATTGTGGACAAACTACATAATAGAAATTTAAAAATTGGAATCGAAAATCACCAAGTGGAGGATTTAAATCTGGGTCTCTCCACGCAGTGCAAGTCATTACAGCGATACACTATCGTTTGCTCTTCTTCACAATCGACGAACTGCCAAACAGTACGTAGTCAGTAACGCTATAATTTCACTGACACAATCGATACACAATGGGACCACTTTTGGTACAAATAAGGGATTATGCATTACATTCGTACCATTTTCGATAGAAATGACCGACTTTGCATTACATTTGGACTTTTTTTGTTACAATTAATTATTTAAGTGAATTCTTTCTAGGTTTAGGTGTAGTCCGGTTAGGTCTATGTACTTACAAAATAACTAAACCAAAGATGGGACTATTGAGACAATTTTCTCCGCCGGTCCTACAGGGTTATTCAATCACATTCTGGAATGATTTTTAATATTTACACATCACTCTCTTCCCAGTCTTGCATTCGGTAATTCTTTCAAAATATACATTACTTTTAAACTTGACCAACTAAGCGGTCATTGTGACGAATATGGTAGGGCCATTGCACCACAGCATTGCTGGTCTGGGTGTTGCACTTTTTCCCATTACACTTATGTATGTGTATATGTTTGCATAATACGATTGATCTAATCAACTCATTGCTTTGTCTAAGAAATTCCAGAGAGTACGCCAGAGTGATTACATATCTACACCATTCAGCATTTGTGCCTAATTGAATGAATGTCTTTTTTTTTTTTTTGCATCTCCAATGTAAAAACCGTTCCGTTACAAAGAGTCTAACTCGCTGTTGCTCCTCAATGTTTCCATTCTGTGTTGAAAATTCCAATGTTTCGTTTGTTTACTTGGCATCTCCAGAAGAGTTCATAAGTCCAACAAATAAGCGATCGATTCGTCGATGCATCGGCATTCACGTTGTCATTGAAATGCGTACGAATCAATAGATGGAATTTTTATTTAAATTATGAATGCTGCTTTTAAACGACATAAATGAACGAACCAGCTGATTGTTCAATATAAGTGTTGCCCATTTTTTAATTTTTTCATATGCGTGACAAAACTGTATGACCACCGGAAGAACTCCTCTCGTACTCTTTACATCTTCATGTGGCGTGTTCTGTCTATAGTTTGCTACAGCATTTCCTTTATTCGCTGATATCATGTTCCAATAATTATTTCCGTGTTGATTGAGAACGACCATGTTTCCTTCTTCTCTTCGGTTGATAACTTGCGATCGAGCTTTATGATTCGAATGAAAACTAGTAAGTGTACCCTACACTGAAGTATTTTGAAAATTTACGGGAGATGCAACGCCCTCTTGGCCAAATTTATTTTCTTTTTGCTCAGTTTCTGCACTAACTATTCCAAGTATTTGTACGAAATTTGGTTTCAATGCCACATATAATGCTAAAGAACGATGTAAATTTTGCTTATATGGGAGGTGCCACGCCCTCTTGTTCGAGTTCCCCTAGTTTTTTCTCAGAGCTTGAAATTACTATTCTTAATGTCTGAACGAAATTTGGTTCGATTATTTCAAGAAACGCTTTTAGTACAGCATTTTGAAATTGTTCTTATATGGGAGGTGCCATGCCCTCTTGTCCGAGTTAATCTATTTTTTGCTCAGCAGTTTTACTTACTATCCCACTTGCGTTATCGCAAATGTTGCTCTTTACATTGCGCTATGAATATATTTTTTGTATGGGCGGTGGTTGTGTTCCTTGGCCGATTAAGCCCATTTTCAATTTCACGAGTTAACTTTTACAACAAAGCTACTGTGCCAAATTTCATTGAATTATCTTCCTTAGTTTTGTCGCGAAAAATATTTCCACAGCCAGACACCCAGACAGACGGACATGGCTTTATCGACTTAAGTGGTGACTCTGATCAGGAATATATACTTTGCTATACCTGCCACGCCATTTTTTGCGGTACAAACGAAAGGACAAAGTGAATATACTTTGGGTGTAGGGTATAAAAATCGATATGTTTGTGCAATATCTTTGTTGTTGTTCCAATTGATCCTTAACTCTAATGATAAGCATTATAAAGACCAATGATAGATTGCATACAGTTCTGTCATACCGATAAGATACCACCAAAGATCCTGTGAAAAAGTTTTCAGATATGATTACTTCTTCACTGAGTACGACAGTTCAACAGCGAACTTCAGAGATGCTTTCAACATTTTGGTAAATATGCGATGATGGATGTTACGAGTACATCTTTCATGCTTTTTACCACGTCTCGAAGTATGGAGCCTCTACAAAATTTAACGGTGACTACATAGTTAGCACTGTGCCCTCCATATTCACGGTTTCAATATTTTTCTTGTTCCAACAATTTTTTTCACGAGATTCACTTAAATGTTTGATGGCAGACTGCCGTTGTTGGTCTGAGCAGTGTGTGCCCCATCCATTTCTATGTTTCAATGCGTCTTATGCTCAGAGATTAGTGCTTTCACAGAAGTACTCTATAGTCAATGGTGAATAACTAGTGCCTTCAACTCTCTTCAACATTTGCTAGACTTACATATTTCTTGTTGCAGCAATCATTTCCACGATACTATTATAGAGCTTCTCTATAATGCTTGATGGCAGACCTTCCCCTTGTGACTTATGCAGTGTGTGATATATTTATTTCCTACTCATTGGTAAGGAGAAAGGATCACGTGGGCATCTAATCAGCAGTTCAAGATTATGAATGTTCTTGGGCAAGCAAAATTTTAGTTTTTCCTTAAATACGAAAGTTTTTTAGTGAATTGGCAACACTAAGCATTATTGTCGTTATCATTATTAAAACTTTTTTTATTATTTGTTCTTTCTCGCATATATGTAGCTGCAAGTTTTTCTTCACTTTATGTCTTTTGATAGATACGCTCCTATCATTTTGTCATGTATTGGCCAATGTTGCATCAACTTTATTTTAAATACCCAGTATGGAATGTCTGGAATGTTAAACATATTTTTATGGACTTAAAAATGTTAACAAGTGACTCAGCGTTATCATGTACGTGTTTGGATTAGTTTAGGTTAGATGGGCTAATGTACATATTTACATATGAGAACAAATAAAGAAGTTGAATTGGAATGTCTGAGAAATTGTACAAATTGATAAGCTAACATGGGAATGCATAGAAAACCATTTGAAAATATGCCACTAGACTAGAAAATTCGAAATCGAGATTTTCTTCAAAATGAACAAAGATGATTACAACTAAAAACCAAGCATATGTAAAGGGATTTTACGCAAATACCGTGGAGAAGTCGCAATTTAAACTAAAAACGACAATCAAAAGCATCAATTTGCATTCAAAAAGAAATTTGATTAAAAATTGTTCAGTCGAATTCAGGACATCACCCAAGTTCTGTGATCGCATAAAAAATTCGATGGGCAACCCTTAGGTGGTCACTGGCCACAAGTTATCAAATTCACAGTGTGTACCTCAAAATTCACCAAACTATAACACAATCAAAGTACAAAGGCAGAGAAAAAACCATGTAAATTTGGAAAAGAGGGCGTGGTACCTCCCATATAAGCAAAAGTTTCAAAATGCTACATTGAAATCGTTTTTGGTATAATCCAACCAAATTTCACTCAGATACTGAAGATAGTAAATGAAAGCTCTGAACAAAAACTTCCAAGGAGTGTTTGACAATACAGCCTAGCCTAACAGGAACTGACCTCACGATCTCGGATTTCACAAAAATTTGCTACATGGTTTCGTTTCAAACCAAATTGGTTTCGGTATAAAACGAAACCATGTACCAAATTTCAGTGAAACCCAAGAGATTGAGTGCAATTCTTGTTACGCTAGACATAGAATAGCCGAACATAGAATCTGAATACCAAAGAATCGAAATCTCTCCAGGAAATAATTTTCCGGCGGTCGTTTTCACAATGTCATTTCGTTTTGTGGTACCCAATGAGTTCCACTCTTATACAAGATAGCAGATTTCCGGTGCCTATTTTTGCGATTCAGCATTGGACAAGGCTTGTTACGGAACAATCAATGAACAAGCTGCAAGTATTGGCCAACAAATGCTTAAGGCGCATACCTCATTTGCACTATCTCAAATGCCGAACTACGTCAAAAATGCATTCAGAGGGCTATAGCAAACGAAATCAAGCTCCGCAGGTGGAGATGGACTGGTCACACTCTCCGCAAACTACACAGCGAAGTGTGTCGCCAGACTCTTTAGTGGAATCCACAAGACAGTAGAGAACGTGGTAGACTGAGAACCAACTGGAAAAGATCGCTGCATAAGGAAATCCAAGAATCGGAAAATACGTAGCAAGAGATAAAAGTTGTCTCAAATGATTGTGACAAATAGAGACGTTTCATTTTGCCCCTATGCTCGTCCTAGGAATTGCAGGAGAATGCATACTCATACATTGGATATGGTCTTTGGCCACTTGTTTTTCAGAATTTTCCGACGTTGTTGTTGTTGTTGTAGCAACTCCAAATCTAGGGCTGTAAATTGAAAACAAAGTTAATCCTTTATGCCTACTAGTGATTTGGGAATGTGGGAAATAGAAAACTGGTCGAGCCTAGTCCGGGAGGCCCAGAAATTGGGCTACCTCTTCTGGGTGGAACCATAGGTCAATCGTAGAGGTTTTATCCTTCCGTTGATGTTGTTGGTGTTGGTGTTGGTGTTGGTGTTGGTGTTGGTGTTGGTGTTGGTGTTGGTGTTGTTGGTGTTTATGTTGGTGTTGGTGTGTTTGATGTTGTTGTTGTTGTTGTTGTTGCTGATGTTGCTGCTGTTGCTGCTGCTGTTGTTGTTGTTGTTGTTTGTGTTGTTGTTGTTGTATAAGCGACTTTAACGCCAGGTACAATTATTCCTTTGTCTAGTACTTAACTTCAGGGTATGGTTTGAAACTGAAAGCAGATCTTGCCTCTACCTCTACTGGGCGGGACTAGAAGTCAATCGCAATGATGTAAGTAGGACGGGAAGGACAGTTAAATAGAAGGTGAGAGTCATGGCAACTACCTCTGTATAATGGGTACTGTGCCCTAAATGATACGGACCCGGTAATTCATCAAAATGGTGGAAAAGCAAGAACTAAGTAAGTTGCGCAATCGTAAAGGCCAGGAATCGCAACTCCGACGACAACATCAGGTATTTACTTTGGAATTCAATTCGAAGATGTTGTGAAGCAAGTCACTGTTGGCTAACCACATTTCACTTCTGAACGAGCCACTTGCTTTACATTTGATTCAAATGAAATGTACTGATTGTACTGTAAGTGTTCGTCAAATGGCTGAGACACTAACAATCAAAGGAGGGTAATAGTTAAATGTTACCTATAAGAGAGGAGTAAACTGACTGACTGGTCAAGTAAAATGATTTTATAAATCTTTTTGTCGTCTGATAAGTAGGTGTTCCTTCTACAAAATTTCTACATTTCTACATCAGTGGATATTTTGTTGTTGTTGTTGTTGCTGTTGTTGACGTTTTTGTTTACAAGAAGCTACATACATATATAATCAGCAATGTTTGTGTGCGTTTTGCAACTGGCGGCAACTGTTAAACGCACAATTCCAAGAAAACTGCTGCGTGTAAGACGATCTTTGCCTGAATCGATCGGTTGTTGTGTGGCGCTGTTTTGCTGTTTGCATTTTTGTAAATTGCATGCTGCTGCCATAGATAGCAACATAAGCAGAACTAAGGTATTTGGCCTGATGTTGCAGCATCATCATCATCACCATCATCATGTTTAAATAACTAAGTTATTGGTGGTGTTCAAATTTGATAATCAAAAAAGCGAAATATCGTAGAAATTTTAACCTGTAAGAAATATCATAAAGGTTACCGGTCTTAGGATGGAAACATATATCACCTTAGCGTGGTGGCTTAGTGGATTCTCAATTTGTCAAAATTTTGTGTAAAACAAATCAATCGTCTTTCCCGAAAGTTCTTAGTGAAACTGAAAATCTTCTATAAAAAATGTACCTAAGGTAAGGTAAGATTCGGAAGATGACCATATTGTCATTAGACCTCGAGAATGGATCCATTGTATACCCGACACTAAGAGCTTTAGCAAGATGTTACATTGAGGGTATTCCTAAAAACGTGTAAATGCCTCGAAAACCTCGTTAACTCGTAATAGTTGTCAAAATCAATACGAATTTTGATAGGTTTACGATTTTACGAGGTTTTCGAGACTTTTACACGTTTTCAGAAATATCCTAACTAACTTGTTTGCTTGTGTAACATTACTCCTGGATTTGAACTCCAAGCCCTTTTCTTAATAAATATTTATAATGCGTGAAAGCTCTATATTCCAAATTTTATGTTTTGATGATGAATGTCAAGGGTTGGGCAATTTTGTATAATAATTCCTAACGAGTATGTATTTCCAATCTCAACAAGTATGTATATACAGTGTGCTATATCTTCGTTCCATTTGTTGGAGAGTTTTTGACTATGAGACGTCTTCTGACCACAAAACTGCTCTATATCCTATGAATTTTTGTTTTTGTATATACCGCTGTCTTCAAGTGTTCCAGACGTTAAAGATTGCTTACATTTAGTAGACCCCACAGCCACTACGATACTCCCCAAAGGGTCATCCCAACATTTAGTTGAAAAATCTAGCGAACTACATTCTCCAAATATAATGACTCCCGTGCTACCAGAATAATCTCCGCTCGGTTTCATAGCCGCGATACTACTTTAGTATAGGTCTGACCAGTCATGTCGAATTATAAAGGATTGTGGGAACGCGTTACTTGATGCTAGAGAGGTGATTGCTAAAACCATGTGTGACTCGATTTATTATGGATCATGGAAACGCGTTACCAAGTGCGGATTTTTCAGCAAAAACTCTCAAAATTCCGGTAATGGATTGCTTTTGTTACTTTACTATATGCGTAACGCAACAATTGGAGATTTTAGAGAACAAATCACCATTCTCTTCAAAAGTCACGCGTCTTTCTGCATTAGCTGGCAGTCAACAATGGGAAAGACCAAACTCCCCCACCATTCCATCTAGGTATTGCCATCACTTAGCCTCTATTGCAACCATTCGGTCAACAACTTCGACACCCCTAATAACTGTGTCATGGAGAACCTGAACAGCCCTCCATCACCCCAACGTGCACCACAAGAAGGCTATCAGACACTATCCCATCTCTGAAAGCATGATTTCGTGTATTTCTGCCTCTTCTTAAACATACTAATGCTGACAGGCAGGCGAAAATACATATATATATGTGCCGATATTTGAGTTCTGCAAACCTTCAGTGAAGTTTATATTGGGGGTAATTGAAATGTAAATTAAACTTTAAAAAACTTTCCAATACACCGTCACCGTTCTGTGCTTTAATCTGTCTTTTTGACAGCTTGATACTGTCTTCGGTGTATACGCTTTAAGTCAAAAGTGACTTTTGAACTCGACATTAATTGGATTGAAAGTTTTGTACAAATGACCATGGATATTTCTCACAATCTTGAAAGAAGCTAAGGAGACATGCTGATCAATGCTTTTGTGGAATCTGCAGTAGCAAAGGAAAGCCCAGAACTTCAAGTCGCAAAATGATACGAAAACTATATGCATATATACTTCTAGAGGAGGAGACTTTTGTTCTACCATATCTTCTACTGCCTTATGTATTAAGAGCTTTGTGGTAAAATTATATATAACAAATACATTTGATTAGCTTGATCTCATTTTCTATGAGCCAGTTTGCGCTTTCGGCTTTGGGCGTTATTTCCTAACGCCGTATCTATCTATATGTAAATAAGGACTGCGTTCGATAAAATTGTCCCACACATTTCATCCAATAACTTGTTTTCAAATTACTCAATTCAAAATTTTTTTTCGCAGTAGGCTTTTGAATGTACCAAAACTATGGTTTTCAAATTTTGTCCCTAGTCAGCCATATTTACTTAAAAATGACAAACGAGCTATAAGTTCAAAGCCTATAATACAAATTTTTGAAGACCAACCGGGGTAGACTACCAATAGAATTGCTCGGAAAAGCTAAGTTAATGTGAAATCGGTATCAAGAGTTCTGAAAAAAATTAAGGAAGACTTGGATGTGTTTCGAAAGCCAGGTTCCGCGAAAGAAAAAGGCATTCGTTATCAAAACAAAAAGAAGAACTTCGTCACAATTTTGAAGAGAACCCCAACATTTCATGCAGAAAACTGGCACAGAAGGTAAAGTGTTCCGAGTTTTTAGTTCGCAAGGCCAAAAAGGAGGTTAGTTTGAAGACATTTAAGGTACAAAAAGTTTCTGACAGAAATGCTATGAAGAACACGAAAGCAAAACACCACGCCATAAAATTAAAAATTAATTTTTTTTCCATAAATTCAAATGCTGCATCATGGACGACAGAACGTATGTCTTAGCCGATTTTACGGTGCTTCCAGGCTAAAAATTTTACACTGTAAACTAGCGGGGGAGTGCGGACGAAAAGCTTAAGTCAAAACAGCAGTCAAAATTTCCTCGTAAGTTCTTGGTTTGGCAAGCACACTGCAGTTGTGGCAAAAGGAGCAATTGTTTTGTACCACTGGAACAGTAAACTCCGAATTCTATATTAAGGAATGCTTGGAAAAAAAGTTTAAGCCTTTCCTACGAAAGCATGAGGTTTCCAATTTCCTTTGGCCAGACTTAGCATCTTGTCATTATAGTAAATTGGCCTTGGAGGGGTACTCAAGAAATAATGTGATTTTTGTGCCTCGTGAAGCAAATCCTCAAAACTGTCCAGAACTCTGGCCAATTGAAAGATACTGGGCTTTGGTCAAAAAGGAGATAAAGGCAATAAAACAAGTTGCCAGGGATGCTACAAATTTTCGAGAAAAGTTATGTTCAGCAGCTAGAAAGTTATCAAATAATACCATAAAATCCTTAATGAAAGGAGTGAAAGAAAAGTTACAAAAAAAATGTAAAAAAAAATATTTTTAAAATTCGAGATACGTTATAAAAATTGTAATAAAATGGCGGTTCAAGAATGAGTCTCACTTTTAAAATCGGACTACTAGTTCCAGAAATTTTTTGAATTTTGTATGGGACAATTTTATCGAACGCAGTCCTTAGGCAAACGAAATCGATTCTATGCCTAAATCTCATCATATCAAGTTGTTTTTTTTTTTTTGGAAAAGTTGTGAGAAAGAGCAGTTCATAGGATTTGCTTTTTTTTAAGTGGGTGGTGCCACGCCTCTTAATGAAAAAAACGCCCTTACGGCTAAGCCGCTGCATCGATTTTTATAAAATTTGGTATGGAGATAGGGTTAGCACTAAGGAATGGTGACATGACCATTATGTTTTTAAGTGGGCAGTGCCACGCCCCAAAATAGAAAATGCACAAACATAGTTACCGATGAGAAATTATTTGCTTGAGTCAAAAGTTGTGTGGTCTTTTTAAAGTCAAATCGAAATGGTCGAATTTCGGCCACAAGGCAAACTCTAATGATACAAAAATACATATATGTCGAAACAACACACTCTGGAATCAATAGAAATTCTGTTAAAAATGAGAAATGCATTCGATGTACTAAATATGTGGCATTCTTGGACATTCATTGCTCTATGTTTGCCCCTCCCCCCCCCCACACTCTGCAACTGTGCAATATGAATGAATTGCTGATTTTTTTTTTATGTTTTTCTGGTTGTTGTTTTTATGTTTTCCCTGGAATTTTACTTTTTTTTCTCTCTTTCATTTTTCGGGTTAGGTTTTTATTTATTTTGTTTTTGTTTACTTTGGCATTCCGATGTGCATCAGACAGTGTGGAAAGGCGCAGCGACAGCAGAAGCAGCATTGGCGACGGCGGTGACGATGTCGATGGTTGGTAATGGTGGTGATGGTGGCACGTTTACTCGTCGTTCGTTAGTAGACGACTTTAACATCAACAGGTAGGTCAACTTACTGTCTCTTTCTTTCATTGTGGAATTCTTCTTTTGAAAGTATGACTCTGTGGACTGTGTGCGGAGTTGCTACTTCTTTAATAATTTCATACCTTGAAAATATTGACTAAAGTTTTATTGTACATACGGTTCGGTTCGGTTCGTAGGTATTTTCTCTTATCGTTTAGTATTTCCAGAAACTTTGCGCATATTCGTTAGTCTCTTTGAATGTTTTTGTTGTTTTTTATCTGTTTTTCGGGCCGCGCACATATTGCATATGTATGTGTGTATGTGGTTGTTCGTGGTCTGTGCGCAAGCGCGCAGGCGCATCGCATTCCTTCCCACGATCATTAATAAAACTGACACGTTTTCGTATATGGATTGACGCGTTGGTAATAAGTGGCGTAAAATGTTTTTGGCTTCTTTCCCTTTTTCATTACGACGGACGACGGACGAAGACGACTCCGATTTTTAATGCCTTTGAATGAATTTTTAGATTTCTCTGATTTTCATGTTTTCTTTTACATTTTCTTCTTTTCTTTTGTGTTTTAATCATTTATTTAACGGCACTTGCATCGTACGTATTGGAACTTGAAACTTATGGAATGCTTGCATAATTGGTTGATTGCCCTTTCGGTAGTTTTGGTGTTGCACTACTTTTAATTAGAAACACCATAAATTTTATTGCTTTTTTCTTGTTTTCTTTCTTTCTTATCTTTTCATTGATATGACAATGTTGGATGGAATATAAAACTGATAAGTCCTTAAAAGATATGTTGAAGAAAGCGTTTTTCGTTTTATTCTATTGAGAGACATTTGATAGGGCAATTCAATAAGTTTGTGAAAAATTTGACAAACATTTTCGTCCGCTCGGATTCAATTCGGGTACAAACAACTCAGTGGAACTATCCACTTTTCTGGATTCGTACATGAAAATCTATAAAGTAGAAGTAGCTCATTGATTAAAATGCCTCTCTGAAATGCAGCGTTTGCAATTTACCTCGAAAAATTACTAAGCTGGCTACGTCAAGCTAAGTCTTCTACCTATAAAAAAATTAAAGATGATAATCTCCTTCTTCAATTTAACTCAAAAAAGTTCAAAAAAAATTCAATCGGAATATTTCTTAGCTGGCTATACGGAGAAAAATCCGTGTTATAATTTTTACTCCACTCGCGTAGTAAAAAATTAAAGTAATTAACACTAAATTTCAAACATAAATTGCCATACCTTATATAACCATTTTGACTTTATAATTCTAGTAAAAAATTTATGTTTGGACAGACATTTGCTCAATATACAAATTTTCTACCTCTTTATCATATTAAGTACTTAGGTCAGTGATGTAAAGGTCTAACAAGTTTGTGATTGTAAAAATAATATTTTTCTGTCTATCACGTGGACGGACCTTGGTTCGAATCCGGTCAGCTTGTTTTTTTTTTTTTTTTTTTGATTTTTTTTTTTTAACTTTACAGTAAGGTAAATATCACTTAAATTTTTTCAAAGAAATTTCTATACTGTAAGGATTCGAAAATTCTGAATTGAATAAAACAGTAAGGTAAAATTTACTTTATTGTGGAGTTGTCATTATTCTGACTAGTAAAATTATCGAGATATTAAGTATTGGGTCTATGACTTAATTCGTGCGGCTTTTTTCCAAAATTTGAACGTTTATTTAAAATAAATATGTACAATAGTATTATTTAAAGTATTGTCCATCGTTAACCACTATTTTTTCCCATCTTTCTGGTAACATATAGATTCCGCGCCAAAAGAACTGCTCCGGTTTTGAGCCCAAAAATGAATCAAGCCAATTTCTGATACCCTGTTCTGAAGTGAAGCGTATCCCGGTAAGAGCGTTTTGCATAGACCAAAAGAAATGATAGTCGAACGGGGCAATTTCCGGGTTATAAGGCGGGTGAGCTAAAACTTCCCATCCAATATTTTCCAAATAGTTTTTAACCGGTCTTCCAACATGTGGCCGAGCGTTGTCATGTTGAAAAATTATGACTTCGTGTCTGGTCGCATATTCCGGTCGTTTCTCGGCTATGGCTCTATTTAAACGGATCAATTGTGTTCGATGGAGGTCACCTGTGAGCATTACAGAGCATTACCTTGGCACCATGGATATTTGGCTTTGGCTGGGAAGGTCCTGGTTGTCCGGGCTTCACATGTGAATGTTTGCGTTTCGGGTTGTCGTATTGGATCCATTTTTTATCCCCAGTCCCGATCCGATGCAAAAATTACTTTCGGCAGCAGTTTTCTTCATATTAAAGTAATGAAGAAGAACTCCCCGCAAAAACACTTTTTCAGGCACAAAGTTCGACATATTTGAGTGAAAAAAAATATTGTTGTTTACGCTTCAAATGAATGACAAATTCTGAAAAAGACGCACAGTAGCTTTCCAACGCATGTTCGGAATATTGAAACGATGGAATAATAATCAAGTAACGCCATCTCTTAGCAAACAGCACGGATTAAGTTATAGACCCTATTTTTTTTTCTCGGTGTATAACCAATAAAGCATGCCAAATTTCATTGTCATATAAACACTCCCTCCTTTTTTTTCAACAAAAGAACGTTAATTTTCCATGGAATGTATGGGAGTCCGTTGACGTATCACTACCATTTTTGGAGTTTTTCTTAACTAAGTAGCTATTACCTTGTTTATACGGCACGAAGTGCGGTATCAAATAAACTCGTTTCAACGTAGCACGCTTAAAATGTGAGCGTTTATACGAATCAAACGAAGTGTATCAAATTGACGCACTTTTTAAAGCGTGTTACAAAATCAGCTGTCAGAATTTGAAGTTCGTGAAATCGTAAATATGGAAAATAAAGAAATTGAATATGTGTTATTTTATTTAATGAAGCAAATGTGGAAAAAAAGGATTGCACTTTGCCAACAAGTTTTAAGCATTAATCATCAGATATTGCTGAGCTTATGTCATGAAAGGAAATTTCTTAGAGACAGTTCGGCGTTGCAGAGTGGTCTTCCAGAAATGAAATGTTTTCATATATGGCTTTATTCCGTTTAACTTTGCCGTCCATTATATGCATACGAGGGGCCTAACAAAAGTTCGCTTAGTTGAATTGAAAAAACTTTTAAATTTAATTTTTTAAATTTATAACTTTATTCTTCATCTATTTGTATTTTTTCAACGTAATCGCCATTTATTTTGATACATATTTAAAGTCGATAAATCCATCTTGAAAAACAGTCTTCAAAATCGGCTTTTTGCAGTTTTGCAATTTCATCATTAACCGCATTTATTATCTCCTCATTGCTGCTGAAGACTCTCCCTCTCAAAATTTTTTGTATTTTTGGAAACAACCAGAAGTCACAAGGCGCTAGATCTGGGGAATAAGGTACGGGACGAATTTCTTCGATGCCTAAAAGCTCAATAAAATCGGTCGTTTTTTCAGCAGTGTGCGCTGGCGCATTATCGTGATGTAGAAAGTAGCGGCGTAGCTCCTTTTTTTGGCGTTTCCCAATAAATTTTGGAAGACTTCTGGTAAACAGGTTTCAGTATACCACTAAGCAGTAACCGCCTGACCTTTTTCCAAAGGAATAGCAGCTACAACTTTCTCTCTGGTGAAGTAAACTGACATCATTACTTTTGTTGCTGACTTTTTTTTGCTTTACTTTAACAGGTGGACTTGCACTTTCTGGGCTCCATACCGTGGATTGTTCTTTGGTTACAGGGACGTACTTCTAAAACCATGCTTCGACACCTGTTACAATTTTCTTGAAAGTGTTAGACTCTCCGTTTTTGAATTTTTCAAGAAAATACTTCAAATGCTATTTGGCATTCATTAAATATTTCCATAGGCTTGAGCTTACGTCGAAATCCAAAAAGAATAGCGAACCGAATCTCTTGCTGCGTTGGCATTGGAATATCTGCTGACATTGTTTCACGAATTTTACATTTTCTTCTCTCCATTTTGACCGATCTTTCTGAAAATTAAAATGATATATCGTAAGACTATAACAAATAATACGCAATTTTTTGATTTACTAAAAAATTTATAACATGACACCAACTAAGCGAACTTTTGTTAGGCCCTACGTAATATGCTTTTCGTATATTACGCAAAGCATCTGGTGAATTTCCTTGTCGCTCCAAACATCTCTTTTCTTTAATTTTTCCAATATTTATGCCAAATTATATCACTTTTCAAAAAAATTGCTCAATTCAATTGAAAATATTAATTTTAAATGACATTTGTCAAATCACATTTGTCAATTCTTCTTCTTCTTCAGTTGACACAAGCAATGTTGTGTCAAATCCACTGAGTGGATGACATCTGTCAATTGATTTCTTATAAAACAGCTGTTCCAAACCGTGTTGCCGTACACATGTGTTTATAGAGACACTAAACATGGTTCCGCAGTGCTTAAATCGAATTGAAAAGGCGATTTATGGTGACACGCTTAAAAATTTCGATACGTATTGAGATAGCGTTTATACATGCGTTTCCATGGTTCGAGTTAGTCCGAATTAAAGCGTCGTATAAACAAGGTAGGCATATATATCACAAAATATGCGAAATTTCATTGTATTTAATAGGAGCATTTCTTCTATTTTTTTCCAAAACATGTATAAAGCCATACTACTGTGGAGTATACCGGCTTACTTTTATTTTAAGAATTTGAATGTAAAATACATTTGCAATATAGTGAAACAACTAGAAAGGTGATTTAAATCATATTTTGCACTTACACTTTTAAATGGATGTGCCAACTTTTGTTTTACCATCGCTTTCCATCAGCAATATTCGCGGGAGGCGGAAGCGAGGTCAGAGGTACAAATTCGTGTGTAAGTTCCGCATTTGAGGATGCGAAGCACAGGCTTAAATTTAATATCAATGGCATGTAAAGAATAAATTTTATTTAATCATCATTATAAAACGAAATTCGTGCTTTTTCAATTTTTACAAAATTCGAAGCTATGACGAAAGTGGTTTACATAACTAATCATATCTTCAATTCCTAAACAAATAAAGAAATGAACTCAAATAAACTCTGACATTTGAATTGTTATATAAAAATACATACATTTATCTATATGTTCATGTATGTAACCAACCATCATATTCGAAACAATATCAATCGAATAAATAATTTTCCAGCTGATTAAAATTTTGTTATAAAAATCATCAACGTCAACAATTAAGAAACAATTAAAAGCGCCGCATACCATGAGGGTAGGTCAAATGCTTTGAATTGATAGTATACCCCAGAAATATCAATTAAACGCATACGCATATTTTATTATGTGGTCTTAATATTTTTTTTAAATATTTATGTACGCGTATACATGTCACTAGGGTAGGATGAAAAATGTTTGCTTTTAATATGAATCAAAAATTTTTCCCAGTTTTTCTAATAAATATGTAAACACAATTGGTGCTACTCTGCTACCTGAACTGATTTTCATAAATCTATCTAAGCAAGAGCAGTTATTTATAGTTCTTGGGAAATAAACGCTCTCTTAATGTCCATTCAATGGGTTGCACAAATCAATCAGAATAAGAACCTTTTGAGTAGGCATCAGGCACAAGTTCCCCATTGCTCTCTCTCTCTCTTTCGAGAAAAGTTTGACCAAATGTTTTTTCACATCTCCCTAGGTCAAAAAAGAAATTATGAAAGGCTTTGCAGCATTTCTATTTTAATTGAATTGACTTCGTTTTTATTTGTTTTGAAGTACCCACCAACTCTATATGGGTTAATTTGCATTAGAAATAGTAAGCTACGAAATAATTAAACAACATTTATAATTAATTTTAATTCCATAACGTTTATAACCCTATGAAATTTTTGATAAAGAGTAATAAAAGATACCGCGTTGATGTTATGTTAGATTTTGGGTGATTTTTTCTCTTCGAGAATATAATAAAATTTGATCGCGCTTAAAGAAAATTTCGGCACATTTTGACAAAATCGTCAATTTAAATACCATACTAAGTAGCTTACATACGAACATTTTTTGAATTGCACAATGTTTATAAGATAATTAGTATCGATCCCCACACAAAAAAAAAATAATTTGCTGCAAGCCGCCGATTTCGAAAGCATATCGGCAAAGAAAAAAACTAGTACCTGGCCAAATATTAAATACCCTAGGTGCCACTCCTTCTTTTCTGAATTCACTTAGTTTTTGCTCAGATCATCCGCTAACTATTTTTTGTTCAGATCTTGCATTTACTGTTTTTAGGGTCTGAGTTAAATTGGGTTGGATTCTCTGAAAAAACGCTTTCAGTATAGCATTTTGAAGCTTTTAATTATATGGGAGGTGCCACGCCTTTTTGTCCGAATTTACTTAGTTATTGCCTAGAACTTGCTGTTACTATCCCTAGTATTTATTTCTATTTTATTTTCTGTATGGACGGTTGGCGTGTCCGTTTACCGATATCACTAATTTTCCATACCTGCCAAACCTCCTTCTCTGTGTTACAAACGGAAGGACAAAGTGAATATACCTTGGGTGTAGAGTATAAAAACGTCCGATTATCAAGTATATCATTGTAAATGTCTCAATTAGTGCTACATTTCATTCATTGAAGTTATTTATCTGAAATGTTTTTTCGACTTGTTGTACTCATTCTCTCAGTTTCTTCCACCCTAAGGTGTCAAGGAAACCTTATAAAATTAAAGCCCGAAAAATCATATAATCATAATAGTTAAAATTGAAGAAGCTACAACGAATCTAAAACTTAATATAAAAACGGAAATGAAAAAAATCGGAAATCGACCCCTAAAACTATGCAATATTCTGTATGTTAATCGAACTCTGCCAGCGAAACGTGGATTAAAAAATAGTAAAAAATAATAATTTATTTTTCCAGTTCAATATATTCTGATCTCTCTCTTATGCATACCTTCGAAAAAAAATGTTTTATCTTAGTCTGAATTGAGAATCATAAAAGTAGATTCATAATGGGCGAAGATTTTAACGCAAAACACACGCATTGGGGTTCTCGCCTTATTACTACCAAAGGGCGTGAGCTACTCAAAGCTCTTCAAGTAACAGGATGTAACTACATATCAACTGGAAAACCAACTTACTGGCCAACAGACCCAAACAAAATACCAGACTTACTCGATTTTTTCATAACAAAGAAAGTTGCAACTCTTTTCCTTCGTATAAAAGAGGGACTAGACTTACACTTAGATCATTCTCCGGTTTATCTAACGCTTACAGAAGCACTGCCACAAAAAGAAGAAATCCCCCTTCATATCAAGCAAGTTTACAGATTGGGAGCACTTCAAATTATTTTTGAACTCATCTGAAGATATTCCCGTTGAAATAGAGATACCACATGAGTTAGAAAATTAAGTTTGGAGGTTTACACAAAGCATGGCGCAGCACGCCAATCTTAAAGCAAAAACTACCATGCACCCATTATCCAAATCAAATTTTAGAAATGATATCAAAGAAACGAACTCTTAGACGTCGGTGGCACACAACAAGGTCGCCTGTTGACAAAACAAAATTAAACAAAATGTCCGATGAACTAAGGAAAGAAATAAGAACGTTCAAAAATGAGTTGCTCAACAATTCTCTTAGGCGTCTAACAAACGACAAAAGCACCGACTACTCTCTATGGAAGTCAACCAAAAATCTCAAACGACCAATTACCCAAGGCGAAAAATAGCGAAGATAAAGCAATACTGTTTTCGGAGCATTTGTATAACGTTTTTGCTTCCAACGAAAGTCAACATGGAGAAGTTTTTCCACTTGACTTGACTTGAAGTTATTCCTTCAATAACACTAAATGAAGTAAAATGAAATCAAGAACCTTAAAGCGAGAAAAGCGCCTAGTTTTGGCCTAATAACACCCAAAGTACTGAAACAACTTCCGTTTAAAAGTCTCATCACACTTACCCATTTAATAAATGTTTCTTTAGAACGTAAACACGTTCCTGACTGCTGGAAAGTTGCTGAGGTAATCATGCTAGCTAAGCCAGGAAAACCACCTAGTGAAGTATCGTCGTATAGACCCATATCTCTACTACTTTTGATTTCAAAACTACTCGAAAAGTTATTGCTGAAGAGGCTCTCTCCGATCATTATAAATGAAGGATTGATACCAACCCATGAATTCGTCTTCAGAAAAAATTATTTAACTATTGACCAGGTTCATAGGATCACGAACCTTATTTAAAAAAACTTTGGAATAGAAGAAAGTTTGTATTCCTTAACGTCTCGCAAGCGTTTGATAAAGTTTGGCACGATGGTCCTCTCTTCAAAATAAAAGCCAAGCTCCCAAACTATTATTATGATTATATAGTTTCATATTTGAAAAATCGTCACTTTCGTATAAAGCAATAAGAGCCGGTGTACCTCAAGGAAGCATCTTGGGTCCTTTACTCTACCTGTTGTCCACTTGTGATGTACCGACTCAACAAAATTACACAACTGCTACTTTTGCTGACGACACCGCACTGTTAACAGTAAGTGAAACCGCTGAACAGTCAACGCAAACCCTTCAAATGGCGATAAACGAGATTTCGGCCTGGACAAAAAAGTGAAGAGTAAAATTGAACAACACCAAATCCATACACGTCGATTTCACAAGAATACGACATTATCCGCTATTTATTGATACTGTCCCTATACCCTATGCGAACACTGCGAAATATCTTGGTATGACCCTCGACGCCAAGCTTCGCTGGAAAGAACACATAAAGAAAAAAAAACAAACGAAAAAAAAAAAATCTTAATCTGAAAAAACACTGAAGCTGAATTTTACACTTCTTTATCATTTGAAAAATTCTACCCACGAAATTGTTTTTTCAAATTTGGCAATATGTAATATATGCTGGGAGCCATGTCAAGACTGTAAGGTGGGTGAGCCAACATTTCGAAGCGCACCTTCTGCAAGGCGGCTATATGGCTCTTGTGAACAGGTGCTTTCTTTCTCGTGGAGAAGGAGAACACGCTTGGACAATTTTCCCGTTCTTTTTTCTCTGGAGGCTTTCTTAAGCTATCATTAACTGAAGCAAAGTATTTTCCAGTAATGGTGACACCTTTATCTTTGTAATCGATCAAGAGGATCGCTTCTGAGCCCCAAAAGACTGTCGCCATGATTTTCCTAACCCACTGTAATAATTTAAACTTCTTAGGTGGTGGTGCGTTTTTTTGTGCCACTGAATAGAAGTCTGAACTCAGGTTCATATTGATGAACAATTCAAGCTAATACGCCATCTCAGTTTTCATAACAGGGCTCCAAAAACTCGGAAGAATACTCAACGCTCTGTTTTTTTTAGGCTTTGTGAGCATTCTCAGCACACATCTTGTGCTGACTTTAGCCATCGTGAAAAATTTTAAAAATTATTTGTTACTCCAAACATTTCTGCGAGCTGTATCTTCTTCAGTCGGGTATCTTCCAATATTATTTCTTTGACTTTTTGAATGACTTCCGCAGTGGTCACCTCGGTTGTCTTCAAGTACCTTGCTTAAACGGGTAATGCCACTTGTACACCACAGTTTTACTCGGACAAGGAGGCCCCATAAATGGTTGACATCTCTTCAGGTATGGTTTGAACTGATTTTCCTTGCTTGGTGTGGAATTTTATAATAGCGCGGTACTCGATTTGTTCCATATTTGAGATTTTATTGGGGATTAAATTGTTTGGTAGACGATATTTCAAAGACTATTGAGCCGAAAAATTAAATAAAAAATGCACTAGGTTAGCAGAAAAAAATATTGGACATGAAAAATAAATTTGTGTTTTTATTTCCACTTCTTACCCCACGTTCTGCAGACTTAGAAATTTCCCCTAGTATGCACATATTTTCTTCCTGTCTATTCATATTATGGAAAACATAAAAGTAATTTTGGATGCATTGTTAAAATAAATTTCTTTTTTTTTTCAAATTTCTTAAATTAATTTGTACAAAATTTTTCCATTTTAAATTTAAAAATTTTTTTATGTATATTTTTAGATTGATACCTTCGCTTTGGAAACCAACCAAACAAACATTTAAATATTACGCATTGGCCTATTTTAAGCGACAAACGAAGACATTTCTCCCACGCCCAGCGCCAGACTGATGAATAGATGGATGGATGTTAAACGTTCAGAGCAGACGGCGTTTTTCTTCTTTTTTTTTTTTTGGTTTTTTCCTAATGTTTCTGCAGAAAACTTTTTAAACTATTTATAAAACTTTTAGGACGCCAAAGCGATTTATTAATTTAGCAATTAATTTAAAGTATTTTGTGCTTTTTTTTAGTAAATTAAATATATATGTACATAATATTTTTACTATTGAAATTTTGGGCTATACAATTCATCATTGACAGGTCAAATGTTTGGAAAAAAAAATAAAAGTTCAAAATTTTTTAATATTTATTAAAGAAAATGACGCCCTCCTCCCCTAACTCCCTAACTCTACATAGAAAACAAAATAACAATGCCGACCGAAAAACTGTGATCGTGGATAGATAGGGGGGCTAGCGATTTTTTTTTTATAATTAAGACGAGCTAGCAGTTACAGTACGAGACAAAATTGTCATTTATGTAAAATAAAGTATGCATACTTATAGGCGCTGCCATCATTTTCTTTCTTAAATACGAATTTCAACTTTGCCACCACGCACAGTGCGTTGAGCCCATACAAGCAATGGTCAAAAATAGAAGGAGTGGTTGGATATCGATGAAATTTGGTACTTTAAATAATTTGGGGCTGCTGAGCTCAAAAATGATTTCAGATTTGTTGTTAACTTCATAGTTTTGCTTAAAACCAGGTATCAGGATTTTCTTATTTTTAAAATATACAATACTTTTTTGAAATATACGTAGTAGAAATAATTAGGGTATTCACAAAGGTGTGTTAAATCCGCTCTTAATATTGCAACGATTTAATTTTTTTAAATTTGTTGTTTTTGTTTTGCATGCAAATGCAATTTATTACCATGTGGCAACTTTAAAAGTCTAAAGAGCATGTTTTTCTTTATGTGGCAATTTAACGACTCAATAATAGATGTCAAAAAATTAAGGGCATTCTGCAAACACAATCCTTTTAACAACTTGAATTTTTCGCTGTCTTTTGCATTTTGTAGCGGCAAATATTTGTAATATGCTTTTTAATGCTTTTGTTTTTTGGAGGCGTTCACAATTAATTTTTTAAGATGTCGTAATGTTGCCACATTGTAATTTTAAGATGCCATTTGTGAATACCCTAAATGTTTTTTGTACTTTTGAGACCATTTGTGTCAATAAAAACAAAAAAAAATTTTAACAAAAATTTTATATTTCATGCAAATTTTAATTTTTAGCCCAGAAAAATAAGACATTTTCTGCGAAAAAATTCCCAGTGGAAATTTTTCACCGGAATTGTCTTTATTTATGCATGATACACAAACTGTGAAAAGTCCATTGCAAAGTCGTGTGCGCATAAAAAGTTATTAAGGCTCAAAGGTCGCTAAAATCAGTTTTTTGCAAATATCTCGCTAATGCTAACTTTTACAGAAAAATGTTGGTCTCCAATTTTGTAGCACAGGAAATTTCCTACAAAAGTACGTTAAAAGTATTTGCGTGCGATTTCTAGTTTAGGAGATCACCCAATTTAAAAAGTTGTTAACAGTTATCATATGAAATACTACCTATGAGTTCATATTAAAATATCTTACTTTTTAAATTGCAATAACTCTTCAATGAGAAGTTGAACAAACAGAATTAAAATGCTGTTTGAAAGATAATTTAATTTTCTATATACCGTATAAAATTTTTTTTTTCGAACGGCTCATGACCTTAAAAATATTCTTGAATAACCGTTAAGGAAGGAATCAAATTTCCAGGTTGTAATTACTCTGTCTTTTCCAATATTGTATTTTCAAATGAGGTTCGGTATTTGGTTGCCTTTCAGCGACCTTTTTCTTAAAATAGACCCACAAATTTTCGATAGGATTATAGTCGGGACTTTGGACTAATGCATCCATCACGTTGTCACAGTTAAACTGAAGCCACATTCGCACCATAGTCGTTTATGCTTTCGATCATTACGCTGATAGATTTTGAAATGGGGTTTTCGGTCCCTGATAAACCCAAATTGTCATGAAAAAAAGTTTGGTAAAACTGAAAGAAATACGTTTTTTTTGCTTAATAAGTTGAAAATATGAATTTATTTTCAATGTAAAAAGACTTTCTTGAAAAACTGTATTTTCTAAAATTTTTTAATTCTATTTATTTACTAAAATATTATTTATAATAAAAAACTTTACTTCGCTTAGTTTAATCAAAACACAAATTTTTGATAATAATTTGATTAAGAGAACCCAAATCGAACTGAACAAAACATGATTTTTTTTTTGAAAAATATCTCAACTTTAAAGTGTCATAGCACAGCAAAAACTGAGTTTTTCCCCTAAATATTTTGGTTTTACTTTATTGATACAATTACCTGTCGATTGATACTATAATTGTAATATTTCGAGTCACAAAAAATTTTTATTTTTGTCCATGGGCCAACGCAGTGTGCACGTGTCTTTATTGTTCGCGGCCATATTGGATAAATGGCGTCTAAAATTAGTTTTTGGAAAATATCGGTTACAGACAATCAATCAGCGAAATTAAGGAATGGTTCAGAAAAATTGGGTACTTTGTTTTTCATCAATAAAAAAATACCGAATGAATTTTTTTTTATTTTTTTTTTATTTATTAATATATAGTATTACCAATATAAATAACATTAGAACTATTAATAAATATTTTATTTTTTTTTTTTTTTTTCTGTTGAACATTTCACTTTTTTCTTAAGGCCCTCTTCACTTATTTCTGGAATCTTGTAATTTTTTTGCAGCATTATTACTCCTTCGAAGGTCCAATTTCATTAAAGCCCAATATCTCGAAGCTCTGAGCAGTTAAACGAATTCGCCCTTTTTGGAACAAAATGTGCGTTTTTGCTCTTGTACCAAGGCTTAAAAGTAATAAGAGGTGGATAAGTCAGGCCAGAATATTACAGTACCTTCGTGTCCACGAATAAATGGCAAAAAACGTTTTTCAAGACACTCGTGAAATAAAATTTTTGAATTCCTGGTGCCCGGTGTTCCAAAAAAAAAACTGCTTATCAGAATGTAGGTGCATATAATGCTTGGGAAATTTTGTGATTTTCTTTGCTCTGCATATGCCTCTCCTCCGCACAGGTGGAAGTTTCGTGTCCCGGTAGCTGTTTGAAATCTGCCTTAACGTGTGTTTCATCGTCCATTTCGCTACAGTCAAATTTACTCAAGAAACCTTTATATATCGCGGTACGATTTGGTACTTTTTGATATCTTTGTTTAGTAGATTTCGAGGTACCTGCAATTACAGCAATATCTCGCATTGAAGTGTTGAAGTTCTGCTCAAAGGGTTGCTTCGCTTTTTTGACCAACTGTTTCGTCTAAGCTAGACTTTCTATTTGAGATAATTTTTTGTACGATAAGTAGAACCTTTCTATGATTCAAAATAACTCTTTGGACAGTGCTTTTTGATGTACCTGTTTTTTGAGCTATAACTAAAAATTTTAAATCCAGTTTTTTCAAAAAGGTGAACAAAATCAGTTTTCAAACTTTTTATTGGTTGCTCATCTTTTTTGTTTAAAGCGCTATCAAAGCGCTATCACCAGGTGTTATATATAAATATTTTTATTCGTGATGTTGTAAAAAAATGAGCATCCATATTTCGACCTTAACGATCATCAGGTAAATGATAATCTTAAGAAACAAGTATCAAATTTTTCTGGGCTGGGTTGTAAACCGGGCTGGCTTGTGAACCATTACTTATTTTTCTTTCCCTATTCTTTCAACTGTGTTTGGATCAAAAGATCCAAAATGATATATAGAAAACTTTTTTTTTACAGATAATCCACCTAAATTTCACTCATACACAAAGGACTATAATTGCAAGCTCTGAACAAAAACTGGTCGAACTTTGACAAGAAGGCGTGGCACCTCCCATATAAGCAAAAGCTTCAAAATGCTATAGAGAAAACGTTTTTTGAGTTAATTCAACTAGATTTCACTTGAACACTGAGAACAGAAAGTGCAAGATCTAAGCAAAAGCTAGGCAAACCCGAAGAAGAGGCCTTGGCACCTCCTATATTATCAAAAGATCCAAAATGATATACTGAAAGTGTTTTTTGAGACAATCCAACCAAATTTCACTCAGACATTAAGGATAGTAAGAGCAAGATTTGAGAAAAAGCTATGAGAATTCGGATAAGAGGTCGGGGCAACTCCCATACAAGCAAAATTTTTAAAATACTGCAGTGTAGGGTATTTAATGTTTGGCCAGGCCAAAAATGACACCCTTACTAGTTTAGTTAGGTCACGATCGCTACGATAACAATTAACTCACATTCTTGAGAGTGCCAAACATTTTCATGTTATTGATTTAATTGATAAATTTACTAATAAGAATCAAGCAAATAAAAATTTACATGAAATAATACCTGCCGTAATTATGTAATCGCCAAAAAGCAGATTACATATTTATTATTTGCTGCCCACAATAAATGGGTCTTTATCAACAAACTTCGCTTTCAAATTAAAATAAAAATAAATATGTACGTTTGTTATTCGACAGTATTCACAGTGGTGATAAACACAATTAGATTCATAACAACGAGATAAGCTACCGAAGTTTGAAGCTCACTCATTGATAAGAGCAGAAGATTTGCTGTTGGTCGCTGCCAGAGACCGTTTGTCATAAATGTATCGACTACCAGTTGTTCAGAATCTATTGTAGTTGAAAGTACAAAGTTTGGTCTGCAAGTGAAAAGAAGAAAGTAACTTAACTGTGACAATGTCGAGCTTAAACCGGTTGCGTTTGATTACTTTTGATGTGACCAATACTTTGTTACAATTCCGCGCGAGTCCTGGCAAACATTTTGGAGTTATTGGCTCATTATTTGGTGTACACTGTGACAATAGTGATTTAGTGAAAAGCTACAAATCGAATTGGTAGTATACCTTAATTTTCATTTTAGATACACGAAATTTAATTTTTTCTTTTCATTCTTAAATGCATGTATAGGCGAAAAATGAATAAAGCATATCCAAACTTTGGGCGCAATATGAAAATGGAGTACAATGAGTGGTGGCGTGAATTAATTGCCGGTGGAGTTTAATTTTTGTTTTTGTTCTTAACAAATAATAGTATTTAATGCAAGTGGCTTATCATTTCTTATCTATATCTTGTTGCAGGCACTTTTGCTGATAGTGGAACAAAAATACCCGATGCTAAGCTAAACGATTTTGCTAGCCATCTTGTGGATTTGTATAAAACGAGCAGCTGTTGGCAGCATTGCAATGGCAGTTTAGATTTTCTTAATTATTTGCACAAACAGCAGCAATTGGCAATTGGAGATTCAAAACAACCTTTTGTTTTGGGTATTATTGCAAATTTTGATCCGCGTCTTGATACCTTGCTGAAAAATATGAAAATAAATCATTTCTTTAAATTTGCTTTAAATTCCTATGAATGCAATGCGGAGAAACCAAGTAAAGAAATATATGAAATGGCTCTTAGTGCGGCTGAATTGAAAGATTTGAAACCAAAAGAATGTTTACACATTGGTGATGGTCCAACAACGGATTACCTCGGTGCAAAAGTACTTGGTTGGAATGCTGCATTAGTGCATGAAAAGAGCTCAAAGTATTTAATTGAAAAATATGGGCACAATATTGAGGAGCAATATGTTTTTGCAAGTCTGTTTGATTTTCATAAGAAATTACTTAATAATTCTGTCAGTTGGAAATAAATTTAAGACTACTAATATGTAAATTTGTTTTTGTTTTTTTTTATAAATTAAAGAATTTAATTGTTCCTAATCCTTACAATTATAATTGTGAACAATCTTACGCTATGATTTGTGCAACAGTCATAACTTCAACTACTATCATTTTGGCGGGTTGATGCCCTCAAATAATATTGAATGCTTTTCAAACAGCTCAACAATTGCATCTTGCGGTTTATTACATTCTTTATCATACTCTGCGCCAATTGCCCAAAGCGATTCTAGATCATATTGCTCCCGGGCTTGAGGTGTAAAAATATGTAATGCTATATTGCCTGCAAGAAAAAAAAAATAAATAAATAAAATAAGTATGAAATGAAAACTTCATTTGCAGAAATTTAAGCTAAAATGTAAATGTTACGTAAAAATTTTAGTTACAACAAAAGAAAATAAAAATTGGGTAGTTCCCGAAATTGGTTGTAAACTTCTTGGACGCATAAAATTGTAAAAACCTGAATAAAGTCCTTCAATGTGAGGCTACTCACAAAAGCTTGAGAAAATATATCATTTTCGAATAAAAACAGAAAAACGAGAGGGGCGGGTAGGCACTGATAGTCTCGCAGCAGAAAGTTTTTTTCGTTTTTATTCTAACAAATATTTTACCATTAAATAGGTACAAATAAAATACATTGAAATGAAATTGTTTAAAAATTAGTACAAAATTAGCTAAAGGAAAGAAGGAAAAGCAGAAGAAAAGTAATATTTCTGTGCAAAAATTTAAAGAAAAAGAAAAATGTCATTGCGGAAAAGATGGCCAGTTGACAAAATGGGCTTTATTATGAATGATCTCGAGATTTTTTACTTAGACAGACTTGTAGGCTCAGTCTCCATTGCAGTCTGCTAGACATTTTTATTCTTCGACAAAAGATTTACTCATTAATAATTGTATGTGATGATATATTAAAAAAAAAAATGTTTTATCGCTGACACTTACCCAAATCCATTGCCATCCAATCACGACTTTTTTCACCTTCAATTTTCGGTAAGATATCGTTTTTGTTGCGTTTTACTTTATACATACGACGTACAAATTCCGCCATCGCCAACATGTGCCGATAACTTCGACCACTGCATACAACCATGTAATCAACATATTTTAAGTCTTTTGGTACAGAGCAAACGAATATATCTTCAGCGCTTTCTTTTCGTAAAACATCTACAATATCCTCAACATCAAACACACCATTAATGCCTCCTAGCGTTAGCAAAAACAAACAAAAATAGTATACAAAATGTTCACCGATAGTTTTTACTTATGCAACTTACTATTCAGATTAAGTCCCATGTACAAATCATTTTCCAAATGCTCTTGTGCATCTTGTATCATAAATCGCTGCTTTTCTTCTTCAACATCAAAAATCTCAGTTGCATCTTCATCGCGAAATTTGTTATATTTGTGCCTCAAACCACCAGGAACAAGCGGAGGAACAAGCGGTGTTTTTTCGTCAAGCTGCTTTGGTTTGTTTTTGTTCTCCTCCACTGACTGTTGCGCTTCAGGTTTTATAAATTCATGATGGAAACAACGCGCCACATTTTTCCTAGTGATTTGTTGCCGACACGCAATTTGAATAAGTTTTAGATTTAGCATATCCTATATCCTATATATATAGTGATATATTTGATGTTTTTTTTCTTTCCAAGACCAAACCTTTCCAAGACTGAAAGAAGTATTTGATTATTAAAATATAAATTATTTATGCATGTTTATCTTAAAATCTAACATTTACAATATTTAAATTATTTACAATATTAAAAATATTTAAAATTTGTAATAAGTTTGTAAATATCCTTAATATCCTTAATTTTGTAATTTAAAAGTTTGCGAAAATGAGAAATATAATAATCTTTTTAAACTGTCAAAATCATATGTTTTGAAGGCCAGTCTACATGTATTTCGACTGTTGAAGTGCTGGTTCACACGACAAACTCCGCTTGCCTAAAATTAGTGCTATCGCCCGACAATTTAATTTGTCGCGTGAACCAGCATAAACTGAACATTAAGTGGTTCACAGCCACGCAAGCGATACACAGTGATGCGATTAATACATGCTAGACGGAAAAAACTATTTTTATGCAGTTTTTTATGTTTTAGGTATGGGAAATTACAAAAAAAGCTATTTCAGTAATTTTTGACAAGTGGGCGTGGCACCTTCCATACAACTTATTTACATTTTGGGCTATACCTTAAAAACGGAACGAGCTATGGTTACAAAATTTTAAGTGTATAAATTTTATGTAGTTTCTTAAATTTATAAAAAATTTGAGCACGGTTGGAAGAGTGGGCGTGGTACCTCCCATACAACTGCAATATATTTTGGGCTATATCTTAAGAACGGAATAAGCTATGGTTACAAAATTTTAAGTGTATGGATTTTATGTAGTTTCTTAAATTTATGAAAAATTTGAGCACGGTTGGACAAGTGGGCGTAGTACCTACAATACAACTACAATATATTTTGGGCTATATTAAGGAATAAACTATGGTTACAAAATTTGCAGTGTATGGGTTTTATGTAGTTTCTGAAATCCATAAAAAATTTGAGTACTGTTGGACAAGTGAGCGTGGTACCTCCCATACAAGTGAAATATATCTTGCACCATAACTAACGAAACAATCTGCAATAACGAAATTTAAAGTAGACGTGTAATATTTGATTTCTAAGGCACTATTAGTTTATTTTTTGATACTTTTTACAACATAAGCTGGACGACATTTAGCTTAAATCGGGATCGGACCACTCTTCGCTACTTGAAGCATTATTTGACCGAAATTGTCGCACTCCTCTTATTTCCGATGGATCAGCAACAACAAGAAAAACTAATATGTCCTTTTATTTTTTATAATTTTTCACGCCTGTTCTGCGGGTGATTTGAATAAAATTTTCTACAAACCATTCACAGCACTTTTTTTCGTACGACCTATAGTTTAGGAGATCATTTTCACAAACCGATCAAATTTTGGAAAACTAGTTTTCTAAAGAAATCTCTGGAGCTGTTTTCGCTCGATAAAAAGGAACGGGATCTATTTTATTAAAATTTGATCTACAAATAATATTTGATACATACATATATACGAAATAACTATCGTTAAATGTCCTTACTTGAAAAAAAAAAAATCCCAAAAACGTAAAAATTGCAAACATTCACAACTTCAAAACTAATAAAAATTTCATAAAAACTAGACCAAACTCGCCAATTTTTTTTTTTTTTTTTTTTTAAGTAAAAAAATTTAACGATAATTATTTCGTATATATGTATCAAATACTATTTGTAGATCATGTTAATTTTAATAAAATAGATCCCGTTCCTTTTTATCGAGCGAAAACAGCTTCAGAGATTTCCTTAAAAAACTAGTTTCAAAATTTGAACGGTTTGTGAAAAATATCTCCTAAACCATAGGTCATACTAAAAAAGTGCTGGGAATGGTTTGTACAAAATATAATTTTCTACAAACAAATATGTAATTACTTTTTCTGTGCGATAAGTCGTTCGAGAGTTATCTCAATTTAAAAAGTACAACATATAAATATCGCGAAGTTTTAAAACTTTAAATTGACATACTTCCTAAACCATGAGTAATAGGTAAAAAATTGACTAAGTTTTTTCGTAGTAAATCTTTGAGGCTAAACAACTGTTGACTCAGTAAATAACTGTCTACCACTATTTTTTGCAGCCGTAAGCGAAATAATTGAAAAAAATTTATTTTTGCAACTTTTGACCTTGAATAACTTTTTTTGGGCATACGATTTTGCAATGTACTTTTCACATGTTAGTTTTTATGCATTAGTGAATACAATTCCAGAAAAAAAAACGTTAATTTGGAATTATTTTTCAGAATTATCCTTATTTGTTTCGGCTAAAGCAACACTGAAATCGTTCGTTAGCCGATCATTTCCGAAGTGCTCTAAGGATTTTGAAATTTTTTATTGAAACATGTTGAAATACGATGTTTGACAGAATTCCGTAAAAAAAGTGGGGTACTCGAAAATTGTATTCAAATCACCCACAGGACAGGCGTGATTTATTTCTATAATTGAATTTTTTTTTTCTGTGTATTAACATAACGTGTTGTGTTTGTAAATATGTTACCTGGATTAGAGCTCAAAGTAATGAAATTTCCCAAAAACCATTCATAATATTTAGAAAAAATATTCGGAACTTGGATTTGAAATTTAAATTAAAAGCATTTTTAGGACAATCAAATGGGTTGAAAAAAAAAATGCAATGTCAAGTTTGCGCTCTTAGACACTCCTAGTGCTTAGAGTAGATATAATACTCATTTGAAATAAAAAGATTGGTGAAAATCTCAAGTGACCATTTTTTTTTTTTACATACCAAAATATTTAACCAAATTTTTCGCTTTTGAGATTGATTTAGCCTTCACTAAAAAGTTTGGCTGAAATATGGAGTAACCATTTTTTTTTTTTTAAATGTTTTGCAGAATTTGGCATTTTTACATATTTATCTCCCTAAATTCTATTCTATAGCACCAACATTTTAAAAGATTTGGTTTTGAAATTATAATATTTCCATAAAAAATATTGGCCGTAATGTGTGCCGATTTTTAACTCTTTTCGATATTGGGAAGCATTAAAAAAAATTGTGAAAATAGCTGCTAATTTCATGGACACAAATTTGGAAAACATAATTTTTTAGCCCGACTTTGACGATTTTTGGTATTTTATGTAGAAAGCGGAGGTAAGTCAAAAATTACTTATGAGTTAATTATATATTTCTGATATTTTTTCATATTCGGAATGTAAAAATTCGATTTCGAGTTTTTTCCGTCAAGCTTGTTCTAATCGCATCACTGTGCGATATGCCGCAATGGAGAACCAGATAGTCGCACAACTATAATGTCTGTCGTGTGAACCAGCTCTAAGTGTACAAGCTCTTTTTAGTCTTTTTAGTTTTTTCCTATTCCAATTTTCTAATTTGCCATGCTAACTACTCAAATTTCACAACTTGGCCGACGCACAGTGGGGCATCTGATACCAAAACACGATATTAATTCATCTAGACTATTGAGGGTTATAATAACTTATTTGTTTAGTTAATTATGGATGAAAAAGTGGAAAACTTTATGCAGTGGGTGACCCACGCACACAGCTGGTCTCATTTCAAGTTGTAAATTAATTTATTTAATTTAATAGCAATAAAAAACGGAAATTGAAAATTGTTATCAAATTTTTTTACGCGTTATTCTGAAGTTTTAAGAATTTCTGTCTTTGATGACCCCTAGTGACATTTTTTGAAGAATATTTTTATAGAACATTTTAACCCATTTTAACAAAGTTTTTGGAAAAAAGGGTCAAGAAGACCCATAAAAACAGGATATAATGGGATAAGATGCCGTAGAAAATTGTTTCTTGCATGGTTTTATGATATGATTATGAAAAAAAGTTTTTCCAAGATGTAGTTTTTTGTCGGTTTTTTATCTAAAACAACAATGTATGAATGATTTTAAATTCGAGATACAATATTTTTATATACCATGACTCAAGACAAAAAATTTGATATACCGGACGACTCATTCCGAGCATTTCTTAAATCGTAATAAAATAAAAACTGTTCTAAGCCGAGGTTTTGCATAAAACGGCGATGAGCGTCCTCTTAATGACACTCAAACTTTTTAAAAAACTCAGCGTACTTTATTGACACCCTCTTGCAGATTTTTGGGCGTAATTGTCTGTCTTTATGTCTGTCTTTAACTTTTTATTTATTTTTCGTTCCACTTTCATACATATTGGACATGTCAGTTTGCCTTAAAAAAATTAAAATTTCTCACAGCCGCGCAAAAACGCGTAACATTTTTTCATAGAAAGTAACTGAAATGTCTACACTTTATTAATATATAAACATTTTTGTTTGAGCTCACTTTTGGAACAACTATATGTCTATGTATATAGCCAAAATGCACTTAATTTTAGACTTACGAACAGAAAAAAAAAATTAAAATAAAACACTTTTCCACAAAACAAAAACCACTTTTGTATTACAAAAATACCTGAACTTAAAAGGTCCATCATAATTTCAGAAGACAAACAAAACAAAAGGAAAAAAAATCATTGCGTTGTTGGTGGCTGCACTTGCTTCTTATGATTATAGCGACTGGAGTTCTCTTACAAAAAGTTTAATAATTCCGAAAGAGCACAAAATGGCACAACCAAATTTTATACATTCATTATGGACAGTCTGCAGTTAAAAGAAATCATAATTAGATGAAAATCGTGCACACCCTAAAATACATTAACTCCACTTGAATAATAAAAAACCTTAATTTTTTAACACATATTTAATATAGGGCCTGTGCCAATCGAAAACATTTCACTCACCTACACAAATTCTGAAGTTTTAAACACAAATTTTGAAGCATATGAGGTGAAATTGTTGCGTCAGAATTTGTACTAGCCCACAGGCTACTGAAAATTTTGACAATCGAAATTGAAAACAAAATTTTTTTTTCACCCCTATTTGCTTAAGGTAAAAGTTTCGATTTGGCACACGCCCATACAAAAAAAAAAAATTTTAAACATTAACTCAAGAAAACTTATGGAGAAAGAACCACAATTACCTAAAGTTGAAGGTTCCATTAAAACTTTTTCCACAGAAAAAGTTTTTTTTTAATAAAAATGTACTTTAAAAAAGCTAAAAAATTTCTATTTTTCACTGCGCACGAACGAAAGCAAAAAACGTTAATCTTTAACCACGTATTTTTGTTGTTTGTGACGCAGAATTTAGTTATCCTTAAGCCGGTATCAAAAAAAGCCGGTATTTCAAACGTTTTTTTTTTTTTTTTTTCAATTAACCCCTTGAGGCCGAAGCCTGGAACCATTGTAGATATCGAAAAATGAGCTTCGGATTAAGTTTTCTAGTGTTTAAATTAAGAAAACAAAGTAAGTCCGGAAAAGCCCCTAATAGCCGAAAATGGTGCAGTCATATTAAACAGTGCAGCAAAAAAAAATTCGAAAATATTTTTGAATACTATTCCTGAAAGCACATGATGTTACTAGTAAAACCCTATCTGTGTTTCGCTTGTTTGTCTCCAGGTTGAATTTTAAAGTGCTATAAAAATTGCTTCAAAACTGCTTTTTCAAAATTGCCACGGCTATAACTTACCGAAAAAATTGGGTTTTGGGCCTTAAAATCAAAAAAATGTCGAAAAATTGTACCATTTTTGATCATAGCTACAAAACCGATCCGTATTTTGTCAAACAATTAAAACAAAATTTCAGCCAAAACTTAACTGAACAACTCTTTAGAGCATGTCAATAGCATTCGAGTACTCCTTGATACTAATTTTAATTAAAACATTGATGTATCAAAAAATGCTTGAAGTCCTATATGACCCCATCGGTCTTAAAGGGTTAAATGCGTAAAACGCATACAATACATCTTTGAGCGACGGTTTTACTTTCAAACATGAATTATAGTTTGACCGCTGCCAACAATCATGCCAAAGTGATGAGTTTTTAACTGACGAAAATAATCGCTAAAGTATACCCACCCTTAGCCTCATTTTGTTGAATCTGGCAGCTTTTTTCATGACAGCCAACTGTGCAAATACAACGTCACCTTACATCTCTCTTGTGCACATTCTTCTTCATCTTTTTCATCATTAAATTCTTTCATTCTATGATGGTTCTTTAGCAAGACGGGAAAAAAATTAAATTTTTATTATTTTTCCATTGTAAAATGCAGAAATCGCTTAAATAAATCGCAAATCTCAATAAAAAAGTTCGTACTGCGGTTGGCTAAGCAAAGGAATTGTGAAACAACGTGAAAATTGTGTAAAAAAACGGAATGCAAAAATTGAGTTAATTTGACGCAACTTGGAATTTTTTTTGTGATTTTTTTTTTAATTACAAGATAATTTTTGCTTCAATATAATTTAACAATTTAATTTCAATGTTGTGTGTGGTGTTTGAATATAATTGAAAAAAGAAAAATTCAATAGAAATCTGGAAAATTGGGAGAGGCCCAAAAATCAACAGTTAAAAAAATTTTCATCAAAAAATTTCCAAAAAAAAAAAAAAAATATGACTTCAATTACCACTACAAATGCATCCTCTAGTAGCAATGGTGGCAGCAGTGGTGGCAGCAGCAATGCTGGAACAGGCATTAGTCTCATAGAGGCAGAATATAATAAAATTAAGGATCGGAACGGTTGGCATATGCTTTATCAGGTAGAGTCTAACAAAACCAAACGTTTAAAAAAAAAAAAAAAAACAATATTGAATCATCAACCAGAAATATTAAACGTATGTAACTCTAAGTGAGTTGCTAATTTTTTAATTTATTTTCTTTATCGAGTTAACCAAAACATCTATCCTACTTGGAAACATGCACAAGCATTGCGTTCCTTTGGGTTTTTTAAATTTAATTTTTGCTTCGATTTTTTTATGTTTTGTGCTCAAAGCCAAACAATTTCGGCGAAAAGTAAATTCTTCCTTTTTGAGGCATTTCCACGAAAATGCGATGAATACACAAGGCAGCGAACGTCGCAGCAAAAACAGCATTCATGCTACACAGCAACAGCGCTGTAAAAGATCTGCGGCAGCGGCAATGGCAATAGAATTTCGCTGCGTTGCGTGAACTACCTACGTTCTTCTTCATCAGCAGCACCAACAACAACAACATCAACAACAAGAGTACCAGCAGCAGAGCAACAATAATAATAAAAACATCAACAAAAAGGAATAAAGAGACGAAGAAGAGAATAAGTCGAAACCTTAGCTTAGCTACCAAAACTCGATTTATTTTTCTTGTGTTCAAGACTCGTGTACGACTTGGATGGAGTCAAGTTGTGTGTGATGTCGTCGCCGTCGCAGCAAGCAACTCTGCTTTTTTTTGTCTTTCGTCCTTCTCTGATGTTTTGGTTCCTTGCAATGCGCGCTCTGTTGTTTTGTGTTGTGGTGCTCTGCCACATGATTATCTTGAAACTCATCATCGTCATAGTCATTATCTTGTTGTTGTTGTTGTTGTTGTTGTTGTTGTTGTTGTTCTGCTTGTGCTTGTTCTTCACACTTTAGTTGAAATTATTTGCTGTTGCTGGAATCCAACCAAAGGGCAGGGTATACAAAATTCAGGGAATTCGGAATTAACTCAACTTAATTCAATTCGCCTACAATTGCGCTCGATGTTAGTTGCTTGTGAAAAAGTTCTTTTTCAAGTATTTAGTACGCTGAAATTGCTGTTGTCGTCAGGATAATGATGTACAGAATGTTATATTATTACCTAGAAACCAATTTAAATTAAGATAACATTTTTTTGTTTTTTTTATTTACAAGAAAGTTGATGTACATATTCAGTTTTCCCTTTCGTAATGCCAATACATATTGCATTGACATTTTTACATACAATCGGCCCATTTCCAAATTTTTTCAGAAAAATCAACTGAAAATATCTTAACAAAATTCAGAAACGAAAGAATATAATTATACGTATACGAATATTCAATGAGAATTGGTACTGTAATCGCTACTGAGTATTTTAAAAACAAAAATTTTTGGATTTTATTCTTGAAAAGTGGTCGTGGTAATCGTTACATTTTTACTGGACAGTGTTTTTCGAAATCTGCGCATTAGACTTCATCTTGTGTTCAATTTTGGTCCCTCTAGCTCAAAATTTGTAGGGCTGGGAGCTATTTTTGAAGTTTCAACCTAAGTATATTTGATTTAACGAAAACAATACAAAAATGATCAGAACTAAAAACTATGATTTTCAAGTAACCAACTTATACGTTGGACGTATCGATATGTACCCAATTTTAAAAATTTTTCGAAATACCGTTTTACATTTACTCAGAAAGAAAATTAACCAATAACCATAACCACAATTAAACCTATAAACGAAGACAATTTTTTAGAGCATGGAACATTGTGTATTGTTTTGATTAAGAGACAATTTAATAAATTTTAGATGATCTGCTATCCTCGAATGTCTGTGGGTGGTGCAAAATGAGAATGAGTACAAACTTTTTTGGCCTAAGGTACGATTTTCAAAATATGTAAAGTATTTTCTTTATAAGTCCTCTACTTTATTAAAAATTTCACTAAAAATGAAGTGTAACGATGTTTTAAAGTTTTGTGACTTATCTGTAATAAGGTTTTCCAGATTGTGTCAGAAATACCCAGAAAGTTGGTGTTTGACATACATACATATAACTGTGGTAAAATGATTTGCGGAAAATTTCCAAGATGGCAGCTATAGGAAATTCGATCCTACGTTCGGATGCTCACATATTTGAAAATTCATAAATCCTCGGTTTTTTATCCGGTTTTAATAAAATTTTCAGGGTTATTGTAAAAAAGTATGAGCTTTTGAAAAAAAAAAACAGTTATTTTCTTTTTTTGATACGTTTTTTAATAAAAAGTTAATTTTATTGCAATTATTTTCCAACCCTCAAAATTGTGTCATTTTTTACAGTTATCAAGTTATGAGTTTTTAAAGTTGTGTTTATCATACCAATCTTGGGCCGCCATGAGTATAAGTGACCATGATTATGTAAGTCAGGGTGGCCGTAAAATGGCTTTTGTCGAATTTCAATGATGGATGGTCGTCAAGCGATTTTAAATGTTGAAAAATTTAATGCATATTCGATTGCTAACTTGGTAAATTTGAAAATTTCAATTACAGCGAAAAGGATTAAGCTGAATTAGCGATGTCCAAAGTCTATGCCCACGGGCACTTGAGCTTTTGTGCTTAAAAGCATTCACTAACAGATAAGGATTTAACTGTGTCAGTAGTTGTGCAGATCTGCGTCACTTATGCAGCTTATGCAAAATATAAAACCTTTCAATGAGCTTTAACTCATTGACGAAATGCTCTAGTATTGAGTTTGGTTATCACTGGTGGTAGGCAATGCATTTTTTTACAGTTTATGCTTAGAGTTGGGGTTAGATGGGGATCAAAAATGTGCGTGGTCGCCTAGTACCGTTTCGCCGTAATCGTAGTTTTCAAATTTCCAAGGGAGCAAGGCTCAAAAGGGCAATTCAGGGCTAAACATACGAATCTGCAAAAAAATTTTTCCAAATTTAAAATCGATTGACAACCGAATATCATGCATGATATCGGCCGTACCTCAGCCATTTTTCAACCGAACTTTAAAATTTGTTTTCCTTAATAACTAGCTACATTTCTTACCTTTCCATCCAAATCAAACACTTGAAAATTCGTTAAAAAAATAGCTGAACTACGATTTTTTTCATCTCTAGGTATGAAATGTCTTTTAGTCAGTCCCAAAACGAAATCCTTAGGTGATGAAAATAAACCGAATGTGCCGAAAATTATTATTTGGAATGCCAAACACGATGTACATGCGCGCGATAAAAGGCAAAAAAAATTTTCTATAGACCCGTTCCTTCGGAATTTTACATCAATATTGTTACATATATACCATTGATTTATTAAGATTTTTATTGTTTCAACCAGATTTTTGAAGATTTAACTAAACATTGTTATGTGTTTTTTTCTTTTCTTAATAGCCTTTCTGTTTGTGCTTAATTTAATGAAAGTGTATCAAAATACTTACACGTGAATTATTTGCATTAATGCACTATATCGCTTTTCTTGCTTCCCCGACCGTGAGAAAAGTATGTAGTTGCAATTCAAGCATACGGGTACACAGACAGAAAATAATTAGTAGTTTCAATAATCTTATTATATTCTGACTATGTATGCGAGTATGTATGTTTGAATACCTTCATTGTTAGGCTTAATTTTGCAAGTACTCGTACAATGTTTTTGTGCGCTTGCCTACGTTTTTCTCGCATAAGACTGACTTGCATTTGATGTGCAGATGTTGTGCAATTTAACAATAAACAAAGTCACCCTATTGACTAAGAACCATGACAAATTTAAATACCATATAATTTTTAATCCGTTGTTTAACCGTATGCCCTTGTTAATATAAATGTACATACATATGTGTGTACGTTTATTTTCTATGTTTTACATTATAAAATGAAAATCATCTAAAATAAAAGAAAATTATCATATTTATAGTATATTTTTAAAAATAAATAAATTGTAATTAATCTATGATAATTTTTCTATATTAGGACATTCGTGAAAGATGTGATCGAGAGGCAAATGAAAAACATTTCAGTACCACCGAATCGGAGAAAACACAAAATCGTTGTTTAAACAGATACCGAGATGTTAATCCATATGATCATTCCCGTATAATACTTCATAGAGGGAATATTGATTATATAAATGCAAACTTAGTTAAGGTAAATAAGTTTTATATATGTACATTAGACCGGCCGCAGCTTGTATGGAAAAAATTAAAATCGGAAATTTATAAATATTTGTTACTAAATATATGAGGTTTGATGTAACAAATAATACCTGAAATTTTCAGCTTGATTTGAATATGCCTAGTCGTGCCTAGTGGGGTCGAAAGTACCCACATATCATCGGAAATTTTGATATGTGGGTACTTTCGACCCCACTAGGCACGACTAGGCATATTCAAATCAAGCTGAAAATTTCAGATATTATTTGTTACATCAAACCTCATATATTTAGTAACAAATATTTATAAATTTCCGATTTTAATTTTTTTCCATACAAGCTGCGGCCGGTCTAATGTACATACTATATATTTTGTTAATATAATTACAAATATGTTTCGTTCCTTTAAAAGCTTGAACGTGCTGACCGTAAATACATATTAACGCAAGGACCCTTAAGCGATACAGTCGGTCATTTCTGGTTAATGGTTTGGGAACAAAAAACAAAGGCTATATTAATGCTTAATAAAATAATGGAAAAGAAGCAAGTGAAATGTCATCTCTATTGGCCAACCGATAAAGGACCAGAAAATGCACTCACATTAAACGAAGTAAATTTGACTGTTGAATATTTGCGTTGTGAGGAGTATATGAATTTTTGTCGCAGATGGTTCAAGTATGTTTCATTTATAATTAAATTAAATGCTCTCAAAGTTGCTTTGATTATTATCATATGAATATATGTATATTTTTTTTTTTAACTAAAATTAATTCGAGAGGTCTATATCAAATGCTTGGATTTACACTATAATACAGTGAAATATTACAAAATATCGGTAGAAGTCCAAAACATTTACGCTATCGTTAAAACAATAGCAAAAACATCTAAATTATCGTTAAAAGTCCAAGGATAGCGAAAAACATCGTAAATATCGGTAAAGTTCAAAAATATATTTAAAAGTCCAAGCAACAGAAAAACCACAACAAAACAATTATCTTACTGCACTGTGGGTGCTGTTGTTTTATTTGTATGGCAAACTTTGATCTTGTTTTTGAATGCCTTAGTTGACACTTTTAAGGATAATTTATGCTTTGTGCATTCTACACCACAGTGCCTTTCATAAATAGTACAAAACATAGAAATCGAAAATTGTGTAAATATGTAGTTAACTGGTAAAGGAGGGGCGAAGAAAATCCTTCATCCTTTTTTATCTTCTCTGCAAGCAGCTAAAATTTTTGCTCTGGTGAAGTTAATAAACATAACCACTTTTGTGGCTGACTTTTTTTGTCTGCTTTCGGGCTCCATACTATGGACTGTTGTTTGGTTTACTGGTAGTTCTTTTAAAACTAAGCTTCATCACCTTGATCACTTCATCATTGAGCAAAACTAACCTGATCTTTTCCACCTCATTTAAAGTTCGTAGAATTTTATGAACGCCAAAATTGTTTAATTAAAAACAAAATGCCCAACTTAATTGCAATTGCATTTTTCCATTTTAGACTAACAGATCTCGAATCGAATCAAAGTCGTGAGATTATACAATTTCATTATACAACATGGCCTGATTTTGGTATTCCAAGTTCGCCGGTGGCATTTTTGCAATTTTTAAAACAAGTTCGAGACTCCGGAGCTTTAGATCCAGATGTTGGTCCAGCTGTTGTTCATTGTAGTGCCGGCATTGGACGTTCGGGCACATTTTGCCTGGTAGACTGCTGTTTAGTTTTGGTAAGTTATTGAAATCAAATAAAAGCGTAGCATATAGAATTTATTCGTATTTTATATCATGCGCAGATCGACAAAGAGGGTGAACATAATGTATCTGTACAAGATATTTTATATGAACTAAGGAGATACCGCATGGGTCTAATACAGACTGCAGATCAATTGTACTTTTCATATCAAGCGATAATAAAGGGCATTAAATTACTCAAGGATGCGGTATGTCGAATAATTTATTATCTAACCATGTATTATATGTATTAGTATTGTACTTGCACATTTCTTTAGACCTTTCTCGACTACAAAGAGGCACCGCTTATATCTAACGATGATAAGAAACAGGAAAAATTTCACATGGACGAAACTCCACCGCCTCTGCCACCACGTACGCATTCGCTGCTGCCGTTAGCCGGAGGTGGTGCTGGTGGTGTACTTACCTTAAATCTTAAAAGTGCACAGAATAAACCACTCCCCAATATACCAACTAGCGAAAGTTTCAACGATGAATTATATGCTGCCGATCGCAAGAATAAGGATGCATTGAACAATTTCATTAATAATGAGAAAAATGCAGAAATCCTTTCGAATCGACCACTACCACCATTGCCAACACAACAACAACAACAACAAAATTCCTTGGATCGCGTACATGAATCAGAAAGTGATGAAAATGAATTTTACGATGATGATGATGATGATGACGATAGTGATGACATTAATGATAATCGCAATGATGATGCTGCAAGTAACGAAAGCAATGGAAATAATGTTTGTTTAGACAATTTGCTGGAAAATTCAATAAGGGATAACATAGAATACAAAACAAACGATGTTAAAATAGGAAATGGTATTGATAGCACAATTTCACATGCCCAAAGGTTCGTTAATAATAACAAGTACAAATTTGTGTCTATTTGTATCTATTACAAAAATAACTTATTTTCAAAATCAATTTTCCAGTCCCGATAACGAGCTAAAGCGCCGAAAACGAGTTGAACGTCAAGCGAATATCGAACAAAAAGTGAATGAAATCAAACGAAAGCAACGAGAGACCGAAGAGGGCAAACAGACAGCGAAAAAACGAAGGTCATTAGTTAAATATATAGCTGCGGGTGTTATTGTGGGTGTAATATGTGTGTATGCATATACGAAGTTAGCTTAAAATAGTTTTGTTACAAATTACGAAAACAAAACTGTTTTTGTTTTTTAAACATTTTTATTATATGAAATGTGTTTTCAGTAAACAAAAGCAAATGCAAATCATAATTTATTTAATAATTATAATGAAATTTTTTTCTTAATTGTAATTGGTAAAACCAAGTTTCACCAATTTCAATATGCAAAAAGTTACAACAAGATAGCAGTAAAATTTAAATTCAATAGTAAAGAAAGAAAACATCAACACATATACAAACTATACACACACACACCCACACAAGAATACATACTACAATTTACCGCTCTGTTATTAAATCTAATTCTAATTTGAATGAACAATCTATGCTAAGATATCCTATCGTATATATAACAATAATCTTTAACAATCGATGTAGTTTTCATTTTATTTATTATCGTATTTGTTCAAACTATTTGATACTATAGTATTTCTTGTTTCAATAATGCAAATGTTAATTGTTTCATTTCACGATAGTTAATAAATTTAAGCATTTTCTATAAGAAACAAACTATCAAAAACTACATAACAGCCCCTGAAATAAGAAAAAAAAAAAAAAAAAAACAACAAAATATCTTAGTTAAGTTGTTGCGCACTTTTTAAGCTTAATCGGGAATTTTTTTATTTTCATATACATATGGGCATTTCTCACAAAATTTTAACCTATAGTTGTCGTCAAGTTTTGATGTCAAACACGTGTCATGTCAAACACATTTGATGCATTTAATTCAAATAGTAAGGATTTTTTGTGAATATTGGCCCGCGGACATATTGTTCAAACATTAACAAGTATGTTTAATGCAAATTCACAAAAAATCATTACTATTTGAATTAAATGCATCTAAGGTGTTTGACATGACACGTGTTTGACATCAAAACTTGACGACAACTATAGGTTAAAAGTTTCTGAGAAATGCCCATATATGAATATTGCAATTTTAAGGGGAGACACATTTTATCATAAATTATCAAAATTATATAAGGCACTTGTTCATACGGCAATGGTTTTATTGGCATTATAGTTTAACAAAGTGTGAATCTTGTACAAATATATAATTTTTTGTATACATATATCATTATTTCGTAAGTGAAATGGTGCACTAATTTCGAAAAACTTTATTTAATAATTCCAAGTCAGTATTCTGAAGTATGTGTCTTGCTCAATGTGGAAAAAATGTTGATTTGAGACATTTTTGAAAATATCACACACAGGAAATAGTGCAGAACTAAATGGCTGTAAACATACTTTTGAGGAAAGAACTGCGTGTATCTGATATTTAAAATGTCAAAAATTTTGTTTACATCTTCTGAAAAGCAAGTATATTTGGGAATGCTGGCGTGTTGGAATTTTTTAATTATTTTTCATAAACTCCCTAAAACAATTAGAAAAAATACATTTTATTTCAAGTATAAAACCGATGCAAACCAATAATCTAATGTGTTCTAAGATAATAAAAGTTATTGGCCTCTGATTTGAAGTCTTTCTTTTCATAATTGCAATTGCAGCTAGCAATTAACTATATGAGAAAAGCCAAAAATTCCAATATTCAGAAAAATAATATCAGTAAAGTTTTTTAACTATTTAATTTGCATATCTATTATCGTGTATATGATATTTGAAAATGATTAGAAATGCTTTACAAAGAACACCAAAACCTTATATTGAAATAAATTCGAACAAGTTTTTTTTATAGAAATTTTCGAGTATACAAAAAAGAAACACTTAACATTCTTATATATGTATTTAAACTTTAAATAAAAATTATCGATCGTAGTCCAATTAAAACAATTCAACCTTTTGCTAACGCTAGCCCATTTAAGCTAATCATGATAATCTTTCTTTAAGCCAAACGAATAAAGTAACTTCGTTTCGTCTCGCGAAATAATCTTCCAAACGAAGTGCTATGCAAAAATAGTATAATATCAATGACTTACAACAGCAACAAATATTTTTGAATTTTTACATGTGCCGTATTTTTCTTTTTGCTGTGATTCTCATCAAGTCTATGCTTAAAGTTCAATAGAGTATGCTTGAAAAGTTCTTCTGGATGTCGGCAAATGCGTCTGATGATGATTGAAACGCAAACCAGCCTTCCAATTAATTGTTTGGTTTTTCTTTTATACATTTTGCCTTGTTTTTGTGATTTTAATGGTGTTTTACATAAACACAGAAATCACTAAGCTCAAATCAACAATGTCATATGATCCAAGCTTGTTGGAAGCAAATAAATAGAATAAAGTATTAACTTATTAATAAATTTTTTCTTTTCTTAGAGGTTAAGCTTTAGACAGTGGGTGAAAAAATTTAACACCAATACTGTTTTTAATGAGCGCTCACGTTAGCACATTACCGCATTAAGTTTATAATCCCGTGAATACTTAGGTTTTATTTATTTGTACGCAGCGAAAATAAAATTTTTTTCTTTCACTCAAAATATGTATATATATCGTCGGATTAAAACTACAACTAGACATCTTAATTTTTCATGTTTTGAGAAAAAAGAGTTTTAAGTTTTTCGAAATTCGTTTTTTGTATGGTATTTTGCAGTTTTCTGCATTTTATTCTTTATATAAAATTGTATAGGGACTACATTTCAAAAAACCGACAAGACTGGGGCATGGAACCGTTTTTTCTTCGTGTTTCTGTATACTTGACTCAAAACATCAATATATGTAGATGTCTAGTTGTAGTTTTAACCCGAAGATATATATTGTGTGATGGGCAATCGCAGGTTTCCCTTTATTACCACTGGTGGTGATGGGGGGTCTCTACCATATTTGTCAAACATGTATTTATCCCAAAAAATAAAAATGAATTGCAATTCATCAAAAAACGATCCCCAGACCAATTCTTACAGTTTTTAGAGTTCATTTCAGTTTCTTAGTTGTTTTTGCTTCAAGACAGCAATTTAATTGAAACATTAAATTACCTAAATTTATTTTATATTGTATCTGTTATAATTATGTTTATACATACATACATTTTTATATAGTTTAAATATTTATTTTAAAAATCTAAAAGTATTAATTTTTTTTTGTTCTTTTTTTTTACATTGAATTTAAAAATTATTTATTCTGCAGCAGACTTTCGGGTAATGCACTAAATTTTTAGTTCATTGACGACAAAATAAATTTTTAGATAGTGTTAATTTTTCCACTACCACTAAATGTAATTAGAGATGGCGATAATTTTTTTCCACTAAATTTAGTGATAGTGCAAATTTTCCATTACCAAAAAATTTATTTAATGGTAATGAAAACGTCACTACCAAACAATTCATTTAATGATGGTTGAAAGTTTTTACTATTATTTAATCTATTGAAAGGGAAATTTATTTCATTGAATTTAATGAAACTCTAATGAATATTTTCAATAAAAGTTTCAATGAAACAAATTTTTACTTCCATTGAATTTAATGAAACTTTAATGGAAATTTTCATTAAAGTTTCATAAAATTTAATAGAAAAAATTTTCACTTTCATTGAATTTAATGAAACTTGGTGAGAAAATTTTAAAAAATTTAATTTACTTTAATAATGTTTTATTGAATTCAATGAAATAAATTTCCCTTTCAATGGATTTAGTGATGATGGTAAACTTTTCATTACCATCAAATACGGTTTTTGATAGTGAAAGAAATTTCACTAACTGTTCCATTACCATTAAATGAATTTTCTAATAGTGAAAATTTTTCCAAACACTAAATAAACTTCATGATATTTAACATTTTTTCACTAGCACCAAATTTAGTGAAATAATAAATTAAATGCAAAACCCCCAAGTCTCTTCTACAGTATGTTACTACTGTTTTGAGGTCAAAAAGATAAGAATGAGGCTCTGCGTTAATTTTTTTTTCGAGATAATCGGGGTCTTACAAAATAACGCTTTCTATAGAATAGCTTCCCATTTAACAGTCAGCAGATTTTTTAATATAAACACACAGTGGAACACGAAAAATCCAAACAACATTTTGAATGCTGTTTCTAAAAGTACATGATGTTACTAGCAAAACCCTATTTGACTCAGGCCGAATTTTATAGTACTATCTATATAAATTGGATTCAAAACTGATTTTACAAAATTGTCACGTCTATAAGACGTTAACCGTTTGAGATTTTGTTTTTCTATCTTCAACAAAGTTGTCGATATAGACACAAGAAGAGAAAGTGTTCAAAAAAATTACCAGAAAAAATTGAGTCTTGGGCCTCAAATTCCGAAAAATTTATACCATTCTTGGTCATAGCTTCAAAACCATTCCGTATTTTGAAAAACATCTAAATCAAAATTATATATGGCCATGTAACAACTCTTTGGAGCATGCCTATAGCGTTTGAGTACTACTTGATACCGTTTTGTGTCAACACAACTACGAATATCTTTTTTCCTTATTTGGAAATTCACTTCGAACAAAAAAAAAATAAAAATACTTTTAAATTAATTTTTGCAGAATTTTGTGGTTTTGAGGCGCAAAAAACGATATCATCCAGGAGTACTGGAAGCAATTGGCATGCTTCAAAAAGTTGTTCAGTTTAGTCATGTTTAAATTGTTTCGTATTTTTCGGCCTGAGCCTATAGCTACAACAATAGCTTGTTGAAGATAGGGAACAAAATCTTAAACGGTTTACGAGATATAGCTGTGACAACTTTTGACCTGGAGCCCGATAGGGTTTTGCTAGCAATATCAAGTACTTTCAGAAACAGCACTCAAAAAGTGGTTTGGATTTGACCTGTTGCACAGTCTTAAAGTTAAAATAAACCTCTTTTGAATTATTAAGGCGTTTTAGTTTTTATCGTCATCTCGTTTCTAAATCTGGAACTTGGAAACAAATCGGATCGACGAGGAGGGTTTTACCAGGGGGTAAAATTAAGCAATCCCACTTATCATTATTTTCCCGACCCCTCGATCAACACTCCTTGTCGTTCCAATAAATAGGAACGACGCGGAGTTTCGATAGGTTAAAAAAACGAAGCAATCAAACTTATGATTCGTGTTCCGGATCCTTCGCTAAACACAAATGTATTCTCTAATCCGTATGGCCCGTATAATTTTTAAATTCTATAGCTTTTTGTTGGAATTGGTTAGTCGCACGATAAAAAGTGTATCTTTTTGTGGAGATTGACATGCTTCATAAATATATAATTAGTATGTATAGTTGCGAAATAAAATGTTTTTGAAACCTCACTGTTTACGGAACTGGCCTGAATGCTATACCATTTTGTCCGTGTATTTTAGGGGTTTGCATCACTTAGTGCCAAATATTTCTATAAAATCTTTTTCTATTTTAATTTAGCAAAATTTAACCAGGCTTCTCTTTCGCATTCTGTAACACTTTCCTCCCTTAAGCCAATACTAATCCCTACCCCGTGTTTTGAGAAAACTACAAGTATTTTTAATTTTGCATTAAATCATAAATAAGTACACAATTCTAATTGAAGTAGAATGTATTTATTTATTTTTTACACACATTCAATAAACAATAATTAAAGGAATAAACAAAGTTAAAGTAAAAATATATTAAAAAGGAAATCATTCACATGTAACAATAAATACTTATACATGATTTATTTTTTTATATTAGCCCATATAAATATACATATGTATATGTATGTGTATGTATTAAATAAAAGGATTTGTAGATTCCTTTTAAATAACGTCGTTCTAAGATGAAAACTGAAAAAAAAAAAAACAAAAACAAAAACAACTTATTAATAATACGAAAAAACAACAACAACAACTACGTACTAAAATGTTTTAAAAAAACAATGCAAATGATAAATAAAAAGAAAAGAATTAATCAATAAAATATATATTTAAGCAAAGCCATTGTTTACATCAATTATTGTTATTAAAATTTGAATTTGTGTGCTGATAAAAAATCGTATCTTCTGCTCTATGTTTCAGACGTGTGAAGAATATTTGAAATCCGTCCGCAAGCAAAAACAACAAACGATGATCCCTGTAATGATGATTTGTTTTATAAATTGATTGATCGATAGTGTCAGTCAGTCAGTGTGGGTTTTTCATTAACGATAGCAACCACTTTTACTCGCATTGTTTGTCCAATGAACACAGACTAAGTCGTATGCACAAACATACCAAGCACTCTACTCCTACTCGTCTCATAAACTACTACTACTACTACTGCTACTACTATTTTAGCATAATGCAAAGCAAAGAAAAAACTTATTATTATTTTTTCGATGTAATTAATTTTCTTTACATTAAATACAAAATATCGTGTTTAGTATAATTTTTAACAAATAAAAAACTGCTACTTTTAGTACTTAACAAATCTCGAATTATTTTTTTTTTTTTTAATTCATTGTCAGTACATAATTTAAATAACAGTACACATGCCTATATATAACAATACAAGCATACATATTAATAAAAAAAAACAAAGAAAACACCACATCTTCTCTAACGAAATGCACTTTCGAGTAACACTACTCCGACGGAATATTCTGCGGCTCACCTTATTTTATATATTTTTTCTAAATATTGTATTGCAGTGATTTTGGATCAAAGCAAAACATCTAAATTTTTTCTAGTATGACAATGAAAATTAGCTCGATCTCAAAGATATATCTTACCAATAACAAATAACAAATGCTCAGTCTCCTGACGTGTCTTTCTTCCGAAATTATAGTTTTAATGCTAAATAAAACTCAATATCGAGTCAATAGTGTTTCAATGTAACTGTCAAATACTGCTATTAGTATTAAATTTTATTGAAAAATACTTTATCGAACTTTGTCACTTGACTTTTACCTCAGTCTCCTGGCACATCAAACTATTTTAAAAATTATATGAATTTGCGTATCTATAGCAATGGTGTCAGCGTAGAACAAAAGTGAGCCAATTTTGGCTCGATTAACAACATCAATATTTCTGTACAACAATCACAGAAATAATTTTTGTTGTTTATACCCTACACCCAGGGTATATTCATTTTGTCCTTCCGTTTGTAACGCAGAGAAGGAGGCGTGGCAGATATAGAAAAGTATATATATTCTTGATCAGCGTCACCTCCTGAGTCGATATAGCCATGTCCGTCTGTCTGGCTGGCTGGCTGGCTGGCTGGGTGGCTGGCTGTGTGTTGAAATACACTTTTTGGGGAAACTGAGCAAGATAATTCAATGAAACTTGGTACACTGCCTTCGTCACCAAAGTTAGCTCGGGGGATTGAAAATGAGCGAAATCGGTCAACGGACACGCCTACCGTCCATACAAAAAATATATTCAAAATGCAATTTTATGAGTTTTTTTCACGACAATGCAACCAAAATACGCATTAATATTAAAAATTATAAGCGCAAGCTCTGAATAAAAACTAAGCGAATTCGGACAAGAGGGCGTGGCACCTCCCATATAAGCAAATGCTTAAAAACGCTATACTGAAAGCGTTTTTTGAAATATTCGAATCAAATTTAACTCAGACACTAAGAATCATAAATGAAAGCTCTCAACAAAAATTGGGTGAAATCGGACAAGGGGGCGTGGTACCTCCCACATAAGCAAAAGTTTCAAAATGCTATACTGAAATAGTTTCTTGAGATAATCGAACCAAGCTTCACTCAAATACTAAATACTATAAATGCACGCTCTAAGCTAAAACTAGACGAACCCGGTCAAGAGGGCGTGGCACCTCCTATGTAAGCAAAAGCTTCAAAACGCTTTACTGAAAAAGTTTGTCACTCAGACACTAAAAACTATAAATGCAAGCGCTGAACAAAAACTAGGTGACCTCGGACAAGAGGGCGTAGCAACTCCCATATGAGCAAAATTTGAAAACTACTGCAGTGTAGGGTACTTAATGTTTGGCCAGGCCAAATTTTACACCCTTACTAGTTTTTTTTTACGTTCGTCAAAATTTCGCTTTTTTGTTGCTTTTTTGCGTACACCCAAAATAGAACCAACATAAAACAACAACAACGACTACGTCGCATCAAAAACAACAAACAATATGGGGATTAATGTGTTGATGCGCAGTTGGGAAAATGCAAGTCTTTTAAGCACTAACGCCTGAACGTTCAATGTGAATATTTCCACCTTGAGAAATTGCGGAAGTAGTGCGAAATTTTCGGCAATGTGTTTGTTGTTTTACAAATGTCAAACTTTCGCAAACCGCACTTCCGCAACGACGCAAGAGCATTGCGCATCAACGCGTGAATGCCCTTACTTTTTGTGTGTGTCCTAGTCCTTAGAAATTTTGAAAATTGTTGAAATATTATTGTTGTTGTAAACGAGGCATGAAAAAACAACAAAATATTGTTTTTGTGATTGTTGTAATTCGAATTTGAAATTGCTGTAAAAGCGAAAATTACGCTTGGCTCAGTGATTTGAAAACGCTGACATCCTTGTCCTAGATAAAGCTCTTAATAACGCCAAAAGGGGTATCCAATGGAACTTTACCGAACATCTGGAAGATCTCGACTACGCTGACGACATCTGCCTCTTATAGTCCAAACATTCAGATATGCAAAGCAAAATTGAAGACCTTGTCTTGGAATCAAAAAAAGGCCGGCCTAAAAATCAACGTATCCAAGACTAAAAGCATGAAGTTAAACGCAAACAGGAACGACATCACATTTAGAGCTGGCAGTGATGACATTGAAAACGTCAAGAATAGCAAAAGGCGCGTTTGCTCAACTGAACAAAATATGGTCTTCATCAGTTATATCCACTAAAACGAGAGTGCGCATTTTTGATTCGAATGTTAAAACGGTTTTGTTATATGGGTGCGAATCATGGCTTGTTACTGAACAACTAACGAACAAGCTGCAAGTATTCGTCAACAAATGCTTAAGGCGTATACTAAAGATTTAGTAGCCTCGCACTATATCAAATGCCGAGCTACATCAAAAATGCAATCAGAGGGCTATAGCAAACGAGGTCAAGCTGCGTAAATGTTGATGTATTGGTCACACTCTCCGGAAACCACACAACGAAGTTTGTCGCTAGGCTCTTGAGTGGAATCCACAAGGCAGTAGAGGACGTGGTAGACCCAAAACCAACTGGAAAGGTCGCTGGAAAACGAAATCCAAGAATCGGGAAAGTCGTGGCAAAAGATCAAAGTCATCGCAAGGGATCGCGACGAATTGAGATGTTTCATATTGGCCCTAGGCTCCTCCTAGGAGTTAAAGGAAAATACATACATAGCATTGCTAGCTACTATATCGATGCGAATGAACGCAGTCAAGTTATCGTAGAATCGCTTTCATTTGTCTTTGATCGTGGATATTTTAGTCGATACGCCGAGTTTTGTGTGTGGAATTGTGTTACGGCCGATCAAATCCTCAGGTCCCTGGCAAGTATTTTCGTTAAAAATATCTTTCTTTGGAAATAATTATAACATTTATAGGTTATTAATCCATAGCATTTTAAAACAGAACTTTATTTCGTCGTTGAGCGTTGTATTGGCGATTTATTGACTAGATAGTGAAAAACCGCAGTTTTCTGGAAGATTAAAAATCTAATTTTTTGTTTTTTAATAGTAGTAGAGTTCCCAAGGCTTTAAAAACACGTATGTATACGTAGGATTTCTAAAAAATCCCATGAAATTTAATTATTTAAATTGGAATGCTTAGCTTATTATATAAATAAAAAAGTTTACCTATTGAAAAGTTGTGATCTTTTTTGTAGTGCGGCCATTTGGTAGTTTTACCTAGAACGTTTATAGAAGTTTTTGAAACTGAGTTATTTTTTTAAATTGTGATAACACATGAACGAAGCATCGCAGCAAAAAAATAAAAATACCAGCTTATAGGGAATTGCTTGTTCTACAAACAGCATATTGCTTTTTTTTTTGTACGACTTAAAGCTTAGGAGATATCTTTTGAAAAAATTTTGCAGAACATGCAATTCTCTATGAATGTCTCTACGAACACATTTTCCGACCGACTTACCGTTCATGGGATATCGCGAATTGAAAATGAACATAATTTTATGAAAAGTCATACGCAGCATGTATAACTCTTCGTTTTGCCTTTTTGGATAAAACACCATAGTCGGTGTTGGAAACAACTACAATTGCGAGAAATTTACTAGAATTTTTGTCTAGAAGTACCCGTTACAGAGATTAAAATAGTAATTTTAAATGTGTTTCACTATTGGAGGAGTGCCTGGGACCTTTTACCTAGGATTTTTATTAGAGTGAATGAATTTATATAGTCGAGGTGGGATTTTGTTTTTTAGACTATAAAAAGAAAAGTTTACCCAAAATTCTTTTGTGCATTTGATTTGTTTATTATTCAAGCAATAACTATAAAAAGTTAATACAACACTAAATTCAAAATAGATGTAACATTTTGCAAACTATTTTTTCTAAACTAATTTAGAGTCGCTGAACACGAAAAACCCACTTCATTTTTATTCCTTTGGACCGTTCCCAAGTTATTCGGACACTTCTATTTTCGAGGTTATAGCTTCATATACATCAATACATTTGTATAACGCCAAGTCCGATCGAATTTATTTTACCACGTTTACAAATAGTGAGTAATGGCGCTTCTAACGAGTATGCCAATAATTGTGCACCATCTCTTTTGCCCAAATAGGGCTCTCAAAATTAATTACAACAACAACAACAGAAAATTCTGGTCAATTCTACTCTCGGAGATATAGCCAGCGGAAGATCGCTATAAAGCTTTTATGAAAACCGGTAAAAGTTCAGAATCCCTTAATGGATTTTAATAATATTGGTGTCATATGAAAGGTATTTTAACTGGCTATAAAAACAATACGTAAAAGTTTTAAATCGGAGTCATGGTTTTGGAGATATGGCGAATTTTCGAAAATTTTTACTAGTTTTTTGTTTTTAATGCACTATTTTTCCAAAAATATGTTAATAACAAAAACGGCATATGAAAGGTAATTTAATAAGCTACAGTACTGAACACAAAATTTTCTAAATCTGGCTCGTAGTTTTCGAGATATTACGACTTTTCTGAAATTTGGGTCGATTTTTTACCCACAGTAATTTGGCATAAGAGTAGGGATAAATTGGCGGCTTCGGCCGCAGCTCAGGATTTAAAACTCCCAAAAATCCAATACCGGCTTCACGGCGATCTTCGGCCGCGGTTCAGTCTATAATATATCCATCACCTAGTTTGCTAGCAAAATTCCAAATTTTCGTTGTTGTTGTTGTTCATGAAAATTTGGCTTACTTTTTTGTTTTCCTATAAAAATTGTGCTAATGAAAGAAATGAGGTATAAAATTCATATTAAATCGAATGAAATTGATTAGGATTCCAAAATTTGTTACAAAAACTGTAGGTTAATTAGACATTTTTTGGAAAAATAGTGCTTTAAAAATAAAAACCTGGTCAACATTTTTGAAAATACGCCATATCTCGAAAACGTTGACTCGGATTTAAAATTTTTGTATAACAATTTTGTAGTTTGTTAAAATACCATCATATGACACCAATATTATCAAAATCCAGCCAGGATTTCTGAACTAATACCGGTTTTTATTAAAGCTATATCCCGATCTTTCGATGGCTATATCTCCGAAAGTATATCCGACAAGACATTTTTGATTATATATTCTTTCTTAAAACTAAAAGATTAATAAGCCACATTAGGTTTAAAAAGATAACATTAACAGTCGATAATCTAACATTAAGCCCAGCTGTTTTATGATAAAAAATTAAAAATAAAATTTTTCATAATTCTTCACTTTTCACATAATAAAAACCTGACAGCAAGCAACTAATAGTTTTAAGATCGCTCTAAGACCTCCTACGTAGCAGGTATTGAAAGTCGTATTCATAAAGACGGAAAAGAGCTTTCGAAATGCTGCCAGAATACCAAAACATCTTCGTTGCTACTTTTGTAGCAGTGAATACTGTGGTGAGCTGTTTGACAGCTCTAATACTGTCACCAGAATAGCCCTATAAGTTTAATTTTAATGCTTAAGATAAAAGGTACGCCAAAAAATATTTTGTATTCATTTAGTTTTTTTCATTTTTCACTAATTTTAATAGGTTTTAAAGATAAGGAACCAATCACCTATTTTTTGTATAAGATCAATGTCTTTTTTTACACGGTTTTTTTATACACGGTTTTTTCTGGAACCAATCTACCGTGTAAAAACAGAATTAGGTGTACTGCTTTATGAAAGCATTTTAAAACCAATTTGAACATAACATCCAGAGGGCTCAGTCAAATATACTCAGAACTATCACCGGAGCACCATGGTATTTATTTAGGTGTGACGTTTCAACCCTATGAAAAAAGCGATTTCTATAGATTTAAGTGTGCTGATTACGAGGAAAATAATGTTAAAATTCCAGCGCGTCACAATCTTCAGTAATTTAAATTTTACTTAAGTGCTTTTGTTATATATACAAGACTACGCCAATACAACTGAACGCATCAAAACCATATTTGCACCAGATTTTTTTTTTTTTTTTGTGCTTCAACACATTTATAAAAAATATTGGATCGATCGGACAAGGGGATGTTGTACCCCTCATACAAAAAAAAAAAAATCACAATTGAAAATTTTATTTGAGTCGCTCCTACGATTATACCAGGTAGGTATATTAAAACCATATTAACACCATATATCCGTCTGATACTCCAGCAGATTTTTCTTGATAATGGTGGTAATTGAATAAAAGTATGGTGCGCTCGGTATACAAAGAAAATTTACCAAAAACAAAAAAAAAAAGCAAAAAACCCATATCTACTTAACCTGCAATGTGAAACTTGATATCTGGATGAATATTTTGCATTTTCGATCGTATGGGGAACACCCAAAAAATATATGGTGAAAGAATAGTTTAAATATCTGAGGACTTTTGACAAAACAACCTTAGTCGAGATAAGACAATTCTCCAGGATTTTAGTCCGAAATATAAAATTTAAATACGCTTCGCAGAGATATAGCGGTGTCCCATAGTTCACGCAAGATTTGAACTTAACTCCATTCGTGCGGTGAATTGTTACGTATATGAACCAAAAAAGAAAAATAATTTTACAGCTGACACTTTAAGATTTGTAAAAATGTATGGAAAGAGGAGATTCAAAGCTGCATCAACGAAATTGAGCCAAATTATTGAAGAGTAGTTAATCAGTTTTAAGGCCCTCCTGAAAGTTGCCAATTTCGAGTTAGGTTTGTCAAAAGTCCACAGAATATGTTGAGTATTTTAGGCGTGATATTGAAGAGTACATAAGCACAAACGATTGAATTAATAAGTTTTCAAATGCTGCACAGACGAACAAGGGTACCCCACTTAAAATTACGAGAGTGATTTCCCATGTATTTTTTGATGCTAAGCCCAAATACGTTTACAGAATTGCTCCATTACGTCAGAATTTCGATAAATTAAAAAAAAAAAAACAGTGAATACACGATTTTTCATTATTTTTGAAGTTTGAAAATTGGAATATCTCAAAATCCTGACGTGATGGAAATAAACCAAGTTCGTGATAAGGAGGTCCCAAACCATCATAATTGGTGTAGCATCTTCAATATACTTTGTTATATACATACTTTGTTTTTATTTAGACTCAAATTATGTATTCAAAATAATTTATGTTTATTTGAGTTTTCAAAATATTTTTATATTCATTCGAATTTGAATTTTATATAGAATATTATGAATGTTTACTTCATGATCATGTATAATTTTAAATAAAGATTATAAATTAATTTTATAAAAATCATAACTACAATTGGCGATCCTGTTTTCAAAATATTTTTATATTCATTCGAATTTGAATTTCATATAGAATATTATGAATGTTTACTTCATGTTCATGTATAATTTTAAATAAAGATTATAAATTAATTTTATAAAAATCATAAATACAATTGGCTTCAAAAATCAAGAGAGGAAAAAAGTGTCGAATTTGGTGGCCTGTGTTATTTAGAGGATCGCGCATTTTTCCCATTAAGGAATAATTAAGTTCTAGTTTTTAAGATTTTATAACTTATTGTTAGTCTCACGGAGAGAAGATTCAATAAAGAAGTGAAAAAAGAAAAATTATTTAATGTTCGAGACCTTGGTTTGACAAGGTTCCAACTGACGAAATTTCTTGATCCGACCTAACGATTGAATAGGATCTTTGATAGCCCCGGTTTGTTTGAAAACTGGAAAAATTACAAAGTTGTATTTGAAATAATAAAATAATTTAATTTGGTTAAAAATAAGCAAATCTTTATTTCGGTTCAGGTTTAAACGGGATACCATATGTGAATTATGTACCCCATTTTAAAACCGAAAACGTGTTTTTTTTAGATGAAATTTTTTTAAATAACATTGTAAAAAAATGCAAGTTTATTAGGAAGTTTCGTCGTAAAAACTGAAAATATAGAAGACTTCAAAATATGTTAGCCAAAAAAGTACAAACTGCATTGGCCATTCCTAAAAAAAAAGAAAAGTTCCGTAACTAAACCGTCCGTGACAGATGAATTCTGATTAAGCACTAACCAGGATAGTTTTCCATACTATATAAAAAGCTTTTCCATTTGTATGGAAAAGATTAGCTAGTTTTTAAATAATTAGATCATTTACCCCAAAAAATCGGCAGGTGGCATCTCCAAATTCAAAAATCCCAGGGAAATTAGGGAATTTCGTTTTCTTTTGACAAATGCAAAATGTAAACAAATAAAACATTTTTAATAAAAAGCAAATTAAAGCAAAAATCAAAAATGTGTGCGTCTCAATTGTTTAAAAAAAAAAAGGCTTAAATACAGTTTAGCCTCCAATCGAAATTGATTATAAACCAAATATTTTCTTATGTGCTTTTAAAATCTAAGGATAAATATGGAATCTAAAAGTGTCGCTCGGATCTGGTTTCGGAGATATAGACATCGGAAGTTCGGGATATAGCTTTCTAAAAATCTATATAAGTTGAAAACGGCTGCATTGATTTCCAAAATATGGGTGTCATATGAAAGGTAATTTAATAAGCTACAATATTGGTTCAGAAATTTTCGGAATCTGGCTCGTAGTTTTCGAGATATTACGACTTTTCTGAAATTTGGACTGATTTTTAAAAAAAAAATCGTTATTTCTCCAAAAAATCCGTTATTACTGTACAATTTTATTAACATATATATAAAGCTCAATTCATCTCCTTTAAAATGATATAACATTTTAATAAAAATTTTTGATATTAACCCCTTATAACCGAAAAATTTAAAAATCATTTTGATGAATTTTGAGAAGTATTTTACATTTTTTTGATATGATATGTTCTCTTTGACAATATGAGCATTAAAACATATTTTAAATGTTTATATTTATACTATATCAAGCATTGGTTTACAAATTTGGACCATTGGACATATAAATAAAAAAATTAAAATAAAGCAAAAGCGTTTTATTGATAAACCTCTACTCTTATTTAAAATTACTGTGGCTAGCAAACTAGGTGTTGGATATATTATAGACTGATCCGCGGCCGAAGGCCGCCGCGAAGCCGGTGTTGGATTTTTGGGAGTTTTAAATCCTGAGTTGCGGCCGCAGGCCGCCCACCTACCCCTACTCTTATGTAAAATTACTGTGGCTAGCAAGCTAGGTGTTGGATGTATTATAGACTGATCCGCGGCCGAAGGCCGCCGCGAAGCCGGTGTTAGATTTTTGGGAGTTTTAAATCCTGAGTTGCGGCCGCAGGCCGCCCACTTACCCCTACTCTTATGTAAAATTACTGTGGCTAGCGAAGCCCGTGTTCGATATACTATGAGATATAATCGATTAAAATTCATTTTAATGTTCATATTGTCAAAGAGAACACATCATATCAAAAAAATTTCAAAAACTTCCCAAAATTCATTAAAACGATTTTTAACTTTTTCGGTTATAATGGATTAATATCAAAAATTTTTGTTTAAATTTTATATCATTTTGAAGGGGATGAATTACGCTTTATAAATATGTTAATAAAACTGTAGGTTAATAACGGATTTTTTGGAAAAAAACCGTTTTTTTTTTTTAAATCGGACTAAAATTCAGAAAATGCGTAATATCTCGAAAACTACGATCCAGATTTCAAAAATTTCTGAATCAATATTGTAGTTTATTAAATTACCTTTCATATGACACCCATATTTTGGAAATCAATGCAGCCGTTTTCAACTTATATAGATTTTTAGAAAAGCTATATCCCGAACTTCCGATGTCTATATCTCCGAAACCAGATCCGAGCGACACTTTTAGATTCCATATTTATCCTTAGATTTTAAAAGCACATAAGAAAATATTTGGTTTATAATCAATTTCGATTGGAGGCTAAACTGTATCTGTTCCAAAAAAAAATTTTAAATAATGAAATATATAAAAATATATTTGAAAAAAGTGACATGGTGTCGTGATTTGGTAAACGCCAAAGAAGTGTTATTGAGAGGATAGATGACTCATCCAGGTAATAGGTGTGAGCGTGGTTCTGTGGTTATCAAGATTTTCTGATTTTAGACTGGTAAACCAGGCAAGTGAGGATAGGGTATTAGCTAGTTTTTAAAAAATTAGATAGTTTCACCCAAAAAATCGTCAAGTGGCTTCTCCAAATTCAAAAAATTCCAGGGAAATTTTGAAATTTATTTTCTTTGTGAAGCATGTTAAATAAATCATTTATAATTAAAAGCAACTTAAAGCTGAAATCAAAAATTGATTAAATGTTTTAAAAAAATTTTATTATGTTATGTTAAAACATATTTCTTTCCAAATTGTCCGTCGCAAAAATCCAGCTGGCAGCATTATTGTGACCAAACTGTTATTAGTCATCATTTGTCAAACGAAATGTCAAAAAGTCGATAAGAAAAAGTTCTGAACAAAAAAATACCCAGTTTATTTTTCTTAATTTTACACAGAAAACTTTTTAATATCTGCTTGTATCATAAAAAATCGCATCACAGGCTATCGTAGCTACTTAAAACGTTTTTAATAAAAAAAAAGGATATCATAATGCTATCTGCTGCTGAGGAAGCACAAATAACAAAACTGCTTTCAAAGGTAAAATTGCAATCATTAATTTTCATAATTATATGAAACATACGCAATTAATTATAATAAAAAATATTAACATACACTTAAAATTTAGTATAAAAATCTGAGTGCCACAAAAAAAGACGTCATCGATGTTGTGACCAACTATAGAAGCCTCTCATACAATTTGCAAAAGTTTGGTAAGTTTTGTTATGACCACATTAACAAAGGGGTGGTGTGGTGGGGCTATCTGCAAAGATAACAAAAACAACAATTTAAAGTCATGATGCATAAGATTTTAACGGAATTTTCTTTGTTTGCCTAATAGTTTTCAATGATGGCAATACACGGGATCTCTTTAATCTTCAAGGCACCATTCCTGTTGTGTATAAAAGTGAGTAATATAGTGTACATTTATCTTTGTTTAGTAAAAAAAACAAAATTATTTTTTAGATAATACGTACCACATTCCCATTTGCATTTGGCTTATGGATACTCATCCTCAAAACGCGCCCATGTGTTTTGTGAATCCAACTCCAACAATGCAAATAAAAGTTTCGATGTATGTGGATCACAATGGAAAAGTCTACTTGCCATATTTGCATGATTGGCAGCCGGTAAGTTCCTTTAGTAGAATGCAATGTGTATAAATTCGTAAACTTTGTAATCTCGAAATTTTATTATTTACCTGATTGCGGAAGTTATTTTGATAAAGAAAACAGTCTTAATTTTATAGGCTCTTTTTTTATATAAAAATGGGAGTGTTTTGTTAAGTATTTGAAGTTGGTAGAATACAATACACACGAAATCTACAAAAAATAAATCTTATTTTCGAATTCTAGCACTCTTCTGACCTATTATCACTCATACAAGTAATGATTGTAACATTTGGAGATCATCCACCGGTATATTCTAAGCCCAAAGAACAAATGACACCATACCCAACACCATGTAAGTGTTAATTGTCACCAGATTTAGCTCTTACCAGTTTAATACATTTAAAACTTTATTATTACAGCATTCATGCCTCAACCAGGTGGTGGTGGTGGTGGCGGTCCTCCTGGTAATTCATTTTTACCATATCCAACTGCTGGTGGTGGATTTCCACCATATCCACCGAGTAACAATTTTGGCCAATATCCGCCATACCCTACAGGAGGCGCTAATGCATCAGGTGGTGGTCCCGCTGGCGCGAGTTCTGGAAACTTTCCACCATATATGAATTTTCCACAAGTTCCTGGTTACAATTCTGGCTATGTATGAAAAGAAGAAAAGTAAACTACGAAGTTTCAATGCATTAAATAATATAAATACTATTACAGACTCCTAGTAACCCAAGTTCAACTGGAACAATTACCGAGGAACATATTAAGGCTTCACTTATAAGTGCTGTTAAGGATAAATTACGCCGTCGCATACAGGAAAAAGTTAATCAGTATCAGGCTGAGATTGACACATTGAATCGTACTAAACAGGAATTAGTAGAAGGCAGCTCTAAAATTGATTTGATAATAGCACGTTTACATAGAGAAGAGGTAATGAAAATGAAAATACCAAATACTGATTTATCTAGTTTTTTTTTTCGATATTGCTTTTAGGCCGAACTGGAGAAAAATATTAACATTTTGCGTGATAAGGAAAAGGAATTAGAAAATAATTTAGAATCATTAGAGAATGCAGATGGTATAAATCCAGATGAAGCTGTTACAACAACTGCACCTTTGTACAGACAGTAAGTTATTTTTGTACATTATTGGGTTAAAAATCAACCGGTAGAGATAGTAAAAAATCTTGGCATCAAACGAATTGTTAAAATTGTTTAACAAATACATACCAACGATATTTCTTATGAAGTTATATATAATTTTCTTTTTAGACTTTTGAACGCTTATGCTGAAGAAGCTGCCACTGAAGATGCTATCTATTATCTGGGTGAAGCACTACGCGGAGGAGTTATCGATTTGGAAACATTCTTGAAACATGTACGCCAATTATCACGCAAACAGTTTATGCTAAGAGCCATCATGCAAAAGTGTAGACAAAAAGCTGGACTTGCGGGCTAAACCTGACCGGCAGATGTTTTATAATTTTTTTAACTAATGAATTATTATATGAATTAATCACTATTAACGGATATTATATTCACCAGTTACTTGCGATTTTTAAGTATAAAAATAAAAGGCGTATTTAAAGTTCAGAAGCAAGACAACCGATAGTACTATAATGTGCAATTTTAAATCTGCGAATTTTCAGTAAGCGCACGAACAAAATTTGATACTTAAAAAAACTTTTTATATTAAATGAAATACAGTCGATTTATTTCTGTGTATAACTCTGAGAGAGTTAAACTATTTTTATTTAACATCATTTATATAACCCTTACCCAAATGTATAATATACATTTGTGAAAAAATCAGGTTTTGCTTAGACGAGTTGCAACATTCTATTGTTTTAATCAAAAAGTACCATTTAAATAAATAAAAATATAAACGATTTGTTTTTATTGTTTTTTATTAATACATAAATTTAAGGTGCGAATGTGTGTAGTTTTCTTCTGCAAATTACATTCTGTTTGTAAAAATTTTGAGACTTATCCACTAGATTCCTGACCGGCTTTAAACATAAATCCCAACAGAAAGCAGCAAAAATAAAACACCAAAACCAAGAAAAATTGATGCGAAAAAACTAATGAGCAGCTCTTTGAAAATTGTGGCGTCCTTAAATGATGTCTTCGGGCGTGATACTTCAAATACAAAGAACCAAGCCGTAAAGAACGTGCCAATTACTAGCAAAACGGTGGCCAAATGCGGGAACACAGCAGGATTGATGGGCGAAACATAACGAGTCATATTCTCCATTCTAACATCAAATGTAAAAAGTTTTGTATACACAAATGTGGTTAAAACCATAAGCGAACAATATACTTACTTAATTAAAATATTTTTAACTTTAATTGGTTTTCTAACAAAATAATTTACGTGGCCCGGCGATATTGATGAAACACAATAGGAAAATTGACAGTAGTGACAGTAGAAAACTACAAGAATTAATATTTGACATAAAGAAAACTGCTAGAACTTATAAGTGGTGCCATATTTTGAATATGCAATCAAATGGGACAAAACTTCGAACATAAGAGCTGTGCATATATTACGTCACACGAATTCCACGATTTTTGGGTCCCCTCCCCCATAACACACACTGTCACATTTTCATAGACCCCCTATTTGTGACATCACACTCTGATCTTTTATACTTTAAAATTAGTTGAAAAAAAAATGTTTGTTTTAATTTTGAATAAAGCGATTTATAGGGCTATTCCGGTTAAGAAAGCAAAAAGTATTTCGTAATATATTTCAGAAATACGTTCTAAGACTTCCTAAGACTTTCGGTGTTCTGGCGAAAAAGTATTGTAGAAAAAGCTAATAAATTCCCCCTAAATTCAAAAAATTACAGGGAAATTATAAAATTTATTTATTATTTTTTTTTTTCTTTGACAAATGTAAATAAATAAAAGATTTAAAATCAAATGCGAATTAAAACTGAAGTCAAAAAATCAAAAATGTGTAAATGAAAAAAGTGAAAATAGTGTTGTGATTTTTTTAGCTTTAAACTTACTGTCTGACATATGACAGAGCCATTGATCAAGGTAAAGGTATGAACGGTGATGATAAATTTTCTTATTTCATCTGGTTAACCAGGCAGGTGTGAATGTGGTATAAGGCTAAAGAAGTATTTAACAAAATTTAAGATCCTTTTCGATCAAACTGGCAACGCTGGCGATATGACAGTTTTTAGGGGCCCTTACATGAGATTCTCTGGTGAAATGCAATAAAATTACAAAAAATCAGAAAAAAAGTTTAATTTGTTGTTAAAAATTTACCTACTAATTTTGGAAGTGTGGGTTTCGATAAAATTCTATTTGAAGAGTCCAAAATAGGGCTTAATGTTACTTTATCGACTGTTTTTGTTTTTGTTGTTTTTTTGCCCAAATAGGGCTCTAGGAATAAATTACAACAACAACTTCTGGTCGAACCTACTTTCGGAGATATAGTCATCGGAAGATCGGGAAATATCTTTTATAAAAATCAGTATAAGTTGGGAACCCCTGAATGGATTTTAAAAAATATTGATGTCATATGAAAGATATTTTACCGGGCTATATAATTGCTTCGCAAAATTTTTCAATTTGAGTGATATTTTTCGAGATATGACAATTTTTCAAAAATGCACCTTATTTTTGGCTTAAATACAGTTTAGCCTCCAATCGAAATTGATTATAAACCAAATATTTTCTTATGTGCTTTTAAAATCTAAGGATAAATATGGAATCTAAAAGTGTCGCTCGGATCTGGTTTCGGAGATATAGACATCGGAAGTTCGGGATATAGCTTTCTAAAAATCTATATAAGTTGAAAACGGCTGCATTGATTTCCAAAATATGGGTGTCATATGAAAGGTAATTTAATAAGCTACAATATTGGTTCAGAAATTTTTGGAATCTGGCTCGTAGTTTTCGAGATATTACGACTTTTCTGAAATTTGGACTGATTTTTAAAAAAAAATCGTTATTTCTCCAAAAAATCCGTTATTACTGTACAATTTTATTAACATATATATAAAGCTCAATTCATCTCCTTTAAAATGATATAACATTTTAATAAAAATTTTTGATATTAACCCCTTATAACCGAAAAAATTAAAAATCATTTTGATGAATTTTGAGAAGTATTTTACATTTTTTTGATATGATATGTTCTCTTTGACAATATGAGCATTAAAACATATTTTAAATGTTTATATTTATACTATATCAAGCATTGGTTTACAAATTTGGACCATTGGACATATAAATAAAAAAATTAAAATAAAGCAAAAGCGTTTTATTGATAAACCTCTACTCTTATTTAAAATTACTGTGGCTAGCAAACTAGGTGTTGGATATATTATAGACTGATCCGCGGCCGAAGGCCGCCGCGAAGCCGGTGTTGGATTTTTGGGAGTTTTAAATCCTGAGTTGCGGCCGCAGGCCGCCCACCTACCCCTACTCTTATGTAAAATTACTGTGGCTAGCAAGCTAGGTGTTGGATATATTATAGACTGATCCGCGGCCGAAGGCCGCCGCGAAGCCGGTGTTAGATTTTTGGGAGTTTTAAATCCTGAGTTGCGGCCGCAGGCCGCCCACTTACCCCTACTCTTATGTAAAATTACTGTGGCTAGCGAAGCCCGTGTTCGATATACTATGAGATATAATCGATTAAAATTCATTTTAATGTTCATATTGTCAAAGAGAACACATCATATCAAAAAAATTTCAAAAACTTCCCAAAATTCATTAAAATGATTTTTAACTTTTTCGGTTATAATGGATTAATATCAAAAATTTTTGTTTAAATTTTATATCATTTTGAAGGGGATGAATTACGCTTTATAAATATGTTAATAAAACTGTAGGTTAATAACGGATTTTTTGGAAAAAAACCGTTTTTTTTTTTTTAAATCGGACTAAAATTCAGAAAATGCGTAATATCTCGAAAACTACGATCCAGATTTCAAAAATTTCTGAATCAATATTGTAGTTTATTAAATTACCTTTCATATGACACCCATATTTTGGAAATCAATGCAGCCGTTTTCAACTTATATAGATTTTTAGAAAAGCTATATCCCGAACTTCCGATGTCTATATCTCCGAAACCAGATCCGAGCGACACTTTTAGATTCCATATTTATCCTTAGATTTTAAAAGCACATAAGAAAATATTTGGTTTATAATCAATTTCGATTGGAGGCTAAACTGTATCTGTTCCTTATTTCCTTTCATTTGATATGCAAAAAACAAAAATGGACCAAATCAATTTTTTGGAAATTAGGAACTTTTAACAACAACAATGCCAGGACAGACAACAACAATAACAACTTTACTACTACTACTACAACAACAGTAATTTTTCATAAGAGTAGGGGTAGTTGGGCGGCCTGCAGCCGCTGCTCAGGATTTAAAACTGTCAGACATCCAACACTGGCTTCGCGGCGGCCTTCGGCCGCGAATCAATCTATAATATATCCAACACATAGTTTGCTAGCCAAATTGCGCGCGCAAGTTTTAATAAAAATTTTAAATTTTTTTAAAATAATAAGTAGCTGCTGCGCTTGTGCAAGAAGCTGATTCATTTTGTTGTTGTTGTAGTAGTAGTAAAGTTGCTGTTGTCTATTCCGGCATTGTTGTTGTTAAAAGTTCCTAATTTCAAGCAAATTGATTTTGTCAATTTTTGTTTTTTTCTATAGAAATTTATAAATGATGCAATTTCAGATACATGTTGCATATTAAATGAAAGGAAATAAATTGGGCTTCCTAATTAAGTTATTAAAATTATAGGTTAATACTACATTTTGGGAAAAATAACGGTTTTTTGGGGAAAAAAATAAGGTGCATTTTCGAAAAATTGTCATATCTCGAAAACTATCACTCAAATTGAAAAATTTTGTCGCCAGGCTTTTGAGTGGAATCCGCAAGGCAGTAGAGGACGTGGTAGACCCAAAACCAACTGGAAGAGGTCGCTGGAAAAGGAAATCCAAGGATCGGGAAAGTCGTGGCAAGAGATTAAAGTCATCGCAAGGGATCGTGACAAATGGAGAGATTTCATATTGGCCCTATGCTCCTCCTAGGAGTTAAAGGAGAATACATACAATTATATAGTCCGGTAAAATACCTTTCATATGACATCAATATTTTTAAAATCCATTTAGGGGTTCCCGACTTAAACTGATTTTTATAAAAGATATATCCCGATCTTCCGATGGCTATATCTCTGAAAGTAGGTTCGACCAGAAGTTGTTGTTGCTTTTGTCGTAATTATTTCCCAGAGCCCTATTTGGGCAAAAAACATAAAAAAAACAACAACAGTCGATAAATTTAAATAGCGAAATATATAAAAATATGTTTGAAAAAAGTGAAAATAGTGTCGTGATTTGGTAAACGCCAAAAAAGTGTCAAAGGTGTGAACGTAGTTCTGTGATTATGAAGATTTTCTGATTTTAGGCTAGTTAACCAGGCAAGTGAGAATAGGGTATAAGATTGTTCCCAAAATAGTCTTATATCCCTTCATAGCCTAAATTCAGCTTGAAATTTTATGCAAAGCTGGAAAATTTTCTGCATCTGGCAACGCTAGAGTGAATGTGTGGTTTGTTGCATTTGGACAATTATCGAAAATTTTTCTAAACATTTTCAAAAACACAACAAATTTATGATTATTTTACTGAAATGGATGAGGTAAATTGGTTTAAAATACAAAGATGTCAACGGTGGAGTTTTTAATGTTTGTTTTTCTTGTATCACAGGTCGACATTGAAGATGCAGAAGATTTGATTGAATTGGAGTCTCGTTTGTACAGTCAAATACATCATGAGCCTGCTGCGGAAGGTGATGGAAATCATGGCATGTCCATACAAGCAGAACCAGTAGTAGAAATAACCACCTTGCGTAAAGTTACGGCAACAAGTGTAATAAACAAAGCATTGGGCAATAAAGATGGGCGCTACTGGAGCGATATTAGTAGACAAGAAATGGCTAAACAAGATAATAGAAAAATTCAAAAGAGCGATATTAGTAGACAAGATATGGCTAAACAAGATGATAATAGAAAAATTCAAAAGACAGTACTAGAAAAAAAGTGTAACACTCTTAAATCTGCAGATGAAGTTCTTAAAACAGCAACAGTTTCGATGGACACTTCAGTGGATGAGCAGGATAAAGAATCAGGTATGTTGGCGTAAATTTTAACTAGATTAACATTTGCATTTGTTATGACCTTAAGGCCATATAAGAATAATAATTATATTTTTTAATAAATTAATGTAACAATTTATTTAGAGAGTTCAATAGAATCTGAAAATTATTTGAATGCACAAATCATAGCAAACTTACTGATTCAAGTGAAAGTACAAATTATTACTATATACAGTAGAATTGTGCAAAGTATATAAGTCCATGTTCTCAACAGTATAACCTGCGAAACTTTTACATTCGGAAAGTCCAGTCTTAGGACCACATGTTTCCCGAGACGTACTCTACCATAGTACAATCAATGTCCACTAATTGCACCGAAACCGGTTTCCTAATATTATTTTCAATAAATATATGAAAATTATGTTCCGCAAATATATATACCAAATTTCCACTTAAAAAGTTATATAAGTACTAGTCATAGAATTGTTAATTGTAAAAAATCCAAAGTTCTAACCACTTGACTTAAGACTTAACGTATTTTCATTAATTTCAGATATTTTATCCAATCCACCTACAAAGGAATCTATAGTCGTACAAAGATCTCCTACGCCAGATCCAAATCCTTCATGCAACACTGAAACCCAAAATGTGTCTAATACAGAAAATGCAATAACACCTCCAACGGCCAACACACAAATTCAAACAGACCCTGTCGAAAAATCATCTATTGAAAATAGCGCTAAAAACACGCAACACAAAAAACAGAAAAAGGATAAGCAACAAAAAAATGTAAACTCTAAAAATAATAACACGGATTTAAGGATTAATCCAGCTGCCAAAAAAAAACACATAGAACGCCATCAAATTGAAGTACCAATTCCACCAAACATTTCAAAAGACGGACCATTTGCAAAACAAGTTCAAAAATTGTGCAAAGCAATTCGTCTTGAAGCTAAAAAGCAAAAATCTAAAAGTGTTAAGGCGAAGAAAAAACAAGAAAGGCCAATGGAAACAATTGTAGTAGAATCTACTGATTCTGAAAATGATGATGTCATTGTGATACCAGTACCTCCGCCACCAACGTACACCATTGATGATAGTGATGAAGATAGAAATTCGAATTTTGCACTTGAAGCTAAAACATCATTTGCTAAGCCGCAACAACAGCATAAACAATCCCAACAACATCAAATTCAGCAAAATTCATCATCTCGCTGTACATCGCCATGTTCGGTATTGTCTTCAGATGATTTTATTGGACAAACGGATCGTTGCCGTCTACTGCAAGATACTCCCATGGCCGATGACGAAGACTTACTTTTGCTAACAGTGGATGTAGACAGTTTAATGGAGTTACCAAAATCAAAGGATACACAGAAAACTCTTGCAGTAGAATCTAATGATGAACAATTGAATCGGGAAGCGTCATTCAGTGATGTGGTTTGCACTGAATTTCGTACGCCACATATCTCTTCGAATAACTATCGGGTCGAACAGACACCATTTAGAGCACTGGATGTTTATGAAAGTGAGTCAGATATCACAGATAGCGTTTATTCCAGAGGTCAACCAAAACCAAAGGAGACTATCATACGTGCAGTGGGAAGCAACAGTAGTTCGGACGACGATGATGATGTTGAAGCTGTAGTCACAAGAGAAAAGATAAAACGTTTACGGAAACGACGTGCTTCCGGTAGTAATAGAGAATCGGACGCTAACAATGATGTCCAATCAAGCTCCGATTCAAATCCGGAAGATATTGTAAACGCAACAGTAGTTCCTTTTATAGCACGTGGCGTTGCAGTGGAGCGCTATAAAACAAAGCCTACACATGATTCTTATTCGTCTAGCTCAAGACACGCTTCAGTTGGTGGTGCATCCGTTGGTCATATGTCAGATAATGAATTTATTGCTACTTTGAATACTCTAGCACAGGGTGCTAACAATGAAGAAGAAATAAATGACAATGATAATGAAAATAGTGATACAAATGATGAGGCGCCAACGGCACGTGCTATTGCTGAGCAGGTTTTAGCGGCTAAAACAATGCGGCAACATTTTACTTCGGCGGGAATAGTAACGGAGCGAAGTGCTTCTGAAAGCGAACCTATGGCACAGACAGCTACAGCTCAAGATAGTGCAGTTCCAGATGATGCGTTTACAGATTTGGATAAAGTTTTTGCCACAATTGATCAATTAGATAGACCACAACCTAAAGTTTACAATGTATCAGATGGGTCAGATGATTCTAATGTAGATTCAGATGTAGAGATAGCTGATGAGTTGGCACAGTCAAAACAACTGCCAAAACCAATGACGCCACCAGTTGTTGAGTTACATCCCATTGATTTGCTAACGGAAAAAAAGAATACCCAGAAAACGAATAAGTTGGCTGATGGTCCAGTTTACAATATTGTTTACAGTGAAGAAAATGAATTTGCTGGTGGCTTAGGTTGGAATGATGAAATGCGTAATTTTTACAATAATTCTTGGAAGGGGGAGAATTTCAACTTAAGATCTATTTGGAGTCAAATGGATGGTACATTATAGATTTTTCTTTAGAAATATTTATAAATTAATAAATTTACTTTGAATTCTATTAGCTAACCGAAACTTATGGAAAATTTATACTGAAGATCGATTCCCAAAAGCTCGACGTTTTATGAATTTAAAATGTCACAATTGTTGTGAGTTTGGACATACGCGTGCTAAATGCACGCTTCCTAAAAAACCTTTGATTTGTTACATGTGTGGCGAGCGGGGACATTACGAACCGAGGTGTCCAAATACAATATGTTTAAGGGTAAGCTTTAAAGGAGAATGTGCACAAAATTGTAGAAGCATGGTGCAAATTGCAACAAAAGATCAACGAATAATGTTTGTCTTTGTCTTTATAGTGTGGTAACAAAACGCAAGTATTTACTAAAAGCTGCAATGCCTGCTCATTCCAAAATCGTCTTATTTGTCCTGTTTGTAAAGTGCGTGGTCACACGCTTAACTTGTGCCCTGATAAGTGGAGGCGATACCATTCAACAGTAAATTAATAAATTAAAACTAATATGACAATATTCAATTATTTATTATTATTTCTTTTAGACACAACCCAATGCCTATCCAAATGCGCGAGTCGAATACAATAATAGAAAGTATTGTTCCCTTTGCGCTGGACGCGGCCATTTATCGGAAACTTGCAAAAGTGCTATGCGTTTTCTTGAATATCCACTTTTCGTTAGCGAAATTAAATCTCATCAAAAGTCATACAATGATCATGCCGTCAAATCTCTTGCGACTGGCATCGGTTTTAATCTAATGTACAAGCCTGAGGTAGATGTAAGCTTTGAATTGGCGGAAAATACAACAGCCAAGGATTATTATGGACGATTTCTTAAAGCTGTAGGAATGGGTTATATGCTTAAACGTAAGCGAAAGGCAAACGTTATGGCAAGCGGCGCGAGCTCCATAGCAAAAGTTGTTAAAAAAAATCACGAACTTTACGTTCCTAATCCATATTTGAGAGCAGGACAACAGGCTAGAAACGAAATTTTGGAACCCGAGCAGGTTTGTAAAATTCAACTAGAGATGTACCATTGTTGTATGTAATTTTGTTTTTTTGTTTTTCCAAAGGTGCAAGAAATAAGTGAAAGTGGTAATGTCGATAAGGAGACTGAAGAAGTGCAAATCGTTGAGGTTAATAATGAAACTGAAGAAAGTGAACTGTTAGAAGCTGTGGACCAATCACAAGAGCCACAAACGTCAACATTTAAATCTCCAGTTATCGTTACAGTCAACACACATCTTGAAACCTCAAAAGACGCTGAAGCAGTGGTCATGGACTCAGATTCAAATTACAGCTTTTCGGAACATTTTGAATTACCTTCACTTCCTCCTCAGGCTTCACCAAAACGAAAATCGCGCGAAATGGGACCTTTACCAGATTTTATTCCACTCACTGATAATGCATGTTCAGGAGACGACAATGATGATGATGATGATGGTTCTGATGTTGATTTACAAGCTGGAATTTCTAAAAAATATGTAACAGCAGATTCTGCAGATGATGACGCTGATCCCAAGCCAACAAGTCCACTTCCAGATTTGCCTTGTGAAGCTAAAATTTATTTGACACATTTTCACAGTAAATATTTACTATCACCCGAGGGTCACAAATTTCTGGTACAGAAATCAAAGGAAACCGATCTTAAAGCGCGCTTAGATTGGACGTCAGTAGGTCACGTTTTGGTTATTTTTGGTCTTCAATGCAATCAAGATCAATTCCATCGCGAGCTTTTGTTAAAATATCGACAACTGTCAGATCAAATGAACCTAAAATGTATGGTAGGTTCTCAAAAAGTTCCGCGTCGTATAGATGTCCTAGTAAAATTTTTACGTGAAAACATCAACTTACTAATGACAAATTTGGGTAATGCCAATGACTTATTAAAACGTGTACAACTTCTTGAAAATAATCAACAATCTAAAAATGAATTGAAAAACTCTGAAAAAATGAGACGCTCCTTAAATATGATACTTCTCGGGCAAGCTGGACTTCGCGATGGAAATCATCATTTAGACAAGTTGCTATTATGTTTGAGAAAGCTTATCAACGATTTTAAAGGCGATGATCATACTCCAATTGAACTGCGAAATGAAATTGATGAACATTGGAAAATGATTTTTACTTCATATCGACATGACAATTATCCCGAGTTAGTGCAACACTATAATAAAATGTTTACTAAAAATCGCATACCAAAATTGAATATTGATCCAATTTTACTTGGTGGACATATACTTGATACACATTTTACAAAAGAACAAAAGGCACGTATGGAAAATGATGAAACTAAAAAGAACAATACTATAATGGAGAACAAAGACCAAAATCAATCACTCGCTAAAGATAAACGAGGCAAACAACTAAACATTGTCCCCAATCCATTTAATCCAAAAATAACGAAACCTTCACAAAGAAAGCGAAACAGCTCACCACCACCTCCACCGCCTTCAACGAAAACTACAAAAACTATATCGATGGACTCAACGGCAACACCTGCAGCACCATCGATGAAATCAAAAAGCAATTCAATCGACAATTTTGTACCACCAACGAACTCCTTAAAGTTAAATAAAAATGATAATATTTCTACAACACCATTGAAGAAATCGAACAATAAACCCAACCCACCCCAACCACCCTTTGCTAATCCACAGCAAAAATCAACTGCAAACACAAGCATAAGCAAGATAACACAAAATTGGGAAAGCACTTGCAATAACTTGTTTGAAGAGATCGATGACGATGGCACAAAGCAGAGTCCAGGTCGCGATTGTAAAGCACCGTCGATGTTTTGGTCTCGCGAATCAATTAAATTCATTGATGAGTGTATTAAAAAGCTTACAGAATCAAATAAGACGGGCTTAATGGAAAAGTTATCTCGAGTGCAGGAAAAATCAAAAAATGGTCAGTTATCATACAATGACTATCGCGCTGTCATTAAAATTCACAAAGCTATTTTAGGCAAATAAGTTCTTGTGTGTAAATTTGCAGATATAAAACTAATTTGAAGAAAACAAAAAAAAAAAAAAAAACTGAAAAAAAAGCAAAGTTGCATTCTTTAAAAGAAACAAAAAATTCATTTAATAAATGTAAAATAATTCATTAAACAAATGGCTCGTTATAAATGTCTGAACTGACGCAATTTGTGTTTGCCAATTTAGCCCCCTCACTTTTTTCCAATGCTTTTTTTCACCGAATTTATAGCTCGATGAACAAGTTCGGTCGAATTTCAGGGAAAAGTGGTTGTAATCGCGTAGAACGCTGTTGAGGAAAAAAACAATCATTTCTTCATGCGATAAAGGTAAATTTTCCAAAAATGAGCAGTTTCTTTTCATCATACGCCCTACTTGCTGCTTCTTGTCGTTAAAGACATTACAGCACAGTTTGTTTAAAGGTTTTGGCACTGCCCACTCTAATAGGGGGTACACACTAGCGATCATGTTTGTCAGTCAAATATGGCCGCTGAATGTCACTCAATTGACTGACTAAAAATAGCGGAACTAGGCATAAAAACAGGGACTATAAGAAAATCGTTGACATCCCCTCCTCTCCCCCGCTATAATAAGACGTTATACCCTGTTCTCACCTCGTTAACCAGATGAATGCTGATTAAGCACCAGCACCAGGATAGTTTTCCATGGTTTTTATAAAATCAATTTTTCCAACCATGTTCTGAAATTTTAGATGTTTCAGAATCCAAAAACATTTTGAATTCGATCTCGATGACTTTTTTTGGTAACTTGCGGTTGCTGAATCCCAATCTGGCAACTATTCTCTATCAGGCCTGGGACTCGAGTTACTCTAGCTCAAAAGTGCAGAACACGCTTTTTTCAGGCTTATGGCGCTTATCCAGGCAGTAGTGAGGTGTACCTGTTAACTTTTTCAATAGAATCACAACTTTTTGAGATATCGTTGAGTCAATTGTAAACTATCCAATGATGTTAGACCAGTAAAACAACTCATTTCAATTGCAATAATTTCTATTAAAGCTTTCGTTTCGAAAACAGTCAAATTAATAATATTCTACAAATCATAAATAATAGATATTTGTTAAGTATACATATATTTACTAAAACAAAGCCATAATTTGCCTTGATTAGATTTGTTCGCGCATGTAACATATAAACGTTAAATCGAAATCAGTCCTTGGAGTCGAAATGAGTCTGCTTAGTTCAATGTGGGGCTAGCATTTCCATGGTCGAATTAAAATGTTTCGTCAACAGCTTCAGTTAATTTATACATTAATTACATATATGATAAAATAATTTTATATTCTACATTAGTTAGCTATTATACATTTACGAGTATATAGATAATGAGGGTATTCCTTAAAACGTGTTAATGCCTTGAAAACATGGTAACTCGTAAAACTGTCAACATTAGTACTGATTTTGACAACTATTAAGAGTTTTTCGAGGCATTTACACGTTTTAAGGAATACCCTAAATGTGTTAAAAACTATTTATTAGTACAACTTTACGCCGCCGTAGTCTGTTGCTCGGGTGCAGTGGTTGTACTAACAGTCGATGCTGTACTCGCAGCTTCTGGCGCTTTCTCGTTAATGGCTAACCATGGACAACGTTTTTGTAATTCCAAACGGTATCTTGGATGACTGATCGCATAGACAAAGGGATCTACGCATGCTACCATTTTGCAGGTGCAAGCTGGAATCATTGTAACGCCTGGTGTTAATAAACTCTTGTCACCGAAGGCACCAATCAGTGACATAACACCATATGGGGTCCATGAAACAAAGAATAGAAAACATATTGTAATGGCCGCTTTAGCAATTCTTATCTCTGCGGTTTCCTTGTTCTTGTCCACATTTGAACGTAACGATTCAACATTCATTTTTTTGGCCTGTTCGCGTAGTGCCTTCTCATGACTGAATACATGTCCCACAATTTGACTATAGTAGTAGATAATCATGGAAGTAGGACAAACAAAACTGAAGAAAAATATGGTGGCCACAAAAAGTCTTGTGTCGAAATCATCAGTTAAATAGTCGAAGGTGCAAGACGTTAGGTAACCCTCTAGAATGACAACAAAAAATATAATTAAAAATTAAATAAATGAGATATATATAATAGTTATAAATGATAAATATATTTCTGTATTCGAATAAGCTTTATACAGGATTTCCACCCCAAGTCAAACCTTTTTTACACCAAATTTTTCCCCCTTACGGCCAAATCACTTTATAAATCTCCCTTGGAAACGGGCTATTAGGCACCATTAACGACACAATTTATTTATTGTATTCCTTAAAACGTGTAAATGCTTTGAAAATCTTGCAACTGGTAAAACTGTCAAAATTCGTGTTGATTTTGACAGCTCTTACCAGCTAACGATCGTAAACCTCATTTAAACCATAATTTAAACCACTTTTTAAAGCCAAACAAAAAATTTACGGTGGAATCTTCACAAGGTGGCATCGCTGAACACAGATTTTCTTTGACATTTTATGAACGCTTCGATAAAACAAAGATGGCTATAGTTACTAAAAGTTGTTCTCTTTTACACAAGCCTGGTATTACGGCAAATTAAAATTTAATTAATTAGATTAGGGCCGTTCGCACTTCCAAATTTTGTAGTTTTTAGTTTGATGAACTCGAATTTGTTTGGCATTACTTATATCGAGCCCTGAGGGTGTGTAGACTATCAAATTACAATTTCAATTTCAGTTTATTGAGACATTTAAGAAACATTCTTAAGTACAAGCAATAGATTTTAGAATTTTTAATTAGATGACTTAGAATAGAATGTTTTATTCTCAAATAGAAAAACCAATCTATCAAATTACAAAAAATGATATGATGAGTTCGAAATTGTTTGGCATCACTAATTTTGCAGTCAAAATTTTTTTTATGGATTTGATGAAGATCAAGGGTGTCAGCGTTTTGAAATCACTGAGCCAAGCGCAGTCAGCGTAAAATTTTCGCTTTTACAATAACTTCAAATTCCTCGAACTACAACAATCACAAAACCTATTTTTTGTTGTTTTTTTGGTGGCTCGTTTGCAACAACAACAATATTTCAATAATTTTTTAAATTTCTGAGGACTACACACGAAAAATGTTTGTTGTTTTTTTATGCGAAACAACAAAAACAATTTTTCATAAATATTTTAATTCCGCGAATTTTGACGAGCTAAAAAAAAACAACAAACATTTTTCGTGTGTGTTGTAGTTCTCAGAAATTTAAAAAACTATTGAAAAATTCTTGTTTTTGTAGGCGAGCCAAAATTGGCTCACTTTTGTTCTACGCTGACACCCTTGGCTTAGATAATAAAATTATACTATAAGGGTCGTTTTCATTATTTTAAGTAAGGATGTGGTTGAAAGTAAGCTTAAATAATTTAATTCAATTATGTAATAACTTCTTAGCCAACTTGCAACATACATTTGTAATTTTAGATGCAGCTATTTAAGAATTTTATATACAAAAGTACATTTTTTTTTTAATATAGTAACAAAATAATTTTGGCTAAAGCTTAGAACCCAATTTGATTTAAGCCAAAGTTTTCTTATTAAACTTATGATTCCAACAAAGAATCCGTAGTTAAAAAGTGGAGCAAATGCTTAGTTTCGGAGATATAGCCATCGGAAGATCAGAATATAGCTTTTATGAATACCGGTATAAGTTCGGGACCCCAGTATGGATTTTAGTAATATTAAACTCATATTAAAGGTATTGCTACAAAATCGTAATATTTACAAAAGCTTTAAGTCCGAGTTATAGTTTTCGAGATATGGCGAATTTTCATAAATTTTTAAAATACCACTTACACCAACAACACCCAAAACAACAACACTCTCCTACTGCGATTGGGTCTACGTCCCGGAGAGACCCTCCCTTTGAGAGGCCAGGAATCGCAACAACAACAAAAGGTTTGTACTTTGAAATTCAATTTTATCCTTTTTATTTAGAGCCGAAATCGAGCCGAATCCGGGACCCAGAATTTGGACCTGCCCTATATGCGGGAGGCAAGTTCGCAAAGGGTCCGCTTCTGTCCGCTGCAATAGTTGCCTTAACTGGTGCCACTTTACCCCCTGTTCCGGGCTTGCTAGTCTTCAAGGTTACACCGCTACCTGGCTGGGTAGTTGCTGCACAACAGCTAGCAGTCCACCTGTCCAAGCTCCGCAGTCCGTTCGCGCCCCCCCTCCCCTGTCCAAGCTACGCTTACCACGCGAGTCCCCTTCCCGACGTCGCCTATCCAAGGATTCAAAGTCCTGCAGTGGAATTGCAATGGCCTGAGGAATAAGATCATAGAAATTACGGACTACATGACACGCAACGGTATCCTGGTTGCGGCAATCCAGGAGACGAAACTCCCGAGCTCATGCGACCTTACAACACACGGAGGATATAACATAGTTAGACGTGATAGACCAAACAGAGGCGGAGGCGGTCTAGCCTTCGTCCTTAAGAACTGTGTCTCCTATAGACCAGTCACCATCCCCCAACCCCCCACCCCAGATGACCATCTGGAGTGTATGGCAACTGCCCTTAAGGTTGGGGATGAGGAGATCCGTCTGACTAATGTCTATATTCCCCCTGTGAATAGTGTTGGGGCCAGCTACCACCCCTGCATTGAACACTTACTTCAATTTGATAATCATCTGGTCCTTGGTGATTTCAATGCACACCATGAGCTTTGGTATTCGTCCCTTGGCAACGACACCCGCGGTACTAATATCGTCGACCAAATTGAGTCCTCGGGCTTTATTACGCTCAATGACGATACCCCAACCAGGGTGACGGCGGCGTGCAGTAGTTCCCCCGATATCACGCTAGTTAGTGCAGTTAGACCACAGCGCTCAGTTCGGATCATATCCCTATAATTAAAACGATACACGAGCCATGCGGCTTTGTAGAGGCTGAGAAACGAACATTTCTCAACTTCAACAAGGCCAATTGGACCGGGTTCGTAGATATGTTGACGATAAAATTACACGTCTTCCCCCACCACCTGATTCCGCAACTGGCGAGCGAAAACTGCGTGATATCCTCCTCATGGCTACCAAAAGATTTATCCCTGCAGGTAGAATCCCCCGGATTAAGCCGGGGTACCCTACTGCTGCCCTTCAACTGTCAGAGGAAAGAGATACACTCCGGGCGGCCCACCCGAGCGATCCCAGAATTCCGCAGTTGACCAGGGACATTCGTAACCTGGTCAACGAGCACAAAAGGACGCTGTGGCAGAGACATCTCGATGAGTGCTCCATTGGCTCCAAAAAGCTCTGGTCCACAATAAAGGATCTCTCGGGGCAGAGGAAAACCCCTCCGTGCACCACTATAAGTTTCGACAGCTGTCAGTATAGCGACAGTAAAATGTGCGCCTCCCACTTTTGTAGGCAGTTCGTAGAACATCCCACAGATAGAAGTAAAGAAAGTAGAGGAATACTCAGGAGCTTCAAGAGTCTCCGTGAGTCGACAGATCCTGAGCCTTTCACTCAGGATGCAGTGGTGGCTGCGGTTCGCAAAGCAAAACCGTCCAGGGCCCTTGGTCCTGACGGTATTGCCATGGTGATGCTGAAGAAGTTAACTCCGTCGGCAATGCAATACTTAACTGAGATTTTCAACCTCACAATCGCTCGCAGGAACATAACCACTATGTGGAAGGATGCCCGTGTTATCCCTATTATCAAACCGGGCAAGCCTGCTGACTTGGGCGCTTCGTATCGGCCCATTTCACTTTTATGTCCTGCGGCGAAGGTGTTGGAAGCACTTCTCCTGCCGCAACTTCAACAGCATCTTAAACTTGCTAGCCACCAATACGGCTTTAGACTGAACCATAGCACTACCACTGCCTTGGCCGAGACCACGTCGGTGATCACAGAGGGGCTTAACTGCAAAAGACCGCACCAGCGTACGGTTGCAGTGGCCCTAGATCTCTCAAAGGCTTTTGATACTGTCGACCTCAACATCCTCCTTGCGGATCTTCAAAACACGACTATTGAATCACTGTCACTTAATAAAGTGCTCAATAGCCGCCCTCCACTAATCAATCCTAGTGAAAAATCACTTTCGAGGGAGGCAGGGTGCATACTGGCTGAACTCCGCTCTGAATACTCGCTTATCTTGATGAGCTACAGAGCCCGGATCGTTGAGAGGACCGCGGATCGGTGCCCATCATGTAGTGGAAGTCCGCACGACAGTTCCCACCTTTTCAACTGTCCGCCCCGTCCCACCAACCTCTCTACAATTGACCTATGGTCCCGCCCAGTAGAGGTAGCCCATATCCTGGGCCTCCCGGACTAGGCCCGACATGTTTTCAACTTCCCACATCCCAAATACTAGTAGGTGAAAGGCATAATTTTGTTTTCAATTTACAGTCCTGGAGTTCGAGTTGCTACAACAACAACAACAACAATGACACCCACAACAACAAAATAAACTACAGAAACATACAAATCCTGTTTCATAATTTTAAGTTGTCTTTTCAATGAATGGAATAATTTATTTCTGCAAATAAAATTTAATTTATGGTATTTCCATTACATTTTAATAATAAGTTTCTTTGTTTTTCATCGACGCTTCAACTTTCATAGCCAGAATTTATCTGCTGAAATTTGAAAAGCTCAAAATCAGTGATGCCAAACAAATTTGAATTCATCAAATTAAGAACTACAAAATTTGAAAGTGCGAACGGCTCTATTAGATTGAAGGCAAATCGTTTTGTTGAACTATCGAATAATATAAAATTGTGAAAAATATTTGTACGCGAAAATATAAAATAATAGTGTGATTTGGAAATAGAAAATATTAAATTAAAAGTGAGCAAAAACAATGAATATACGTTTTTTCCCAAAAGAGGAAACTAAAAAAATTTACAAAGGTGAAAGAAGACAATAGTGTGTGCCCGCTTCCACACATACATTGCAATTCAGTGTTTTTTAGTTGTTTTTCTTGCGAAGTGCAACGCCTCTTGTGCGACTCAATTCTGCTAATCACCACAGAAATTGTACGCGTTTAGTTTTGTTTTTCATTTCGTAGTTGTTATTTTTGTAATTTGTGTGTTTTTTTTTTAACAATTGTACTCGCTGCCAATGTAAACTGCGAGTTCGAAAAATTTATAGAAGCAGTGGAAAAAAAATATTAAAAAAGGGTAAAACAAAAATATAAAAATTTGTTGCTAAAAAGTGTTAATAGCAAAGATCGTGTGGACATAGGAAGAGTAAAACACAGCTGTAAAGAATAAAAACAAACTTTTGTTTGGTTTTTGGTGATACATTTTCACCCACAGACAGAATTACGCTACGAACCACCTGAATAAAACACAAAAACGCTGCGAGCGTCGGCTGTTGTCTCAGACGCGTCGACAGTGGCCTCGTCGTCCAATAGCAGAGTAAGTTGAAAAATGCCATTTTATTCTTGTTCCCTGCTCCCTCGTCCATTTTTACAAAGTGAAAATCAAAGGATTTGATAATCGCATTTAGATTATCGAAATTGTCGCTGTACGCTGCAGCAGTGAAGTCAACTTCAGCAGCACCATAAAAGGTCAATGAGTTTTTATCTTTGTTTTTGCATAGCTCCCCCCTTAATTGTGGTTAGGACGGAAGCCGTATTTTGCACCAACAAAACTTTGTGCAAAATCATTTAATATATAGAAGATAATATGAGAATTGTTATAGCAATCCTGAGGTGGTCATGGTCATAAATCCTTAGTACATAGGACATTCTGCAAGTTTTTAAAGAAAATAGGAGCTGAACATAGCGATATTTTGTTGTATACGTACGGAAGTACGGTCGCTAAGCAAAGGTAAGTGCTTAGAAAGATTATTTGAGCTGTGAAGGAAGTGATAGAATTTTATAAAATTTTTCAAGGCGATACGCAGTGGTTCAAAATATACATTTAATGCGAATAAATTACTTGCTTCGTAGAAACCTCATAAAATGTGTAGATTTGATTTCCCATAATAGTTTCGCTTTAATTGAAGCTCAATGCACGGGCGTGGCACCGCCCCCGACACACCTTTATAATTATGAAACGCTATATTAAGAAAACTAATGAAGCAATTATTATGAAATTTCATACAACAGGTCTACTTGCTATAGTATGTATTTGAGGTAAAAGTGGGCACAATGGCACCAATGGGTGTGATACGTCTCATACAAAAAAATGCACCTTTAATGTTATATTTAGTGTATTATGCAAGCAATCATTCTAAAATTTAGTACCAGATTGTTGACTATTAAATTTATCGAAAAAATTCTTTGTTTAGTTAAACAATTGCAAAAAATACCAGTAGATTTTTATTTATTTTAGTTTTTATTTAATTAAAACCTATGAATTTAAAAAAAAAAAAAATTTTCAGTAATAAGAAATTAGATTAAGGGCAATTTTCACAATGTTCAGTTAAAATTTAACTTCCAGATAAATAAAAATTTTGTATGAAATTTAATGTCCAGTTAAAGTTATAGTTAAGGCTTAACTGAACATTGTGAAATTGGCCCTTAAAAGGTTAAATTTTTATTAAATTCATAAAGTTTTTCGATGGACTTCCAACTCTTGATGTTGGTTGTACTTAATCGTCATCACTGACAAACAAAGCTATATTGTATATGCCATCCATACTTTATTAGCTCTAATAAATTTTGATTTGTTTCCTTATTTTTTTTCCAGTGACATTCAATATTTTTAGCAAATGTTCTTCATATAATTCTTAGGGGCTAACACAATCAGATCTAGTAAAATTTTTGAATTTCGAAGTTAATTATTTTGGACATGTCTAAAGAAAAAAGTGCCGAAAATTTACAAGGCTGGAGGATGGCAGTAATTTTTTTTCTAATTATTAAAGTTCGGTATATAAACTACCAAACGCGATACATTTTAATATCTGCAATTGTCTGCAATTTTTTTAAAGTTTCGATGAATTAATTTTTCTCAGTCAAAAACACTGTACATCTTAGACATGTTTTTATTGATAATAAAAAGGATGAACATACCGTTTTTTCTTGTAGAAGTTAAGCTTATAGTGTTGACAATTCAATAACAGATTGAGAAAATACCCTGTCGGGAGAACATAAACCGATTAAAAAAAAAACCGGTTGGAAACGTAGTGAAAAAGCAACCGGTTTGAAACTGGTTTAAATTATATGCAGCAAAAACCACATTGACTTTAATTTTTAAAATTTAATCTCAAATTTTTTCTAATTTTATTATTTTCCTTGCTGAAATTGTCAAATTATCAAGAAATTCAATTCAAATTCATTTTCACAATATTTTTTTCTTTAAGCTCTTATTTAATTTTCATTAATGTTCTAACTTAGAATTAATTTTAAGTTATTTTTTATTATTAAATATTGCTAACATTTTAATATTTGTCTTTAAAACTTGAGTTCCCATATGAATCCCCAATAAATCTATTATATAAAAATGAAATGGTGTCCGTATGTAGCTTATGAACGCGGAAACTACAAGGCCGATTTACATAATTTTTTTTTTTAAATTGTTTGTTATGGTCTGTAGAAGGTTCTTAAGGGGGTGGGATGCTACTGAGGGGAACGGGGGTTGCACCCCCCATACGAAAAAAATACAAAAAATGCTATATCTCTACAGTTATACAAGTTATGATTATGAAAGTTGATGAACTTATGCATAATGTACATATCTACCATTTACCATGCAAAACTTGGGGGATATTGGGTGTAGAATTGCATCCAATTTTCAAAAATACACAAAATGCTATATTTCTTCACATATCGCAGATATTGTTATAAAACTTGGTACATACATGAATATTCTATCTACCATTTACTATGAAAATCTTGGGCGGGGGGTGAGAAGAGGGAGTTGCACCCTTCATACAAAAAATATAGAAAATGCTATATCTCTGTACCTATGGGAGCTATGATTACAAAAGTTGATACATGGATCTTTAAAAACCTTGGTGATTGGAAGAGAGGGACGATGGAGATGGATGGGACTTCGTACGTATAGGCATCGGGAATGGGCGAACGAAGTCGCAACCAGGCCAGCTAGTGTTTCAATAAAATTGAAAATATATATGTATGTACTATTGAAGATCTTGTAGTGGAATTGCAACTACTTAACTAGTTTTTAAACCAGATTTAGTCAATTGCCTATTTACCAATTGAAAATAAACCGGTTTTAAACCAGTTGAAAATATATGCATAGTAGGACAATTGCCCTGCCCCTATGACATCGCCATGTTAAATAAACCAGTCTCTTGCAAGAAAAAAGTCAGAATTTCAACCGGTTGTAGTTGAAAAAAAAAACTAGTTTTAAACCGCTTTTAAACCAGTTGAATTTCCTATGGGGTAAATTACAACAAACAAGTCAAATAAATCTGTGAGTGATTGTTACAATCTATTTTCACTACAAAAAAAAATTTGAACAGTTTGTTATGTTTGATGATACCATACCACAAAAATGTTTTCTGCATGTTTTTTAATTTTTAGAGATGTAAAAAATTTAATTAATTCGCATTAAATGTGAACTTGGAACCCTTGTGCGATAGGTTAATATTTGATTTAATTCACAACATTGATGACTTTAAAATGACTCAAAATTGTCCAAAAATCAGAGAAATTTGTCAGAAGTAAATACAATTTAAGTATAAGAGAGTCTCATTATTTTACGACAGTATACATATGCTTAATGAAAACTTTAGAATTAAGTTCCAAGATTTTAGAAGCAATCAAGACCTTGTAGATCTACATAACAATCCACTAAATTGTTATTTAGAAAATCGAGATGAAAATATTCGAAAACTTGAAATTGATTTTTTACTTCCACATTCTATACTAAAGTAATAGAGTTTTGGCGAACGGTTGATGAAAAATATACGCTTTGAAAGATTTTATCTATAGATTATATTCAATGTATGAAACCATATCGTCAGGTTAAAACTTTAAATAGACATCTACATTTTTGTTGTTTTGAGTAAAACGCTTTTTAAGTTTTTCGAAATTCGTGTGTTGTATGAGATTCTTAAGTTTTCCGCTTTTTTGATGGGGACTACGTTTCAAAAAACCAACTAGACTGGGGCACAGTGCCGTTTTTCTTCACGCTTTTGTATATTGAATTCAAAAAATCACCATAATATGTAGATGCCTAGTTGTTTGGGTCAGCATTTTCATCCATGACCTATATTCAGAATAAGTAACGAAATTCACTATGCGATGTTGAACATAGACATTGAGGATGGTTTTTTTTCTGGCAATTCCTCATAATAATCGTACTTATGTTTGTAATGTATTGCGAACAGTATTCAAGGAAACATATTTTTCAGTGCGCTTTTTTGAGAATTTTTCACAGTTTTTTGTCTATTTTGAAAGGATCTTCGTTGATTCCTTTCAATATTGAAAACCCTTCTCGCTCTTGTCTTGATCTTCTCTCCTTCGCCAACCTAAACTCATCACGGAACCTCTTGACTATGTCGTGTACACGTGTACGGTAGATTTACTTTTTCCTGCCGATTCGGCCATTTCTCTCACGGTTTTACCCCTTCATAATAAAACCAATTCTGTTTTTACACGGTAGATACGTTCCAGACGAAAACGTGAGAAAAAAAAACGTTAAAAAAACCATAAAAAAGGTCATGAAGTATGTATGTACATTGTACATAGAAAAAAATGGATTAGTTTCATCTTCTTCATTCTTCAGAAAAGTTTTTTTTTTTACTGTTCAGAGAGATGAGTATATGAAGTGAAAATAAAAGCGAAAAACCCATATTTTTTTTAGTTCAGAGCGCATTTATATCTAACAAAGTCTTTTCCGATTATGCGATTAAGGCAGGAAGCTATCGAAAAAGTTTACAGGAACCCGAACCATTCGAAAAACATCGTCAAGAGTCGGTAATTATCGAAAAATACTGTTGTAATCAGAGTTCTTTGAAATTATCGAAAAACATTGAAAAATTTTGCATGAATCAGAACTAATCGAAAAAACTCAAAAAAAATGACTGGAAGTCTGAAAAACATCAAAAAATTCTACAGGCTCGGAATTGATCGTAAACTATCGAAAAAGTCTATGGATTCTGAATTGATCATAAAGTATCGAAATCAATCGAAAAAGTGGGGAAGAGTCAGAAATTATTGATAAAAAATTAAAAAATCGACTAGATCCTGAAATTATCCAAAAAGACTGCAGAAATCGGATATAATTGAAAAGCATCTAGATTATCGGAAAGTATCCAAAAACACTGAAAAAATGGACGAGGGCCTGATAGTATCGAAAAACTTTCCATGATTGGGAATAACAACATAACAGAGTTTTAATTTCCCTTTGCCTTTATTTAGATAATATTTTGTGACTGAAAGCAATCGGAGCCAAAAAATCGACTATTTTCTATTACTAGAGTTCACCTTGTGGCTGAAATTCGACCATTTGACTATAAAGTACAATGTTTAATAACCTTCCTAGGTCGATAAAACACAAAAAGCTTTTAATATTCTTCCTTAGGGTTCTGGTTATCTGCTTTCATAAAAATCGGTGCAGCAACTTAGTTGAAATAGCGTGTTTGCCATTTATAGGGGAGTTACTCATACTGAAGAGCAAAAAGTTTTTTATATCTTTCCGTCCTGCTCATGCCGAAATTCACAAAAATAATGCCGTGAGCGTGTGACACTCCCCACTTAAAAAGATAAAGGTCATATTCTCATTCCTTAGTGTTAGCGTTTTATCAATTTAAAAAAAAATCAATGTAGTGGTTTAGTCGTGAAAGTGTTTTTCCATTAAAGGGAGTGGTACCGCCCACTGAAAAGCATAATGGTCATAATATCATTCCTTAGCGTTAATCCGATCTCTATATTTTCGTAAAAATCGATGCTGTGGTTTAGCCGTGAGAGCGTTTTTTCCATTTAGGGGCGTGGCACCGCCCACTTAAGAAAAAATATAGTCCTATGCACAGCTCCTCCTTGCAACCTTTCCAACGGAAAAATAATGAGTGCAAATCGGTGGACATTTAGGTACAGAAACAGGGACTGAATCGATTTCGTTTGCCAATTTATATATAGATATGTACTAGGGTGGGCCGATTTGAAAACTGATCTCGGCTACCCCCCTATGTGAAGATCATTCAATTCTATGAATATTTGCCCAAGGAACTATACTTCTGCGTTCAACTTTAGTTCGGCGCATTTTTGATCGAAAATTGTACCTTTTATCAATATTTTTTATACCCTACACCAAGGGTATATTCACTTTGTCCTTCCGTTTGTAACGCAGAGAAGGAGGCGTGGCAGATATGGAAAAGTATATATATTCTTGATCAGCGTCACCTCCTGAGTCGATATAGCCATGTCCGTCTGTCTGTCTGTCTGTCTGGCTGGCTGGCTGGCTGGCTGGCTGGCTGGCTGGCTGGCTGGCTGGCTGGCTGGCTGGCTGGCTGGCTGGCTGGCTGGCTGGCTGGCTGGCTGGGTAACGGCTGTGTGTGGAAATACATTTTTTGGGAAAACTAAGCAAGATAATTCAATGAAATTTGGTACACAGCCTCCGTCATCAAAGTTAGCTCGGGGGATTGAAAATTAGCGAAATCGGTCAACGGGCACGCCTACCGCCCATACAAAAAATGTCTTCAAAATGCAAAATTTTGAGTATTTTTCCCAACAACGCAACCAAAATACATATAAATACTACGAATTGTCAGCGCAAGCTCTGACAAAAAACTGGTCGAATTCGGACAAGAGGGCGTGGCACCTCTCATATAAGTAAAAGCTTCAAAACGCTGTACAGAAAGCGTTTTTTGAGATAATCGAACTAGATTTGACTCGGACACTAAAAACTATAAATGCAAGCTTTAAGCAAAAACTGGACAAAATCGGACAAGAGGGCGTGGCTCCTCCCATATAAGCAAAAGCTTCAAAACGCTATTCTGAAAACATTTTTTTAGATAATCCAACCAAATTTCACTTAAATACTAAGAACTATAAATGCAAACTCTGAGAAAAACTGGGTGCATTCGGAGGGCGTGGCACCTCCCATATTAGCAAAATTTTCAAAATACTGCTGTGTAGGGTATTTAATGTTTGGCCAAGCCAAAGGTAACACCCTTACTAGTTTTTTATTTTCATACTAAATTTTAAAAATTTTTATAAAGACAAAAGTAATAACATTATATGATGTGGCTGGTATTCTGTGAGTGATCAATTAAATTGGGTTCTGTTTGCATAAAAAGTTCACTTGATGGTGTGGAATTGATGCTATATATTTAAAAAAGTGATATGGGTCAAATAGCCGATTATTATGACCGACTTTCAAAATAAACGATTCATATTTTTGGATGAATTTTTTCAAACAAAACTCCAACCTAGGCTGAAAGTTTATTCAATTCTATGAATATTTGCCCAAGGAACCATACCTCTACGTTCAACTTTAGTTCGGCGCATTGTCAATTGAAAATTTTACCTTGCGTTTAATATTTATTTTTATGCTTAGTTTTCAAAATTCCTATAGAGACAAAAGTAATATCATAATATGTTTTGGCTGGTATTCTGTCAGTAATTAATAAAATTGGGTTCTGTTTTTACGAACACTACTTGATAGCGCGAAATTGATTATATTTATTCCAAAAAACTTTCACATAGGGGGGTAGCCGAGGTCGATAAAATTTCCTCCATTAAATTTGGCCCACCCTAATATGTACATATTTATGTATGTACTTGTAAAAATTTTTACTGTATAACAAAATTTGATAAATCTACAGTGGTTAACACTTCTCACAAGTTTAATAACCCTTACCAATTTTTTTCAATTGAGTCGTACGCAAACCCATAAATATCTCAGGTTATGAAAAAAATCACTTATTCCACCCTCAAAAAACCCATTCATATATTTCTATGAATTTGAATTTTCATAAGATTCATACTGCCTACAGTAAACTTTTGTTTGTTTTATTTATAAATTTATAATTTTTTCTTTTTATTGCAATAATTTAAAGCAAAAAAAAAAGAAATCTCATGTTTATTGAGAATCGAACCTATGTCTACCGAGCTATGAGGCAACATTCTAAACGCCTGACCTAACGTGCTGATTTTGATGCCATGTGTTTTACTTAACTCAATAAGTCATTTAAGGTATTCCCTAAAACGTGTAAATGCCTCAAAAACCTCGTAAGCTCGTAAAACTCAAAATTCGTATTGATTGATTACAAGGTTTTCGAGGCATTTACACGTTTTAAGGAATACCCTACTTAAAAAAAAGACATTTGGGCGATTCCTTTAAACGTGTAAAAGCCTCGAAAACTTCGTAAATTCGTAAAAGTTGTCAAAATCAATACAAACTTTGACAGTTTTACGAGTTTACGAGGTTTTCGAGGCTTTTACACGTTTAAAGGAATTGCCCAAATATAAAAAAATTTTCGTTAGTTTGGAAAATAATTCCAAAAGTATAGACGTAGCTTTAAAAATTGGTCATGAAAATATTTGGAAATTAACTTTTTCCAAGCGTTAAAATGTAAAGGTTGTAAAATTAGTTTTCTGGTATGGAAACCAAACCAAAACTGGGAAAAAGCCAGATTAACTTATATTTACTGATATTATGTATCAATAAATTCATAATATTTCGATTTTAGGTTTCGACTCATATTTATGCATCTCTTAATCACAATTTATGATCACAATATATAAATTTTTATAGTGCTCTAACTTAAATCATTTTGTACTTTTAGGTTTTAAGACGTAATCACACAAATCAACCACCAGCATAGAGCTAAGCCTTGAAGCCGTCGCTCCGTAACAAATTTAAAATTCGGAAAGTTTTTCTCTTTCAAGAACATCAGGACCATAGCTAAAGCAACAAATTAGATAAAGACAACAATAGCAAAAATTTCTACAAGGGAAACTTAACTGCCAACAGCATCGCATTGTTTTTTTTTTCCGCAAATTTTCTTTTCAAAAACTTGGCAAATCGATTATCATTGTGGTAACAAAAAGAATAATTAAAATTCCACTCATCGAGACACATCAGCAGCATATACCTGCTTACCGACAACGTTAAAACAGATCGAAAAACAAATGTCAAATAAAATTAACCCCAAACGCCGTGAAGTACCCTCAGCAGCAGCCTCAACAGCATCTGCCTCTGGTGGCAATAACTCAGCAAGTACATCTTCCTCATCCAGTTCATCGATCTCCTCAGCTGGAGGAGGTGATGGTGGCATGTCAGCCGATCTAACTTCATTGTTTGAATGCCCGGTGTGCTTTGACTATGTACTGCCACCGATATTGCAATGCTCGAGCGGGCATTTGGTCTGCGTTTCATGTCGTTCCAAGCTTACCTGCTGTCCCACATGTCGCGGTCCATTGGCCAATATACGCAATTTGGCAATGGAAAAAGTGGCTTCAAATGTAAAATTTCCATGCAAACACTCGGGCTATGGATGTACAGCATCACTGGTTTATACTGAAAAAACTGAACATGAAGAGACATGCGAATGTCGACCATATTTGTGCCCCTGCCCAGGAGCATCATGCAAATGGCAAGGACCATTGGATCTAGTCATGCAACATTTGATGATGTCACATAAGAGCATCACCACACTGCAAGGCGAGGACATTGTCTTTTTAGCAACTGATATCAATTTGCCCGGTGCCGTTGATTGGGTGATGATGCAATCATGCTTTGGTCATCACTTTATGTTAGTGCTTGAAAAACAAGAGAAATACGATGGTCATCAGCAGTTTTTCGCAATTGTGCAACTAATTGGATCGCGCAAGGAGGCAGAAAATTTCGTCTATCGTTTAGAGTTGAATGGCAATCGTAGACGGCTAACATGGGAGGCAATGCCACGTTCCATACATGAAGGTGTTGCCTCCGCTATACACAATTCGGATTGTTTAGTGTTTGACACTTCGATTGCACAACTATTTGCCGACAATGGAAATCTTGGTATAAATGTTACGATTTCGATAGTTTAATTGTATGTTATGAATAAAATTGATTTGAAAGAAATGAAATTAAAAGTTGAAAGAGAAAACTCCATTATGTGTAGATTTGTCAGCGAAAGAAATTTTTCATTTTTCAAGTTTTATTTAAAATTAGTTAAGATTTATGTAGAAAAAAAAATTAAATTAAGATATTTCATTGAAATTATGAGCATAATTAAAGAAATTCTGCAAAGTACTATTCGGCTAAATTTTAACATATTAATAGTAGAAGAGTGAGCGTTAAAAAGTAAACGATTTGTCTTGAAATTTCATGACAAAATTTTTGTGGATATTTAAATATACATGTAATTATGAACGTATTGTTTTTTTTTTTTTTCTAAAGTAAGATGTTTTGATTCGTGCATAATGTAACTTTTCAATGAATTACTTTTGTTTTTTGTGAATATGTAGTCTTTAATTCTTAACTGACTCCTTTTAGAAATCTATTTTGATAGAAACTTTTAAATTACACAGGATTAGCTTACTACAATTATTCGCGGGCATCAAAATGCCCATGGGATATACATAATTTAAATTGGGTTTTGAAGTAAAACTTGCATATCAGGTTTTATGGCTCAAAGTTTCCTTGTCTTGTTATAGTTATAGTTTATGGTCAATGACACAAAGATTCGTTGTAAGAAATTCATTAACAAGTAAAACATCAATCTCAATGTATTGTTAATCGTCTATAGCGTAGCTGACTTTGCATCCTATACAGAGGAGTTTAGGGCCTGGTATCATGCCAAGGATTCCTTTCGCTATTCTATGGTTGGCCTTCTCTACACAAATGTATTTTTGGAGTTTTAGTCGTGTTGCTTTCAATTGGGGAAATCCTCTTTTAATGAACTCTGCGAATTCACCGTTACTGTAATCCATTCAAAAGATAACTGAATGCAACCCCCTACGAGCCAGCACGATCAAGTCTGTGCTATATATTATAATAGCGGTATTCGTGCTATTTGAGGCTTCTATCGTATTATAGGCGATTGAAAATAAGTGGTTAACGGGTTCAAAAAAAAGTTTAAGAATCCCTTTTCTAAGCGCTGATGCCACTCGATTTCGGTCGATAGCCGCTACATTTTAAAAACTCAAGTCATGCAGAGTTATATTTGTTGAAATGATGAATAAGAAAATATAATACTTATAATTTTGCATTAAAATGAGACACCGAATCGAAAACATAATAAAATAAAGACAGAAACTTTACAAGATTATTTCATTTCAATAAACCTTTTTAAACATATTTAATTTATTTTTATTTTATGTTTCATGTTTAATTTATTGAAAAAAAAAAAAAAAAAACTAAGCAATGTGGGCCGAGGGCTTAGGCTTTACTTCAATGAAAATACAACATATTAAACAGAAAGCAAACATGTGTTTTTTTATATGATAAAAATAGAAAATATGCTATGTACATCTAAATATACTTAAGAAATATTAAAAGTAAATTATAAATTTTTTACCTATTTTTTTTTTTTAAAAAAAGAGATTTGTTTTTTATAAGCACTAAATTTCATTAAATAGTTTTGATATAGCGATTAAACCTTTTGTATACCGATAATAACATTTTTAAAACATTTTTCTTTTAATGTACCTGGAGCCCACATTTTATGTAACTAAAAAAAAAACTAAAACTAAACAAAAACAAAATATTTACACGAGACATCAAATTTATTAAGAAAAGTTAAATACTAAGTTTGAAATGTTTTAAACAAAAGAAATTAAGTATAAATACATTCTTTAGTTTAGTCGATCTCTAAACGATATTTTTAATATGAATATGTTATATATTTCATCTTGCTAACTATATTGTTTTCGTTATTATCAGACACATATTAAATAATTTTCATTCACACTATGTATATTCATAAATTGTAATCGATAACTTATAAAACAAGTTAAAGCATAAAATTTAAAAAAAGAAATAAAGTTTTCAATAAGTAAGTGGGGTAAAGTGGGAATTTTTTTTTCGACGCTCTATAAATTGAACAAAACTTATTATTTTTTCATGTAAAAAGAGTCATGCATCAAATTCGTTGACTAAAGCACACAAGTCATTGACGGTGAACTAAAATCCGTTATAAGGCGCCGAAAGTACTCGCCGAAACAAGTAATTCTGCCAGAGCGTTTCGCAAAGTTGACTCATATAAGGATTTTATGGTCATTTTTGCGATTTTAAGGCGCTAGATGAATTTTTTTCGGTTAAGTTTGTTCGGCATTTTTTTTCTTCTATACAATAGCTACAACATTGCTGAAGTCATCAAAACAATATCTCGGCTCGTTACCGAGATATAGCCATATGAAAAAATCGAAAAATCGCTCAAAATCCTAAAAATCGCTGAAAGTTGCAATTTTCAGCTGGATAATTATAACTATAATGCTGAAAATTGCAACTTTTTGCCTCAAATTGGATTTTGAGCGATTTTTCGATTTTTTCATATGGAGATATAACCATGGAGATATAGCCATATAGATATTGTTTTAATGACTTCAGCAATGTTGTAGCTATTGTATAGAAGAAAAAAAATGCCGAACAAACTTAACCGAAAAAAATTCATCTAGTGCCTTAGAACCGCAAAAATGACCATAAAATCCTTATATGAGTCAACTTTGCAAAACGCTCTGGCAAAATTACTTGTTTCGGTGAGTACTTCGACGCCTTATAACGGATTTTAGTTCACTTTTCATGTGTCGCACTGTGTAATTAATCATGCATGTTCCGTAATCCGCGTAGTTTCAATTACTTTTCACTTAGGAGGCTTTTTGATGAAAATGGTGAGTCACACGATAAAAAATAGAATCTTTTTTTTGGAAAATTACAGGTTCTACAAATTGTATTGATTTACAGGGTGCTCCATCTTTTATGTCGGTATGTAAACATTGAATAACTTTGAGAAAAAACAAACGTTTTCTATAAGTGATGTATTTTTATTCAGTTTGGTTCTTTACAATTTTTTTGGACTAGTTTTTGAAAACAATATCAATTAAGTGGTCACCTTTATTAGCAATTACAAAATGACTCCTTTTTTCTGCGTTTGCCATTACCTTTCCGAGCATCTCGGGTGTTATAGCGTCGATTTCAGCACGAATGTTTGCCTTGAGCTCGTCAATAGTTTGAGGCTGGTTGGCGTAAACCTTGCTTTTCAGATAACCCCACAGAAAGAAGTCCGGGGGGGTTAAATCAGGTGATCTGTCAATGTCGCCTCTTTTTGACACCAGACGTCCCGGGAATTTTCGTTGCAGACATGCAATTGTTGCGTTTGCAGTGTGGCATGGTGCACCATCTTGTTGAAACCAGTAACCATCTAGACCTTTCTCACGCATTTGCGGGCAGACATAATGAGCCAACATCCACCGATATCGATTTCCATCGACAGTTTCGTTTTCTTTAAAAAAATATGGCCCAATGATGGTTTTTGCGCAAATCCCAGCCCAAACAGTTATTTCGGTGTGAAGCGATCCATGGCAAAAATTGTACTGAATTGACGTTTTCAAAACATATCTGATGCAATCAATCGGTTGGCAAATGTGAAAGTTATTCAGCGTTTACATACCGACATAAAAGATGGAGCACCCTGTATATTTACGAAAAAGTAACCGTTTCGGAAATATTTGATAAAGTCGAACTTTTCGACTCTTCGCAGTTTTTTAAGAATATTTCCTAAACTGTTACTTTTTCGTTAATGCAAATCAAAGTTATTCGTAGAACCTGTAATTCCCCACAAAAAAGATTCTAATACTTTTTATCGTGTGATTAACCATTTTCATCAAAAAGCCTCCTAAATGAAAAGTAATTGAAAACGCACGGATTACGGAATAGGCCTGAATATGTATCATCAATAAGAACAATAACTTAAGGTTCTCAGAAAAACAAAAAATGGAGATTTACGATTATTTGCACTACCTAAAATACAGCTATATACCCATAGCAAACGGCACGCTCGACGAAGTTTGTCATCAAGTCCTTGATTTGAATTCGCAAACGTTACCTGTAAAACGTTGTTGTAGAAGAAAAACCAATAATCAGGAAAGTCATGGGTGGGGGCCATCGCAAAGTAACGCATTCGATGGTGACGAATCACTTAATTTTTTAACTTATAACATAACGTTTAAACGCACAATTAGCACATACCTGGAACGAATCGATCCCAAAAGCGTGTCAACGGTAGAACCACCCACGGCGTGCAGTATATCCATATTACTATATTCATAACCAGTGCTTTCGTAAAGGTCATCGAACGATTCATGGGCTTGGTTATGACCTGATAACGGTCGTAACCAATGGCCGCATTAGTCATGCCTGCCCCAATACCCGAGTAGGAACCAATAGCGGCGAAAATCTGACAACCTGTATTGCCTAAAGCAAAACCACGATGGAAGCTATTGTAAATGAAAATTGGAGCCTTTAGGCACATGATGAAATCGAAGACGGCCAAATTCAAAACGAATAAATTTGAAGGTGTACGTAGGGGCTTAGCGCTTTTGAATTAAGTAACAAAAAAAAGAAAGGTAATAATCAAAATCTGTGAAACATTTAAATTACGTTGGTTATGCCTTACGTTGAAAAAATCCATATAACTAAGCCATTGCCAGTTGTTGAGGCTAAAAAGAGAAATATATAGAAAACGCCTAGCATATAATGCATTGATGCATGCGGTTCCAATTGGGTGAGCCAATGTTCGGGAATATATTGTATTTCATCGGGCGGAACATTCCAGCCAAGATATTGCAATTCACCGGAAATGCTTTAGATAAAGAAATATTTTGAAAATCGCAATCTTTCTATTGCTATTTAAAGTCAAAGCATTACATTCTTAATAATACACAGTAGATAAAGAGCATTTTGGGAATAGACGATTTTTGGTACAAATCTCAATGAATATATATATAATAGCCAAAATCCAACCAAACTCGACATACGGCAATTTTCTAGGATTTTAATAATAAATACATAATGCAAATAAATATGATTCTTTTGGTCATGTCTTTATGATTTTTAGTTACAGAAATATAAGGGTATACTATAATTCATGCAAAATTTGAATTTGTGAACTAAAAAACATAAATCAGTTTGACAGTTGACAGTTTGGGGTAAGTAAAAATCGATTGAGGAGGAGATTCAACGCTGCATCAACGTAATTCAGCCACATTATTGAGAAACAGTTTTTTAGCTCTCCTGAAAAGTTGCCAATTTCGAGTTAGGTTGTTTTGTCAAAATACCACAGATATGCAGTTCTTTTAGAAACTGCTGAGCTGGGTTCTACTGGTGTTTGAGTTTTGATAAATAATTTCAAAGCAATTGAGGGCAATATCAAATGAACGGTCAAATTTCACTACACTTTAACCTCCGGTACTGAAATATTCATCAACATCTAGAGTACTTAATATTCATAAAATTCTCCTAGAGTTTCGTCAATTCCCGAGCTCTTTTTAATCTATTTATGTGACGCGATCTGACAAAACCATACTTACAGTGGCGAGCAAAAGTGGATGAATGTTGGCAACTGATCTATTATTGGGTGTACAACTTAAAAACCGGAATTTTTTAGCGAAATTTGATGCTTTATTGTGGAAAAATGTTACAATATATTTTATTCAAAGTATTGTCCATTGGAAGCTACAACATTTCCACATCTTTCAGGCAATTTATGAATTCCATCCCAAAAAAATTGCGCCGGCTTGGCGGCCAAAAATGAATCGAGCCAATTTTCGATATCTTGAACTTAAGTGAACCATATTCCTGATAGGGCATTCTGCATCGATCGAAACAAATGGTAGTCAGATGGTGCAAGGTCTGGGCTATAAAGCGGGTGAGGCAAAATTTCCCATCTGTTGTTTTCCAGATAATTTTTGACTGGGGCAGCAATATGTGGCCGAGCGTTATCGTGGTGGAAAATGATTGACTCGTGTCTGGTCGCATACGTTGGCCGCTCTGCCTGGATTTTCTGCTTCAATCGGATCAATTGTTGACGATAGAGTTGAGCATTAATGGTTTGGCCACCTGGCAACAGCTCATAATGGATCACACCTAGCTGGTCCCACCAAATACAGAGCATTACCTTCGAAGCGTGAATATTTGGCTTCGGCTGTGATGGGCCGGCCTCACCTTTCTTGACATACGCTGTTTTGCGCTTGGGATTATCGTAATGGATCCACTTCTTATCGCCAGTGACAAAACGATGCAAAAAACCCTTCCTTTTGTGGCGTTCAAGCAGCATTGTGGACATCAAAAATCGGCGTTCGACGTCCCTTGGCTTCAACTCGTATGGCACCCAATTTCCCATCTTTTGAAAAATTCCCAAGGCTTTCAAACGTCTGGAAATTGTTGCTCGATCAACTTCCAATGGTTCTGCAAGTTCTACTTGCGTTTGACATGAATCTTGATCGAGTAATGCCTCCAATTCTTCATCCTCAAACTTTTTCGGCTGACCAGGACGTTCTTTGCCTTCGACATCAAAATCACCACTTTTAAACCGTCGAAACCACTCACGACAGCTTGATTCAGCTGGAGCATAGTCCCCATAAACTTCTACAAGCAAACTATGACTTTCCGCAGCAGTTTTCTTTGCAAAAAAATGACCCAACAGAACCTCCCGCAAATGCTGTCTTTTTCTTTAATCTTCGAAGTTATTCATCGTGAAGGAGGAGTTTAAAGAGAATACAAGTTAGGTATGGTTTTGTCAGACCGAGTATATTTTATTTCCTGTATTTTGTTTTCTTTCTAAAAAAAAATCGCCTTTACCGCGCTTCTGGCCTCAACAGTGGCCCCTCTGAGGCATTACAGCAGGGTTGTGCTAAAGTCAACAGAGATGATGACGCTGTCTCAAATGGATTTGGAATTTTCATGATGACTCTCTTCTATAGCGCACCCTCACTTAAGCGCGCCACAACCGTGAAATGACGATTCTCGTTGCCAATACCGATACCGATTTTATTTGCGCTATCGAATATTATGAAATTTTTAAAGCAACATTCCCGCCGAACTGTTAGTTTTTCATGAGAAAAATGCGGTTTATATACTCTATGTGGTTTTCAGATTTTCAATTGAATTAACTAAAAGTCCAATGAAAAATAACCATTGCGTGTTTGTTAATTAGATTCTTTTTCTTTTGCAATTTTTGCATATAATGCATAATGAAGATTGACACATTTGCTTATTTTAGGAAATTAAATGCTTTCACTACATTGTACTTATCTTGTCCATTAACTGCTTTAAGCGCTAGCTGGCTTAGAATCTTGGCGAAATGGTTACAAGTGCAACTGTGATAAATTTCGTGTATACGATTTGCAGTTGAAAAATGTCTTCTTTAGAGGCATTGTCGTTGCGTAGTCAGCAACCGTGATTTCATTTTACATACTCTCTAAATAAAACTGTGCGAAATTTCACACGAACTGTGTAAAAAATGAGCTACACAATGCTGTGTAAAAATTTCACACATTTGTGTCATGTGTAATATATTACTCATTCATAACGATGACTCTCATTTCAGAGAAAAAATTTGAAACAAACTGTGTAAAAAGAGAGCCACACAGTACAGTTTTGGCGAAAAATGAGCATAATACACTAGAGGGGTGCACAACGATCTTTCAGCAAAAATTCCAAAAGCCACACAAATAAAATACTTCTACGCGGTTTATAAAATAACTTGGAATATGAAATTCAACAAATTCAGGGCTTGAGTCAAATGTAAAGAGCAAACTAATGTAGATGAGACCTACCTCTTCGTCGTCATCAGAAAATTCATCCAATTAATCGTGATAGCAAAAGAGAGGTGGATAACTTGTTTGAACGGCTTCATTATTTTTAAGAACATAACCAACGCTCAGATGTTTAGTACTGTTCGAAGAAAAGTAAAAAGGTAAGTGGGTGGGGGATAAATGGAGTTATGTATATCGTTGAATATTTTTCTTGAATTGACCAAAGTCATAACTAAAAGGGAAATGATTTGTAGCGCGATTATTCCGGAATTAAACCGTAGAGAAGTTGCCTACTGAGAGTACTAGATCTCATATTTCTCTAAAGCACATGCCATTAAAATATCTTTAAAAAAGTGCTCAAGAGAGCGAATAGTTGTGATAGTTTAATACAAGACAATGAACTCAGTCTAGTAGTCCCAAAGAGGTTTTCAAAGTCTGGGCTTTAATGTGCGATTTGTATTTCAGTTTAGGTCAAATATAGAGAAAGTAAAAAGTGCGAAGAACTAAACAGGGGTGAAATATTTTATACATCGTTTTAAGGAACCTAGAAACTTGGCGTCTCTTTCGATACATCGAACACATTATTTGTCAATGTTAAAGATGCTCAGAACTTTAGCCGTATTAAAGAAAAGCGTAATCGTGTGAGATAACAGACAGCATTGTGTCTTGTTAACGTTAAAACCGATCCGATTAGGAGTCAACTTGGAGATTGTTTTAGGGAGTGTGTTTTAGAGAGTGTATTATTCATATGCCGCCTTTTATGGTGCTCTTCAAGGCATTACGATAAATGTTGCTGTCATACGCAAAGCAAATGGTTGGGTTTAAGGTCGAAGACAGAAGGCTATCAAAACATAAGAAAGAAAGCATACAACAGTGTCTAACACACAGATATGTCCGTATATACACAGATGTATTAGACCCAATTCTCACCGAACATCCGCTATCCGTAGAGGAGAAGGAATAGTTATCGAAAGTGAAAAGTGTTTTCGTCATTCGCACTATTTCGTTCGGGTTAACTTAAAAAAGGTAAAACATGTAATGGCTTTAACGGGGCTAATTATTTTTACTTTGACTAATTAAAACTTTTGCGAATTCCAGTGATTGAATTACAATGAACACTATCGATTAAACATCTTGCTGTGATTAAAGAACAACAATCAATTAATTAAGCCAACGCACAGTGGACGGGCTTGTATGGAACGGCGATAAGAAATGAGAAATAATAAAGCTAGTCTCCGGAAATTTGGATTCAAACAATTAAAATTTGTGAATATAAAAATCTGTGCACGGACACGCATATCCCCCATACGAGTTATGGCATGGTCAAAGCGTTTTTTTCAAAAAGGGTATCAATTTCTTTTGATTTGATAGCGCTGATTTCAAAAATGTTAAAAATTCTGAGATATCTTTTATAGTTTTCAAGTTATGTGAAAAAAACGAAAATAAACTTTATGAAAATGTGTTTTCGTTATTTGGTGTAATTGTTCCTTATTGACTCGGAAACTAACCTAGCGATTTTAATTTAAATAAGTTTTCACATTGTTTTACCTAGTACAAAAAAAAGTCCAAGTCATAGGCTAAAAAATTAACTAATTATGTATGTCTCCGAAAGTCTGACGCAGGTAGATGAGATTTGGTAAATATTTAAAAATCACTGATACAAATAATGCTCATTGAAAAAGTGGGCGATGCCACACCTTCAAAATAAACAAACTAATCATATCTCTGAAAATATTTGATCCAGATAGATATTATTTAGTACATATGTATGTATGTAAAAACCATTAGAACAAATAATTCTCACTAGAAAAATATGCGGTGCTTCGCCCTCCTAAACACTGATTCATCATTTCTCTGAAACCGCTTGACGCAAATAGGTAAAATTTGGTACATATGTGAAGAGCATTGGGAGAAATAATTTTCAATGGAAAAGTGGGTGGTGCCAAGAACTAAAAAAAATAAAATTCGTCATATTTATGAAACCACTCAAAGCAAATTATACAGGCCTGTTCCGTAATCTGTGTGTTTTTAATTACTTTTCATTTAGGACGCTTTTTGATGAAAATGGTTAGTCACACGATAAAAGAATCAGACTTCTTTGTGGGGAACTACAGGTTCTACAAATATAATCAATTTGCATTAACGAAAAAGTAACCCTTTAGGAAGTATTCTGAAAAAACTGCAAATGTCGAAAAATTCGACTTTATCAAATATTTCTGAAACGGTTACTTTTTCGTAAATATAAATCAATTTTATTTGTAGAACCTGTAATTCTCCACAAAAAAGATTCCGATACTTTTCATCGTGTGACTGAAGGAACGTATAGACGAAAATATACCAGATAAAATTAATTAGGCAACGTTTTTTTCAGTTGTGCAAAAGCGATAACTTAGAAAAGGAGGTGGAAATTATAGAAGATTTTGAAGATTTGTATAAACAAGTAGAACAGGCTTTAGAAGAAAGTTTAGAGGTTTGCAGCCATAGTTCTGAAGAAGGATTAGGAGATATAAGTGAGATATTTGAAGAAAAGATAGAAATCGAAACCAAAATGTCGGAATTTAATTTAGAAACAGCTGTGAAAGCAATTCCTTTATTTAGCGGTAACTTTAGAGAGCTAGAAAGTTTTCTTAAAATTGTAGAAATTCTGCATAAATCGTTATCATCGACAGGCAAAAATTCTTTGATAGACTTTGTGGTTTATGTTAAATTGTCACAAAATGTTCGCACTGCAACATGCGTTACCTCTATACCAAAAACTTTTGATGAGCTAAGTACGGTATTGAGTAATACGTACAAAAACCAAACAACGATCCCTAAATTACAAAGTATTCTTTCCAACTATACTCAAAACACTTTGAGCGTTACTAGTTATAAGGATAAAATACTAAATTTAATAGGAGACTTAAATAAGCTGCAAATAGGTCAATTAGGTCAAAATGCTAGTACAACGGAAAAGGCAGTGGTAGTTAAATTAAATGAACAATTTAGCCTTACAGTTTTTAAAAATGGCTTGAATGATTCGTTTAAGCAAACAGTATTTGCATCAAGGCCAAAATCTTTTAATGAAGCTGTAGATTTAGCATTAGAGCTTGAAAATGAATCTAATAGCAACCAAGCGAGGGTTATGCATTTTAATTCGAATAGTAAATATAAAAAAAATTACAACAGAAATGTTCAGTCGAGTCAAAATGGTAGTAACAGTTTTAGTAACTACAGAAACAATAACAATTCTAAAAATAATTGGAACAACAGCAAATTTAAGAACCAGCAGAATGGTAATTTCAATAGAAATAATAATAATAATGATAACAACAATAAAAATCATTATAACAATCGTAATAATGGTTATAATAGAAGTAATCGAGGAAATAAGCAGCAAAGCCAAAACCAACAAGATAATCGAAATAATAAGCAAATAAACGTAATCCACGACCAGGGAAACGAATTAGGCCCGGAGAGCCAGCAAAATTCTCTTCCGGGGAGCCAAAATTAAAAATTTATCAAATATCGGATAATATAACAAATTATGTCACCTTGACATGTAAAAATTCAAAGCTGAGCTTGAAATTTTTAGTTGACACTGGAGCGGATATTTCAGTGTGCAAGTTAGGAAGTGTTTTATCAGACGTTGAGATTTTTCCAGATAAAAAATGTAAGCTTTCTGGTATCACAAATCAAGAAATTTTTTCAATAGGAACAACTGATTTACATTTTTGCTTTACATCGCAAAGTTTGAAACACACTTTTCATTTGGTAAATGACGATTTTCCAATTGAAACAGATGGAATTTTAGGGCGTGACTTTTTGTCTAAATATCTTTGCCAAATAAATTACGAAACTTATACTTTGACATTGGTTTTGGGAAAAGACGATATTGTCTTACCAATGGAAACTAAATTGCGTAAAATTTCAAAAATTACTATACCACCAAGGAGTGAAATAATACATCCCATAAATTTACAGATATGCGAAGATAGTTTGATTTTAAATAAAGAGGTTAGTGAAGGTATTTTTGTAGGTAATACAATTGTACCCCATAAAGGTATTTGCCATATTAAATTATTAAACACAACAGAATCGGAGATAACTTTATCGCGCTTAGAACTAGATATAGAACCGTTGAAAGACTATGAAATAATGAAAATCAAGGAAAATATTCCTCAAGATAAAAGTAGATTCGAAAAACTTTTAAAAATTTTATCGATTGATGTTAAAGATAGCGAGGCGCGAAATTCTCTTATTGAGATATTTAAAAAATATCAGAATGTGTTCCATTTAGATGATGAACCACTTTCGGTTAATAATTTTTACACCCAGGATATAAAAACAACAGATAACGCACCAGTTTATATAAAAAACTACCGTTTACCACATTCTCAATCTGAAGAAATAAAAAATCAAGTGCAAGATCTTTTAGATAACGACATAATTGAAAATTCGGTCAGTCCTTATAATTCACCATTGCTTGTAGTGCCCAAAAAGTCAAACACAGGCGATAAAAAATGGCGACTGGTTGTCGATTTTAGGCAGTTAAACAAAAAGATTGTTAGAGATAAATTTCCATTAACAAGGCTAGAAGATGTGTTAGATAAGCTAGGAAGAGCAAGGTATTTTTCAACTTTGGATATGACGAGCTCATTCCACCAGATTGGTCTCAACAATAAATCTAAACCACTAACAGCGTTTTCAACGTCAAATGGTCATTACCAATTTAAAAGATTACCGTTCGGTTTAACGATATCTTCCAATAGTTTTCAACGAATGTTGACTATTGCCTTGAGCGGCTTAGACTCGAGTGCATTTTTATATGTTGATGATATAATTATATTTGGTTGTAGTCTGAAACACCATAATTCAAATTTAGAAAAAGTCCTTGAACGATTACAAAGATACAATTTAAAATTGAATGCTGGTAAATGCAATTTTTTAAAGACAGAAACGGTTTACCTAGGGCATTTAATAACGCAAAACGGTATTAAACCTGATCCGTCGAAATACGCGACGATTGAAAAATATCCTATTCCCACAAATGCAGATGAAGTAAGAAGATTTATAGCATTTTGCAATTACTACAGAAGATTTATTGCAGATTTTGCGAAAATAGCAAAAAGTTTAAACAATCTTTTAAAGAAAAATCAACCATTTATTTGGTCTGATGAATGTGAGAGTTCATTTTTAACTCTAAAAGATAAATTGATAAACCCACCGATATTACAATATCCAGATTTTAACAAAACATTTGTATTGACCACCGATGCATCCAATTATGCATTAGGAGCGGTGTTGTCACAAGGAGAGATAGGCAAAGATTTACCAATATCATATGCTAGCAAATCGTTGCTGAAACATGATATAAATAAACCAATCATTGAGAAAGAACTTTTAGCGATTCATTGGGGGATCCAATTTTTTAGACCTTACCTTTTTGGAAGAAAATTTATAGTGGTCACGGATCATCGTCCCTTAGTATCACTATTTTCTCATAAAAACCCATCGTCGAAACTAACAAGAATACGACTTGAACTGTCGGAGTATGATTTTGAAATAGTTTATAAAAAAGGAAAAATGAATACAAACGCTGATGCCCTATCGAGGGTGAAGATAGACTCAGATATGCTTAAAACATTGATGCCAAAGAGGGGTGAAGAAGAAATTAACGAACACAATTTATTGGTAGTAACTAGAGGAATGTCTGCAAGAAATGAGGCAGATAGATGCAGTAAAGAGAACTGTAGACTTTCAGAGGAGCCTGATCAACTTCATATCTGGAACTGCACGTCTTTAACTGACATCAAAAATTTAAATAAATTGAAATTTATAGTCGACAAAAATAGAAAGAAGGATATAATTGAACGCGTTCGTGATGAAATAATTGTTAGATGTAGTGATAATCCATCGAATTTAGGTTCGCTTTTGGAGAAGCTATCATCGAAAATGGAGAAGTTTAAAATAAAAGAGTTAGCTCTTGATAGTAACGATGAAATATTTAGTTACACACCGGTGAATCATTTTAAAAATATGTTTAATGAGCTACAAATTAAAAATAAAGGAAGTTTGAAAATTTTACTTTACGAGGCCCCAAAAAGAATAACAGATGATTTGTTGAAATACAAACTTATTGATGAATATCATAATTCAGTCCATTCGGGACACTTAGGCGTCAGAAAAACTGAGCTAAAATTGAAGCAGCGTTTTATTTGGAAAAATATGCATAAAATGATAAAGAAATATATAAAAGAATGTAAGATATGTGCATGTAACAAACAAGTTAGACATACAAAAGAGAAAATGGTCATAACCGATACACCAAGTACAGGTTTTGAAACAATTGAAATTGATACAGTAGGTCCTTTAAGACTTTCAAATGGTTATAGATATATTTTAACCATGCAGTGTCTTTTAACAAAATTTGTTGTAGCATATCCAATGCCAACGAAAGATGCAAAAACAACAGCCAAAACGTTAGTAGAACAATTTATTTTAAAATATGGTTTTTTCAAAGTACTCAAATCGGATAGAGGAACGGAATTTGCAAACGAACTTATGCAAAATATTTGTGAAATTTTAAAAATAAAACAAACGTTTTCAACACCATATCACCATGAAAGCGTTGGTACAGTAGAACGGAACCACAGGGTTCTCAATGAGTTTTTGTTAACTGTAGCCGATGATAATGAATGGAATGAATGGATTTCGTATTTTACCTTTGCGTATAATACCACGCCTCACGTGGATACAGGATATACGCCTTACGAATTAATTTTCGGAAAGCTTTCACATCTACCAAGTGATAGTTTAAAAAATAGAGCACCATTTAATAATTTAGATGATTATGCTCAAGAACTTAGATTTAGATTACAAGTTTCAATTAGTAAAGCTAGTGAATTAGTTCAAGTAGCTAAAAATAAGAGGAAAAAATTTTATGATAGGGATTGCAATCCATCGTATTTAAGGGTAGGAGATTTAGTTTTAGTTAAAGTAGGAAATAAGAAAAAATTAGATAGTCCATATCACGGTCCATACCGTATAGTAGAATTAAGAGGGGTAAATTCTGTATTAGATATTAATGGAAGTTATAAAGAATATCATAATAATTTATTAAAAAAATATGAAGCTTTACTTTGAATTAAAAATAAAATAAAAAACTATTAGCATAAAAACACTTTATTTAAGCGTATATTAGATTAAAGAAAAAAAAAAAAAAAAAAAAAAAATTTTTGATTCATGAATAACTAAGAAAAAAAAAAAAAAAATATAAATAAACCTTTATAATTATTTAAATTTATCAATAATTTTATTTTTTTTTATCTCTAATTAATTGTTAGAAAGTATCTTAATTTTAGTTGAATTTGAAATTTTATTATTTTATAATTAAATGTACACAAATTTTCAAATTTATCAAAATTTATTCAAAAACTTCATAAATTTTTCTTTAAAGGGTAGGGGTGTAGTGTTGTAACACTTACATCTACACCACTTGTATACATGTAATCATTGTTCTCATCTTTTCCCTAATGGGTAATCAAATAATGTCATCACATCTCATCTTTCCCTAATGGGTAATAATTACATTATGTACATATGTACTTGTCTTTTAAACACAATTGGTAGAATCCACGCACATAAGAAATGATGCAAATTTTGAAAGTTCAACGACACTTGCAAGGTCGCGCAATGCACAAATTTGATTAGTTAAATGCAATAACAAAAACAAGTGTCACAGCGCATGCGTTGGAATAATGGCAATGTGTTAACATAGAACTGATTGTGGATCATGTTGATCTTGAGTTCCACAAGCTAGGCTTAGAATAAGAGAAAGAGAGATGAAAGCAATGAATACATTTTTTTTGCATAGATTTAGGATTTAGGAAAATTGTATTTGTTTTTAGTTGTAATATTATTTGTTACTATTTTTAAGGTATTATGATAGTTGTATTTGTTTTTAGTGTTAAGCAAATAATATAAAAGAAAATGTTTAAACTAAATAAAGACAATCCTGTTTGAACAGCCGAAACAACTTGGCATTTTATTTCAAACATATGCCCTTATAGGATTTACTTTGCGGCGGCTTTTTCTGCCAAGTAAATTCTCGTTAGGCCTTCATCATCCTCAAACATTACACCTCCTAAGTGAAAAGTAATTGAAACCATGCGGATTACAGAACAGGCTTGATAAGATTTGGTACAATGCTTCACTGTGGTATGTCGAAGTCAAGAAATGGCTGTTCCCAAAGAGTATTAAAAGGGGAAATATACACCCAAAAAAATTGCTGCGGTAGTTTTAACAGCGTTTTGCTGTGGATTTTACAATTCTCTGTGGACTTGCTAATTTAAAGTAAATTCAATCGAATTTACAATTAATTGTTAATTTTACAGCAAATGCAATAATTTCTGCCAGAAATTTGTTAAAATTATTGATATAAACTTTTTTTTGTTGTGAAATCTACAGCAAATATTTTATTTTTCACAGCTAATTTTTCAAATGCACAACAAAATTGTAATATTAACTGCAAAAGATATGGGATGAAAAATGAAAGTAAATGCTGTAAAACATACAGCATTTTGCTACACTTTTACAACAGATTTTTTTGGGTGTATATAAAAAACAATTTTCCGAGTTTAAGCACGCTGAAAGCTTAAAATTGATAAAACTTTTGTAAAATGTAATGAAAATAAAATAATTTGTTCTCTCAAAAACAACTATGGGAAAAAATTCATTGAAAAGAAAGTTCTCAGAAAGAGCAGATTTGCACTTTGGATTTCAATTAAGCATTCTTTTGCACATACCATATTAAAAAATTACATAAATCGGGAGATATGTTCTTTTTATTTTTAACACCAAAGTTTTCGATATTTTTAATTCTGGCTTTTTGAACTAATACCATATTTTAAAAAAATTACCATAATTCACACATAGTTGGGCACTTTTCAGTACCAGTACAATTCCAGTAAAATAAATTTGTTACTGATATTGCAATTTAATTTGCAATTACCAATAAAGTATTAATTAATAATAATAATTTAAAAAAAAAAGCAGTAACCAATAAATTTTTATTGATAATGCAAATCAAATTTCCATTACCAGTAAATTTTACTGATTACTGGAAAATATATCAGTAAGCAGTAAATTTTACTGGAACTGCAATTTAACATTTAATTACTAGTAAAATTTTAATGGTTACTGGGAAAAATATCAGTAAGCAGTAAATTTTACTGATATTGCAATTTAGCATTTAATAACCAGTAAAATTTTACTGGTTACTGGAAAAAATATCAGTAAGCAGTAAATTTTACTGATATTGCAATTTCACATTTAATTACCAGTAAAATTCTACTGGTTACTGAAAAAATATCAGTAATCAGTAAGAAATATCAGTAATCAGTAAATTTTACTATTTACTGGAAAAATAGAAGTAATCAGTAACTTTTATTGATATTAATTTGCATTATCAGTAAAATTTTACGATTATTGAAAAAATCTGCAGAAGTAGTCAAGTCGGTTATAAATGACAGTTTATTAACTCCAACCATAACAAGGTGGAACTCACTTTATGATTCCGTAAAGAGGCTACTGCAACAAAAAGAAAAATCAGCGGAATTGTGTTTTCTGCTCAAAATTTATACCATTCTCAATGACGAGCTTGAGCACTTGGAAGAATACATAAAGCTTATGGGGCCTATAGCAGAGGCGATTGATTTTCTTCAGGGCGAAAAAACTATGTAGTATTTTGGTTACTTTGTCCCTGCAGTAGTATCCTTAAGGATAAAAATGCGTCGTTTAGACCCCACAAGCCTTAAGTATTTAGCCAAAGTAAGCGAAGAAATGCTTAAAGCTTTGCTTAAAAGATTTGAAAAATATTTCAAACTGCAGCCTGTCGCTTGGGATGCTGTTATTGCGGCTATATCTATTCCGGATATAAAATTACGCTTTGTAAAGGCTCTGTTAGAAACAGCAACAACGCAAACAGAAGAAGATGTAAGGAGAATGTTCAACACTTATGTGGCGAAATATGGCAAAATAGCCGTAAAAACTCGGGTTCTGCCGGACATACCGAAAAACGCATTCCTCGATTTCGGGGAAGAAAGTAATTTTTACACTTAATTTTCCGTTAAATATTTGTACTTATACATTTATTTGTATATCAACTTTAACAGATGTTAGCGAACAGTGTGTTTCCACTGACTCTGGAAATTATCTCCAGGATACCATTTTGTACCTAGTCGATCAAGACACAATTGCAAATTGTCTGAAAAACCATCCAGCAATTAAAAACGCGTTTTTAAAATACAATACCCCATTACCGTCATCTGCACCTATAGAACGGTTGTTTTCATGGGATTGTGAATCGCTCCAGAAGGCAAAACCTCAACGATGAAAATTTCGAATTGCTTGTTCTGAGGAAAGCTAACGGTGTATAAAAAGCTTCGTGTCAATTCTACTCTTGATACAAAGTTCAGTAGAAATTGAGTATTCTGGGAAATAGAATAAAAGTTGGTTTTTGTATAGTTTTCCAACTTAAATATTGTGTTTTATTTACTTTGGGTGGTTTTTGCTTCATATTTACTTTAGGATTGTGCATTGATTTTTAACTACCAGTAACTATTTTCATTATCAGTAAAAAGTAATTTTTACTGCAATTTTTTCCAGTAAAAAATTATTTTTACTGCAATTCTTTTCAGTAATCAAAAATTATTTTTACTGCAATTTTTTGTCAGTAACCAGTAAGAAATTATTTTTAATGCAATTCTTTTCAGTAATCAGTAAAATTTACTGGTAATGCAAATTTAATTTACATTATCAATAAAAACTTACTGGTTACTATTTTTTGTTTTTCAGTAAACAGTAAATATTTATTTTTACTGATATTTTTCCAGTATTCACTAAAATTTTACTAGTAATGCAAACTAAATATCAGTAATCAATAAAACTTTATTGATAATTGAAATTGTTAATGCAGTCAATAAATACTGCAGTGTGCCCATCTATGAATTCACATATTACAACTTAATGTTTTTTTTAAAGTATAAAGTTTGTATTTTGTGTTACTAAAAATAAAAAAATTTTAAACTTTTATAGTATATTTTTCGTCCCTAAGTGTTATCTGACGATTGGCATAAACATTTTTTAAATCGATGGCACATTAATTTTTTGCCTATTTATGGCCACGATCTGCCACTGTGCAACGCCGATACCATGTGGATTTGTACATAAATATGTACAAACGAGTGTTATGAGAATTTTCTCAATGGTTTTATCGAGCAAAGCTTAATTATTGTGTTCCAACTAAATTGATTTTTACTCACCTGGCACAAATCTACCCCAGCTTTCAGTAACGCAGGCTATGACGAATGGAGTTGCATACAAATATATAAAGATAATCATCATGAGTGCCTTGCCATGTGTCATTTTTCGTTCCATAGGACGTGTGATAACATTATAACGATCATGAGCTATAAATGCATTACTCGCAGAAGCGCCAATTCCAGTGTAGGCACCAAGTATACCATACACTTGACAACCCCAATTGCCCAATTCAAATCCTTTATAGAAGCTGTTGTAGATGAAAACTGGTGTTTTCATCATCATAAAAAAATCACAAACGGCCAGATTGATGACTAACATGTTGGATGGTGTACGCAATGATTTTGAACTGAAAGGAAGGAAATTCGGAAAGAAGTGTAAATTAATTTTCAATTGGATTTTTTGTTTTAAAATTTTTTTTTTTTATTTCTGCGTAAAATTCAATATCAGCTACATTATACATAAAATTAATTAGTTTCAGAGATATGACTTTTTTTAAGGCGGTGCCATTGCCTTTTTTTTCCTTGGACATTATTTGTCCCGACACTCTTAATACATATACCAAATCTCATGTAAGTATGTCCGTCAAATATTTTCAGAGGTATCATAAATTAATTAATTAATTTTTTTTACAATTTTGGTTCTGTCCCCAAAGGGGGACCCGTGGGTGAACAAATTTTTTTACACTAAAATGTCGTAAAAAATCGTACAACGCGTAGAAAACACGAAAAAAACGAAAAAAATTTTTTTTTTAATTTTTGGTTCCGACATCCAAGGAGCATCCTTGGGTGAAAAAAATTTTTCCACTTAAATGTCTTAAAACAACATGACACGCGTAGAAAACCCCAAAAAAACGAAAAAAATTTTTTTTTAATTTTTGGTTCCGTCATCCAAGGGAGAACTTTAAAATGTTCTAAAAAATTTAACTTTCATAAAATTCCATTTAAAACTTACGTAGAGAAAATATAAATCACAAGTCCATTTCCTGCCATTGATATAACTGTGAAAAATATATATAGAACTGCTAGTAAATAATGCAGTGATGCAGGTGGCTCTGGATATTTAAGCCAATGTTCTGGAATATGACGTAGCTCCTCAGGTGGTACATTCCAACCGATCAGGCGTACATCCGAGGAAACTCTGTAAATGTTTAAAGACATCGGTAAGTTAAAACTTGGTCACATCCTTCAGTGGCAGATTCAGAGAAAGATTAAAAAATTATCACGATAAATTCTGGATCCACCACTGATATCCTCTCAATAGCTAAACTTAAGAACATACCGTGCTTCTGCACGCAATACCGTCGACACATTCCGAAAAATATCCCAAGCACTGCTTTCCATGCCAATTACCGTTCAATTAACGATCAATCACAAATGCACTCACTCACAATACGGCTCAATTCGCTGGAGGATTTATCAAAAACGTTTACAATCAAGCAATGGCCACAAACGACAAAATTTCTTTAGATTTTCATATTCCTTTTATATGAAAATTCTGTCATTGGAAAATCAGTATTTTGTAATTTCTTAAGGATTAGCCAATCATTGGATTAACGTGGATTTAGGGATTTTAGTAAACAAAATCAAATGTCGGAATTTGCTGATGTAGTCGCATAATGCAGTGATTTCTTTATTACAACATCGATATTGAGATTATCACATATTTAAAGTCTATGTCAATAGCCCTTCTTTAAGTGCTGAAAATGTAAAAAAAACTGATTTGTAATTTGTAAAATTCGCAAGTTCGAAGTGAAAGTAACTGACCTACATGAATTTCACTAGTAATAGTGGTTGGTAACCATGTTAATTTACGAAAGTTGTATGATAATTCTTTGGTTGAGAAAAAAATACACAAAAAGTTCTCCTAAATGAGTGTCATTACGAGTATCTTAATATAATCCTTATGCGTTGAAATAGGAACTGACTCAGCTAAGTCCAGTAGCATATGTACTTATTTACGTGGTCAGCCTTCTTCCTAAAGATTTTTTTCGTTCAGCCTCCACAAAACTCTTCCATCGTGCTTGATGGCTAGGAAGTACCTTGAGTTCACTCCAACACTTCTCCAATTCACGTGTTTTGCTGTCCGAGAGACACCTCTCAAATTTGTTAAGATTTCTTCAGAATTTGCTTTAATCATTTTTAGAAAATAAATGAATTATTAAATTCTTTCTGAGTATAAAATTTTAAATATTTAATTTGTATGAGCGATAGACGTGTCTGATTTCTCTCGTTCTCAATCCCTTAAGATGACTTTGGCGACGTAGCCACGCCACCTTCAATGCGTTACACGCGGAGGGGCAATGTGAATATACATTGGAACTATCGCAAAAATGTGAAATACCTTGCTTGCAGAGGATAAAAAGATTCCTATTGGTGTCAATATCAAGCAAGAGAATTTTGTTTCTGATCGAAAAATATTTGACCGTTCCATCAGGCCGTTGAAATCGGAAAAACACTACTTATATAAAATTAAGAGGCTATAATCGAAACAATCAATTTTATCTTTGAAACTATTTGACCCAAGTGATTGAGCTTTGGTACATATTTGAATAATATTTGAAAAATGGACGGTGCCACGCTCCTCGACTCCAAATTAGTCGCATCTCTGGAACTTTTTGACTCAGTTGAATGAGATGTAGTTCATATGTATGTAAAAATAGGCGGGGCCACGCCCCTTAATCGAAAAGAATCATATCTCTGAAACTATTTGACATAATAAGTTTTGATTTCAGGTAAAGTGAAGCAAATTGGTACTTATTTAGTGGTTGAAAAAAAGTTTTTTTTCGTTAAAAATTATTTTAGATAAGCTTTTAAATGGTACACCGTCAAAGTTTTTTTCTGAAAGGAGAAACACCGATTACCGATATTTACTTAAAATTTTGTTTTTTTGAACTCCTACCTTTTCCAACTAACATTTTTCATCTGGGGTAATTGACTCTCTTAAATTTTTGGCTTCGCGTACTCTACGAAATGTGTTTCATATTTTTGTTTTGTTTTTGTCTTCTGTTATTTTTGTTTGTTTACTTTTTATCGGTTTCGTTGTCATAAATGCAGCATTGTACGCGAACAGCATGTTGGCGGCCAAGCGAAGAATTTTCAGAAAATGTTTACCCTACTTGGAGTCTACTTGTTTCAAGAGATGTCCAGTTCATTGATTATAAAATCTGTGCCGATTTTTAAACGACCCCATTCATAAGGTTGCTAAGTTTCCTTTTGACGTCAATAAGCACCATGTAAATTTTGGTTCATTCTACAGAACATTTGATAGTTGTCGTTTGGTACACGGATATGAATAAATATAAATATTCTCAAGAATTTCTTCTTAGTCTGCCGTGCAGGCTCCAAGACCCATTAGGCCTTTTTACATTAACAATCTAGCCATCAATATGCCAATGATGCCAAGTTCACTTTTTTCATCAATCTGAGAATGTATGCAGATTGATGAGAAACTGATAATGTAAACACTCATCAATCTGTATTGACAATCTGATTGCCGAAAAACAAAATTTTTTGACTTTCTGCTGTATTGATGACTTTATTGATGGGTAGGTTGACTGTGTAAGCGCAATGAAAATTTTTGAGTACACTTTTAGCCAGTTAAGAAAAGATTTCAACGGGTGCACATCGTGCGGATGTGAAAATGGCTTGCAAATTTGATTTGTTTTTACTCAAAAACGGATAGTTTAGTTATTTTGGTCTTTGCTGAAGCTTAATGGGAGCTTGAAGAGAACCTTTTAATTTTATGACTGGGACAAAATCAATTTACTGAAACCTGATTGTTATTATTTTTATCAAAGACTCTTATTTTTAATTTAAAAAAAAAAAGATTTCAATAAAAAAATATTAATAAATTGCCAAAGCCCATTTTTTTGGTTATAAAGTGGGTTCGGAAATGACAAATCAATGATATGGACCCATTTAAAAAAATTTATGGTGTGTATTTTGATGTTTCAATTATTTTTTATTTATTTATTTCTGTTATTTCCATCAACATATCAATTTCTATCATAAACATTTTATCCGCTGTTACTTTGTTTCCTCTTTGGCGTACAAAGCAACACTAAATATTGACAGTTTATTGAACATGTAAACGCAAACTCGGTATGACATATTGATGGCCAGTTTGATGGCTACACTGATAATGTAAAAGGGGCTATTAGAACCTACTCAGTAACATCTTTACTAATTCACTAATCACTGATTCTGAAAATTTCTTCCATAAAGTTTGGTTTCTGATTAAGCCAATTACACTGGTGACTGTTAAAATTGGTCCAAATTGACCTTTCAATAAGAAAACCCATTAGCGTAATCAAGGGAAAAATCAGCTTGCTAATTCTAGAAGGTCAAATCTCCAAACTTGAAAGCATTTTAGAGCAATTTGGCCATCATATAGTATAAATCGTACAAATTTTTAAAAGCAATGGAGAAACATAATGAACGATCTTAATCGGTGATATTACTGGACATTGTGCCATGGGAATCCATGCATCTCGTTTGGGTTTCTCAAACATTGGCGATTTTTGTTGAAGTTTGTAAAGACACTGATATGGAAAAAATTGTCTTTCAATTCTTCTGCGAGTGTCCAGCGCTTGCGCATAGACGTAGAAGGAATTTTGGTCATTTTAATTTTGAATCGCTTGACTCACTATCTAAAGTGATAAGTATGTCTAAATCTTATTTTTAAAACATCCTGTTTTTCATATTTTGCACTGAGCTTTTAGATTCACTATAACTTCTTCAATTTCAGCAATTTGAGAAAAACTTTGTAGAGATGAATTTTATGATTTTTTATGTGCTTCAATTCTATGAAGTGCCTTTGGCACCTTAGGGTGGTAGAAACTGAGATAATGAGTACAACTTATCGAAAAAAACTTTTGAGATAAATTACTTCTATGAATGAAATATAGCCCTCATCGAGAGATTCACAACAATATACTATACTTGATGATCGGACGTCAAATGGAAAAATTCATTTAGCTTCTTATTTAGAGGTAGAAATTTTTTTTTTTTTTATAAATCAAAACCGATAAGCTTCAAAATGGGGGGCTTACAGCGAACTTTTTTTTTTTTGTATGGGGATCGATACTATCTAATGTACATCCAACTGGTCCTCTTCGACTTTCCTTGCTAAAGTTCTTAGTGTCGGGAATACAATAAACCCACCTAATCTAACCTTCTTTTTGTTTCTAAGATTTAAAAACTGTCTTCTTATGCGGTTGAAAATCTTTTAAAACTTCGGCGGCCGCATTTTTGCAACCACTTCTCCGACCTGTTTCATCAATTCCGCAATAGATCTAGGGCTAAATCGCCGCATCAATGACCGTGCAATTCGTGACGTAAAATCATTTATTTAGTAATGCGAAATACATGTGAAACACATGATTTTACGTCACGAGTTGTACGTTCATAGCTGCGTCGATTCGACCCCTGTATTTTATTTCTGAAAAATTTGATATTTCGTTCTCTCGCCCCCTTCTTGCAGATAGGTCTTCAATTTTTGCTGACCTATTGCTAATGGTATAGCAAAGCAGAAAGACTGGTTTTAAATTAAACTCAAGTATTTTACATTTCGTTGTCCCTAACAAAAATGAAGATCAACAGATATTGCAGCATTAGTCGAAATTCTTCGTTTCAGAGATACTTAGAGTATTCGTTTATTAGTCCGGAATTAGGGTTTTAGTCCGTAAAGCTTTCGTTTATGTACGTTTTATGCGTACGTACGTTCTATGCGAAAACGAATGCTTTTCGAAGTAAAACCTTAATTCTGGACTAGTAAACTGAAGCGTTGAACAGAATGATGAAGCTGTAGTATGCCGCTGTAGTACAAAATGTAGTGTAGCAGACGATGAAGCGCTTCGAGAATTTCTATGAACAGAACGGAGAAGTTTGCTGCTTATGGAATAGAGTTGCCAATCTTATTTCAGTATAAAAATTGCATAAATTTTAAAATTACCTAAACCTTTAGAACTTAAAATTATTTTCATAATTTTATTTGCTGCTTTTTTTTCATGAAATTTTGCGCAAAATTAACCTTTAAATCATTAAATAATTTTCACAAATATATTTTTATCAATTCGGCAACATTGGTCTACTGTCAAAAAGTATGCAGCAAGCGACAAAGTTGAAAAGTTCGATCTTTGTGCTACGCCGGAAGCTTCAGCTACAGCGTTAACTTCACATTGTGTTGACGCGTATTAAAATATGTGTAGTTTACTTTTGACAGTTCGTCGCCTACTTCGTACTTCAAGCTTCAGCTACACATTCTGTTTCAGCAGTAACACTCATATCGAGCCCTAACCCTAACGCGTCCATATGCGTCTTCCCTTCAAATTTCATAACTGTAAAAAGTACCATTAAGAAGTTATAGGGTAAACAATTTTGACTTTTATACTAGAATGTATGAAAAGAAAATTCAAAAAAGCTTTTACTGCAAAATTTGTTTTTCGATAATATTCAGACACAGACTTTTAGAAGCTGTAACAGTTCTTTTGAAAAATATCTTCTAAACCGTACTTTGTCATATGTACTGTAGCGCACACTTATTGCCAACAGGTTTTCTCATTTTTTCATTTTGTATTGTGTTGGTTTTTTATCGTATGATTCGTTTTGTGCTGCGTTGCGTTTTGGGGTGCTCGCTGCTGTTGCTGCCTGCTGTTGGTGGTGGTGGTGGTGTTGGCGATGTTGATGTTGTTGCTGTTGTGTTGGTGCTATTGGGCTCAAATGGGCTCCAATCCACACACCGGTTTTCTTTCTATGTGTCTGACGTTCTTTCGTTCGTCGCTCGTTTGTTGGAATCGCTGTGTTGCTTTGTGATTTCGTACGTCAGTTTTACGGAAGCAATATAACCGGCATGAGGCTTGACATTGCGCTCGCTTGATGTTGACTCGATTTAATACGATTGTTAACTCTGTTGTTGTTGTGTTTTCGAGTTTTGTTTTTGTTTTTAATTTCGAAAATTAATTTAATTTAATTTTGTGTGTAAATATCGGATTTATTTAATTAAATATTAATTACATTGCGTGCATAAAAAATAAATTCGGCGGCGGCAATTTTTTATTTTCGTTAAGAAACTTGGTGCCTTTTTTTAACTGTGAGAAAATTAACAAGTAAAAAATGATGATCATAAATAAATAAAATTAAAAAATTGGCAAAAGCATCTGAAAAATATAGACGTATGCATATACATATGTATAGATACATATGTATATTGTAATTGAAATAAACAAAAAGACCACAAGCATCTGTGAAGTGGTACTCATTAATTCGTGGAAACGATCATTAAAAGTTGCTCTTTTAAGAGATCGCTCCAATCGCTTCAAAATTTTCAATACGAGATATCTCTCAAATGAAGTGCAAAATGTTGATAGGGATTAACGGAAGGGATGTGTACTTACGATATGTTTGTGGTATTTAGAAAGACAGCATTTCAATAGAAAAGCATTTTGGAGTATCCATACATTTCAGAGTATGAAAAAGGAATGTACCTTGTTATAACATATAAATACCCAAGAGGAATTGTTGTTACCAGTGATGTTAGGCAACTATTTCTGAATAAGCGAATTGCAAATCAGCAAGATTTATAATTATTTACAATTTTGATGTTGTTCGTTGCTAAAAAATTATTTTTTTTTTTTTTCAAAAACGTATGAAATTTATGTCAATTTAATTGCCTATTAAGAAAAAATTAAGTAAAAGCATTAAAGGCAATAGTAATAAAAGTGCTATAACAAATATGGTCTTACCGCGCTTATTCTGTATCTCGAGATGATTTAGCGACTGAAAAATCACTCATTAATAACAACTTATTTCGACTTTATCGATCATTTAAACCATAGCTGCCCGTCTAGAGTAAAATTAAAAAAATTTGGCACTCGCATAAAAAGTCGTGGCCCCCATGTAAAATTAATAAAAAAGAAAACATAAATCTTTTAAAATTATTGAAAACAACAACCAGCAAAGATTTTTAAATTAACAGTTACTTGTGCGAGTATTTTTTTTTCGCAAATTTAAAAAATCCTGAAAGTTCATAAAATGATCAAATTTGTTGTTGCCATTGTGTGTTGTTGTTTTGTTCTTTTCGATAGGAACCCTTGCGTTTTGTTGCAACAACAAAACACACAGTCCTGTGTGGACGAAAAAACAACAACAAAACACAGTCTTGTACGGTCGCAAAAAACAACAACAAAATGTACGCATGTGTTGTTGCTGGTGGTCGATCGCAATTCTTCAAAATTTCGCATATACCGTTACTTGCGTGTGCGATTTTCATTTTCAATAATTAAATTTTGTTGTGGCACGTGAGATCAAGTGATTTTCAAATAATGGCACTTTGCGATGGCACGCGTGGGCAGCTATGATTTAAACTTAACTAACAAACTTGGTGAAAAAAATTTTTGTTTTAAAAGTAATATTTTTTTGTAAAAAGAAAACTTAAAAATAAATAGAATAAATTACTTGCAACTATCAGTTTACAAAGTTTGATGTAAGCTATGAATTTTTTAAAAAAACATAATTTCTATAAAAATGTCAAAAATCGCCAACTTCAACACCCTGTATTTAACCAACAAATGGTACTACTATCAAATTCTCCCGCATTATTAATCTTGCACACTAAGGCTACCATATTGCCAAATTTAAGCTAAATCGGTCACAAAAAAATTTCCAGCTGGTACACTTGGCGTGTTTTGGTTCATATGTGGGTTTTGGGTACGGCGCGTGTTTCTGTGTTTCGGGTAACTCGCGTTTTTTTTTTTTTCACCCAAGAATCCCTCTTGCATGTCGGAACCAAAAATTTGAAAAAAAAAATATTTTTACGTTTTTCGGACATGGATACGATTTGGTAATTTGATTAAGAATATCGGGATAAAAATGGGCGGTGCCACGCTTTTAAAAAAATATCATATCTCTGAAACTATGGGATGAGGCTTAGAACGTTTGTATATAAATTGTATCGGGACAATTTACATTCTTTGGTTTAATTTAATTGGAGCTGCATCGCTCTCTGTACCGGGAAATGCTACTTAGTATACTATAAAGGGCAGATTGTAGACCATAGATTATGGACCATAGATCATTAAAGGTGGATCATAGTCATAGACCATAGATCAAAGGCCATAAAGGACAGATCATGGACCATAGATTATGCACTAAATATCATTTAAGACAAATCATAGACCAAAGATTATTGACGATAGCAATATATTATTTATCATATACCTTAAAGGACAGATTATAGAACATAGATTGGGGACCATAAATTATAGACCACAGATTATGGACCATAGATCATAAATGGCGAATCATAGTCCATAGACCATAAATGATAGATCATAAACCATAAGGACAGGTCATAGACCATAGATTATGCACCATTTAGCATTTAAGACAGATCATAGATCAATGATTATGGACGATAGGCCATAAAAGACAGATCATGAACCATATATTATGGACTTATTATTTTTTTCCTGTCTCGGATTGGGCCATCTAGAAAGTAGTAAGTCTACTTAAACTACTTCACGATCAATGTTGCTTTTTATATCTTTGGTCTCTTAAAATATGTATTTGAGGGAAAACAAATTAAAAGCGGGTCAATTAAGCGCTCTCTACTGTATCAACGAATTACAACAGCAGGGCGATGCACAACAAAGGAAAAATAAAAAAATTCAACTTTTGTATCTGCTTTATTTTCCCTTAACAGTGATTCTCAACAAATTTATGCTAAAGGTTGAATAAAGTATGCTTATAAATTCTTTTGGATTTCGGCAAATGCGTCTGACAAGGTTGACCTATAGATTTTTGTTTTTCTTTTATGAATTTTGCGTTGTTTTACAAAAAACACTGAACAGAACGAAAATTCCAACAAGCGGTCTGATCCATGCTTATTGATTACAAAATAAAATATCTTAATTGTTTTGAGATACAGAATAAGGGGACTAGTTTCAGAGTGTCTTACGCATAATATATCAAATTTGTTTTATCATGTGTGCTTTGCTTCAAGATATCTTATGTGGTGGTGCCATTTGTTCCGCTTCATAATTTTGAATTCACTCGGGTACCTAGTATAAAAAATAAAGTCATTTGTACATAAATTACCTTACTTTATATAACAATTTTGACTTTAGAATTTTGAACTTTACAGTAAGGCAAATATTATCAAAATATATAACCATTTTTACCTTAAAATTCTAGTGAAACTATGTATGTCTGGACAGACTTTAGCTTAATATACAAATTTTATATATCTTCATCATATGGGCCAGTAGTGCGGAGTATATGTTTTTGTCTAGCACAAGGTTAGATCACGGTTCGAACCCAAGTGCGGTCAGTTCGTTTTTTTTTGTGGTTTAAATTTTTTCAAGAGAATCACTAGGCTTTAAGTCATTCGAAAATTCTGGATTTTACCTCAGAGGGAGTTGCCACTATTTTAACTTGAAATTCTGGTAAAATTTTTTAGAAATAAAGTAGTACTAACTATTTTTTTCTCCGTGTGTGTTTGATTTTTATTTGTAATCAATTATATTTGAATTTGCTTGAGGCCTTGTATTATAAAAAATCTGCTCGCGATCTTGTATTATTAAAAAAATTGCTTTCTAAATATTGCATATATCACTGGTGACAAATTGTTCCTACTATGTAACTCATGCAATTGCAAGTACATATTTCGCTGTATGTATATGTAAATCACGCACTCAACCATACGCGCGTATATCCTCTAAACCTGTTTAAATATCATCTTTTTCAATGCATAGCAAAAAAAAAAAAACATAACTCACTACAAATCGGCAAAAAAAAAAAAAAATACTAAAAACATAAAAAAAAGTGTTATAAAAGAAAAAAACAAATGCTCATATAACAAGTCAAACCGGCCTCGAGGAACACAAACCTCGAACCACTTTTAAGAACCAGAAAACAGCGAACCAACAATAGCAGTGATCTAAAGCTAAAGCAACATCCATCCAAAAGGAATGGAATGTATTTACTTACTTATGTAGATACTCGTATGTACATATGTGTATCTGAGTAACTGCGTTTAGTTCTTGTTCTTTCGCTCAGTTTTCCAACAGGAATAAAGGAAAATAAACAAAAAATAAAAAAATATCTAATATAAAACAAAGTGAAAAAAATTAAGTGCTGATCGCTTCAAAACTGACCAGAGCTAACAAACTGCAACGGCATCATATTGCATTGCAAATGCTCCATACTGAACAAGCCGGCCGGCATTTGGCTGTAAAAATGTTGCGCCGGCGCAGTTTTTAGTATGCCTCCCCAATGTGTGTGTGTGCGTGTGTGTATTTGTGTTAATAAAAATTTAATACCCACAGTGAAGGAGACAAAGTTTTATAATTATGGAAAAAGAAAAAAATAAAAAATCTAAATGAAACAAAAGATCACTATGTTAACGAATGGTTTATATTTGTTAAGGCCATTTGCGCATTTTGCGTTGTTGACTGAAATCTTTTTAATCTCAAAACTATCGCGATAACATTTTTGTCACAAATTTTGAAATTTGTTTTTGAGAATTTACTACAATCATAAATACAATCCAACTCGGTTTACTTTAAATAAAACTTAGTTTGATTCTAACATGTCAGATTATAAGGTATAGCCAAAAATTTCTCAAGTAAGCCACTTAAGAACTTAGACATGAAAAAGAACCTCAAAAAAATTATTTTTTTGTAGCAACTAGTAATGCTTTTGGAATTTTGTTTTTCTAAAATATTAAGCATAGACCAGAGAATAAAATGAACATTTTTTTGGACCAAAAGTTTTCATTTAATATTATAAAACCCTATTTCAAATAAATAAATTGAAATTTAAGCAACTTCTCCAACTCTGAAAAAATTATAAAAAATATGTGGGCACATATCTAGGAACAATATTCTAGAAAAAAATTGGAGTAATCTATATTGGTTCAAAAGTTATTAACAATATAGTGATGCCGTGCAAGTTTTTTTTCAGTAGTAGAGAAAAACAAAGCTTCTTACGAAAAAATTGCATAAGGCATAAAATGCTTAGAATCATCAAGAGAACATGTGTGAATTTTTTCAGAATTTTCTGAGACATTTTATAATTTTTCGAAAAATGGGCAAAAAAAAAAAAAAAATCAACACGTTCCAAAAAATTCCAAAAAAACTCACACGTATTTCTTAGACGATTCTAAGCATCTTATGCCTTATACACTTTTTTCGTAAGATGCATTGTTTTTCTCTACTACTGAAAAATTACTTCCACCGCGTCACTATATTGTTAATAGCTTTTAACCCAATACAGATTACAAAATTTTTTTCTGATATATAGTTCCTAGATACATGGAGACCGCCCACATATTTTTAATAATATTTTCATAGGCGGAGAAGTGGTTTAAAATTTCAATTTATTTATATGAAAAATTTTGGTCCAAAAAAACATTTTCTAGTCTATGCGTATTAATTTAGAAAAAAACTTTTTTCCATATCATTACTATTGGGTGTTGGAATTAATTTTAAAGGTTTTTTTTCGGTTTTTGAACGGTACAATGTATATTATTCAAAGTATTGTCCATCGTTAGCTACAACATTTTCCCATCTTTCTGGCAGCATATGGATTCTGCGCCGGAAAAACGACTCGTCTTTTGAGGCAATCCACGAATCGACCCATTTTTTGGAATCCTCGTAAGAAGTGAAGCGCTGCTCAGCCAAGCCATGCGTCATCGATCTGAATAGGTGGTAGTCGGAAGGGGCTATGTCTGGGCTATAAGGCGGGTGGGGTAGCACATCCCTAGTCAGCGCCACCAACGTTTCCTTGACGGTTCTTGCAACATGTGGCTGTGCGTTGTCATGTTGAAAAACCACTTTGTCGTGTCTTTTGGTATATTCCGGCCGTTTAACCTTTAATGCTCGGCTCAATTGCATCAATTGTTGTTGGTAGCGTTCCCCAGTGATGGTTTCGTTAGGTTTTAGCAGCTCATAGTACACGACACCCTTCTGATCCCACCAAATACACAGCATAAGCTTGGCGCCATGAATATTCGGCTTGGCCGTCGATGTTGATGCATGGCCGGGTGGTCCCCACGATTTTTTTCGCTTAGGATTATCGTAATGGATCCACTTTTCATCGCCAGCGTGCGTGCGTTGTGCTTCAACCGCTTTTTTCTTCAAATGGAAGCACAAAAGTAAACCTTCCCGCAAATTGCGTTTTGTTGGAACGAAAGTCGACATGTTCACAGAGAAAAAAATATATGTTGTTTACACTTCAGTGGAATGACACATACTGAAAAATGAAGCTTAGACAATGTGCTTTGAAATGAATATAGTCACAGGTGTGCCCGATGCGATCTATTGATAGTTACGCCATCTCTTAGAAAACCTTTAAAACTAATTCCAATTACAAAAAATCATTTTTTTTTCAGCCTTTCTCACGTTTAAATTCTTAGAAATTTTTGGTCAATAACGCTGTCAGGTTTCCACCTACCACAGGGGTGATTCTACTCAAGAGGGAATATTTTGTATATTTTGTGTAAATATATTGATTAAATTGTTAGCTTTTAAGTGTCAAATTCTCAGTCTCTTGGCAAGTCTCTCTTCCGAAGTTAAAGTTTTAATGGTACATTAAACTCGATTTCGAGTATGCAAACGTACACTTTTCACTATAAACTAAATACGTAATCAATAGTCTTTCACTGTAACTGTTATACTTTGCAATTATTATTAAATTTTATTAAAAAATACGTTATTGACCTTTGTCACTCGACTTTTACTTCAGCATCCTGGCACATCAAAACATTCAAAAATTTTGATGAATTTGCGTATTCGTCGCTTTGCTACTTTATAGATGCAAATAAACAAAGTTATCTTACATAGAATCGCTTTCATTTGATTTAGATCGTGGAAAATTTAGTCGATCTTCAGGTCACTGGTTATTAATTATTTTCTTGCAAAATATATTTTGAAGTTATTTATAAGTAATTACATTTGTATTTTACAAATTCCTGTCATTTTACTATTGAACTCCATAGTTTCTTCATTGAACTTTGTATTGACTGAAATGTGGAAAAACCTCAGTCTCCTGGAGACTTAAAAATCTAATTTTTGTTTTTTAATAGTAAAAACAATTGAGTTTTAACAAATAGCGCTTAATGCGACTGCTTTGCTCAGCCTCTTAAACTTATTTATTTTTTTAAACGGCCATAATATGGGTATATCTTATTCTTTTGACCGACCCGTTTTGGACTACTTGTCTGAATTCAGATACAAACAAAAAATGTTGTGCCGAAAATAATGTATTTTCCTTCCTTCGTGAGTAATATCACCCATATGCCTTTTCAATTTTCTTCTCTACGAAGTATTAAGCTAGCTTCTTTAAGATTCTAATGTAGCTTAGACCAGCAAGACCATTTACAGAAGCTTTTTATTAAAGCCCAATTATCCCGTAAATTAAAATAGTTCTCCACTCAAACCGGCAAATGTTTCTTACGTATTTGCATCAAAGAGTTGCAGTTCGAACTTTGTTACATGATTATTTTATCTTCGGCAAGACCGTCTACAGTTGGTCTTTCATCTTATGAGTTTGGCGGCTTTTGCAAAAATATATAGACGGATTTCAGGTACGTGTTTTTCGTACAAAATGTCTATATTCTCATTGTAGAGAACCTGCTATTCCTAGCTTGCCTCTAAAAGGGTGGATTATCTCAATAGACCTGAAAGAATCGGCTTGCAGGGATTCTGTAAGACTCCCGAGACTTTCTTTTGTCGATAGTCGCTCTCCACTCATTTCAATGGAATCAGTGATTTTTAAAAGGGGATATGTGACAAAATTTTTACTTGTGACAAAGTTAAGAAAAACCCTCAGTAGCTTGGTTAATTTTATTACATATAATACAATTTTAGTGTTGAGGGCTAACTATTATTGATATTAAGCCGTAACCTGCGTACTTAGAAAAAATATAGACCAACCACCGCCATAGCCATAACGGTAAAAAACAATTTTCTGACGAGCGACTCATATCCCCTTTTAAAAATGACAGATTCAATTGTGTTTGACACCAGGCAATGGAGTCAGCATTTTGGTGAGAGGTGAAGACAGATTTTATTCAGTATTCAGGTCGGTGCAAAAAGCTTTAATTTGTTTCAATAAAAAACTTATACGAGTAGTTTATCAATGCTTTTTAGCTATAAATTGTTTGGAAAAATTTCTGGCGAACAAAATTTAGGAATAACCAACGCTCGCGATTAAATTGTTTAATGGAAAAATATTGTTGATACTTAAAAATAAATAAATAAAATAAATAGCAAACACGTATGATTTATTATGGTTCTGAAAAGAACAGAAGTGTTTACATGTCGTACATAAATATTTTATTTATAAAATGCGAATTCAAAGTGACAAAAACTAAGTAAATACAAAACATTTCTTTTGAATACGATACAACCTACCTACACTGTTAACACAATATTGCTTATATTTTGACCAATATATATTTTTTTTTTTTTCTTTCTTTAAATCGCTACGGATTTTTTATTTATTTATTTTTTTTTCACCGGTACTCGCCCGAATATGTTATTTCCCTTATCTTTGAAATTATTTTACCTCTACGTTTTTATACTCCATTCGTTCGTGTTGTTGACGGTGATCAAATTTCTAAAAATAATCAGAACGAAAGGTTTACGTAGTACAATCCATGATATTCGTTAGCGCTTTAGTTTTTGGCGCGGTTTGTGCATTTTTATTTCAACTTTAAAGTTAACAATAAAAAAACAAAAAAAAAAAAAAAAAACAAAAAAATAAATAAATAAATTAAAAATTGACATTTTTTGCGTGTTACATTATTCTAATATTTATATTTATCATTTGAATTTATTAATAATAAAAATTTAATAAATTTCTATTTTGTTTGAAGAAACTTAGTACACTAAACAAATAACGTTTAGAGTTAAAGAAAACCAATTGTGTCTTAAGAAAGCTTGTGTCTTTTTTTCTGCAAAATATTAATTGCATTTAAAGCAAAAAAAAAAAAAACAATTTAGTTACAGCTTTAAATTAATTAATTAAATAAATTAAAAAAAAAATATTAAAGAAAAACTGGATAAGATGCCGCCCACTAAGAATTCTGCCACAACTTCTCGTCGTTCCATTGAAGAGTTTGAAAATGTAAGTGAAATTTTTATTTTATTATAGTATCAAGATGTTATACAATATGTTTGTAAGAATAATAATAAATAGTATACAATCTATAAAATTTACTTTAAATTTAAATTTCATGCTCGGAACTTTGTGTTGACACACAAAAATATTAACTGCGTTGAAGGTAAAATTCCAAAATTTATATAAAACGATATCACATACCTTGAAAGGGCACACTTTTTTGGCCAAAATTCATAACGTCTATATTATCATGGATACCGAATGCAAATGTAATTCTTATGTTGACCCTAGACTAAAAGAACAATTCTGAAAAAAATCTTAACCCGTGGACTACCGGGTCAAAAATGGCACGTAATAAATTCTCTAAATAAATAACACATACCAGCAAGGTGTCGTTTTTAAGCATTTCCGAAGTAACTCCATGAGTTAAATCCGAATCCGAGGTCAGAATTGACCCACCACATCAGGATTTGTAGATATTTGAGGCCAAACTCATGAAAAATGTCCATTTTGGCTGTTTTTGAGGTTCGATGCAAACTGCACAAAATTTTCATTATCTTTTTAAGCAAATGTATCACGTAGTTCTATTATGTTTCTTCAAAATGAGTTCATACGATACTTCCTTTAAAAGTTATGGCCGATTTAAGATAAAGTGTCATGACATCTTGAAATCCCATAAAACTGGTAAAGCGACACAACTTTGGATTTCGTGATATCATTTTAAATCTGCACTTACTTTTGAAGAAAGTATTGTTTGGCATTTTTTAAGAGCTCGTTTTGAAGGTAAAAAGTGGTACTCAGTAATGAATTATGCAAAAAAAATTTAAAAAATTTTTTGCAGTCTACAACTAACCTCAAAAGTAACAAAAGTACTTATTTTTCGTATATTAACCTCAAATACCGCTATTTCTCAAAAAAGCAAATTACTTGTTCTGGTAGTATCTTCAGTATTTTTTAATAAGAAATTCAAAAACAGCTTCTTCTTTTTCTTTTACGTCTGTGTTCTGCAACCAGACTTCGAATAAATCGGAATTGCGGGAAAAAAAGATACCTGACAAAAAAATTCATTAAAAAAAAAAAAACGGGCAAAATCGGGCGTCTATATTTCTAAATACCATTAACAAAAGAACCTTACTAGTTTTGGGTTTCTTAGGACTAACCAAATCCAACAAAATTTTAAAAGCTTACACAAAGCTCAAAATTTAAAAAAAATACTAAAAGTCAGGGGTCTAATTTGAATTTTAAATTTTTCCACAGAAAACCAAAATATATTTAAATGTTTTGACCTAAATTGCATTATACATAACATCATAAATTTTATAAATTTTCATTTTAGAAAAAAATAAATTATTTTAATTACTTTTTATTGATTGAAAAAAAGAGCTAAAATCACGACTTTTTTGAGTTTTCTCAGTAAAATGCAAATGACACATCGCTGAGGAACGGAAAATTATTTTACCCCAAAACAAAAAACATTTTTGCTTGTATTGAAGTATTCTCCGTTACACTGCATCAACAAAAACTCAATAGCAATGCTTGTAAAAATTTAATTCTGGCCAAAAAAGTGTGCCTTTGTGCCTTGTTACCAATTTGTTAGCTGGGGCGATTTGTTCTAGCCTACACCTCACGCTTTATATATTTAAGTCATTGGAAATAAAAGGTAACAGTCATGTCCTTTGAACAAAAATAATGTAACCGATGAATTTCCTCTAAAGAAAGTGATTTATGTACATCATTCCATCATAAAATTCAATAAAAACATCTAGAGCTAAATTGACAGATAAAAATGCTTGCAGAATGTCTTAAGCGTCACGGTCCCTGGGATCAATTGCACCACGACTCAGAAAAAAAAAAATAAAAAAAATAAAGTGGTCTGTATTTTTGACCAGACACATCCATATATATGTATTTTGGTGCGCTGAATCCAAGATCAGAATTGCTCATACATATACCCTTAAAATTTCGAGATATCCTTGCTTGAAATTGCAGAAACCGCTGTTTTCAGGCTTATGGCGCAATTCCAGGAGTAGTTGCAGTTTCATTTTTTCAATGGCTTCGATGAAGCTACATGTACCTTCAAATTTTTCAGATTGGACTCTTACTTTCCGAGCTATCTACATTTGAAGTAGAGGGATGTTATTTTTATGTGTTTTTTCGATGTTGCGCTAAAAATATAATGTAGTTTGTATGGGGGCTTAGATGATGTCCCGAAAAGTAAGAGTCTAATAGTAAAAGTAAGATTATGCCATTGAAAAAATAAAACTACACCTCCTACAATACGCGCGGCATAGTTCCAATTCGCTATGCATGGTAAATAAATGGTAGCATCTAACAAAGAATGAAATGCCCTGAAGGAATGAGTTCGATCCCCACACAGACATGAATTTTTTCTTTTTTTTTTTTCAAATTTTTTTGCAACTTGGCGAGTGCATTCAAATTTCGGAGAAGAGTTTTTTTTTAAATTTATAACAAGTATTACATTTTATGGCGTCGCCATGATCATATCATATATTGCCATGTAAGTTCCTAATTAATAAAAAGATTAATAATAATGGGGGTTATTCTCGGAGAATTTTTCTCAAACTGCAATAGAGAATACGCTGCAGTCTGAGAAAAATTCCCCGGGAATATTGTTTCAAAATAACCCCCAATAAAAGTCTAAATCAGTGATCGGCATTCTATAGCACAATTATGCACTCAAAAATCTACCTAGCTCTCTCTATCCTTTTCTTTCTTCTATCTATCTTCTCTCAAACATAAATTCTCACGCATTAATTTGCCGACCATTGGTCTAAATAATAATAGGTCTAAAATAATAAAGGTCTTTAGATTCAAACACATATTTGGTTATTATTAACAAATATACGATTGAACCAATAAAAATGCTCAAATATGCCGCTTATTAATTAATATCAAATATTCGATTCGCCTATGTCAAATATATTATTTGTTAATTATTACCAAATATTGATGTGTGAAAATGTCGTTAACGACCGCCATACAAAAATCCGCATCCGTCATCAATGATTTCATATGGTCGTGCACACGTCATTGATGATTTCTTGTAGACGTGCCCAACTGGATTGTTTAATTAAGAAAAAGTCATACTAAATGTATAAGTACTTTATTAGGGTGGTTCAAAATTTTTGCAGTTCCACAGCACCAAATTGTTCTCTTTGATATAAATAAAGAGCATGTAAAATTGTTAATTTCAGAGAACATTTGAAGCATTCCAAACCATTTTAAAAACCGAAAAATAGACCTGAATATGGAAAAATTTTTTGGTTTTAAATTTAAACTGTTAACCTTTTTATATGAATTTTGAGCCGCTAAATTCAAATCTGCAATTTATTTCTCTGTAAGTTTTGTAGTTTTGAAGATATTGTCCAAACAAGGTAGAAAATTAAAATATGAAACTGAGTGGCCAATAACTCCGAAATTACAGAGCTTATAGAGAAATAAATTGCAGATTCGAATTAAGCTGTTCGAAATCCTTATAAAATGTTAAACATCTTAAATTTCAAAACACAAATTTTTTTCATTTTCAGGACCACTTTTAATTGAAATCGACCAAATTTTACGTAGCACTTATTAGCATCAAAAAGAACATTTTGGTTCGGTGGGAGCGCAATTTTTGTTTTTCATACAAACTTGAAACAGTCTAATGCATATTGAGTTTTTGTTTTAAAGTAAAATGATGCTGAAACCTATTTATGTGTTATATGTGTACTTAAAATGCTATTAAAATGCCCACATCAAAAATTCGAGCATTTTTTTAAACTTCAGAGTTCACTTTCTTCGGCACTGTTGTCATTTCTTAAGAAAGTACATACATAGATACTAAGATAGCAAGCAGCTCACTTTTTGCATTACACGGTAATTGTTTGTATAAAAAAAATTTGTCTATCGCCATTATCATTAGTTAAACATTTACCTGTGCATGCTGTAGATATAAACATATGTATTCATACATACATACATATGTAGCTGCATATGTTTTGTTAATATTCGTATTATAATATTTGTATATCAACAAATTACATATGTTTTCACCCTGATGTATGCGAGTGAAAATGTTGCTACTACGCGTAAAGTTAATTTTAGAATAGACTGATGATGACTAATTGTAGGTAGTCCAAAAAAATTAACATGCCGGTTACTACCTACATGACGGTGAATGCGTAACAAACTTAACATTTACGAGTAAACTTCTAAGTAGCTTTCATAAAGCATTTAACCGATAAGATAATAAATTTTTCAATATCTAAATGCTCGTATCAGGTTCACATTGCATGCTAAAGTTTACAAACCTTACAAAAAAAAGTAATAATAATGAATAAAGGTATTATTAGTTTAAGGGAAAAAGTATGTAAATATTGTAAAAATTTATTGATGCAGTACAAATAAAGAAAGGGAAAATATATAATAAATAATTGTAAAAAAAATTATCAACTATCAACAAAATATTTAAGAGAACAATCAATTTGGTAAATATTTATTTAATTTGAAGCCTTCATCCAGAAGTATAAAATGATAACTGAAATGGCACTAATAATATTTTGTAAAATGTTTGCAAATGCTTTTGGTTTAAGCCACGTTTTTTCAAACTTTTTGAATGTGCAGCCCCCTTCACGGTGTTTAAACAAGCTATCTTAATGGGACGACGTAGGGTACCCTTTTTTTGCTGAAGTCAATAGTGCTAAGTCTCCTGAGTAAAATAACATGCTTTTTAAAATCGAAACCTTTGCACTTCTTTTTTTTTTGTTGGGTTATTAAATAGTTTTCATTGATTTTCTAAGGAAAGTAAAAAAAAAAGTAAATTAAACAAAAAACTTACCTTGAAAAGCGTAAAACGATAACTGCCGAATATTACTCTGAGCTTTTGGTCAAGTTCAATATTGATTTGAAGCAGAAACGTCTGCATTTGGCCAAAAAGAAAGTGATATTTCATCAAGACAATGTACGGGTGCACACGTTTGTGGTCACTATGGCAAAAACTCATAAATTGGGCTACGAATTGGGCTAGCATATTTTCTAGATGAAGCCCCCTGCAACTATATCCTGTTTTTAGACCTGGAGAAATGACTGTGCGATAAGTGATTTAGGTCGTATGAAGAGGTCATTACTGAAACAAACCCATATTTTCAGGTCCACGAGGAAACCGAAAAAACCACTTGACACGTGATTTGTTGGTAGCTAATTAAACCGAGAAATATCTAAAAATATAAAATATAAATTCCGAAGTGGAATTTAGTTTCGTTTCCGAAGCACTTCCACTCCAGAATCTGGAACATGCCTGACTAACTTCTTATTTTAAATATACGCAATAACGTAATTTGGGTCAACAACGAAACATCGTCAGTACCATCTTCAGAGTTAACATCTCCTCTCATTTCAAATATTGTCAAAATTTCTTTGTCAGTCAACCTATAGCAATATATATACTTTATTTTATTTATTTTCTTAAAATAAATTATTTTAAAAGCAAAAACGAAATTTGTGTTTGGTTTTCTATACGATACAAATTTATTTGCCCATACAAACTCCAAACTGATATCAAACTGGCCCCCACTACATCCCTTTTTCACTAGTTTTGGGCTAGTACTAACCGTGAACTAGTATTTTTTGTAGACTGTCTCATATTTTTACTGCAGGGTAATAATGAGAACTTTTTTACTCTCGAAGTCGAAATTTTACCAAGAGTATCAACGACTCATCTTAAAATGTTCATACATAACTTAGCATGAGTAATTTCGACTCACTGACTTTTAGATTTTTCCGCAATGCACGAATTGGGCTGAAGTGATCGACACGAAATTTATCGCGTCTCAAGACTCACTAAACAGTAATAATTAAGACTACTGATGAGCAAGCCAAGACCAAGACCAAGACCATAGCAGTCTTGGTCTTGTTCTTGCACATTGAGTCTTGGTCTTGGTTTTGATATTGGGTTGGTCTTGGTCTTGATCTTGCTCATTAAGTCTTGGTCTCGGTCTTGGTCTTGAAAATATTTTCAGAGATATTGAGTATTCAAAAGAGTGCTCAAACAGGGGGTTTTCGAAAAATTTCGACTTTTTTGAGCTGAAAAGTTCACTTAACGCCAAAAATGGACGTCTAATCAGAAAATTAATGGTGCCATTCGATTCTACGAGAAAAAATACTTAAGAATCCATGTCTTGGTTTTCAATTTTCGACCTACTACGAAGCTGAGAATTGATTTACTTCGGACCTATGAGCATGCATTTTTGAACCACGTTTTTCAACCTTCAAAAATATATCGACACCCCTTCCCGTCATCTCTCAGAGCTAGGGTGGCGGCAATCTTCATGTCGATAGTTAAACTTTACAATTCTGCCGGTTGCGCGACGAATTTTAAACTTTCGTCCAAAACGCACCGGTCTACTCCCCAAGCTCATAAATGTGAACCAATTTTGTCGATGTTTTACGAATGATAAGTCAGATGTCATTTTGGCAACACTAAATACCGAATTCCGGATGGGTAAATAGCAAACCAATGTACAACTTCCAAATTATTATATTTCGCTTATTGGCTAAAGTTATCAACTTAAATCGACAGGTTGCCTTAATTTACTTTGAGTAGTACACGATATGATTTTTAATACAAAGAGATACTTTTTTTTCGAAACGTGATGCAATCAATGAGATCATCAACAAGTTATGTCGCAAGAATGGAAGTGGAGAAAAAAAAAAACGGAAAGAATAATAACAGCAATAATAATAATAAAATTAAGAGATAAGTAAACTTCAGATTATCTTTTCGCAAATGGCCACTTAAATATCAACGTGGTAAACAGAAACAGAAATCAAACAAATCACATGCAATGAATGAACAAAATGCTTAATGAATTTTTCCGTCTGGCACTTTTTAAAGTCACACTCATGCTGAATGAAAGAGTGAAAAGAAATTTCTTTTTTTTAATAAATTCATGAATTAAAAATACCAAAATGCAATAAACCAAACGAGGGAATTGTATTCGAAAAAACAAACAAACAAACAAATGTTGCATATGAGTAAACAACACCAATTGACTAATTTTTATAGAAATTTGTAAATATTTACTTAAAAAAATTTGAATGGCAAAAAAACTAGAACATTTGTACAAATAAAATTAAAAGTAAAAATAAAAATACATAACCTAAAAATAAAGGTTAAGTTTAAAAAAGCCATACATATCTATTATTGTATGCAGTAGTAGTATTGGCCTGTTGCCAAAAAATGTTGCAGCTCTCGTAAAAAAAATAGGCCTCAAATGAATAAATGATTGTTAGCAGTATGAATAATTTGTACGATTTAACCCCTCCCCACCCCACTCCCCTGTGTATGCAGTTTGTTATATATACATATGTTGATTACGATGTTGCAAATAGTAAAGTTTCTTTTAGCGAAAAAATTTAAAGATTTATTAAATGCATTTGATATTACTGTGCAACACAAAATTCTAAATTTAATCTCGATAGCATTCTGACTAATCCGGGGTTGCTGATTCCGAATCTGGTTACCATTTTTTTCCATCACGTCTGAAATCTGAGTTATCCTTGTTTTAAAGTGCAAAAAACGCTATTTTCAGACGCATGGCGTACTCCAGGAAGTAGTGTAGTTCACCTTTGAACAGCGGCATTTAATAGCACTGATCTTCCTCTTTAAGCAATTACTTCAGCGACCCTTAATTAATCAAAAAGTTATCGAGACAAATTCAGATTAGTTTCCCCTCAATTTGTAGTACTATGTATTTAATCGTCTGGTATTTAGGTGTCTCACAGTGAAAAATTTTTCATTTAAATTTAAAATTTTTTTTATGCCATTCTACAGAAAATAGTCCAATTAAGGAATCCCCGACTATGATGAGATTATGTTGAAAATAAGATTTGTAAAGTAGTGGGATTGTCCCCGACACCTTGCATAAGTTTTAGGTCCAGTTTTATGGAAGAAATTAATTGCACGATCGTAATCGTCCGAAACATCGTAAACTGAAAAAACTGCAAAAAACGTGTTTTTGGATTTTTTTAACTTTTTAGGATATACCTCCGAGAAAAAAAGATATCGGTATAATTCAAGTTACGTTTTGAAGCGATAGGCTGAAGCTTTCGACCACCATATCACGTTTCATAGCTAAAAATAGCATAGTCTTGTTATATTGCTCCAAAAATAGCGAAAAATGGTGCTTTTAGCACTTTTAAGTTATGATATACCTAAAACCAAAAGAGATACAGTAATTTTGAGACTTTACTCGGAATCAGCATCATCAAATACATCTAAAATGGATATTTTAATTCATATTTCATTTACTTATTTTTTTACCTATTTTTTTACTTTCCTTAGAAAATCTATGAAAGCTATCTATTAACTTATTTTGCCCAATAAAAAACGAAGTGCCAAGGTTTCTATTTTAAAATCATATCATTTTACTCAGGAGTCTTAGAACTATTGTCTTCAGCAAAAATAGGGTACTCTACGTCGTCCCATTAAGATATTTTATTTGAACACCGTGGCGAATTATAGACAGTTGTTGAAGCAAAATCTTTAAAATTATCAGACCCTTCTCAGGGGCTTTGGACCCATTTTACTCAGCAAATTTGCTGCACCAATTGATAGTGAAAGGCAGTAAAAAGATTTTTGGCACATCATTGGTTTTCCCGATCTCTCAAATGAGTTTTGATCTGCTCTTTCAAAAAACATAGTACTGTCCCAAGCGATAAGGAAAGGCCCCTACAACTTTTAGAAGTCTTGGTCTTATTTAAAAAAAAAAAATTTAATTGCACCAGTCAATACGAAGAGGTTGAAGAAAAATTTTTGGTACTGTTAGGCGTGTCACTGACCTTTAGCAGTTTTGGTACCGTTTTTTTAAAAATTTTGATTGCTCTAATCCAGAGGTGTGCACCTGGAGCAAAAATTTTTTCATCTTGCTCCCATATAAACTTGATTTTGAAGCCTTACGTCATAAACGTAAAGCTTGATTATTTGATTTTTTCAAATGTTAAGTTTTTCTAAACACAAGCCAACAACAACAAAAAGTACAAATATCCTGTCGTATATAACACGCTACTTGTTCGCAAGTGTCAGTCCAATTCTAGTTTTGAAGCAAACCAAAAAAAGAATATCAGGAAACAACAACAATAAAATTTGCAACAACAATTGCATACCAGTGTTGCCAATAAAAATCTTTCAAAATCCTCAAAAATCGAGAAGAAATCCTCAATTTTAAGTGAAATTCCACAAATCTGAAAAAAGACGGCGAAATATGATGCGTCCAATTTTAAAGATTTCCAAAAAATAGAATTTAAACTTTAATCTGATGGGAAAAGTCATAAAATTTGTTATAAAATTTCATGAATGTTTTTAATGTCGTTTTCCATTGGGAAATCTAGATTTTGCTCTCAGATCAAAATTTTTTTTTGCTGAATGGAACACGAAAACAGCAAGTATTTTGTTTTTGCTGGGGCGGATGTTGGGTACAAATGTTTTGGCATTTGAAGTAACAAATAAGGTTGTATTTGTGTATTGTATCGTCAAATCATTTGAATTTTTAAAAACATCCAATTGGAAATTGAAAGTCGAAATTAAATGAATGCCAACTGTTCAACAAGATTTTTGTCTGCATCATAGTTGTCTTTTTGGCGAATTGTTTTTGAGTGCCATTCGCAGCCCGCTCCGAATTTCAAAGATTGGCTTTTACCATGTGCACAGCTTGAGTCAAATTTCCAAATACAAATTTATCTATATTTGATAACAAATGTTTTTTGTATTGAACTTTAAATGAGTTTGGTTGACTTTTTCAAAAACAATAAATATTTTTTAATTAATGATGCTTCCACTTTGACACTTGCCCTACATGATTGTAATAGTGTGAGTGCGAGCAAATGAAATCTAAAAATGATCTGAGATCAGAAAATTTTGTAATAGATTTTAATCTAGATCAAAAAAAGATTGCTCTTTTTTGCCCATAAGAAAAAAACAGTTTAATTATAATCAGTTGTATGTAAATTAGGACATTTTGGTGATTCCACAATGTGTTTTTCTTAAAAAATCTTATTTCAACTGCACTCTTTTTTTGTGATCTAACAATGCGTGTTCCCTCCATTCAAGTATTGCAGATTAATATCAATAAATTCAAACCGCTTCTTAAGCAAGCTTTAAGCTTAGAATGTATTTCCAATGTATTTAAAAATCAATCTTAGTCTATAGACGGACCCTCAAAAGGGCAAGTTTGATTTCAAAGTTTTATAAACATTTTTAATAGAAAGCCACCGCGTCAAAACAGATAAAGGAATTTAGTGGATTCCTATTGAAAAATATTGCCGAAAATCCTTAAATCTTTTCTAACACACACTTATTATATTGTAGTACAAAAGAAAGCCAATAATAAATGGTTAATATCAACTATACGTGTGTAAAGACAATTCCTCAAAAATTCCTCAAATAAAGATTCCTCAAAAATTCCTCAAGCGGATTCTGAATTCCTCCGATTTTGAGGAATTCCCCACATTTTGGCAACACTGTTGCATACGCTACTTTTCTACGAACTTCAAAAAATAAAATTCAATGCGAGCGACCGCAACAACAATTTCATGCAGCTTGAAGTCAAGTGAGTTGAAGACTTTTTCGTTGCGATCGTAGAGCAACGGGAATTATTATTTTATCATTGATTTGTTGTTGTCATTGCATCCCTCGAATTTGAAATTTTTATGTTTTCATTTTTTTCGAAGAATGCTTGGGGACTTACATTTTGCAAATTTCGTGAGCTAGCTCTTTTAATCAGCCGATTAAATATTTTAGCTCCGTTACGTTACTTGTGTGCACACCTCTGCTCTAATCGATAGGAAAAGGTCGAAGAAAAATTTTGAAAACTGTGAGGGATGTTCCCGATCATGCTTAGGAGTTGGCACACTCTTGACAGTTTCAAAAATTTTTCTTCAACTTCTCCATATCGAATGGTGCAATAAAATTTTTTGGGAAAGCAGGACCAAAACTCGTAAGGGGGGGCGGGGTTGGAGACACCTTTGACAGTTTCAAAAATTTTTCTTCAACCTCTCCCTAAGGATTGTTGAAACTACATTTTTTAATAAAATGGGTCGGGGACACTATTGACAGTTTCCAAATTTTTTTTTGACCCTTTTCCTTCGTGTTCACTTTTGCACTCAGCTTCTGTAGATAATTTTTGCTCGCAGTCAGCTGCAAACTATTAAATCAAATGATAAAAAAATTTTCAAATATTTTACAGGTAGGATAATTTGCTACGATCGTTTTCAGTATTTCCGTTAAAGCTACACTCAGGGAAAAAACGACAAATTTCACTGTTGATTCAATAGATATCAGTAACGATTTAACTCCGAAGGTGAAATTATTTGAATTAACTGTGAAAGACTTTTGATTTGAAGTTATTAAATTGAATTTGATTAGTAATCAAACATTTGAGGTTGATTCAAAGAAAATTTCCTTTTGATTTAAAAACATTTGCGGTAGGTGATCTAAGGAAGCGTTCTTGTATGGTGACAAAACCATTTGATTTAACTTAATTTTTGTAACGAGTTGTACTGACTCATCAGTTTTAACTGCATTGACGCCATGTGGTATAAAATGAAATATTGTATATAGTCTGCTTAAAAAATAAAACCCTTTTTTGTAGCGTCATGAACATTTTTCTTTCCCCGACAAAGGACATTGGTTACTCAAGCAAATTCATATGAGGCGAAACTACATAACAACAGTCTATGCATTGCAGTGTTTCATATGCAAAATCATGTTGACAATATTCTGTGTTTATTACAAACTCAGAAATACTATATATTAAGCCGGGTCAAATTTTTTTGCGGCAAAGAGTATAGCAACAAAACAATTTTCGAAAATTCAAGAAAACTTTGCCCAAGAGACCATGGGACAAAAATCAATATCGAGTCGGCGAAAATTGCGTTGAAGTTTTGATGGAAGTACTTTAAAATTCAATAAAAAAAAACAAAAAATTCAAATACTTTAAATAATTTCATATGAAACAAGTAAAAAAAAAATTTTAATACTTTCTTTTTCTTATTGTATTTTAAAGTAGTACATCAAAACTTCAACGCAATTTACGGCCGCTCGATATTGATTTTAGACCCATGATTTCTTGGGCAAAGTTTTTTAGAATTTTCCATAGATTTTTTGTTGCTATACGCTTTGCCAATTTTTTGCCTCCCGAACAAATTGACCCGGCCTACTATATATACTCGTATACCTTGAATAGTAAAGTGCAATCCAAAAATTTTTTCTTCTGACATTGACCGCAATGATGTTTCCTAAAAGAGCTTGAAGGTTAAAGTCCTCTAAATACTTGCTTAATTTACATGAATTTAATTAAGTTTCACTATGAATCATACCATAGTTTTTTTGTGCTTTCAAAATATTTTCCAAATAGCCTCAGTATTGCGTCATTGGTTTTTTTAAGGGTAGAAAACGAAATTAATTGAACACACCTACAAATGTATTTCAATTTTTTTACCTACTTTTTGTATATATTTTTTTTTTCTTGAAGGATATAAGTTTCATGCAACTATTGCCACTTTGATGTCATACCAAAAAAAAAAAAAAAAAATTCTTATAAATTGTACTCAAGTTTACTAAAGTTCATCCTTCAGTTGTTTTACGATACTTAGGATCTCGATGAATTTTTATTTATACTAAAATTGCCCAATGGTAAAAATTTTACCACAAATGTGTTAAATAATTTTGATACTTTTTGGACAGTTTTAGTACTTTTTTTTCTATTTGGTACAAAATAGAAAAGCTCATTTATCATCTCTGATAAAATGACAAATGTGAAACGAAAAGAAAACAAAAAACATGTAATCAGTGTCAGTCAACTTTTTGTCTTTCTCTTTGTGCAGTATTCTCTTTTCAGCTCTGTATTACCGCGTATTTTGTCGTTGCTAATATTGAAAATTTCGCAATTAACTTTATCTGGCTTAATGGCAAAATATTAAAACAATTTTAACTTTGTGCACATTCACACACAAAAACCTTTCTAATGGTGTATAATTTAAAGTCGTGCTGAATTTCTAAAATAGTAAGAAAGGTAGGACAAATTTTTGTCTTGCGTATTAATATATAGATTTTGTGCGCTTTCTAGTAGTAAGGCATATTTTAGATTTGAGTCTTGCATTAATTTCAAATTTCATAAAACCTATACCAATCGATGGAGAATTTTGCTTTGAACAACATATCAAAATTGGTTCTCCCAATTTTTTTGGGAAATTATGTAAATTGGGGTTTTTCCCATGAAGTACGAGATAAAAAATTTTGATGTTACCGATTTTAGTAATATTTGTTATGAACTGTGTCTACATATCAATGCTATGAAAGCAGCAAGTATTGAAATTGAAAGGGGTGCTATATCACCGGGGGTGTCATATCTCCCGAGTTTACCCTAGTTAATGAATATTCCACAAATGGACGTTATACGTCAACGTTACGCCTACCTCCCATAAAAAATGAATTAAAATTCTTTTTTTCTAAAGGTTTGCAAACCTTATCTCAATTACTTACATTGAAAATCATATGAAATTTTTCAGAAAATTTATGAGTTTAATGATTACCTTGAAATATGTCAAACTTTTTTTGACTTAAATTGAAGAATAGATTCTAAAATTTTTTTATAGTAGAAAACGTAGCTAGACGTAGCCAGCTTAGTCATTATCCAAGGAAAGTTTCAAACACTGCATTTCAAAGCGGCATTTTAATAAGCGCATATCTTTTCAACCATTTATGTAATTTGAATAATTTTTTCTTTAAATTAATAACAAAATACTACGAGGGCTACTATTTATGTTTCGGGGACTGGCAACTTTAAAGTCAATAGCTAAAATCTGGCAACACCATAATAAAGTTTTGACATTTTTTAGCATAAACGTTCTCACAACGTTTTGATGTGCAAATCGGTTGTTGTGTCACAAAACATTGATGCAGTGCATGAACTGATAATGCAAGATCGTCATGTGACATATTGTGAGATAGAGGCATCCTTGCACATTAGTTCCACTTCAACACATGCGATTTTGCATGAACACTTAGTTGTAAAATAAATTGATTTTTGTAACTTTAAATACTAGTGTGCGCTGTTCCGGTTCACCCTGGACTTATCTTTTCGATACTTTCATTCGATATTATATCGCTGATATCATATCACTTGAGCAACGTTAACCTTTTACATTTCTCACCCTCTGCTATTCCAAGGTGTGTTACTTTTTACCTATGACTTTTTCTAATATTTACACTTTTTGTTCTTGGCATTGTTGGTGGTCTTCTTTTTTATTCATTAAAGTGCGTGCATGTTAATGTTTTTTTGCTTTTTTACATCGATATTTTGTTCTTTTTGTTTCCTGCAACGGAAGTAAATGTTTAGCAAACGGTGAGAGCTTTTGTTTACACCCGTTGAGCTTTTGTTTATATGTTTTGTTGCAAAAATCACTCCAATGTACATAATAACTGTTTGTTATTTTTCACATACATATGTTTGTACATTCAGCAAACTTGTGTAATTTAATAAAATATCTTTTAGCAGCCACAATTATAAAGTTATTAATTAGTACACAATAGATACAAAGTACAATTCATTACCATTAATATGACAGTCTACCTTATATATGATTACTGATTTCATAGTAATTTAAATGTCATTGGTCTTTTGCTAATCAAAACATTATACAATTGTTGTATTTGTTGTACGAACCTGCGATTAAAAAAATCATAAATTTAATGCTTGATTATTTCTTTTTTCAACATTTCATTGCTTATCACCATAAGAGTTGGATTTTAATTTGCATAAATCCATAATTTATTTATCTTTATCATTGTATAATAAGTCTTTTTTTTTTTTTCTTTTAACTAAAACGCACCAAATTGGTGTAGAAATTACAATGAAAATGTGAACGTGATCGGAATTTATTCTATTTGATAGAGTTTTATAAACTTGTGCCCAAGATATGAATACTCTCAACGCTTATTCGTTCATTCACTGGCATTTCATTGGAAAGATTGGCGAAAGATTTACGTTTAAAAAACGGGGTCATAATATACTTTCCATGTCTCATTGTTAACATTTGGCTTCCCGAACTAACAACCTAACTTTCCATATTATTTTGAAAGTGGCCTTAGTCCATTTCGGAGCAAAAGTCATGTCATAATATGAATTAGCTGGCATTTTGTTCAGAACAAATAAAATTAAATTCTGTCTTTGCAAAAAGTTTAACACGTTATGTGAAATTAATGGCAATTTGTTTAAAAAATAATATCGGGCAAAAAACCGATTATTACGGCACATAATGTGAATGAAATTACTTTTGCCTCGAAATGGGCTTAGGCCACTTTCAAAATAAACGGCTCATCTATATATATAAAAATGAAATGGTGTCCGTATGTAGCTTATGAACGCGGAAACTACACGGCCGATTTACATAATTTTGTTTTAAATTGTTTGTTGTGGTCTGTAGAAGGTTCTTAAGGGGGTGAGATGCCACTGAGGGAAACGGGGGTTGCAAACCCCATAATAAAAAAATACTAAAAATGCTATAACTCTACAGTTATACAAGCTATGATTATGAAAGTTGGTGAACTTATTCATAATGTATGTACCATTCACCATGCAAAATTTGAGGGGGAATGAAAGGGATTTGCACCCCCCGTACAGTAAAAATACTCAAAATGGTATATTTCTACGCCTATAGTAGCTATCATTATAAAAGTTGGTACATAAATATATATTTTATTCACCTTGAAAAACCTGAAGGGTTGAAAGAGATAGATGGGACTTGGAACATATGTAAAAAGCATCGGGAACGGGCGAACAAAGTCGCTTCCGGGCCAGCTAGTATAATATATAATATATATATGAGAACTAAAAATAAATAGTTAAAACTTTAAAAGGGTTAAGAAACACAACAAATAGTTTGGGTGTAAATTTCAAACCAAATTGGAATGAATATAAATCCACACCAAATTTGGTATAAAATCTATACTACTACTTGGAATACAAACCGTTTATACTTGTTCGTATAAAATTTTTACAAATAAAGTATTAATACAATTTAGAATATTTTGGCTAAACGCAAAAATCTTTTATACAATTTTTGTATAAATTTTGTATAGAAGTTCATATAAAAGTATTTTAAGCCATTTTATATAAAATTCATATAAAACAATTTTTTTAAAATGATTTTCACAAATTTAAATGATTTTAATTTGTTTTTTAAGACTGCTATTTTTGAATTTTAAATTCATATTAATGGAAAAAATAATTTTCAGTTTACTTTTATATGAACTTCTATATAAAATTTATACAAAGATTTTTGTTCGGCATAGAAAAATAAACGATATCGTGGCTAGCCGGCTGCGATAGCGAATATGTGGGATTCCCCAAATTAAAACTTTATTCTTCGTTTCGGTTCTTATATTTTCTTTTATTTGCAACAATTCAACGGTACAAATTTTTGATCTATATCTGCAATAACTTCCGAACTACAACTTTTGGAACCGAAGTCAAAGTTGGAGTTCAAAATCAATCGAAAGTTTCGACCTTTCGGAACCGAAGCTCCTTAACATCAATAATATAACCTATTAATTTTACATTGAAATCTAAAGAATACGCTACTCTTCTGATTACTTATTTTATACACTTGCAACCTGCCGACGTTGGGTGGAAATTTCTCGATTTTATTCTCCCAAATGACTGTACATCCCACACTCGCAGAAAGTTGTCATTGCATCTAATCTAATCTTTTAATACAATACCCCGTCCACTTTTTTTTTTTTGATACCAAAAATCATTCTTAAATGTCAGGATAAATCGTTAGACTTCCACATAGGAATGTTAATCTGAAAATAAATCTAAAAAATAAATCCAAAAATTCTAAATGCTCGCTTATGTAAAATCTATAACAATACATATGTAGGGGAGATGTGTGTACCTTGGTCCGAGTGTACCTTGGTCCAAGTCTCGGTTGCCACTCAACAGTTGCACGTGTACGATAATGTTCTTTTATGGAATTTTCTACTCATACCGCTGACTGATATACGTGGCCTTCAGACCGTCAAGCTTTATGCAGGTATAAAAAGTGACGGAAAAAGTGTTTCTGATGTTTAAAAATTAGTTTTTGGAGTAAACTTCGAAACGTTTTGTGAGAAACTTACTTGAAATATTTCAGTTTTACAACATCAGGAAGGAAGTTTAGTTATTGTTTTAAGCTTTTAGTGTGTTTTAGATGTATTTTCATTAATATATGTTATGGGTGTGACAGTTTTTAAAACATGCCATCTGTGTGTACCTTGGACCTATGCTTATTGACCATCGAGCCTTTTTCGACGGGCAACCAGGAAGCCATAATCGCCCTTCAATAAAATATTATTATAAGTATTTACGTGGTGAATGCAATTATTTGCAACCATTTTTGTTTAATTAATTGTTTTTTCGAAATTGACTTTTTTGTGTTATGATTTTTTTAATTATTTTTTTTTTTTTTTTTCATTGAAAGAAATGTTACTTTTGATTACATAATAAATGGTTCTTTTATAATTTATTACCTATATACAATGTATTCTTTTTTATTTTTGATAGTCCAAGGTACACTTGCATGGTGTACCTTGGACCGTTTGAGATTACAACGGAAGAAGTTATATTTCTACTCAATGGTAAGACATAGAAATATCATTGTCACGTCATTTGATGCTGCAAGCATTGTAGAAATATAACTTAATCAAAAAATTAAATAAACTTTTTTGGAAAATCCAGCACATTGAAAAAACTGAAAAGCGGACCAAGGTATACACATCTCCCCTATGTATGTTTCATTTATACAATTTAAAACCATTAATGAAATATCACCGATTTATGAAATATTAAAATAAAAACAAATTTCCATTTAATTAGCTAAGCACATGTGCTTTTGGCGCGTCTGGTTTACCAACGAAACGATAATGAAGACCAACCAACACATGCTGCACATGCAGTGCAGTCGATTTAGTCGTCTCAACGTGTACGTGTAGCATGTGGCATGTGAAATGCAGCACATAAAAAGTGACCCAGTGGATTAATTAAATGGAATTAGGCACAACTGGTTGTCCAACTTATCGCAGTGCATATTGTTAACTACGAGCGCGAGTATTAAATGACAACGCAAATTAACAAGCAACGCAGGAGTGTCCTTGTCATCCGTAGATTCATTGATTGTGCCTGCTTTTAGTGTGTTTTATGTTTAATCAGATTAGTTGGAATTTAGGTGAAAAATATTTTTGAATAGTTTTCTCTACTACAATTTAGTCATTGAATTTTTTAATTGACTTTCAGTGTGAAATGGCTATTCTATACAGTGGCGGATCCAGGGGGGGGGGCGATGGGGGCAATCGGCCCCCCCTCTCAAACCAAGTGATTAAATTTTTTTTTTTAAATTATATGTAAAGATTTCGAAAACTTTCTGCTTTTTTTTTTTAAATTTATGATAATATAATATCGACGGCTTATATTCAATACACTCTATCTACAAAAACAGAATTTTTCAGGAGAGCAAAAAAACTGTTTTATTCGCTATTTTTTATAGTGTTTAATCAAACGAAGTACTACGATATTAATTAAAAAGAGCCACTAGATCCTTCAAATGAAAAAATTTAAAAAAACCTTAGTTATTCGCCTTATTATAGCAGATAGAGGATATTGCAATTCAAATATAATATAAAATGCGTGTTCAAACAAGCAGATAGAGCCTATTGCACAATAATAAAAACCATTTTTTTATGAATTATTTATTAATAGATGGTTTTTTAGCAAAAGAAAACTCAAAATAGGTTAGGCGCCTGGCGGACTTGAGAATGCAAAATATGAGAACCGAAACCTGAGCTCAGATTATTATAGGTCCTTATTTTTCATAGCCGTTTATTTGGAACTTTGATCTGCTTATTATGAATCTTAACTTAGTTTTTTTTCTATCATTTAAGGATCCTGAGTTATCCTTGCTTATAGCTTGCTATATAGCTCTAAGTAGGCCTCAAAACAGTGATTTTTGAACTTCTAAGAAAAGATAACTCAGAATTCTTACATGATAGAAAAAATCCTAGTTTAGATGCGTAATAAGGAAATCCCAGTTAGTGATGAGCAAAATTAGTCTTAGTCTTGATTCTTGGTCTTAGTCTCGGTATTAGACCAAGACGCTAATATCATTGCTAGACCAAGACTTCTGTGGTCTTGGTCTTGCTCAGGATTATCATCAAGACCAATACTGCTTTTTAGTCTTTCGAATTTATAGTTAATAGGTGTGTCACGCCCGTTTCAAGCATAAAATCATATCTCAATTCGAAATTTAGCATCTTTGAGACCAAGACTTAATGACCAAGACACAATATGCAAGAACAAGACCAAGCCAAGATCATAGCAATGGTTTGCTCACCACTAATCCCAGTCCACCATAAACTGCTATAAAAAACTATGGCGCAAGACTATATTGGGCCTGGGCGGGGAGTAGGGTACATGTACTTTCTAGTAACTGAGCTCAGATTTCAGTTCTGATGTTTTGCATTCACAAGTCGGTCTGGATACCGCTCTAATACCCAGTTTCTTTTGACTCGTATATAATTTTTTTTAACATAATGCCATCAATTTCACGCCATGGAGTCAATTTTTCTTGAAAACAGAAAACAATTATTATCATTTCTAACAAAATGTCACCCGATTCATATTATGACACAACTTTTCCCTCGAAATGGTACCTAGGCCCTTTGGTGCGGACACTCCTCAATTGTATTAATTTTCAGATCAAGTTTAACCGATCACGCCCATTTTTGATCCCAGATAGCCTTGTAATATTGTTTTCATCTGTACCAAATTTCATGCGTCTAGACTTATCTGTTTGTTTACAGAAGGGCCAATCACGACTCAGCAGGGCTATCAAGGTTCAACATACAAAACTGAAAAAATCAAGAAAATTTATTTTCGACATTTGGAGCCGATTGACGACCATTTGTCATGACCTTGTATATAATGGCCACCCAATAAATATAATAAAATGAAAAATCTTTAATTTTTCATATGTAGATAGAGGATATTGCATTTCACAAAATCGATTGCTGTAGATAGTGAATTTTGTTATATGGAAAAAAGTAGCTCTGGAAGCAAATTTTTCGTTTGGATTTAATATCATAGACGCTATTTGTCTCAATGAAGGTTTTACCATCAAAAACTAATTTTCGTGAAAATTGTAGATAGAGGGCATTGAATATAAGCCGTCGATATAAAAATACAGATTATTATATATATAAATAAGATAGAAATATTAATTATTAATAAATATTAATTATTAGTAATTCACTATAAAATAATATTTATCGTACTTACAGTAAAATATCTACTTGCTAGTCTCTAATGTCTGCGAAACAATTCTTAAAAGTTATTGGAAACCCAAATTTAGATATTGTCAATCAAGTCGATAATGAGAGGTTGAAACAGGTGTTGGAAAATCGAAATCATTTAAGACGAATAGTTGAATGCATAAATTAAACTTTAATACTTCTGATAGCCTAATTAACGAGGGAAATTTTAGAGAGTTATTAAGGTTTCGAATTCAAAGTGGGGATTTAGAATTAAAAAATCATCTTGAACAATCTTCATCTCGAGCAACTTTTATAAGTCAAACCACGCAGGATGAGATTATTAATTGCTTTGGAGAAGAAATTTTGTGCGAACTTATAAGTCGAATCAAAGAAGCTAATTTTTATAGTGTAATGTTTTACGAGACTACAGATATTGCTCATATCTCTCAAATGACACTGGTAGTAAGATATTTATACAAAGGCAAAGTTAGAGAAGATTTCATTCAATTCGAATAAAACTGATTGTGAAATAGACAATGAAATTAAAGTAACAGGTTATAACTTAGGTCAAGTTGTATTAGAAACTTTGAAAAAAGCAACTTTAAATGTTAGCTATTGCACAGGCTTGACTAAAGGTGGCTGCTCTGTAATGCAATTGGAACGATGAAAGAAGTGATTTCTTTTTTTAAAGCTTCGTCAAAACGCAATGCAGTTCTTAAAAATATAATGGGATATCAGTTTATTGGTTTGTGCGAGACGAGATGGGTTAAACGTCACAACGGAGTTCTTCAAGTTCAAGAATCTCTACCGAAAATTCACGAATGCCTTGACGATATATCTTCGTGGAGGGACCTTCAGACTGCTGCAAAGGCAAAGATATTAAAATCTGCTTTATCTGACTCTGGCTTTCTTGTGTCGACCGTTTGCTTATCAGAATTACTTTCTTGCACTTTGCCATTAAGTCGTTTTTTTCAAAAATCAAAACTAGCCCTAAAATCAGCACGTGATGTGCTAAATGATGTTTTAAAGATTTTGAATCGAAAGCGCGAAAAATGTGATGAAACGTTTTCAAGTTTGTATTACGAAATTTGTGGCATTGCTAATGAACTCGGTATAGAAATGAAACTTCTTCGGCTAGCGCAAAAGCAACGAAATCGAGCAAATTATCCATGTCAAAATCCTCAGGACTATTTTAGACGATCTATATACATACCGACAATCGATGCCATCATGGAAGATTTAAAATCTCGCTTTCCTGAAGAAATGCTAAATTTATACAGTTTTCCAATAAAATTTCCTGAAGTATGAGAAAAATCTGATGAAGAGTCTAGAAATGTGGTCAATCGGCCCCCCCTCTTGACAGCGCTGGATCCGCCACTGATTCTATATTGGATTTATTTCTATGATTATGTGCATACGTATATACTTTGTGTAAAGGAAAGGTTTTTTATTTGAAAAGTCAGTACTGGTTTAATTTAATGTTTTAGACGTTTGCTATCTCATATTAAAATATTCGTGAAAATTTTTCGGATACCCTGTATATTAAAATCTTAAATTAGGTTTCCTAAAGAATATGTATAACTTTTTCGCATTACGTCATTATCTCAGCAGATGTGCAATATGATCATGAAACTCTTTAAAAAACATTTGATTTAAACTTTATGTATTTTAAAAATGACTAGCATGTGTAGTTAATGGCTTTATAGCTGCTAATTGCTTTATGAAACTTTATTACTTTGTCAAGATTTTTAATCGCTGCTGCTAATATTGTTCTCGTGGTGATAAAAATGTATTAATAAGCGTTGCTTATGTGTCAGAAATTTGCACGTTTTAATAAAGGGTACAACATTGCTTACTGGATAGCCCCGGTTAACCTTACCTAACCCACGACTGTAAAAATAAAAAAATAAGTAGTTCTTCTTATTTTATATTATATGTTCGACAAAAATTGTAAGTCCCTCAAAAATTTTGTAATCTGCAAAATCTGTGCATAGACGGTTTTTGCGATTTTACGAGATTTTCGAGGGACCTACACCTTTTCTGGGAGGTGAAAGAGAAGGCCTAGACTAACGAAATATTTCAACTGAGGGCGGACTAACATGCACTCCTAAGGAGATATATGGTTAAGACTGAAACAAAAAAGAAAATGCTTCTTAGGCCATTTAGAGAAAACTTTTTTATTGGAAACTTTTAGCTAATTGCATGAGCTTTCTAAAAGTCTATTTGGTAAATCAAGGTTTTAAAGGGCATAGATAAGTTCTGTATCTTTAAAACCGAGATTTGTATTTGTTTTCCTTTTTTTTTGACTTTGGCGGCCGTTTTAGTACGAAAAATTTCCTAATAGGTCCGTTCGTTCAAAAAAACTTTATAAATATTTGTAAATATTTATAAAGTTTTACCACAAAAAGCGTTCGTTGAAACAAATACTTGATATTTGCGTCACAAAAAATGAGAGTAAAAAACAGCTGATCATTTCCCCTTCAAATAAAAATTTAAATTTTTACCCAGAAAAATTTTTTCTGGGCAAAACTTGAAGACTGTCAAATAAAAATTATTTGTCAGAAGTTGTTTACATTTTGAAAAAAAAAATAAAATTTGAAAAATAAATTAAAAGAAAAACGTATTTCTGTGCTTTGTGTTAACAAAAATAAAGTTTGATGAAGTTAAGGAAGGATGTTGGTGATTTTTGCAGCACGTTTTAATACACCAAAATTGGTAATTAAATGTGCACTAACAGGTGTTCTGACTTTTTTATTTATTTTCTTGGCAGTCTTCAATTTTTTCCCATTTTTGCGTTCGTTGATTTTTTGTGGTGTTTTCAGCTACTCAGAGATATTTCTGTCCTTAGTCTCAAAAAATTTTTAATATGACAGTCTTCAAGTTTTACCACAAATTTTCAACGAACGGACCTATTTTATAATTTTTTTTGAAATCCTTGTCAAATTTTCTTTGATTGTTTATTTATTATACAAATTTTTTTATTGTAATTGCGGTCAGAAAAAAATTTTTAAGTACAATTCGTTTGAGGGCTCCAGTAGATAAAGGGCAAAGCGTGTAGTGTGCAAATCATATGCAGCGCAACGCATGCAAGTAACATATGTGTTACATAGAAAAGTATTTTTTTCCGACCTCAAATTAAAAAGTTGGTATGACAAATTACTACTGAATTAAGTGAAATTTAACGAGGATTCCAAAAAAAAATTATAAAAAGGTATGTTAACACGACATTTTTCATACTAAAATGGCCGCCAAAGTCAAAAATTAGGAAAAAAAAAAAAATTTAAAATATCAATTTTAAAGGTCCAGAACTTTGCGAAATGCTTTTAAACCCTATAAAACAAATACACTTTTAGAAAGCTCATACTATTGACTAAAGATTTCGAGCAAAAAAGTTTTCTCTAAAACTCTAGGGTGACCCAAGAAAGTTTTTATTCTACAACAAGCCAGAAAATCAGTTCTAACTCTATAATTTCTCAGATGAAAATTTTTGTTAGTCTTGGCCTCCTCTATCACCTTACAGAAGCATCGTAACCTTACGCGATACATCCTGTATATTAATTTTTAAAAAAAATACAACCTGTTCCAAATGGAAAATTACCTGCAAAATTACCTTAAGGGGCTAAAAATCTATAATCGGATTATAAGAGGGTGGCAAAATCACTTTTGTGCTCCATCATCCAAAATCTTTGTTCCATTATTTGTTATAAGTTCAACATACATATGTGCAGATTCCAAGTACATATTTCAGTTATACTGTCAGAAAGCATAGGCTTCTTCATGACAAAACCGCCGAGAATGCCTCATCTGAATAGGTAGCAGCGTATCATGTCTCAAAACCAGAGTGTGTTACCAACTAAAAACAATTAGCAATTTTTCACAACAGACGGCGCCAAGTGAGCTTAATGATCTTTACATAGAGCGTTCTTGTGCGTAAGAATTTGTCCTTGACGGTGGCCGAAATGATTAAGCACTGCGTTTCTCTCATTAGAAATACGAAGTCAAGGGTTGGAGTGTGACTTTTGACAAGAATTAACTAAAACTGATCTGACGAGGCTATACATATTTATATGAAAATATATAAATATGTTTGTATGTGGAAATAGCCAAAACATATATAATAAATTTCCATGTTAACTCTTGTTTGCGTTTGTTGTTGAAAAAAGGGCAAACATGACAGTTTAATTTGTTCAATACAAATTTATCAATTTTACAAAATGTCTTTTATCCATTTCATCCCACGAACAAATGATACTATGAATGTTTTCGTCTGTATCAAAATAATATGAAATTTAAAAATCCACCAGTTGTTGATCCACCCTTTATATCTATTAGAAAAAAATTTCATTCAAGACACCAATGCAGCAAACTAAATACAAGGTCAACATTTGTCAAAAAAAAAAAAAAAAAAAACTTTTAAAAAGAAATATATAAACAATTCAGCTGAATTCACAAAAAAAAGTAATAAAGTGCTAAAAGATTTGTCATCACTACTAAATAGCAACAATAAAAATTAAAAAAAAAAAAAATAATGAAAATCTAAGCGGACGTGTGCCATTAGCAAATTTAGTGAAAAGACAGAACACCAAATGAATAAAAAAAAAACGAAGTATTAAATTCTTTTTAATTATTCAATATTTACGTTAAACAAAAAACGTAACGTCATCACCGCTCACCATCAAACCAAAGCAACAAATTTTCAATCTTTCAAAGAAATTTGGTTTTTTTTTTTTGTTTTCTTATTATTTATTACTTTTCATGGAAGGTATTTTCTTAACCCGTTTCTTTTGTATGAATTGTAGAAAAAACTAATGAGGGTGTCATCTTTGGCTACGCCAAAATGCAAACACCCTACACCGTGTACAATTAAAGTTCGCGTGAGAAAATTTCAAAACGGTGTTGAAAAAAAATATTATGAATTTTGCATATTTCTAGAATCGCCCAGTGGTCAAAATTCGTCCACAAATGTGTTTAATAATTTTGGTACTTTTTGGATACTTTTAGTACTTTTTTTTTTTGCTATTTGGTACGAAATAGATAAGCTCATTTATCATCCCTGGTATAATTCAAGCAAAATATCAACAAAGTCAGCGCTATGCTTTTTGTCTTTCTTTTTGTGCTCTATCCTCTTTTCAGCTCTGTATGATCGCGTATTTTGTCGTTGTCAATATGGAAAAATTTGCATTTAATTTTACATAGCTTAATGGCAAAATATTAAAATAATTTTTACTTTGTGCACATCTACACACAAATACTTTTCTAATGGTGTATAATTCAAAGTCGTGCTCTATTTCTAGCATAGTTAAAAAGGTAGGACAAATTTTTATCTTGCGTATTTATATATAGATTAATAACTATTATTTTGCCTTTATCCTGCATAACCGACCGAACTTTTACCTTGGCAAAAAATTTTTAATGACTCATAACTCTTTCATATGCATTATAAACGCAAGAACAAAGTCAGTTTATGCTGAATGTAGGGTATCGAAAAAAAAAGAAAAAAATCTAAAAAACTGTCGATAGTGACTGGCAGCATGAGTTATTCAACTTAAGAGCAACTCACCAGACAAAGTCACTCACTCACTTCGATATATTTCAACAGCTGTCGCTGTCTGTGCAGATTTTGCGTTATGGACATGGTGGTGCTAGCAGATACTTCTTACGGACTTTGACTGTGCGCGATACATTTAACGTTACTCGAGAGAAAACTGTAAAAACACGATCGCCCACTTGGGATCGTTCAATATCATTTTTTTTTTGTTTTTGTTTTTGTATATATGTTTTTTTGTTATTGCTTTTTTTGTGTCGTGCTTCTTTCGTTCATTTGGTTTATTTATTTTATGCCCGTGTACCATTTACTACTGAAGTTTACGAGTTTTTTCCTGCTTTTTATTTACAGTGTTTGCAGCTTAAGATACTCGTTCTCAATTGTGTATCGATATGCCTACTCACAACTGATTGAATTTTTTTTTTCATATTTTCTGGTTTCTTATGTCAAATATATCTATGGAGTATCAACTAGGAGGTCAACTATGATTGATAATGAATTTCTTGAGTGGGCTGATTAAGGGCAATTGATTGTATTACATAATACCTACGAATATTATTGACGAAACTTGTCAACCTTTGAAATACTTGTATTTTAATTCGATTCAATATTTATTGAGATACAAATTTTATATGGCAACTTAAGTTTAACAAAGATGGTAAATTTTGGCTTAAGATGCCACGGTTAGGTGTGTAATAGGTGTGTGAAAAATAACCTTCTGATATGTTTTTCTGTTATGATATACACCAAGGTTTCCAAATAAAATCACTAGTGAATTAGAATATATTCGGTATTTTGTCAATATATTTTCAAAGAAAATGACGATTACTTTAATTTAAGGCTCAAAGAAGCCAACAATGATAAAGTTTGTAAAATATCAAACTCTTCCGATGATATATTTTGGTGCAATATACAAAGTTTACATTCTTGTTTCTTACCAAACTACATTTGTATTGATATGAGAGAATGATTCTAGCTATTTCCTGTTGCGTTTATCCACATTGTCATTTATCAGTTTCATTGAAAAACTGTCAAAAGTAAAAAAATGCCGGTAACTTAATTGGACGATTTTATCAAATTCAAGCGAATGACGTAATAGTTTTCTTTTTAAAGAATTCTTTTTTCTTTTTTTTTTGTGTTGCTTTCTTGTATGATGCTTAAATCATGTTGACTCAATTTAAAATATTTTAAAGCCTAAATTGATTTGTCACTGTCTCTTTTCATCACAATTCGTTTCAGATATTTAATTGATTCTTAAATAATTTTTTTGTGATTTAACAAAAAAAAAAATTCCTATTAAAGTGAATGAAAAAATATGAGATGGGCATGAATGGTCTATAGTTAGCGCTACAGTTCTTCGAACTTATTGTCCAGTATAATGAGGGTTTCCCCACTTTGCACTTTGGCATTAACCAACTAAATTATGATACTAGAGAAGCACGGACAAAATTCAAGGAATGGTTTCGAATTTTGTCATCTACATCTGTAATTTATCCTTGAATACCATGATTTCGATAAATATGTATCTTCTCTTCTTATAAGAGCTAAAATTGTATGTGTGTTTGTTTTTTTGTTTGTACTTATTTCTGTGCCAATATTTTTCCTCGAAAACGGCTACAGCGATTTCAATGAAACTTGGAATAGTGTTAGATATTAGCAAACAATGAATTATGAGCTAGGTTTAAACTTTGTAAATGCTCACCAGAGGGCGTGGCACTGCACTAAATTTTAAATTTGATTTAGTCATAACTCGTAAACTATACAAGGTATTTGGATGAAATTTGGTCAGCGGGTACGGCTTAATATTGCCTTGTAACAGACAAAAAGTGGGCGGGATCGAAGAAGTGCCACGCCCACTTTTCAGCCCTTGAAAATTTTGATTCAATATTACTCGAAAACGAATCCAACAATTTTTATGAAAATTTAGGAGATATTACCTCTAAAAACAAGGATTCATATGTGATACGCCGTTATATTGGGAAAACTCGTTGAAGGGCGTGGCACCGCCCACAAAAACATAAAACGGTATAAAAAGAAAACTAATAAAGCAGACATTCTGAAATTAACTGTGAGGAGCCTAATTGCAATAGGGCATCTCTGATTTGAAAGTGGGCGAAATGTCGCCATTGCGCGTGGAACCTCCCATACAAGCAAAATACGTTAAATGCTATTTCTCGCAAATGTTACAAGATATTTTAATGAAATTTGGTATGTAGGTACTACTTATCAATGCCTTAAAAAACCGAAAAGTGGGCGGTATCGAAGAAGTACCACGCCCCTTTTTTAACCATTGAAAATTTTAATTTTCCCTGAAAATAAGAATTAATATGTGATATGCCGTTATATTAGGAAAACTCGTTGGAGGGTGTGGCACCGCCCACTAAAATTTAATACGATATAAAAAGAAAACTACTTAAGCAATCTTTCTGAATTTTACTGTAGGGAATCTTCTTTTTATGAGGCACCTACGAGCTGAAGGTGGGCAAAATATTGCAGGTGGGCGTGGAACCTCCCATACAAGTAAAACAAATTAAATGCCATTTCTCGCAAATGGTACAACATATTTTGATAAAAAGTGGGCTTTGTTCAATAATTGTCACGCCCACTTTTTACCAAAATAAAAATTTATTTAATAACTCATGCACAAAAAAAAATGGAATGAACTTTCCGAGGTATGATGATACGATATTTCAGCCCCCATACAAGAGACGAAATATTTTGGGTGCGTGGCGTATCCCATTTATTTATTTTAGGTCATTCTATTTCTCTTAAAAAATTTGGAGTTCTTGATATTTTTCTATACCATTCGATATTTTCCGAGTTTTTTCTTATTATTTTTCTTATCGGTTAATTTATTATTTTGAAAGCATTGGAGGTGAAAAGCTATGAATAAAAATATCGACTAAAATAATAAGATCAGATTGTTGACCGAGTAGGGATCGGTCTCCAGGTACTTTTTATTAAAGGTAATTAATAAATCAAATACATATTTTTACAGAATTCCTGAATGACGAAACGTTCACTAAATAGTTTTTACTTAATTCAAAATAACTTAATAGAGCCAATTATGCTACATATAAAATATTTTAAGTTAATACTACATAAGTTACTGAAGCCGTATTTCTCCAGAAAGATAAAATTTCAAGACAAAAAGTGGAATACTGTGAAGGTTCATGCAATGCACAAAGTTTTAATGAATCTTTGAATCATCGCTAGTATATTAGCACATAAACGTTGGATTGCAGTGCAGAAAGTTGAAAAGTAAAGTAATATATTGGCATTTTCATGGTGTCGAACGTGACCGTCGAACACATTTAAACTAAAAAAAAGTCAAAATAAAAGGATTTTTATTTTGACAATAAGCTTAACTTGTAGCCCTATAATTGGTGCTAAGCTTGATTTTGAATTTTTCGTTTTCAAGATAATTGCAAAAACCAAGGCTTTTGAACGGGACAAAAACAGAAGTTGTTTTCGCGCCCAACAATTCAAACGGCAATTTCAGAGAAACCTGACGCAATATTCCAATAACACTAATTTTAGAATGTTGTACATTGATGTCCCTAAAAAATAATTTTGATTTTACCCAAAAATGATTTATACTTTTTTTTTTAAATTTGACTTAAATTAAGGTCGCACGGGACGTATCGCATGGGACATTTTTTTCCACCATACAAATTTTATATTGAAAATCTTATAAATAACCAGGATTTCCTGATGTACGTAGCTTAACCTTATCTTGTGAGCTTAACGTGGCATCACCAATTTTTCCAAAGGATGTTATTTGTCCCGATCCATTTTACATACATATGTACCAAATCTCATCAGTGACGGATTTTTTGTTAGCGGCATGGCATTGCCAATTTTCCCAGGGAAAATTATTTGTCCTGTTTACATGTATTAAATCTCATTCATGTGCGATAAATATTTTCGGAGAATGATGAAGTGATTATTTGTTTTGGTGCTTTTTACATATGTACCAAATTTCATTCATATACGTTAAATAGTTTCAGAGATATGAAGATTTATTTTTTTGGCTCGCAGTGGACGTTTTGGCGGAAATGCCGATATCCGATAAAATATTTCTTCTGTCCGTTATGAGAACTTTCATTGTATACAACTCATTACGAGTAATGCCTAATGTAGCGCACAAAAGATATCAACATGTTTCTAAGAGTACAGCAGACACTTAACACTTAAGCAACATTGAAGGCGACAGGGCAAACGATAAACGACAGTCGCAACGTTTAACCGATAACCTCCTACTGTGTCGTCACAATACAACATTTCTGCAACATTTCAGTGACACATAATTTCATTTCCCAAAAAAAAAAAAAAACATTTCATTCGCAAGTGTTTGTGTCAGACATTTGTGTTTCTGTGTGTGTTGCGCGATTGCTTGCGTTTGATATTTTGACATACTTGTAGGCTGACACATAACTTGCTGCTGTTAGAAATATGAAGCTCCTGAAAATATGCCGCATACTTTTGTGAATTTGATTAAGCAAAGAAATACTTGAACATTTTCAAATAAAGTTTTTTTTCTTTTGTGAAATTGCTCGTAATAAATAAAAAAAAAAATTCAATTTATTAAAATGAAATATTTTCATTAAAATAAAATAAATCAAAGGAATTTTCATGACAAAGAGCGCAAATCATGGTAAAATTGTGTTGTTGCTACATAGAAAAACATCAAAGCGAAGGCTTTGTTTTATAAATGTCAAGTATTTTATGGAACAAAAGCAAACAATTTGAATATGAATTTGAAATTCAGTATGCAATCTCTTGGAACTAGTCAAAAGCTAAAACAGTAACACCAAGTAAAAGAGGCAACGACAAGGACCAGAAAACTATTGTTGAGATTTAAACTTGAAAAATAGTGTTTAAAAATTTGTAAGTGTTATTTAAAGGAAACAAATTTCAGACTCCAAATGCAATTTTTTGTTAGCTTAGACTTCCTCTATCGCCTCTCAGAAGCTTTTTAGCCTTATCGCTTACACCTTGTATATATATAGATAAAACATCAATTTCGTGATTTTAACAAATTAAATTGATGTTCCTATTTACAATAAATAGTTAAATATTAATAATTGTAATAGCAACACGTGTATTAGAAAATCTATTCATAAAGTTTATGGTATTACAAAATAACAATTTTTTTTTTTTTAAATAATATCTATTATACAGACATACATACTATATTTTGTTGCAATATGAAAAAATCGCATCTAAAGACTCCATATTGAGCTAAAAAACCAAATTGAGTGTTGAATCAGCTACCGCGACTGGTACAATTTAAGTCAATTTATTGAATTGTTATAGAAAAATACAAGTGTTATTTAATTGGCGCGTCATCACAATAGGACAAATACGTAATGCGGAATCGGAAGTTTGAAAACAGCTAAGCACTTCAGAGCAAACCAGCTGCAAGTGCACACGTACATACAAAGTACATACAGACAAGTAGTTAAAGTTGAAGTGGCGCAAAAGAGTTGTGCTTCATTAAGGGGGATGCTTTAAAATTTTGCAAAATTATTAAATGAATTGGTAAATTAAGAGCATGGCTTAAGTTAAATCATCTACAAAAAGAGAAGAGTTTATTTAGAATGCTGTAGGACTAAATAAAATAAATTATACGTTTTGTATTACTAAACACAATTTCAATTACTTTTATTTTCGAAAACTTTTTAATGACATTTTACTTTCGAAGTGGAACTAAAACGTTTTTAACTACTTTTTATATTTTGCAGCATAATCATAAATTTTTTCGCTTAAAACTACTACTCGTAACTTAGTAAACAATTTTGATGAAGCAAATATTCCAGAGTTTTTTAAGATTCGAAAAATATTATCTAAGAAATGGCATAAAATGTTTAAGTTTCTGTAAAATTACGGAAATTGCTGGTGAAGTTAATTGCTGATCAAAAGGGATAGTATCGTAAAGTATTGAAAAATTTATAAGAGTTGAGTATGTTAGAAAAATTAGAAGAAAAATTTTAAAAAATATATATGTATGTTGAAAAAATTTTAAAATAGGCGATATATTCAAAAAATTATGAAATAGTCAAATAATATTGGAGAAATATTATAAAAATATCGCAAATAACACGGCTACCGCCCATAGAATAAAATATTTAAAGTGTAATTATATAAACATTATTCACGATAACGCCACTAAAATCCACATAAACCCTAGGGATAGTAAGTGCAAGCTCTATGTAAAATCTAAGTGAATTCGAACAAGAAGGCGTGGCACCTCCTATACAAGCAAAAAACTGCGTTTGGAAATAACGGCCAAAAACAAAAATGAAATAACGCCCAAATTATTTTCACTTAAATTTGGGCGATATTAATTTTAGAAATAACGCCCAAAACGTAAAAGAAAAAGAAATAACACAAAAAACAAAAATGAAATAATGCCCGAAAAACTAAAAAAACGAAATAGCGCCCAAAACAAAATCGGAAATAACGCCCAAATTATTTTTATATAATTATTTTTAGATCAAAATCGCTTTATAATAAAGAATATTTTCATATAAATTTGAGCGATAATCATTTTGGAAATAACTTCTAAAATTTAGGCTTTATTTCGTTTTTTTCGGCGTTGTTTCTTTTTTATTTTAGGCGTTATTTCATTTAACAGAAAAAGGAAATAACACCCAAAAACAAAAAACGAATTAAAGCCCAAATTATTTTCATACAAACAAATTTAGGGCGTTATTTCCTAAATGATTATGGCTCAAACCATAGTTGGGCACATTTCAGTACCAGTACAATTCCAGTAAAATAAATTTGTTACTGATATTGCAATTTAATTTGCAAATACCAATAAAGTATTATTGATAATTGAAAAAAAAGCAGTAACCAATAAATTATTATTGATAATGCAAATTAAATTTCCATTACCAGTAAATTTTACTGATTACTGGAAAAAATATCAGTAAGCAGTAAATTTTACTGATACTGCAATTTAACATTTAATTTCTAGTAAAATTTTACTGGTTACTGAAAAAATATCAGTAATCAGTAAGAAATATCAGTAATCAGTAAATTTTACTATTTACTGGAAAAATAGAAGTAATCAGTATTTTTTATTGATATTAATTTACATTATCAGTAAAATTTTACGATTATTGAAAAAATCTGCAGAAGTAGTCAAGTCGGTTATAAATGGCAGTTTATTAACTCCAACCATAACAAAGTGGAACTCACTTTATGATTCCGTAAAGAGGCTACTGCAACATAAAGAGAAATCAGCGGAATTGTGTTTTCTGCTCAAAATTCCTACTATTCTCAATGACGAGCTTGACTACTTGGAGGAATACATAAAGCTTATGGGGCCTATAGCAGAAGCGATTGATTTTCTTCAGGGCGAAAAAACTATGTATTTTCGTTACTTTGTCCCTGCAATAGTATCCTTAAGGATAAAAATGCGTCGATTAGACCCCACAAGCCTTAAGTATTTAGCCAAAGTAAGCGAAGAAATGCTTAAAGCTTTGCTTAAAAGATTTGAAAAATATTTCAAACTGCAGCTTGACGCTTGAGATGCTGTTATTGCGGCTTTATCTGTTCCGGATATAAAATTACGCTTTGTAAAAGCTCTGTTAGAAACAGCAACAACGAAAACAGAAGAAGATGTAAGGAGAATGTTCAACACTTATGTGGCGAAATATGGCAAAATAGCCGTGAAAATTCGGGTTCTGCTGGACATACCGAAAAAAACATTCCTCGATTTCGGGGAAGAAAGTAATGGCGAAGTTTTTAAATTTAATTTTCCAATGAATATTTGTACTAATATATTTATTTGTATATCTACTTTAACAGATGTTAGCGAACAGTGTGTTTCCACTGAATCTGGAAATTATCTCTAGGGAACCATTTTGTACCTAGTCGATCAAGACACAACTACAAATTGTCTGAAAAACCATCCAATTTTTTCAGTTATCAGTAAAAAATTATTTTTACTGCAATTTTTTTCAGTAATCAGTAAAATTTACTGGTAATGCAAATTTAATTTGCATTATCAATAAAAACTTACTGGTTACTTTTTATATTGGGTGTTATTTCGTTTTTTGTTCTTTGGGGGGCGTTTTTTCGTTTTCTTTTAAGTTTTAGTTGTTATTTAAAATAAGGATTATCGTCCAAATTTATATGGAAACAATTTGGGCATAGTTTCAATTTTGGTTTTTGAGCGTTGTTTCCTAACACCGCAAAATTTTTAGAATGCTACAGTGTAGGGCAAAAAAACTAAGAATTGAATGTCTGAATGGAAAAAAAAAAGAAATATATTTAAGCAAATTCATGTTAACGTAAAAACTTTAACTTATGCTTTAACTTTACTATGTATAGATTAATATTTTACAAACCTTAAAAATAGGTAAAAATCGCACTTTTATTTTAGGATAGTTAAAAAAACCAGTTTTGGTTTTTCGATAGTCGTGTGTTTTTTTTAAAAAGTTAAAAAATTTCGTAATGAACGAAAGTGTGTGTCATTCTCTGCGTAAGTTACTTAATGACATGCATATATTGAAAATTAATTTTTAATTGAGCTTTTAGTCATATCGTCAGTGATAGACTTATATGAAAATCGATCTTTGCAAATATATGACTAAAAGTTCAATTAAAATTTAATTTATTACTAAACATATTATTTTATCTTTATGTAATTAAATCAATAACAATGAGAGAGGCTATCCAACAGTTTCTATTTTTTTAAAAATAATTGCTATTTTCATTGTGATCTTACTGTTTTTGCAACATTTTGTCATTCTCCGTTCAGTCATTCTCCGCCTGTTTCTTGCAACATTTAATTTCAAAAATAGATGGGGACAGAATAAGGCATGTTTGGTACATTTTTCAGATATTACTTATTGTTAAAAAATTGCTGAGGAGCTCGAAAAATGTAAAAGGACTTGGAAAGTGATGCGAAAGCTCCAAAAATTGTTAAATAATTTTAAAAAAGTAGAGAACATCGGGAAATATGTAATATTTTAATAAAGTTGAATGGCGAATGTTTTGAAAAAATCAATATAACTATTATTCACTTACAAAAATATTCATACGACAAAGCCAAATTTAACTGCTAAATACAAATGTTAATAGTCCCCTTAATAAGTGTTTGCCACCGACAAATGATAATTGGAGCACAATTAGGGTACTTTTTTTTTCTATTTGGTAATAAAACTCTCAGCTTAAATTAAAAAGTCAACAATATTTGAAGAAAAAACTGCGTCAAGATTGTTTTGTTAAGGGAATTAAGAAAGAAAGAAGGAAAAAAAATTTCAAACAAAAAACCAGCGACAAATAAAAATAAAACTAAATGCAAACAAAGAAAAATTCAGCGATTGAGGAAAAATTGAAGTCAAAAAAAAAAAAAAATGTTCAGCATCCGAACGCCTACATAGCTTCATTTGAAAGAGCGTGTGTTAGTAATAACTAAAGTAATATTTTTTTATCGCAAAAATGGTCAAAACAGCGGTAACAACACAATGTACTCATATAACTTGGCTTAAGCCTCAACTTGTTGCTGCTACCGCTCTCAATTTGGTTCGAAGCTTTTTTTCAACACTTTGACTCGTTCATGAATATCTCAGCGTAGACAGCGCTTTAGCACAAAGAACCAACAATAAACGCTCAGTTGTACCGAAGCAGCAGTCGGAGCTGGTCTTAATTCAAAAATCACGCTTAACGAAAATAAGTTTACAAAAGAAAAAAAAATTTAAGTTGGCATTGAAATTTTAATTGGCCAAGTAACGACGACGCGGCATAGCTCAGAAAAAAAATTTTAATTTATTAATTTTGGTCTCAGTGCAAGCGCATCTTACAGATGTCTTTCTTTCGCAATATACGGAGCTCAATGACGCGCAGCAAAAATTCAGCGTCGTCGCGCGATACCACGCCTGTGCGTACGTCACGCCCTGCAAGCGTAACTGATAGCGTTATGGGGCGACGCGATTCATCGGTGGATTCACGCGCCGATTCGCTATTCAATCGCAGCGACACCTTTATATTGGCAAATCGTGATAGCGATGTGGAAGATAAGACTCATTCGAATACCTCAACGCTGGAAAAGAAATCGAAAAAATTCAAAGCACTCAGCAAATTTAGCACGTTCACCAAACGCAAGAAGTCACCAATATTACCTGTGGCGAGCGACAGTGTTTCACCAGAACATCATCCTAGCGAAAATGCCACCAATACCTACTATAAATGGCAATCGGAAACACCCAGCACTATGGATTACGATGCAAAAACAGATCCCTTTCATTTTCTCTACGAGCAACCGTCAAGTTTGAAGGCGTTGCAAAATTCCAATGGCTATAATACGGATTACACAGAGCGACGCTCTAGCTCAAATAGCACCAACACCGGCTACGATTCAGCAACCTATCGCAAGGGCAAGGGACCAACTGCATCATTGCTAAAGGGACAATTGGAGCAAATGCGCACACAAAACAATGCCAAGCTCACAGAGCAACACGAGAATGAGGAGAACGAGGCAGAAAAATATAAAACCGTTACACTCAATAGTTTTCGCAAATCCTTTCGTGATAAATTCCTACAGCAACAAAATGAAGCACCACACAATCCCGCTTGGTTCGTCGAGGTGGAAAAACCACACGCAACGAACAACCACGAAACAGGCGGCGAAAGTCGCAAGGAACAACGTACTGATATGCTAGTCTTCGAAAATGATAATTATCGTCCTGAATCACGCTCCCCAGTGCGTGATCGCAAGTCACGTGCCCGTTCACCGGTAAAACGCAACGAAACTTTTCGTGTGGATCGCTCGTTGTCAAAGGATGAACAACCGCCATCCATACGCATTGAAATAAAGAATTCAATTACACCAAATCTACCGGGTCGCATGGTGCCAGTTGGTGTGGCCAAACCTTTCACAACGAATTTTTACAATCAACAGTCGCAAGCGACGTCATTCCCCCATAGCGCTCCTGCTGCTAAAGTGACGGCCACAACAACAAGTTCTAGATATCAGAGCACTTCACCAGCGCGCAATCTTTGGGCAAAATTGCAGCCGTTTGGTGAAATTTCGGACTTAAAGCATTCCAAGCAAACTGGAGGGCGCTTTCAAACGTTGGTGCAAATTCGCAATGATTCGAATCAGTCAGCACAGCAACAATCGCCTATCGTTAATCGCAGCAGTTTGCCAATACGCATACAACTGGGTGCTGGTGGCAATACGCCTACGCCACAGAAACGTCAAAGCCATAATTTGAATAGCAGCTCCCGCTATACCAACATGCTGAACTCACAACCGATCAATAGCTATGAATTTGCTAAAAATTCTAATCGCCATAAACTGTCGTTGTCAGCAAAACCGACCAAGACTTATTTTGGTGACGCTGCCGCGCTCACCACCACCACCACTGGTTCTAGAATGACTGCTGTCAACGACGATTATGGTGGGTGTTACGTCGGCGCACCTGCTACTTCATCGACGGCGCTGACTGGAAAACATTATTCACGTTTGATACCAACAAGCGGTTATGCGGCGCCGAATCGTAACTACGAAAGGCAATTGCAACAGCAGCAGCAGCAGCAGCAGCAGCAACATCGATTCTTAGCAGTGCCAGTGGTGCAGAGGCGTTCGCGTTCACCGATTAAGATGCCGTGGAGGTAGAGGAGTTAGCTGAAATTGCGCGTCGAGACTGGATTACGAAATCATTATTATTATACTTCAGAAAATGTAGAATTGTGGTTTCAATTAATTTATTATTTTCATGTTTTCATGGTTTTGCCTTTTTTTTCTCCGTTTTACATAACTCCAATTATGTAAGTGAATACAGGATGATACTTTCAATGTGATTTTTATATATAAAACTTTTTCGTCAATATACGAACATTATTTATTTAAGAAAAATAAATTATAAACGAAAATCGACGACTAAAATTCTTTAATATTTTCATATGACGCTAGGAAGGAAACCTTCCATGGGATTATATATGATTAATTGTTACTAGATCTCTATTAATTACCCTATAAAGAAGCAAAAGCTTTAAAGCCTTTCTAAGGTAGTTTGAGCTCTCAGAAATTGCAGGGAATCTAAAGTTGATATGTTAAAGCGTTCAAGAAAAAGTTCTCGAATTGATTTTGTCAACTTATCTGGGAAAACCAAAATTGAAATATTTAGCTAAATCTAAAAAAACTGGCGCATCGAAATATACCGTCCAAATGATTATTTTGAATTACGGAAAGAGTCTACTTAATCTGCGAAAAAAAATCTCAAAGTAAAAGAAGAAGGTAAAGCATCACTTTTAGCAGAATTCCATCGTTTCAGTGCGGGGAATATCTCGAAATCCCCTATTCAAAAAATGAAGAAAAAATTAAGCTGAAGATTAACAGGTTACAAAAAAGGCTAAGAAAGCCGAAATTTATACGAAGATAACATACCTACCTATTTAAATTTTTGAAAATTTGGAAAGATTATTGAAAAATCTGAAATTGGTTGAAGTGAGCAACAAACGTTTAGAAAAACCAAAAATGCTTCGAAAAATATCAAAAAGATTGGGTAAAAAATAAAAAATTTTTCATTGGCCAAGTTGCAAAAAACTCGAAAGCAGTAATTTGAAAATTTTGCCACGCCTTCTTGACTGAATTCGCTTAGGTTTTGCCCAAATCTTGCACTAACTATGCAAAGTATTTGTACAAAATTTGGTTTCATTATACTAAAAAACGCCTTCAGTACAGCTTTTTGAAACTTTTGCTTATATAGGAGGTGCCACGCCTTCTTCTCCGAGTTGATCTTGTTTGCGCGTAGAGCTTGCATTTACTGCTCTGAGTGTTTGAGTAAAATTTGGTTGGGTTATCTCTAAAAAACCCTTTTAGCATAACATTTTGAAACTTTTGCTTATATGGGAGGTGCCACGCCCACTTGTTCGACTTCGCCTACTTTTTGATCAGAGCTTGCAATTAATGTTCTTAATGTTAGGGTGAAATTTAGTTGGGTTATCTCAAAAAACACTTTCAGTCCAGTTTTTGAAACTTTTACTTATATGTGAGGTGCCACGCCCTCTTGTTCGAATTTGCTTAGTTTCAGATCAGAGCTTGGATTTACTATTTCTAGTATTTATGAGTCTTTTGCTTGAGTTAGTCGTTCTACGGATAACTTAATAATCTTTTACGGCAAAGCCACTGTACCAAATTTCATTGACTTATCTTACTTAGTTTTCCCGTAAAAAATATTTCCACAGACAGACGGACATGGTTATATCGACTCAAGAGGTGATGCTGATCAAGAATATGTAAACTTTTCTATACCTGCTACGCCTCCTTCTCTGCGTCATAAACGAAAGGAAAAAGTGAATATACCCTGGGTGTAGGGTATAAAAACATTAAAAAGTCAAAAGAATTTCCGTAAAACTTTAAAATATCGAAAATTTCATCTTTCCAATTGTAAATTATCCTATCTCATTTTGCTACTTTTCGGGAAACTTTTTGAGCATTATAAAAACCCCTTTTTGAACTGTCCAGAAAAATATCAAAGTCCATTCGAGGAAAAGAGTAAGTCCATAAAAAAAGAGTACGTCAACCATATAGGGTGTACTAATCTTGTTGGGTGTACAACTTAAAAACCGGAATTTGACGGTGGATGTCCGTACTAACAAATATCGTGAAAGCTCGAACTTTATATGGGTGATTCTTAGATAACTGTGCTTTTTCGAGTTGTAAAATTGGCAGATATTTTTTTGGATTTTTGCAAGTTTCTTCATGCTATCTTATGTAAACACACTCTTAAAACTCACCTTTTAAGTAGATCAACAACAAGTGTGAATTTACGGCTTTGAGGTCGAAATTAAGAAATTTTGCTGCCACGTTTGTGACCAAATTGCCACGTTTGTGACATTTTAGCCACAGTATGGAAAAATTATGGTTTTGAAGCGTTTTGATGAGAGATATATTGCATATAATGACAAATTTACACTTCAAGACTAATTTTGCAACAGTGTCATGTCTCCGGTGGTCCATTTTTTTTATACCCTACGGCCCTAAAGATCAACTATGGTTCCCTGTCCTCTGTTTTAATAGCCGTTTATGATGGATTAGGATCTCCTAATTACGAATCTGATCTTGATTTTTTTCTATTACATCAGTATCCTTAGTTATCCTTGCTCAAAAGTGAAAAAATCACAGTTTTGACATCTACTTAACTAAAACAGCAATAAGTAAAATTAATTTTTGTCAATGGATTCAGACAGCCGAATTTATTATCATCCAGACAAAATTTACCGTTTTTCAATTGGGTTCCTAGTTTCCGAGTTATAAGCCTTTAAAAAAAGGATACCTCTCAATAACACACAAAGGACCGAAAAATTAACAAAAATGGTAAGTTTTATTATTTTTACCAGAAATATATTTTATCACGAAAATTTTAAGCCCTTGCAGACTAAAATCGGATAAAAAAATAAGGCTCTATTGTAGATTTAGTGAATGAACAGATGAAATTTTGATTCTGTGAATTTGCAAAGTAGTAGTTTAGTAGGCTTAGTCACTAAATCTAGAATAGAGCTGTCATTTTTCATGCGATTATGGTCTGCAAAGTCACGAAATTTTTGTAATTAAATATGTTATAGATAAAAATAATAAAACTTGATTTTTTGTAACTTTTCGGTCTCAAAAAATCCTTTGTATGTTATCGAAAGATGTCCTTAATTTAAACGCTTATAACTCGGAAGCTAAGAATCCAATTGAAAAACGGTAAATTATGTCTTGTTGACAATAAATTTGGCTGTGTGAATCCATTGACAAAAATTTATTTTACTTGTTGTTGTTTTTGTTCTATAGCTTTAAGTAGATGTCAAAACAGTGATTTTTTCACTTTTGAGCAAGGATAACTCAGGATTCTGATGGTGAAGAAAAATTTTTGTATTAAAAACATAATTAATAGCCTTCAACTAAACATCTGTATACTCAAACTTTATATGAAATATGTTTTTTTGCAGACTGATAAAAAGTGCCACGTTTGTGACATTTTTGATGCGCCACGTTTGTGACATTTTTGCAGTTTATCGCTCATTGTAAAGCACGCTTTTGAGTTCAAGATTTTTCCGAAAGAATTTGGGGTCATGTCTGCAAATCCTACAAAAAAATTGTTTCATGCATAAAATAAAATGTCCTACCTGGGAGTGCCGAGTGCCACGTTTGTGACCATAATTTTTAGAAAAAACGGTTTTTGTTTATAAAATGCCCTATAAAACGCAAACAGATTTCTTTTTGGACGCGTTCGGACATGATGACGTTTGGGTGATGGATAGTGATCAGAATTAATGCATGTGTATTGCAATCTATTGACTGAAACAGTAGTACCATGCAGTAGTAGCATAATACTTTTAAGAAATTTTTTTTTTCCAAAACTAGGGGACACTTTTCAATTCGAAATTGTGCCCTCTAAAAATGGTTTAAAACTGCAGATGAGCTCAGAATATTGTAGCCTTAAGTATTTACTTAATATGTTTAGTAACTTGTTTTCTGTTCTATTTCCGTTTTTTGGTCGTTTTTCATCGTTTTGTGTATAAAAAGTAGGGGTAGGACATGCCACGTTTGTGACATTTGGGGTATATTTGCAAACTTTCACAATAGACCAATAGTTATTTGGTGGTAAAATTGATCCGCTCTATTAGAAAAACATAGTTTCTAACTTATAGCGTAATTTTTTGTGAAAAAAAAGCCTACTGTATAGGTGAAATCTCCAGAGGACACAAAAAGTACAGTTATCTGAGAATCACCCATATATATATGTCAGCTGTCAAAATCAGTCAACAAAACAATTTTATCTTGTGTGCATCATTATTATTTTTCACGATGAATAACTTCGAAAATTGGAGAAAAAGACAGGTTCTGTTGGGTCATTTTTTTGCAAAGAAAACTGCTGCGGAAAGTCATAGTTTGCATCGGATCGTGACTGGGGATGAAAAATGGATCCATTACGACAACCCAAAACGCAAACATTCATATATGAAGCCCGGACAACCAGGACCTTCCCAGCCAAAGGCAAATATCCATGGTGCCAAGGTAATGCTCACAGGTGACCTCTATCGAACACAATTAATACGTTTGAAGCGTGCCATCATCGAAAAACGCCCGGAAAATGCGACCAGACACGAAGCAATAATTTTTCATCATAACAACGCTCGGCCACATATTGCTGCCCCAGTCAAAAATTACCTGGAAAACAACGGAAAACAACGGATGGGAAATTTTGCCTCACCCGCTTTATAGCCCAGACCTTGCACCATCAGACTACCATTTGTTCCGATCGATGCAGAATGCCCTATCAGCTTCACTTAAGTTCAAGATATCGAAAATTGGATAGATTCATTTTTGGCCGCCAAGCCGGCGCAATTTTTTTGGGATGGAATTCATAAATTGCCTAAAAGATGGGGAAATGTTGTAGCTTCCAATGGACAACACTTTGAATAAAATATATTGTAACATTTTTCCACAATAAAGCATCAAATTTCGCTAAAAACTTCCGGTTTTTAAGTTGTACACCCAATATGAAACTTAAAACTGGTTTTTGCCTTATCATAAGTATGTAGTTTTGCATTTGGAACTGCTTATCTTAAACTTAGTATACCCTATATGGTTGACGTCTTCAGTGACCCTTACTCTTTTTTATGGGGGGGGGGGGGGGTCATTTAAGAACAGACCTTGATGGTATTGTGGAACATTTACATATTATAGCCAAATTCTTAAAAAAGGCCTTCTAAAAATCATAAAACGCAGGTAAGCAGGGGTCGGGGTCGTTGTCGTATGAAGAAAAATAAACTTTTGGCACTACAACTTTTTCTCGAGCATAATATATAGTCGGGTTAAAACTACAACTAGACGTCTAATACATTTTTCATATTCTGAGAAGAAAGCATTTTAAGTTTTTTGAAATTGGTTTTTTGTTTTAACCCGACGATATATGAGTCGCTCAAATACTAAAGAAGTTAAAAAACAAACATTTTTTTTTTTCATAATGGTATATTTGGATTCTTTAGCTCCCTAGCTGTCCAAAAACAACAATACCCCGAAAAAAATTTTAAAGGGTTATGGCACCCCATTTTCGGCTATCTCACACCTGATAGAAAAAAGTTGGTACCAGATTTGGGATCAGCAATCTCAAAATTACTCCAAAAGTTGACAGGATCTCATTCAGCCACAAATAAAGGGGATCAATGGAAATTTTTAGCTTGAGTATTTTTTCAAGAAGTGACTAACAGACTTTTGGGCTTATCAAGTTCGCTCCAAAAAAAGCGTAAGGCACCCCATTTGTGGCGATCTCAGAGCTGATACAAAAAAACGAATTTAACGAATATAATTTAAAAAAATTATCGAGATTTCATTCAAAATTTTGTGTTGCACAGTGTAATTTGTAAGCAAAATTAATTAAATGAATAAAAATATAATGGATTCAAATACATAGTTACCAATTACATACTTTATGGTATTTAAAAGTAATACTAACCCAAATATATGTAATTACTAAAAGAATTTTAATAAATTAACAAGTAAACAAATTCGTCATTGTTTTATTTGGCGCTAATGAATGCAAGATTCTCCCCACTGTTGTCGTTTTTATATACGAAACTTTTATTATATCTATATCTGCAATGCTCGTGTCTCAACTTAGCAACAATTTGTGTTCACACCACCGACAAAGAGGCCAAGTTAATAAAATAAAGCCAAGATGTCATCATGCAAGTACGTCATGTTCTTAGAAGGCATTACTAAATAAGTAGCTGGTTTGAGACTGTCAGTAGACAGGTTTTTGTCTTATTTTACCGAAATAATTGTATACTTCTGCAAATGTTTTGTTTTGTTTTTGTTAGTTTTCAAATATTTTGCTTATGATCTGCATTTTAGACTGGAATATATAGTACGTGTGTATTTCCAAATAATTCCAAACAAGTTTTGCAACTTGACAACGATGCCAACGACCCACACTTTAATTTCTCAACTGCTGGAACTAATGGGTGCTGCTTCCAAAGCAATATAACCAAATCGGTACGTTTAACAGCGTAGAAAATACTCATCAGCAAATGAGATCCCGAGTTGTGCAAAACAGCTTAAGCAAATCAACCGATTAAGCATTAAAATGTGGGGGATTTTTTTTCCTTGTTTGGTTGACTGATGAGGTGACGCCGCACGTTTACAACAAAATTGTTGTAAAACTTTGTTTTGGTTTTATGATGGTTATGGGCACTTAATTCTATTGTCATATATTTTTTGTTGTCTGTTGCTGCTGCTGCGTGATGACTTTGTGTTATTTGGATTTTGACACCCTACTTTTAGGTGTTTGGTGTGTGTTATTGTTGAGAAGCATTATCCACTTTGTTTTATTTAACTTTGTGTATATTTGGGTGATTCGCCAAAATATGCACCATTCAATGTCCCGGGGTTCAAAACCATGTTTATATTTAAAATTTGATATTGATATTTTAACTATTTAATACAGATACTTAACAAGATCTTCTAAACGAATAGCCTAAAAATAATAACCCTTAATATTTTACTATGAAATAACATAAAGTGTTAAGAAGTCATTCTCCTTGCTGTCCTTACCGCTTCTTAGTGCACTTAATTTGCCCGTTTTGCATATTATGTTGTTTTCTAAAAAAAAACTTATACGATATTTATTGTGAATATATTTCAGTTCCTGTTTTTCTTAGTTTACTCTTCAAAAACCATTATTTTATATACATAGAATTGACACACATAGAAGTTGGTCCCTCATTCTAGACTATCTTTGCTCAGTTTTTCTTAATCTAACTGTTAATTTTTTAAATATTGAGTTAAAAAGAACTGAAAGTGAGGAGAAAGAGGAGATTCAGTGCATTTTCAGCTCAGTCAGTTTTTCGATCGTGAATGTTTTTTATTTAAGTTTAAACATTTTTTAAAGAACGCAAGTGTGTGTCCGCATAAGTTTTTTCTTATTACTTAACATATTTCTTTATCTTTATATAATTAAGTCAATAAACAATTAGAGGGGCTATCTACCAGTTTCAAATCGTTTTAAGATAATGTCTATTTTTGCTGTGTATTACTGTTCTTGCAATATTTTGTCACTCTCCGTTTAGTCATTCTCTGCATCGTAATACTTCACCTGGTTTTTATGCCCTGGGTGTAGGGTATATTCATCTCGTCCTTCCGTTTGTAACGCAGAGAAAGGGGCGTGGCAAGTATAGAAAAGTATATATATTCTTGATCAGTATCACCTTCTGAGTCGATGTAGCGATGTCCGTTTGTTTGGCTGGCTTGGCGTCAGTGCGTGGAAATATTTTTCACGAGAAAACTAAGGAAGATAATTCAATGAAATTTGGTACACTGCCTCTGGAGTCAAAGTTATCTTGTGGGATTCAAAACGATCGAAATCGGTCAACGGACACGCCTACCGCTCATACAAAATATTTATTCAAAACGCAATATTTTGAGTAATATTGGTGATGAAACAACCAAAATACACATAATTACTAGGAACAGTAAATACGAGCTCTGAATAAAGACAAGGTGAATTCGGAATAGAGGGCGTGGCACCTCCCATATAAGTAAAAGTTTCAAAATGCTATGCTGAAAGCATTTTTTAAGATAATCAAACCAAATTTCACTCAGACACTAAAGACGGTAAATGCAAGCTTTGAAAAAAAACTAGGTGAATTCGGACAAAAGGGCGTGGCACCTCCCGTACAAGCAAAATTTTCAAAATAATATACATATACTGAAATCGATTCAAATTTCACTCAAAAATTAAGGACAGCAAGTGAAAGGTCTGAGCAAAAACTAGTTGAATACGGTCAAGAGGGCGTGGCTCCTACCGTACAAGCAAAATTTTTGGAAATACTACAATGTAGGGTATTTTGTTTTGGCCAGGCCAAAGGTTACACCTTTACTAGTTGAATCTCATTTAAAATTTGTGGAACCCATCGCGACACAATAATGGCATTTAACCCCAAATTGTCAGCAATCAATGCTTGTGTCAACTTTAGCCTTAAACGGGGTCACATTTCTCTCATCGGACGATGGTTTTGGCAGACTATCTCGTAGCTCGTACTGTACGGAAAAATGTCCAGTCCGGAATCTTAGGAAACACTTTGAAACAGTCTGAATAGATAATGCATTCATTGAACATTTGTACTGGCTTGATTTGACGCCGAAAGGTCTCAAGAATTGAATGACGGATTTCTTAATGTTTCGGTTTCGGAATTTCTTTCAACTTTTTATCAATGCCATCGATCTTTTTGAAACTCAAAAAGAAATATTAAAAGACAATTGTGCATCGTCCTTCATCTTTGAATTTTAAAAAAAGAAATTAAATAAAAACGGAAACGCAAAATGACCAAAAAATCGTCAATGCCGATTATAATTATACATTACTAATACTGTTTAGCACGAGTGTTAAATGTACGTCATTTTTACATTAAAAGCAGTAATTATATAATTTTGTTTTGTTGAGATCACTTTGATCTTTGTATTCGATTTGTGTATTTCTACCTGTTCCAGCCGGCAATGATCCGCGTATGCTTATAATTATTGAGCCCGTGATTTGGTGTTCTGCTTATTATTTTTGGCTGTTATTATTGATGAATTCTCCGTAAAGGTTGTCGATATATTTTTATTTTCTTAACTTTTTTGGATAATTTTTGTTGTGTTTTTTTTTTTCAGACTTCTTTTGGTACTGAATCATTAATTTTATTATCACATGACGATGTTGTATTTTGAATTATTTTTTTTTTTTTCAATTTTTTTCTTATTAAGGTCTTTGTTTTTAAAATTAAACTTTCACTAGTAGCAGATTTATTTTGTTGTTTTAATTTTTAGAAGTCAGCATACCAAATAGAAATTTATTAATTTGGATAAAGCTTTCGTTACAGCATTTATTAATTATTAACAGACTTACTTTTGGAAGGAAAGCTTTGACTAAAATTAGTTGGTGAAGTTTTTTTGTTATTTATATATCTATTTGAGACTATAGTGCACAATTTCGATGTAGGTGTTAATTTTTACGAAAATTTAGTTATGTCCCAAAAACAAATTAAAATCCATAGTTTTGGGCCTTAAGCCAATTAATCATGAGCTACAATTTAGCTAATGAATATATATTTTTTTAATCTTGCGCTTTTAAGCAAGATCGTCACCGGTGCTCAATGCGTCGGACTCTCCTAAACGTAATACCGACTTGACTTCTTCCGACTGGATAAGCATCAAGGTCTCTCTTCTTTAAAGGAAGTACGCTTTCTATGTATCGTTCATTTTTCTTCGCTTACCAGCATAGTCGGTATGATGTTTCCGGCTGTAAGTAGACCAACGCAATCCTGTAACTCCCGTCTTCGCTTCGCCTAATTTTGCAGTTGAAGAACGTATGTTCCGCGTCGTCGTGTTCTGCGTTGCCGTATATCCAGTTTGGTTTATCTGATTTCGCTATCTTTTTAAGGAATTTCTGAAAATATTCATGTCCTGATAGGAGCTGCGTAATATAATAATTTACCTCGCCGAACTTCTTATTTTACCAGGTGTTCAACTGCGGTATTGGTCGCAATGTCCAGCGTTCGACACTTTCATTTTGCCATTTCTCTTGCCAGCTTTATAAGGTGTGAGCCCTGACGTCTTGTGCTGTCCACTGGTTTACTAGTTGGTTTTTCTGCGCCCACAGTCTTCGATGCTCCAGGATCAACAGGTCTATTGGCATCGTTCTGCTAATTATCAGCATCGCAGCCCGTGACACAGTGCGGTACGACGACGCTACTCGTAGTGCTCCTGTTTTTTGCACCGAACTCAGGGCTTTTCGAAAGTTGTTCTTTTTAACTGATTCTGCCCATACCTTACAGCCGTATACCACATAGCAAGACTGATTGGATAGTAGCCATCATGATGCCGTCCCTTAAACTGATTTAGTAGCTTATTCCAAAGATCTGAACCAAGAATGGAGCCTTGCTGTTATTTGTTTGTAATGCATGCCACTGCTAGTACCGCGAACTAGAGTGCTTTTGCTGAGTTAATTTCCTACCATTTTCCTCCGAGAAAATGGTTTTCCAGAGCACCGATCATGGAGACCTATCTGATGCTTTTAAAGGCATTTTTGACTAGTATTGCCAAGAGAACTATCCGCCTGTTGTGTTGATTTCCGCTTTGGGCAATTCTTACGCCTTTTCTAATATTGGCTATGGCGTCGATCTACCGGGGCGAAAATCGTACTGTCTGTTTGATAGATTTCCCGAGTTTTTTATTGCTTGCGTGGTTTTATTAACTTTTCTAAGAGCTTTCCCATTTTATCCAACAAGCTCAGTGAACGATATGAAGATGGCGACTCTTGCTAATTAGTACGAGTACATAAATATATTAACATGGAGCAATTCGAGAATATAGAAACAAAATGGTAATATTTGAAATATGACCGAAAGACCCCAAGCGCGCTAAAGACAACTTATATTGATTGCAATGCACTAATCAAGGTCATATGTTTAAAGGATATTTTAAAAAAATTACTACTTGTATATTTTTGGACAGCGAAAATACTTTTAATACAGAACTTTGAACAATTTAAAAGCGAAACATAAAGTAACCAAAAGATTTATAGAAAGCAAAAATAGTTAACAAATGAAGAAAAAATAAGCCAAACACCTAGATGTTGGATAAATTGCACCACTGGAATAAAGCCAACTAACTGGCTTCCATAATATGAATGGGATTAAAATAAAACATTGAGATCAAATATAAATTAAGAAAAAAAAAAAAATGGAAATTGTCGACAAAATCCGCATTGCAGAAGATTAAGTGGAGTACAAATGTACATGAAAACAAGTGTGGTGGGTAATGTTTTATCGTAACATTTATGGCTTTAGCCAAATAAACGCTTGGCTTATTTAATTGCTCTCTGAACTTTGGATTTTTAAGTTTAGAGTGGACAAAGTAATGCAATTAAAACGATTGGAAAGAATGTTCTTAATGTCATTTACTGCCAAATAAAATGCAGTGCACAATATTTTAAGAAAGGCTCAATAAAATCAGAATACTTTTGCCAAAATAAGTGTGAACTTTTCAGTTTTTTGTAGTTCTTTTGAAAAAAAAAAATATAAATCAAAAAACTCGGTGGTAGCACTAAGCGTGTTACGGATATATTTCTCTTATCATTATTTTCTACAACATTCTACTGTATAATTACATTTGCAAAGCCTTAAAATTTTGTGTTCACGCCACAAGCTCAAACATTGGTAGGCCTTTGCCAACTAATAAATGTTAACGAATTTGCTCCTTTATTTTCAAGCAGAACAAGTGACATGTGCCCTTAAAGTCCTTTGTTAGTAGGTCATCGATTTAAAGTACACAATGAACTGAATTTGTGTCATCACAGCAATGTGAAATATTTTTGGCGTAAATTTTATTTACATGAAAATGCATATATGTACTCGTATTTACAAACATATGAATTTCAACGTTATGCTTTTTAGAATTTTTTTTTAAATGACAATGAGAGAATTTTTTCATTCGATTTTCTATATGCGTTGGACTGAGGCAATAACTCAATCAATGTGATTTTTTTCTTTTGTAAAATCTGTTTTTAGTTTATAATGTGCATTCGGTTTTAAAGTTTAACATTAAACACATTTATATAACTCTGATTTTGCACAATAATTGTAATTAGTTTATTAATTAATAAAGCCATAATTAAGCAAGTTAGCAATTATAATTTTATTATTAAAATAGAGTTTCTGATTTTTCCAGCTTGATATGATGCTTTCGTGGCAGTTTGTTATTAAATAAATTAATGCACATTAGGAAGTATCGATTCCCATACAAAAAAAAAAAAAAAGCTTATTGGTTTCGATTTTTAACGAGAAAAGGGGATGATTTTCGTTTCTGAACATTCTATTTTTCATATTTCGTACTGAAGTTTTACATTCGATATAACTTCTTCAATTTCAACAATTTGAGGAAATTTTATAGAGATGAATTTTTAAATTTTTTATGGGCTTAAATTTTATGAAGTGCACTTGGCACCTTAGGGTGGTAGAAACTGAGGTAATGAGTACAGCTAGTCGAGAAAAAAACATTTGAGATAAATTACTTCTGTGAATGAAATATGGCCCACATCAAGACATTATACTATACTTGATGATCGGATGTCAAATGGCGTAGCAATAGGAAAAAATCATTTAGCTACTTATTATCAAAACCGAAAAGCTTTCAAAATGGGGGATGTGCAGCGTACTTTTTTCTTTGTAATACTATCTAATGTACGTACTTACATACATTTATACGTGTATGTATGTAATTAAGATTTTTTTATTTAAATTTTTTTTCCAAATTCAAACTTTTTAGTAGGTATAGTTATTGGGCTTTACCCAGGTGACGAACGTGACTGTCGTACACATTTAAAGTGCAAAAAAAGTGGAAGTAAAACATATTTTTATTTTAGTTTTTACTATACATTATAGGTCTTAGGTAGCACTATAATAAGTGCCAACTTTAATAGCTGGCGAAGTCCTAGTTCCAAGATACACGCAAGAAAAGACACAAAACGAACGTGACGAAAATATAAGTGCCTATTCAAAGAAAGTTAGAATTCAGCGAAACAAGTCAGAATGTTTTAGTGCGATTAATTTGAAAATTAGTAATAGTAATAGTGTTTCTTTATAATGTATTTTGTTTGATCGATGTACTTATCTTCTGTACATTTCTTTGTTTTGATTATAATCTGAATCGATACGTGACAATATGAACATGGCATTTTTTCCAACGTACAAATGTTAAATTGAAAAACTTTCAAAAAACCAGGATTTCCCAGTGAATGTTGGATCACCTTATCTTGTTAAGTTGACGTGGCATCACCAATTTTTCTAAAAGATGTCATTTGTCCCTATCCATTTTACATGTGTACCAAATCTCATAAATTATGAATTTCTTTTTTTAGGGGCTTAACATCGCCCATTTTCCCAAAGAACATTATCTGCCCTGGCTCTTAGTGATTTTTGTGGGGGCGTTTTATCCCAATTTTTCCCAGTACACATTATTTATCTTGGTGCCTTTTACATAAGTACAAAAACTCACCCATATATGCTTAATAGTTTCAGAGATATGATGATTAAAATTTTTGGCTTACGGTGGTCTTTTTGGCAATCCAACATCGAAAATACTTATTTCCGATTTGCATGGTACTCAAGTCCACACAGCGTCCCTCAGCAAGCTTAAGTTTTATAAAAATGTAGGAAAATTCTGTAAATGAGGTCGTGTTAAGTTAGTCGTGTATGGCAAAATGTAATTTTTCTGAAAATCCTACCTGCTTCCTTTCTCTTTTTATGGCCTTGAATAATGGGCTAAAATACTAAAAAAAAATATCTAAATAAATTCAAAAAATCAGTACGCCAAAAGTTGCAGACCTATTCGTAGGGTACAAAAATGCAAACTAGAAGATTCTTATTGGTATCCTTCAGGAGATATTGATTTTTAACCCAGTATACTTTACATTTTCTTTAAAAATTTAATTTTTCGTATGAAAAAAAAAAAATCAAACAAGCAGATACAAAAATAGTCATTCCTAATGTACTTTTTATACCCTACAACCGGAGTATTTTCACTTTGTCGTTTCGTTTGTAACACAGAGAAGGAGGCGTGGCAGATATAGAAAAGTACATATAAGTATTCTTCGTCTGTCTGGCTGGCTGTCTGTTCGTGAAAATACATTTTTGGGAAAACTGAGCAAGATAATTCAATGAAATTTGGTACACTACCTCCGTCATCAAAGGATGAAAATGAGCGTAATCGGTTAACAGACACGCCTACTGCCCATATAAATAAAAAATGCAATGCAATCAAAATACACTCCAATTATACGAATTGTAAGCGCAAGCTCTGAGCAAAAACTGGGCAAATTCGGGCAAGACGGCGTGGCACCTCCTATATAAGCCAAAGTTTCAAAATGATATACTGAAAGAGTTTTTTGAGATAATCCAACTAAATTTTACTCAGACACTAAGAACTATAAATACAAACTCTGAGCAAAAATTGGGTGTACTCGGACATGAGGATGTGGAACCTCCCATATAAACAAAATTTTCAAAATACTGCAGTGTAGGGTATTTAATGTTTGGCCAGGCCAAAAGTTACCCTTACTAGTTAATGCTTAATCTAAATCCAGTCTTAAAATTTCCTAATCACTTCTGGATTTTGAAATATCATTAAATAGAATTAAAAAACAAAAGTCCTTTTTTCCCCATCATCACAAAATCGTAAAACCTGGTAATTCATTTAAAAGTAATATTCTTTATCTTCAAGAATCACTTTGAATTGTATCCTGTATCTTTTTTTTTCTCTTAAACATCCAATGCTAAATAGTTAATAAACAGCAAAAACATGGTTTTTGGCTATGTTTGAGGTTATATACAAGACGTACGAAATAATTTTTATTTCGTTATTTTGGAGGGGAATAAATTTTTCAGAAAAGTTAAAATTAAGGTCCCCTTTAACACAAATTTGAACTTCACAATTTTCATTTATTTTTTTTTTTTTTTTGATTTTTTAAGATTGTTTGAGAGTAGTATACGGCTTTCGAATATAAGGCTATTTGGCCGAAAGCTTATCACTATTCGTGACATCTCTATAAACAATGCAATTAAGTTATCCACAAATACTGAGAAAGGAATATGCAAAATTTACATTTATAAAATGTCAAACTTGGACAAGAGTGTGTAAGATTTGCAAGTATGGGCATACTGCAAACCGAACCGTTACTGTTAATAAAGTTCAGGATATTTAGTTTTTTGTCAAGCCAAAATAAAAATCTTAGTCTTACTACAAATTGTAATTTAAAAAAAAAAAAAATATATAAGTTTTTTTAAATAATTTGTGCGACTGTATGCATATGTGCATATATGAAATGAATGTTAATGAAATGGGTATAATTAAATTATTTATCGGTAGAATGTTACAATAAGAATATATTTTTGTTGAAATTTACTGACACGTAAATTTTATTTTTTTTATTTCCAGGGTGTTGTTATACGCGAAGTAGATAACGGTGTACGCTGTGAAACCTGCAAAACAGATTGTCCTGGTTTTTCAGCACACGACTGGAGGTAAGTTATTTCTCACATAAGCCAGTTTTACACATGTAGGTATAAATACCTTTTCAGAGTTAATTGATAAGGTTATGTAGCCTAAGTGTGTTAGACCTTTAAAATGGTACTTCAATTTGTATGTGTGCCTAATAAATCAGACGAAACAAATGCTTTCGATTAAGATTTCATTAAAACCATACTAATTAATTAGATACACATGATGGCGTAAATAAAGAAAACACGGAGACTTCAAATACAGATATGCTTAATTAATTATAAACATACATATGTATATACGCTGTTTTAGCAATAGCAAATTAAAAAAAAAAAAAAAAATTATTAGTAAAAAGAACTAAAATTCGTAAAAAATGCTTCGTTTATTTATGCAGAAGACTAAAGCTTGCTCTTCAACATTTTTATCGCCTGCACTGTAAGCTTTTTTGTGTAGCTTTTGAAAGGTGCTGTTGTTTGCTGTATGGTTTTGTGGTTTGCACACAAGATAGAGCCACTCTACATAATTTAAAAAAATAAATTTTATTAACCCGTGTATGGTCATTTAAAGGTTCATAGCAGTATGATTATTTTTTTATTTATTGTCATAAGAATTTATAGAAAAATAGAAAAATGTTGCCTACAACTTTCGAACGGCGGAGTAATACATTTTAATCGGGAAAAAAGGTGGAAAAGAGCTTTTTTAGTGATTTATTAATTTTTTTAGTAACGAAAAATCGTTTAAAGTATGGAAGTATGTCGGAAGTATGCGGTTCTTTTAATGATTCGGTGTTATATTTGGAAAAGGTGCATTTTGTTGAAAAGCCATTTATTAGAATAAGGTGTGTACTCGAAAAAAAGTAGTCGCAGTAAACAAAGAGTGTCGCATTAAATATTACAGTAAAAGCGAATGTAACAGATGAATCATATTTGTTACAACTGGTACAATTAACCACCAAATTTATGTGAAAGAGTGCTAACAGTAACGTCTGCTGCATATGATACGCCTTCATGAAAACCCTGTGTTATTTTGGCGAGTTGTCACTATGGCAAATTGTGCATAAATTGGTATGAAATGTGTTACTTTCTTTTTTTGGTCAAAAAATAATCTTTTTATACCCATCTTTCATTAGAAAACCGCAGTTAAGGGTTCAAGTGTGGCTTCTGAGAAGAATTAACTAAAACTGATCTGATGAGGCTACAAACATGTTTACATATGAAAATATATAAATATGTATGTGGAAATAGCCGAAACATATGTAATCAATTTCCATGTTAACACTTGTTTGCGTCTGTTGTTGAAAAATTGCAAAAATGACTATGTAATTAGTTCAACATAAATTTATCAATTTTAGAAACTGTTAGAAGTGTCGCCGACTCTTCTTATGAGTTTTGAACGCATATAAAAAAAAAAAATTATAGTAGGGTAAGGGAGGGAAACACCCTACCAATAGGGAGAGGTTGGACCAAAACTCTTAAGAAGTGTTGAAGACACACCTCACAGTTTCCAAAATTGTTCTTCAACCTCTTTCTATCGAATGGTACAATAGAAATTTTTTGAAAAACGGGAAACTGCTATGAAGGGTCGGGGACACCCACGACGGTTTCAAAATATTTTTCGGAAAAATGGGACTAAAACTTCTAAAAGGTGTTCAATGGAGCAATACAATTTTTGGAAAATGGAGGTAAAAACTCATTTGTGAGGTTGAGACACACTTGATAAGCAGGAATAATTTTTTTCAGCCTTTCGCTATCGATAGCTGCAGTAAATCTGTTTAGAAAATCCGGGCCAAAGCCCCTGGCAAACAGTTTTTTTTTTTTCACAAAAATAAACTTAAAACTTAGCCCAATAGTTTCCAAAACTTATTCTCGACCTGTTCTCACCATGGCCACTTTTGTCCTTAGTTAAAGTAAATTCTTGTTCTCAGCCTGTCTGTCGATTCTTCGGTGATAGGATTGTTTTAATCCAAATTTTTTGAAAAACCCGAAAAATATTTTTCCAAACAAAAAGACTTATCTTCTAAAAGTTCATTTATTTCTTAAGTTAATGGTATTTGGATAAAAATAAAGCAATGCTATCTTAAAAAGAGACCTAAATAGATTATTATTCAGAAAAAAATGTTGACATTTTTTTCAAAATCAAGCTAAAATCAGTCTTCTCCTCTCCTAAAAAGTAGCAAAAATGAGATGTGAAAGCTTACAACTGACTCAACGACATGAATGCGAGCGTTCTATGAAACGGAAGTCGTTTTGAGACTAAAAAAGCAAGTCCTAGTTCCGCGAACTTAGCAGTCGTACGAAAAATGTTCGAAGGAAACATTTAAGATTAATGGAATAAGCTAAAGATTTTCTAGCTACATCTTCACAATTTGTTTGAAAACTATACGCTTAATAACGGTTGCTGCTAAGTTAATAAATAATATGAAAAATAAATGTTTCTGTTTATTGCGTATGTTTTCTTCACATTGAATTTCATCTGGCAAATGACAATCTGAATTATTTTTATTTAAAAATATTGGCAGCTTGTTTACATCGAATACATAGCAAATATTTACTTGGGCTTAGTCGTAATTTTCTGTTATTTGTTTTAAACTATAAATATTTTTGAAAAAATAATCTTGCTCCATTATAATTTTATTATTTTAAATATTCGTCATATACGTCATATTGTTCACTAACTCATGTGAAAAGTAAAATTATGAAAGACATTCGGTAGCGTGTTTTTTCTCAATGAGCCACAACGCAATTGAACAATTTGTTCATAAAAGATATGAGAGTATGATGTACAACCACTAACAACATTTTGTGGAAAATATTTGGCTTCGATTTAAGTTTCATAAATGGTTGTTTTTATTAACCACTAAAGTGCACTATTAGCACTATTGATTTTTATATTTTACAAAAATCTGATAACTGACAGATGCTCAAATTTAAATTTTCATTTTTGGCAATAAAATAATTCGTTTTTACAATTGTGGTAATAAGTTGAAATTTGTGCTTATTTGTGGTTGCATTTAAAAAGTAATAAAATGACGTAGTGTTTATATCTTTTGTGGCAGCATGCCAAACTTTAACGAAAAATAGAAACAAATTATTTGATTCAAATTTTACAGTTATTGAACATTCGATTGGTGGTCTAAATGTATGCAATCAATGTGTGTACTCATATTTAATATTAAATTTTTAAATAGTTTTTGATTAATTGTCGATTACCAAAATGACTTTTTTGAGCGAAAAATTTTAATGAGCATAATACGTATGCATGTAGATTTTTAAAAATAAAATGTTATTATTCAAGTCTTTTGCCAAAGATAAATAATATTTTCCTTTTAATTAAAAAAAAAAAGATGGTTTACGCAAATAAATCATTTATTCGTAATATTTATTCAATAAAATGTTATAAAAAGATTGACTGGTAAAAATGCTCATAGAATGTCATGAGTGTCATGGTCACCAAGTGCAACCGGATTGTCCAAAAAGGTGATTTCAAAATCCAAAATCGAACATACATAGCCCAGTGAACTATTAACTAAATAGAATTTTGTATTTGATTATCTATTAATGACTGAAAAGTTGATATTCCAAATGAAAGAACTTTTTAGGTATGTACTCGAAAAAAAGTAGTCGACAAAAAATGGTTATAAAACGTATATTTTTTGACATAAAAAAAAACTAGTAAGGGTGTTAATTTTGGCCTGGCCAAAAAATAAATACCCTACACTGCAGTATTTTGAAAATTTTGCTTATATGGGAGGTGCCACTCCCTCTTGTCCGAGTACACCCAGTTTTTGTTCAGAGCTTGCATTTATAGTTTTTAGAGTCAGAGTGAAATTTTGTTGGATTATCTCAAAAAACTCTTTCAGTATAGCATTTTGAATCTTTTGCTTATATGGGAGGTGCCACGCTCACTTGTCTGATTTCACCCAATTTTTGCTGAGAGCTTTCATTTATAATTTTTAGTGTCTGAATCAAATTTGGTTCGAATATCTCAAAAAACGCTTTCAGTAAAGCGTTTTGAAGCTTTTGCTTATATGGGAGGTGCCACGCCCTCTTGTGCGAGTACACTTAGTTTTTGTTCAGAGCTTGCATTTATAGTTTTTAGTGTCAGAGTGAAATTTAGTTGGATTATCTCAAAAAACTTTTTCAGTATATCATTTTGAAACTTTTGCTAATATGGGAGGTGCCACGCCCCCTTGTACGATTTCAATCAATTTTTGCTGAGAGCTTTAATTTATAATTTTTAGTGTCTGAGTCAAAGTTGGTTCGAATATCTCAAAAAACGCTTTCAGTATAGCGTTTTGAAGCTTTTGCTTATATGGGAGGTGCCACACCCTCTTGTCCGAATTCGCTCAGTTTTTTATCAGAGCTTGCGCTTACAATTCGTAGTACTTATATGTATTGTGGTTGCATTGTCGTGAAAAATACTCCTAAAATTGCATTTTGAATATAATTTTTGTATGGGCGGTAGGCGTGTCCGTTAACCGATTTTGCTCATTTTCAATCCCCCGAGCTAACTTTGACGACGGAGGCAGTGTACCAAATTTCATTGAATTATCTTGCTCAGTTTTCCCAAAAAGTGTATTTCAACACACAGCCAGCCACCCAGCCAGCCAGCCAGCCAGCCAGCCACCCAGCCAGCCAGCCAGCCAGCCAGACAGACGGACATGGCTATATCGACTCAGGAGGTGACGCTGATCAAGAATATATATACTTTTCTATACCTGCCACGCCTCCTTCTCTGCGTTACAAACGGAAGGACAAAGTGAATATACCCTGGGTGTAGGGTATAAAAAATTTTTTTTGAAGCTCAAGTGTATATCTTCAAGAAAATGAAAAGATTTGCTCAGTTGATTGAGTTATTTGCAAAATATCGGAACTTTGAATTAACACCTGCCATTAGGCTCTGCAAGTCACTTTGGGTGACCTAGTATGATACCTTGATCCATTTTTGTCTTAGTTTCTTTTTATTTTTGACAACTTTCTTCGTTTTTAGCAATTTTCTCTTCATTATAGCCCAGTATTTTCCAATCGGCCGAAGCTCAGGGCATTTCGGAGATTTTTGCATTTTTCGGTACAACATTGACCCCATAGTGTCAACTAGCCAAATCTGGCCAAAATACGACAGGATTTTTGTGAACACGTATCATATTCAGCAGACGTTTCTATTAGCACTCTTTCACATTAATTTGATGGTTAATTGTACCAGTTGTGACAAATACTGAGCTCTTCAAACCGCATTTACAAATTGCTTGTCAAACTAAATATTTTTTTTTGCAAACTTGTTCACTTTTTTACTTTTAATTTGGCGCAATATCGCCTTTCCTTTTTGTGGTGTAAAAAAGTTGACGCGGAAGCTGTTAAAGTCAGCTTTGACGTAAATTGCGCTGTCCATTAAAATGAACTCAAAATTGTGTACAAAACGGTCGTAGAGCTTTCGTGAGCGAGTTTTAACAGATGTTTTACTTATCATTCCTATTTGGTGCCAGTTATACTTTATAAGATTGAAAACCTATCTCTCTGCAAACTTTCTGTACGGCACATGCACTTTTTAAGCCACATCTCTAATGTAGAGTTCAGTATTGTTTTCATAAGCACGTAACAATTCTTTTGATTTTTCCTCTGAGGTAAATCCTTTTTTTCGAGTACTTCCTATTTTCCTTTGCATAGTTAATCGTTCGGTAAAGTTTTTAAGAACGCAATCTACCGTTGATTTTGCAATATTAATACTTTATGTTATGTTCTTGTGGGGCAAATGTGGAAAATCGTGTTTTTTGCGCACAATTAAATCTAACTCATTTTCTTTCGATGAACTCATCTTGAAAACTATTCAAAATTCTAAAAAAAACCAATGATGAAGATATGTAAGATAAAGAATTCTAATACAAATACAACTGTTAAATTCGCTTTTGCTGTAATATTTAACGCGACACTCTTTGTTCACTGCGACTACATTTTTTCAAGTACAAAAAATAAATTTAAAATATTTTTGTTTGTATATACCATGTGAATAATGTAGTAAAAATAACACAAATACTTATATCCTAATTTTACATTTAATATAATATTAATAGCTTTTCGTATAATTATCACATGGAGGATTACTTTTCTTATAAACAAACTGCACACTGAGAAAACAAATACTTAGTTCATACTATTATATTTCGTGAAAATTTTACTAGAATTTCAAGTCAGAATAGTAACAACTCCCCAATAAAATAAATTTTATCTCACTGTTATATTCAATTTAGAATGTTCGAATAACCTTACAGTAAAGTAATTTTTTTGAAAAAATTAAAGTGATATTTACTTCACTATAAAATACAAACAATAAAAAACAAAAAAAAAAAAAAAAAATAACTAACCATACAAGATAAAAAAAAAAAAAATAAGAACTGACCACACTAAGATTTGAACCGGGGTCCGTCCGCGTGATAGATTGAAAAATATTACTTTTACGTACAACTACGAACTTGTTAGACCTTTATACCACTGACCTACTTTCATGACATAAAGGTATAAAATTTGTATATTAACCAAATATCAGTCCAAACATAAATATTTTTCCTAGAATTATAAAGTCAAAATGGTTTTATAAGGCAAGGTTATTTATGTTTGAAATTTAATGTTAAATACAATATTTATTTTTTTACCACTCAAGTGAAGTAAAAATTATGACACTAATTTTTCTCCGTAAGCGTGTTAGTGAAAAAAAAAAAATAATTTTACCTAAAATTATAAGTTAAAAATGGTAACACATTTTTTGGCTGAAAGTATTTTTTACTCTACATATACTATAGTGATATGTTGGTAAATAGGACTGAATGTTACTTGATATATTTAATTTATTTAGTGATATTTAAAAATCACTATATTTTATTCGTAAATATTACGTTTGCAATTTAATATTAATTATTTTAATTTTTTTACTACGCGAGTGTAGTAAAAATTATAACACGAATTTTTCTCCGTGCATGATTAGTGCAATTTTTTCTTATTTAAATAACCCACATTAATTCTTCACTGACATAGACATGACTGTCGGCACTAACGAAATAAGTAAACATACAGAGAGCCGGTAAAAGAGCAGACAGTTTGCACGACACGTGCATAGTAATTGCAATTTCTTTAATGTAATTACTTGCTTTGAGGTGACCAGAAAATTTTATGGATTTCAAGATGTCAACTGAAATCGATTATAACTTTTGAAGAAAGCATTGTACGGCACCTTTCATGAGCACTACGTGATATGTAAAATGAAAAAAAAAAAAAAATATATTTTTGCAGTCTGCATATAACCTTAAAAATTGCCGTGTTCGTATTTTAAACCTCAAATAACTTATATTCTAGAGCTGAGGAGCCAATTCTGACCTTGGATTTGGATTCTGCGCAGAAAGTTTTATCAGATATTAATTCAAACAACAGATTGAATGTAATCCTTGAGAACGATCAACATCATATAGTTTTACCAATCCAAGTTTGAATTTCAAACTTGGGTTTGCGCAATTCAAATCAATAGATTATCTGCAATCCGAGTTTTTAGTTTACATTGCATTAGGGTTGTAAAAGACCTTCGCATCCGCATCCGCTAGTGCGGAACTTCCGCCTCCACTTCCGCATTCGCAAATTTCAAGAAGGTAAGACGGAGGTGATACATTCATTTTTAAGTGGAAAAGTAAGTGCAAATACTGTTTTGCCGTCCCACATTATACATCGTATTTATGCCCATATTGAATGCACAAACCGGTTTGCACAGTTAATTTGCAGTTATTCATGAACGTGTAGAGTATCACAAATATTCAAAGGAATATTAAAGTTTATGTCCGTTTATTCAACATAATATCTGGTCACCTTAGCAAACGTTGGTATGCTATGAGATCTTTGAAACTTGCATCTCTTACGCTTTGAAGCTTACTTTTCACCACTTTATCAATGTTTATTTTAAAAGTTTATGAACTTTAATTTTATTTCAAATTTTTTTTTTTTCGATAATAAATGCCATTACAAAAAAATTGTTTAATAAACAAATAATCACACATTTTTTGCCATGAATAGCCTTGAAAATTAAAAAATTAAAAATTATTGCATAAGTTTTGGAATTTCAACTTTTCTTCACGTGCCTTAACTTCAAAAGAAACATATAGGTATAAGTAAAATTAATCCATTTACTTAATTTAAAAAAAAAATGAAATGAAAATTTGTAGCATTTTCAAATATTTGTATTTAAATATTTTAAAAGTGTTATGTTTATAAACATTTTTATAGCAAAATACTGCAAACATTCTGTTTGTATGCATATTTTTCGTAGTTTTATTTCAATTAAAAATATCATCATAAATAGCGTTCAAGATTTCAAAAAAGCATTAACATTTTCAAAGAGGCTTATGTAATTCGTCATCTTTAACACTTTGCAAACATTGCAGTCGGGCGAAATTTCTACTGTAATGCGGTTGTAAATGTGTAATGTTAATACATAGTTTTTTGTAAATGTTTACTTATTCCAAACTCAGTCAGGGTTAATATACTTGTAACTGCAAAAATTTGTTATATATCACATTTGGCATTGTAGCTTTAAAAGCTGCGAATATTTTGTAAATGAGCAACTTCATTACGGCTCATTAAAAACAAAAAAAAAAAAAAAAAAATCGTCATTCAGCAGAGAGCAGATATAATTGACCGGCCAATACGATAGCTAAAGAACGGTATTACAATTTTTGTTAAATTCTTCCTTGTGTTAATCCCTTGATTACAAAATTTCAAATTCAGAAAAATTGTACTGAAAAAATGCGGTAGATGTTACACTTTACTGTTTTTTTGGAGAACCACTGGCGGGCCCACTCCAAAAATTGGAGAACATATAAGTTACACTTGTAGTTTTTTTTACATACAAAATAAAAAATATCGATGATGACGTATTTTGGGAAACTCAATACAAAAAATTTTTTTAAGTGTAAACTGTATAACAAAAATAAAAATTTATTTTTGGTACTTTTTAATTTAAAGCAACTAAAGTTAAAAGCAACTAAAGTTATAGTTTCTTAAGAAAAGCTTACCTTAAAATTTCAAAGTACCATATCTCTGTAATTTTTTGAAATTTTGAAAAAATGGTTGGTCGTACTCTGTAGGACCAACGAAGTCAATTGTTTCAATAGTCCAATCTTTGGTATAATATTTTTTTTTTGGACTGCTCCTAAAACTAGAATAACTTCACTTAAATTATCATTTATATCAAAAACGGTCCAAATGTAATGCATGATCTGTAATTAGTACCAAAAGTGGTCCAATTGTGTATCGATTATATCAGTGAAATTATAAAGTTACTGACTACGTATTGTTTGGCAGTTCATCGATTGGGAAGAAGGCCAAACGATAGTGTATCGGTCTAGTGACTTGCGCTGCGCGGAGAAGCCCGGGTTCAAATCCTCCACTCGGTGATTACACTGTTCGACAATTTCGAACTTTTATTAAAACATATGAGAAAATCCAAAAAATTCTCAAAGTAGACGTTAAAAAAAATAACCGTGTCTCGTTGTTTTTCTCCAGCACGTCACATTTTTTTAAACGATTTTTGAAGTTTTTTTATCTACTGTACATGAAAAAAAAAAAACAAAAATACCGCATTCTTGTGTTAAATCGATTCAACTATATGATCCTTATATCTGAGGTGTATCATGTGTTCAGCAAACTTATGCAAAATATTGCGGGGAATATTTTTGTTGAAAATTTTAACCCTGTTTAACTCCCACATGTAGGTCATTTTTGACCTTTTCTTAAAAAGGTACAAAAATTACACCTAAAACAGGAGAATATTGAGTCAGTATGTACTACAAAAACATTTGCTATAAAATTTCACTATTAGTTTCTAAGCACGTCAAGGTCGAATTTTGAGCCCGAAACCAAAAAATCGTTAAAATCAATTAGGACTTTTCACATTGCATATTAATTACATCCCTGGCACGCTTAAGTTTTAAGAATTTTTCGTCAATGTTCCCCTGTTTTAGGCGTCATTTTTGTACTTTTTTAAGAAAAGGGCAAAAAGGGTTAAAATTTTCAACAAAAATATTCCCCGCAATATTTTGCATAAGTTTGCAGAACACATGATACACCTCAGATATAAGGATCATATAGTTGAATCGATTTAACACAAGAATGCGCACAGTGGATAAAAAAACTTTAAAAATCGATTAAAAAAAATGTGACGTGCTGGAGAAAAACCACGAGACACGGGTATTTTTTTTTAACGTCTACTTTAAGAATTTTTTGGATTTTCTCATGTGTTTTTTTTTTTGTGTCGAACAGTGTTATCAATTAGAATTTTTGAATTTCTATCAATTTGTACACAACTTGTCTGAAGAGTCTTTAGAGCAGAAAATGAAACACATGACCAACATAGCCGATGTATAAAATAAAAAAAAAAAATTAATAAAAAAATGTTCCTCCACACTGAGATTCGAACCCGGAACACATTGCTCAGAAATATATAACAAACTCTTTAGTACGTTCGGCTATGAAACCTTTTGACATTTTGGTGTTAAATTTGAATTTCAAATTAAATTTTTAGAAGTTTATAAATAAAATAAAAAATAAAATTGGCCTTTTTCTGGTCCAAATGTAATGCATAAGAAGACAATTGATCTTTTTCTGGTCAGATTGTATTGCATAAGGAGACAATTGGTTACGCCCAATGACAAACAATGTAAAACTTAAATAGAAATTTATATGTGATGGGACCAAAATTTGGACTAGTCGGTTTCTACCATGAAGTAGATTGCAAACTAGTTTTGGAATAGTCCGTGATCCTGCAGGGTATTGGGTGTACAACTTTGCTTCCGCCGTTTTTTTTTCCAAAATTAAAAGGTTTATTGGGAAAAAGTGCTTACAGATGTATTATTCAAAGTATTGTCCGCCGCTAGCGACAACTTTCTCCCATCTTTCCGGCAATTTTCGGATCCCGGCTCGAAAAAAGGAGTCCTTTTTTGACGCTATCCATGAAGCAATCCATTTTTCCAATTCTTCGAAGGATTGAAAATGTTGATCTGCCAGGCCGTGTGCCATCGAACGGAATAGGTGGAAGTCAGAAGGGGCGACATCTGGGGAATACGGCGGGTGGGGCAAGACTTCCCATTTCAGCGTTTCCAGGTACTTTTTGACCACTTTTGCGACGTGAGGCCGAGCATTGTCGTGTTGGAGGATGACTTTGTCATGTCGCTCTTGATATTGTGGCCGCTTTTCTTTTAGCGCGCGACTAAGGCGCATCAGTTGCGTTCGGTAGCGATCTCCTGTGATGGTTTCACCCGGTTTTAAGAGCTCGTAGTAAATCACACCGAGCTGATCCCACCAAATACAAATCATAACCTTGGCGCCGTGAATATTCAGTTTTGCCTTCGACGAAGAAGCATGCCCCATGATTTTCTGCGTTTAGGATTATCGTATCGAACCCACTTTTCATCACTTTTCAGCATTCGATGCGCTTCAGCTGCATTTTTTTTCGAATTGTAACAGAAAAGTAAAACTTCCCGCAAATGGCGAGAATTGGGCACATAAACGGACATTTTCGAGCGTGAATAATACAAAAACAAGAACAACTGTCACTGAAACGGCGATGACAATTCGTTAGGCACTGTCCACACTCACTTTAAAGGCATTATCATCTATGTATTTCAACCAGCCTCAGCCGGTACAGCCACCTATCGGAAAACGGCGGAAGCAAAGTTGTACACCCAATAATTTATGCCACTATTGCTTATGCCAATTTACAGCTAAATCGGATTCCATCAAAAGAAATCTTGATGGTTTAGACATGGATTCTATCATCTGCATAGTAATTTTGCATTTTTCCAGAAAATATCACTTTTTTTTAAACAAAACGAAAAAAACCCCCAAAGCTTCACGCGAATCTACGTAGCAATCCGAGAAAATGCAGCGCAAGCCAACGTTTTTTTGTTGTAAGCTTCATGCGCAATGTTGCCACATGGACGTAATTTTAATTGCTGTTATTTTGTTGCGGCAATACCTAAACACTTGAAGTTTGTATTTATTTTTTTAAAGGTTTATTTATTTATTTGCTGTTTTATAACTTGCGTTTATTCATCTGAACTACAATATGATTGCGTGTCAGCTGTTTTTATTTATTTTTTTTTTTTTTTTTTTGTTAGCTATTCAAGTGTTGGTTGTATTAACAAGTGTTGGGTATTTTAACTTCTTTATTATAATTGTTGTTATTTTTCATTTTTATTGCATTATTTTGTTTTGCTTTCAGCCGACCCACTTTAAAACGTGGTTTCAAAAAAGTGCTTCTATTCCAGCTTTCAGTTGACTTTTGTGAGATATTCAGCGGAATTTTTTTTACTTTTTACTTTGCTGAATAAATCAAACAGTTTGTTGTTGTTTTTGGCATAAAACGGAGCGAATTTTTTCTAAATTTTTTTCTTAATTACAATTACATGTTAATTATTCGTTGTAAATGCATTCACACATCTTTATAAGTAATTAAATAAATAACGCAATAAAGTTTGAAAATTCTATATTATAATTTGTAAAGCATTGTGAATACCCTTATCATTGTAGTTTCTTATCATGCGCAAAATATATAAACAAATTGTCGTATGAAGTACAAACATACAAATGTATATAAGTGATCAATATACGACGAGTAAAGTTTAAATTTTCACTTCAATTTGGAAATGTGAAATGACGCATTAACAAAAATATAAGGTTATATCCGATATGCTTTTGTTTGATATATACAAATGTATATTCATTTGTTTTCTACAATTTTAAATGCCATTTTAAAGCCACATTTGTGCCGCTTATCAGCAATGAAATTTGTAAAATATGGCCACCATCAGCGACTCAATGTGAATTGTTTGCATTCAGTGCGGTTTTAAACGATACGCGGTCTGAAGTGCATGAAATTTGCTCTGAATTACATATTTGTGAGCGCAATTATTGATAAGAAAATTAAAATAATGATTAAATGCAATGAAGCTATCAAATTAAAAATTATCAAATTAAAGTGACAATTTTCCATTTATTGACGCCCCCCTTAAGATTGCACTTGCAGCGAAAGAAAACATTAAAAAATTTGATTTTGTAATTAAAAAAATATTTTTATTATTAATTTTTTTGGTAAAAATTATAAATTTGAAGTTCGGTCGATTGTGTATTAAGAAATCCGTCGAGACTTTACATAGAAACCGTATCCAACAATAACAACATGTTGGAAGCAAAACATACACTGATACGTAAAATACCAATGTATCAGTGCCGTGACCGGCGATTGGCGATACGACGTAAAAAGTCAAAACAACACTGTGATCAAAAGTAAGCACTTTTTTACGTTTTTAAATTGTAAAGTTTGTTTACATGGTGTCAAAAACTCAATGGTCATAACTTTAAAAGAAAAAATCAAAGCGTATTTTGAATACGAAAACTATTAGGGGAAGAGTGCCGAGTGTGGGCACCTTTTGATTTTCGACTCATAACTTTTGATCAAATTTATATTATGCAAACATATAATTATCAATGGAAAGCTAGAAACCTTAGCTAACTATTGGTGGTGAAAGTAAATTGATTTCGTCAGTTGGAAAAATCAAAAAAGTACTGAAGTGGTAATTTTTGAAAAAAAAAAATTTCTGTCGATTGTGGTCATCCTTAGAAAATCGGCGAAAAATGAGAAAATATAAAGTTAAGCGCAATCAACTGAAGAAGAAAGTAAAATTTATTTATTTTGGAAACAATGACTCACACAAATTCAACGGAATCTGCTCAACGGCTTCAACAAAATCAGCGTCACTGAAAACGTCTGAATCGAATGGCATCATGTCTGTTGCCCTGAAAACAGACTTGGCTGTCCTCTGCGTCAATGTCAGATCAATTGTTTTGCAGACTAAGCCGGCTAGATGACGTAATTTCTAGCCTATGTTGACATTGCTCTTTTGCCAAGTATGAATTTTTTGTACCAATCCATACCCACCATCTCCTCATCGGTCCACTTCTCACGAAACTCAATACCGAAATTTTTTGAAAAGTTGTATGCCACCTTATCACCCACACTTAATGAAAAGAATTTTTTTACTGCGATATCTTTAAAGGGCCTATTGGTACTTTCCTTTCCACCAAAAAAGCGTAAAAAGCCATAAGAATACCATTTAAACTAGTAATGTTAGCATCCACGACGATATTTCAGTAAAATACACTTCCACACCCGACCCAATTGCTTGCCCACAACCGACTTTGACAGCCACTTTGAAAAGCAATAAGCAAATTGTGTTGTGCGAATATTTTGGTTGCATTCGGGTTTGAATCACAAAATATAATAAATTTACTGCATAAATATAGATTGCACCAAGCTTTTCGGTTGATTCACTTCGATATATCGCACTTGGAAAATGATTGTAAACTTTTGTGTTGACTTTAACTTATTCAAAAATTGTTTTTTCTTCTCAGCACAAAGCGAATGCGTCTGTTTGCTCCGGTATATGCACTCCGTGTTGTCATAACACGCGCTTAACATTTGTCAAAAAATCAACTTGCGATTTTCAACTTCTCGATCGGAAAATCGCTTTTTTACTCAAAAGCAAGGCACCTTATGTATAAGGTAAAAAATGCTTAGTATTGTCCAAGAAATACGTATAAATTTTTTCAAAATTTTCGGAACCATTTTTTTTTTGTTCGGACCAATTTTTTCAAAATTTTTTAAGGCCTCAAAAAATCTGAAAAAATGCACGCGCCTATTTTGGATGATTCTAGGCATTTTATGCCCTATACACTTTTTTCGTAAGATGCCAATGGAGCGCTTTCGATTCTCCTGAAGGTTCATTTTAACAAAAAAAAAGTTTTTGCTTATAACTTTTTTTTTCTGCACATAATGGATACTTGTATGAAAAAAAAAAAAAAATGATTCTGGACCATTGTGCGAAGTATAATATGTATAAAGAAAAATGTTCATTTATTCTAAAAAAGTTTGCAAAGACGAGAAATATTGCGAAATTTTGTTAGAGTCGGTAGGGCTAAAAATATCAAAAAGCTTTGCGAAGATATAAGAGTAAACTCCAAAAATTTTCAAGACGAAAATTATTGAAAAATCGAGAAATTTCGAGAGTCGTTAATGTTAAAAATTTCAAGAAACTTCATAAAGACATTCATGTAATTCGATTGCGATTCAAAATAAATCAAATCGAGATTCTACTATTATATATTTTGATTTCCAGAATCGAAATCGAAAATTTTTGCAATCAAAATCGTATCAGCCTTATCAACTCATTCGATTTTGATTGCATAAGATCCCGGTTTCGATTCTGGATATCAAAATATATGATAGCAAAATCTCGATTCGATTTAGTTCAAATCGAAATCGAATTACATGAAAAGGGTGATTAGTGAAAAAGTCGAAAAAATTAAAAAAAAAAATTTAAAATTTTTTCAAATTATCGAAATAATCAAATTTTATGTGTTGTAAAAATCATGACTTAGAAGATTCATCTTTTTTCACCTTTGTGATTGCCCAGCGCTGTAAAGCCGAAATTACAATGTATTCGAATGTCACTTCCCAAGGGGAAAAGAAGTGCTTCAAAATCCCTTCTGAAGTGCATCCTTTTCACCAATAAGCGCTTCCGCTCCGTAAGAACTATACTTTCTTTTTAACATTGCATGTCATAGGATGTAAGCGAGCAAAAGCTTACTGCAGCCTTACCAAAAAAGAGTTTTTAAAGCGCTTATTTGTAATGCTGCGGTAAGTGTTTTTTCAATAAAATTAAAAAAAAAAAAACTGGCCGCATCAGGATTTGAATCCAAGACCATCCGCGTCCAAGATATTTTCACTCACATTTACCAACTCTTTAGACTGCTACACCAATGTCCGATGATATGAAGAGGTATTAAATTTGTGTATTAAGCAAATGTTGTCCAAACAGAATTTGACATACAAATGCTCCTGCAGCCTTACATGGAATCATTGTGCAATCAGTTTCAATTCAAGTAAGCAAAAGTAAATAAAAAAGAGAAAGGAAAATACAAAAGTGAAATAAAGGATGTTGAATAAAAATATTTTAATAAAAAAAAAGAGCAAAAAAAAAAAATAAAAAAAAAGGAAAAAAAAAAAAATCACCCGGGCTGGGTTCGAACTCACGTTGTTCTTACTGCAGCCTTATAAAAAATCATTGTGAAAATGCTTCTAAATTTCTATGGGGATAAGCACTTTTGAAGTGCGTGGATCAGAAGCGCTAGAAATTTTTCCTCTTGGGTTATTCCACACAACGACGATATCGCTTAAAAGGACTCCTAAATAAAATTTCGAAATGGTTCATGTAGTGGAAAGCAAAACAACCGAGCAGTTTTAAAGAATGCTATTCTACTCTGGACACTAGTGTCACCATTAACCCTAAACATAAGCTGTTGGCCATTTCATTTCAATGAAGATTTTCTTTCATAATCGCCAGTAATAAAGTATGTTCACACATCAATAAATCACATAAAAAATTCTCTCTTAAAAAAAGAATTAACAAATTAAATCAAAACAACTGTTGACAACAACTGTTGCGCTCGTAAATCAAATTAAAAACCAAAAAGCCGGCAACTTTTATTCAACACCCCAATAGCCACTTTAATGAAATCCAATTACGTCCTTCACCGAAATTTCATTGATACACTCAACAAAGCGGAAAACCAGCAAAATCAACCAAGCAATCAACAAAAGAAGAAAGAAGCCAAAACCATCTAGACATATTTAATCGGCCAATAAAAATATAATATGCGTACATACATATTTATGGGTAATAGCATGAATATAATCATTTTTGTATTAAAACTTTTGCGTAGCTACTTTGTGTCCACCAAGTATTTGTTTTCGAGAATAAATTCCCCCGCATCGGCCGCTTTACTTGTGAAATTTTCATTCATAAATCGTAAAAGCGAAAATTCAAAGTAAAAATTTCGCTGCTGTTTCCAATTAGCGTGACGCCTTGCCATAGCGATAGTACGATGACGGTATCTTATAAGTAGAATGCGTTCTAAGTGGGCGCGAGGTCTAAAAGTAGAGGTGGTTGGCGAATATCTCCAACTATTAAAATTGGCCGCCTTAATTAAAACCAAATATATGGGCAGATAAAAATTTTGCGTTTTGCTTTGATTTGGTTTTAATTACGATATATTTTGCTATAAAAATTTTATTGTAAATTGAAATTATTTAAGAATGAGCAGAGCAGACGGGTACTTCTTTTTTGTTTTGTAAATTTGTTAGTGAAAATTATTTTGGTATTGAAAATGTGTATTTTAAAAGTGTTTTTATTGCAGCAGCCGTAATTTTTATATAAGTTTTCCTTTCGACTATGGCAGTTCTTTGGATTCAGTCCATATAATGATTTATGACTTGCCATAAAATGAGGTAAAATGAAATGAAGAGAAATTTACTGTGGGAAAATTTTTTCAGTCGTAAAATTTGAAATTTTTAAAACAAATACAAATGCATAAGTAATAGGTAGCATTTATTTTTCATTTCAGTTTATCGATCGTTAAAATTGTCTTATTGACGTCTTATAAAACATGAATTCTTCATTTGTATCTATGGTGGAATTTTATTACTCAAAAGTTTTTTAGAATAATTTGTTTTTTTTGGCTGTGAAGTGAACTTATAAATGACGTTGTAGTATAGCATATTTAAATATACTCGATTTTGTCCCATGAAGGAAATTCAACCGTGGAAACATATCACTTTAAGGTTAAAAAAAAAAAACAACTCACAGGCATTGAACTCACGACTCTTGAATTATTTCGCGACGCTCTTACTATTGGCTGTCGGTTGCTTGATTTTTTACTTCACTCTTAAGTACACTCTATGGTACACACACCATTATTTCAAAGAAATCTTTCAGAAATTGTCACATGGTTAGCTATCTGCGCAAAAAATATCTCTTTCAATATAATACTTATATGAACTCGTATGTATGGTATCTTAAAAAAAATTATTGCCGATAAGTTTACTATAATAATTACATGCTGCATCTTAAATCAAATTAAAAATAAAAAAACTTATTTAATATTTTATGAATTAAAGGTTAAAAAAAACGTAATTTTCCTTTAATTTCATTAAAAGTCGCCATATGAGTTGCCATCAGCCTTAATGTCACTATAACAGCTTGACATTTACCTGTTGCTCGTGACAGCGTCTGGCTTTTTTTTATCCTTACTGTGTGAAACTTTTGAAACAAACAAGCAATCCTTTTAATACACTTATTACGCATACATCCGCTCATTTACGACTTTTGCATAAAAAAAAAATGTTTTTGCCTATAACTACATGATGGCATTAAGCTAACAAGATAAGTCTTCTTGGTAACATGAAAATTTTTAACCCATTTTCATTCACAATGAACATATGTCACGTTGTTCAAATAAATGGGACGACATAAGGTGCTCTTTTTTAAATGACATGCTCCGTAAAATCGCAACCTTGGAACTTCAGGTTTTTTTCTGAACAAAATGGGTTAATAGTAAGTTTCATAGATTTTCTAAGGAAAGTAAAAAAAAAACAGACATAATTTCGCTTTTAAGTTAGGTTTAAGACCGGATTCGGAAATGGAAATGGGCGGTGCCACGCCCCAAAAACAAATTCGTCATATCTCCAAAACTATTAGACGCAGATAGATAAGATTCGGTATGTTTGTAATAAACACAGAGAAAAATAATATTTACTAGGAAAATGGACAGTGACACGCCCCAAAAATATAAAACACATCATATCTCCGAAACTATTTGACCCATATGGATGAAATTCGGTTTATATGCAAAAGTCATCAAGACAAATAATGTCTGCTGAAAAAATATGTGGTACCATGCCCACAGGCAGAGCTACATGAATGAACTTGTTTCCTATATAACAGAGTGGCAATTAATAAGGATATGTTCATTGTTTGATGAGATACTGCCTTTTTTCAGCAAATATTATTTGACTTACTAACATTTGCATATATACCGAAATTCATCCCTATAGCTCAAATAGTTTCGGAGATATGATAAGTTTTATATTTGTAGGGCGTGGCACAGCCTACTTTTTCTGTAGGCACGCAGTTCAGCGAAACAAGTCAGAGTTTTTTAGTGCGATTAATTTGAAAATCTGATGCAATAGTGTCTCTTTACAATATATTTTGTTTGATTCAAATATCTTCTGTACTTTTCTTTGTTTTGATCATAATCTGGATCGATACGTGACATTATGAACGTGACATTTTTTTCATTATAATTCGATCGGCTAATTATTTGCATATTTATGTATTTTAAGTTTATTAAGTAGGGTTGATTTAAGCCAAATTCAGTTTTGGGAGCAAAAAAAACGTGCACGCTGTTCTGGATGCAATTGTGAAATTTGCTTTTTCGATAATTGCAACACTCTCATTACTTTTTTACGCATTGTTCTTACGTTTTAATGATTTCTTGTCTTTGGAGACCTTTATTGAATTTATACGTAAAATATTTTTTTAGAACACTTTAACTCATTATAGCCAAGTCTTTTTGAAAAAGGTGTCAAAAAGAACATAAAACAGGATATAATGGGTTAATTTTTTCTGGGAAAATGTACCTCCAATGATTTCGTTATGACCTTGGGACAACAAGATTTATCCAAAATGTAGTTTTAGAATTTAACAGTAAAATGGAATTTCAAAAATACGCAGCTTTTTGGCAACAGCATTTAAAAATGGGTTAATTAAGAGGGTGTGCTGTGAAACAAACCATTCGCGTAAAAGCCACAACGATATGCTTGTAAAAATGCGAATAAAATGATCTCAAGCGAAAAAAAAAGGATAAGCAAGTGATGAGCACATAAAAGTCACCACCACAAAATGGATATGGGGATACGTAAAATAAGTCACTCAAAATACGAATATGGCCAAGAATATAACGAAATAAAGCAAATTGAATATTGTTCTTTTTCTTTTTTTGTCAAAAAGGAGTAAAAAATTGAGACTTTAAAAATGAAGTCATAATGTGAGTAATGGATACTAATATTTAACAAGCAATTTGTAATTTGAGAAAACATATTTATTTTTTTTTTTTTTTTGTTGGGGCAATTAAATTATTAAATATTGCAGTTAAATTTTTATTTTTATTTAAAATTTAATTTAATTCTACATAATGTTTTCTCAATAAATCTTCTGCCCCCAAAAATATAAAATCCAAAATAAAGTCATAAAAATACAATGGGAAAACATTAAACATCTGTTAAATTCACATGATATTTCCCTAAAACATCTTAGAATTGCCAAAATTGTTTATTTATTTCTATGTGTCTTCGTGTTTACATTTTACAGCAAATTTTCATTTCTATTATTGCAAATGATGCTACACCCTACAGGTGAAAGATGCTGGTTATTTGATTTCTACTCAATTGAATTTGAATTCATAGTCAATTTAAAGTATGTATGTGCGTATACGTAGTTTAGGGTGGGCCAAAAAAAAATTTCGAAATTTCGAAAATCAAAACAAACTTTTCCAAATCAAAATAAACTTTTCCCAAATCAAAATAAACTCTTTTCAAATAAATATAAGCTTTTCCCAAGTCAAAATAAACTTTTTCTAAATTAAATTAAACTTTCTCCAAATCAAAATAAACTTTTTCCAAATCAAATTAAGCTTGGCAAATCTTTCCAATCTGCTCCACATTTTGGCAGGTGTTTGCCAGACACAATATTACTCTATATACCACATTTCGGCCCACCCTAATTTTCATAGATATTGTGTGCTTTATTCGTAGGTTTATTTTGTTTCTTGGAAGCAACAAATGAAAATAAATTCCTTTTCAAATAATATTTTCATGTTGTTGCTTTTGCTTTTCCAAAATATTTTCGTTTCTTTTCAAAATTAATTTAATTCCAATTTTCCTCAAAAAGAAAGATAACAAGGCAAATGTTTTCATTTAAATTTTCTTTAATATATAATGTTAATGTTGATTTTGTAGCCAAAAGTTCAATCTTTTAACTGTGGGAGCTGCTTTAATGAATTAAGGTGGGCAGGCAGGCCGCACGGGTTATACTACCATTACTCGTAATTGGCAGATTAAAATAAAATTTTAAAAATTCTATTTTTGTTACCTGCTTTCTGATGATGATGATGATGATTAGTCGATTGGCATTAGCGGAAATGTTTTCGACAGCGATCGTTGATAATTTTTTATACATTTTAGCAACTATGTGTGTCATTATGATATATCGCTGAGCAAAATCTAATTTTATACCATCAAAGTACATATCTGAGCTGCATGTCAGCCGCTACTTCTAGTTCAAAGTTCACTATTTGCTTGGATGCATCACTCATCAATTTGTCGACATTCAACTTGAAATGCTCCCCATATAACGTGTGCAAAACCAACATAGTTGAGGCAACACAGAGCTCCACTAAAGAGCAAATAAACATTCAACAGTTGGGAGCAACGCAAATAGCAAACGAAAGAACACACTGAACGCGCCCCACTTGGAAATGTGTAAGCAACATAGTAAACTTGGACAGATAATGAGAGACAGATGTTGTTTTCTTTTGTTACAAAAAAGCTTCATGATTTGCTTGTAAACAATAAGAGAGTGCACACGGCTTAAGATAAAGTGACCAGATAAATAACTTCTAAAACAATAAATTTTACAAAAAAGCCGCTTTTTTCACTTCTTCCTATGTCACAAATAGTCGAAATAGCAATGAAATATCTCCTGAACATTATATTTTTATATTCTTTGTCATTTTTAATAGTGAATTTCGAAATATCCACGGTAAAGGCGTGACACAACAAAGGCGTTTTTGCACTTAAATAAGCAAAAAACCTTCAAAATATTGCCTTTGTGTGTAAAAAACACATTTTTAAAGTAAAATAAACTTGTTTAGTTTATAAAGAGAAAAGCTATTTTATTCCACGGTAAAGGCAAACTTATTTTACAATCCAAATTGTAGAAATGTTTGTGTTGAAGACCACAAGAAAAACTTAATACCCGAATCACTATTGATCTTAAATGTTTACTTATGTATAATGTGAATGAGATCTCGATTACTTTTTTTTGACTACATAGTTTAGGGTCGCTGATTCCGAATCTGAAACCGTTTTTTTCTATAAGGCCTGTGATCCGAAATATACATGCTTTAAAGTGTAGAACACCCTTTTCAACACATATGAGTATAGCTTACATCCATAAAAAAGTGTAGTTCACTTTTACCAAGAGCATTAAATTTTTCTGATCTTCCTTTTTAAACCATAATTTATACTTTTCGAATTAGATTATTACTTACTTTGTGGCATATCATCCATTGAAGTAAAGGTATACAAATTTAATACTTTATAGTGATTTGGGATAACTTTATTTCAGTGGACTATATCTCGGAATGTAATGATCTAATTGGAAAAGTTAAAGGTATTTTTTAAGGAGGAAGATTAGGGCTATTTGCTGCCGTTGAAAAAAGTTAACTAAACAACTTCCTGAATGTACGACATATGTCTGTAAATTTTGTTATCTGAACTTTAAAGAAAGGATTTCTCCGATCACAGACCTGTTACAGAAAAATGGGTGCCAGATTCGGAATCAGCAACTAATGTAATTTTTAGCAGAGTTTAAATTCACTCTGCTTATTCGTATAACGACAATCAGAAAAGTGAAAATTTATTTTTCAATCAATACAATATAAATATAGAATGCTAAAACATAAATACGTTTTGTTCGCCAAAGTATATTATTATCAAGTGTTTTCTAACACCCCCACTCGAACAATATTTATTTAAAATTTAACCCCATGTTATACAAAATCTGTGTTTCGCAACTGGAACAGGCTTAGTAAAGTTGTCTGCAACTATTTTATCAGTGCCAGTGAATGATATCGTGATTCTTCTTTTTCTTCCTTTTAAACTCCCGTTTCGTCTTGATGGCATTTACTCTTGCGCGCTTATCCACACTTTTCCATGTGCTATTTCGAGTTATGTTTGATTTTGAGCTCAATTTCTCGTCCTTTCTTAATATTGCATCAACTACTCTGACAGGATCATCAAGTTCTTCAACTTGCTGAGTGCAATAACCTAGCCTATCTATAGGTTTGCTCTGTCTGTCACTTTTTCGTAAGACTGGTGTTTCTCCATTTTATTGCCCAATTGCAACAGTAACCAATTCAATATTTTCTTCATAGACCACTACAGAATCGGAACCAATCTCTTGTGCGTCCAACTGCAAACTAACTTCTAAGTCTTTTACGTCTGCAGGCTGCGGGCTATTTTCTATTTCATGTATATTATCCCCCACTTTATGGATATTCTCTTCCATGGATGAACATGATTCAAAATCGCTCAAAATTTCTGACTGCTCTTGAATCGAAGTTTCACCTGCTTCCACTACAACTGCATATGTTGGCATTTCACCCTTATTAGTTTGATTGTTATCTGCACCCATGTGTGCAAACCGACAATGCCAAATATCGATTTCATTGATCTTCGCAACACAAGCACTTTGTTGGTCTTCTACGTCCAATTTATAAAAACCATTCGATGTGTGTGCTGTAGCAACAATCTGCCCTTCTGCATCTAAAATTCGACAACCACGTTTGTCAAAAATTACGCTATTGTTGCGATCTACTATTTTCTTGATGGATAACAAATTCACGCCCAAATTCGGAACCAGTAAAACATCTCGAACATCCACACTCTTGGAACCAGTAGGCGTCAAAACTTCTACTTCGATGTCACCCTTACCAATTGCTTCAATTACACTATAATTTGCAGTCTTGATTTGTCCATGAAATGCGTCCACCTTTTGATAACTGCTTCTTTGCGCCGTCATGTGATCTGTTGCACCGCTATCAACGTACCACGCACTTGCCTCAGAATTTGTATGGTATGCGGCAAACATCGTCTTCTTCGAAGGACACACCGATGCAAAATGACCAATTCCACCGCAATTGAAGCACCGTGCATTACCATTCTTGTCCTTTGGTTTCTGATTTGAAAAGCGTTGTTTTGATATTAGAGCACTATTGGACGACCCTGTTGCTTCCATTTTGACATCCTGCAACAGTTTTATCTTGATGCCATCTGCAGTTATAGATTTTCCACTACTTCCGATGCTCATAATCATCGGTTTGTATTCGTCTGGCAAACCCTTCAATAGTAAACTGCCAATCCATTCGTCATTCACAGTAAATCCAATTTCGTTTAACTTTTGACCAGTTGAAACAATTTGACTTACGTTGTCCTCTACGGATGCGCACTCCGCCAACTGCACGGAGCACAACTTCTGCAATAAGCCGATGCGACGGTCCAAACCCGAATCTTGAAAACGTTTTTTCAACGCATTCCAGGCGTCCTTTGCTGTCAAAGCATCCCTTACGTGCACGTACAAGCTTTTGTCCAGCGCCAAAATAATCTTGCACTTCGCTTTCCTTTCCTTAACGGCATCAACAGTGTGACCCACCGGCGGTTCAATGCAATTCCATGCATCTTCAAGCTCTAGCTGAGTCCTCATCGCAAAGCTCCACGTCGACCAGTTTTCGGAGCCGACAAGCTTCTCCACATGATAAATAGATTGTGCCGAATCCATATTTTTATCACGAAAAATATATCTGCTTAGTTATGGCTATCTGGGCCCATAACCTTTTAGCAGAGTGAATTTAAAATACGCTTATTCGTATAACGACAATCAGAAAAGTGAAAATTTATTTTTCAATCAATACAATATAAACATAGAATGCTAAAACATAAATACATTTTGTTCGCCAAAGTATATTATTCTAACAGTAATATTAATTCTTTGCGATATCTTTTAAACTGGTTCAGAAACTCAGGATGTAATAAAGTAGTAGAAATCCACCCTTAAGAAAATTAAAGAGCTGTAGCAAATTCTAAACTAAAGAACTCCTTTTCTCAGGTTCAAAATTAGTCTTTTAAGGTCCTATAGTTCTAGCCTTCGTCACGATGATCACCAAGACCAGTCTTTATAATTTACAGTTAATAGGTATGTCAAGAACCTTTCAAGCATAAAAACATCTCTCAATTCGAAATTTGGCATCATAAAAACCCAACTGCTTTTGAAAAACAAGGTTTGGAAATTTTGAATACTCAACAAAACCAAAGCCGAGACCAAGACTTAATGACCAACACAACGTCAAACCTCAAACCTCATCCAAGACAAAGACCAAGACTCAATGTTCAATATCAAGGCTGGTATAGTCTTCGTTTGTTCATCACTATATAGCCCTGTAACCGTTTAAGTCGGGGTAATTACATCGGCTCATTCGTAGGGAATGAGCGGTTTGACGAATCGGCAAGGTAAGTTTCAGAAACAAGCAGTTCGATAAAATTCACCTTTTAAACAGTTTAAATTTGGTTTAAATTTAGTATATCTAAATTTTAAGATGGATTTGCAATGTCTAGAATTTTATGACTTGCGCAAAACTCAAAAAGATCAAAAAGCCCACAATCTTAGTCGACAATTTATCAATTTGCGGGGGGATCCCACATCATTGTCGTAATGGCAGATATGCATACTGCAAGTGCTTTTATAGCGTTTTCTAAATAAGTTGCGAAAATAAAGAAACCGACTCTGAATACTTAAGACTTGACGCTTATAAGCCCTGAATTATACAGTAAAAAACATCTTTTTGATATAGTAAAATTTATAAGTAGATCGTAGTAGTTTTCACAGCCAGATGTCATTTCGGGTACTAAGGGTACTCAATGGGTCTGTTGGTTTTTTTCTTTTTTAAACAGCGAACAGCTTTCTTGTTCAACATCTCTATTTATCATCTATTTTAAAACTTGGTCACTTTAATTCAAATGAGAGCTAATGCCTCTTCATTTCTTTAATCAGCTGTTTTGTTTCATTGTATTAACGTTGTTATTGCAGTCGCCCCAATTTTCTGACTCGTCGCTGCTGCTGCATTCGTTGACAAACGTACGAAGCGAATACGATGTTGTTTGCCTTTCGTTGTTCGTTGTTTGGTTGCTGTTGTGTTATCATTGGGGGTTGTGGAAAAGCTTTTTGAATTCTCTCTTTATTTTCATTTCGTTTGGCATGCGATAGCAGCATTGGGGCTGTTTGAGCTCTGTTTATGTTTTGTTTATTTCAATTTTGCGTTGTTTTTCTCCTTTTTGTTTTTTGCTTTCTGCAGTATTTGGCAACGGGTTTTTGTCGAGTAAAAACGTGCCGATAAATTCAGTCTTTGCTTGGTTGCTTAATCGTGCGGTGGTGTAAAAGAAAATTTCGCGCGGCGCGAGTTCAATCAAATTGCGAACGAACAAGCGAGCGTTTAGCGGGTTTTTTGCATAAAAAAATAAAAACAAACAATCAACGAAAATCAACAAAAAAAAAAATTCGATTTGTTTACAAAAATTTTGTGCGTGTGTGAGTGGTGCGGTTTTTTTGTTTTATTTTATTCGTTTTAATTTTTAATTTCTATTTCAAGTTGATTTCTCAAGTTGGCTTCAATTACGCTTACCAATTGAAAATGTACAATTTTTGACGAATTATCAAAAAAAAAAAAAACCAAAAAATTAATTTTCAAGAAGATTTTAATGTGCACACAACTTGTGAATTTATTAAGTGATAAATTTTAATTTTACTGATATTTTTGGTTTAAGTGTTGACATGCTTTGACTAATTGCTATTTTTGTGCGAAAAAGAAACATTTTTGATATTCAAATAAAAACCACAAATGCCTAGAGAAGAAGTCAAATTGTTTTCAATTTACTTTCATTCAAATGTTATTTTGCGGTGTTCATCAAAGAGATTTAGCTTGCTTTTTATACATATGTACCCCTTCCCTTCCTGGTCCAAATTCGAAGGTGACATCCTCATGCAGAAATTAACAGTGTATCGAACTCACGACTCCCACGTTATTAAATGACGCGTTTGCTAGCTGAGCTGCTAATGGACCTTCGTATGCTTAGGGCCGTTTTCTCAAAACTGGCAGTTTTCAGTGAAAAACCCTGAAAAGTTTTGATAAGTTCTTTACCAGACATTGCGAAAACGGCGCTAAGTGTTTTACTTTCATTCTTGTATATGGTTCTTACTTGGCTTACCTGCCTTTTATTGTGCGAACATGATGGTCCAAGTGTCGATCTCAACATTTTAGTCGATGTTTTTCATCATTATTTTATGTGACGCAATTCGTATCTTTTCGTCTCTTATTTTCGAGGGTTAATTCTCGAACCGCCAATGTATGTAGATAAACTATAGCAAGAAAGTAAGAATTTTGGTTTTAAGTTAATATTGGACTGGAAAACACGAATCTAAAGGCCGTTTGTTGATATCTTTTCTTGTTGTTTCTTAAAATTAAAAAAAAAAAAATAAAGGCTGCCTGTGGGCTGTTATGTCGGATAAGGCGTAAGAAAACATGACAGGTGTACATTTTAGACATGAGATAAAATTCAGTTTTATTGAACACAAAATTCCAATATTGTCAGATAGATAAATAATCAAAAAAATGATCGAAACCGTTATACTGCTCATCAGCTACTGGATGTTTACTTTGTGACCAGAGCAATTAGCTTGACCACTGGTATTAGGCTGTTGTTCTGGTGTCCCCGTAATGTGGGAATCCTTCGGAGGCTAGCTTTAAGCCACCGGATGGGTCACAGGTCGCGGATATTGAACGAACTCTAGATATAGAAGATAGCTGCGAAAACACGAGTAAGGGATCCAGACAGGTAGCGTGTGACCAGCCAGTGTTGCGACTTGAAAGAAAAACCCACAATATCCGAAGCTGGCACTGACAAGGCAAGTTGATCCCGCCATAAAATAAGCATCTTGTCCAAATTTTCCTTGAAATCCTGAAGCGTCTGACCGAGAGTAGGCGACTCCCAGGTCAGCGTCTGTTGCAAATTGGTCGGTTGACATTGAAATTGAATTTGGCCACTATTATTTGCAGAGCTTGCCGGATCCAGCCTTAAGCTTATAACTTACTGCATGGGGAGTTGATGAGAAGATTATACTAATGAAGCATGGATCAAAAAACGATGGAAACTAATTCTCCAAGTGGTACCCACCAGAATGTTGCTTATCCATCTGCCTCGGCAGTAGAGCTGGACACAGGACGTGCTTTTTTTTCGTGGCCCGCGGTCCTTTACTCTTCGACGACGGACTTGGGCCTTGAAATCGAGTTTTGTGCGAGCTTCGAACAACAAACGCGAAGCTTGAGAAGAATAAACTTGGGAAAAACTCTGTTCTTACATAAAAATATGTAAATTAATGTATAAATGGAGTAAGTCAAGTTAAACAAATTGACTTATTAGATTCAACCAAAAACTCAAATAAGAAATTCATGCATAATGTTTGTTTTTTCGTCATTTGATAATCATTGATTTAGCTTCATCAACAAGTTAAAATTTGTTTAAATCATAAAAAAAAATGTGAATATGTTATAATATGGTAGTATTGGCCCGGGTTCGGGCCTCGACAAAAAATATTCGTGTGGGCCCGAGCCTTTTTTCAAGTGCTGGTTTCGTGTTCGTGCCGAGCCGGGCCTCAAAAATAAGGCCCGCGCCTAGCTCTACTGGCAGCACATGCATAGTTAGGAATGATTCTTCTATAATCGGAACCAATATAATTCATCAAAATGTAAAAAACGTTCTCAGTACCATCAACAGTACTGACAAAAATACTTCTAAGCAGAGTAAGCAAAAAACTTGATTTGGTCATCCGAAAGCAACAAGCATGATTCCGACGATACCGATCATGCGTGGATTAAATTACCACCCTTTGAATAATTATCAAACAATCATGTGGGTGGCATGCTGCGCTTCAACTTGTCTTCATAGACTACAGCTTTTGTGGAATACTGCCCATTTTTCGTGGTGCTTATCATACTTATGATCCAAACTAGCATACCAAATTTTATGAAAATATGTTATACCACTTGCGAGAAATAACATTAAACGTGTTTTACTTGTATGGGAGGTGCCACGCCCACCGGCGATATGTCATCAACTATTATTTTCACACTCTTATTTTCACAAGTAAATGTTTATGAGAAGTCAATGCAGAATATCAACATATTAACCTCCAAGATATACTTGAATCTAAGAAAATCAAAAAACGTCTTTTTTAGCTGCATCTGAGCTTTTTTTCCCCAATTATCACGAAATTTTGAATAGCTGTAGCAACAACAGCTTTGTTGTGGTAAGAGTTCCAAAATATAATTCCTTATCAATATTTTAAAACTCTTTTGAAAAATGTTACTGAACTATATTAGCACTTTATTCAGCACAGTGAGCAAAACGAATTTTCACTAATGTATAACTTAAAAGTGAGTCATTTAATTTCGATGAAATTTAGAACTTTAGTTGCTTATCTTCAACTCGTGTAATATGATTACAAAAATTGTAAAATTTACATAAAAATGTAGTTACTACATATACGATAAAATGGAAAAAAAAAAATTCTCTAATACACGCTAATCCTATATATTTTGTTATAGCTATAATTAATACCTTTATATCTATAATTATTATAAAAATTTTATACATAAAAAAAGAAGAAAATAGACGCAATAATCCATCCGGCCTTCAATTAACTTAAATAACGAACAGCTGCGCTGTGAATGTTATTGTAGTAATTTAATTTTTCCAGTATTCGAATAATCATGTAAAAATAAATCATACTACAATCGCTGTCATAATTAGTAACTAAGTCATTCGTTAATTGATTTAATCAATCCAATGCACTTTAAATGATTTATGCCAATCGTAAGCTAGAACAGTCAGTCCCCCACATTCACACAGATACTACGGCGAGTATTCGTAAAGCAACAATTAAGTCATGGCGCGACAATTAAGCCATCAAGCGTTGAAACAAACAGAAATAACGGTAATGTACACCTACGTACGTAATTTCATTAAATACAGTAAAGTACAACTGCATTTGAATTGTAACGCAGCTGTTTGAGGAGATGAACTATGTAATAAATTTAAGTAATCGGTTTTTTTGGTTTTCAAAACCTGATATTGAAGTTGAGATGAAAATAATGTCATGCCATTTTGCTTGAAATTAAATGAATTTGGTTCTTTTTTCACTAAAAGTTATGAAATTAAAGATATTAAGTTGAAATACTAATATCACTTATCAAAGCACCTCTTGACTTGATGCACATGTGTGCGCGTTTTGATTTTATGTGGTTATGTCTATTACCATCTCTTATAAATACTAAAATCGCCCAATGGTCAAAATTTGACCACAAATGTACATATTAAATAATTTTGGTACTTTTTGGACAGTTTTAGTACTTTTTTGCTATTTGGTACAAAATAGATTAACTCATTTATCATCACTGGTACAATGACAAATTTGAAACGAAAAGAAAACAAAACAAAAAGCATGAAGTCAGTGTCAGTGAGCTTTTTGTCTTCCTCTTTGTGCTGGATCCTCTTTTTAGCTCTGTGTGACCGCGTATTTTGTCGTTGTAAATATTGAAAAATTTGCATTTAACTTTACCTGGTTTAATGGCATAATATTAAAATAATTTTAACTTTGTGTACATTTACACACAAATACCTTTCTTATGGTGCATAGTTCAAAATCGTGCTCCAGTTCTAACATAGTTAAAAAGGTAGGACAATTTTTTACTTGCGTGTTAATATATAGATTAATTCCTGGTGTTTTTTCTCTGCCGCAATAGAAGCTTGAAGCATTCGGTTATTTTGACACCGGATTCTTCCATTTACAGAATAAGTTATGTAGACACCAAATTCTTCCATTTACAAAATAAGTTATATAACTACTTTTGTTCGTAACTTTTGAGTTAAAATCACGGATTATAACCGAAGCACAGCACAGTTCGATTAACTCCACTTTTCTAAAAATCTTAAATTTAAGTGTCAAATCATTTGGTTAAGTGATAGCATTTTCACTGTTTAAAAAGTCTTGGTTGAGATATTGAGTCTTGGTCGTGGTCTTGAGCATTGTGTATTAAGTCTTGGTCTTGAACAAATTTCTAAAGATTGTTGAGTATTTAAACGTTATTTTTCAAAAGCAGTTGGGTTCTTATGATGCCAATTTTTGAATTGAGCGATAATTTTATGCTTGAAAGGAGCGTGACACACCTATTAACTATAAATTATGCAGTCTTGGTCTTGACCATAGCAGTCTTAACCACGAAATTATATCAGCGTCTTGGTCAGGAAAAACTCAAGACCAAGATTAATTTTGCTTCTCACTACGAAATAATTTTTACTAAATACCCATGGTGAAGATTATTTCATTTGAAGAAATTAAAATCCAAAACGTAAACGCGTATGATATTGCATTGTAAACACAAAATTAAGGTGGGATAAGGGAGTACTTTTGAGTTACCGCAGCTGATAAAAACAAATTAGAGCATACGACTACATGCCACATACAATTGCCGCATGTGATAAGCCTTAATAAAAATTTTATTGTACAGAATGCAAATTGTTTGATTAATTTTTTCTGTTTATTTACTCTATCAACTAAATAAGTTGTCTGTAGTTTTATTTGCCTGAAAAAAAAAAAAAAAAATAACGAAAAATGGCACAGTTTTGGGGTTGTAAGCAAATTTCATTGCTTAAGGCCTTACAGTGTTATATTACTAAGTTTGTGCGGAGTTACGATATGAGTCGAATGCAGTAGCGTAACAGAAGAGGATGTGACGGATGGGACCTCGTTTTCTTGCTTGTTACTTTTTTCTATTTTGTTTTTGCTCATATATTTTGATTTAGAGAGGTCATTTTGTTTTATTTTAAGGACATGAAATAAGTTTCGCCCCGAGCGTCAAATGTAAAGGGTACGCTACTGACTGAATGACTTGTAGGCATTTTATTATTCTTAGCACATTCTTAAATGAATTGATATAAATACTTAGAGTCCATCGTTAGTCATATTCATCTTCTTGAATTGCATTATGAATTGAGTGAATCATTCCTTCGTGAAGTGGTGGGTTTTGTAAAGCCTAGGCTTTTGCCAATGGCACTTTAGTTTCATTCTAAGAAAACTCTCTGTTAAGGATGATTGCCTTAGGAAAAAAGTATAAGTCATAAATTGCTATTTACTGACCTAAGGAGCTGAAGAAAAAGTGCTAAAGATCCAATTAAACGTTAAAATATAAGATCCTCAGGCTTAAAAAATAGTCAAATAATTCGAGCTGTAATATAGAAATCCAAAAAAAATTTTTTATTAATAGCCTTATCATGTATGACGAACGAATAAAGTGACTGATTTTCACTCATTAATATCAACTGGTTAAAACTTTTTATTAAGAACTAACTATGACTTAAGCATTCATTTGAGTTCAAGGAATAAAGTTAATAAGCATAAACTTCAAATCATCTCTTAACTTGAAGGATGTAAGCAGCTGAAAACCAGTCACTCGATTCGTTCGTCATACATGATTAGGCTATAAGACTTATACATTAGTATTTACATACTTACCCCTGCGGGTAAGAGGTCAGAATATGCCCGAGGTAAGCATGCCTGTCGTAAGAGGCGACTAAAAGCGGGTGACCAGCCAGGGTGTGGAAGGGCGTAGCGTTGGACAGCGTTGAACCTTGAAAAAAAACCCACAATGCCCGTAGCTGGCACTGACAAGGCGAGTCGATGCCGCCTTAAAATAAGCATCTTGTCAAAATCCTGAAGCGTCTGACCCAGAGTGGGCGGCTCCCAGGTCAGCGTCCGTTCCAGATTGGGCGGCTGAAATTAAAAGTGAATTTGGCCACTATATTTGCAGCGCTTGCCGGATCCAGCTTTAAGCTTATAACTTACTGCGTGGGGCGTTGCCGAGAAGATTATACTAATGAAGCATGGATCGAAAAACGATGGAAAATAACTCTCCAAGTAGTGTCCACCAGAGTGTGGTTAATCCACCTGCCTCGGCAGCATGCCCATCGGATTTGGAGGTGCAAGAAACATGCATAGTTAGGAATGATTCTCCTATAACTGGAACCAATATGGTTTCTCAAAATTTTAAAATCCATTCGATGAAAACTCGAACACGCATATTGGCCCTATGCTCTCCTAGGAGTTAAAGGAGAATACATACATACTTACATACGTTTACATACTAAAAGAATATAAGTACTAAGGTAGACGGTATAAATGAACTCATTTAACGCAATCTCTGTCTCGTAATTTATTAAAATTTTCAAAATTTTGATGTAACATTATCGTTCTTTGTTCTTTTTGTCGTTTTAATATTTACAATATTTACATTAATTTAACATCGTTTGTCCGTTTCGTTCAATTAATTCGTTCTGTTGTCTTCGTTTTCGTTAAAGTCAGTGTTGCCGTTCACTTAGTAATTTCGTCCACTTCTAGTTAAACGTTGTTCACCTTCGCTACTGTCAGTCTACATACCTAACATATGGTCTGTCTAGCTCAGTTCGAATTGATATTGATTGAACGATATGAAGTTCATAACTAAATAACATCAAAATAACGATATTTTCAAAATTACCGTATCCGATTAAACGAAAAATTATTATAAAATTTTCTTTAAAGCGTTTTATTTCAGAGAAAGTCTTAAGGTTCTTCAAAACAAATATCTTCAAAAAGTTATAGTTCACAAATTGTTAAATATGGCCTCGCCAAAACCTTTCGGAATGAAAACTCCTAGTGAACAAGGTATATGGGGAAATCTCAGCCAGTGTGACTTTTTTGAAAAAAATAAGCAATTTTTCAAACATGTGGCACCCTATTTTAGACCGCGAATTGTCAATTTTAGATACATATATTAGTATTTTTCAGCCTGCGTAACTGACTTTTTTCGATCGCCTCCCCCAATATTTTAAAAAATAATTTTTTGAGTGTGATGCACTGAATTAAGCGAATTAGACACATCAACGGGATGCGGTTTCTTAAGTCCAAGCACACATGTTAAAGATCCTGAAAGCCCCAAACAATTCGCTGAACCGCCTCAAAAGTTATTGCTCAATAAAGGAAGCGGTTTTTTCAATTAACACTCAAAATTTGTAGATTTTGCTTGAATTTCGCCATTGTTCAAGTTTGTACTGTTGGGCTATTTTTTACATATGATTAGGTGCTAGATCTAACGATCAGTTTTGAGTCTGTTTTGTGCCCCCGGGTTGTTGCGCCTCTCAAAATAACATTTTTTTAGACTCAATTACGTATGAAAAATCGCCATTTGAGCATCTTATCAAGTGTGTTACCACCGAACCAGAGGTGGCACACCCTTCAATCGCTGAACCGAGACCTGTTCACACCGAAAGCTACACTTGCTGAGATTTTCCCATTATCGATTTCTATCAAAATGCTCAATTATAAATCTTAACTCAAAAAAGTACAATTAGGAAACAGCCCATTATGCATAACATTTTGATAATTTGCAAGAAAAAGTAAACTGACATTGATTTAAAGTTCCATATGGAATCACTACAATTCCCCAGCACTTTTGAAATAGACATCGAAGGCATATGAAAATTAAACCAAATGAAAGGAAAGCAGAAATAGCAGCAACAACGATGATGTTTGTCGACTTAACTCGAGCACAAATCTTTGTGAAATATCGCCTTTGGGTATAATTTAGTATCGAGTTCATTTCGTATAACATTTATTGCCAACTCGATGTATTTTGTACTATGAGTAGATGATGATGATGATTACAATGATGTTCAGTTTAATGATGTTGGCGCACAAAATCATTAATATTGGTGCTGTTGATGTTACTGGTTGTCTTGATGACATGACTTTATTTTAAGTTTTTAAAAATTTTTTCATAAATTTTGCAAATTGCGACTTTAAAATTGCAGCGCGTAAATAAAACTACACATGCTGAGCATGAATACTTCAAAATTTTGTGCTGATTTCTGGCATTTTTTTGTTTTATAACAAACTATAATATATTGCGTTTAATGGCATTGTTTTTTGTGTTCAAAGTCTTAAATAATATTTTTAAAAAAAGCATTGCGAATTTTATGCAAAAGTTTTTATTGTTATGTGTTCATTTTCTAAAGTTGATGTCATTGCCACAGACACGAGTTTATGAAATATAATTGAGCAATTCGATGATCATGGTAGATTTATGCATTTCAAACTTGACACAGCATAAAACTGAAGAAAAAGAAATTAACTTCAAACAAAGAAATAATATTTTTTGCAAGTAATTGTTTGACACACCTTTAAGATCGGAGAGTGGAAAAAAAAGATGTTTTGAAAATATTTTTATAACAAAGGTATAACTGCAGGGGTTTCGTGTCATGCTAAAGAAAGTTAGAAATCGATTGAATTGATTTCTGTGGTATAACAGCTAAAATCGATCTTTGATCATAAGGCCAAGCAGCATGAGTACTGAGCTTATAAGACAAATTTATACTCTTTTGGCTTTGTGTACAAAAATTGACTTTAGGGGAACTGATGCTATTGTGGCATAAGTAATTTTTCTTGAAATTTGCAAGATAACCGTAAGATCAAATTCAGCCAAATTTTTTTATGCTGATCAGTGAAGTATTGGCTAAAGAATAATTTTCAACGAAATGTGTGCAATTTCATTAAAAAAAATTACTGAGCAATATCGGAAAAAAGTCAAAAAAGCTGTTTTCAAAAAGTTGGCAGGTAATGTGGTATGTATGGTATGGCAATGTGGCATATATACTGATCAGTACTTGTATAGTGGGCGGGTAATGTGGTATATATAAGTAGGGTAAAGTAGTATACTTATACCATATAACCAAATATAAAATTTGAAAGGTATGAAATAAGTTCATAAAAACATTTGCATTGGTTCTCAAACTCATAGTTTTTATAGAAAAATAAACAGCAATCAAATAATTTTAAGAATAACAAGAAATATTCATATACCACGTTAGCGAATCCCGACTATGCCAATTTTTGGAAATTACAAAATTCTAAAAATAAAATGGGAAACTTTGTGAATTGACACACTTAAACACTTATTTTGCAATACTTAGCACTTATCTTTATTGAATATAAATAAAACTTCACCAAAAATCAACTTTTTCTTAACAAAATTTTTTTGCAAAAAATCCGGAAAAAAAATCAACCACACGCGACTTACGATTCGTTCAATTGACATCGGAAAAATTTTGTTTGGTGCACGACAGCAACACATCCCCGGTTTTTCATGTTTTTTGACAGAATAAAAGCAGTGACATTCGCAGGTTCTTACCCAAATCGGAGATATGCGACTATAGCATAATAGCATCAGTTCCCCTAACTATTGTTCCTTCAGGTTTTTTTTAATTACATGCTTTTGCTCATATCAACCCAAAATATTTAGTTTTGATTACTAGATAGATGAGTGCTCAAGTCTTTTTCTCATTTAAAATGTAGTAATTTGGATTGCTAAGGCATAGCCTTTTGCCAAACTAAGTTTTCATTCAAAAAAGCGCGAAAACTTTTCTTGAAAAGTACCAGTTCTTACTGTCATTTTGTACCATGCAGAATATTTTCAACAGCGACATTTGTTATCATATGGTTGCAGTAAATGGGCATTTGTAACTCTAACAGCACTTTAATCCAATAAAAACTAGCTCTACCGCACTGCAATCAAACCAATACAACACAACTAAGGATTGCGATCCATAAAATTGTCCGATTCAAAATTCAAAAAATCTCTGGAACTAGTAGCCCAATTTTAAAAATGAAATTTTGAACCTCGATTTTATTACTTACCTAAAATTTTAGTATAATTTTTTAACTTTTCTGGCATTTCTTCCATTAAGGATTTTATGGTACTATTTGATACCTGTCTAGCTGCTGAACACCAATTTTCTCGAAAATCTTTAGCATCCTTTGCTACTTTTTTTGATGCCTTTAGCTTCATTTTGACCAAAGCCCAGTAACTTTCAATTGGCCTGAGTTCTGAACAGTTTGGCGGATTTGCATCACCAGTCACCAAAATCACATTGTTTTTTGAGCAGCACCCCAAGGCAATTTTACTATAATGGCAAAATGCTAGGTCTGGCCAAAAGAAAATGGAAACCTAATGCTCTCGTAGGAAAATCTTAAGTCATTTTTCCAAGCATTACTTAATATAGAAATCGGAGTTTATTGTTTCAGTGGTTACAAAAGAATTGCTTCTTTTGCCACAACTGCCAAACCAAGAACTTACGAAGAAATTTCGACTGTTTTTTTGACATAAACTTTCCGTCCACATTCCCCCACAAGTCTGCAGTGTAAATCTCTTGACCTGGAAGCTGCTAAAAATCGACTGAAACATACGTTTCGTCGTTCATGATGCAGCATTCGAATTTTTGAAAAAAAAAAAATTTTAATTTTATGGCGCGCTGTTTTGCCTCCATGTTTTTCACAGCATCTCTACTTTTTGTACCTTGAACGTCTTCAAACCAGCCTCTTTTTTGGCCTTGCGAATTGCTATTCTTAGCAATTCTAATGATAGTATACCGCGGGCGGTCTTAAAAAATTTTTATTATTGACTTTTGAACTTCTAGCTGGTTTGTCATTTGTTAGTAAACATGATGGACTAGGGAAAAAGTTTGAACACAATAATTTTGGTACATCCATTTCAAAGCCTACTGCGAAATTTTTAAATTGAGTACTTTGGAAACAAGTTATTGGATCAAATGTGTCGGGCAATTTTATCGATCGCAGTCCTTACTTAATACAACATGTCGATAAATGGAAACTGTTCTACATGGAAAGAAAAGTTTTATTAGAAACTACTTAAAAATGTTATAAGAATTTAAAATTTCTTCCTTACTGCCATACCTAAATTGGAGCGTCAGGCGTTGCGTTATTTAACGTTACACAAAAACGTCAAGCGCCATACCGAAATAAAGAGCGTTGCGTTGAAGTCATTTGTTTGTCAAAATCATATTGTTGTTTCATTTTTTACTTTTCTGCAGCTTACTTCACTCCATAACGCTTTGTCAAAATTGGAAATTCGAATAGCAGAGCGTTAAGCGTTGGCAATTTCGGTATGCGCCATACAATTTGTATGTGCATGAGAAATTTTTGACAGTAAAATAACGCTGACGCTCCAATTTAGGTATGGCAGTAAGCCATTTTTCAATATTAGCATAGTATTTTATAACAGGAAAAATTTTTTTTAAATTGTTATTTTTTTTTTAAACAGTTTATAATAAAAAAGAGAGACAGTTAAAATCAAAAAATAATTTAATTTAAAAAAAAAGAAAAAAAAATAAAAAATTTTAAAAAAATATTTGTATTTTGTGTTTAGCGTTCGGCGAGATTTGAACCGGGGCAAATATGTAATAAATAAATACACACAGTGACCTTCTACCAAATTAACAAATTTTGTCATACGGTTCAATAAAATTTTATAGAAAAAATGTGGCTTATAACTGAATCCGCTTTGAATATTTCCTGTTAGACACATACAAATTATTGAGAGGGAATTTTGAGTCGGCTTTCTTAAAATTTTTTATACGATTTCTTATAGAAGTTAAATTATTTACTATAAAAATCGATAAGCTACTGCCTAGTGTTTTCTAACTGACTCACAAAAATACCTAAATCTGTAGTTTGCACGCATTTCTTACAACACGTTTTTGTTAATTTTTATATATTTTTTCCTTCCGTGTACGCATAACTGGGAAATTATTTTTTCCTACACACGTAGAACGCGCTTTCTAATGTACACGAACCTTCTTGCAATTTGTCTATAGTTGCTTTTGTTTATTTCTATATAAATTTTACTTTGAACGTTTGTTTTTCAATGCTGCTGCATACCCTTAGGCGTTTTTCTTGTTATTTCCTAAATTCACCACAAACTACATAGTTCAGATGAAAATAATCATCATTACACGTTGTTTATGTTACTCCATTAATTACTCCACTCAGGCATAATGCCAAGGTCGTTTACGTATGTATCTACATTGCCACGCTTAATCAAAACACCATAAAAATACCAAACAAATTGATAAGTGTCGATATATGCAACCGCTGAGAGTTAATTGAAAATTGATAACCGTTACATTTTTTCCCATTGTTTACCCAAAAAATAACGATATCGAATTCCCCCACATGCAATGAATTGTAAGTCAAAATGCTTTGCAATTGGAACAAATTGACACAATGCTAAAGTATGTCACGCATTTCCATTAAGTATTTGTTCTTTGCAAAATTATTAACATCTGCGTTCAGTCTGTGTGACATGAATCATGAATCCAGTCAAAATGTAAATATTTATTTATTAAATATTTCCGTTTTTTGTTGTGCATACACTTTGTTTCACTTGAATATGATAATTTTGTTTTAAACGAGTATTTTTGCGATTAATTATAATTGAAGCAACTGTAGTATATAGTACGTACGAATGTAATTGTATTTGTGTTGTTATTTCTAAAGTACGTACTCACCGTATAATCTGTGTTTAATCAAGATATTTGTTGCTCTTTCCGCATACAATTAATAATATTAATGACAGTGAAATTGTCAACTGAAGTTTAGTATTAATTGAAATGAGACAACGTCATGGAAAAGTAACATATGGCTCGAAAAAATGGTTTTACACAAGGAAACTTTTGTTAGAAATTATAAGGAAATGATATAAATTAAGTAAATGTTTCAAGCCATGTAACGATTTGAACTTTCTGATTTATATTATTTCGCTACAGAATAATAATTATTTTTTGCAAATTTAAAATATGATATTTTTATTGTTTGATTGTTACATTACGAAAATTTTTATTTTCAATTCGAACTTAATTAATTCATTTGCATGGATCGATTTTTCCTCTTTTTTAGCATCTTAACATTTCGTGGGAGAAAACTTCCTTGGAAATTCTCTTCCAGACACCTCAATCTATTACGTAGGCTGCTATATATATTTCTGGTCTAGGCAACACTAATGTCAATAACTAAAATCTGGCAACATCATAATAAAGTTTGACATTTTTTAGCATAAACGTACTCACAACGTTTTGATGTACAAGTGCTATTTGTTTTGTTTACAGTGAGTTAAGAAATTTCTATTGATAATTTAAGCGATTGATAAATTATGGGGTTTCCAACGAGAACAAACGTTTTGTACAACTAAGTGCTCATGCAAAATCGAATGTATTAGAGTGGAACAAATGCCCAAGGATGCTTTTATCTCACGGTATGTCACATGACGATCTTGCATTATCAGTTCACGCACAGCATCAATGTTCTCTGGCACAACGGTCGTTTTTGGACGACCTTCACGGAATTCGTCTTTGAGCGAGCGTCGGCCACGATTGAATTCACTAAACCAGTTTTTCACAGTGCTATAGCATGGTGCTTCATTGCCATACAAAGATTTACGTTCATCGATGCACTCTTGTCGTGATAATCCACGTCGAAAGTTGTGACAAATGATCGCACGAAAATGTTCACGTCTTTTTGTCGATGAACTCCTCAACTTTAACCTTTGACTACCATGTTCTGATCCAGATCTTATTTCAAAGAGCACATATTTTTGTTTCTATACATAATTTCAAATATTAGGTCTCCACTCTATGATTATAGGAAAAAATAGAAAATTATTTTCAAAATTCAACCAACATTCATTTTAATACATTTTTTACAGCCCATTTTACAGCCCACTTATTAAAACAGTCTTCAAAATCGTGGTTTTGAAGCCATGTAGTTACGGTCTATTAAATATTTACGAGAATAAGAACCGGCTACAGTTTTCCTCTGGCGATATAAATAGACGTCGTCACTTTTGCTGCTGACTTTTTTGTTTTGCTTTAACAGAAGATTTTGCTCCTTTCGGGCTTCATACTATGGACGGTTTTATGGTTTCCGAGGAGTACTCATAAAACCAAGCTTCATCACCTGTTACAATTGTATTGACGTTGCTAGATTATCCGTTTTAATAGTTGATTTAGAAATATTAAGCAAAACGTTCTAGATCTCAATTTAAACTCATGTAACAAATCGAGTAGATTTCTTCGATCAGATCATTATCCAATACTTGCAACACAGCCAAGGCAATCAACACCGAATCGTCAGCAATCATATCTAGTGCCAATCGTAGAGCGTCGTCAAATTTAGCCTTGAACAGGACCTTACTTCTGTCATCGGTCAAAGATTTTGGCCGACTTTGAACAAAGGTACTCAGAAAAAAAAAATATAAAAATGGAACGACCTTATAATAGGCGAGGAGCCGGCAATACTAAAAGTGCCGTCATCGCGGATTCTGAAATTTTTAATGCAAAATGGTAGTTTACACTAAGACGAATAAGAAAAGCTTGGTCAGCATGGTTGTAGCCTGGCAGAAATATTTTTAAATGATTTTTGAATTATTAAATTTTTGGAATGTTTTGCCGTCATTGCGGATTTTGATCAATCTTAATATTAATCGATGGTAAATTTCATAACCATTCAGAAAAAATCCGGCCGACTAAATTTTTTTTTGCCGAAAATGACCGGCAGACCTATTTTAATGGTGCGACAGTGGGTACTTCCGGCAGTTTTTAAGCTCGCATACCAAGATATTTTTAAATTTGACATTAAAACACGTAAATTAAAAAAAAACAAAAACAAATTTCCGTGATAACAGAGAAATTGTACCCACCATTAAAATAGGTCTGCCGGTCATTTCCGGCAAAAAAAAATTGGTCGACCATCGATTAATATTAAGATTGATCAAAACCCGCGATGACGGCAAAACATTCCGAAAATTTAATAATTCAAAAACCATTTAAAAATATTTCTGCCAGGCTACAACCATGCTGACCAAGCTTTTCTTATTCGTCTTAGTGTAAACTACCATTTTGCATTAAAAATTTCAGAATCCGCGATGACGGCACTTTTAGTATTGCCGGCTCCCGGACTATAATGTTTTATATGCAGCCTTATATACTTTTTGACGCAAAATCTGACTGCATCCTCGAAATTGCCAATATACTTGTAGGATTTTGATATATCCTGGCTTGAAGTTGTAGAAAAAATGGTGAAATAGCATCGAAAAGCCACGTTCTTCCTTATTAAAACATACCTTCGAATTTTTCCTCTCTTACTTTCCGAGTTAGGATCCTTTGAAGAAAAACTATTTCAGCCCCCATATAAATCACGGAAATATATTTGTATCAAAAACATATTTATGACCAAAATCACTCAAAAAGTGTTTAAATCTGCTACAGGGTATGAAATGTGCTAGTGCCAATAAGTGGAAAGCTCTGAGGTTAAAAAAAATGGCGATTCCGAGAACCAAAAACTTTTCGTGCTTTGTATGGGGGCTGAAAAGGTTTCTTTTTAAGGGATCATAGTAAGAGTTCTATTGCAAAATTTTGAAGGCATATTTCAAAGAGGAAGAGCGTCGCTGTTCAATGTCATCACAAAAAAAAAAATTAACTTTTCAAGTAATAATGTGATTGTTTATCAAAAAAGTGAATATGCCCATTTGAGCTCAATTCAATTCAATTGGGATTGTTCGTCAAAAATTTATTAACCTCATTTGTGCTTAACTCAGCCTTTTTGTACTTGTTTATAAAAAAAAAAAATATTCCCACTTTTTCTTAAAAATTTCTTATTTATCAAAATATGAATATGACCATTTTTGCCAAATGCAAGAAATATCATTTCATTTTCAAAAATCAATGTACGAAAATGTCCAAAGACACCTCAGTACATCGTAACATCCCTTTATGGGATGTCAGTAGTATTTACTCTATTATAAATACTCAATTCGACTGTCGAGCAGGAATTATTTAAGCAGTAGATGACATAGTCATATTGAGAATCATAAACACACAGAATAAACACAAATGAATATTTATTTTTGATAAACAACCACAAAAGAGCTTGAATTAAGCAAAAAATGGGCTTTTTTTTTTTTTTTTTTTTGATAAACAAGTATAAAATGCCATGCATTGAGTACAATTGGTCTTAAGTATCAAAATTTATATTATGCCCAAATCAGAGCTTGAATTGCGAACAAGTTGGGCGTATTTTGGGATGATTTTATGCTGTATTGGGCTTAATTCTGAATATTTAATTTAAGAACGATTTGAGCTAGATTTAAGAACATTTTTTTCTCTCCGTGTAGCTGCGCCATAAGCCCAAAAACAGCGCTTTCTCCAAAGTCAAGCAAAGATATCTCGAAATCTTGATGGTATGTTGACAATTCGGAGAATGCACTCGGATTCAGCATTGAAAACATAATGCATAAGACTGCATATAAAAAATAAAAAGTTCATTCCATTTTTTTTTTTGGTGTGGTGCCTATGTAATTGGTACTGGCTTAAATTGACTTTGAAAGTTGTTAAGAATCACATGACGAATTTCTTACTGTGAGGGTTTCAAAACTTTTATCGACTTTTACGAGTACTCAGTTATTTAACGTTTGCTCGTCTCCATTATGATAGATCTTTCTGAAATATAAAATGGGATATTGTAAGACCATTGTGAATCAACTTGCGTCTTTGAATTAAAAAAATAAAAATAAACTAGAACCAATTCAACGAACTTTTGTTAGTCCCTCCGTAAGTGATTTTTCATTTTTCACTGTAATTAGCGAGTTTGAAAACTAACTTTGTGTCAGTGACATCAACACTCTGTTGATATGCTACAAACCTTTTCCTAAGTATTTTATTTTCTACCCATGCCCTACTGTTAAAGTTTTATCTCTTTAAACATAAAAATGATAAGTTCTGCAAATTAATTTTCAATTCAAAGTATTCGTTTGTCCCAACCTTCTCGTCATCGGTAGCTGATATGAAACAAAAACAAATAAACTCAAATTGCTATCATTTCGGGCTATTTTTTATGATGAATTACGTTGTGCTCCGTACTTTAAAGTATTTGCGCTGATTTTCAACATTCGATAAGAATTTGATTTTTTGATTCACTTACCTTTAAATTGAATTATGTTTCTTGTTATTTTTTCATTTGTTTTTATTGCTGTCATCGTTACGTGTTGAGTAGATTTACACACATTCGTATCTCTCTAGCGAGCGATGATTCCTTTTTACTATTTTCAAATCTGAAGCAATTTGTGTTTTGACATTTTAAGACAATGACATCATTACGTGTGGTGGTGTCTTTACCCTTTTGAGATTTGCTCAAACAACATAACCATTTGATTGCTATTATTTGTGGACATTCTCTTTGCATTTCTTTTATCCTTTCCTAAAAGGATAACAAATAATTGTATTAAAATTTGATGACAATAAGTAATTTTGGTGTTAAACGTTGGAGTGCTGAAAGAGCAAAAAATCAAATTCAAAATTTTAGGGTTGAATTTTACTAAAATTTGTTTTTCCATTTCCCGACGTAGAAAAGCCTTCACTTAAGGATTTCGGTACCTTAGGGTCCATTGAGGATGATCTGTTGCAAAATAGCATTATTGAAGAAAAATGTTGCCAGCGAAGCTCTCTAGGGTAATATTGCTTCACTACTTTTTCGGGTTCTTGTGATTGAAAATATTGCTCTGTCTCTTATGGGGACTGAAAGAAAGTTAGTAGCGTATTGACTTGATCTTACTCATGTCGGACAAGTTTTAGCTTGGAATCAGTATATTCCTGGATTGGGTGTTGAAAAAAAAAAATTAAAAAAGAAAAGGTTCACGGGTTTAACTTTACCAAAATTTAACTCATTTGGAACCCCTTAACTTTGACAATTGGCATTAAATTTCATTAAAAACAAAGCAAATGGAAGATAAATACAAAGAAGAAATGTAAAAGCAACATTCATTTTTCCGCTTATGACATCTACTGTCAAAAAAACATCTTTTTCGCCAGATAGAAATGGGTAGGATTCAAAGACGAGATTTACTTATGTATCTCATCACAGCTGAATCCCTGGTGGAAACAAATGTGTATTCAGGACCTCCACTCTTTTATACAATGTTGACGTGAAAGATGCATTTTTTAGTATGCAAAACTGTTATAATATATCCACTGACTACACGAAATAGAGTGAAGTGATTTTGGCGGGGGTGTGGGAGGTATCTTCCATGCGCAAAAAATTAACAAAACGCTAAATATCAGCACCTGCAGCAGTAACTATTACTAACAGGAGTATACTGCGTTCATCAAACGCCTTGCAAAAATTGAAGGAATTTGAAAAAGGAGGCGTTGTACCCCACATACAAAAAAACAAATTAATTGCAGTTATTATCACAAAATTTTGTATTGAGAACGTGTATTTTATTGACAAAATACCATACGAAAAGCAAGGGGGTAAGAATATGAGAGCTTTGCACCTCTTCACAAAAATACTTAAAATAATCTATCCATGTACCTTTATCGGTATAAAATTTGGTACATGGAAGTACGTGATATCTTTTAAAGAGAGGGGGTACTACACCCATCATACAAAAGCCAGTTATAAAGTTGTACCTTTGCACCTATAGTAGCTATTATTACAAAATCTAATGCAATTTTCATAGTATGGTGAAAATTTTTTGTGACAAATAACGAGGATTTAAACTTCACCTACCAACAAGAAAAAACTTCATATCTATATTTTAATACGCAAGACAAAAAGTTGTCCTATCTTTTTTGCTATGCTAGAAATGGAGCACGACTTTGAATTATACACCATTAGAAAGGTATTTGTGTGTAAATGTGCAAAAAGTTAAAAAATACATTTTTGGAACTAGGTGGACATATTTTAACACTTCTGAATACAAGAAATTTAAAATTTAGATATTGAATTTATCACATCTAGTTCATACGTCTTCAATGCTGTGGGGCATGGTTTTTGCCAATACAGGTGATGCATTAAATGTACTCTTGAAAGATATGATACAATTATGGAGAAAATCAAGATGATTTCTACATTTTATTAGATTCAAACATAATGAGGCAATGAATGCATGTTTTTTTCGACAATAAAAGGCCTACTTACTCTACCTCTTTTAACTGATTAATAAGCGAATAAAATTCGTGATAAGCAAAATTTAATTTACTTATCTAATATCAAAATAAATATTTATATTTAAATAAAAAAAGGAAACATTTCATTTAAAGATTGCAGTATCTTTATACGGCAGCGTTTAATTTCTGTTTGTTAACTTGTTGATGCATTTTCATTGGCTAAATAAAATTTGTTTTAATTAGCAAAATTAATATAAACAATTCAACAGTTATGATTTGTTTATATCTAAATAATTAGAGGAGAAAAAGAAAGAAAGAGAAAAAGATAAACAACAACACAAACGTCATTTCGTTAAATAGAATTTGATTTTGAAAAAAAGCAAGCGAAATGAAGAAACACCTCAAAATAACATTTGTGAAAGAAATTTAATTAAATCTTTTTTTCCAAAAACATTTTAAAAATTATAAAGGCAAACAATTGTTTTAATGTTGCTAAAAATAAAAAAGTAAACAAACGCAACAAAAAGTTCGAATGTAGCTAAATAAATAAATAGTTGGCTAAAATTAAAATTAAAACTAAAAAAAAAATCATGTTAAAAAAACTGAGCAAAACATAATTAATTTAAAGAAAAAAAATTAAACAATGGTGAAAATGCTCGACTTAGATCGTCATAGTCATTGCCCCCTGGGCGATGGTTTAACATTGCACCATATTCCTTGGACTGGAATGCGTTATGCCTGTCTCAAAGTATTACATGCCTACTGTAAGGTATTTGATAAGAAGGAAGTATTTGATCTCATTGTAAGGTAAGTTTTACAAATACATAGAAATTACTTTGTTGAATTGGTAATGAGTGTAATATGCCATGGGAAATCATTTATGCTTTACTCATGTACTCATGAACTTAAGAGGATCTATTGAAGTTTCGTTTGTTATTTCAATTGCTTTACAAATAAAGCTTTTTTTCTTACTAACGCATTTATAAGATTTTTTCTTTAATGCAAGAAAAGCTTCTTTTTAATAGTATGCATTAACATTGTGCAGAGCTTTATGCTAATTAAATGTAAATGCTCTGTTATTAACAGCGCCTAGCTATAGGCAGTACTTTTTGTTTGTAGAAACTGTGAATGATGCATTTTGAATCAAAAAGTTTAAGCTGATACATTAAAATTTGTTCGCTTATTTGATTTCTGTTGTTCTCTACATAGAAAACAAATTAAATAAAAAAATAAACGTTCAGCCGTTTCAAAATTTTCAAAAAAATTGTATGCAGCAATATATCAATTGAGTTTAAAAATTTTAAGAAAACTTAAACAACTCGTCGTATGAGTAATCATTCATCATTTTTTGTTGAATTGCTATAAAACCAAAATTAAAAATGATTTTTGGAGAAACTAAACACGAATTTATTCTGCAATTAATTTCAAAATTTCACCTTAAATGTAAATATGTAAATATGGCACCATATCATGGGTGTTTTGGCACCCTAAAAGGCTTTTAAGTTTTTATTGTCAGAATTACATGTTTCATGTGACTAAATAAGGCACATTATGCATTGGATCTGATCATAAGGTTTAGTGGTTTGTGCATAGTCTTCTGCACACTCAACTATTCATCTTGACCTTGGTCTTGTTCTTGCACATTGAGTCTTGGTCTTGGTTTTGATATTGAGTCTTGGTGTTGGTCTTGATCTTGGTCATTAAGTCTTGGTCTCGGTCTTGCTCTTGCTTTTGAAAAAATTTCTAAAGATTGTTGAGTATTCAAAATTTTTAAGATGCCAAATTTCGAATTGAGATTTGATTTTATGCTTGAAAGGGGCATGACACACCTATTAACTATGAATTCGCTAGATTAAAAACCAGTCTTGATTTTGATTATCATAGTGAGCAAGAACCAAGACCAAGACCAAGACCATAGCAATTGTATTCAAAGCTTCCGCAGGCTGAAATATTAAAGAAAATCTCAAATTAATCAGGTTAAAATTAAAAAGGAATCATTGAAGGTCCTTTCTTACTAAAATTCTGCATTCCTGGAGTGACTGTTCATTCAAGAACTTCATATTCGTACTCCCAAATATCTTATAACTTGCAAAGGGGTAATGGCATCAGAACCATATCAATCGCAGTGACTGGGTGCCATTGCTCTTTTTCAGTTTATAACAAGTAAAAATGCCACTTGTTCACGAAATCACTTTCTATTCCGGTTGTTTTGACATATGTAGCATAAAGCTGTATCAAATACTCACCGCCCTTTTGCCTCTCCCAATATTTTTTTAAAAATCCCACTCAACAGCTAAACGAACTATTTACTTACTCACCACGAAGTCTCTCGCGCAGCTGAATTAACCTTTGTATACTTTTGAATGCTATGACAGCTGTAAGTATGGAAATTGAGAGGGGTGCCGTATCACCTGGGGGTTTTGAAAAATATACATATATTTTTTTGTTTATTGTAGATAATTAAATAAATGTTCAAAACATATTTTTAAATATTTTCCCCCTTATAGTCTAGTAAAATAAGACTTTCTAAATAAAATAATATGAAACCAGCAATTTTTTGATTGGAGACGATTGTTTTGGTGTTTCAAAGCAAACTTCAATAATCGATATCCAGGCTACTGACGCATATAAGACATTTTCTGAGCTACATAATTGTGGCGCATCTTTTTTTTTTGGGTGAGATAACCTTCACCAAGATACCGATTGTGATCTCAAAGACAACATTTGACAATTGTTTTAAAACTCTAAAATAAACCGATTAAAAAAAAATAATGGATCTAAATAATTGGATCGGAAAACCATATCCGTGAAGTTGGCCCTGCTTTGTGGAATTTCTCGAAAAAAAAGTTCTTCCGGGGTGTGCTCCACTTGTGCTGCGTTGCACCGTATTGGAAAAAAAAATCGGTTCAAGGAATCACTTTTTATGCGGAGATCCTTTTTTTGTGCGAAGTTTGCACTGCCTCTGTGGAATTTCCCAAAAAAAAAGTTGTGCCGGGGTATGCTCGACTTGTGCTGCGTTATGCGGTATTGGAAATCGAAATCGGCCCAATGGTATAGATTTTATGGGAAGGTCCTTTTTCTATGAATCTATATCCTTGAACCGATTTTGATTTCCAATACGGCACAACGCAGCACAAGTCGAACACACCCCGACACAACTTTTTTTTCTGAACATTCCACAAAAGCAGAGCTAACTTCGCATGCACAAAAAAAAGGACCTCTCCATAAAATCTATACCATTGGGCCGATTGTGATTTCCAATATGGCACATCGCAGCACGATTCGGGCACATCCCGGCAAAACTTTTTTTCTTTAGAAAATTCCACAAAAGTAGGACCAAATTCGCACAAAAAAAAAGGACCTCACCATAAAAAGTGAGTCCTTGAACTGATTATTTTTTTTCAAATAAGTAAATAAAATTGAGTGGAGAATATATTAGTTTAAACCTTTCATTATTTTTAACCGCTTAATAAAATGTTTCAGAAAACATACACTCAAAGCAACACTCTAACCATTATCAATCTTTTTGTATTTTTCTTTATAGAAAAACCTGTAAATCATGCAAATGTCCACGCGAATCACACGCCATCTATCACGAACAATTGGCATCAGTACGCGAACGCATCGGCATCAACCTCATTCCACCAACACATTGGGAATCGGATCCACGTGAATTTGGCTACACATGGGTACCACCAGGCATACGTGCCTCATCCAAAATTAATCGTTATTTCGATCAATTTCCTAAAGAGAAAGTACCCAAAATTGGTACAGATGGCGAACGTTTTCGTGAGCATCAAATAGTCTGCCAATTACCGAAGCAAGACTTATCGTTAGAATACTGTAAGCATCTAGAACCAGAATATCATGCATCATTTGAGGATTTTGTAGGCGGACGAAATGAGATTGCCTTAGATATAGGTAAGTTCCATAAGTCAAATTGAGTTCATTATAAAAGCATAATTAACATTTATGTATCACACCTTACGCCGCAGGTTATGTCAAGGATGCACCGCATGATTCTGATTGCGTGCGTTGTATAAATCCCATTGATAAGGGTGAAATGATTGTTGTTGCACCAAAACTGGATGACAGCATGACATGGCATCCGAATTGTTTTGTTTGTAGCACCTGCGAGGAGCTGCTAGTGGATTTGACTTATTGTGTGCACGAGGATAAAGTCTACTGTGAGCGACATTACTCGGAGATACTGAAGCCGCGTTGTAATGGTTGCGATGAGGTGAGTTTTTCATTGCATTTTTTTTAAATTTCAAATAAATTTCAAAATGTGCGTGTAGTAAGTAACATTAGACAAAATAATTTTTAATCAAATATTTCTAAGAATTTTTGTGTACTTGACAATGGCGACCTTTGAAAAGTTTTAATGGCAGTGCCTATAAAATGAAATCAAAGTACGTTTCTTTAAACTACGTCATCAAGCTTATCGTATGTCCTTTTAATTTTTTTTTAATTGTCAGCTTAAATGTTGCCACGTTTCATGTCAAATTGTAATTTGAAACCAATTCCTTAAAGGATATTGCTAAAAAATTATTACCAAATAACGACGTTTTTTTCTTGAGATTACTTTTAAAGAAAAATTAAGCGCATGACAAGCGTAGGAAGTTAACATTTGGCGGCCAAACCCTTTTTTTGCTGATAACGAAGCCAATATATGAACTTTACTTCCCATTTATTTTTGAGATTTTTAATTATTTTTGTTTTTGTCTCTTTACTGCCAGTTATTCGTCGTCGCCTTTACTTTGGTTTTTTCATTTTTTCCTTTTTTTTTCTTTCAAAATTTTAAGCACTTGCATGCCAATCGTGTCCATTGTCAGACGCTTCATAGGCATTCGACGCGTGTCCCTTTTTTCTCTGTTCAAACCGAATTATCTATTTCTGCTTAAAGTTTCCGCAAACGCACGCAGCGTCGTTTTTGTCGGTGCACTCACAATCTTTTAGAGACAATAATGACATTCTTGTTGTTGTACTGCAAGTGTTTGGTTAAAGTATCGAAGCCTAAATATGAAAAATAAATAAATAAATAAATTTAAAACAAAAAGTGAAAGAAGTAATTTGTTAAAGGAAAAAAACTATATTTAAGTGGGTAAAATTTGTTTTTTATTACTTAATAAACTTTATTTGAGAGTTATGTGGTCTTAAGTAGTTCAGTGAATAAATTCCTCAAGATATGATTACAATCAAGTAAGAATTAAAGTTTAGAATCAGTGAAAAAACGCTCGTAAGATGTACTTTATTTGACCTATCTATCACGCACTTTTAAAATCTGATTATAGTTGGTAAGAATATTCAGTTTGAGAAAAATAATTGATACATTATGGCTTTGAACGTTTCAAAAGTGATATTAAAGTCAAACTTTGAGGAATGAAACGCTACGTTATTGAAATAATTATTTTACTGCTTTGTGTATGTATGGGTTGCTTCCTTAACCTCAGTTGCATTGCAACAGCTTTTTCGTAAAAAATGCAGCATTATTTTAGGCGCTTATTTTTATACTGAACAATTCTTGAATTCCATATCGCCGAGCTACAAAAAGTCGCCAATGCATAATAATCAGCGCATTAATAATGAAATTCAGGCGCTTAAAAATGTCTGCTTTTAATAAACAAATAAATATTAAAAGAATCCTAAAAGTATGCAATATTTTCTTCACAAAAATGCTGCCCCACAATATTAGTCTAAGAGCCAGCGCTTAAAAATAACTTTGCGTTCCTTAAAGCTGGTTTTGTTACAGTTGGTTATAGTAATTGTGTACACCAATAAACTGTCGGTCAGTCAAGCGAACTGTAGAACGGGCGGCTGATATATGGTCTCAAACATGTCATAATTTCGATGGTGATCAAATTAATTTCTAAAGGCTGAAAATAGTTATACAGATTGTATGATGCATATAAAAAAACAATTTGGCAGTCATTCAGTTAAACGTTAGAACAATGTAGGCATCTTACGAGTGTACATGGCATAAAATGCTTAGAATCGTCCAAGGAATACGAATGAATTTTTTTTTTTTCCGAAAAATTTATTAAAAATGACTTGAACGATTCTTTTCTACGATATCTTTGCCTATTGGTTCTTTCCTTTCCACCAAAAAAGCGTAAAAAACCTTAAGAATACCATTTAAATTAGTAATGTTGGCATCCACGACGATATTTCACGCTATTTCACGCATTAAATAAAAAAAGAAGGGTGCCCACAACCGACCCAACTGGGTGCCCACAACCAACTTTGACAGCCACTTTGAAAAGCAATAAGCAAAATGTGTTTTGTGAACATTTTGCTTGGATTCAGTTTTGAATCACAGAATATAATAAATTTACTGCATAAATATAGATTGCATTCAGCTTTTCGATTGATTCACTTCGATTTATCGTACTTAGAAAATTATTGAAAAAAACTTTTGTGTTGACTTTCACTTGTTCAAAAATAGTTTTCTAATCAACACAAATCATATGCGTCTGTTTGCTCCAGTATATGCACAAAAACTTCTTGCTGTCATTACACGCGCTTAACATTTTTCAGAACAGCCGTATTTGTTCTTTTTTTTTTGGACCAAAACTTTCATTTATTATTGAAAATCCCTATTTTAAATACATACAAATTTATGCAACTTCTCCGCTTCTGAGAAAATGATAAAAAATATGTGGGCACTCTCCGAATATCTGGGAACTAATGTCTCAGAAGAAAAATTGGAGTAATTGGTTCAAAAGTTCTTAAAAATATAGTGTGCCGTGTAATTCTTTTTCAGTAGCAGAGAAATGCAAGACATCTTACGAAGAAAGTGCATAAGGCATAAAATGCTTAAAATCATCAAAGGAACACGTGTTACTTTTTTTTTGGAATTTTTCGGAACGTATTTTTTTTTTTTTTTTTTTGATCAATTTTTGAAAAATTATAAAATGTCTCAGAAAATTATTGCAAAATTCACACGTATTAATTCGGCGATTTTAAGCATTTTATGCCTTATGCAATTTTTTCCTAAGAAGTCTTGCTTTTCTTTACTATGTACTGACAAAAGAATTGCACGGCCGGTTACTCTAATTTTTTTCTGGGATATAGTTTCTAAATATGTGGAGAATGCCCATATATTTTTTATAATTTTCTCAGAGGCGGAGAAAATGTTTAAATTTTTATTTATTTGAAATAGAGATTTTCAATAATAAATAAAAAATTTTGGTCAACAAAAAAATACTTTTTTATTCCTTGGTTGGTCTATGTTACATGTTTTAAAAAAAAAAAATTTTACAAAATCTTTACTAGTTACTACAAAAAATCAATTTTGAAAGCTTTTTTTCGTTTAAATTGTTAGGTGGCTCACTTAAGAAATTCATAATAAAGAAGACCCCGCTTAATTGACCCCCTTTTAATTGACTTCCCCAGATAATTGAACTAAAAAAAGCCTAGTGAAACTGCCCTCATTGAAAAGGCACCCAAATCCCATGTCAATTGATTACCGCTTAATTTGTTTCCCCTGTTAACTGATAGGAAAAAAATTATTTCCAAATGAAAAATATATATAAAATACCCCTTTTAAAAGATCAACAATATTAAAAGTTACAAAAATTTTTCTGATGGAAAAATCTGAACAGTTTTCAATACAGCTCAATAAAGATTTTAATCCTACCCCGAACTGGCTATGGCAAAGGCAAACCCGTTAAGGTGTCATCTTTCGTAAAGTCCATTGTGAAAAATCCTCAGAAAATGCAAAAGGAGCAAATGATTTCAATAACTTAGTTCTTCCCCGATTATTAAAGGGTTTTGATCAAGCTGATAATTTTGACGCCGACAAAAATGGGTTGTGCTTTATGTACTATGTCCAGAAGAGGTTATGACCTTAAAGGTTTTAAATAGTCAAAATCACGTATGTTGCTTTTTTTATTTCTGATGCCACTGGAAATTATATAAAAATTGAAAAATTTGACCCGGAATAACTTTTTATACGCACACAATTACAAAATTGTCCCAACATTTTTCTACAGAAATAACCGTAAGCGAGATATTTGCAAAAAACTGATTTTCGCAACCTTTTCAGGCCTGTCGTGTGCTCAGGCATCCGACTCAGCACGGCAGACTGATGTACTCGTTGTAAACATATCCTAAGCTATCGATTTCCATATGTATTTCCATTACACCTAGTTTTTCCAAATTTATGTGCTCAGCTATAAGTCTACTACGCACATACCCGAATTTTGTTTTAATTTTCTTTATTTTATTTTAAGGTGAATTTAAGTTCCCTTTATGTACCTAATGCGCTTTTTAATACATTATACATATATATTTTTGTATTCGTTATCTTCTTATGGAGCATATGACTTAAAGAAATTCTTAATGCTTTGAACATATAAAAAAACCATTAAATTCAAACTAAAATCGTCCAATGCAAATTTTTTTTTATGCTTAATTGACTCACTCTTTTAATTGATAAGTCGAATTAAGCGGGCATTTTTCATCAAGTCAATTAAGCGGGGTCTACTGTATATATGTTACGAGAAAATCATATCCAATTTAACAAAGTTAGTAAGTATAAAGTGCAATGAATATACTAACCTCTTGTTGAAAAAATCTTTAGTTTTGAATTTATGTCACAATTCAAATTGAATTTTGAAGGGCACTAAAATTCTCATAGCATACCCATGGTATAAAATGCATTGTGATGAAAGAATTAGTAAACAAACATGTTGTTTAACAATAAAAATGTTAAATTGATTGACATTTGGATCAAATAATTGCCAGTTATTTTGGGAAAACAGCATTCTTTTATATTTATTTTGTTTTGCCAATGTGATGATATAAATCAATAGAGCATTTTAATTGTTTAACTTTTATTTTCATTTGCTTACGTACAGTTAGATGATTTTATTGTGCAGTGATTTATCGCATACGTATGTTGGCAACAATTTCAAGAGGTGCAAATCAGATTTACTTTTGGCAATCAAAGTAGGGACTTTTCTAGAACATTTTCAATTACTCACAAGCAATATTCATTGAATGAAAATAAAGAGGAAAAATCAAATGTTTGAATGAAAAGGACATGATTAACTGTATGTAAATAAGGAAAATGTACAAAACAAATAAAGTCAGTTGTTGCATTTAAATTCATTTGTTTATTTCATTTGTTTATTTCAAAAGTAAAAATACTTTTTGACTTAGATACACAAATGAATATGTTGATTAAGAAGCGTGAATCTATTGTTTTCTAAATAAGCAAACATGTATCTATCAACATTTGCAAAAATAAAACCCAGTCATTCAGTCCGTCAGACAGACAGTCAGCATGTCAATCTCGGCAACAAAGCATACGAATGTTGTGCATCAGCACTCATTAATAAAAATGTTTATTTCTATGCATTTGTTTATATGCGAAAATATTTGTGGCGTTTCTGACATTGAATTCCATTCTTTTTTCTAGCGCTGATTTTGCTTAAATTTTCAATATGATCAGTAGGTTATATAAATATACATATGTGTGTAAGAGTATTTTTCGCATGCCAATTCAACAAACATATGTACCCTGAGGATTGCGTGTGAAATTTGCTAGCTGTCTAAAAATATATTTTATAAAAATTTTGAAAAATACATAAATAATAATTGAAATTAATGCCTTTTTTATGTTTTAGCAATCGGCGATAAAATAAATTTTCTATTTTTTTAACACTGTCTAACAGTTGTTTCGATCATAAATTCACTTTGATTGTTAAAGTGTAAATTGAAATCTTAAGAATATGAATTTAATGAGCAATTAAAATCTTTTTTGTTTTTAAAATTTCGACATTTATAGATAAAAAATAGATAAGCCAGAAATATTAAATTAATTTTTTATTCTACTTAATACAAAAAAGGAAAAATCACATAAATATTTACAGAAAATTACTCTTAAATTATGCCAAATGCCATAATAGGAGTACGATCAGCAATCAAATGGCAGTAGAATATAAAAAAAAAATGCTGGCTTCGTATGAGAAATTTCAAAGATTCACCTCGGCTCAAATGTTCATATAAAATCTTATTTCTATACGATTGACCACAGATCCCTCAATAATCTTATTACATAAGCGCTATTTGTTAAAACCCAATTGTTTTTACTACTCTGGCCTGGTCAAAAATTAAACATCCTACACTGTAGTATTTTGAAAATCTTGCTTGTACGGGAGAAGCCACGCTCTCTTGACCGAATTCAACTAGTTTTGGCTCAGATCTTGCACTTACTGAACTTAGCGTTTGAAGAAATTTGGATGGGATATCACAAAAAACAATTCTAGTATATCATTTTGAAACTTTTGCTTGTACGGGTGGTGCCATGCCCTCTTGTCCGAATTCACCTAGTGTCTTACCAGAGCTTGCGTTTCCGGATCAAAATGGTGGATCCAGGTCCCATCCATGGTTATGAAACGAGACAAAAAATTTACCTTATCTGCTTGGAACTTTTCAAGATTCACCCTCGAAATATCGACTCGTTTTTTCTTTTGCTCAACGGTTAACATTCTCCGCACCCTACACGCCGAGACCTTTTTCATATGCAGTTCATTCGCAAAGATTCTTTTAACACTGCCATATGAGATCCCTGCGACATCAGCTACATGTCTTATGGTCACTGTTAGATCTGCCAACACGACATCTTCGACTTTTTTCACGTTGTCTGCAGTGAGGGACGGGGATGGTCGATGTTCATCTTCTGTGGATGTTCTACCCAGCTTAAACTCCTTTGCCCAGTGCGCAACTGTGGTATATGGAGGAGCAGAGTCCCCCAATGTTTCCACCAGGTCACTGCGTATGTCTTTGTTAAAAATATTTTTTCAAACAGAGGTACTTGATGACAGCTCTGATTTCGTTTTTCTCCATTTTAATGTTATCTCCCAGAAATCATGGCCTATTTATATGATTTTTTTATGCTGATCTAATAGATATGTGAGAGACTGAGCATTTAGGACTGTAAAGTACAATTTTTACCTGAAATATTTTTGGGATCGAGCTTTTGTAATATTCAGTGTCATACAAGAAACTATTTAGATATTTAGTCTTAACCATAAATCAATGAAATATTTTCACAAAATATATGTGCAATTAGTTGAGTTCCACAATATTCACTCAAGAGTAGAATCACCCACATGCATTTTGACTAAGTAATCCTGTTTTTAAAATGATATAATGTTTTGAAATCATTGTAATAAACAAAAATACTTTCGTGTGATAAATCTTCTGAGTACGAAAACTGTCCAAAATGATACACTAAACAAATGGATGTCAGATGACAATTGGCAGCACTAATGTTGCCAATTTGTATTGCAACAAATTATCCGTATTAATTTTAATAAATAATTTTTTTTTCGACTAAAAATATATTACTCGTAGCTTTAGTTATCAATTTTCTATCAAACTTAATTTATCGCGAACACTGCTCTCCATAATTGTTCTGGATGATATTTAGGGCTTAAACCAGTTCTATTATGGTGCTTAAAACCAAATGGTATGACAATACCTTGTAACACTTTCTTTCACTCATTTTACACATAGAACCTTTTGTCACATCTTTGAGCAACATTTTTGAAATGTTGCAAAGCTTTTTCGCCAACACTCAACTTGCACGCACCAATTCATTCTATTGTTTCAATAAACTCTTTTGAGCACGGACGATCTTTCGGTTATTCGGTGCTAATTTGACAGCATAGGTAAACAAAATTAAGATAAAAATAAAATTTTACCAAATAAAAAAAAAACAAAATTAACATTGAAGCTGTGGGGGTCATCAAACAAAAATAAAAATTAAGTTGCGTTACTTTTGTTGCCAGCAACAAATTTTTAACTGACACATTGTATGTAGCAAGAGCATTGATATTATTTGTGTGTGTAGTGTTGTGTTGCGTTGTATACATTGTTTTTGTTGTTGTTTTTTTGGCAGCAAACGTCAAAAGCTGTGTGCTCTTCTCACACCGCGCGCGAGATTGATTGATGGACTGGCAACAATTGTTTGGTGCTCGGTGTTGTTGCTTCTTGTTCTTTTTTGATTTGTTGACGCCTGCAACAAAGGCGTCGGTCGGCGATTCGAGTGCGGCGACATTTGTTGACATTTTCATTTTGTTGTTAGCGGAGGCAGCGTCCGTCGCGTTGTTTTCTCAAAATTTTTCTTTCTTTTATAAATTTATTTTTGAATTGAAAAGTTTTTAGTGTTTTTTTGTTTTTTACTCTTCGCTTATCTCTTGATCGAAACTGTTCGGTATTCTTCACTAATTGAGTGCGTGATTCATTTGTGTTTTTAGCCAAAAAACAAATCGGCCCTTTGTTGCAATTCAGATATCGTTGCACTGATTAGTCGCAAATCGATCGATCAAAACGAAACATCAAAAGCAAAAGTTACAGCTAACGACCCGCATCAGCTGCAGTTGCCCGAGGAGAGACAGAGAGCGGTAACTCTTTCGCCTTGAATTCAGTGCTAAAAATAAAGATTTTTATTTATTAAATTTTATCTTTAATTTATAAAAATTCGGGACGCGCAACAACGCGGAAAAAAATAAATATTTCTTTCCACCCAAACGAACCATTAAAGCGTGAGAATTGCCAAAAATCATTTGGAATAAAATTCGAATATTTAAAATAAATTTTTTTTTTTTTGTTACATAGTACTTGCCATATTTTATTTTGGTGAATTACACAATCTTTCCTACTGAAAGCGGCGTAGTGTGGTGAATTTTATATAATTCGGTTAAGAAAAGAGCAAAGAAAAACGAAAAAATACAACAACGCAAATTACTCGCCGCGAAAAGTGCGAATCGATTCGAATTAACTAAATGCAACTGATTGTGAGTGGTCTTATCGTGGCACTTTGGATTACGAAATTTTAATTGTTCATTCTACCACTCGCAAAAAACATCAAGCGCCTCACAGCGCACTGTCCATTGTGGCGCTGCACCGATTACGCAAGTGAAAATATCAAAATTTAAGTTAAAAAAGTGTAATCCGGCATTTTCCAGCTTCAAATATGGGCGAGTTACTCTCAGAAGTTGGTGATCTGGTGTTCTCACTGGTTATCGGTTACATAGGTGCCTTGGAGTTCCTTTATGTTGTACGTCATCTCTATCACTGGACATTTAGACATGCTGAGGTGAATGATGCTGAAAATGATGAAGAGACCCTAAAGCGTCTGCAAGACAGCATGCGTAATCAACTTGCTGATGCCGCAGCCAAAGAGTCTGAAGCTGGTGGCGTAAATGCGATGCGGGATGGCGTACTCTATAAGGATGGTTTTCGCATAGAATCACAAGAAGATAAGGAAAAAAGACGGAAGGAAATTGAGATTGAATTAGCTAGGCAGCAAAAAATCGAGGAAGAAACACGAGCTCAACTTGCCAAAGCGGAAGCTGAACTGGAGAAGCAACGTTTAGAAGCAGCAATTCTGGCAGAGCAACAAGAAGCTGAGGCAAAACTTTTGGTAGCAGAACGAGCACGCGAAGAAGCACAGGCGGAAGATGAAAGGCAAAGGGCTGCTGAAGCAGCTGATAGCGCCAAACGTATTTTAGAAGCTGAACGGAAAAGGGAAGCAGAACAACGACGTATAGAAGAACAAAAAGCACAACGTGAAAAAGAAGAACGAGCTAGAATAGAAGAGGAAGAAAATGCGAAACGCATTTTAGAAGCTGAACGATTGCAAGAAGAAACCGAACGATTAAAAGAGCAAGCCGCAGAAGAACAACGATTAGCAGCAGAACGAGAAGAAAAGGAACACGAAGAAAATGTAAAGCGTTTGCTAGAAGCCGAACAGCGACAGCAAGATGAGCAACGTGCTGCTGAAGAGTCAGCTGAAAGAGAAATCGATTATGCAGAGCTACCCGAGCAGGCACGTTTGCTTTTCGATGCCGAACTTGAGCAGGAGCGTAAACAAAAACTGATAGAAGAAAATGCGCGAACATTTCTTGAAGCAGAGGAAAAAATGGTAGCGGAACTGCAACGACAAATGGAAGCAGCAGAAGCAATGCAACAGCAACAGCTATCGTCAGAACAAGACTTGCTTTCAGAACTGGAACGACAAATGGACGCGGCGGAAACAATGCAGAAACGGCAACTCCCCTCCTTTAATCAACAAATATCTGTTGTTGAAGAGCCTTGCGTTAAGAAAACTGTCTCATCACTCACGACTAATGATGCTGCTGAACGTTTGTCACAAACTGTCAAGACACAGTTTGGTCAAACTGGCAACGAATCATATTCTCTAAGCAGTAAATCTTTACATTTTCCTGGTGTAGCAGATGATGCGTCATCAGTAGAACCTACTTCAAGTCAACAGTCGTCTTTTAGTACACAGCCATCAGATGACGTTGCCACAGGTACTGAGGATACTGTAAAAGCTGCGGATGTGCTTGTAATCGACGATATCGAATTGGAGCGCGAGGCTCCCGATGGCGAAGACAATACTCCCACCATTCAATACACAGACGAATACCTTCGTTCTCTTGACGGTATAAAACAACGTCCATTGGTACGCGAGGACGGTTCTGGACGTCGACGTGCTTTCAAGAAACGTCGTTCTAGTGGCAGTTCGAATTCATCTCGAGATTCACGTACTTCTCGTGAAGAAGAAATTAAAATGTTTACCTCACTTGAAGAGGAAGAAATGGATACGGCAAATAAAGGCGAAGAGGACTTTGCTGCAATTAAATATTCCAGTGAACCAACGCTCAAAGTTAAAGGTCATCACAGACGTCATAAGCGAAGCCCCGCCAAAGATGCTATGCCAAGTGACGAGAAGATCTCTTTAGAGATGCTTGATGAAGAAAACTCTAATCCATGGGGTGAGGTGGTGCCAGAACACTACAAGGATACTGCATTTTGGAAGCGTGAAAAAGCTATGTCAATTGATGAAGAAGATATCGAACTTGAAATACCGGTTACACAGCACGAAGGAGCAGAAGAAACTGCAACAAATAAACCGAAGACATCTTCATTTGAAGAGGCTGATGATAATCAAAATAAGGAAGCTCTATCGGCTTTACAACAACAACATTCTAACAAAATAGAGGTAAGTAATACCGCTAACATTGAGTGGTTACGCAAAATTCATATTCTCAAAAACTATTTGCCCATAGGACGACAGCAAGGAGGTAACTGGGGATACTCGTAGTGATGAAAACAAAAATGTAAGTTCAAAAAATGTTCCTAATTCGCTTACCCTTATAATGCTTTTGCTTTGCATACCTCTCCTAACCCACCGCTTCTTGCTTTAGCTTCAAACTTCCCAAATTACGGAAGGCACCACATCTCCTGCTCGCTCAATTTCCCCAAGGTTACGAAGGAGTCCACGTATTGATGAAATCGATCAATATGAGGAACGTTGGAAAGAATCTGTTGACAAGACTACACCAACAACGGTTGCAACTCCAACAATAACTTTAGACAATGCACCATGGAGAGATGAGCATGGTTTGATGATGCAGGGACTAAGTGATTTTTACGATTTCACAGCTTCTATCAATCCATCACGTTCACGTTCTACTTCGAGAGCTACAACGCCAGTTAGTCCGAAACCAAGTATAACATTTCCCAAGAACGTATCCTACAGCCCTGGCAGAGAAGAATATAATGAAGTAGTGAATAAAACTGCTGGTATGGTAGAATTATATGATGATGCTGGTAATTTTGAGATTATTAATAAAGGTGCTGTTATGGAATTTATTGAATCATTAACATTAGAGGAGCAAATTAATATTAAACCTTCTGAAAGCGCTGGGGATTATATAGCCCAGAACCTAACGACCGTTGCTGATGAGCCTGAAAAGCGTTCAAGTGCTGAGTTAATGCCAACAATTTTGATTGAAGCTGCAGATAACGAAACTGCACCAGCTTATGATACTAGATATCTCTCAAGATCTCGTTCTCGTTCACGTTCACGCTCACGTTCTCGTTCACCATTGCCAACGCCAGACAACATACAACGTAGCCTGGAAACGAGAAGATCAAGGCTAATACAACATAATGATGAAATTTTCGAAAAGTTGAAAGAAAATATGCCAGATGTAGTGGTGCAACAAACAACTCCAACGGATGAAAGTACAAAGAGAGACAATGCTTGTTCCAAAGAAGATATGAATCTTTTAGTTGAATCCTTACGTGCGGAGCGTTGCAGATCAACCTCTCGTTCTCGCTCACCATTGCCAACCGCTAGTAATATTCAGCGTAGTCTAGACGCACGTCGAGATAAACTCATACAGCATAATGAAGAGATATTTAAAAAATTGGAGCAGTCGCAAGTAGTTGGAGATGAAACTACTGGAACTCCAACCATTTCAGTGGAACTTGTAGATGATAACGCGAATGTTATTATTGACGAAAATAACGAGTTTTCTGATGAAAGTATGGCAGCATTGGTAGAAACTCTTCGCATTGCAAGAAGTAAAACACGCTCAAAAACGCCGATGCGTGTCGAAGTAAAATATGTTTATGAATTTGTTGATAGTGCTGAAGAAGAAGCGTATAAAGTATCAGTGCCCCGTCCTCGTTCGAGGTCTGTTACACCCTCAAGATCACCTATCATAGCGCCCGTACTGGATACTGCGTCGGAAGATATTTCAAGTCCGAATTCAGAGAACTATGTTGTAGTTTCACCAGACATTTTAGCTAATATAAGCGATTATTATGATTTCCATCAGATGCTAAATTTAGAAGCATCCAGTAATAAAACTTTATCCAAAAATACTGAGGAAGTGGAATCGAATTTGGCGATAAAACGACGTTCAGTTGATGAAGAAGCGTTGGACAAACTACGCACAGCAAATGAAGAGGTTGAGCTGAGAACTATTTCACCATCATATACAGCGGAACTAACTGCTGAGCACAAAGAAGTCGAAAACTTGGACAAATTTGAACACACCATTGATCAGGAAAGACTAAGACAATTGAAATGTTCGCCCACTACTCCCGATTACGATCGTACTATTTCGAAGGAATGGCAAGATGTGCAACGTATTAAGGAAGAAATTTTAGCTAGCGGATACAAGCGCTCCACCTACGTTGGAGAATCAATGGATATTGGTAGTGAATATGAAGAGCTGCGCCGCCAAGCAGCACGATTTCAACGATCACAAAGTCGCAGTCGATCGCCAACTTGTACTGATACAGAGGTAATTGAAAATGCACGTAGAAAAGCCGAAGATGCTCGTCAGATACAGGAAGATATATTAGCGGCAATAACCACTGTTAAAGATGAAGAGAGTCGTGGTGCTAAACCGAAAAAATCATCAAACGAACGTTCACTCTCCAAAGAGATAGTCGATACACAGCGTATTAAAGATGCAATGTTAAATAGTGGCTTTCAGCGATCCACATACGTTGGAGAATCTCTTGACATGTCCGCACAAATGGAGGACTTGCGTCGCAGTGCAGCTGAATTTCGGCGCTCGCAAAGTAAAAGCCGTTCTCCTGCAGATACACGAGAATCAGTTGAAATAAAAAAAATTGATGCTGAAACAGCTAAACGTGAGTTTCAAGATAGAGTTCTTGATGAAATAGAGAGGACCGCTGTAAATTTTCAGGACTTTTCACGTCATTTGAATGCCGATTTCTTAGATAGTGAAAGAAGAGCATCCGATTCGATCCTCATACAAAAACCAGAAATAATTTTTCAATTTGAGGATACTGATTTCACTTTAGATATGGAACCAGAAGAGTATCATCATTATAGGCGTTTTTCGCTCTATCAGGAACCACCTGTTGAAGAATATCCAACTGATGATGATGCTGATTATATGTTCGTTTCTGAAGCTGGAGTCTTTACTGCAAAAGGTACTGGTAGCTGGATACGTGAAAACTATTGTAGTGATAATTTGGATGTAGTAAATATTGGAGAGGCTGGTATTGGAAATGTTACCAATTTATCACTGGAAGTACTCAAAAGAGATGAAAAAGATAATGATGCTTTAGTAGTAAAAAAAGTCGAATATATTCCAACACTTGATGGTAATGCAGCTATGGCAGCACTGAACACAGATGAACATGTTAAGCAACTATGTGAATCAGAAGCTGTGGAAGCACTGCAAAATGACGAATTTAAGTCGGCATCTCAAGAAGATGAAAATGCTACAGTAGCAAATGATGATGTCGACTTAATAATATCTCAAGAAGATAACACCTATGTTGCAATGGAAGAAAATGAGATTGCAGAAGCACTCGAAGCAGGCGATTTGGCGGCAGCAATACAAGCAGATGAAGATGCCGCAATGTTTCTTGAAGACGAGGATACAGATGGAAGCGAAGATGAAAGACGGACTGTTGTTGATGTCGATGATGAAATCGAAGAAGATATCGGCGATTATAATGACAGAGGACCAACAGATGAATCACATCACGAGCAGTCGGAATGTGAAGAAGCTGATCGTGAACTAGATCGCTATGCAGACAGAAGAGCGGATGATTGGCAAAGTATTGAAGACATAGAAAATTTATTAGTTAGACAAGGGCAAGAAGTGGAAGGCGCCGCAGGTGGTGGTGCAAATGTAGCGTATGACTCCGATTCATTTGCGATCGATCAAATTTATGACGAAGCCGTACGCAACCGTAAACAATCTGGAATAATGAGAGACTATGATTGCATATTGCAAGATATGCAGAAGGGTTTTGTAGAAAAAGCAACAAGTCAGAATCGCGATAAGCAACTAGAAACTCAATTATCTACTGAGAGCGATCACTACGCACTTTGGGCCAAGGCTCGAGAACTTGAGCGATCGAATTCGCTTCGTACAAACGGCGTCGAGCCGTCAATAAGTTTAATTGAAAGCGAGCGAAATGACAGCGAACGACGTTATTTAGGGGATGCGATCGTAAGTGAAAGGAGTGCAACACGCTTGCGTTCACGTTACGGCTATGTACCAGTGTTGCAAGGTAATGCTGCGCCGGAAATTGAGGTTGATCTCAACTACAAACCAAAAAGAGAATACAACTGGCGCAAGAATTTCAAGCTTGATGAAGAGCATACGGAAGAAAATGGCGGGAGCGAAAATAGAGAAGCGGAGTTTCAAGCCGAAGATTATGAAATAGAAGATGCGCAAGTATTTGATTCACGTAAATATAGTCTTGGAGGAGAGAGTATAACACTTTTCTCTAGAAGCCCCGCAAGAGAGATACTTCCCGAAGTAGTCGAAGAAGAAACCGTTAACTACTATGGGGAGCCAAAAATAGAATCTTCCTTAGACGCTGCTACTGCTGCTGCTGCTGCAGTTAAAATGCAGGAGGATTCCACTGAAAAGAAACAGAAAACAAAAAAGAAAAGTAAGAAGAAAACACGCAAAGAGTCAAAAGGTAGCATTGAAGCTTACCCCAAGGATGATGATGACTCTGAAAGTCAAATACCATACGAATATAGTCGACGTAGCAGCAGCCTTCAAATGGAAACAGATTCACCAAAACGAAAATCACGTTCGCGTCGCAGCTCCAGAAGCAGTTTGGCCAATGAAGATTCCATTGAATTGTATTCACCACGAAACAGTATTGGCTATGCTGAACCAAATGGTGAGTTTGAAGGTGAATACAACGAAAGTGCTGCAACGTCAATCAAGAAAAAGACCAAAAAGCGCAAGAAAGCTAAAGAAACATTTATGCATGAGCCTGAAATCAAAGAGGAATATGTCAACACTGACGTTCGAGCTGAAATATTACCAGAACCTATAGCAGTTTCAGCAACTATATCAACTGAAGCTGCCTGTATTGATGTGCTTGCAACACTTAGTCCCGAAAATAGTGTTTGTGTGACGCCAGCCTCAATAGAGTCAGATACAAATAACAATATCAAAGGAAACGATATTTCCATCACAAACACTACAGTTTCTAGTAGTACTGCGGCGGCGACAACTACAACGAACACCATTACTGCGACAGCAACTCGAGTCATCGAAAGCTTTGACATCCTGAAGGATGGTAACTTCTATCCCTTATTCTGAGCACAGTCTAAGCTATATCCCCAAGTAATTATTGCTAGCTATTATCTACTACCGACAAATATTTTATACAAATCTCTTTTCAATATCTTTTATATAAATTAATATTTATTTTTTATTTTTTTATAGAAACTTTCATGAAACACATGTAGAAATGTCACAAAAACATTACACCTGCACCCAGTCCGTCCTATCCCGCTGAATGAAATGCAACGCTATGAAACAAAAGACAAAAGATTTCATTTTTCAAGATATCAGTTGTACATAGATGTTTATTAATTATCATTTTTATTAATTTATTGTTGAAATATATGGATATTTACATACATAGGGGTCATTATTCTTTCAAACGAACTAATCTCGCTTTACCAAAAATTGGACTAAGTGGAAATATTTGAAAGTAAAAAATTCTAAACCAAATATGGCCAATCTCAAAATAAAACTTGTCAGTCTTTTTTTGCAAATAACTCAAAACGAAAGAAAATATTTCCAATCGCTTAAATTTTTAGATTGATTCATATATAAATTTTCTTAAAAATATTAAGAATCGATTATCTATGTATCTTATGCAAAGTGCGATCTCGTTTAAAAAAATTTTAATTGAAAAACTCAAAAAATTTTAATCAATTTGTTGCTTTTCAATATAAAAAAATAAATTAAGTCGAAATAAATGCGAATTTGAGTTTTACGAGTTCGACTCTTAAAAGAATAAACTTAAAATTTAACTTTTTAATAACACTAGTTTACAAATGATTAAAATTTTTTTTCCCAGCGAATGCCGTTACTCATTTTATATGGAAAATGTCGTGTCGTTTTCGAGATATCGGTCATTTTCGGTTTTGGACCAAAAAAAAAAGATAGTTCCATTAAAATACAAATATCTCAAGAACCAATGATTGTATTTAAACAAGTGCTATGTCATATTAAAGGTAATTAAATTACCTACTAATTATATCCACATCGCTTTTTGGTTGGTTCGTTAGTTTCGGTGAAATAAATTGATTTCTGAAAAAAAGAGTATATTTTTCCGAAAAAATTACAAAAATGTCTAAATCAACTGCAGATTTTTACAAGAAAAAAAAATTTTAAAAATCATTTTGTATTTTTATATCATAGTCTATAAATTTGTTAGGCAAATAAAATACTATTTAAGAAAATCGATGGAAAAATGCAAAAGTTGTATACAATTCATTGATAAGTTACCAAAATGCGTTTTTCCCTATTTTTCCGTTTTTTTGTAATAAACTGTTCGAAAATTTGAAACTTTTTGTAAAAGAAATTAGAAAATCCAAAAAATTCTTAAAGAAGGCATTAAAAGGAAATACCCGTGCCTCTCCGTTTTTCTCTAGCACGTCAGATTTTTTTTTAATCGATTTTTGAAGTTTTTTAATCCACTGTACATGAAAAAACAGAAATAACGCATTCTTGTGTTAAATCGATGAATTTAACTATATGATCCTTAGATCTGAGGTGTATTATGTGTTCAGTAAACTTATGCAGGATACTGCGAGGAATATTTTTGTAGAAAATTTTAACCCTCTAAAACCCTCACATGTGGGTCATTTTGACCCCCACATGAAGGTCATTTTGAGAGGGTTTGAGAGGTTTAAAATTGTCTACAAAAATATTCCGCGTAGTATCCTGCATAAGTTTGCTGAAGACATGATACACCTCAGATGTAAGGATCATATAGTTAAATTCATCGATTTAACACAAGATTGCGTTATTTCTGTTTTTTCATGTACAGTGGATTAAAAAACTTCAAAAATCGATTAAAAAAAAATCTGACGTGCTAGAGAAAAACGGCGAGGCACGGGTATTTCCTTTTAATGCCTTCTTTAAGAATTTTTTGGATTTTCTAATTTCTTTTACAAAAAGTTTCAAATTTTCGAACAGTTTATTACAAAAAAACGGAAAAATAGGGAAAAACGCATTTTGGTAACTTATCAATGAATTGTATACAACTTTTGCATTTTTCCATCGATTTTCTTGAATGATATCTTATTTTCTTCACAAATATATAGTCTATGATACAAAAAAAAATATTATGAAAAAGTTATGTCTTCTTGTATAAATTTGAAGTTGAATTTGATTTTTTCTTAATTTTTTGGAAAAAAAAAATTTTGTTTTTTGGAAATCAATTTATTTCACCAAAACTAACGAACCAACCAAAAAGTGATGTGGACATCATTTGTAGGTAATTTAATTACCTTTAATATAACATATTATTTATTTAAATGCAAACATTGGTTCTTGAGATATTTGTATTTTAATGGAACTATCTTTTTTTTTTGGTCCAAAAACCGAAAATGACCGATATCTCGAAAACGACGCGAAATAAAAAAAAAAAATGCGATTTTCGGAATCAGCAGCCCATTTTCCATATAAAATGAGTAACGGCATTCGCTGGGAATTTTGGCTGTAAACTAGTGTAATTAAATATCTTACAAAAATAGTTAAATAAATTTAAAATGCTAACAAATAAATCAATGGATTTACAAATTTATAATGTTTTTTGGGTATGAACTACAATTGACGGCGTATTACTGAAGATATTGAAAATGAAATTTGACATGTTCCAGGAAATATAAAACCATCATCATTTAAAGAAAAATACGTTGCTAAAAAAAAAATTATTAAAATGGGCTTTGTTTAGTTTGCGCCAAAGCATTATATGCCATTTGCGTGTAAAGAATTTTGTAAAAAAAAATATGCATACTACGTTTATGATTTTCTTCGATCTTATGATTTTGAATTTTTGAATAAGTTTTTTCAGAGAGGTCAGTTTTTATAAACTCCAAATAAAACTCTTTTTTGTTCTATTAGGGGTTATCGTGAATCAATATTCCCGGGTAGTTTTTCTCAAACTGCAATGGCGAATGCACGGCAGTTTGAGAAAAATTCCCCGGGAATATTGATTCACGATAAACCTAATGTAATTATTTTTTAATTTTTCGATAATTCGAACTCCTTCAGTGCTCATTTTCAGGAAAAAATTTACAAATATTAGTCACAATTTTTGCCCCGCTTTAAGTGAGTTTCGTTTGATTTTTTTTTATTTTTTTTTTTTAAATGAGACCAAAATTTCTAAAAATGTTAGGATAGTTTAAAAATTTTTTCTTCTTTTCTTTTTTCTCTTGTTCGACTATCGCAATCACTTTTTTTTAGAAATTGGGCCACCCCTGACAGTTTCAAAAATTGTTGCAATGAAAATTTTCAAATATTTAAAAAATAGGATAATTTCTACTTCCGTTAAAGCTAGGACCGTTAAATTTTGTCACAAGATTCTCCTGATGGAGTTATGTAATAAAACAAGAAATTTGAAAAATAACATAGGATAACTCAACGATTTATTTTAATCATTTTTAATACAATAATAAACTCATGGCAAGCGGTTTAGTATTCCAAATAATACTTACATTCAATAACCTTAAAAATATTTGGAAAAAAAGGTTAGAGCTTTCATCTACTGTACCATTTATCAGATTTTACTGCTAAAAACTATTAAGCCTTATTAAATAGCTTCAAAAATAGCAAAAACAGCTTACATTGTCTTAAAAACTTTTAGATAAAAATATCTAAAAATCTACACTTGATAAAGCAATTCTGGGGCCGGATTAGAAGTCAACACAGAAAAACATTTAAAAAATCTTCCATATCCGGTTTGCATTTCGCAATTCCGGATACTCAGTTTTTGGATTCATTTGTAAAATTTGGCACTATTTGGGGCCCACCGGTCTCTACTAAGGTAGGTGGTTTTAGCAATGAACAACAAGTACGCGGTAGTATTTGAAGAGGCTTTGAAAAACAATATTCGTGGGGGCCAGGTCGTGTTCGTGATAGCTCTCAAAAATTAGACCCGTTCCTATCTCTAGTTCAAGGGTGTCAGCGTTTTCAAATCACTGAGCCAAGCGCATGCAGCGCAGTCAGCGCAAAATTTTCGCTATAACAACAACTTCAAATTCGAATTACAACAATCACAAAAACAATTTTTTGTTGTTTTTTCATGGCTCGTTTACAAAAACAATAATATTTCAAATTTTAAAAATTTCTAAGAACTAGGACACACACAAAAAATAGGGGTATTCACACGTTGATGCGCAATGCTCTTGCGTCGTTGCGGAAGTGCGGTTTTGCGAAAGTTTGACATTTGTAAAGCAATAAATACATTGCCGAAAATTTCGCACTACTTCTGCAATTTCTCAAGATGGAAATATTCACATTGAACGTTTAGGCGTTAGTGCAAAAAAGACTTGCATTTTCGCAACTGCGCATCAACGCATTAATACCCATATTGTTTGTTGTTTTTGTTTTTGATGCGACGTAGTCGTTGTTGTTGTTTTATGTTGGTTCGAGTTCGATTTTGTGTATACGCAAAAAAGCAACAAAAACGCGAAATTTTGACGAGAAATATTGATGTTGTTGGTCAAGCCAAAATTGGCTCACTTTTGTTCTACGCTGATACCTTTGCTTTAATTGAGTGTAAATTTCAATATTATACATTTTCACGATGATCGGTACAGCGTTTGGGAATCTATAAGGAACATACAGACAAGCATTTTAGGTAGGTTTGTTTTGATTTAATGGTATTATCAATTACACAGGCCTACAAAAAATTTTTACCAGAAACCAGACTATACTTTTGCGATTTATTTTGACGTGCTGAATCCAAATCCGGGGTCAGAATTGCTCTATTGGCTCAGGTTTCCGAGGTATCCTAACCTGAAAGTGCTAAAAACACTGTTTTGGCCTATATTTACGCTTATATATCATCGCCTATCGATTTTTACTCCAAAACCTGTGAACATCATCTTAATGTATGATCCTTAATCTTTTAAATGCCGTTGAGTTTGCTCAAATATCTTTTTTTTTCACTGACATATGCCACTTTGAAAAATTCAAACTTTATGAATTTATGTATGTGAACAAACAACTCTTTCCACAAACCCATGAATTTTTCAAAGTGGCACATCTCAGTGAAAAAAGCAGATATTTGAGTAAACTCAACGGCATTTAAAAGATTAAGGATCATACATTAAGATGATGTTCACAGGTTTTGGAGTAAAAATCAATAGGCGATGATATATAACCGTAAATATACGCTGAAACGGTGTTTTTAGCACTTTTAGGTTAGGATGTCTCGGAATCCTGAGCCAATAGAGCAATTCTGACCCCGGATTTGGATTCAACACGTCAAAATACATCGGAAAAGTATAGTCTGGTTTCTGGTAAAATAACTTTTCCAAATTTTGTAGGCATGTGTTATCCTTATGGTATTTTTTCGATAGATTTGTTTTTTACAATAGTCAAAAAATCATTTGTTAGTTCGGGATATGAAAAAATATGCTTATGCTTAAGCCGTAATAATAAACATAGAATAAAGATAAATTATCTTTAACTTACTCTTTAAGAATTCATCTAGAATGTCTGGTATTTCCTTGTACTATATATCCTCATTTTATAAATTTTTCTGAATTATAACTCAGAAATCAGAATGTATAATTTCAGGATATCAAATTCGTATTATAGTAATCTTAGAAATTTGATTTCTACTGTGCCTTTTTTTAAATAGAAAATATGTCTATATATAAAAAAAAAAATAAAGCTCCATTGTTTACAAAAAATCGTGCTTACAGACATGATGCTGCAGTACCCTAAGCAAATACTCCAATTAAGTTGTAAAAATAACAAAATTCGTACCAAATTTAAATCAAAGAAATTCTTAGTGAAAGAACGCGGACATCATGTTCTAAAGGTTAATGTAAACATTTGTGCACTTGTAGTGCGTGTATTTTAAAACATTTAAATTCAACACACTTCATCAATATGGAATCAATTATTCTCACCATTTTCGAAATAGCTTTGAAAATAATAAAAAAATGTAAAAAATTTCACAATGTGCTTAAACAAAAACTAAAAATACCCAGTATGAGTATGGTTACGTTAACAGATGAGAATTTTAAAATTTTATAGTCTAACATTAGGATTTCTATTGATTTAGCCATCACTGTTGCGCTTATGTGCAACAAATTCTGCAGTGTGTTTTTTTGTTTCATTTTCATTTCAGCAAAAGAAGAAGAAATTCGTATAAAATTTTTGACAAAGTCGAACAGCTTATATGATTTGCTCAATTCAAAATCTTTTATTCTTCAGGAATAAATTCCGAGAGATCATTCATTGTAAATTATTCCGGTGTAAACATCTTGTTGCTCTTCCACTTTTCATATCTCATTTCGATTTTTTTTTTTTCTTTTTTGATAAGATAGAAACCTTTTCTAACACATATAAAAAATATTGAGAGCTATTTCCCTGTAGGACCGACTGAGTCAATTGTTTCAATAGTTCAATCCTTGGTCTAGTTTTTTTGTAAGTAGTCTATAATGGACTACACATAAAACTCGAATAAATTCACTTAAATTATCAATTGTATCAAAAATGGTCCAAATGTAATGCAAACACGGTCAATTGTATCAAAAGTGGTTCAAATGTAATGCATAATCTGTCATCAGTACCAAAAGTGGTCCATTTGTGTATTGATTGTATAAGTGAAATTATAACGTTATTGAATAAGTACTGTTTGGCAGTTCGTCAATTGTGAAGAAGACCAAACGATAGTGTATCGGTCTAGTGACTTGTGCTGCGTGGAGAGGCCCGGGTTCATATCCTTCACTCGGTGATTTTCAATTCCAAATTTTAAATTTATATTAATCTATACACAATTTGTCTGAAGAGTCTTCGGAGCAGAAAATGAAACAAATGTCCAACATAGCCGAAGTATAAAATAATAAAAAACTGGTAAAGGTGTTACCTTTGGCCTGGCCAAACATTAAATACCCTACACAGCAGTATTTTGAAAGTCTTGCTTTTTTGGGAGGTGCCACGCCCTCTTGTCCAAATTCACCCAGTTTTTCTCAGAGTTTGAATTTATAGTTCTTAGCATTTGAGTGAAATTTGGTTGGATTATCTTAAAAAATGGTTTCAGTACAGCGTTTTGAACCTTTTGCTTATATGGGAGGTGCCACGCCCTCTTGTCCGAATTCACCCAGTTTTTTCTCAGAGTTTGAATTTATAGTTCTTAGCATTCAAGTAAAATTTAGTTTGATTATCTCAAAAAACGCTTTCAGTATAGCGTTTTGAAGTTTTTGCTTATATGGGAGGTGCCACGCCCTCTGCTCCGAATTCTCCTGGTTTTTGTTCAGAGCTTGCGCTTACAATTCGTAGTATTTATGTGTAGTTTGATTGCATTATCGTAAAAAAAACTCAAAAAGTTGCATTTTGAATATATTTTTTGTAAGGGTGGTAGGCGTGTCCGTTGACCGATTTCGCTCATTTTCAATCCCCCGAGCTAACTTTGACGCCAAAGGCTGTGCACCAAATTTCATTGAATTATCTAGCTTAGTTTTCCGAAAAAGTGTATTTCCACACACAGCCAGCCAGCCAGCCACCTAGCCAGACAGACAGACGGACATGGCTATATCGACTCAGAAGGTGACGCTGATCTGCCACTCCTCCTTCTCTGCGTTACAAACGGAAGGACAAAGTGAATATACCCTGGGTGTAGGGTATAACTAGTAAGGGTGTAAAATTTGGCATGGCCAAACATTAAATACCCTACACTGCAGTATTTTTAAAATTTTGCTCATATGGGAGGTGCTACACTCTCTTGTCCGAGTTCACCCAGTTTTTGTCCGGAGCTTGGATTTATAGTTTTTAGTGTCTGAGTGAAAAACGTTTTCAGTATAGCTTTTAGAAGCTTTTGCTTGTATAGGAGGTGCCACGCCCTCTTGTCCAAGTTCGTCTAGTTTTAGCTTAGAGTGTGCATTTATAGTCTTTAGTATTTGAGTGAAGTTTGGTTGGATTATCTCAAAAAACTCTTTCAGTATAGCATTTTGAAACTTTTGCTTATACTGGAGGTGCCACGCCCCCTTGTCCGATTTCACCCAATTTTTGTTGAAAGCTTTCATTTATGATACTTAGTGTCTAAGTCGAATTTGGTTCGAATATCTCAAAAAACGCTTTCAGTATAGCGTTTTGAAGCTTTTGCTTATATGGGAGGTGCCCTCCTGTCTGAATTCATTTAGTTTTTTTGTAGAGCTTGCGCTTACAATTTTTAGTATTTATGCGTATTTTGGTTGCATTGTCATGAAAAATACTCCTAAAATTGCATTTTGAATATATTTTTTGTATGGACGGTAGGCGTGTCCGTTGACCGATTTCGCTCATTTTCAATCCCCCGAACTGTCTTTGACGAAGGAGGTAGTGTACCAAATTTCATTGAATTATCTTGCTCAGTTTTCCCAAAAAGTGTATTTCAACACACAGCCAGCCAACCACCCAGCCAGCCACCCAGCCAGCCACCCAGCCAGCCACCCAGCCAGCCACCCAGCCAGCCACCCAGCCAGCCAGCCACCCAGCCAGACAGACGGACATGGCTATATCGACTCAGGAGGTGACGCTGATCAAGAATATATATACTTTTCTACATCTGCCACGCCTCTTTCTCTGCGTTACAAACAAAGTGAATATACAAAGTGAATATACCCTGGGTGTCGGGCATAATTAATAAAAAAATTTGTATCCACACTGAGATTCGAACCCGGAACACATTGTTCAGAAATATATCGTCGGGTTAAAACTACAACTAGACATCTAAATTTTTATTGTTTTGAGAAAAACGCTTTTTAAGTTTTTTGAAATTTTTTGTATGAGATTTTGATGTTTTTCGCTTTTTATTTCTTATATTATATTGGATGGGGACCACATTTCATAAAACCGAATTGACTGAGGCATAGAGCCATTTATTCTTTATGTTTCTGTATACTGTATACTCAAAATTTCAAAAAATGTAGATGTCTAGTTGTAGTTTTAACCCAACGATATAACAAACTCTTTAGCAGTTTCGGCTACGAAACCTTTTGACAATTTTGTGTAAAACTTGAATTTCAAATTAAATTTGTTGAAATTTATAAATAAAATAAAAAAAAATTGGTCTTCTTCTGGTCCGAGTGTAGTGCATAGGAAGACAATTGTGTCGTTAAATATCAAAACTGTTAAGTACCTCTCCAATATGAAGGCAAAATAAAATAAATTAAAATCAAGTGAATGAAATTTATTTTATTTTACCTTTACATCGGAGAGGGAATTAGGCAGTTATGATATTTAACGACACAATTGACCTTTTTATGGTCCGATTGTAATGCATAAGGAGACAATTGGTTACGCCGAATGACAAACCAATGTTAAACCTCAATAGAACTTTATATGTGATGGGAACAGAATTTAGACTTGTCGGTTTCTCCTATGGACTAGTTTACAAACTAGTTTTGGAATAGTCCTGTGGTTCCAAATTAATAGTCCGATCTTATAGGTCAAAACTCTTTAAGCATACAATTTTTAGTTTTTGGTAAAGCAGTATTATCAGCTTATTTGCATAGACTTTTTTGAAATTTTTACAACTAAAAAACAAAAAATCTACTTAGCCACAATGCAATTTTGAAAAATAAAACAATGCAAAGAAAGGTTGCTTTTTTTTTTTTTTTGCTTCAAAAGATCTCTATGGACTACATGTAACCAACAGCAAATGCCATTGAATAATTGCGTTAGACAGTGTACGTGTAGATTATTTCTTTTTTGACTTAAATTTTTCTTAATGTCTATGTCGATCTGCTTAGACGACGTTTGTCTTATTGTATTTCTTTCGATGCCTTGCCAAAACGGATGTCTTCAAAAATAAATATGGCCTAATTTCATAAGATTTGCATATCTTTAAGTAATGTACAAGCACTATAGGTAATGCATGTAAAGAATTTTTATATTTGATCCACTTATGAGATCATTGCTTTCTTCAATTTTTGCAAAATACCATAAAATAATTTAATTGATTTTTCTCTACAATGTACCTACTAAAAGTTTTGGTTGTTTTTGTGTCTTTTGCCTTTGATATTTACATACATACAAATGTGAAAACACTCGTTTTCAATGTCGAAAAATTTGCTTATACGCCATCTTGACATGATTTTTATTTGAGAAAAATATCAATCATTTTTTTTCGAAAATTTTGCACTACAACGCACTTTGAGAATAACGCTTCTGCTGTCATTCATGCTGTCAAAATGATAAATTTTAGTAAAAACAATATCAATATGTTTATGCCTCTAATATTTGCTGTCATTTTATGTGGAAATTAAGTTTTACCACATGATGTTTTTTCAATTCATTTTGATTTTTAGAAGAAGACAAATGAAATATTTTGAGGTGAAATTGGAATTGACAAACATATTACATAATGAATTTGTTCTATTTTTTTTTTTTTTTTTTTTTTTTGAAAAGGAAACAGTTTCATAACTTTTAGTGCATATCTTTCGAATTTTTGTGTTTGAAAGTTTTTTTTTTATTTTTGAAATTATGTTCTCTTGTCCGAAAACAGCATTTTCCTGTGTACAACTTTTCTATTTGAATACACCAGATGGGCTTATGTGATAAGGTTTTCCGAAAAAATGCATTAGTCAAAATATAATGGTCAAAGATGAAAAGAATTCGCTCCGGAGAAAAAATTTTTCACCAATAACCATTAATTTGCTTACACCAACATATTTTGAAGCATACTGCATCCATTCCAACTATAGGTACAAAATTGATATTTTTATGATATCGAATTTACCGAAGGTAATGGAGAAAAATGTTTGCCTATCCCTAATTTTGCTTTCTTCCTAACATTTTTCTCGGAGATACAAACATATCAACCACCTCCTTGCAGTAAAGATGTTAGATGACATCTTTCGACATTGCTAAAATCTGGATTCATTTTTATCAATTTGTTCTTTTTACAGAAAGCTGGGTATTATATTCGATTTCTACCGATATATTTCTTTAAGCCTTTTTTAAGGAAAATTTAAAAAAAAAAAAAAATAACTAAATGTAATTAATCATTTGTCAAAATGCTTGGTCTCAAAGATTTCTTCTTAAATTCTATGAGATAACCTCCGGGAATAGATTTGACAGCTCTTTTCTTCTACATTCATTTGAATCTTAGGTAAATATTTTATTGGATGTATGCAATTAAAAAAATAAAATGTTTTGCCAAGCGCATTTTTTTCTTTTAGTGTGCCATTATTTTGATTTTTAATTTTAGAACATGGTGTTTTTAATTTCTACTCACGGCAGTTAAAATGTATATTTGTATAATTAGTAGCATTTTCATTTCAGTAATAAAAAATTCATCGCATGTTGTGACGGTTCTCTTAATTGGTTTTATATTTTTAAAGATCCAGACAAAATTAATTGTAGTCGTAATAGTTGTTGCTGCTCAGCCAGACGGGAAATTGACCGTACTTTAGCAGAACTTAACATTTTACTGGATTAGTACATCCATACAGAAGTTTTGAATGAATAACTATAATCTCGTAAAATTTAATTAATGGGTGCTATTATTGATTCCGTCGGAAAGCATTTTCCGCGCGGAAGCAAATTTTGCTATTATTGATTCCGAATATTCGATACATCTGTCATCACTGTTCCGCAAAACAGATAAATTTGGCATTATTGGTTCCGCACGTAATTTGAGAAATTTAACATCCCTGACATCGAAGTGACATTTATTTTTGTGTATTCTTGATTCCGACGGAAAGGTATATTTCAGTATTTTCCTTCCGCGAAATTTTTGTGACGGAACGACAGTAAAAAGTTAAAAATGTATGCTTTTTTGATAATTTTGCTCTTTTTATTGATAAGGAAATTAAGCTAAATATTAAGTTTCAATTTTAAACAATTTACTAGTACACAATAGCCGGTTTAATTAAAAATTACAAAATTTATTTTTAAAATAAAACTCAAAATTCATAAAAGAAACACTTCATTTTATTTCATTAAATAAAGGAAACAATTCATCTTTATTCTGATTAGATAAATATCATTTTATAAAAAAAGAAGACACTTTCACATCCAACCCTCTGCGGTGACCAAATGATGAAATGTAAACACTCGGAAAAAAAATTATCAACAAACACTTGTTTACAAGAAACAACTTTAGAGCAACACGCATCTTTATCGAACTCTAAAATGTATAGATAATTAATCTTTAAACCGCACTAAAAAAGCTATTTTATCCACTTGATGTCTACAAAATTATTTGAGATTCATAATTTGCCGCTGTTGACACTTATAATTTTTTTTTTTTATCCTTTGTCATCTGTCAAAATGTTAGAGATGTTCTTATTTCAGGGTTCCCAATATTTTCGTTCGATATTCCTCTACCGTCGGAATCAAGAATAGCAGTTTTCATATCGAACGATATTTCTTTCCGCGAAAATTTCCTTATCGAACGGAATCAATAATAGCACCCAATATCATTATGACCTGTATAACACAAATCAATAATACCACAAAAATGCCAGAAATGATATGAAATTGACAGATCAATGATTTATTAGAAGTTTATGTTCCATAAGCGATTTTTATCAAAGAATATTCTTTTCAGAGAAAGCTATAAGCGGATTCCTTTAATCACGTAAACTCGTATACCATGGAAAACTCAAAAGATGACGAGCTTGTTTTCAAGAACACATGTTTCTGAAAACACATAAACAACGTATGTGTGCTGAGATGGCAAACCTGGTATCGATAATTTTTCATGAAATTAAGTTACATATGTTGTTCAGGTCGTTGTTCTTTGTGAAAACTACAAGCTGGCAAGCTGGCCAGATTTTTTCAAGGGCTAGTAGTTTCTTAGAAAAAAAAACTTTACAAAAGTGGGTATTTTAATCTTTTCATAGCATATTTAACTTGAAATATGTATATTCTCCTGAAAAAAAAAATTAAGAAATGCAATACCAGGCATTACGATCTGAGCACAGCTGAACATTTTTTTGTCTCCGATTTCGATCAAATTTATCAATATGGTAGTGCCAAAGTGCAAAAACATTAATCCGAGAGAATTTGGTCCTAGTGCCATTTGTTGTTAAAATACAGGGTGTTAAAGTTTGCGTTTTTAGTATTTTGATGAAAAGAGTGTTTTTTACAAAAATTTATAGCTTACACCAAAGTTTGTAAATTGATATATCTAAGTAACTGGTTCCATTCAAATTTTTAAGTGTTCTTTTTACAAAAAAATATTACTTGGATAAAAATTTTTTTTTGGAATTTTTTTAAACTTTTTTTTTGAATATTTTCCAAAAATTCCCATAAATTTCATATTTATTTCTTGGACGATTCTAAGCATTTTTTGCCTAGAAATTTTTTCTCGAAAGTGTAAACAAAGGGTCCAATTTTTGGCCATTTTTTCGAGCACTGCGAGCCGTATGTCACGAATTACACGAGCATGCTGGCCCCCGAAGCGTCAATTGTTGCTGCTGTATCAGCATAAACCAGTGACTTCACGTAGCCTCACAGGAAATAGTCGATATGTGTCAAATCGCACAACCTTGGAGGCCAATTCACAGGTCTATTTCTCGAAATGCCACGTAGCGCCATCCTGTTGAAACCAGATCTTGTCCGGATCAACGTCATTCATATTTTCAAACAAAAAATCATTGATGCGGTAACGATTTTCATTGACAGTAACGCGAGCTCCGGCCTCATTTTTGAAGAAATAAGGTCCGACAACGCCAACAGCGTGTAAACCGCAGCAAACGGTGCACTTGTCTGCGGCAACTTTGCTTATTAACAAACCCGTTAAGCTAAAAATGAGCCTCATCGCTGAACACAATTTGGCGATAAAACAACGGGTCAGTTGCCAACTGCTCTAGAGCTCATTCACCAAAAGAACGACGCATATCATGTTCTAGTGGCTTCAATTCCTGCACCAACTGGATCTTATACAGAAAATTTCCACGTAGTTAACGGACAGAGCCTTAATTCCTGCGACTTACGACGAATCGATAAATTTGGATCTCGATCCACACTTTCGTTTACAGTGGCGATATTCTCTTCAGTACGCACATTCTTTCGACGTCTTGGTGATATTGCATCCTCTAGAGAGTATGTGGTATGAAATCTATCCACAGTTCGACGAATGGCTTGCTCAGATAGACGATTATGTGTGCCATTATAATCACAGAGTCGTCTATAAGTTGCGCGAATCGACAACTAATTTTCAAAGTAAATTTGGATAATTTCGTAACGTTGTTCAACCGTGAGTCTATTCATAATGATTTGCCAAATTGTACTGAAAGTAATAAAAAAAAAATTCATCCAAATTTAAGGTTTTGTGTTATTTTTTACAATTTCAAGTTCTATCGGGCTTAAAAAAAGACTCTTTATAAGTTTTGGGGCAGATAATTATGTAAACAACTAATTTTCTAAGTATTGAGTTCTATTTACCCAAGAGGAAAAATTTCTAGCGCTTCTGATCCAAGCACTTCAAAAGTGCTTGTCCCCATAAAAATTTAGAAGCACTATCACAATGATTTTTTATAAGGCTGCAGTAAGAACATAGTGAGTTCGAACCCAGCCCGGGTGATTTTTTTTAACTTTTTTCTGCTTTATTTTTTTTTTTTTTTTTTTATTAAAATATCTTTTATTCAACATCTTTTATTTCACTTTTCTATTTTCCTTTCTCTTATTAATTTACTTTTGTTTAATTGAATTCAAAATGATTGCACAATGATTCTATGTAAGGCTGCAGGAGCATTCGTATGTCAAATTCTGTTTGGACAACATTTGCTTAATATACAAATTTAATAACTCTTTATATCATCGGGCATTGGTGTAGCGGTCTAAAGAGTTGGTAAATGGCGCGGCCAGTTTTTTTCTTTTTTTCTTTTTTTAATTTTATTGAAAAAACGCTTACCGCAGCATTACAAATAAGCGCTTTTGAAGCACTTCTTTTCCCCTTGGGTATATAATGGTACCTGCTCGTATGGTTCAGAGATGAAAAAAGGGCATTTTTGTTGAAGCCCGTATGGTTCAGAGATAAAGAATGGCGTTGCTCAATATGCCTGAAATCAGCATTTTCTGCACTTTGAAGTGAAGATAATTCAGAATCCTGTTGTGTTAAAAAACCTGTGTTCAGTTTCATTGTTCAGTTTCATATATAAAAGGCCCCAAACTCCCGTAATCCGCCATAAAAATAGTAAATGGGAAACTTTTTTGTCAATCTGCTGGCCAGTATTATTGCTGACATAGATAGATAGACTATTTGTTATGCTAACGCTACCCGCTGAAGCGTGCTTTAGGCTTAAAAGGCAGCAAATCTGTGAGCTTTCACTATTTTTCATCCATACGAATTCCATTAAGAGAATGATTACCATACATATATGACAAAAAAGCAAACAAAAAATATTTTTAAATTGCTTTTGGCCTCTACAATAAATTTTTGTTTATTTAAATTATTATATAAAACTACCATAAAAAAATTATGAAATTTTTTTTACTTTAAACAATATTTCGAGTAAAAGGTAATTTTTGTTTGTTTTAATGAAGAAAAAATGTGTTCAGAACAAATGACTGACGTGCCGATGTCGAATTTAAATTTGATTTTTCGCAAAAAACACACTCGCAAATCGAATAAATAAATATTTACATAGAAAATATTTTTTCAGCTATAAATTATTTTAATTTATTTTCCTTTGGAAGCCAGCAACAATTAATTAAATGCAACCAAATTTTATATTCAACTCATGTGGGGAAATTCGATGAAATTTTTAAATTCTATTTTTAAATTATAAATTTAACATTTACGTTTTATTTGCAAAATTTATTTGGCATTTAAAAGTAATAAAACATATGAAAAATTGCAATTCACAAGATGATTAATTTGAAGGAATAAAATGCAAAATACAAATAACAATTAAATGAAAGATGCTTCGTTTCAAATGAACTGTTAAATGAATGATATGGATTTAATCATAAATTTAATTTCTCTCATGAAGTGTGATGTAATTTTTGTTGTTGTTTTTAACCAACAACTGTCAAAACTTCAGCACGAGCTGATTATGTTTTGAATAATTCAAAAACTTTTTAGTGATATATTTACAAAATATTTTAAAAATTTTTCTTTTTTACTATCACCAGCTTGTTATCGAGCAACACCACGTCAGATCATTTAAATAAATATGCAATAAATTTTATTTATAATTAAATAATTACTAAATTATGCCGCTTATTTTTAAAATTAGAATTAAAAAAATTCGCAATATTTATAATAAAAGTTTTATGATTTTCATCAAGAATTGCTTTCTTTTTATTTTGGTTTATTTAAATTTTTAATTTTTCTTATTTATTTTAATATTAAGTGGCATAGATAAATTCAAACAAATTGGCATACATTTTGAATAAAATTTTGCATTTGCAAATTGTGCATTTGCAAATTGTGCATTTTCTTGGAAATTTTCCAGCTCATTGAACTCTCACCGTTCGTACAGTTTTTGCAGAATATTATACAGAATTTATACAATTTAGAAAACGTAAGAGTTATAATTTCAGATTGCACTAGCGCAACAAAAGATCATAGGGACACCAATAACTTAACATATTTGGATATCTTCGTTACTCCTAATTTTCGAAAATAACAATATTCTACTTTTTCATAAAGAGTCTCTTATTAACTTCTGTTAAATCAATGATTTCTCATCAAAAGTATATTTTTCTGTTCAGAAGAAATGCATTCGAGTTGCTAATCTTTTAATCAATTTAACGGATATTTTTTTAATTTGACTTTAACTTAAAATTTTGTGCTAAAGAGCAGGAGCACTGTTTTTTCCTCGACCGCATACATGACCCACGAACGTAATTTTGTCAAAACTTCTTCCATGATATTACTGATCACGTCGGGTCTGACACCAGTATGATCACATCATTCGCATACGCAACTACCTTGACCCCGTTTTTGTTAAGCTGAATGGGGCAGAGTTTATAACTACTTATAAGCCAGAGCAGAGGGAAGGTAAGGTGTTTCCTTACTTTCTGATTTCATGGCCTGGCTGGAAGTGAGGGGCCCCTCAGCCGTACGTACGACTTCAGAATGAGTTGTTTCGAAAGATTTTCCCTTGAAAAATGCATGCTGTCAGTCTTAATAATTCTTGGTCATTTCTGCCTACCTTACGAATAAAAATGACTCTAACTTTCCTCCAACTAGAGGGAAAGTGATTGAGTATTATGCCAGTAGAAGTCTCTTGTGCTTAGCGTGAGCACCTGCCATGATTGCTTAATCTCACGGTGTTCTTCACACATGGTCCAGTATACGACGGGCGGCCAACCCTACATCAGCATAATGCCGATGGCTGGTTACCATTTTTAGAATCATGCGATCAGACTCAATTCCTTCCATTGGTAGAAAAATGAGGACTGTCTAAGCCTCTGCCATTCTTTGGGTCATGACACCCGGTTGAGAATGCAACTCCACACCGAGCCTCCAAACTCTTCTTGCGATTTAGGTCCAAACCACACCCACCACGAAACTCCCCGAATGGCCATCCAGCGAACCGGATACTCCAAAAAGCAACTGACTCCCGTAGTACCAGAATAAACTCTGGCCAGATTTCGTAGCACTACGCTACGGTTAGTATGACTCTGATCCGCCTGGGACTAATCACTCATGTCAATTTGTCATGGATTGTGAAAACACGTTTCTTGGTGCATCCCTCTCTTCAAAAAAGCTCAAGACTTTCTTGGGAGAAGTAGTCCACCCAACGTTGCAATGGCCACATGTACGACTTCACTTACAATGGATCGTGGGAAAACTTTACCAAGTGCGGATTTCTCAGAAAAACCCTCAAAATCCTGTCTTGGATTGCTTTTTACCACTTTGCCATATGCGAACGACTTACTATGGATCGTGGGAACACGTTACCCAGTGCGAATTTCTCAAAAAAACCCTCGAAATCCTGCCTTGGATTGCTATTAACCAATTTGCCATATACGTAACGTGACAGTTGAAGACATGTTTGGGATACCTCCGAAGGTCACGCTCTTTCGCCTTCCTGCTTTAGCTAGTAGCTGACAGCGGTCAACAGTGCCATTGCCAACCACCATTACCAGGAGTTGCCGCAGGGAGGCAGCAGGCTGCTTGAGGCCAGACATAGGAAAGTGTCTAGCCAACAGCCTTTTAAGTTTCGTTTCATCACTCCTCCGTTAACCTCCTGTTAACCAACGCTAAGTCACCAATCAATCTTCTATACTATACATCCCTTATAACCGGTCGTGCACAACACAAGTTAGAAAGGCTGGACCAGACCAATTCATTGCCTCCCTTCTGAGTTGTGGAAGAGACAATCTTCTCTACAACCCTACCTACTACTAAAAACAAGGGAGACTGCTAACTGGCACTATCTTCTGCCGGGTTACTCCAACCCACTGTTATACCAGCAATGAAAATTTTAGCGAGCCATGAGGTCACTATATGTATCTTGTAGTAGATGGACAAGAATACTCTTTAGAAATAATTCTGCACAGCTCTGCTGAATCCTTGGTGTTGTTTGTGGATTGGCGAAAAATTTTCCAGGACTGTTCCTAGGCTTCGCTGATAGGGTTTTTGTACTCTTTTAGACAATCTCTGTAGTGTCGCCATACTTTCAGCTGGTGGCATTGGTTGAAGACCTTCCTTGTGGCCTTCCTTAGATCACTCAAGTCTTTATTCCACCACTATGAAAGTTTTTCCTGCTGTGGGTTATAGGTACGGTGACCATGTCTGTGTGAGCAAAATCGGGGACAAAACGATATTTATGCGAAAAAAAACGGGGACAATCGGGGACAGTCGGCGAAAAATCGGGGACAAATCGGGGACACATAAATATTGAGGCAAACAATGACTGATGAGCAAAAACAAAAGATTTTCACCTATGTATAAATGTTACCTCCTTCAAAGCGCAAAAGTATACCTACGTATGAGGACCTCAACGGTACAAATTTCTTCGTAAATGTAAAAATTTAAACTTTATTTATTGCTCGTTAATAAAAACATTTATTCCTTTTACTTGCATTGCATTTAAATTGGCTTTAACCTTAACTGGCACTTTGATTTATATCAATCCGCAAGTTGAATTTTACCCAGATATTGTGAAAACGGCTCCTAGTATTTTTTGGCAAAAGAAATTATTTTTAAAATTTGTCTCTGTGTGACCTCAAATATTCTTTAAGCTCGATACAGTTTAAATGATGATTACATTTTGTTATCAAAATAGTTTTAAGTGTCACACGTAGAGGGTTTTGGAGGCTCAACCCCCACCACCCCCCCAAGGAAGATCTTTTTCCCATATAAATTATATATGAATTGAATAAAATGTAATACTATGGATCTATATGAAAAACCTCTTCCAGAGCAAATCCTGCGCATGGTGCTGCTCGAAGCTGTGTATACGTTATATTCATAATGGAGAAAATTCTTTCCGTGGAAGCATTTGATCCTGGCACACACAAGCTGAACTCAACAATTTTTACTAGCCAAAAAAAGGTTATACGTATACTGAAGATTTTGATATTTCAGTTGTTAATTGTCAAAGAGCCGAAATGAAATGAAATGATTCCATAAGTTTGCATATTTAAAAAGGTTTTAAAGCTATTGATAAAAATATGAAAATATGCAACTTTATATTGTGATGAATTAGCAACACATTTACGGTTTTAAATTATATATTATACATATTAATAAATGAACAGTGCAAATACAGGACAAATAGGGGACACAAAATAAAATACAGAACATTTGTATGTCCCGTATTTCTCAAATAAATTCCGGGGACAAGTAGCCGAAATACAGAACTGTCCCCGGAAATACAGGACGGTTGGTCACCGTAGTTATAGGGCAAGAGGCTCTATAAGCTTCTTGCGTGGCGTTTTCTAAGGAGCTTAAATTACTCTTTACTTCGTCAACGGCATTAAAGTCATGTATGATAGTTTTTATACCCTACACTCTGGGTATATTCACTTTGTCCTTCCGTTTGTAATGCAGAGAAGGAGGCGTGGCAGATATAGAAAAGTATGTATATTCTTGATCAGCGTCACCTCCTGAGTCGATATAGCCATGTTCGTCTGTCTGGCTGGCTGGCTGGCTAGATGTGTGTGGAAATACATTTTTTGGGAAAACTGAGCAAAATATTTCAATGAAATTTGGTTCTCTGCCTCCGCCGTCAAAGTTAGCTCGGGGGATTGAAAATGAGCAAAATCGGTCAACGGACACGCCTACCACCCATACAAAAAATATATTCAAAATGCAATTTTAGGAGTATTTTTCATGACAATGCTACCAAAACACACATAAATACTACGAATTGTAAGCGCAAGCTCTGAGAAAAAACTGAGCGAACTCGAACAAGAGGGCGTGGCTCCTCCCATATTAGTAAAAGCTTCAAAACACTATACTGTAAGCGATTTTTTGAGATATTCGAACCAAAAATTTGGTGAATTCGGACAAGGAGGCGTGGCACCTCCCATATAAGCAAAAGTTACAAAATGCTATACTGAAAGAGTTTTTTGAGACAATCCAACCAAATTTCATTCAGACACTAAAAACTACAAATGCAAGCTCTGAACAAAAACTGGGTGAACTCGGACAAGAGGGCGTAGCACCTCCCTTACAATCAAAATGTTCAAAATACTGCAGTGTAGGGTATTTATTTTTTGGCCAGGCCAAAATTAACACCTTTACTAGTTTAAGCTTGGATTTGACTATCCTGTCAAATACAGTCCAATTAGTATTATTTATATGTTTAAAAATTGGAGGATGTTCTACTTTGAATTTTATGTATATGATAGTACAATTCCACTCAAAAATATCAAAAAAAAAAAACATCCAAAAATAAGAACATCTAAAAAAAATCCCAAAAATAAAAACATTGAAAAAATTTTTCCATTTTTTTAATGCAAATGTTTTTTTGTTGGATGTTTTTATTTTTGGATGTTTTTTTCTCGGATTTTTTTATTTTTGCATGTTTTTTTTTCGGATGTTTTTATTTTTGCATGTTTTTGATAATCACCTGATGATACACCTATAATGCGAGAAAGAATGTTTGGTAAGAACTTTCCATTTTACAACCTTAATGTCAATTTGTCGACAAAAAAAGTAACATCAAGGACTTCTTCCCAACCCGTAAACTTTTGTGAACTTGGAAACATAAAAGTGGGAGTTTTAACAGTGTTACAGATAGACATATTTGAGCTAATGTTAAAGTCGAAGAAAAACTCACCTTGATCATATGTTTCCATGCTCAATAGCGTATGCCTGTCGCTGAGAAAAATGGTACTTCAAGTGCCTTAGGTTTGTTCCCCACTAATGTTTATGACATCCAATAGTCTGTTTGCGTCATCGGTCTCATTTCTGTCGGTACGAGTGCTTGCAAAGCTGAAGATTTTTACTTTTACGAATCTTACGCCAAACCGAAGCCAGTTGTCGAGTATTTTTAGTGTTTTAAGACATTCTTCGCTTAAACGATACTTTCTTAGTTTTGCGATAAGGTCGTTTTTTAGAACATTAAGTAGTTTATTCTTTATAATATAGGGGCTTGTTTTATGTTTCACTTCAAAATTATTTAATATTCAAGTGACCTTTGCTAACTTCAAAGTCATTAACAAAGTATGATTGCACATTTAAAAATAAAAATACAAAATGCAAATTCCCAAAAAAAAAACATAATATTTCATGCTAAAATAAAATATTTTTATGTAAAATATACCATAAATCTAAACTGACAAATACCTATGTAAATATATTTTTTTTTTCTAACATAAAAATATCGCATGAAAACTGCATTGAAAAATCTGTTGAAAACTTTATTTTTAGCAAAAATATTGTTGTTGTGTGAGCGTAAACACGGAGCTACTCCAACAAATTTTGTTTCAATTCTCAAAAAATCAAAAAATACATTAAAAGCGTAAAAATATTACATTCGTAAACTTTTAATGCAGTCGACACACATACAGTTGCTGACATGAGATCTTTTTAAGAAAAAATATTCTACTTTTTGTAGAACAGAAAGAAGATTTCTTTCGAAATATTGCTTTAAAATGTGCGAAGACACAACTTAATCTTTATTTATTGATTTTTAATGAGTATGTGGAGAATCCTAATGTCCACAGTTTGTATGGTATTGTATTCCTAAAAAGAAAACTATAAATTTTTATAAGCGTTATAAATTTTCTTTACGAATTGTAATACTTGATTGATTTTATTATTTCGGTAGTTTAAAATAAACCCCCTCAATTTGGTCTGGAAATTTTGTTAAATTTCTACAAAAAGTTTGTAGTTACAGCTGTTTATTTTAAATAGATTTACTAAAAATATTTCAATAATTAAATTTCAGTTCAGTGTCTGCATTTTTAAGTGCTCGTGTAGACATTTTGTTTCATTTTTTTCAAAATTCATTTGCAAATATGTACGGGTGTATTAATTACAAGAAAATATGAAAATTGGGGTGTAATAAAATTTTTTTTTTAGTTAATATTAATTTTTCAAACTATAAATATAAGTATCATATACTTATGTAAAGGTTTTCACAATTGAGGAGTGATTTTTCAAAAGGGCGTAAAACCATGTTAAACAAATTTTCAGTAATGAGAAAAACTTTTAAGGTCAGTTTACAGTAGGGGAGATGTGTGTACCTTGGTCCGCATTTTAATTTTTTCAATGTGCTGGCTTTTTCAAATAAGTTTCTTTAGTTTTTTGATTAAGTTATATTTCTACAATGTTTGCAGCATCAAATGACGTGACAATGATATTTCTATGCCATACCATTGAGTAGAAATATTACTTTTTCCGTTCCAATCTCAAACGGTCCAAGGTACACCATGCAAGTGTACCTTGGACTATCAAAAATAAAAGAGAATACATTGTATATAGGTTATAAATTATGAAAGAACCATTTATTATGTAATCAAAACTAACATTTTTTACAATAAAAAAAAAACAATCATAAACAAAAATTGTACCACAAAAAATTCATTTAGAAAAAACAATTAATTAAACAAAAATGGTTGCTTATAAATACATCAATCACTTAAATAATAACAATAATATTATATTGAAAGGCGATAATGGCTTCCTGGTTGCCCGTCTAAAAAGGCTCGCTGGTCAATAAGCATAGGTCCAAGGTACACACAGACAGCATGTCTTAAAAACTGTCAACACCCATAACATATATTAATGAAAATACATCTAAAACACACTAAAAGCTTAAAACAATAACTAAACTTCCTTTCTGATGTTGTAAAACTGAAATATTTTAAGTAAGTTTCTCACAAAACGTTTCGTAGTTTACACCAAAAACTGATTTTTACACACCAAAAACACTTTTCCGCCACTTTTTATACACGCATACAGCTTGACGGTCTGAAGTCTGCTAATATCAGTCAGCGGTATGAGTGGAAAATTCCATAGAAGAATATTATCGTACACGTTCAACTGTTGAGTGGCAACCGACACTCGGACCGAGGTACACTCGGACCAAGGTACACACATCTCCCCTAACTTATTTTTTTTTTTTTTAATGTCTCCAGTGTTATAGTGAGTTGACCAAAGATTCTAATCCCCTTTACATTTTTATTCTAACATATTTATAGTAATTGCAAAATGTAAAAAACATTCGGAAATAAGACCTTTTGTTTCGAAATCACTCTTATTTCACCATTTGGAGATGTAAACTGTAAGCTGTCGATAGGCATGGTATGTAAGCGCCTATATAGACTGGGGCATATAAAAAATATTAAATGTTTCTACGGCGACTATTCGAAATACGTGTTTTTGTATCAAACTCTAAAAATTTCTATGAAATTATATGGAAATAAGCCCTTTTGTTCCGAAATGCGATTTTTGATCATGATTTTATCTTGGAAAAACGCATTTTTTGTGATGAATTTTGAACAAGAAGATGCATCTTAGCATGGAAATGGCGATGGCATTCTTAGGTTTGTCCGAGGTCGAAGGTTGTTTTACGCCCTTTTGAAAAATTACTCCTCAGTTCACTTTATCATTCACACTTTACACAAACTTTTACGAAGGTAAAATACATTTCTGGCTAAGAGTTTCCACTTGTTACTCTATATGACTGGGCTTGCTGAAATATGATGTGGTACAAATACGAAAATAATTGAGGAGTGGCCGTACCAAAGGGCCTATGTACCAGTACGATGCAAAAGTAAAGTCAAAATATGAATTGGCCTACAGTTTGTTAGAAATTATTAAATTGTTTTCTTTTTTCACAAAAAAATTACTTGAAGGTATAGAATTGATGGCATTTGGTTCGCTGATTCCGAATCTGGTACCCGTTTTTTTCTTTCACGTCTGAGATTGCCGAAAATGTGGTGCCTTTCCCCTTTTTTGGAGTGAAATTGATCGGCCCAAAAGTTTGTCAAAAATCAATTCCTACATTCTTGATGCTTCATAGAAAGTAAAGGACATTGAACAAAAGTCTTGAAAGGCGCTTAGTTGTTAATTGGTTTCGTTTTTCAGAAGTAGTTGTACAGGCGCTCTGACAGTACAGAAGTACGAATCAAAAAACAATATTTTTGTGCATGGTTTTAAAGCTAAGGGTAGTAATTTCTTCCCAGACGTTAACCATATGACATCAATATTTTTCAAATCCATCCAGGGGTTCCCAATTTATAGCGGTTTTCATAAAAGATTTATCCGGATCTTCCGATGGCAACTTCTCTGAAACAAGGTTTGAGATACTCTTTTTGATCACATATTCTCCCTGCCGGCAAATGGACTAGTTAAAGAATAGTCCATTAACTAGTCCTCTACCAACCAGTACTAGTCCGACTTCAATCCCTTTTGCATACAAGCAACTGTTCTTTTTTGTGTGTTGATGTCCTACGAAATTTCAATTGGCCCCTTATGCATTACTTCTACACCAGTCCAGGGCTAGTTGTGGTATGGAAGTAGTCACTTAACAACTAGTCTTGAACCAGTTGTTTTGTGTGTAGCCCTCCTATAGTAATACACGTGGTATATAGTGAAAAACTCTGACAGTTTCAAATAATTTTGTTTTTATATCAATTTTTATTTTCTAAACATAAATTAAATAAAGTAAAATATTATTTAGTACATGTTATACATATTTTTTAATTAAGTATTTATGCTCTTTAGATACCTTTCTAAAGTGCCTCTTTTTTGATGCCTAAAACGTTTCATAAACTTGATTCTTGAGATCTGAGGGAGACAAAGTCGAATAAATTGCATCTGGAAGTAGAGATAGAAATTTATATAACAAAAGCCATACATTTTGGAATATTATTTGATTTGAACTTTACTTACAATTAATTTGAAAAAGTTTTTAAAATTTTGTGGACTGAAATTCCCATAAATCAAAAATTGCTTCCAATATTTAAGAAAACCGGTCCTTAACAGTATCCTTAGAGCAGAGAACTATTGAGGAAAACAATGAATTTTTTGTAATTACCATTGAAAAATAAAATTTCTTGTAAAATTACTTACTTTGTTGTTTATCTATTTCCATATTTGATACATATTTATGCTGTTTTTTATGATTTTTCTTGAAAAGTTAAACACAATTTGTTTTGACGCAAAACAATTTGACAGAAAAAATTATTTCAAAAACAAATAACAATAAATCTAAATTAGTTTTCGTCACGATTCAAATTTCTCTGCGCTTACAAACTACAAACTGAGATCGAACTGGCCTCCACTGCATCCCTTTTTAACTAGTTTTGAGCTAGTACTAACCGCGAACTAGTATTTTTTGTGGACTGTCTCATATTTTTACTGCAGGGCTTTTTAACGACTAAGAACTCAGTGATAAAAAATTAGTTTCAGAATTTTAGCGAATTTATAACTAAACGACACATGAACCCATTTTGACCTCCATATGACCTGGAAATCTTTTTTCTCAGACGTTCTGGAAATAAACGGACCCCTGATTCGGATTCAGAACGTCAAAGTCCCTAGGAAACACATAGTCTGGTCAAAACGCCATGACTTTTTTTTTTATTGTAAACCTGTGTTATTAATCGTTTTTTGGATAATCGTCCTATCCCAGACTATCTTTGAGTATATTAAAAATATCATTAAAGATTTAACTTTTCAATTGTAAAAGTGTCATCTCCGTCCGAGGACAAGTGCAATACTCGTAATATAATTCACACCACCCTAAAAAAGTTTGGCATTCATTTCAAATTAAAATTGCGTCATTAACGGCGTTACACAATTTTGATTCTTAAAATGCAAACATTTTGGTTTTTTTTATTTTTTTGTTATATCACCTACATCTCATTGCTAAAAGTTTTTTTTTTCTAAAAAAAAGGGTACCTCTTTTAAAATTTGCTCTTGATGTGTCTATTATTTGAAAATCTCCACCCTTGTCAAAATAACATAAGGTACTTTTAAATTACGCAATAAGTATATTTAAAAAAACATGAATTTTGTGCTGTTAATTTAAAAAAAATATTTTTCAAAAATTACCAACAATTTTGTTTGTTGCAACCTCTTTCACTTGACAATTTTCCTAATAATTCATGGTCGTTTGCGTGTGAAAAATTAAAATTTTTACCTCTGGTTTTTCATCATCATTAAATTAGAAAATGAACTATAGATGCTGCAAATTAATGAATAATTTTGCACTTTTGAGTCATTTGACAAAGGCAGAAATAATAATTAAAAATATTAATTGTTTGCAACCAAATTTCATATGAAATGATATACCTCGTAGATATTCAGAGCAGCCAACATCAAAACAAATGGTGATTTAGCTCATTAATGCCATCGTCCTATTTAGTTTAACAACTTTTGATGCACAATAAATCATGAAACAAAAATATTTATTTTATTAAATGTTAATTTTAGTTATACTTATGCACCTATGTAATTGCTTTGAAAAGTTTAACAGTTTAGGGTTTTAGTTGCTTTGTTTGTCAGTATTTGAAATGTATGGTTCATTTAAAGACGAATATTTCGAATATTTTGAATAATTCGATTGATTCGAAAACTTTTTTTATAAATCCTAGATTTTCTGAAGAATTGGAAAAAATTCTGATTTGCTGAATTTCAATGGTAATAAGTAAATTTGTGCTAAAAGAATGCGTTTACTTAGTTGATTAATATAAAAAATGGTAATTTTTAATTCAATTTAATTTTTGTAAAATATTCAAATATTGTAATCACAACTTTAATTGACACAAAACAATAATTGACTCGTCAAGGTATTTTTCTTAGAACATTTTCTACTTGGACACGTCTTTGAAATATTTACATTTTGTAACACAAAAAAACAGTCGGTAAATTTTGGCGACAGGAATGACATTGTGAGACAGCAATGAAAGCACTTACCAAATGAGGGTCAAAACAACCAAAACCACAATACTTATTTTCAACATATTTTTTGATGCTGAATCCTGATGTAGAATTGCTCTGATTTTAAGAAATCTTAAAAAGCAAAAAACTGATTTTCTGACTTGTTTCACAAAATTTATTGCGTCACCGTAACGTTTTAGAGAAAACTATTTTGAGAAAAACTTTTAGCTAATTGTATGAGCTTTCTAAGAACGCATTTGGTTTACAGGGTTTCAATGGATTTTGCAAAGTTCTAATCCTTTAAAGTTGATATTTTAAATTTTTGTTTCCTATTTTTTGACTTCGGCGGCCAATTTGGTATGAAAAATGTCCTATTAACATACCTTTTTATAATTTTTTTTTAAATTTTCGTTAAATTTTCTTTAATTCGGTTGTACATTTGTCATAACAAATTTTTTATTTTAAATTCAGGAAAAATGATTCCAAAAAAAAATTATAAAAAGGTATGTTAATAGAACTTTTTTCATACTAAAGTTCTGCAGTTAAAGTTCTTAGTGTCTGATTATCTCAAAAAACTAATGAAAGTATTTAAGCTTCTGTTTATATGGGAGGTGCCACGATCTCTTGTCCGAATTCGCCCAGTTTTTTTTTTTTTCAGAGCTTGCATTTGCAATTCGTAGTACTTGTGTGTATCTTGGTTGCATTGTCGTGAAAAATACTTCTAAAGTAGCATTTTAAATCTATTTTTTGTACTTTGACGACAGAGGCAGTGTACCAAATTTCATTATATTATCTTGCTTAGTTTTCCCAAAAAAATGTATTTCCACATACAGCCAGCCAGCCAGACAGATGGACATAGCTATATCGACTCAGGAGGTGACGCTGATCAAGAATATATATATACTTTTCTATATCTGCCACGCCTCCTTCTCTGCGTTACAAACGAAAGGACAAAGTGAATATACCCTGGGTGTAGGGTATAAAAACAATTCATATGATTTCTCCTTACAACTAGACAGTAGACCTATCGAAAAAAAATAAAACTGAAGAAAACCTTGCTCCCAGGAGCTATTTATATGAAAATAAAGAAACAATCAATCTTATCTTTGAAATTATTGGGCATAGGAGAATGACATCTAGTACATATATGAAAAATACTTGAGTAAATAGTATCCAATAAAAAAATGGGCAGCGCCACGCCTCCTCCACCCGAAATTTTTCGAACCTCTGAAAATATTTGACTCGGGCAAATGAGATTTAGTACATATGTATCTACTTGGCTCTTGAGAAAAAATGTTTAATAAAAAAGGGGCCACGCCCACTTATTCTAAAAAAACAAATTTGTCATATCTTTGAAACTAGTTGACACAGGTGTTCGCATCACTTTATCTGAAATCAAATCTTATTCACCTATGCCAAATAGTATATATAGAGTTTCTAATAGGCAGAAATGTCATTACTGCACCAGTTACAATGACGCAGGCTTTACTATACATTACTGCAAGGGTGTCAGCGTAGAACAAAAGTGAGCCAATTTTGGCTCGACCAACAACATCAATATTTCTGTACAACGATCACAGAAATAATTTTTGTTGTTTTTTTTTCACGCTCGTCAAAATTTTGCGTTTTTGTTGCTTTTTCTGCGTACACACAAATCGAACTCGAACCAACATAAAACAACGACCACGTCACATCAAAAAAAAAAAAACAACAAACAATATGTGTACCCCTACTTTTTGTGTGTGTCCTAGTCCTTAGTAATTTTGAAAATTGTTGAAATATTATTGTTGTTGAAACGAGCCATGAAAAAACAACAAAAAATTGTTTTTGTGATTGTTGTAATTCGAATTCGCTGACTGCGCTGCATACGCTTGGCTCAGTGATTTGAAAACGCTGACACCCTTGCATTACTGCTCAGTGAGTTTGGGAAAAAAATGTTCTAGTCTTTAATGTCTTCTGATTGATATTCAGCAATAATTTCAACTAATATACAATATTTAATACTGATATTAGTCTCTTCAAAGTGATATCTTTCAAGCTTGAAATGATCAAATCAGGTGTCGACCGACCGAGTAGGGCCAACTGTCAAGGTAATTTTTTTGTAATAGCTAAAAGAAATTTTTTCGCTCTGTGTAGTTACTTAACTTATTGGTATTATAATATTTTAATAAAACTAAATGCAATAATTTAAGAAAAATTTCAGAAACCAGAAAATTATTTTCAATTAGAGAACCATACGTAAATAAAGCAAATTCATATTGTACAAATTATTTAAATTCATAATTCCGCCAGAAAAAAAAAATATAAAAAAAACATTAAACTTATGGATACAAAAGAACAACACGTTAATATTGTAAGCAGAGCTAAAAATATGAGGGCGGCATAGAGGGGTTACGCAGCCAAATTATAATTTTTGCTTAATTTTTTTTTTTTTTTTTTTCCTCCTTTGACTGTTGTGTCGTGTGCACCAGCAGCAACATTTTTCAACGTACAACAAATTTTCTCAATGCGTGCAAAATTATCTTGAAGAAGAACCAAAATCACATATTGAGTAAAACTGAAAAAAAAATTCTCGCTAATATCTCAGAAAATCTCAGAGATATTTTTTTGAGAGTAAACAACAACACCATTGCGTATCATTGAGAAATTTTGCATGAATTTTGTGGCGCGCTCGCTTTCACTTTGACGCCCCTGCGAATGTGTGTGCGCCGCGTAACGTCCGTCATTCACGATCAACGCGCTCATGCACGCGACCCACCTTTTGGCTGCATTTTTGTGCAAAGGTGTCAGTTTAGTTAAATGCGGTAGCAGGGGGGACTAACTTGCTATAAATAAATTTTGTATTAAAAAAATAATCAAATTGAAAATGTTTATTACAATTGCTTAAATACGCGATGTTTATATATATCTTAAGATATTTAAACAGTTTTAACTGTGCTTTATCAGCAAGGCTTCCTTCCTATTGCAATATCTTTATTCGTCTACGGGGGGTCTAACAAACGTTCGCTAAATTGGTGCTAGTTTATTTATTTTTAAAAAAATTCAAAGATGAAAGACTTTTTCTTAAAGTTCGATCACAATGTTGACGAGAAAACGTAAAAAAACTGATGAAAAGTCGAAAGAAAGCCCGAAACCAAACACAGTAAGAAATTCGTCACACGTTTCTCAGCATTCGGCGTGAATTTAAGCAAGTAATCAGACACATTTTTTTTAACGTTCATATGCCCTGAGTAGTAAGATAGCACTCGAGTATGCAGATTTTGGGAATATACATAAGTAATTTTTACGGTTTGGATCTGGTTTTCAAGATATTTAATTTTGAAAATTCAACGCAAAAATATCCAAATACATATATTTTTTGGTCAGTTTGAACCATTTCTTCAAAGGATACTTTTTTCAAAAAAATTGGAAAAATCGTTAAATTGTGACAAACATTATCTATAACTTGTACATTTCATAACCGATTTTTATGTTCATACCACTTTTGGAAAATTATAGCATCAAGCACGAGGTAAATTTTTTGCTATATGGCAAAAACTACTAAATTTAGTACACTTTTAGTATTTGCTTTACAAAAAAACGCTACATGACCTACTTTTTTGATCTTCCAAAATATATTTTATACTGGAAAAAAATAAGCTTTCATATGAACCAAAAATTAATATATCTTTTACAGTTGAGAAGTTATAATTTTTTAAACTTTTTAAAACATGAAATTGACCGAAACTCCTTCACAAAATGCTTCACAGCTGGGACGTTTCTTAACTAAATTTTCATGTTCTATTCCACTTTGAAAAGGTAGTGAATCAGACTATTGGTACATTTAATATTCTTCCTACTTTGTTAGTACCAAGATTGATTAAAACGCACTATTTTTAAGATCTTCAATAATATTTCTCATATAACCCAATTCAAAGATAGTATCTATTTTGGTGTATATTTCGAAATACTTAATACACAAAAAAAATTGCAATATTTTTTTTTTTTTGCTATTTTTATTGGTTTTGGCATTAAATGAAATCATATACCAAATTTCAGCTATATCGAAGGTGGTGAGGTCAGTTATTATTACGCTAGGCATGGAAAGGCTGATTGAATTTACGTGTTTTATACCAATTAGGGATGTAAATTTTCGGGCTTTTACTGATCCCGGGACATTTTTTTGGGCAATATGGGTTAATAGACAGTTTTCATAGATCTTAAACTATCTATTAACCCATTTTGCCCAAAAAAAAAAGAAGTGACAAGGTTGCGATTTTAAAAAGCATATAATTTTACTAAGGAGATCCCACAGGATTTCACTCAAAAATATCCAAAAATAACATCCAAAAAATTAAAATATCTATTAAAATAAAATCCAATGAAAAATCCGAAATAAAATTTCTAAGATAAAGATATACAATAAAAAAATGTCCCATTTAATCTCAAGTACAGGACCTAGCTAATCTTCCTGGATCTCAGGTAAAGAAACTTGCTCTTTAATCCATTTTTATTGATTTTGAAAAAGCAGAGATGAGAGCCTTCAAGAATGCCTTCGATGGAATTCAGATTCGAGGATATCTCTTTCACTTTGCTCAGTCTATTTTCCGAAATATTCAAGAGATGCCTTTAGTATTTAAGCTCTACAATACAGGGTGTATTGCATAATAAGGTTACGAAACTTTTGGGAGGTGATAGAGGAGGCCTAGACTAACAAAAAATTGCACGAGTAGCGGGGGTCTAAAATGTACCCCTGAGGGTTAAGACAGATTTTCTGACTTCTTTCAGAAAAAAAATTCTTGGATCACCCTAACGTTTTAGAGAAAACATTTTTATGGCGAAGTTTTAGCTAATTGTAAGACCTTTTTCCGAAACAAGTCAGAAACCCTAAAACTCCTCAGGGGTACATTTTAGACCCCCTCCAGGTGCGGTTTCTTGTTAGTCTAAGCATCCTCTTTCACCTCCCAAAAGCTTCGTAACCTTATGCAATACTCCCTGTATAGTAGATGAACCGGACAACTGCCGAAATATTTGCGCTTTAAGATCTTTCGCTGTAGTTCCTCCTGAGTTTGTCGATGTTTTTATGTTTGGATATTTTATGATGGATCTTTATTATCGGATATTTTATTTTTTAGATGTTTTTCACTGGATATTTTTCATTGGTTGTTTTTATTTTTGGACATTTTTGACGTAAAACTTTACAACTTTTTTCGAATCTAAACAGTTTCGTAAGTAGCAAGTCTCAAGCCCGCATGATCAAGAATGTAAAACCATTTTAGGGCTGTGTTTTTGTTTGCATACGCTTTCTGAAGTTATGCCTTGTCAAAAGATTTACCTAAAATAGCTAAATTTATAAAATTAATCATTAATCGTTTCATGGAATAAATCTAAATCATGGTGAACTTAAATAAACAACCAAATAACAACTTAAGTATGAAAAACCAATAAAAAGTGAAGAAAAAAATTAAACGAATTAATCCGAAAACATTAAGAATTTGTCGCCGCTCAAATTAAGAAAAACACAAAAACCCACAACGCTTTATGGCAGAGAAACAAAAAAAAAATATTTTACGCTCATTTCACGTGTAAACGCTCCGTAGAACCGTGTGCTACGTCAAAATATGAAAATAGATTCATTATGTATCCGAATGTATGAAACAAGCAGCAGATACAAATGCGTACGTACGTCTCCTTTATGCGCTACTTGAATAAAGAATAAAATGACGACGTAATGTACATTGTACATATGTCTGTATGATGATGCTGTGCTCTCGCTTAGCGTTCTACGAGATATTTTTACACAACACTCGCGCGCTTATTTTCCACGCAAGATACAATTTCCACAAAAACTTTGAACAAAAAAAAAAATTAAAATTTTTTTTTTTTGTTTTTCAACATTAAAAATCAAGAGAAGAAATAAACAACAACAAGAAAGAAGCAAGCAAAGTCGTTTTGTCGTATTTCAACGATACATTTAATGTGTTCTAAATGCAATACGTCGGCGGCGGCGACTTCAGCGACGTAGGAAAAATAAAAATTACAAAATTTTTGAAAATTTCAACAAAACTTTGAAAAGCAGACAGCAGTTGATATTTCGACTCGAGGAAGTTTAAAACGTTTACGAAAACGGGACAATTCGGCTGAAACGAAAACGAAATAAAAATAAAAAAAAAAATACAATCGGCGGTGTTTTTTATTAAAACTAAAAAATATAAAAATTTAACAAACGATTGGAAATAATTAATTATAATTTTTTTAAATTAAATTCTTAACAAAAAATTAACGAAAATCCCATAAACTCCTAAAAAATGGCCGACGTCGAAATAATGCAAACGGTTACGGAAAGCAAGAAAACGCGTAAAGTTAAGAAAACCACGAAACGCCGTGAATCGCAGGAACAGGCTTCCGATCTACAGATAACGGAAGTTGAACAAACCGAAGAAGAGAAGGGGTACGTGACGTAATGTGAATTGAAGTTTTTCGTTAAGCTTCAAAGCAGATTTTTGTATTTTGGAAATTGGGCTTTTTTCTTTGATGCGGAAAGTTTTTTTATAAAATGAAAAAATTAAATTCGAAAAATATAAAACTGAAACATCCATCCCCACTAAAAATAAACGCACAAATTCTAAACAGAAAAGTTTTTCAAACCACAAAAAAAAATAAACAAAATTCGTATACCACACAACCATTTGAAAATAAACTCACGAAAACAAACGAAAAAAAAAAACTTTAAAGCATTTCATATCATTAAAAAAAGATTTCCAAAATACTCAAAACTCTCACATGCGACACGTTTACTCCTTCGACTAATAAAAAGGTATATACCCGACGACGAAAAATAATTCGGTTTCCAATAAAACCAAACATAGAAAAAGTGAAAAATACGCAAATACAAAAAAATACATGATTTCTGAAAAAAAAAAAAATATTTATTAATAGTGATCTTTTACAGTTTTACAATTTACAACACCATATACCTACTTACTACATGCACACCTCGTACACACAAGTTCAGATAAAAATCAAACATGAAAATTTTTTGAATTAATTTTTACCATCTCTATGAATCTGCCAAATGTCATCGGAATTAAGCAAAAACCCTGGTTATTTTCTTCTTCAATTTCAGTTGATTTTCAGTGGTGAATACACGAAAGCCATGAACAAGGATTGGCACTCCGGTCATTTCTGCTGTTGGCAATGCGATGAGAGCCTGACCGGACAACGTTATGTCATACGTGATGATCATCCCTATTGTATCGGCTGTTACGAGAATGTGTTCGCAAATACCTGCGAGGAATGCAATAAGATTATCGGCATTGACTCGAAGGTAAGTACCGAGTTGAATTATCTAAAAGTGTTTTTTTTAGACTAAAGAATAGAGGTGATAATGACTACAAGTTGTGAGCAACGTCTTCTAAATATGAGTTTGCTTCATAGAATAACCCAAGGGATAAACGAAGTAAAAAAGTGCTCTGTAACGTGAAGCCCTCTTGTTCGAATTCGCTTTAGTTTTACTAAGAACTTGCACCGAACATTTCTAGAATTTACATGGGTGATTCTCCGAAAAATGTACCATTCAATGTCCTGACGCTCAAAACCATGTTTAAATCTATAATTTGATATTTAACGCAGATATTTAACAAGAGATTTCTATACGAATAGCTTAGAAAAAATAAATTCTAAATATTTTATTATGAAATCTTAATATGAAATGTTAAAAAGTCATTCTCCCTGCTGTATCTAACCGCTTCTTAGTGCGCGTCTACAATTTAATTGTAATATAATTTTCACATTTCATTTATTTCCGAAATAACTTAGAAAATTTTCAAATAAATGATAATCTTTAGTCTGAAATTTTAAAAAGTGGGATTTTTGCCAAACAAAGATAATTTTCAATTCCAATAAAAAGTTGTAATCCACTATTCTGATATTCAAAAATCTTATAATCGCTTACCTGTCGTGAATTAATAAAGTAATTCCATTACCGAGCTTAGATTCAGCAAATACAAAAAAAAAATGCTGATTGATCTAAGTATAAGCCTTAATTAATTATATATCTAAATTATCTCCCTTTAAGGCCGTTGAGAAATTTCAAAATTCCCCTGATTTTCCAACGTTGTCCAAAAAGTCTTTGTCCAAAAAGACTTTGTCACAAAAGATGTCCCCCCTCCCCATATATTTCTATTTTTATATCGCATTGGTGTACCTCTCGGCTAGAAAATATTTTTGATTTGCTTTCCCTTACACGTATCGAGGTAGTTCCGGCCGGATTTTGTCTCCCTTATAACATTGAATCGAAATAAACTGGATTATTACCACCTATAAAATTTGGTCTGCAGTTTTGTAGCTCAGAAAATTCCTTTCTTTTCGTACGACTAATAGTTAAGAAGGTATCGTATTTAAGGTATTTTCTTGGCCTTTAGCACCCAATACAAAAGTTCATACCAATTTTTGGAAGGACACCCACAAAAAAAGTCAGCTTTGACACTATGATGTAGGTCAGCCAGGCCCTGGCTCTCCATCTTTTAAGTTTTGTACAGTTTTTTCGTCGACAGTATGAACATCTAATACCTCTCAATAGATCGAAGCTCTGCGCAGTTAAATGGATTCTCACTTTTTGGAATAAAATGTGCATTTTTGCTGTTGTACCACTCTATGGTGGCATTAGAGTAATGGGAGGTTGCTCAATCAGGCCAGAACATTACAGTTCCTTCGCATCCACGAACAAATGGCAAAGTATGTTTTTTAATACTTAATGCTAGTCTGTTAGTAATGTGACTCTTATTGAACTCAATAGAGACAAACACAACACACAAATAACTCGGAAATAGTAAGATACTAGCTTAGTGGACTAGTGGGTAGTCCAAAAACGGTATGCGGCAGGGTACTAAAGGTAATTAACCCAAAAAGTCAGTAGGGTGGACGCTATTTTAAACCTCAGCACTTTAGACCACCTAAAGATAAAAGGTCTGGTAGACGACGCTGTTCTGGAAGCTTTTGAAATTTTCTTTTTTTTATCGGATTACTGGCCACTAAGCCCGCCATTTTGAGGGGTCCCTTCTTGAAAACATTGAACTTGCCAAATAACGGACACCCTAATATGTCATATTAAAAGGAACTAACACCCCAGACAGACGGCAGCTCTAATGCACATTACAGACGCAACAATGTGAAACTTTTTATTGCATGATTTTAGGCATTTTTTAAATACATATTTCATAGACATTGACTCAAAAGAAATTTTCCAATTCAGCGGCCAAAAAACTCTAAAACATCAAAAACAATATCAATAGTGAGTTAAGCATCAGAAAAGCTAATTAGAATTTTTTGGACCCTGAATTGGGAAATTTTCTTTTAGTCAATGTCTATGATATATGTCTTAAAAAAATGCCTAAAATCAGGCAATAAAAAGGTTAAAATTATAACGACTATAATCTAGATTTAAGCTGTCGTCTGTCTGGGGCATAAGACGTTTACTGGTTTTTTTATACAGAAATCGGTAAATCGGTTAATAAGTCATTTAAGGCGAAAAAAACCTTGGATTGCTATTAAGTTAAACGGTGGAAATCGGAGAAGGTGTTAAAACGCACAGTTTTTCAATATATCTTTTGAGCAAAGCAAAATTTCGATTTAGGTAACATAATGGGGGTTATCGTGAATCAATATTCCCGGGGAATTTTACTCAAACTGCTATACGTATAGAGAATGCACGGCAGTCTGAGAAAAATTCGCCGGGAATATTTATGCACGATAACCCCCGATAAAAACAAGCAAAAATTTCGTGCTTCTTATGCTTTTTTACTCTTTTGCCTATAACTTTTTTATGTTCAGAAAAAAGTAAAGACATTAGAATTAAAAAAAAAATAGATAATATTTTTTTAAAATGTTTTATCAAAAATTTCTTAAGTTAAAAATTTACCGAAATTTTCGAACATGGAAATTTTGTTTATGCGGTCGAAAAAAAACTTTTTTTACGCAAAGCCAAGGCGTCTTACGAAAAAAGAGTATAAGGCAAAAATACTTATAATCATCCAAAGGATACGTATGATTTTTTTCAGAATTTTTGAGGACATTTTATAATTTTTCAACAATTGGTCAAAAAATTAAAAAAGTTTAAAAAAATTCTGAAAAAAATGCACACATATTTCTTGGACGATTTTAAACCTTCTTGCCATATACACTTTTTTCTTAAGATGCCTTGGTTTTGAGAAAAAACCGTTTTTTCCGTCCGCATAAACAAAATTTCCATGTTCGAGTAGCCATATTTCGGTCAATTTTTAACCTAAAAAATTTTTTTAAGAAAGCATTTTAAAGCAAATTTTATTTACTTTTTTATATTCGCCTTTGTTTCTACCTATCTTTGACCCTAAAAAAGTTATAGGCAAAAGAGTAAAAAAACACAAGAAATACGAAATTTTGGTTTTTTTTTAGCTTCAACATCGATAGAAAATTTAATTCTCTACAAAAAGTTATCTTGAAAAAACTGTAATGAGTGCATTTTACCACTCTCTTCGATTTCCACCCTCAAATTTAATAGCACTCCGCTGTTTTTTCTTCTTAAATGACCCATTTACCGATATCTGTAACAAAAACCCGTAAATGTTCTAGTTTCTTTTTGGCATGTTTTTTAGGACCAAATCAAAAGACGAATAATTCATAATATGAATTGGCTGAAAATTGTAATTGATGGCATCATGTTGAGAAAATGATATTGATCAAATAGCACAGAATTATTGCACATAATATATATGACATTACTTTTGCCCTTTCATGGACTTATTCCTTTTTCAAAAATAACGATTCATATTTTTAGTATTGCCAATTTTTTAAAACTTAAATTTCTTCTATAATTTTTAGGATCTTTCCTATAAAGACAAGCACTGGCATGAAGCCTGCTTTTTATGCTGCAAGTGTCATTTGTCATTAGTTGACAAGCAATTCGGCGCAAAGGCCGAAAAGATTTACTGCAGCAGCTGCTATGACTCACAATTTGCGTCGCGTTGTGATGGATGCGGTGATGTGTTCCGTGCCGGTAAGTTAACGAAATTGAACTACATGACATACTGACTATAAGTACAACTATAACGTATATTTATATGCGTATAGTGCAGTTAAAGTTACTAGGTGTAAAGTAGGTACAAATGTTGTACGCACAAAATTTTTAATTGCAAAGTGCCATGACCATCCCAACCACACTAAAGTTTGAAATACAAATTATTGCATAGACAGAAGTAAAATCTCACGATCTTTATTGGCATGCCTAAAAATAGGCAATATTTTTTGATGTCGTTTGCGCACGTTAATACACAGAAAATAAAATTTTGTTTGATAAAATATTTTAGACTGGAAAAATAATTTTGTTTTGAATTAAATATATGTTTTTTTTTTTGTACTCTCAATATTGATTTTATGTACTCAATATATACAAGTATTTATTAAAAAAAAAACCATTTTGTGATATTTATATATCTGCACCAAATTGATTGCATGTTATTGATTGATTGAAATTGTAGTGCAGATTTTCCATTTTACATACGTTTGAACATCGTTTAATTTGTCCACTTAACTTAAGCTGCCACCAGAGTGTGAGCCAATTTGTTTACTAACATGTCCAGCATTGGCAGGCACAGGGGCAGCAACTGTATCTTTTAGTAACTGCTCCACATGCGTTAATCATTGGCATGCGATTGGCGCTGGACCAGCCGGTTTTAATGAACTTGTAATTGCAACTATGCAAGATTGCTTAGTCGTCCGTCCGTTCGTTCATCTATATGTTGATAGTTGTCCAATGGTCCTGTTCATATTTGCTTTTGAAATACAAAATTGCAAAAAGGAAAAATAATAAAATCTCATCCTGTTTCAAGTTAACTATCAATGTAACCTATGTACATATTTGCAAGTGTACATCATTGTGCACCTTGTTTAATGTGTTGTATAAAGCGTTGCAAAATATTTTTGGCCTAAAGGCGTGGTGTATCTTTAATACGAGCAAAGAATTTCTTGATTTACTTGAATGCACTTAAAATTTTTAAGTGAAGTTTTTTTTTATGATCAAGATGTGTCAGTTGAGTTGTTAAACAGCATTCAATAAAAATACATTGAATATTTTAAATGATTTGTTAGTATCATATGTGCAAAATATTTTTTTTAACCATTTTCAACTATTTTGCTTATAAAATGCCTAAAAAGTAACACTGTGCAACACGAAATCTTCATTGAGATCTTGAGGCCTTTACCATGGCTTTTTCTCTTAATGAGCCAAGCAATGTTATTTAACATCAACAATTACGGTCCGCATCCTGTGCGGGAAGGAAAACCTTACAACTTTAATTTGAAACTCGTACTCTCATTTGAGTATAAAATTGCCCTTACCGTGCCAAACCTTTGTCGTGGATATTTTTTATAAAAATTTACTATTTAAAAAGAAAATAAAAAGAATAGTTTCCAGGCGACATTTTCGAGCTTAAAATTTAATTATATTTGCAATGCAAATTTAAGCTATTCCCATGATTCAATAACAATGGTTATGGCAAGTTGTCAAAATAAACAAAATTGGAACCCTGATCTTGCCTTGCTTTCTGTCAAAAGACTAGAAAATTTTGACATTTTCGTAGTATAAGAAGAAGCAGCATTTGTTATCGCTGCAACCAGGGTAATTCAACCATGACCTATTCTATGAAGAACTTTATATGGGCAATTCTGAACAAAAGCCGTAATTTTGACTTAAAAAAAAAAATCTTTTCCTTGGCTGTTAACACCGTTCGACACGACTTTGCAAAAATGAAAAAAACTAATTTATTCTGAAAATATGGCTAAAAATAAGTGATGTGTGTCTTCCCGATTTTCTGCATCAGGTCGAATTTTTTTTTAATCGGTTCCTGAAATTTTCTACTCATGTGTTGAGTCGACACACAAAATTTTACGATATCACGTGTTCTGAAAATTTATGGAGGATGTTAAGGGAAATATTTTTGTAGAAAACTTTAACCCTCTACATTCCCCACAAATGGGTAATTTTGGACCATTTCTCAAAAAGACACAAAAGTTACTCCTTAATCGGGGGAATAATGGATCAATATGTAACACAGAAATATTTGCTATAAAATTTCACTAATAGCTGCCAAATACTAAAAGGTTGAAAATTCAACGCGAAGGCCGAAAAATCGTCAATTTCAATAAAATAATTAAATAAATAATAATTATTATTATATTATTAAAAATAAATTTTTTAAGGTATACGTATTATTCTGAAGTTTTAAGCATTTCTTGCCTTCGGTGACAACTAATGATATTTTTCGTGGAATATTTTGAGTAATATTCTAACCCACTATAACCCGTTTTTTTTAATAGGGTCAAACAGACCCACAAAAACAGGATTAAAAATAGGTTAATGTGTTTAAAAAACAGTTTCTCATTTGATTTTGTTATGACCTTGCGACAACAGCTTTTATCCAAAACGTGGTACAGGGTGGTTGAGGTTTCCATTTTTCGAAATTCGCAAAACTGACGGAGATATATCCATCGGGAGATCGTGATATAGCTTTATGAAAATCGGTATAAGTTCGCAACTCCTTGATGGATTTTAATAATATTGGTGTCATATCAAAGGTATTTTAATTGGCTACAAAATTGGTTTTCCATAAAGAATTATGCTAATGTAGAAAATTAGGTACAAATTACATATCAAATGTATGGAAATTAATTGGGCTTTCATAATTTGTTACCATACAGTTTTTGGAAAAAAGTGCTTAAAAAAAAATCTGGCCAAAATTTTTGAAAAATTGTCATATCTCGAAAACCATGACTCGGATTTAAAACTTATGAAACTTAGATGACATTTTTTTCGTGTTTAATTTTCAACTCCAAAAGGTCTTCAAATTGTATACAAATTAATAGAATATTTTGGAATAAATTAAAATTCAAAATCATCGAACGGAAGATTTGAACCTAGGCCTCTTCACGCAGCGCATGTCATTAGAACGATACACTATCGTTTGATCTTGTTCACAATCGACGAACTGCCAAACAGTACGTAGTCAATAACGTTTAGATTTCGCTGACATAATCGATATACAGTTGGACCACTTTTGGTACTAATGACTGATTATGCATAACATTTGGACCATTATTGTTACAATTGATAATTTAAGTGAATTAATTCTAGTTTTAGGTGTAGTTCGTTTTGGTTATTAACTAGAACAAAGATGGGTTTATTGGGGGAATTGTCTTCGCCGGTTCTACTGGGTTATTACTCCGATTTAATGTTGTTTTATGTGAAGGATTGTAATGACGACTAATGCAATCAACATCACAATTGATTAATTTATTTTTGTCTTACTTTTGTTTCACTCTGAGTAAATTATGTGCAAACAAAATCCACAACTTTTCACTTCTGCGATTATTCACGCAAATGAATTATACGAATATGTATACGATTTAAATTAATTTCGCCTGAGGTCATTTTACGAGTATGAAAATATTTAAACAAAAAGCTGAGAAAAAATACTAAACAATCGCATACTAACAGTCAGTCATTGTACTGCTAACCACCATATGTCAAAATAACGCCAACGCAGGTGAATAAACCGCATGGCAATTTGAGGTACTGGCGTCAAAAGACACGCAAGCAACATCGCATCAAAACTGAAATGAAATTTAAATTCAAATTGAAATGAGATCAAATAAGATACATTACAAATACAAAACATGAGGATTAGGTTAATATCATCGCTTAAGATGAGAAAGCAAAGCTACTGACAAATATGGGCTATTAATGATATGTCCATTTTCTTGAAAGTGTAAATAAAATTTATTTGTTTTTTAACAAAACGATTTAATTTATTGACACCATTTACATGAGATTTTTAGCCATATACAACTTAATTTAAAATAAAAAAAGAAGAAAAACAAACAAAACAACAAAATCAACAAAATAATTAATAAATCTGTCATTTTGTAAAAACCTGTAAACTCTGAGTTTTGCGCAGTTTTGATCTTTTCAGCCAGGTACTCGTTATTAAGTAGGTAGGTAGTCAATTTATACCAGGAAACTATTAAAAAAATACAAATATTAACAATTTTATGTAAATTAAATCGAAATTGGTGTTAGTTTCACAAAAAAAAAAACTGAGTAAATCTTCGAAAAATGTACCAAAACATGCCCTTTTCGTCCCCACATGTTTTTTATTAGTTGAAGGTATGGAGTATGATGACCTTAAGATTTTTGACAAATTAACATAAATGTTCAGGGTTGCCATTATGATTTTTTTTAAGTTTCCCTTTAACAATATATCGCTCATTTACTTCAAGAACGGCAAAAACCAAAAACCTCGATTTTGCAGGAAATACGTTTAAAGTTTTTAATTGAAAAAGTTATTTTGTTCTCAAACGGTGACCGTAAAAGGTATTAATATGAAATTTTTGCACAATATGAAGCATATAATAAAGCAAATAATTCTGCATCACTAACTCAAAATTCGAGTTTATTGAGTTGTGCCGTTCTTGATATTTAAAAAATTAAATTCAAATTTTTGTCTCAAAAAATAAAATAACATTTAGAAAAATCCAAATTCGAAAATTTTGTCTTAAATTTTATTTTTTTTTTTTCGCTCGCCATTATAATTAGACACTGAAAAATAATAGTTTAAATCGTTAAAAATTTATCGAACCGAATTTGGTTTAAACAAAACTAACAAAAAAAAACGGGTGGCAACCCTGAAAGTTTTTGTACAATTTGAGAAAAGTTTATTAGAGCAGTTCTGAAACCAAAAATTTCAATTTAGTCAAACATAAGAATTAAATAAGATTTTCGAAAATAGCCAGGTGGCAACCCTAAAAATTTATGTTGGATTTTTTAAAAGTTTATTAAATTGTCTTAAGACTTTAACTTTTTTTTAAATAATCTGTCACTTTTTACAACAAAAAAACCGGTTGGCAATACCGAAAGTTTTGTACAATTTTAAAAAAGTTTATCTGAGCGTTTCTGAAACTAAAAATTTCAATTCAAAAAAAGGAAGAATTATATAAAATTTTCGAAAATAACCAGGTGGCAATCCTAGATTTTTGAAAAGTTTATTTATGTGTTTTAGGATTAAATTTTATTGTCATTTTTTAAATAAATGGTTTAAGCAAAACTAACAAAAAAAAAACCAGGAGGAGAACTAGTATGCGGAGAGTGACTAAACGGAGAATGACAAAATGTTGCGAAAAGAGTAATATCACAATAAATATAGCAATTATTTAAAAAAAATTTTAAACTGGTGGATAGCCCCTCTAATTGTTTATTGATTTAATTATATAAAGATAAAATAATATGTGTAGTAATATAAAAAAAAACTTACGCGGAGAATGACAGACACTTGCGTTCTTTACAAAAATTTTAAACTTAAAAAAAAAACACACGAACACTCACTATCGAAAAACAAAAACTGAGTGAGCTGAAAATGCACTGAATCTCCTCTTTCTTTCGACTTTCAGTTCTCTTTTTACTCAAATTTACAACTAGAATAAGAAAAACTAAGCGGTGATATTCTTAAATTAGGGACCATTCAATGAATGTCAATTCTTTATAAAAAAAAAAATTGTTAAGAGTTAACACAGAATTACAGTAAATGAAATATATACCTATACAAACAATGTCGTATAAGTTTTTTTAGAAAATAACGTAATATGCGAAACGGGCAAATTAAGTGCACTAAGAAGCGGTTAGGGATAGGACGGAGAATGACTTTTTATAATTTCATAGTAAAATAGTTATATTAAGAATTACTTTTTTTAAGCTATTTGTATCGATAGTATCTGTATTAAATAGTTAAAATATCAAATTTTGAATTCAAACATGGTTATGAGATCTGGGACATTGAATAGTAAATTTTTTGGAGAACCACCCATTTAGAAATCTTGTATAGAACTTTCGCCTAGTATCGGCCGAATATTGTATCATTTCGCTGCTATATTTTCAGAACTCTATAAAGCTCTATTTTTGCGAATCAGAGTTTAAATTAGTTGGTTCTTATTTAGACCAACTTTTTTTAAGTTGATTTTCTCTTAATGATATACAATTAAAACTTGAAAATGATAATTCTTACAATGCATTGTTTTGTCAATTTATCTTATATGGAAAAAAGCTGCTACTACATGATTACTTTCTTAAAATAATTATTAGTTTTCCTTTAATTGGTACTTAGATGCGTTACATTTGAGAAATTTCTATACAATTTAATGTCATTGCAATCACTTAATTAGCATAGACTTAAAACCTACTCGAAAAAATCTAACAATATTCTCGGTTGTTTTTTCAGAAACAACTACTTGTATCATTATTTAACAAAGGTGGGTCGCAACTGACATTATGCTAAAATCAGCAGTTATTTACACAAAAATTTAGAAATATTCACGTATTTCATAAGATTTATTTAGAAAATAAAACAAGCGTTAAGAAAACGCATGGGTGTTGCTCTAGCCACTACATACGATACAGTCGCTAATACTTAGTAAGCAAAGTTTCAAATGAATTTGATTATTTCAAAGTTGCGCGCGACAATGATAATGCGATAGAAAATTAGTTTGATTTGTTTAAGCACAACAGGTGGCATTTGATCTTCAAAACGTTCGCTGTTTATTACAATTGCAGTTTTTTGTTACATCAAAACGATCTGAGTTTTGTTAAAAATCTTACCAAAACAAACGAAAATTTGTCTTATCTGTTGAAAAATCTATGTCAAATTGTAAGTTGAAGTCTAAATTGTTATCTACAGAAATTCTTATTGTGCTAAAAAACAAATTTTCAGCGATATAACCTTTGCTGATCAAAATTTTCGAAAACTTTTTTCCCAAAACTCAATTAGGTATGTTATTTTTGATTGGCCCTATGCTCCTCATAGGAGTTAAAGGAGAATACATACATGTTATTTTAGGCAAAGTTTTAATTTTCTAAAAAACAAACGATCTTATCGTCGAAGGAGCAAATGTTAATCTTTCTTAAAAAATTTTTTTTTAAATAAATTTTATAAATTAAAACAGTTTTATGCAAAGATATCAATATTAACTTTAATTATTTTTTCTTCTTTTTTCAGGTACGTATTTTATGACTACTACACTTATATTTTGAGATAAGTATGGAAATATTAAATTAATTTTTATTCTTAAGCTTCACGTCAAAATAAGTTCCAAATTAATACTTTGGTTAAAATCTCATAATCACAAAATCACTCGAAGAAACAGATTAGTTAATGTTAAAAAATTTAAAGTGCTAACGTATTGTATTCCTTGCCTAAACAATTTCAATTCTTTCACCCTCTAATTCGGAGAGGCAGCACTATGCCAATATATCACGGGTGTGGAGAAAATGACTAATTGTATGTTTTAAATAAGGCAGTGTGATACTTTGTCATAAAACCTGATATGCTAGTTGAAAGTACTCATCTTTATCTACAAAACCCTTTTCAAATTATAGCGATATCTTGTTTTTCTGCGATATCCTTACATAAAAATTTAACTATTAAGTGTGTTACCTTTGCACAAACATTAGATACTCTATGCTGCACTATTTTGAAAATTTTTCTTGTACGTGTGCTGCCACGCCTAATTGTCTGAGATCATTTAGTTTTTGCTCAGGACTTGCCCTTACCGTATCTAGATCTTATATGTATTTAAGTTGCATTATTGTGAAAAATACTCATAAAGTTACATTTTGAATATACTTTTTGTATAGGCGGTAGGCGTATTCGTTGACCGATTTCGCTTGTCTTCAATAAGACGACCTAACTTTGACAACAAAGGCAGTGCACAAAATTTCATTGAATTGTCTTGCTCCCAAAAAATATTAAAATAATTTCAACTGACAGACAGATATCCAGACGGAAATGGCTATATCGATTCAGGAGGTGACGCTAATACTGAAGATGTTAGAGCTCACAAACTATCGATTGTCGCGACTATCGATAGTTATCGATAGTATTAAATACCCTACATGTAGTTTTTTTAAAAATAGTGCTTGTACCGATGGTGCCACACTCTCTTGAACAAATTCACTTAGTTTTTGATTCGATTACCTCAAAAAACGCTTTCCGTTAAGCATTTTGTATCCTTTGCTTATATGAGAGGTGCCACGCCCTCTTGTCTGGTCCGAGTTTGCACAGTTTTTGCACAGAGCTTGTATTTAATGTTCTAAGTGTCTGAGTGAAATTTAGGGGGATTATCGCAAAGAAAAAATTTCAGCGTAGCACTTTGAAACTTCTACTTATATGGTAGGTGGCACGCCCTCTTCTCCGAATTCGCCTAGTTTTTGCTCAGAGCGTGTACTTACTATCCCTAGTATTTATGTGTATTTTGCTTTTATTATAGCAAATAGTGCTCTTATTATTGCATTTTGAATTTATTTTTTTTTTGGGGCGTTAGGTATGTCCGTTGACCGATATCGCTCATTTTCAATCCCTCGAGCTTACTTTTACGGCAAAGCCACTGTACCAAATTTCATTTTCTCGTAAAAATATTTCCCTACATAGACAGCCTACCAGCCAGCCAGACAGATGGACATGGCTTTACGATACAGGAGGTCACGCTGATCAAGAATATATATACTTTTCTATATCTGCCACGCATTCTTCTCTGCGTTACAAGCGGAAGAACAAAGTAAATATACCCTCTGTATTCGCGATAGCGTGAGACTATCGATAGTGCCTTCGATAGTTTGCAAGCTCTAGAAGATATACTTTTACAAGTGATCACTTACGATTCTTTCTTACTACGTTATAACTGTTTTAGGCACACTAAGTTTTTTGCTCTTTAAATTTGATTATGACATATTAAAGAGCTCACGACTTTGCAAAACAAAATCTTAGAATTCCACTCGATAGCTCACTTTAAAGACAAGAAATAGTACTAAATGGATGCTTTCGAGATAAATGAAGCTGCCAAAGTTTTTAATGTCATTATTGCTAGCTTTGAAAATGATAGCTTACCTAAATGTGGTGTAGTTAGTATTCAGATTTTTAAAAAATGCAAGAACTTTAGTCAATTACCTAAATTAAAATCTCATTTTATAAAACATTCAAAATAATAGTTTGGAGAAAACAGCAAAGTTAGATTTTGTTTACTATAGCAATTTTTAATGCGATGTATTTTCTGCATTTTGTTTACAAATATTTTTTTAACATTGAATAAACTTCTGTCTAAACAACTAATTTCGTATTTAATTCTAAAAATAAAATTATTTTCATTGAGCTTTCTAACTAAAATGTACATATTTACATTCAATGTATGGTTAAACATATTAAAAAAAAAAAAAAGTATCTCTAGATTTATTATACCTACATTTGTGGAATTTCTGTTTGTACAATCTATGTGACTTAGTTAACACAAGAAATCGTAATCTATTTTAATTCATCGAATAAACTGAATGGGCTTGTCTATATAAAGGTCCAGGTTATAGGTCCAGAACTTTGCGTTTTCCAATTGGGGCATTTTCCCATACAAAAAGAAAAAAAAATTTTTTTTAACTACATTAAACAAAAATTAAATTAATCACAATCGATGTGTTTTGCGATGCTAAACGCGAATCCAACCTCAGAATTGCTCTATCGTGTATAGTTTATGAGATATTGTAACCTAAAGACCAAAAAAAGTCGTTTTGTGCCATTTTTTAAAGCCATATAACTATGTAACATATCATTTATTCATCAAATGTGGCTTAAGTACTTGAAAGCCTCAATCTTTTCCTTTAAAACCTAATTTAAATTATATTTATATCTTCATGCTTCTAGGAGACATCGTAGACCGAAATATTGTCAAAACGGGTTTTTTGCACTTTTGTGTGTTTTTAGGTTAGGATATCTTTGAGGAAAAAAAAGATATCAACATAACTTAAATTAGGTTTTAAAGGCAAAGATTAGGACTTTAAAGTTGCTTACCAGATTTAACAAAATTAAAATTTCTTTCACATTTTAAACATGTTCAACGAACCGACCATTTCAAAATTCAGCCGTATGCCATACACGTAACAACAACTCTCGGGGTGTCAAACGGCTGAATTTAGAAGTAGTCGGTTCGTTGAACATGTTTAAAATGTGAAAAAAATTTTAATTTTGTTAAATCTGGTAAGCAACTTTAAAGTCCTAATCTTTGCCTTTAAAACCTAATTTAAGTTATGTTGATATCTTTTTTTTCCTCAAAGATATCCTAACCTAAAAAGACACAAAAGTGCAAAAAACCCGTGTTGACAATATTTTGGTCTACGATATCCCTTAGAAGCATGAAGATATAAATATAGTTTGAATAAGGTTTTAAAGGAAAAGATTGGGGCTTTCAAATGTCTAAGCCACATTTGATGAATAAATGATATGTTACATAGTTATATGGCTTTAAAAAATGGCACAAAACGACTTTTTTTGGTCTTTAGGTTACAATATCTCATAAACTATACACGATAGAGCAATTCTGAGGTTGGATTCGCGTTTAGCATCGCAAAACACATCGATTGTGATTATTTTAATTTTTGTTTAATGTAGTTAAAAAAATTTTTTTTTTCTTTTTGTATGGGAAAATGCCCCAATTGGAAAAGCGATTATCTCAAAATTTAGTCGAGGAGTCACGAGTGAAAATTTTTTTATACATCATTTGAACGATAAGTAAGCAGAATCTGGAAAAAAATTTGATGTGCTACGACGTCCGATTTAGAACGGGTTAAGGCACACCGTGTTACTACACCAAACGTACACTTTTGCAGTCTTCTTTTTTTTTGCTAAACTTAGAGAGGCGGTTTTCGAGGCTTTATATATATATAAAAAGTCGCTACGGATATTACATTCTCAAAGTACTACACAATGTATTTGTCTGTGTTATCATTTGAACAACTTAAATTATTTACTTACTAATAATTTAATAATTTTCATTTTTGTTTGAAAAATTTTTTTGGAATTTATCACCTAAGTGAGAAGAAATAGTAAACATGTATTTTGCCAATAAAAAAAAAAAATTCTTTTTTGAATTCGTTATGATTGTATGTTTTTAAACGATATTCACAAAGAAATTTATTTACTCAATGTAAGTGATTTATTTTTTAAACAACAGCAACAACAAAATTTTAAATAAATTATTAGTTCAAAATGTAGCAATTAGCAAAATATCTGTAAGTTCACAATTCGTTAGCATTAGTAATTGTTAGATTTTGTATGAGAAATGAAAATCAATATGTATATGTAAGCCAAATCTCGTAAATAACAAAAATAAGCAGTTTATATAAATAGTAAATTGATTTATTTGATTGAACGCTGAGATCATTTTTAAACTTAGGAAACAAAAACTGAACGATCATTCACAGTGTAGCCCACATTTCTGAATTTAACTTAAAGTTTCACTTTTGTTGTACAATTTATCAACGCTTAAATAATTAGAGATCATATCTTAGCTTTCAAATTATTACCCAATTTATAATTTTTATTTTTTTTAAATTTTCTAATACACATGTTTTTTTTCCTTTGTTTTTACAATGGTCAAATGTAGCAATTTATACAATCCAAAACATTTGGCGTACGAATCGAGTCTTTTAAGCCAAATTAATTGTTAACTGATGATCACATTGTTTTTTAAAATTAAATTTGTTGGCATGAAAGCACTTGTTTCTATCTTAATTTTGGCTAAAAACATGCAAAATAAAGAAAACCGCGATTTTTTTCTTAAACAATATGAGTCAGTCAATCTTGTTGTATACGTAAACATAAACAACTACTAGAAGTGTTTTTTCTTCGATTTTGTCGAGTTAATGATTTGTTTTTTTTTTTTATATGAAATATGTGGAAAAAGTTATGTCTAAACAATTTTTCAACTTTGAATGTTCATGGTATGAATGAGGATTGTATTATTAAAAACAAATTTCAACGGAATATGTTAGCCTCTGAACTTCTTAAATCAATTCTATTGAAAAAGTAATTTTTTCAATTCTTGGAGAAAATTTCAGTTCGAAAGTATAAATACTTAAAGCAAAAGAGAAAAATCAATTTTTTTTTTTAATTTTTTATTGTTTTTGGAACAGATAATGATTTACATTATTAGAAAAATCAGTTATTGTGTTTTTATTAACTATTCATTTAATTGTCTGCTTATTCATTTATTTAATTTTTTCTTATTAATATAGTTTGTTATTTATTTTTCACATTTATTTTTTGTTTTTTTTTTATTATTATTACACTGAATGTTTTTCCCTTCTCCCCTTTTTTTCCAAGTTTTTAAACAATTTTTACTTGTGCTGCTATATATATTTCTGGCCTAGGCAGCACTAATGTCAATAGCTAAAATCTGGCAACACCATAATAAAGTTTGACATTTTTTAGCATAAACGTACTCACAACGTTTTGATGTACAAGTGCTATCTGTTTTGCTTACAGTGAGTTAAGAAAATCAATTTTTCCATTGATAACACTGTACTAGTTTTTGGGACCTTTTTTTTTGGTCTTGCGGAAGATAGGTCATTCTTACCTAATTCGGGTACAGGGAATTCAGTGGTGCTAACCGTTTTGCTGGATTGGTTCATAAACCCCATACAAAAAGTTCAAATCGAAATTACGTCTAGAAAGAGGCGTTTTTCATAAAGAATCTCTTAGTAACATCTGATAAATCAATGATTTTTTCATCAGAAGTATATTTTCCAGTTCATGATGAATTAATACACATTCGAATTGCTAACGTTTAAATCAATTTATTGGATATTTTTTTAATTTAACGTTAATTTTTTCCAAATTTTCTTAAAATTTTAATTTTTGCTCAGTCATTTGTGGGTTTATTCACTAAATCTAGAATAGATATGATTTTGTTCTCTAAAAGCTTGAAATTTTAGCAATAAAATAATAAAATAAACAAAATTTAATATTTTTAGTTATCGGTCCGGAAATAGCCTTTGGATGTTATTGTGAGATTACTCATATATATAGTTTTTCATAGACCTCAAAACAGTGAATTTTTTACTTTTGTGCAGGGATAACTCAGGGTCTTGATGTGATAGAAAAAACCAAGATCATAATCGTAATAAGAGGGTCCCGATCCATCATAAATTGCTATAAAAACTGAGAATGGAAAACCATATTTGGACTGGACAGGGGTAGGGGCTTAAAAACATGGACCACCGCAGTTCCTGGCAGCATCCACTTTTTTGTTACTCATAGTCAGACTTGTGAGAAACTCAGCTCAGCTTTTCGTACTCATATTTTGCATACTCAAGTTCGTCTAGCGCCCACTCTATAAGAAAATTCAATAAAAATTAACGGTAAAGTTAAGAAGTATCCGATGAATTGATAAAAAAATTAGCAACTCCATTGCCAATTAATACATCCTGAACGGGAAAACATACTTTTGATGAAAAATCATTGATTCATCATAATTTAATAAAATATTCTGTATGAAAAACACCACTTTCTAGACAAAATTTTGATTTGAACTTTTTGTATGGGGCGATGAACCAATCCAGCAAAATGGTTAACACCACTGAATTCGCCATATCCGAATTAGGTAAAAATGACCTATTTCCCTTGCGACGAAATTTTCAACTGGTACAGTGTAATTTAAGCGATTGATAAATTATGGGGTTTCCAACGAGAACAAACGTTTTTTACAACTAATTTTTAATGCAAAATCGAATGTATTGGAGTGGAACTAATGTGCAAGGATGCCTCTATCTCACAATATGCCACATGACGAGATACTTTTGGCCTTTTACCTATACATATTTTGGATATTTCTCGATACTATTGGACTTTTACCGGTATTCAAGATGTTTTTTGATACTTTTGGACTTTTAACTGTACTTATTTTGTATGTTTCATGATACTTTTGTACTTTTCCTGGATGTTTCTCGATACTTTTGGACTTTTACCGATGTTTTGGATGTTTATCAATACTTTTGGCCTTTTATCTTTACATACATATTTTGGATGTTTCTCGATACTTTTGGACTTTTACAGATATTTTGGACGATTTTCGATACTTTTTGCCTTTTACCTACTTATACATAATTTGGATGTTTCTCGATACTATTGGACTTTTACCGGTATTCAAGATGTTTTTTGATACATATTTTGGATGTTTCTCGATACTTTTGGACTTTTACCGATATTTTAAATGATTTTCGATACTTTTGGACTTTTACCGATATTTTTAATGTTTTTCAATACTTTTAGACTTTTACCGATAATTTGGATGTTTTTCGATAATTTTGGACTTTTACCGATATTTTAAATGTTTTTCGATTTCTTCAATTTGTTTCAATATTTTTCGATACTTTTGGACTGCAATTCTGCATTGGCGTCGTTATATTTTTTTTGCGCTGTTGTAGGTTGTGTATTCCAATTACTTAGTATGTAATACTTTTTGGGTTGTTTTAATAACTGCTTGGTACCTATTTTTGCAGTGAGATGAATCAATGTTTTGAGAATTCTCTATAACGGTTAAACTGTAATAGCGCTTCTTATTAAATTTAATGTAAAGCTGCATTGAAAACAGACGTGAGCGGTGTCATGTAAACTGATTTTCATGAAATTCGGAATTTATTGTAGATAGACTGAACTTCGAGAAGGATTATTGTTTTTAGTGGACAGCATCTCATTATCAAAAAGGAAAAAGTTAATGTAAATAGTTTAGCTTTATACTAAGCCTTTTGCATCTAAAAAAAGTATAGGCGAGTATTGAATGGAATAATTGTCATAAAAAACTATGGATGCAGTGTTTTACTACTCTGCTACTTTCATGGCCATATGCAAGATTTCTTTAGTGTCAGCAAGTTATTGTTTCAAAGAAAATGTTATGCTACATACATTGCTTGGAGGCAACCTGAAGTGCAATGCAAGCACTTCAATTTCATCGAGGCAACATAAGCGAAGATATGTCTGTAGGTACTCGTACTCATGCATACGTTGAGAGCGTCTTTAAGCTCTTATCATGTCTCAAGTTATATTGAGTTGCTCGAATCAAAAAGAGAGAGCGCAGATACTTGTTACCGCATGCGCTGATTGTATCGCGTATCGCATTTTAGTTTTTGATTACGCAAAATTGTTGGTTTTGACCGCAGACATGATTTGACATTGAAAAGTGTCACTCAAATTGCACCGGCTCGGCTCCTCCACTCTGGGACTGGGCGATGTACTTGCACGCGTTGTTGTTTGCAAGTCAGTGGAACTCAGTGGATGTTGGGTTGATCAAGCTATTCATTTAATTACAGACGTCAGTCAGTAATTTTAACCTTCCGCGCGGTTTTTGTCAGTTAATTTATTGCCATTATTGTTATTACAGTTTCAGTTTAAAACAAAAAAAAATACAGCGGATGTTATTTATATTAACAAAAAAGTATTACAATTTGCGACTTAATTTTCTCTTAATATAATACATAATAATAAATTAATAAATTAAAGTTCATAAAATAAATTAATTAGAAATGCCTTATTGAAACATTTTTCATAGTCCTTAAAAGGAGAGACAGATTTTTTTCATATGTAAATAAGATTCTGCCTAGAAAATTTTAAAAGAAGATTATTCCTAAAGATCTAAGCTGTATCTTGCATAAAGTAGAACTGTATAATAGCTTCATTGTCGCTTAAGAAATTGCTTAGTTTGTATTTCCTTAGTATTCTTCTTAACTTAACCAAATTCATTACTTTTCTAACACACCAACAAAACAGGGAGATAGAGTTCATAGATATTGTCGGATATTAACTGCCGAACTTTTTATTTCCAGAATTATCCCCTTGGTTCCAACCTACTTTTGTCGATTAGTTTTGATGATCTTAAATGCCTCCTACATTTGGTCGGCAAAGAGAGAATGTCATATATTTCTCAACTGCGCAAATTCTGATCATTTTGAAAAAGGAAGAGCGAATACATGTCCGTAGAGACTTACATATATTTTACATTTTCAACGGAGATTTAAGAGCTGTTTCGAATTGTAGCTCTATTTTTGACCGAATATCAGCCCTTAACTTTGACAATTGACATTAAATGGAAGCAAATGGATGAAAAATATTGAGAAGAGAAAGAAAAACAACTTTCATTATACCACTTATGACATTTACCGTCCAAAATGAATCTCTTCAGTTCGATGAAAGTGGATAGGATGTCACGACGATATTTATAGATCTCATTACAGCTAAATCTCCGGTAGATTGCTGAAGTAATTTCCTATGGTTCCTGACAGGTTGCAAAGATCGTAAATGCCAAAAAAAATCTTTTTGACTAGCGTAATTTTGTCCCAGCTTTCTTTGTCCCAGCGTTCTTAAAATATAGCAATTGTTTTTTCATATCTCTGTTATTAACAATTAATAAACATCAATGAGATTATTCATTAGACAGATGTCATTACACGATATTATTTTATAGACAAGCATGCCTCAAGTTTGGCACTCACAGATTTTTGTAGAAGTTGTACAGATATTGATTTCGGAGAGATCATCTCTCATTACATTTGCGGATGCCCAGCGCTGGAAAACCAAAGTTAGAAGATATTCGAAAGTTGTTTAAAAAAGTCTATCCATTTTAGAAATTCGAAATGGTTGACAATGAAGTTGAAGAATGTAATTGTCATTTCCCATACTAACCCTATTAAGGGAACTCGACAAGCATATCAAAGAGGCGCTCTCTGTACCTTTAAGATAGGACTGTTGAATTGTATGTTTCGCCGTAACTTTCTGTTTGGTATAACAAAATCTGCAAAGGCTTTTCACGCAGCGTCGTGAACATACCGTCTGGCGCAAAGCTCTCATTGTTCACAGTTTTCTAAGGTCTGCACTATTACAGCTCTTAGTATTGAACTAGATGAAAGATTCGAGTTAGCCCTACTGGGTTTTGTAGTAGCTGCATGCGATTAGTTTAGAAAAGACATTGCTTTAAATTAGACTTTTTCCGTCTTATGGACTGTCAGATTAACTGATGAAAATAGACCCTGGCCATTGCATCCCGGATTCAAAAACGTACCTGTGATGCCCGGACTTTCATGTTTGTCTAGGATTTTTTTGTATTGCATAATTTTATTAATTTTATACTACAAAATTTTGGTTTATGGACCACAGCCTACAAAACACAGATCATTGACCAAAGATATATATACATACCAAAGACCATATATACATATATATATGAAGTATAGATTATTGGTCATAGACTATAAGAAAAAGATCACAAACCATAGATTTTGGACCATAGTCTGTTAAGGACAGATCAAAAAGCAACGATTATGAACCAAAGACCATAAAGGGCAGATCATAGATAATATACTAAGGGCCATAGCCCCTAAAGGCCAGATCATGAACCATAATTTGTATCATAATGGGCAGATCATAGACCATAAATTACAGGGTGGTTGAGGTTTAGTAGATCACCGGAAAATGTAAGATTTCTGGGACGATTGCGAACAACAAAATTTTAAAAAAATTGCCATGACTCAAACATAAAACTTTGTAGCCAATTAAAATATCTTTCATATGATACCAATATTATTAAAATCCATCAAGGGGTTCCGAACTTATACCGGTTTTTATAAAGCTATGTTGAACAGTTGTTCAGAATTGTCCCAGGAATCTTACATTTTCCGGTATTCTGCTAAACTCCAACCGCCCTGTATATTGTGGACTATTACTTGTGCCCACCTGTATAAACAAATTTTTTTTCTGTTCGGATTGGGCCATCAAGAAAATTGTCAGCCTATACTCATGCCATCAACAATAACTGTTATTTTTTCTTAGTGTGTTGTCAACACAAAATAATGTTGCTGTGCTCAAAACTAAACAACTTTGCATTAAACGACGACCCTGTCTCTCATACTCTATCTCTCTCTCTGTCGCTACCTCATTACCGTAATTTGTCTGGTTGAAATAAAAAATGAGCGACCACTTAACTCGCATGACATGCTCAACAACAACTTCCTCAACACCAGCTTTGTTGATGACTTAACAGAAAACATAAACAACCCGAATCGAGAACCGAATGTTGAAGAGAGTTACGATGGCGATGGTAATAAGAAACAAAAACACACGAAACGCCACTGGTTGTAATGAAAACAAAAACGATTCGTTGCGATTAAAAATGTTGCTACTTCCAGTAGGTAGTTTGGCAATTGAATTGGCAACTCCATTCAATTGGCAACGACGGCGCTGGTGGTGGCATACAATCAGTATCAAATCGGCATTCAATGAATACGGTCGGTATTCGATAAAAAATCAAAAGCGCAACGGCAATTATTTTTGTTGTTATTTCGGGATTATTAACAAAAATTGCGTTTAAGAATTTTAAAATAACGCGTTGTTTCTTTTAAAAGTGCGATCAAGGTGTTAAGTGAGAATTAACATATGAAAAGTACTACACTCAATTTATTGTTGTTGTTGTTTTTGCTGTTGTTGCTAGTTTAACTGCTGCTGTTGTTGTTGTTATTGTTGTTGCTATATTATGCCGCCGTCTTTATGCAGAATATAATTTTTTTTTTTTTTTTTTTTTGAGGATTCTACCACACTGCTGTGTGATTTAAGTGTTAAAATCGCTTTGAATTTAAATTTTATGTATTTAAATTTATTGCCAAAAATTTGCTTACTTTGTGCTACAAATTTTATATGCTCAACCAAAAACAGAAAAAAAATTGCAAAGATAAACAAAAATTGAGCACTCAAAGGTTCGGAATTGCGAATTCCAGAAAAAAAAAACTAAAAATATTCTTAAAAATTCAGCATTTGTTTACATGTTGCATTTGAAACACGTAATATTTGGTATTTGTAAAATTATGTTCCTTAATTTTCACTAGAATCGCCCAATGGTCAAAATTTGACCACAAATGTATTAAATAAATTTGGTACTTTTTGGACAGTCTTAGTACTTTTTTTGCTCATTTATCATCGCTGGTACAATGACAAATGTGAAACGAAAAGAAAACAAAAAACATGAAGTCAGTGTCAGTCAGCTTTTTGTCTATTTTCTCTTTGTGCTTTATCCTCTTTTCAGCTTCGTGTGACCGCGCATTTTGTCGTTGTTAATATTGAAAAATTTAATTTTACCTGGCTTATTGGCAAACTATTAAAATGATTTCAACTTTGTGCACATTTACACACAAATACCTTTCTAATGGTGTATAATTTAAAGTCGTGCTCCATTTTTAACATAGAAAAAAGGTAGGACAAAGTTTTGTCTTGCGTATTAGTTGTATAATTATTTAAACATTTAATTAGACCAACTTATTGGCAATACTTTAACAAACCCAAGAAGACTATTATGATTCTCTTTGTTAAGAGAAATAATATAAGCGCTCTCGCCAGACCAGTTCCCATTTTCAAATTAAGTTAAATACCTAGAGATAATCCATGTTAATGAATTGTCTAGGATCAAAAGATCAGCCTAATAAAACGGTTCACATCCTCTTATTTCATCTATTTCATAGTTGCAAAATCTGTTTCGAATGAAATCTTAACAAATCGTTTTTTTTTTTTTCAAAAGGAACTCGAAAAACAGTAAGGGAAGGGTGTGGGCACCATTTTGTTTTCGACTCATATCTTTTGAACAAATGTATATTATGCAGACTTATAAGTATCAATGGAAAACTAGAGACCTTAGCTGACTACTGGTGAAGGAAGTATATTGATTTCGTCAGTTGGAAAAATTATATCAAAAAAATAGTGAAGTAATAATTTTTGAGAAAAAATTTTTTGGGTCGGTTGTGGGCACCCTTAGAAAATCGGCTAAAAATGGGAAAATATGAAATTAAACGCAATCAAATGGAGAAGAATGCCAAATTAATTTATTTTGTGAACATTCAATTTTCAATTTCAATTTATTCTTAAAAACAAAAGATTTCAACTGTACATGATAAGACATAGAGTCTCTTAATAGTACATCAGTGATTATAAACGAATCAGTACACACATTATCAAATAAAAATTTAAAATGTAACTAACTAAATTAATTAATTAATATTTTAATATATATATATTTTTTTATTTTTTTTTTTTTTTTTACTAACAGGCTATTAACATAAAAATCTAAGTACAGTCGACGTCCAATGATACGAATTATATAATGTCAGCCCTATTCGTAAAATCGAAAAATTCGTATTATCGCAACGAAATTTTGGTCCTTTTTTCTTCTATATTGAGACATATCGTCGGTTTAGAGACAAAATTCACTAACCCGAATATTTGTTTTGAGAGAAAACCATCAATCAGTTTACGAAAAAGTTTTATGAAAAATAGGAAATTTATGAATTTTTTTTCGGAGTAATATGATATGGAAACGGAAAACACAATTAGGGTGTATCTTAAAACGTGTAAAAGCCTCGAAAGCTCGTAAAACTGAGAAAGTTTTGGAAACTATTGCAAGTTTACGTGATTTTCGAGGCATTTGCACATTTTAAAGAATACCCTCAATGTTTTGATAAAAACAAAAAAATATTTGATAGACAAAGTATGGGAATTGAGCTTAACATACTACACTGTTAATCTCAATTTCCAAAAAAAATATTTAATGAGCTTTGCCACTAAAAGAAGAAATTTAAAGTAAAACACGCCAATTGTACCAGTTAAAAAAGCATGATTTAACCGATTTGGCTAAAATTTGGCATTGTTGTATTACCGATGCGCGAGGATTTTGCTCTGGTTTTTCTTGTCAATAAACAGGGCCACGAAATTGATTTTGGTGGTTTTTGTAAATTTCTAAGAAAGACTTCTTTTCAAAAACTCAAACTTTTTTTTTCAGATTTTACGAAAAAAAGCATTTCAAAACGTTCTAAAAATTCTGAAAAATTTCCCACGTATTCTTTCATGCATTCTAAGCATTTAATGCTCAGCAAAAGAGCAAAGCCTACTAAGAAAAAATTCTCATTCGTATTATCGAACCGTAAAATTTACCGCTGTTCGTATTATAGAATCACGTGTGGAAGAAATATTGCATTCGTATCATTGGACATTCGTAATACGGAGCATTCGTATTACTGGACGTCGACTGTACTGCCAATTTAAAATATGCTTTTCTTCTTTCGGATTTTATATCACTTGGAAGAGAATTCCATAGTTTAACAACACTGACAAAAAACATTCTTTGAGACGTTAAAAATTTGGACATGGGTAAAATTAAATTATTAGTACGAATTGATTGCGCAAACACTAATTTTTCGAACAAATATTTAGGACAACGTTCATATATGAGCCTATGTAGAAAAATTAAGTTTCTAAAATTTAAGTATGGGACCAATTCGCAATTTAGAATCTTTATTGCATAACCCGATATATGATCATACTTTCGCTTAGAGTATATATATCTTGCAGCATTATTAAGAACTAGCTGAATTTTTTGCTTGGATCCACTATCCAAATTTCCGTAAACTAGTTCACCGAAATTTAAAAGTGGAACAAGCAAAGCTCTTATTAATTTCAGCTTAATATCTTCTGACACAAATGACGCTGAATGCCATAGTTTCCTCAGAACATTGTACATTCTACATATCATATAGTTCACATGATCGCTGCAGCTTAAGTTGGAATTTATTTTAAAACCCAAACTTAAAACAGAACTGTCAAACATTATATGAGTTCCCATCATATTTAAATTTGACAGGTCTGCCAGATCATAAGTTGAATGGGAAATGGGCAATGCCTTTGTCTTTAGGACGTTGATGTTCAATTTATTATTTTTGGCCCATTCACAAATTGAAAATAGATCCTCATTCACCCTTTCAATTAAGTCCTCACAGAGTCCCCTAGGTCTAGAAAGGTAGACCTGAGCATCATCCGCGTAAAGGTGAATAGAAACACTTTTGCAACAATAAACTATATCATTTATAAATATACTGAAACATTGTCTCACACGAATTCTGCTCAACGGCTTCAACAAAATCAGCGACACTGTAAACATCTGGATCGAATGGCATCATGCATGTTGCCCTGAAACCTGACTTGATTGTCGTCGGTATCAATACCAAATCAATTGCTTTGCAGAATAAGCCGGTTAACATTGCTCTTTTGCCAAGCATGATTTTTTTATATCAATCCATTTCCGCCATGTGCCTCTCGATCCACTTGTCTGGAAACTTAATACCGAGTTTTTTTACAAAGTCGTATGCCACCTTACCACCCACACTAAATATCTTTAAAGGGCCTATTGTTTATTTCCTTTCCACCAAAAAAAGCGTAAAAAGGGATAAGAACACAATTTAAATTTGTTATGTTGCCATCCACGACGATATTTCAGTAAATCACACGCATTAAATAAAAACAGAGGGGTGCCCACAACCGACTTTGACAGCCACTTTGAAAAGCAATAAGCAAATTCTGTTGAACTAAAACTCGTCGCTTTCATTCAAACTAGATCTCTGTGAGAAAATCTCAAACTCCATAATCTGTAAGCAATGATCTTGTCTTGCATGCGAATGGAACAAAAATGGCTGAGGGATGAGTTTCTGGGATCTTAGGTGCATTAACTAAAGTGAGTTTGTCAGTACTTCATCTCTTTTGACAGCCCACATAGGCTATTAGAATGCTTTCTAAAATATTTATTAGACTCTTTTCAAAGTCATTATTAAAGGAATCAAATTCTTTCTGTATAAGTAATGCAGGACAAGAATACACTTAGATGATATGAAATAATTCAATAAAGCGTTATAAAGTTCCCGATCATCAATATTCCGTATCCAAGATAAGTTCAATGAAATATTGAAATATTTAGCTTACATGCGTAGAGTAAAACAAAAATAAATAGAAATCTTCGAGATGACATCATAAGATCTTAACCAATAACTTTAAATTAAAATTGTTACTTATGACACTAAAATGTGCATATGTACCATAAATGGTTAAAACTTTGTGGGCATCAGCAAATTTATTTATTTAGTTATTTATTTCTTTTGTTAATCATCTTTTGTTTATGATTGTTATCACTTAAGTTCTTTAATCGTGTGCACATTTTCTTACGTAGTAAAACCAACATCTCGTCAGGGCAAATCAATCAGTCAACGATACAACGTTATCGCTATAATGCTTACATATTTACTCTAAGTGGTAGCAGATTTCTGCCGTAATAAACTCGCATCAATGCAGCACTTGACGTGCTGTAAATACTTAGTTTTCTATTACAAAGTTTATTTTAAGTTGTCAATAAAATACACAAAAATAAACTCTTTTAAACTGCTGTATTTTCAAAGGGAGGGGCAATTATAGAGACAAAAGAATTTACTTAAGTAAATCAAGAAATATTCATTTTTATTAATTACCTCAACAAAGCTGTCAATTTACCGATTTCTTAACTGGTATACATACTTATATTGACCATTTATATATTTAAATAAAACTTCAAAAACTTGTACCAAACGTGTTTATCTGCAACATAAATCAGGTAATAATTATGACACGCATAGTAAAAAACGCTAAACAAAAATAAAAAGCGAAAAAACAAAAACCACTTTTATTAATTTTAACTATTTTACATATGATGATTGACAAACCGAATATAGGCCGCTACGCCCATGTAAGCACTTGTCAAAACAGCCGGAAATTCAATTGACCGATTGTTATCTCTGTTTGGTTTTTTTTTTTACTTTTTATTTTTTGCATATGCACGACTATGCTGCTTTTCAATAAATGCGTGCAATTTCAATTGAAAATACTTAAAAGGCTTTTTTTTTTCAATTGCTTAATTGAAATGCTGCATTTTGCAAATGCATTCTATAAAAATTATAAGATTATTACGTTATTGAGGTAGCTACACTTAATAACACTGTGCAACACAAAAGTCTGAATTTGATCTCGATAACTTTTTTTGACTAATTCAGGGTCGCTGATTACGAGTCTGGCAACCGTTTTTCCCTATTAAGTCTGAAATCCGCGTTATCTTTAATTTTAAGTGCAGGAAACGCTATATTCAGACATATGACGAACGTCCGGCATTGAATAGTGCTGATCTTCCTTTATAAACCATAATTTCAACTTTTAAATTCGATCATCACTTTTAGAGATATCATCCATCGAAGTAAAGGTATGCGCATTTAATATAGTCATTTACAGGGATTTGCTATATCTTTACTTTAATGGATGATATCTCGGAAAGTAATGATCCAATTGATAGACTTAAATATATGGTTTAAGGAGGAAGCTTAAAGTTATTTGATGCCGTTGGCAAAACAACTTCCTGGATATACGCCATATGTCTGAGAATAGCATTTTCTGCACTTTAAATCAAGGATAACTTAGATCCCAGTCGTGATAGGAACAATAGATGGCCAGTTTCAGAATCGGTGACCCTGGATTGGTCAAAATGAGTTACCCAGATCAAATTCAGATTGGCTTCATCTCAATTTGTTGCACTGCGTAATTGTTTTATTAAAAAAAATTAATGTAGGTATATTTAATGCAGAGGAATTAAATATTTGTTTGAGGCAAACATACATATGTTGTATCGAACTAATAATGTTGTGTCTTGGTTAAATTTTTTTTCTATTTTCATTCTATAACATTTAAAAAAAAAAATATGTATAAATTTGTATGTTCAAAAAATTATTTTGGATGTACATAACTCTATTGTATTCCAATAATTGATGAGCAGAATTAGTCATGGTCTTGGTAATTTTTCGAGACCAAAACCAAGGCGCTAATATCTTTGCAACACCAAGACTGCCAGGGTCTTGGTCATACTCACGATAATCGTCAAGACCAAGACTCTTTTTCAGTCTTGCTAATTTATCGTTAATAGGTGTTTAACGCCCATTTCGAGGATGAAATCATCCGTCAATTGGAAATTTGTGATCTTAAAAACCAAACTCCTTTGGAAAAATAAGGTTTCGAAATTTTTAATGCTGAACAATCTTTAGAAATTTGTTCAAGACCAAGACTATTAAGTCCAAAATCAAGACCAAGACTCAATATCAAATCCAAGACTCAATATCAAAACCAAGACCAAGACTCAATGTGCAAGAACAAGACCAAGGCCAAGTCTGCTATGGTCTTGGTCATGGCCTTGGTTTGCTCATCACTAATTCCAATGCCCTGTCCTGCTTACTTTTATATTTTACTTTGACCAGCATGTCTCAAGAACAAAGTTACAATGCCACAATTAGCATTGCCATATTCAGATTTATGTATTTGGTTAACAATCTTGTTTATTTGAAACAAACTAAAATTTTTAATATAAAACGAAGAGTTTTCTATACAATACAGTCATTTGGGAGATTATAATGGCGTTACCTGGAAAGCTTTCCGGTTTTTTTAAAAAACATGATTTATTTCATAAATTTCGTTGTGCTCTTTCCGTTGTGCTTTGCCACTCGCGCCGCCATATTGGAAAAACGGTGCCAAAAATTAGTTTTTTGCAAATATCGCGAAAACTAAACTGTAATTTTTTCTGGGACAGTCCTTATATAGAAGTATTTCTGTAGTTTGACAAACCAAACCTCAAAAATGTGCTTAATAAATTGTTTCGAATACAATTTTTTTGCTAAAAATTCAATTGAATGCTGTAAATTTGTCCCCTTACTGATTCATTAGAGCTGAACAAAAAAAAAAAAAAAACCTAAGATTTGATCACTTGATGCTTCAACAAAAAAACAATGAGTATCGATATAAAATTAACAACTGTGGGTGTCTGGCAAATTATTTTGAGTTTTAAGGTCAAGTATCGTTCAATGAAAGACATCTTACCATTTTTCGCAAGCAATTATACGTTGAATTATTGAAAGCTAATAACAATGCTTGATTGATTTATTTCATCTATTGGATTGTAGTATTTATTAAATTTACTCGTAAATGTACATATATTGTGCAAAAGTGTTGAACAAACTAAAGGGGGTGTCAAGATCGCTACTACACTTTAATTGCAAGCAGTAAGATTCAAGTATTTCAGTATACATAGATATGCATAGTAAGTACGAGTACTTTCCTCAACGAAAGTGGAAGTGTTTATTCATATCGCTTTGCTTTTGAAAGCTGAACTTGTACTCGTTTTGAATGAATAATTGAATTTCTATGCCCTCTTGCGGTTTTGAATACGAAAAACAAAAATTTCTTATGCATAATATACGTTTAATGTAGAAATTTCAATGAATTTTAGTTATGAATATTGGTTTAATTTAGCTAACACTGTCTTTCTTTGCCTGTCTTTTAAGCAGGCGGCGGCGAGCGTATTGTGTTTTTGGTTTTATTTGATTGGGTGACATCTGGTATTTCGCGTGCGGCACGGCGTTGAAATTTCCATTGCTAACAATAATGCATTTGTTGTTGTTGTTGTTGTTGTTGTTGTTGTTGTTGTTGTTGATCTTGTAAAAAATAGCTACAACATGCATTTATGCTGCATACAATGTGACTATGAAATATAATCAATTTGTTAATAAATTTCCATTGTTGTTGTGTAATAAATAAATTGACTAAAATGAAAGAAAAAAATAAAAACAACAACGACGCATGTGGGTTTCATACCTAAGGTTTAAATTGGTAACAACGAACGCTGTGTTGTGATGCGCTTAGTGAAATCAAGTGATTAATTGTAAAATTTACTATGAAAGTTGTAATTAATGAAATATTTTTGAATTGCAAACAAACAAGCAAAATACTTTTTCCAGACAAAATAGATATCTTTGGTTTTGGGGGCTTACATATTTCGAAAACATATTTTTTTGTTACTATTTGATGCTTATCGATGTTATTTCACTTTTTTCCATCCAAAGCTTTTCAGTTTTTTTTAATATTTTGTTGCTTTTCCATACTACTTGATGATGATTCTGCATGTTATCTTCAATATTTTGCTCCATCGCTTGTGGTTTTTGAGATGTTCTAAAATAAAAGTTCAAAAACATGATTTTTGGGGTTACACATAGGACACACGAAATAGTTTTGCTCTTTTCTACGAAATTCATCTCATTCATACAATTCTTCGAATTTCGTTCGTCTTCTACAATATATAACCTCAAAAATCGTGTTTTTGAACATATATATAAGTGAGAATATCTCAAAAACCATTCTTGATAAAGCAATTCCTAGACTAGATTCGGATTCAACACTGACAAACAAATACATCTTGAAGACTTCTTTTGCGTTAATTTGTTGTGTTTTTTTCAAATGTACCGTGTTTATTTAACCAATATTTTTTATTATCCCAAAATTTTAGATTTTTTTCATCATATGTGATACTTTTTAATGTTTCGCTTTGCTTTGCGATTATTCCTCTTTTAGATTTGTCTCGTTCGGCGTTTGTCGATACCTACCAAATTTCTTAAAACTTTCCTTCATTTTCAAATTTTGCTTTAGGGTAAACCCAGGAGATATGGCAATTTTTTTGTTGAACTGCTCCAAAACCAAAATTAAAAGACATTTTTAAAAAAACTAAGCAGGAATTTATTCTTTAATTACTTAATTTAAAACAAAAAAAAGTACTTCAACTAAGTTAAAAACTATTGCAAATATGTTTTCTCATATTTCAAAAAAATGCTATAAAGTGCCTAATCACCCGGGGCTGGGTGATATGGCATCATATCATGGGCGATTTAGCACCCTAGGTGGCTTTTAAGTTTTTATGGCCGGAATTGTTGAATGTTTTCATATTAAGATGTACATTTTTCATGTGACCACATACCGCACATTCAAGCACCTGTCAGAACTCTTCTTGGAATAAAATATTTTCTTCACCTTCTTGGAAAGAATCATAACTAGTAACCACCTTACGTTGATAACACCTCTTCTTTGGAACCACCATAGTAACGTTGCATTGGTTGTGTTTTCTGCTTCAAGTTTTTATTTTTCTACAAGATCAAATAATTAGAATTCTTGCCGTTGCAACTACAGCTAAACGAATTACTTACCACGAAGTCTCTCGCGCAGCTGAATTAAACTGTGTCCATATTTGAATGCTATGAAAACAGGAAGTATTGAAACTGAAAGGGGTGCCACATATCCCGGACTTACCCAATTTTGTGACTTCTCTTCTTCTAAAAGTTTTTACTTTTTTTATTCTTTTGAATTGTTTTATGTTTTCCGATGGAATCGTTTTCAGCCTGTTTCTTTTTTCAATCCTTTGCTACGATATTGAACAGATATCTGAGCATATCCTTAATAACTACGTAGTATTTGTTGGCATCACTAAGAAGTAATAGAAATATAAATCTTAGATATTAACTAAATTTTAGAAAAGATGATGGGGATGTCTGAGAATGTCATTTCTAAAACATTTTGAGAAAAATAACAATTTTCGAAACATGGCTCCTATTTATAAATATTATTTACAAATATTATATGGGCACGCCTTAGGAAAATACTTAGAAAAGCGTATTACTTTTTTGGCTCTTAAACTTTAGCTTCGAAGAGAAGACAAGAGAATGATTTTATTTTAATTAAAAGCATAGAATACCATATTTTTTCAATCTTAATCCTAAATAACATTATTATACAATACATTATTATGTCTAATATATAATTTCATATTAAATGTGTCTCCAGAGTCTATAGGGACTTGTACATCCTATGATTTCAGAAAGCATACAAATTTGCGCCAGAAGTTCCGGGTGCATATGTAGCAGGGGCAACCACAAGATAAAGAGTATGCGCCAGTGGCTGCATAAGATTAAAAAAGTTTTCAAGATATAAGGCTTTCTGATCAAAAAACTAGATAGATACTTCATTTTTTTCTTGGAATCGCTATATTTCGGTATTTTTAAACAAATGTTGCAAATCGGCAACGAAATAACAGCCGTACTTCTACAGAAAAATGTTGGTCCACAATTTTGTTTCTCGGGAAATTTTTCATAGCGACGTCAAGAGTGTTATTTTCATAATTTTATTACATAATTCTTTTTTTTCTAATGAAATTGTTAGAAACCCTACGGCATAAAATTTAATATAAAACGGATGATGAAAACAAAAAAGAAATAATTTTTTTTATATAAAAAATTAGTCGTCGTCGTCAACCAGTCTGTAAAACCAACGAAAAAAAAACTCATGACATCATGGCAGTTTGAATTTTAAAAAATCTACGAAGTTGTTTTCTTTGTTGTCATATCTATGTATTTGTTGTGTATCTATCAAAAAGTCATTTATCATTTTGATTTTAAATTAGATTTTGCTTAATTATTAATAAATTAAAGATTAAATAAAACCATATTAGGAGTACAAAAAAAAAGGGAAATTGTAGGAGTGTTTTACAAATTTTTAATTTTAATTTTTATAGCATACAACATTGAAAATATTGCGTTATTTAAAAAAAAAGTAATAGTTTTTAATAACACAAAAAAATACTACAAAAATTAGTGGCGGAAATTAATAATAACCAAATACGCGTATTTATGATGAATTTTTTAAAATCATTTAACAAAAATAATACAATATGTTGATATTTAAAAATAATGTCAACAATTAATTCTTGTTCTTTATTGCATATAGCAACACTGACAACATTTGAAAATAAATTTCTTATTTAATTAGAAAACAACTTTCCAAATATGTAGATAACAACTTTAAATTTGAAATCAGCGCAAATAATTAAAGTGCGTACACAAACTTGACCCGCTTCAGAGAATCAATTTAATTGAGAAAATACTTAAACAAATACTTACTACTTAAGTATGAATTTTTGTTAGTTTTAAAAAAATTTGCAAATTAATTATTTATTTCGAAGGCAAAAAAACCAAATTTTGTATGAACTTCGATGAAATTAAAATATGTACCATTAACCTTTTGCGCTAAAGCGCATTAAAGAAAAATTTGTTTGGCTTGTAGACGCCCAACCAAATTGAATCCGATTTATTTTTTTTTTATTTTAAGTCTACGACAATTAAATTTTCCGCAATTTGGCTTACATGTCTTAACTACCGTTAATCTGTCATTTTTATGGCTTGTTGGCTGTCATATGATTGTACATTAGGGTGTTTCGGAATTATTTTAATTTGGTTGTTTTAAATGTAACAGAATACTATCAACTTTATTTTAATTCACTAATCTAAGGTTCAGATAGTTACTAATGCTTGGAAACTATTATTTAAAAAAAAACAAATTATTTTATTTTAACAACGTTTTTTTATATTGTTAAATACCAAACCTGATGAAATTCCAATTGTTCTGCCTAAAGGTTAGGTTAGGATAGGGTTTAAAAAAAAAAATTGCTTGGAATTGCGCTCCCATGACACTAAGATGTTCTCTTTGATGCAAATAAGTACCATGTACGTAGGCTGCTACATATATTTCTGGCCTAGGCAACACTAATGTCAATAGCTAAAATCTGGCAACACCATAATAAAGTTTGACATAAATGTACTCACAACGTTTTGATGTACAAGTACTATTTGTTTTGTTTACAGTGAGTTAAGAAAATCAATTTTTCCATTGATAATTATCATAATTATTATAATAATTATATGAATAGATTAATTTATATTTGTGAGTAATAAATGTTATCCTTATTAGGATAGAAAAAGTGGTATTGGTGGAAGGGAGTATACTATGGGGTTCACTAATGAGAGTGGTATACATCAACATTAAACTGTGAGAGATGTCACGGTCTATGTGATATATGTGATATCCCTACCTATGAGACGCAAGAAAAAAAGGATGGTAATAATCTATGCACAGCTACGGATTAATCGGTATGGGTGAGAACTGGAATGATAATATAAATGTAATATAAGTCTAATAAAAATATTTGATACCATACCATACGTCTATAAAATTACTTGATACCATATTTGATAAGATGTTCCTAATGTATAATGTGTAAGTGTTGGTGTCTGATGTGCTATAGAGGATGAGTTGGGCTTAACTTGATTAAGATAAGTAAGTGGACTTTTACGTTCTTCATTCGGTATATGTAAAAAAATTTAGATCATTGATGAAAAAGTAACACTTACTTTTGGTACTTCGTGCTGTTGTAGGAATACTGTGAAAAGAAAGAAAATTAAAAAGTAACTGTAAAGGTATATGGATTCCGTGAAGGATCGGGAGAAAAATTGGCTACCAATAAACGTTTTTCGTCCTTGCCATAGGACTCATCAGTTGGCTTTTAAAATGAATCGTGAAGATGTGGGTTGATAAGGTTTGTGGTAATTATGAAAAAAACCTTGGCAATGTGGTAATGGGGAATGATATTTAAAATGTAGTAATAGGATATTACTTACCAGATATTTAAGTTGCATATGTAATGGTTCCATGAATCTGTAAAAAAGTATCCATTCATGGTGAAGGAGTCTGTTTCAGATGAAAATGGTGGGTCACGTGTTTAAATTATTTAAACAATTGATAAATTATGGGGTTTCCAACTAGAAAAAACCTTTTTTACGACCAGGTGTTAATGCAATATCGAATGTATGCCAGTGGGAGAAATGCTCAAGGATGCCTCTATCTCACGTTATGTCACATGACGATCTTGCATTATAAGTTCACGCACGACATCAATGTACTCTGGCACAACGGCCGTTTTTGGGCGACCTTCACGGAATTCGTCTTTAAGCGAGCGTCGGCTACGATTGAATTCATTAAACCAGTTTTTCACAGTGCTATAGGATGGTGTTTCATCGCCATACAAGGATTTAAGTTGCCAGATTTTAGCTATTGACATTAGTGTTGCCTAGGCCACAAATAAATAATGCATCCCAAACCATTTGAAAAACCGAAAAGTGGTCCTGAATAGGTATATATAAAAAAATTTCTTTTTCAAGGAGAACATTTTACTGATGTGCGAGCGCAATTCCAAGAAATTTGAAATTTTTAAACCACCCTAATGTATGTGTACAGCAATATGATGAAAGACGACTACAAGAAGCAAAGAAAGGTAAAGGAATCAAATTTCAATCTAGCTTGTACTTATATCTTTGCGATGTAGACAAATTAAAACTGTTTAAAATTGAAACTTATGTTTCAAGTATCAGTTATTTGTGCAATTAGTAATATGATGGGATTAATGGTAAAACCTAAGTTCTTTGAACTAAAAGAAATACTATGCGGTTTTGTTATTAAGTAGACCAGAAAATGGGTTCATTTCGAAAACTTTCCCATTAATATTTAGTGTCTCTGTCCTGGAAAAAAAAAATATATTGTACGATATCACCAAGAAAACTCGTACGTATCTTAAACATTACCTCAGTAGCCCTCGAACCATGTTTGAAGGATATTTTCGAAACAAAATTGTTGGCCAAAGTTGTCGTAAGCTGTAATTATAAGATGCTTCAATTTGTTCAAATTGATAGTGTTTCACTTTCTGATTTGAGCATTTTTGCAGAGGATACGCAAATTCCGATTTGTATTCATAAAATTGCGAGTTATCGCTGAAAAAAAAAATCAAAATCAATATATTTAGCCATTAATCAAAATTGATCTAACACAATTTACAAGCAAAAGTGCGAGAAAACCTATTAAAATCCTCAACATGGATCGATTACAACTACCGTATCTGTAAATTTAAATTGCAATAAACAATAAAATAATGCAGTCCTAACGATTGCTATCAAAAATAAAAAACTAAAAAAAAAAAAACATTAAACACTTTCATAGTACGAGTAGCAGCAGTATCCTAAAGAAAAACTCGAATTGAAGAAGTTCGTGACTTATTATTTTCGAATTTTTCTACCTTTTTTGTTGCTGCTGTTGTTGTTGCTGTTATTGTCTAAAGGCTAAAAGCATTTTACCAATTTAATTGGCAAATTTAAAACAATAGCAACAAATTTTCCCGATATTGTTGTGCTAAAGAAAAGTGAGAGTTTAATTTTAAATACAACACAATAACATGGCACCTTCTTAAGTAGATAACATGGGAGGGAACTCTTGTCATGGGAGCTTAATATTTCTATGATTTATTTTTAAGTAACAATTGATCACACTTAAACATATTTAGAATATTTTTGATAAATTGGAATTGTATGTTTAACTACAACAACAAAAAACACAATAATACATCTTAAAACATATAGTAAAGACATAATCCTAAGCAACGTCTAAACGGAGGTTTAAACCTTAAATGTTAAACGCTTAATCAAAACAACGCTTCGAGAAAAAGTTTCAGTATAGCAAGTTGTGTTAAACTTGCGCACGCATTGCTTCCAAGATGGCTGATATGGATGTATTATCGTCCCGCATGAAGTCACGTCTGCATTTGCAAACAAAGACAATCGGCGCTGATCGTATTAAAAAGGCCAAAGAGAATAACGAGGACATTGCTGTATTGAGCATGTTTTTACCAAATGCTTCCGCTGTTCAAGAAAATCGCAATTTTTTTTGTGCCCTAGGCGATTATTGCCGATTGGGTGATCCACAAGGAACAAAAGCAGGTAAGTGGGCGTAACAATCGGCTGCAGAACAAATAACAAAAAGCTTGTTGATTCAACCAGCTTTTCTAATGATTGAACTTAAAAGAGTAGGTACAAATGCGCCGCAGCGGCTCTGGAATTGTAGGCGCTGAGTTCTGCTGTGTTATTGAAAAAGCCTGATGGCTTGATAAGCAAAAGTACCCTCTCTTGTGAAATCCAAAACCTTCAAATTGGTGATTGATATTGGGGGTTATCGTGAATCAAGATTTCCGGGGAATTTTCTTAAACTGCAATAGAGAATGCACGGCAGTCTGAGAAAATTCCCTGGAAATATTTATTCACGATACCCCCCCCCCCATTATGGTTTTTTAAATCGAAAATCCATTTGTATTATGACTTTGTCATCTTTACTGTTGGCACTTGGGGTAGCTGCCTCATTTACCCTACCCAATCCCTTCTCCCTCTGTTTCCATTCGGCCGACTGATGAATTTGGCGTCGTCGGTACTGGGCATTCACAGATGGCGTTTAATTTTTCGAGATCGTTTCATTTTTCGGGATCACGGGAATTGTTTAAAAACCTTCTTTACGAAATGTTTTCCCTACTCCTTCAATAAAATTCGTTCATAAATGGTTAAAAATATTAGCACTTGGTTTCCATAAATATTTCATTGAGTTTTTGAATCACTCTCAAAATGTATGCAGCTCAACTTCGCAAATTTGCGCTTTATTCATAAAGAATTTCACCCAGTTTTTAGACATTTATAACTACTAAAATACCAATCTGTGTACTGGGGTAGCACTGCGAGAGGACAGTCACCTCAACAACAAAAATTGTAAATAATTTGCTAGCTACACTGGTCTGCACGGGTTTTACACTTGAAATCTAAAATATTTTTGCTTCTAATTTATGTAGATGCCTTGAATTTGTGATATACATTATGGTCGTCCAAAATTGTAAAATTTTTTGTAATTGCACTCCCACAGCATCAAATTTTTCTCTTTGATGTAAATAAACACCATGTAAAGTTTAGTCCATTTCAGAGAATATTTGATGCATCCCAAACCAATTTAAAAACTGAAAAGTGGTCCTGAATACGGGAAAAATTTTTGTTTTAAAATTTGAACTGTAAGCTTAGTAGTTTTAAAGATATTGTCCATTCAAGCTGGAAAATTAAGATACGAAACTTAATGGCGAGTATCTCCGAAATTACAGAACTTATGAAGAAATAAATTGCAGATTCGAAATTAATGGCACAAAATCTTTTCACTAAATGAAGATATTTTTATTTCGAATAATTTGGTCCTTCGGTCCAGGAAGGATTGTTTTGTTAAAGTTAAAAGGCATACACACTCAGGGAAAAAACGACAACTTTCACTTAGTACGAGATCCAGCAGTAAAAAAACGTATCGATCGTGTTTTTAGTTAAAATTTAGTTTTTACATATATTTAGGAATGGGGAATATATTTTTGCTGGGTTGCCTCTCGAAATGTGGCCGCAAGTATTATCAAATTGCGATAACTTATGAACCGTAAGTCGCACGAGAAAAAGTGCCACGATCTTTTTTATGGAGAGTCATATGCTCTACAAGTAATTTTTATTATATGTAAAAAGAAATTTACCGTTTAGGAGTTATTTATTAAAAACCGATTTTTATTACGTTTATTGTTTATTACGTAAACTAAATCGGTTTTTATTAAATAATTCTTAAACGGTAAATTTTTTTTAACATATAATGAAAATTACATGTGGAGCATATGACTCTTCATAAAAAAGATGTTGACACTTTTCCGCGGTAGGTTCAAATGCATTTTTATTTGTTTTGATTTAATTCTATAATTTAATTTTTTGGTTCTATAACACTATATATTACTTTTAAAACTTCTTGAAGTTCATCATACGGACCTGCTTCAGCTTCCTCGTACTCGTCGGTATTATCCATTTTACTTTTTTTTCGGCACCACGCACGCACAAGAATGAAGGAATAAAGATTGCGACACTCTTGTTCTCATTCACCTTTTTTTGTGACCTACTAAATGGTTAAAAGGCAAAAAAGAAGAACAAGACCTAACCTACACAACAAATTTTTGACATTGAAGCAAAAAAAAATAATTTGATTTTACAATTTTTCCCTGAGTGTATATATGAGCAAGATTAGAATGTAATTATTAAAAATAAATTAAACTAAATCCTGTTATTGTAAAATAACTTAAATTCTACCTTCAAACGGAGCGCTTTCGAGCTTTAAAGAAGGAGTATCTCAGAATTCTGACATGTTGGAATGTTATACTTATGTTTTTTGAAATCCGCAAATAATTTTACACACGTAATGTTAGATTAGGTCAAAGGTATGGTAAATAATCAAATATTTGTAAACCTGTGTAATTAAACTAAGAAAATTTATTTAACGCGACTCAGGATATTCTATCGTGCAGAAAATTACTTTTGTTTTTACTGCGATTAACATAAATACTTACCATTCTCGTAAATATATATATGTGAGTATCAACTGCTTTTCTGTCTTTTGCTATTATTACGAACATTATGTATCTGAAAGGAATTTCTTTTGTTTATGCGAAAATAATTTTGTAAATTGCACGCATTAGATATTTCTAAAATTAAGTTATGCGTGTGCACTCAAACTTCATGAAAAAATTTACGCATTTGTTTAAAGGATACCGTACTTAGCATAAGTACTTATTTCAAAAAGACTTAAGCAACGAACCCACCAGTTAATTTGCTATGAAGAATATTTTTCAGAAACCATAAAAGGCCAATCTCTACCCTTTTGCGGTTGCCCCAGGGAAAGTCTCAGTTTTTGACCTTCATCCCGTTTTCATGAGTTAGCAAATACTTACTTTGAAATGGAAACGTTACGCATAACGTCGTGAAAACAACCATTGAAAAAATAAGTACGTAAATCAGGAAAATGTTGGAGAGTATTTGAAAAATGGCTAATCACCGTGCATGACTATATCTTGAGTTTTGTACCCCTAGTCTCAAAGTAGAGATAAAGCACACAAGATTGTGAACTCGTTTAATCGTGTATTGTAACTACAAATTTTCGAAGTCTTTCCTGTAGAATATGGTTTTTCCTTTGAAATTCAACTTTGAAATATTCAACACTTTCGAAGAATGCATTTATCAATCAATGCAATTGACATACTTAGACGCAAATAGCTTTTCCATTTTCATTGTCACTTTCATATTTTATTTCTTTACTCTTTTACCATGTTAATAGAACAATGTCAGATATATACTTAGTACTATATATACTACTTTTATAGTACCTATCGCCACAGACAAAGATACCAAATACAAATCGAAATTATATTTTTATAGCGTGCCAAACGGAAATAATTTTTTTTTTTTTTTTATAAAGTGCTTAAATGCTCTCCAAATTAATGTGCATGTTTATTGTGATTTTAGATTTTTTTTTTTCGTTTCTTTTGTGATAAAGTTACGGATATTATATGTAGATATCCGTTGTTTTTATGTGCGCTTTCTTTTTTATTATAGTAAGTAATTCGGATTACCTATAGGAAAATTCTGTATGAATATATAAGATATTTAATGTATTATTTTGACGGTGAATTCACCCAATTGCCACCTGAAATCAATCGAAATAAAATAAAGCAAAATTTTATCATATGACATTTACATTGATATAAAGTTATTAATCCATTTCTATAATCCTTATATCTTTTAGGTACCAAGAAAATGGAATACAAGACGAGGCAGTGGCATGAGAAATGTTTTTGCTGTTGCGTTTGCAAAACGGTCATTGGTACCAAATCGTTTATCCCCAGGGAGCAGGAAATCTATTGCGCTGGTTGCTATGAAGAAAAATTCGCAACTAGATGCATTAAATGCAACAAGGTGAGTTTAAATTTTTGATAAAATTGTTGACCCATTAGTGATGAGCAAAATTAGTCTTGGTCTTGCGTCTTTTTCTTGGTCTTGCTAATTTTGCTAGACCAAGACCAAGACTGCTGTGCTTGGTCTTGGTCTTGCTCACGATAATTGTCAGGACCAAGACTGCTTTTCAGTCTTGCTAATTTATAGTTAAAAGTTGTTTCACGCCTGTTTTGAAAATTAAATCATCATTCGATTTGAATTTTGGCATCTTAAAAACCCAACTGCTTTGGAAAAATATGGTTTTGAATACTCAATATCTCCGAAAATTTTTTCAAGACCAAGACTCAATGTGCAAGAACAAGACCAAGACTGCTATGGTCTTGATCTTGGTCTTGGCTTGCTCATCACTATGACCCATTGTGATTTAGTCATTGATGGATACACGAGAAATCTTGAGGTGTAAAAATCTGGTTCAAAAGTTAACGTTGCTCGGAATTTCGTTCCCCGGACAAAAAAATACTTTCATTATGGTATAACAAATCACCATAATAATTTTGGTTCATTTCAGAGAACGTTTGATGGACCCGAAACCGCTAGCGCCCCTTACTTCCCCAATTATGGGTCGAAATTCGAAAATTTGTGTATTCGTTAGATTTTTGGGTGCGCTGTAATCAAAGAGAATTATAAAAAATTATTTCAGCCATAAAGTCACCCCCTAGCATCCCCTTATAACCGCCCGGAGGCGGTTGAAGTTAGTTTTTTATTAAAATTAAAAATGTTCAATATTAATTTTATGGTTTTCAGTGTTTTGATAAAACTTGTTGTTCCAAGATCATCATTAAATTTAACTGACTGATTTGAATGAAAATTTCACGATATCTTTATACTAAAAAAACCAGGTAGTAGACTAACAAATTATCTGAAAATACTAGATTCAAAAAAATAAATTAATTCATCATATGTGCCAAACTATTCAACGCACATGGATGAGGTTTGGTATACAAGGGGCCTAACAAAAGTTCGCTTAGTTGAATTGAAAAAACTTTATAAAAAATTTTTAAAATTTATATTTGTATTTTTTCAACGTAATCCCCATTTATTTTGATACATTTTTGAGGTCGATAAATCCATCTAGAAAAACAGTCTTCAAAATCGGCTTTTTGCAGTTTTACTATCTCCTAATTGCTGTTAAAGACTCTCCCTCTCAATTTTTTTTTTTTTTTTTTTTTGGAAACAACCAAGTCACAAGGCGCTAGATCTGGGGAATAAGGTGCGGGACGAATTTCTTCGATGCCTGAAAGCGCGGTAAAATCTGTCTTTTTTTCAGCAGTGTGTGCTGGCGTATTATCGTGATGTAGAAAGTAGCGGCGTAGCTCCTTTTTTTGGGGTTTTCACAATAAATTTTGGAAATCTTCTGGTAAACAGGTTTCAGTATACTTACCACTTAGCAGTAACCGTCTGACCTTTTTGCAATGGAATAGCAGCTACAACTTTCTCTCTGGTGAAGGAAACTGACATCATTACTTTTGTTGCTGACTTTTGTTGCTTTGCTTTAACAGGTGGATTTTCACCTTCGGAGCTCCATACCAGGCATTGAAATAAGCTGCTGTAATGCCTGCAGTAATAACTTCAAATTTGCAGTAATAACTTCAGAATATTGTAAAAAATTGTAATAATTATTTTCAGCCAAATTCATATTACTTTGTTTTGCGTTCTTGAAAGTGTTAGACTCTCCGTTTTTGAATTTTTCAAGAAAATACTTAGCAAAACGCACTCGTGCCTCTTTGTGAGCATCACGATCATTCTTTAATATTCGCGATACAGCCATGGCATTCAAGCCCAGTTCCTCAGCAATGATTTCCTGGGTTAATCTTGGATCTTCATCAATTTTAGACTTAACCAGCGCTACACATTCATAATCAGTCGAAGATTTTGGGCGGTCATTTTGAGGTTCGTCCTCCACAGAAAAAATGACCCGTCAGGAATCTTTGGAACCACTTTGAAATAGTCACGAGCGATGGCGCTTTAACTTTAAATGATATTTGGCATTCACTAAATAGTTCCACAGGCTTGAGCAAACCGAATCTCTTGCTGCGTTGGCATTGGAATATCTGCTGACATTATTTCACGAATTTTACGATTTCTTCTCTCCATTTTGGCCGATCTTTCTGAAAATTAAAATGATATATGTATCATAAGACTATAGCAAATAATACGCAATTTTTTGATTTGCCAAAAATTTATAACATGACACCAACTAAGCGAACTTTTGTTAGGCCCTCCGTACATACATATCGATACATCGAACGTAAAAGTTTGTAACTCAAGTTACCAACTTTTTCCGGGACAATGATTTTCGAAATCTGCTTATTAGATTCTATCTTGTGTCAAATTTTGGTACCTCTAGTTTGAAATTTGAAGGGCTGGGAGCAATTTTTGAAGTTACAACCTAATTATATTTTAGTTAGGTCTCCATGCAAAAACTTGGCAACTTAAGTTAATAACTTATGCACGGGACAAAAATTACAAATTGTGTTGGTAACTTAACTTACAAAGTTATTAGTTAATTTTTATTTAAAAATAAGTGGTTGTAAGTCCTACATACCAACGTCATGTCCGTAAAATATTTTTTAATGGTAGTTGGCAAGTTAAGTTACCAACTTTTCTCATGGAACATTTGGTTGCTGAAACAGAACATTAGTAGGTAACTAGAGTTACAACTCATATATATTCATTTTTATCCAAACTATAAGTTGAAATTGTTAATATCTCAGTAAATCATTTTGGAATATATGCAACGATTTAATAGTCGAACAACCTTTATTTTGTCTCCAGATCTCAAGAGTATTTATTCAATTTTTATTTTTGGTTTTCTTGTTTTAACGAAAACAATACAAAAATGATCATAACTAAAAACTTTTCGAGTTACCAACTTTTACGTTGGACGTATCGATATGTGTAAAGAGCACTCGGACAAATTATCTTTACTGGAAAAAATTGATGATGATACGCGCCCTGTACAAACGAAGGTAAAGCAGCACACACCAGGAAATGCTAGCTTAAATTAAAAATAAATTTTTTTTCCCATTCCTTGGAGCATTTTTCAGTTTTTAAATTGATTCTCGGGTCCATCAAAAGGACCAAAATTTACATGGTAGATGCTTACAACATAACAAAACTTTTTTACCCTGAAAAACGAAATTCCCAGCAACGTTAATTTTTTCCTTACAAATCTGAACCAGTCTTGCTAGTTCTGTTTTTATAACCATAAAATTCTTTACAAAATATAAAATCATATATGTTTGTTATCGTTTTTTCCTTTAGGTCATAACTTCTGGTGGTGTTACTTACAAGAACGAACCCTGGCATAGGGAATGCTTTACTTGCACTCACTGCAACATGACTTTGGCTGGACAGCGTTTTACCAGTCGCGATGAGAAACCATATTGTGCCGAATGCTATGGAGAACTTTTTGCCAAACGATGCACAGCATGTGTCAAGCCGATAACTGGTGAGAATTTCTATATAAAAAAATAAACTAACTGTTTTATTACTCACTTTTTTGTTTTTTGCAGGAATTGGTGGCACACGCTTTATTTCATTTGAAGATCGTCACTGGCATCACGATTGCTTTGTTTGTGCCAGCTGTAAGACAAGTCTAGTCGGACGTGGTTTCATCACAGATGGGCCAGATATCATTTGTCCCGAATGCGCTAAGCAAAAACTGATTTAAAAAAGAGAAACATATTGTAAAACAGATCAGATAAATTCACGCGTGTGATGACCAAAAGTCCAACTTAATGATCAACGAAGAAGCAGGCTTCAAATCAAAAATTCAAGAGATAGTAGAAATGAAGCAAACTTAATAATCCTTAGCTAACAAATAATTAAATTACAATTCACTTAATACACAAAAATTAAGGGACACACTTAGAAGAAACAAAAAGCATTATATTTATTAGATTTGATTACGTAATTGAAATTTAAACGAAAAAAAAAAACTAAAATATGTTTTCAGAGTTAAGTTAAAAACATTTTAATTACATAAAAAATTAAAAAAAAAAAATATATATTTTACTTAACAAAACCATAAATGAAACTAAATCAAAAAGTATTTAAAATATTTACACCAAAATAAAGTGAAATTTTAAAATAATAACAATAAATCATTTATTTACATATGTATGTATTCAAAAGAAAAGAAAAAACCAACAACAGGAAGTAATATCGAAATTGCATTTTTCAAGTATTCACACTTTCTTTTTCTGAACAGCGAAACAAAAAAAAATCAAATTTTTTTAAGGAAAACTACAATTAAATTATATTGTTTAACAACTTGAATAATAAATTAACCATGGGATTTAGAAATTTTTCTTGTCAAATTTTGTTACATTAAAATTTATTTTTTATAAGTATTTTATTTTTTTTTTTATCAATGATTTAGCGCTTTATTTGTTATTTACAATATATTTATTAAAATAAAATAAAATTAAAATAAATTAAATAATCTGTAACATAAATTTTTGCCAATATATCACTTCACATTTAATTCAAATTAATATAAGAAATAAGTATGTACATATATGTATGTAATACATATGTATGCTGAATCAACAACACAAATATTTATGCAAAATTAATTATGCCAATTATTTTATTTCAAAATTAAAAGAAATCAATAAATATATTTCTGTAATTTAGTTGCTGTATTATTTTCGAAAAGACTTACTGGAGTGAGTATATGAAGGCGGACGAATTGGTTTGCCTTTTAGCTTCTGTATCTGTACGTTCCTCTCCTCTTAACAAAAGTTAAACTATTTTTATTTATAACCCTTACCCAAAAGATGGATCTTTAAGAGTATAAAATGATCATAAAAAAAACAGTCTAGTAAACACAATAAAAATATAATTTAGTGCTACTATTTTCAATTAATTTTGAATATTATTCAATTTAGAAACAAGTGGAGCAACAAGCCAATGTTCCTCTGGACATTGTCAATAGTGAAACTTATTTTCAATTTCTTCAACTTGCCAACCCGAAGTCGAGTTCTCTCTTTTGGCATGTGGGGTAAACCGTTCAACAGTGGGTCATTTTTTGCTTGTTGCCACAAATATCATACAAGTCGGAAATGTTTGTGTTTTATAGCTTCAATATATTATCTTGAATGGAAGTAACAAATTTGAAGAAAGCCTTTCAAGTGATCTACTATGAACCACAGGTGTTTTTTTAAGAAATATATGTAGGTATTTATTTGTTAATAATAAAAACATAAAAACACTTACAATAAAAAAAAAAGTAAAAAAAAATTACTTTTCAGTTGAGTTTCTTAAGACCTTGAAAAAAATAGTCGTTAGGAAATAACGCTTAATGAATTTTTTCTTTTTTTTTTTCATTCTTCCCTATTTCGGGTATGTGGTGCTAACTGGTTTCCTGGCTTGGTTCATTGCCCCATTCAAAATTTTCAAAAAAAAAAATGATTTTTTATAAAAAGTATATTTTCCTATGCAGCATGTATTAATCGGCATTCGGTCTTGGTCCGCAAAATCTCAAAAATTTTGTAATATTTAGGCTTGTTCCGAAATCCGTGTGGTTTCAATTACTTTGTGAGGCTTTGTAATGAAAACGGACTCACCGTATTAGAATTTTTTTTTTCGGAGAATTACAGTTTCTACAAATAATTTCAATTTGCATTAACGAAAAAGTAACCGTTCAGGAAATATTCTTAAAAAACCGGAAAAAGTCGAAAAAAAAATATGTTATCGAATATTTCCTAAACTGCTACATTTTGGTTAATACAAATCAATATTATTTGCAGAACCTGTAATTCTCCACAGAAAATATTTTGATACTTTTTATCGATGGACTCACCGTTTTCATCACAAAGCCTCCTAAACGAAAAGATATTGAAACCACACGGATTACGGAACAGGCCTGATAATATTTTTATTGGTAGGAATAATATAATTTGAACTTTTTAATTTTTTGGTCCGGAAATATAGCCTTTGTTTGCTTTTGCTATTTTAAAGGCTTATTACTCGGAAAGTTGGGATCCAATTGATAAATAGTTACAGTACGGCTTGGTTGTTTTCGCTATTCGTATCCATTAACAAAAATTAACTCTTAGTGGAGTGTTTGGGGCTTTTAACCTAGGATTTCAGTTAGACTGAATGCATTTATATGATTGAGGTGAGATTTTGTTTTTTATAAAAAGTATACCCACAATTTTTGTGTGCTTTTGATTTGTATATTAACTATAAAAAGTTAATAACACACTAAATTAAAAATAATTGTAACATTTTGCAAACCATTTTTTCTAAACTAATTTGAGGTCAGTGAACACGAAAAACCCATTTTTTTTTTTTTTTTTTTTTTCCTTTTAGCCGTTCCCGAGTTATTCGGACATTTCTATTTTCGAGTTTATAGCTTCATATAAATCAATATATGAGTCAAATTTTTTCAACTGAGCCATCTAAAACGGACTTTTCGAAATGTAAATTTTTTTTCTCCTTATCGGGCACGTTTAAGGATCAGAAATTTTTTGGCGTTTAAATTTTTCCAAAATTTTAATTTTTCTATGTGCTGCGTACAGTAGAACTTTCGTGAGTTGTTTTCTTGCATTTGCTATTGCTCAGTAAATACTTAATGGAATTGAAAAATTTTTTTCTCAGTATATCCGCAAATGCTACGCGCACAAAATTTAGTGACGTCAAAATTTTTTTTAATTTTTTTTACTAATTTGAAATGTATTTTGAAATATGCAATTGCAAGATAACTGAACTTCTCATATGATTTGAAAACAAAAACGACAAGGGTATGATAGGACATTCATTTATTTATCTACAAAAAAAAATTTTTGTGCAAACCATTTATGACAATGTTATGAATGTTTGTTCACTGGTGCGCAGAAATTTTTTATATAAAATATCATATCTCAGTGCAGCAAATTGAGAGAAAACAATTTTTAATGAGATCTCTATATTGGTTTTGGGTAATTTATGGTCGCTGAATCTGAATTTGGCACCCGATTTTCTCCATCAGGTATACGATCCGTGCTGTCTTTGCTTTAAAATTCAAAAAGCGCTATTTTAAAACATATGGTGCAGATCCAGGAGGTAGTTTATTTGACTTTTGTCAACGTTAACGGATAGCCATTATCTTCATTATTATATCTTACCTTTTAACTTTTCCAATCAGATCATTACTTTTCGAGATATCATTCATTGAAGTAAAATTATCTTGACTGTATTTAATCCTTTACATACATTAAATAAAATCAATTTGTATACAGTCAAATACCTCTTTTTCATAGAATGATATCTCAGAAAGTAATGATCTGATTGGAAAAGTTAAAAGGTAAGATATAATAAGGAAGATAATGGCTATCCGTTAACGTTGACAAAAGTCAAATAAACTACCTCCTGGATCTGCACCATATGTTTAAAAATAGCGTTTTTCGAATTTTAAATCAAAGACAGCACGGATCATATACCTGATGGAGAAAATTCGGCGCCAAATTCGGATTCAACGACCATAAGTTAACCAAAACAATTATAGATATCTCATTAGAAATTGTTTTCTCTCAATTTGTTGCACTCAGATATCATTTTCTATATAAAAAATTTCTGCGCGCCATTAAACAAATATTCATAACATTGTCAGTAATGGTTTGCACAAAAATTTTGTTTTGTAGATAAGTAAATGTATGTTTGCCCTATCATATCCTTGTTGTTTTTGTTTTCAAAGCATATGAGAAGTTCAGTTATCTTGCAGTTGCATATTTCAAAATGCATTTTTGATTAGTAAAAAAAATTAAAAAATGTTGACGCCATTAAATTTTGTGCGCGTAGCATTTGCGGATATACTGAGAAAAAAATTTTTCAATTCCATTAAGTATTTACTGAGCAATAGCAAATGCAAGAAAACAACTCACGAAAGTTCTACTGTACGCAGCACATAGAAAAATTAAAATTTTGGAAAAATTTAAACGCCAAAAAATTTCTGACCCTTAAACGTGCCCGATAAGGAGAAAAAAAATTTACATTTCGAAAAGTCCGTTTTAGATGGCTCAGTTGAAAAAATTTGACTCATATGTAAGTATTTGCATGACGCCGAGTCCGATCGATAGCATTTTACCATGTTTACAAAGAGTGACAAATGGCGCTTCTAACGAGTATACTAATGATTATGCTCCGATCAAAATTGATTGAATGAGTTGCAATTGCAATTTTCTCTGTAGCATATCGTTTCGGAATATTTTGCAAAAACAGTTTTTTTATAAATTTTAGGGTTGTCAAAAGATATCTCCTAAACTATAAGTCGTACAAAAAAAAAACAATATGTTGTTTGTAGAACAAGCAATTCCCTATAAACTGGTATTTTTGTTTTTTTGGAGCGACGCTCATGTATTCATGTATTTTCACAATTTAAAAAAACAAATCAGTTTCAAAAACCTCGAAAAACTTTCCAGAAAAAATTACCAAATGACCGCACTACAATACAGATCACAACTTTTTAATATGTAAACTTTTTTATATATGGGGAAATCTCAGCAAGTGTGACTTTTTCGTAAAACACAAGCTATTTTTCAAACATGTGGCACCCTATTTTGGACCGCGAATTATCAATTTTAGATATATTAGAAGTATTTTCCAGCCTGCGTAACTGACTTTTTTCGATCGCCTCCCCCAATATCTTCAAAAATCATTTTTCGAAGGTGATGCACTGAATTTAGCGAATCAGATACATCAACGGGATGCGGTTTTTTTTTACGAATAAAAACACCCATGTTAAAGATCCTGAAGGCCCCAAACAATTCGCTGAACCGCCTCAAAAATTATAGTTCAATTACGGATGCGGTTTTTGCAATTAACACTCAAAATTTGTGGATTTTGCTCGAATTTCGCCATTGTTTAACTTAGTACTGGGGGCGATTTTTTGCATATTAATTGCCCTAGATCCAATGATCACGCAAGGTTTGAGACTGTTTTGTGCCTCCGGGTTGTGGTGCCCATCAAAATACTATTTTCTTAGACGCAATTCCGCATGAAAAATCGCCATTTCAGCATCTTCTCAAGTGTGTTACCACCGAACCAGAGGTGGCACACACTTCTACCCGGCCAGATCCTTTAGTCATAACATTAAGAACTATTATTTCATGGGGAATACTGCGAAAAAAACAATCGCCTCCAAAGCAGCATGATAAAAACCGAAAATTACCAGATTTCGGGCAAAAACCTTACACAAGTTGAGAGACCCGCACCTAGCGTTCTTCCGGAGGTACATCAACGGAATGCTATTTTTCTTACGTCTTAACACCCATGTTAAAGATCATGAAAGCCCCAAATAATCCGCAGAACCGCCTCAAAAGCTTTTTTTTCAATTCACACTCAAAATTTGTGGATTATGCTCGAATTTCGGCAAAAAAATTAAAAAATAATGCTTCCAGGCGGTAGCACACGCATCTTTTTGCATTTAGTATCATCCAATAAATGTCCCAGACATGTTAGATCGTTTGGGAAATGCAACGGGTGCTCACTCGGCGAACCGAGACCTGTTCACACCGAAAGTCACACTAGCTTAGATTGCGCCATATAGCTTTTAGTAGACTTTAAAACAGTGATTTTTGCACTTTTGCGCAGGATCCTAAGGGGCTGTTCATAAATTACGTCACACTTTTAGTGGATGGAGAGGGTTCACAAATTTGTGAGGGTCTGGGGGTCCTGGAAAGTGTGATGTCACACAACTCAAATCGAAAAAATTTCGAAATTTTCAAGGAAAAATTAAAACAAAGCACTAACAACAATATTGATCAATACGTTGTTTCTTTACGACTGTTAAGCTTTAAGCATATTTAATCGCTTTATTTAAAATTAGAAAAAAGAAAAAAAAATCGTTCAATTAATTTTAAGGTATGAAAGGTCAGAGTGTGATGTCACACAGAGGGGGGGTTCTATGAAAATGTGACAGAGTGTGACATAGGGGAGGAAGCGGGTCCAAAAGTCGTGAAATTCTTGTGACGTAATTGATGGACAATCCCTATGTCGTTTATCAAAAACGCCTAAAAGATGCCATGAAATTATATAGAATAGTATGAAGCTGACTCGCTCGCCCAATCAAGTTTAGTTTTTAAATTGTATGTTGTACTTATGTTTGTTTATGGTTAAACATAGAAACAAGTTAAAGATTGCAAAACATATTATACGTATATCGGCGGTTATTTAGCGATCAAACGAAAGTCGAAAGCAAGCAACAGCTCTACCTAAACTGTTAGAAAATATCGTCGGGTTAAAACTACAACTAGACATCTACATATTTCATGTTTTGAGAAAAAAGCGTTTTAAGTTTTTTGAAATTCGTTTTTTGTATGGGATTTTGCAGTTTTCTGCTTTTCTTTCTTTATATAAAATTGAGTGGAGACTACATTTCAAAAAACCGACTAGACAGGGGCATAGAGCCGTTTTTTCTTTATATTTCTGTATACTTAACTCAAAACATCAATATATGTAGATTTCTAGTTGTAGTTTTAACCCGACGATATGTTCAGATCGAGGATCGGTAAAACACGCCTGTCCTGTGGGTGATTTGAATAAAATTTTCGAGTACCCCATTTTTTTTTACGGAATTCTGTTAAACATCGTATTTCGATATGTTTTGAATAAAAAATTTCAAAATCCTTAGAGCACTTCGGAAATGATCGGCTAACGAACGATTTCCATGTTGCTTTAGCCGAAGCAAAAAAAGGATAATTCTGAAAAATAGTTCCAAATGAATTTTTTTATTCCGGAATTGTATTCACTAATGCATAAAAAATAACGTGTGAAAAGTACATTGCAAAACCGTATGCACAAAAAAAGTTATTCAAGGTCAAAAGTTGCGCAAATAAATTTTTTTCAATTATTTCGCTTTCGGCTGCAATTACGAAAAAATAGTGGTCGACAGTTATTTGCCGAGTCAACAGTTGTTTAGCTTCAATGATTTACTATGAAAAAGCCTCAAACATTTTTTTCCTATTACTCATGGTTTAGGAAGTATGTCAATTTAAAAAGTTTTAAGACTTCGCGATATTTATGTGTTGTTCTTTTTAAATTGAGATAACTCTCGAACGACTAATCGCACAAAAAAGTATCTATATACTTGTTTGTAGAAAATTATATTTTCTACAAACCATTGTCAACTCTTTTTTTCGTAGGACCTATGGTTTAGGAGATATTTTTCACAAACTGTTAAAATTGTGAAAAACTAATTTTTGAGGAAATCTCTGGAGCTGTTTTCGCTTGATAAAAAGTAACGGGATCTATTTTATTTACATTTACGAAATAATAATTATTAAATTTTTTTACTTGAAAAAAAAAATTGTGAATTTTGTGTGAATTCTTTAAGTTTTGAATAAAAAATTTGTTCGAAAGAAGTATGATGAATTTTGGTCTAGTTCTTATGAATTTTTTATTAGATTTGAAGAAGTGAATATTCGAAATTTTTACGTTTTTGCCATTTTTTTTTTAAAGTAAAAAAATTTCACGATAATTATTTCGTATATATGTAAAATAGATTCCGTTACTTTTTATCAAGCGAAAACAGCTCCAGAGATTTCCTTAAAAACTAGTTTTTCAAAATTTAAACAGTTTGTGAAAAATATCTCCTAAACCATAGGTCCTACGAAAGAAAGAGCTGAGAATATTTTGTAGGAAATATAATTTTCTACAAACAAGTATGTAGTTACTTTTTTGTGCGATTAGTCGTTCGAGAGTTATCTCAATTTAAAAAGTACAACATATAAATATCGCGAAGTTTTAAAACTTTTTAAATTGACATACTTCCTAAACCATGAGTAATAGGAAAAAAATGTTTGAGGCTTTTTCGTAGTAAATCATTGAAGCTAAACAACTGTTGACTTGGAAAATTACTGTCGACCACTATTTTTTCGTAATTGCAGCCGAAAGCGAAATAATTGAAAAAAATTTATTTTCGCAACTTTTGACCTTGAATAACTTTTTTTGAGCATACGGTTTTGCAATGTACTTTTCACACGTTATTTTTTATGCTTTAGTGAATACAATTCCGGAATAAAAAAATTCATTTGGAACTATTTTTCAGAATTATCCTGTTTTGCTTCGGCTAAAGCAACATGGAAATCGTTCGTAAGCCGATCATTTCCGAAGTACTCTAAGGATTTTGAAATTTTTCATTCAAAACATGTTAAAATACGGTGTTTAACAGAATTCCGTAAAAAAAAATGGGTACTCGAAAATTTTATTCAAATCACCCACAGGACAGACGTGTAAAATTTTTAAATTTTATTTGTGGAAAAAAAGAAAATTTCTTTTCATAGAAAAAAGAAAACAATAGTTTTTATGATATTCAATTTATTTGATTTTAAATAAAATATCCATATCGTTTACATTTAAAACACGCATAGGATTAGATAACGATTACAAAATGCATTTGCTTGCCAATTTTCAGAAAACAATGTACAAAGTGCAGTTATACAATGAAAAATTGATGGTGTTTATAAAAACATACATAATACATATGCAGATTATTTCCCTTCACATTTTAGTTTTTTAATTTAAAGACCTGTTCCTGTAACGTTAAATTTGCCTAGTAGTACATTGTCTCTGTCAACATGATTTCTATTACATTTGGGTTTAACAATTTTTCACAAACAGTTGCATTTGAAATTTCTAAAAAATTATTTTTCAGCATAATTTTTTCCAAGTTTTTCAGTTTTGCTGTTTCAGCTACATTTTTTAAGGATATTTTGTTTTACTGATTTTCTTCGAATTGATGAAATTACGCATTAAATTATTTTATATAATAGTAAGAATATTAATTTTTATCGTGTTATAAACTATTTAGAAATTGTTTATAGAGTATAAATTGATTTGACATTGGAACCCGTTTTGACCATTGTGTCCTTGTGTAGCTGATATTGCAAATTTTGACGACCCAAACGCAAGGCTTCTCTCAGTTTCTGACCAATTTCCAATGCGGCTTCTTCATTGTTGCCATTCGCTGTCCAAATAGCTGTATTGGAAGTATAAAATTAATAAAAAAATACGCACATACATAACTACAAATTAATGACAAAGGGCATTGTGACTTACAAATTTTATTACTTTTACCACGTATATTAACAACAGCGCCGCAAATTTGATCTGAGTGATCAAAAGCTTCTCCGATAAGGCAAAGGAGCTATTATTGAAAAAGAGAAAAAACAATAATTAAAATAATTTTTTTAATTGAAATCACCGCAAAACTTACAACATCGAGCCATAAATTATCTAAATCAGATTTTGAGGTCTTAATGAGTGTGATAACCCAACGACCGCCTTGTTTATTTGCAGCATCCTCCCACATTGGTCTAAGAGAAATGTTTTTGTTTTTTAATGTGAAAAACCATAAAAGTATGTAAATATTTTAAAAAACGTTACGTACCTGATCCCTTTCTTGAACAATGAATAGTCGCTGCCTACTTTTATCTCAGATGGTGGCTTGATGTGATTGTAAAGACTACAATTAAAAGAAAAGTTATTTTAAAAGATTTTCAAAGTGGAGGAAGAATCTCTTAAATTTAAAAAACAATCAATGCATTTCTTGGATGCATTTGCTTCTAAACAAAACTACAATTCTGTTTACTGCCTGTTTTTAATACTGCACTACAGATGCCTTTGCTCTTACTTAACTCAATCATTCCAGAACTGTCGCCTATCTCCAATCATATCATTAAAATCCCTGCAGGCAAACGGACTACTTTAAGTATAGTTCATCAACTTGTCCTCTACCAAACAGTACTGGGCCGACTTCAACCCTTTTACATTTAAGCAACTGTTCTTTTTTGTATTTTGATGTCCTACGAAATATCAATTGACCCCTTCTGCAGTACGTTTACACTAGTTCGGGGCTAGTTGTGATATGAAATAGTCAATTAACTAATCTTGAACCAGTGGTTTCGTTAGTCAATATTTTTTTTTTTCTTTGAATTTGAATTTTTTGATTTTCTTAAATTACATAAACTTTATTACATTCATATACAACAGCATTAACAAAGATGAATTCAATAAAAGCCGCTTCAGACTATCTGAGAAGTCATACAGAAACTCTTATGAGTTGTCAAATATGGCAACTCTGATAGTGTGAATCTTCTCTTCTTATAGGAGCTAAAATTGTATGTTTTTTTGTTTTTTTGTTTTTATGTTTTTTTGTTTGTACTTATTTCTGTGCCAATATTTTTTCTCGAAAACGGCTACAGCGATTTCAATGAAACTTGGAATAGTGTTAGATATTAGCAAACAATGAAGAATGAGCTAGGTTTGAACTTTGTAAATGCTCACCAGAGGACGTGGCACTGCACTAAATTTTAAATTTGATTTAGTCATAACTCGCAAACTGTACAAGGTATTTGGATGAAATTTGGTCAGCGGGTACGGCTTAATATTGCCTTATAACAGACAAAAAGTGGGCGGGATCGAAGAAGTGTCACACCCACTTTTCAGCCCTTGAAAATGTTGATTCAATATTACTCGAAAACGACTCCAACAATTTTTATGAAAATTTAGGAGATATTACCTCTGAAAACAAGGATTCATATGTGATACGCCATTATATTGGGAAAACTCGTTGAAGGGCGTGGCACCGCCCACAAAAATATAACACGGTATAAAAAGAAAACTAATAAAGCAAACATTCTGAAATTAACTGTGAGGAGCCTAATTGCAATAGGGCATCTCTGATTTGAAAGTGGGCGAAATGTCGCCATTGCGCGTGGAACCTCCCATACAAGCAAAATACGTTAAATGCTATTTCTCGCAAATGTAACAAGATATTTTAATGAAATTTGGTATGTAGATACTACTTATCAATGCCTTAAAAAACCGAAAAGTGGGCGGTATCGAAGAAGTGCCACGCCCCTTTTTTAACCATTGAAAATTTTAATTCAATATTACTCGAAAACGACTTCAACAATTTTAATGAAAATTTTAAATATTTTTCCCCTGAAAACAAGTATTAATATGTGATAGCCGTTATATTAAGAAAACTCGTTGGAGGGTGTGGCACCGCCCACAAAAATTTAATACGATATAAAAAGAAAACTACTAAAGCAATCTTTCTGAATTTTACTGTAGGGAATCTTCTTTTTATGAAGCACCTACGAGCTGAAGGTGGGCAAAATATCGCAGGTGGGCGTGGAACCTCGCATACAAGTAAAACAATTTAAATGATATTTCTCGCAAATGGTACAACATATTTTGATAAAATTTGGTATGCGGATCTGGATCACGAGTATCTAAAGCATATCGAAAACTGGGCTTTGTTCAATAATTGTCACGCCCACTTTTTACCAAAATAAAAATTTTAGTTAATAACTCATGCACAAAAAAAAATGGAATGAACTTTCCGAGGCATGATGATACGATATTTCAGCCCCCATAAAAGAGACGAAATATTTTGGGTGCGTGGCGTATCCCATTTATTTATTTTAGGTCATTCTATTTCTCTTAAAAAATTTGGAGTTCTTGATATTTTTCTATACCATTCGATATTTTCCGAGTTTTTTCTTATTATTTTTCTTATCGGTTAATTTATCATTTTGAAAGCATTGGAGGTGAAAAGGTACGAGTTTCATAACAAAAAATAGCTATGAATAAAAACATCGACTAAAATAATAAGATCAGATTGTTGACCGAGTAGGGATCGGTCTCCAGGTACTGTAAATTTATTACACAAATGATTTATCAGAAGAAAACTCACTGCCATACCTAAATTGGAGCGTCAGCGTTATTTTACTGTAAAAATTTTCTCATGTACATACAATTTGTATGGCGCATACCGAAATTGCCAACGCTCAACGCTCAGCTATTCGAATTTCCAATTTTGACAAAGCGTTATGGAGTGAAGTTAGCTGCAGAAAAGTAAAAAAAGAAACAACAATATTATTTTGACAAACAAATGACTTCAACGCAACGCTCTTTATTTCGGTATGCCGCTTGACGCTTTGGAGTAACGTTAAATAACGCTTTTTTTTTAGGAATCTCTCCCGCCAACGGATCAGTAACGGATCCGTAACGGATAAAAAAGCGAAGATTTGAACCGTCTAGCACACTGGGTAGCATTAGTATGTATTTTGGTTACGTTATCGTAAATAAAGCTCATTAAATTCTGTTCTAAATGTTTTTTTTTTTTTTTTTGTATGGGCGGTAGGCGTATCCGTTGTCCGATTATGTTAATTTTCAATCGCTCGAGACAAAATGATTTCAATGGACAGACAGGTTTTTTCTACTCAGGAGGTAACGCTGATTAAGAACATACATATATGAAATAATCTCTTATATGACCCAGTTTTTAAGAAAATTTCTTTTTCTATGTTCAATAACCAAATGTAGTGGAATTTTTTCGTAGACATATAAAATGAAATTCCCAATAGGTGGACAAAAAAATTTCGACCCGAGATGGTGTCAGGAGGTCGTTTTATCTAAAAATTTTGCGAAAATCGAGATTTCCGATAATATACGGGAGAGCACATATTTCAGAAGTAGTAGATATGTTACGGGGCACCTTTCTTAATATTCTGGAGTAAAATTCAGAAAAATCGTATGTGGGTTGTGGCGACAAAATGGGTGAAAGTGTCTAAATCGCTCATTACGGCCACATAACAGGTCCTGAAAAAATTCTAGAAAATTTTCTGATGAAAAATAAATTGAATTTGTTTATATTTTTTTAATTTAAGCGCCCCCTGCCGAGTAAAAAATGAAAAACGATAAATTTGGAGTAAAAAAATACGATTTTTGGCGATATACGATCGAGCATACCATAGCGACACATAAGGCAAGATAGCATGATATCTAACAAATACTCCGTAATAAATTTCAGAAAAATCGTATGTTGAGTAAAAAACGAAAAACGCTAAGATTTGGGTAAAAAACTTTATTTTTGGCGGAATGCGAGTTTTCCGTTTTTTACTCAACATGGGGGGCTTAAATCAAAACAACATCATAAGCAAAGTCGATTTATTTTTCGTCAAGGAATTAGCTAGAATTTTCGGACCTGCTATGTGGGCGTAAAGAGCGGTTTAGGCACTTTAACCCATTTTGTCGCAACGACCCACACGATTTTTCGAAATTTTTCTCCAGAATATTAAGAAAGGTGCCCAGTAACATATCTACTACTCCTGAAATATGTGCTCTCCCGTATATTATCGGAAATCTCGATTTTCCCAGAATTTTAGATAAAACGACCTCCTGACACCATCTCGGGTCAAAATTGTTTTGTTCACCTATTGGGAATTTCATTTTATATGTCTACGAATAAAATCCACTACATTTGGTTATTGAACATGGAAAAACAAATTTTCTTAAAAACTGGGTCATATAAGAGGAGATTATTTTCGGATATGCTCATATGTACATATCTGTGGCAGTTTGACAAAACAACCTAAGTCTCTTTTCGTGAATAAAGCAAAAGCACATAACCGGTATCCACGCAAGCACAAGTTGTTTACTTTTGCTTTTTTAACGAAGAGGGACTTAGGTTGTTTTGTAAAAACTGATACAGATATATACTTTTCTATACCTGTACGCCTACTTCTTTGCGTTACAAACGGAAGAACGAAAAAAAAATTAAAATTATGGTTTCGATTGATTATGATGAATTTGACTAAAATATATCCATGACTTTACATAATATTAAGCAAAATTAACCAAAAATATTTTATTTCAAATTTTTAAGATTTTTGCTTCTCCTGTGATTACATTAAAACTGTTGTTACGTCCTTTGGATTTAAGGTTCTTTTGTGCAATTTATTGAAATGGATAAAATGTTGCTCAAAGCGGACAAGACGATGCGTCCGTTAATGTATTTAATATAACCCTTTTAAGAAATTAAACGCAGCTAAGGACTAGCAACATTTTATTCCACTTTCATGAACTTTTTTTCCAGTCTAGTCATTATTTCGCAGAACAGCGATTATTAAATTAGTTTATCTTATAAATATACGTTGTTGACATCACCCTTCGTCAATGATGCCTACTCAAATTATACAATTATACAAAATTTATTCATTCAAAATAAAAAAAAAAATTTTAAAAATCTTTGTATTGACAACTTGCTTTTTTTTTCTTTCTTTTTTATTTGATCAAGCGTTCTTACCTCCAGAAATCTTCAACAGTATCGAAGCTGGTGATTTCATTTTGCATATCCTCCCATGATTTTGAACGATCATTTTCTAAGTACCACAAAGTCCATGTGTTTTGCAGGGGATGTTTGAAAAGATGCTCTGTACGTACTTCTTCTTGCTCCTTGCTGCTGCTCTCCTCTTTGACTTCTGGGCGACCAGGTGCAGGGTTATTTGTCGGAGCTGGTGCATTCTTCTCGGTGGAATTCTAAAATAAAAGAGAATAATTTAATAGTTTCAACACAACTCTTAAGATTTTTAATATGAAATAATTACATTGAACAAATTGGGATTGGCGAAATTCTTCTTTCTATGGAAATCGCTTTGAAACATCATGACACGAATATTAAAGACTGGAACTAAATACACATACAGAGTCTTCGCTAAATTTTAGTCAACAGTGGTCGTTCTTCAAGAGCGTAAATTCTCAAACGAACGATGACGAGGAAGAAACAAACAAAAACACGCTCTAAAGAAAGTCGTATTTACTAGCAGGTGAACCCCGATATACGACTACACACAATTACTTTCCTCCTTTCTTTTTGTTTTAAAATATGGAATTCTTTTATCTTCTTTTGACTCTCTCTATCTCTCTCTCCGTGTGTCGGTGTTACTGTCGATGACGTCGACCAACTACTTCTCTCTAATACAATTAGGAATCTACTGACGCCGCTGCTTCGAATAAATCACTACTTGCGCCGTCGGCAGACTAAACCACATACGAATATAATCTGCAAATTTTTCAATTTTCCAAATTACGTATATGGTAAGCAGAAGGCAGAATTATGACGAAACTCAGGGTAGAGCGAAAAAAAAAACAACTTATCAACGTATGACCTCGGGAGCTGGCAGCGCTTTGCAAAATGTTGTATTTTCTCGTTGTTTGCAATTTTTCAAAAAATTATTATTTATAATATGATTATTTCACAAAATTTATTTTGGTTTTTGGTTTTTTTTGCAATTTCCAAAATCGTTTTTGTTTTTTGGCTATTTTTGTTTTGAGAGAAAATTTTTTAAACGAAACAAACTGAAGTGAAACGAAATTTTTTTATTAAAATAAATTATTTGAATTTTTTTCAATTTGACACAGAAAAAATAGCAAGGCAAACTTGATGCTGATACTGATTTGACTTAAAAAGCGAACTCTTTATTTCTATTTATTCCCGTTGCTTTTACTGTAGCATCTCTCTCCGCACAGTGCCGATCGACTGGAGTGTATTAAATACTGACTAACTGTCTGGCTAGTTCGTTGCTGGTTTGGCTGGCTGGCTGACTAAGTGAGTGTGCGCGCATTCGCAGCCACAGCAGAGAGCACAGCACAACCGGGCTTTGGCTTGACACACTTAAATCGTACTTGGTTAAAGTCGCGAAATCGAAGTAGAAGTCGTTGCCGTAATCAAAGCCGAAGTCATTCTTCAGTTGGTCGGTTGGCTTAACTGTTTAGTTTAATAAGAACGTACATATGTTACTTTGGCTGATCGTTTTATATTTATTTCTTTTTCTTATAACTGTGTTTGTTGAGTGCAGCGCACCGAAATTCAGGCAGCCACAACGGACTGGCTTTGGCTGGCTACTTGCCCGTTGTGCACTTGTCATTGTTGTTGCTGGGAACTTTTATTAGTGTGTATACGTGTGTAAAATTTTTATTTTTTGCTTTATCAAAGTACGATGCACTCACTGCGTGCGAATGTATGAAAAGTTTCTGAGAAAAGGCAATTTTCGGAGAGTATGGCATATAGGCACGAGGCTGTCAAAGAATGCATTCGACTTGAAATTCAATTGATTTTCCATTAGGTGTTTTCGTTTGTTAGATAATGGCGTCCGGAAATAATGCCACAAGAAATAATGGCAGAAAATTTTTTCAAAATGAAGCCAAATAAAGCCATAATTTTTGGATAACGGCAATTTTTGGCTCTGTTGTTGTTTTTTGAAGCGATAATGATTTACATCATTAGCTACCAAACTAGGACGTGTCAAATGTCATTGTACAATGTACAAAAACAAAGCAAAATGCGTAAAGAAAAAACAAAAAAAATATTTATTGGAAGGCTGATTTTTTGTTACGTTGCAATGATCACTACAATCATATCATCAGACGAATTTGCCGGCATCCAAACAAACTCGACAAGCATACTATATTTAGCTCTTTGCATAGATTTATCGAAAATCACAGCAAAAAATTAAATGCAGCAAATGCAAAATTGTTTTTTCCTTTGTTGTTTTGCTGTGATTCTCGACAAATCTGTGCAAAGGGCTAAATATAGTATGCTTGTCGAGTTCTTTTGTTTGTCGGTGAGCTCGTCTGATAATATAATTGTGATGATCATTGAAACGTTAAAAAATCAGCCTTCCAATAAATATTTTTTTATTTTTTCTTTAAGCATTCTGCTTTGTTTTTATAATAATGTTGAAGTTTTTTCCAAAAAAACATGGAGCACTAAGCTCAAACGTACTAAAAGATACTTGTTTATATAAAAATGTTATATGCTGCTGATATAAAACTCGATAAAGAATTCAATTCAATACATTTAAGTTTCAATGGTTTCCAAGTTTTGTCAGTCGATTCCAATGAACATGATCCCTGCAGGACCACGGACTATTCCAGAACTAATTTGTTAACTACTCCATGGGGGACGGACTGGTCCAAACTCTGGCCCCATCACATATAAAGTTCTATTAAAAAATTTCTTCTAAAACCACAAAAGTTGTTCTATTTAAAGGCCTGTCACTCATCTACAGAAACATGCAGCTAACTACAAATTTGGCATGATTTTTCTGAATGGTTGGATTTTTAATTGATTGGAAAATGTATTATTTTACAATTCCGGAAGACGCAAACACAAAAATGGGTAAAATTTACGCGAGAGCAAACAAACGTTGGACTGGATGACTCAAGCAAGTCGAAAAAAAAAACACTTCACTCGCAATGCGATCGTCGAGATCATCGTTATATTACAAAAAAAAAAGCAAGCGAAAGTAAGCAATTCACTTTCTTAAAGTATTTGTGTACATATTTTACTGAATGTATTTTTTTGTCATATGTAGATATCGTCACCTGAAATGCGTTGCACAAAACGTTGTAGAACTCCAAATATTTTAGATTTTAAAGCTTGTTTTGGCTTATATTGCTTAATACCGATTTTTTTAGATAATACTTGCCAAAACTGGCTTTAAATCTAAAATATTTGGAGTTTTATGCAACGCCTTTGAAAAAATTCAAAATTATATTATGGCTATTTGTATTTCAGGTGATGATATGTAAAATTACAGAGCCTACTTGCATGTGAGTAACTAGGGGAGACAAGGATGAGCATTGCCCACCCTACAAATTCGACAAAACCAATACTGTTTAATAAAATCTAAGCCTTGCGGTGGCTGTACAAACATATTGGCATTTCCATGGTGACGCACGTGACCGTCGATCACATTTGAACTTAAAAAAGTCTAAATAACACGGCTTTTTATTTTGACCGTAGGCTTAACTTATAGCTCTTAATTAACTCACATCTCAGATGTGATAGGAAAAAACGGTTGCCAGATTCGGAATTAGCTACCCTTAATTACTCAAAGGAGAAAAAAATGCTACCAAATGTCATAACATCGTGTCTATTGCAAAATTGCTTAAAGTTATTCCTAACAAAAAATAATTTCGAGGCGGCAGACGCATCGAACGCTGTTTTTGTATTTTATATAATTTAGAAAATGCAAAAAAAGCTATACTATGTCATTGATTGATTTCGGTTTGTTCCATATTGTCTCTAAAATGATAAAAACAAGACGACAGATAAAAAGGCCTCAGATTTTGCTTTAAAACCATAAAAACCAAATTAAGTAAAATGGAGGTTTCAGCTTTCCTATTAAAGTTAGAAAACTGAATTTTTGCACAGACTTTTATTTTAACATTTTAAAAGTTTGGTTCGAAATTGCACATAATGTTGAGTTCCCATGTCAAGATAATCGAGGTCAAAGTTCACAAAAAACAGTTTGTTCCTATAACTCGTTTATGCTTGCTTTCACAAAAAAATTTCTTATGGCAATTTCTATAAAAAAAATTAAGAAGTTGTAGCAAAGTTACTCCGACCTATGTATGACCATCATTAAAAAATGTCTGCCTTTAAAAAATCAACACACAAAGCGTCTGTCTCTTGTCTTTTCATGCGCAGGGCATTCGAGAGAGCTATTATGCTGAACGGCAAACACGATAACAATATAGTGATTTTTTTACATTTTTACAAAATTACAGTTATTTTTTGCAGCAATATCGGAATGATAGAAATAGGTCTTATTACTCCTTATGACGTTATCTTAACATAAATCGTAGTTATCACATAATTTTCTCTGCCACAAGCTCTCTCACTATAATAATAAGCTAAGGAACATATTTCAATGGTTTAGTCAAAATTTTTTTTCGCTTCCCACTTTAATGCACGTACACAGGTAGAATTTGCAAAGATCGTTAAAGACCCTGTGTTTTCTAGAAAAGAATTCAATTCATTGCACATTTTCAAAAAAAAAGAAAAGTAAGAGGCGAAAAAATAGCAAAAAATAAATATTTTTTCACTAAATATAACTTGATCCCAATTTGGCTATAACACAAAATTTTTGTATAAAGAGAATCCCAAGAACACTCTTATGCATATGCATACTCAAGAGTGCATTGGTATATTAGTATGCTAACAATTCATAAGAGCTGCGCCCCAATTTATCATTTATTTTTGTGTTGTCATGCTAAAAGTTCTAAGATTAGGTATGTTATTTTTTCTTCATTGCTTGCGTCTTTTGAACCAAAGTGGCAAAAACCACTGTACGATATGCATTAAATACATGGCGATAAAGCAAAATATCTTAATTCGTTCAACCAAAAAAGGCCACACAATCCTATGGATTCATGGCCGATGTAAATACTCATTATTCATTAGCGATCCTTAAATTTTCAGAGGTTATTACAAAAAAAAAAAATCCAATTCACAAATTACCGCTCAATTATTTTTCTTTTTGGCTCTAAAAAAGAATCACATTATTTTTTGAGCAGAATGTCTGAAGAAATAAAATAAGTTAAATGTAAGTTAAAGTAGTAATTGAGATTCGATGCTTTTAGAAAAGATAAAGCAAGAAGAGTTGGCAATTTTTTTATTCAGCTTGTTAAATAAAACCTGGCCCTTGTTGCGAAAATAACAACTTTCCACAAATCAACCTTTCAGCAATTGCTAGACTGGCTGATAAATTCCCTGTCTTCTTTAGACAAATTTGATTTTATTTATCAACACCATTATATTCTCCTGAAGAAATGGCTGGGTGGTAAGAGATTTGGGTCGAATTAAGAGTTCATTATTGAAACAAACGCCTATTTAAAGGGCCTTGAGAAAACCCATTACTTGAAAGGAGTACAAATATTGGAAAAACACTAGACTAAATATATTCTTCATTAAAATGCTATGGATTTATGACCTATAAATGTCATACAAGTATCTCACAAAATATATTTTTAAAGAAAATTCTTACAGGGACCTAAGGATTTGACTGGCCGCAACACAAGTTCACACATAAAACTCGGCGTATCGATTTAAACATCTACGGTCCGAGAGAAATGTAAGCGATTGTAAAATAACTTTATTGTGTACATTTGCATCAAAAAGGGCAGCAACGCGATAGATACGCAAATTTATCAAAATTTTTAGATGTTTTGATGTCCCAGGAGGCTGAGGTAAAAGTCGAGTAATAAAGTTCAATAACGTATTTGTTAATAAAATAATTTTTAGTGCAAAGTGTACACTCGAAATTGAGTTTTATTTAGCAATAACATTTTAATTTCGGAATAGAGGCATGCCAGGAGACTGAGGATTTGGGACCTCAGAGTACAATTTTTCCATGAAATATTTTTGGGATCGAGTTTATTTTCAGTGTCATAAGAAACAATTTAGATGTTTTCTTTTACCATAAATCAATGAAATATTGATAAAAAAAATATGTTAAATAAGGTGAGCCGCGGAATATTCCCTCGCCCACATATAGAAATTCAATAAAAAATATATGTACATTAGACTTCTTCACAATTTTGTTCGTTTCCTTTTGGCTTTCAAGCAGGTTAAATAATTAAAGAGATATAAAATAATAATTCTGGTGCAAGGAGAGCCCATAATATTAATATTTACTGGTGGCGCATCCTTTTTTGTGTTTCTTGTATAACTTGTATGGTAAAAAGTACTTTTCTAAACCGTTTTGTATATATCTCGAGACATGGAAAACTTAGACGAATGAGGCTAACACCATTAGAAAAAAGAGCATGAATTTTTTCAAAAGAAACTTTATAATAATTTTTTTCGAGAAGATGTTAGTTCGTTAGTTATTTAGCTGTCGAGCAAAACGAGTGGTGAGACTTGTTGCAGATATTTTATTACTAGACAACGTTAATTGGTTAAAAGCAGAGAAAAAAATTTATAGAGAATTAGTTATTCATTGTTTTGCTGTTCTGTATTGGGTTTTCAAATAAATGGTCACCGTATTCATAAATGATATATCAATATATTGCCTGAGTTTTCTTTTGCCCCAAAGGTTTTGAAACATAATCTTTCTAATGCTGTCAGAATGCATCTATATCCTTTGATTTTTGAGATATGCATGCTGAGTAGACCTATCATATGTTATATGGCAAAAATTAAAAATGTGAAATACCTTGCTCCCAGGAGCTAAAAAGTTTCCTATTGGTGTAAGTATCAAGCATAAAAATTTTGGTCCCGATAGGGAAATATTTGGCCTAGCCCCCAGGCCGTTGAAGGTCGGAAAAACACTAAATGAAAACATGTGGCTTTGATCGAAAGAATTAATCCTATCTTTGATACTCCATATTTGAATTAAGCGAATGAAATTTGGTACGTATATGAACAATACTTGAGTAAATAGCATCCAATAAAAGAGTTGGCGATGCCACGCCACCTCCACCCCAAATTCGTCGTATATCTGAAAATATTTGACCCAGGTTAATGAAATTCGGTACATATGTAATTAATACTGGCAAAAAAAATTTTCAATAAAAAATGGGCGAACACGAAAAGTCTTTATCGAGTGGCATTTAAACTAATTTAAGGTACTTAGTTGATGTATAATCGGCAATTTTGTTGCCTATTATTGTCACATTGGCGTAGACACTAAGCAAAAAAATTTTGCTCGCGATCGGGAAATATTTTACCGTGCCGCTAGACAGTTGAAAGACGGAAAACGCTATTTATATGAAAATAAGTGGCTTTAATCGAAACAATCAATACTATCTTTGGAACTATTTCGCCACGTCAATGCTCCAATTTTCCAATTTTGAGATGATTCAATTTTAATATTTTTAAAAATTTCAATTTACACTGAATTTCGACTTTTCTTGTTTTTTTTTTTTTTTTTTTTTCTTATAACTCTGCGAATGTGCCACTTTAGAGAACTCTGATTGGACAGGATTTTGCACAAAACCATGAAGAATATCATAGGCCACTTATCCCAAGAATGATAATTTAGGAGTTATCTAGTTGTAGCATTGACGTGGCGATCTGACACAGGAAAATGAGATTTGATACATATATGAACAATACTTTAATAAATGGTATCCAATAAAAAAATGGGGAGTGCCACGGCCCTTACATCCCAATTTTGTCGCATCTCTGGAAATATTTGACTCAGGTAAATGGGATTTGGTACATATATAATTGGCACTGGGAAAAAAATGTTCAATAAAAAATGGGAGGGCCACGCCCCCTCAGTCTAAAAAAAACAAATTTGTCATATCTCTGAAACAATTTGACACTGGTGAATAAGATTTGATTTCAGATAGTGATGCGAACAGGGTTCAAATATTGTGGAGATAATGCATACTGCTAGAGTTCAATGACATCAGCACTTGTATTGACTTGCATTGACTAACATTTGTTAGCTGTTTGCATATGGGATGTATGTTAGTGATACAAGAGAAATACATATAGAAGCATAGTTTGCAGTTCATCACATTGATATTGGATAAACTGTATAATGCCACGAATGCCACGCGACGGTAAAGTGCGTTTACTTCTACTATTAGATATTTAGAGCTGATGTTCGAGTCCTGCGCTGCAAATTGGCTTCACCATTTTACCCACAATTGTTAGAGACCCTTCTTATCGACTTCCTGCGTTTTAGCATAATAAATAATACATGCCTTTCTTGACTACATACCAGCCGGACAATCAAAATTTAACCCTATTTATTAAGTAAATACCGGGCAGCACCAAACTAAAAAATGCTTTTGTTAGTGGCCAAGGTCAATGAAGCGCTTATCATCATTTATGTAACTCCATACAACTATCGCTTTTGATGCATTTTTCATATGAAATGGGTTTTGAAGCGCCCTATCACCCACACACAAACGTTTCTACACACGAGGAAATCACCAAATTCCTATTCCAGACCATTCAGGCGGCGAGAAAATTGACTTACCGTTTCGTTTTCGGATAAAACCATTTTGTTTTTGTATATCAGTTCAAAATATAGTTACAAATTAATACACAAAATTCAAAAAGACAACAATCGTAATTATTGCGAAATTAGAATTTTCTTAATACGATTTTTTTGCTATTAATTAGTTAATAGACAACCGAACAGATTGACACACATGCAATCAGTGTTGCTTGTTTGTCATTTTGAAACTGTACTTTTTCAAAAGAAAAGTTGTATTCAAAATTGTACCTTAAAGAAGGAATTTGCTTATCAGCAATAGAGAAATAAATAAGCTTTTAAAAAGTTGTTTTTGTACAGTAAATCATTTACTAAATAAAAATGAAGCAAGCAACTTCCATATAAAATTTACATGCAAAAATATTAAAAAAATGAGGGGCTTCCAAGCGCAGGATTTTGAGTATTCAAAATATTTATCATCAATAACTACTGTTATGATAAAATACATCAGATTAACGTATTATTTTTTAATGCATTCTTTCAGAATTTTTATTTCGTGTAAATGTTTGTATGTATGTATTCTCCTTTAACTCCTAGGAGGAGCATAGGGCCAATAAATGTTTAAGATTTATCAATTAAATGAATCTTACTTTTGATTAGAAATATCCATGTTCTAGAGGTCCAAAATTTATTTTATCTTAGAAAATAGTGAACGCAGTTTTTTTTAATCAGTACAAAATTCTATAGCCATTTCATTGGTTTCATTTCTTGGCTAAAAGATTTAAGGTGAAATTTTAACAAAACTCAGCATTCAAGAATATTTTGTTTAATGTAGAATTATGTGTTTTGTGTAAAAAGTTATATATTTAGACCCTATTTTGCGTTTTGTGTAAAAAGTTGCATACTTTTTTTTATTTATTTCGACTAAGTCTGTATATATACATACAATATATATATACATATATATATACAATAATTCAATTTTAAATATTTACAGTAGTTCTACCAAAAGGTCTTATGAACTAAAAAATGCTCACAACCAAATATAAAATTGAGCTATTATTACATATGTATGTTATATCTTAATAAGTTAAATAGGATACAATTCAATACTTTAGAATAAAGCTATTAGCTTATTTCTATCTAATAAAAATTCTTTCAGTCTTTTTTTAAATATCACCATATTTTCTAAGCCCTTTAAGGATCTATCAAGCTCATTATAATAAATTACACCGTTATGGGAAATGTTTTGAGATGATATCATATTACACGCACGAGAGACAACCAGGTTATATCTGTTTCTTGTATTGTAAGTGTTGAAAGCTTACAATTTGCACAGTGTTGAGGATTAAGTTTTTTTGTTATTTTGTGAATATAGCAAAGTAATTGATATTTATAAATCTGCTTCGCTGGTAAGATACGAAAGTTGAAGAATATATCCACGGAGTGATAGCGATAATGTAAATTAAATACGTTTTTAAGCATTCTGTTTTGTATCACTTGAATTCTATTTATATTGGAGAAAGAACCCCATGTGTCAGCTGCATACGTGATGTGACAATGCGCGAGACCAAAATAAATCAACCTCTTTACTTTAAACCGTATTTTGTAAGACTTTTTATATGTCCAAAAGCAAGAAAATACTAGAACATAATTATTTAAGTCACTTCTTTTCTATAAATATCTCAAAGAGTCGCATAGTTACCAACAAAACTTTTTTTATTCAATACAACTGTACAATTGTACCTACAATTTTTTGGTTGCACCAAGGTAACGTTTTGTCTTAAAAGGTACAGCTGTACTTAAAAAAGGCATCACTGCTTTGAATGTCTTTCTCGTTGTGACAACGAAGTTGGCTTCAATTTCAATAAATGTTTGAAGTTTTGCCACGTTTGGTATAAATTGTAATTAATAATTGTCAAAAACTGTTAGAAGTTGTAAAAGATTTTTCTTTTACCACTAACCAAATGGGGAGTGGTCGAACAAAAGGTAACATTTGACGGTTCAAAAAATAACTAATAATTCCCAAGAAAATTCGTTGGTTTTTGAACAAAAAGTAACACTTCAATCCCACTTTGTAGTTCTGACGAAAAATTACGACGGCACGGGCACGTCACGGAGGGAAATGAAAGCACCACTTCCCTCCGCTTGCCTACAAATTTGACGTGCCCGTCGTGTGAATTGGCACATACTAATCATTGATCATAGTCGTCGTCAAACATTGTCAGTTGCTTTTATTGCTCTCAAAAGGTAACATTTCGATTGACTGAAGTGACATTTATAAATTTAATAGAGACAACTGGATGTTTTTTTCTGTCAAATTGTTACAATCTATTACAATTCGACAGAGTTGCTATATTGAAATAGTTAACTTTAGTACTAATCTCTTTTATATGGCTATTCTGGCGACAGTATTAGATCTGTCAAACAGCTCACCACAGTCTTCACTGTTACGAAAGTAGTAACGAAGATGTGTTGGTATTCTGGTAGCATTTAGAAAGCTCTTTTCCGTCTTTATGAATAGGACTTTTAATACCTGCTACGTAGGAGGTCCTAGAGCGATCTTAACGCTATTGGTTGCTTGTTAAAAGTGAAGAATTAAGAAAAATTTTATTTAATTGCTTGTTTATAATTTTTTATCATAAAACAGCAGGCTTAATGTTAGATTATCAACTGGTTATATTTTTTTTTAAACCTAATTTGGCTTATTACGCTTTTAATTTTAATAAAGAATATGTAATCAAAAATTTCTGATCGGATCTACTTTCGGAGATATAGCCATCGAAAGATCGGGATATAGCTTTAATAAAAACTGGTATAAGTTCGGAACCCCTGTCTGGATTTCAATAATATTGGTGTCATATCAAAGGTATTTTAACTAACTACAAAATTGTCGTTTAAATCCGAGTCAACATTTTCGAGATATGGCGTATTTTCAAACATTTTGACCAGTTTTTATTTTTAAACTATTTTTCCAAAAAAATGTCTGATTAACCTTTAGCTTTTGTAACAAATTATGGAATCCTAATCAATTTCATTCGATTTGATATGCAATTTATACCTCATTTCCTTCATTAGCACATTTTTTATAGGAAAACAAAAAAGTAAGCCTAAGAAATTTTCATGAACAACAACGGAAATTTGGAATTTTGCTAGCAAACTAGGTGATGGATATATTATAGACTGATCCGCGGCCGAAGTCTGCCGTGAAGCCGGTATTGGATTTTTGGGAGTTTTAAATCCTGAGCTGCGGCCGCAGGCCGCCCACTTACCCCTACTCTTATGCCAAATTGCTATGGAAAAAAAAAATCGGCCCAAATTTCAGAAAAGTCGTAATATCTCGAAAACTACGAATCAGATTTAGAAAATTTTGTGTTCAGTATTGTAGCTTATTAAATTACATTTCATATGCCGTTTTTGTTAAAAAGACATTTTTCGAATAATAGTGCAATAAAAACAAAAAAACTGGTAAAAATTTTCGAAAATTCGCCATATCTCCAAAATCATGACTCGGATTTAAAACTTTTGTGTTTCGTTTTTATAGCCAGATAAAATACCTTTCATATGATACCAATAAGGGATTCTGAACTTTTACCGGTTTTCATAAAAGCTATATCCCGATCTTCCGATTGGTATATCTCCGAAAGTAGATTTGACCAGAACTTTCTGTTGTTGGTGTAATTAATTTTGAGAGCCCTATTTGGGCAAAAAAAAACATATAAAAAAAACAACAGTTTTTAAAGTCGTCTGTCTAGTATAATAGGCAGTTATTTTAATGCATATTTATGCATAAGCATAGTTTTTAAAAAAATATGCTACATTTTTTAAACACATTTTAGTGATTTCTAAGAAAAACGAAAAATGGAAATGTTACTTTTTGTTCGACCACTCCTCATATATAGATTTTTTAATTGTTTTTTAAAAAATATATTTACTTAATTTCCTTACTTTTAAATTATACTAAATTATTAAAATCGTTATAGCCTGTTTCCGCCGGAGATTTAAAATGAGATTAAGCCGAAACTTACCTCGTTCATCATACATTAAGCGTCAACTAAATCTGAAAATAGCCGTAAATCGCATTTTTAATCCTCGGTGGAAACAGGCTGTTATTTACTAAAACATTATATACAACAAACAAAGTTCTTTACAGATAAAATCACTCATTTGACGCCATTATATCTTCCACTTTGCGGCGCAAATCTTTTCGCCTACATTGATCTAACGCACGGCATATGCATAAAATTTGTTGAGCTGCAGTCAAAAACTCAGACTCCTCTTCAAAAACCTGCATTATCCTATATATACGAGATGATAGATCGTTTGGAAACTTCAACTCAACAGCATCCAGATCACCTTCACCCAGATTCAGTTCACGACCAAGCGATCGCCAATAGATGCCGATATTACGGGAAATTAATTTATAAATTGCAGCTCGTTTTTGTGCAGTTAAAACTTGTGTTATAACGTTCTTTTGCACAGGCATCGAATGTGATGGTGCAGATGTAGTCCGTGGTGAATTATTTAAATTATTTACCATTTGAGGTGCATTAATACGGGAAATGTTCATACTGTGTCGCAATTCTTCTGCTAAGCGACGCTCCTGATATTGATTTTGAGGCTCTATAGATGTTATTTGTTTTGGTGTAACGTAAGATGATACGGCGGATTGCAATTTCGGATTGTCCCTGTTATCTGCTATGTCGCGTAATCCATCAATGTTGTACTCGCAAATTACATCACGTCTCTCTAAGCAATCAATTAAATCATTAATATTCCGTATGCATTCGAGTCTACGCGGACTCAATTCAGCTGCAAAAATTTCTTTTAGCTCTTCAATTTCGGTTTGTGAATAAACATCTTCCTGGACCAGTGCTTTCAACAAGTCGTACGACCAATGGCTACAACCGACCTCAGTCATTTTGGAAGATAATTTTATCCAATTGTAAAATAGACACACAAAAAATGGAAATAGCAAATTAAAATATATGAATCAGATAAAACTTTGTTAAAAATAAAGAGAAAATAAAAAATAGACGATAACTATTGTGAATTTTTGTATTACAGCTATCACAGCTGTCATAGGTAGGTTTCATTTAGAAGCAAGTAACTCTTCACAGCTGTTGATGCAACCGTTTGCATAACCGACTAAAAAACGTATAATAATAAGAGCTGGTTCACACGACCGACTAAATAGTCTGGCGATAGCTACATTCTCCATTGCAGCATATGTCTGCGGACATTGTTGAATTACCCTGGTTGCAGCGATAACAAATGATGCTTCTTCTTATAATTTTTTTAAACTACGAAAATGTCAAAATAAGCAACCAAAACAAAACAAAAATTGACAATTGAAATATAAATACAAATTATTCGAACATTAAAATTTTCAATCTAATTGTGTGAATATAGTTAAAAATGCCATTTTCGTGCTACATTTGTAGCGCGATCGCTTCAAAAGAAAATGTGTCCATGTTTTGTGTTCTTGACAATAAAATTAGGCGTCGGCGCTGGACTGAAGCTTGCGGATTTGAGTTCAGCAATTTGGTACCAAGTAGATGAAGTGCCGTTGTCTTTACGTGAACCTGGTTTTCGTACTATTGCCATTTATTTACAAAAAATAATACCAAATACATTGTATTTATTCAGTAAAAAACCGGTTAAATATAACCTTTACTTGTAAACTTTTTTTCGTTACATTATTTTCACACTTTAACTTTTTAATAATTCACAATTACTTTTGCTGCTAATGACTCTTTTTTAGCATTTGCCACCGGGAACTTAAATTATTTTTCACATGAATCTTGTTATCATTAACTTTGACCAATGCACCCATTTTATACTCGATCATATAAACTTTGAGTGCCTTCGATGATAGCAAATTTATTTTCTAAATAAATTTAAAGACTCTGGAGTGAAGTCCGAAGGCGATTTTTGCTTAAAAGCCCGCAACCCAGCAAATCCTCTGTAACCAGTACAACCTACACAACGAAACTCATTTTGAAAATTACTAACACATTCAAAATCGAACTCTTGTAAAGAACGTTAGTCGAAAAGAGACAAGAATATCTTATCGAAAAATTGCTGTAGCTGTTTCTTTGCGTAACACTAGATAAAAAAAACTAAAAATTTAGAATACAGAAATGTCAAAAAAAAATTGAATTTGAATTTTTCAATTCGAAAATTTGCTGATTGCCATTGGTTAGTATAAGACCAATATTCATACACTTTATAATTTAATTATATTTATTTATTTATTTCCATTTAGTTAATACACTATTTTTAATCAAAAGAGGAAATGGAAATGTCAGCAGCGTTTTTAAAAATATCATCTCCGATGCCGCACATTGTACAATTTAGATGGGCGAAGTGGCAAACGGAGTCCACAAGACTGTTTGGCAATATTTTTTTTGGTAAACTTTCTTTACAAAATATCTTTTTCAGTATGTAATACGTACATATAGTATTTCTTGTTTTCGCAGATATTTTTCCTGAATTGTAGAAAGAGGACATCCAAATGGATGTAAGAAATTGTGTATTTTTATCATTATTAGCTTTAAAACTAACATATAACTTTTTATTATTCTTACAATATAAATAACTTAACATTATATCATAATTTCAATTTAAAAATAAAAAATGTTAATTAGCAATAATTTTCCAAATATTTTATATTAATTCACTTTTGTTTTGACTTTTCGGAATGACAGTCGAAAGAAAAATATAAAATTAAATATGAAAGGGACAACCATAGTTTTTTCATAATTTTTCTTATGAGGAAATCTCATTGATAAGACAGGGATGCACAGTCACATCTATTCTCACACGGATAGGGTCAAGTGGTTATTTTTTTCCCGATGCTAGAAGAAATGTAACTGGTATAATACGAGATTTGTAACTATTATATAATAAGGTTGGTAACAGTTACAGGATTTCCTGGGAATGCTTCGTACAAATATTTTTCAAATAATTTTTCGTTTATTTTAATTTTTTTTTTTTTTGACAACATCAATACATAGTAACATAAGCCGCCCTAACTATTTTGAGTGTCGATTGACTGGAGCTTAAGCGGCCCTTAAATAAAGATAACTGTGAAAATTAAATTTTTGCTTAAACTACACTCAACAGATAAACTACGCTTAAGCTCACACTGTGAAATTGGGCCTAAATAATAAAGGAAATTTATTTTAAATCTGTTGCAGCGAATACGTCGTACCAAAACTTGTTGGTCATTCAAGAGTTACCCAGAGCTCTAGTAGCGAACGCTTCCGAATTACCAGTAACACATGCCGAGTTTGGAACCCAAACTAAGTGTATATGATTCCTGTTTATAAAACATTAAAAAAATAAAATATGCAAAAGGCAAACGCGATCCCGTTAGGTATGTAAACTTTTTTTCTTAGTTCTAATTTTTAAACACGTATTTGCAGTTTGCAGTTGGCAGAGATAATCAACCTGAAAAAACATATTAAAAAACTGGAAGCAACTCTGAAAAGCTAAAACGGAAACCAGGAAACAGAAACTAGTTAAAACTGTTTGTTGATCTAACTGTATAATTTTGTATATTTATTGTACTGTGCAAATGTGCAAATAAATGTGGTTTTTTGGACATGGTTCCTTTTTCCACAATAATTTATTTTTTTTTATTTCCACTGAGCTATCGAGAGTATCGAAAGATATTGAAAAAATTCGGAACTGTGAAAAAAAACACTAAATTATTATACTTATATGAATCCATAATTAAAAAGTGTTTATTAGTTACGTATTAGAAAGTTTCTGATTTTATTATGAAATTTGTTTCATTTTGAGTTATTGTCATTTTTGATAGTTGTTGTGTTTTCATCATTTAAGAGCAACTTAAGCGACTCCAAATTAACCATTTCGCTTTGCATTGATTCTTTTGTGCCCCAATACGTTTTGCTGTTAGTGGCGAAACAATTTCAGTAGCTGAAAAATTTAAATTTTCTGATATCGATGGGAGAGATTCTTTTTCTTTTGCTGTTATTGTTTTCGTTACAAATTGAGTCGGGAGTGTTTGTTGTTTTGCTGGAAATAAAAATTGATTAGCTCTTCAGGTTCTGGTGGTTCACCGATCGGTGCATGTGGGCTTAATGTTATATGGCTACCTTCGTATGCTGTACCATTAGCAGATGATGCTGGTGCTTCAACTGCACTGCGATAACGTTTGGATTTTGATTTACTTTCATCATGTTTAGGTTTTCCTTTTTTTCATAAAATTGCGTTTTGAATATATTTTTTGTATGGGCGGTAAGCGTGTCCGTTGAGCGATTTCGCTCATTTTCAATCCCGCGAGCTAACTTTGAAGACGAAGGCTGTGTACCAAACTTCATTGAATTATCTTGCTTAGTTTTTCCGTAAAAAATATTTCCGCCTGCCAGCCAGACAGAGAATATATATATGTCGGATAAATTAGTTATTTTTAAGTTTTCTATTATATTTTTGAATAAATTGTTTTCGACTCCACTGTAAATGACATTGTTTTGATGTTTTGAAAGAGCGAGGCAACAGCATGAAGCTGTGCCGAGCGAAGCCCTGAGCGTTAGACAAGAATAGAAAGAAAATGAAGTTGAGTGATGAAAGTAGAAAATGAAGTATAAGAAAAGATGAAGAATAAAAGAGGCAAAAGGCAAATTGAAATCTGACAGTTAGTTCAGTTTGAATTTGGCAGAGAACCAAAAAGGAAAGAAACAGAGGAGATGAAGAAACGCTCAGGGACTCGCTGCGCTAAAAATCAAATCCACATGGCGGAAAATAACAATCCAGCAACATTTCCGACATCAGAAGTGGGATCAGCTCCTGCACATGATAATTCGAGTGAACAATGGCGTGCGCTTCTGGAATCTCAAAATAGAAATTTTCTGGAGTTGATAAAAGCAGTACAAGCGCCGCAAGCAACAACGCACGAGGCAAAAGTTATTTCGTTGCCAAAGTTTAACCCAGAAAGTTCAGGTGCTGATGCTCATGCTTGGTGCTCCACAGTTGACATGATAATGTCAGATAATCCAGTGGAGGGCAGTGCCCTCATTATTGCTTTAAGTAAATCATTGGAAGGAAGCGCATCACAGTGGCTGTCACAAATATGTTTTGCCGGCATCACATGGCTGCAGTTTAAAGATTTATTTGTACAACGGTTTGAAGGTGTTGAGACTCCGGCAGCCACACTATTGAATATCTTCAACGGTCGTCCAAAGGATGGAGAATGCCTATCTGTATACGGAAGTAGATTGGTTACTTCATTTGTGTCTAGATGGAAAACAATGAGTGTCGAGGAGATAGCAGTCTCAGTTGTTCTTGCGCATATTGCACATTTTGATAGCAGATTGCAGCGTTTGTTGTTCACAACAAATATAAAAACAAGAAACTCATTACAACAGGAGTTGAAAGCTTTTGCATTTGGCAAAAGAAAAGATAGTTTTGCTTTGGAAAACCCAACTGGGCTGGAACACAAAAAGATGAAATTTTCGTCAACTATAAAATGCCATTTTTGTGGAAAGCTAGGCCACAAAATATCCGAATGTCGTTTGCGAAAAGATCAAGGAAAAGTCATCACAAAAAACAACCAGTTTAGTAGCAGTGCATCGTTAGGAAGGGACAGAGGATCGTTAACTTGTTTTAAATGCGGAGACGTTGGCCACATTGCATCTGTATGCCCGAGAAATAATAATTTGTCATCCAACAACAACAAGGGAAATAACTTTGACAAAAGAGTGGATATTTGTTCCGTGGTTGAGCCCACAGGTGAATTGGTACAATCTGGTGAGTCGTATCCGTTCTGCTTTGATTCCGGCGCAGAGTGCTCTCTCGTTAAGGAAACCGTTTCACGGAAATTTTCTGGAAAAAGAATAAGTAATGTGGTTTTTTTAAAGGGTATTGGGAATGTATCTGTATGTAGTTCATTACAAATATTAAGTGTTGTAACAATAAGTGGATATATTTTAGAAATTTTATTTCATGTAGTTCTTGATAATTATTTAAAACATGATATATTGGTTGGTCGTGAGATTTTGAGTCAAGGCTTTGGTGTTAATATTTCCTTAAATAATTTTGAATTTTTTAAAGTCAATGCAGTGAATCCTTGTTCCATTTCCGTCGAATGTTTCAATCTCGTTAACGTTAATACAGATTTAGTGGACTGCGACAAAATACGATTATTATCTCTTTTAAAAGAATATTCCGAGAGTTTTATAAAGGGCACTCCATCAAGTCGTGTCACTACTGGTCAGTTAGAAATACGCTTAATTGACACAAGTAAAACTGTATGCAGGCGACCTTATAGACTCAGCTCAGAAGAAAGATCAATTGTTAGGGATAAAGTAAAGGAGTTGATGGAATTTAATATTATACGCCCAAGTTGTTCTCCCTTTGCCAGTCCAGTGTTGCTCGTGAAAAAGAAAAACGGATCTGATAGGCTTTGCGTAGACTATCGCGAATTAAATGCAAATACTATTTCTGATAAATATCCCTTGCCGCTCATATCAGACCAAATCGCGAGACTCCATGGAGCTAAATATTTTTCGTGCCTGGATATGGCGAGTGGATTCCACCAAATTCCTTTGCATCCCGATTCAATTGAGCGTACAGCATTTGTCACACCAGATGGGCAATTTGAATTTTTAACCATGCCCTTTGGCCTGAAGAACGCGCCATCTGTCTTCCAGCGTGCGATTATAAAAGCCTTAGGTGATCTTGCTTACTCTTATGTTATAATTTATATGGACGACATAATGATAATTTCAAATACAAAAGAAGAAGGATTTGATAGGTTGCGTGTGGTTTTAGACACTCTCACAAAGTCTGGATTTTCTTTCAATGTCACGAAATGCTCTTTTCTTAAATCTCGTGTTGAATATCTTGGTTATGAGATTAGTGGGGGAGAGCTTCGGCCAAATCCTCGAAAAATTCAAGCGTTGACTGCTTTGCCACCTCCACAATCTGTCACGCAATTGCGACAGTTTAATGGTTTAGCTTCCTATTTCCGCCAATTTGTCCCTAAATTTTCGCAGTTAATGAAACCACTCTATTTTCTTACCTCTGATAGAAAAAGTTTCACATGGGCACTAGAACACGAGCAGATTCGTCAGAAAATAATTTTTATATTAACAAATAAACCTGTGTTAATAATTTTTGACCCGCAATATCCGATTGAATTGCATACTGACGCTAGTTCTGAAGGATATGGTGCAATTCTGTTGCAACGAGTTTGTAATAAGCCTCATGTAGTTGAGTATTTTAGTAAAACTACGTCCCCTGCAGAATCCAGATATCATTCTTATGAACTGGAAACATTGGCTGTTGTCAATTCAGTAAAGCATTTCCGTCACTATCTCTATGGTCGCCGATTTACTATTTTTACAGACTGTAACTCTTTAAAAGCCTCTCGCACTAAAATTGATTTAACTCCTAGAGTTCATCGTTGGTGGGCATATTTACAATCATTTGATTTTGATATTCAGTATAGAGAAGGAAAGCGTATGGCTCACGTCGATTTCTTTTCTCGCAATCCACTTTCACAGGAACCTCAGCAAATTATTAAAACATTAGAAAAACGTGTAGATTTGGCGGAAATTTCAGACAATTGGCTCCTAGCTGAACAGCAACGAGACCCCGAAGTTTCTCTTTTAATGTCTAAATTGCGTAATAACGAACTTCCAGAAGATCAAGCTAGAACCTATGAATTAAGGGCAGGAACTCTTTATCGTAAAATTCAAAGGAATGGTAGAACACGTTGTTTACCAGTGGTCCCAAGAGCTTTTAGGTGGTCAGTAATAAATCATGTTCATGAGACAATTATGCATCTGGGTTGGGAGAAAACTCTTGACAAGGTTTATAGTTACTATTGGTTTGAAAACATGCGCAAATATGTCCGCAGATTTGTAGATAATTGCATTACCTGCAGGTTGTCTAAGCCTATATCAGGCAAAATTCAGGCTGAACTTCATCCCATCCCCAAGAGCAGCATTCCATGGCATACTGTACATGTTGATATTACTGGCAAGTTAAGTGGTAAAAATGATCTTAAGGAGTACGTTATAGTCTTAATTGACGCTTTTACAAAATACGTTTTGTTATATCACACTTTAAAACTTGATGCTGAAAATTGTATAAGGGCATTAAAGTTTTTGATAGCACTATTTGGTGTTCCTTCTAGAGTGGTGGCTGATCAGGGTAGGTGTTTCGCTAGCAAAGACTTTCATGATTTTTGCTCTTCACAAAAGATAAATTTACATCTGATCGCTACAGGCGCAAGTCGTGCTAACGGTCAGGTGGAACGAACAATGAGTACACTGAAAAATTTGTTGACGGCGGTTGAAACAGGAAATCGGTCTTGGCAAGAAGCCCTGAATGAGGTGCAACTGGCTATAAATTGTACAGTTAATAAAACTACTAAAGCTAGCCCGCTAGAGTTGTTAATTGGGAAAGATGCAAGACCTCTTGGTTTGGTGGCGTTCAGCGAAGATGAAAACCAAGTTGACATCTCCCAAGTAAGAAATCTGGCGGCAAAAAATATACAAGACACTGCCACCTACGATAAGGCTAGGTTTGATAAAAATAAAACAAAGGTTATTAGTCATAACGTCGGTGATTACGTTTTACTCAAAAATGAGGAACGACACCAAACAAAATTAGATCCAAAATTCAGAGGTCCATTTTTAGTGACAGATGTTTTAGAAGGTGACAGATACATGTTGAGATCATTGGCAAGTAAGAGAACTTACAAGTATTCTCACGAACATTTGAGAAAGATGCCAGAAGGGCAAGTACCAATTGAGTTGGAAGAAGAAAGCACAGAGGGTGCAGAATACGTTGAAAAAGACGTTAATGAAATAGGCGCTAATGATGGCGTAGAAGGCGTTGAAATAGACGTCAGTAATGAAAATACTTTGTGTGTGTAGACGGTGTTGAAAGAGACATCAATCAAAATGAAAGTTCCACTATATTCACAATTGTAAGCACAAGTGCAAACTCAAGTGTTTGATCATGGCGTGTGGTGCAATGTGTGATGTGGCGACTTCGAAAATTAATTTAAAAAAATGTATTTGCAAAAAAAAAAAAAAAAAATGTCGCGAAAATGAACCTCTGAAATATTCTATTTAAACAATAATTTTAAGCCTTATTTTCTTCCTGAAATCACTTTTATTTAATTTATAACATATGCACACACGGGGACGTGTGTTGGTCAGAATGGCCGTGTCGGATAAATTAGTTATTTTTAAGTTTTCTATTATATTTTTGAATAAATTGTTTTCGACTCCACTGTAAATGACATTGTTTTGATGTTTTGAAAGAGCGAGGCAACAGCATGAAGCTGTGCCGAGCGAAGCCCTGAGCGTTAGACAAGAATAGAAAGAAAATGAAGTTGAGTGATGAAAGTAGAAAATGAAGTATAAGAAAAGATGAAGAATAAAAGAGGCAAAAGGCAAATTGAAATCTGACAGTTAGTTCAGTTTGAATTTGGCAGAGAACCAAAAAGGAAAGAAACAGAGGAGATGAAGAAACGCTCAGGGACTCGCTGCGCTAAAAATCAAATCCACATGGCGGAAAATAACAATCCAGCAACATTTCCGACATATACAAAGTGAATATACCCTGAGTGTAGGGAATTAAAAGCATAAAAGCTCAAAATCACATACAAATAACTTTCACTGTCTGTTGTAAAAAAATCGTAACCGCTAAAGTAAACTTGGTCCAATTGTTGGTGAAGCAAAATTGAGTCTTGATGAACGTTGTCTGGTGCTGGTATGGGTGTAGTTGTTGCAGGAGCTAGTGGTACAGCTATTGGTGCACTTGGAATATCAAGACGCTATTGGTGCACTTGGAATATCAAGACGCTGAAATTGATGTCGCTGAAGATGACATACGGCGGCATATTTCACTGGTTTCCGGAAAGTGTTTCAGATCCATTTCCATTTGCGCAGCTAAATAGAAAACAATAATTTAGGAGTCATTTACGATGATAAACAAAAACCTTACGTGCTTTTCTGCTTTCCTGAATATTAAAATTCTAAAAATTTAGGAACCAATTGAATTAAAAATTTTCGAATGACTTCTTTCTTTGTTTTGATTCTAGTCTTTTGACAGATAGGAAGGCAAGATGCAGGGTTCCATTTTTTTATTTTGACAGCTTGCCATAACCATTGTTATTGAACCATGGTGCAACTCTATTCTTTCCAAAGCAGAGTTCATACTACTATCGGAAGCATGCGAAAAAATCTGATCGTGAGTGGACGGCTTTATGCATAGCCATAACAAACACCACCTTCCTTCTGAACGGATGTAGTTTTTGACATCGCATTTACTTTGTTCATTCATTCTTCGGTTGTTGTGGATTGATTGATATTCCGAAGAAAGTTGCATAAATATTTTTATCGCAAATATTTATTAATTTTAAAATTTGGTGTTTCAACAAACTGTAACAAAATTACAATTAAATAAGAATTGATTTAGTGCAAAGTTAAGGTCAAAGTTGTAATAAATTGAAACAAAATGGGACTGTAAAGTGAATACGACGCAAAAGATGTGGAAATATTTAATGTGAAAAAAGGTGAAAAAATTGTGTAAACCAAATAACCAAATTTGGAAATAAAGTTACCCAAAAGTTTAAATAAATATCGAGTATAAAAACAAAGAAATGCAATGATTACAAAACAATTCCACAAGCAATTTATACTTTTTTTCTCTTTATCGTAAATTTGTGAAGAGTTTTATGATATTCGCTCTTGACTTGACATTCCTTTGTTTTATTTATATCTTTATGTTTCTTCTTTGAACGAATATGAAATAAACAAAAGAAAAAAGTTGGAAAAAATGCGTCACTGCGCTTTTCAATAAAATGAAATGTTAATTTTAGCATAAAAAATATATAAAAAAAACGTTTAATCTTTCTAATTAAAAATAAATCAAGCTAATAATGAAATAAGAACATCTTATTTTCTATAGTAAGTGCAAATGTTAATCTGATAAAAAAAGAATTCAATAAATAATTTCATAAAAATTTTAATCAATCGTAGGTGTAATTCTTTATATGGAGTAGCTACTTGTTTTATTTACAAAACAAAAAGTATAAGAAAACCATCAACAAAAAGAAAAATATACTGTCGCAATCAGCCAACCATCCATCCAGCCAACAGCCGATCAATCAAGAACAAAGATGCCCTGCGACATTACAAAAACGTCATCAGAAATTGAAAATGTTGACTGGAGCACGGGTACGGGTTCCGGTCAACACTATACCAATGTCAGGTAAGACATCACAAAATTTTCAACACTTGTATCTAAAGTTAATAACATTCATTAACATTTTGAATTAATTATGATTTGCCCAACTGAATAGGAACTTAAACCATGAGCTCCAAATAAAATTTTGAAAATTATTCAAAACATACCAATTAATTGTTGAATAAATGTATCCCATAAACTTGAATATAATACGAAGTACATAAATGTTAGACCATTGACTTTAGTGAAGGTTGGACTGTATCTTGCAGGAGGTTCCAAAACATACGTCCGAAATTGTCAAGGAATAGTTCATTTTTTGCAACAAAATACAATACAATACAACATATTGACAGGAAAATCAGAGAAAGGACCAAGTTCAAGTTATTTATTGAGACAAAAGGTACTTAAACACTTAACTCATATATACAAATATGGAACAATAACAATAATTGATATATTCAGGGCTGTAAAAAGTATGGCCCTCGATAAAATTATATGAAACATGCTACGATGCAAAAATTAAACATATTAGCAAAATGCAAATTGATTGCACGAAATAATATTTAAAATTAAGCTCTTGCTCCCGGAGCTTATAAAAAGTTACTTAAAATTAATGAAGAAAACATTTTAAACTTAAAACTAATAACATAAAATCGAGCCTATTTTTTAAGTAATAGACCATCTAAAACTTAGCTCGATAAAATTGCTAGAAACAGTTACTTTTGCAAATTTATTTTCACCTAAATTAAGAAAATGTTACCAATGACATTGAATTTAATCTCAATGTGATGAAAAATTCATGAACGTTAACCACATTTATTACTAGTAAACACCTTTTGGTAAAAATTTGGAACCAGAGGTGAGGTAGGAAAACCTCCCAACACCTCATCTAGAGAAATAGAGTTGATACTTAATGGTGATAAGTAATATCGATTATCCCAAGGCGAATTACTTAAAGAGTCAACAATATTTTAAATTAAATAATTATCTACAAAGCACAAGTTGGAAGTAATTTTTTCATTAAAGTAAGAGAATATCTCATTAATGGTTCTATTCTTGACTTGTTGTAGATAAAAGCGTTAGAATATCTCTTATTAATACTTTGGTAATTTTTATTAATGCATTGTCTCAGCAAGTTTCTTTCAAAAATCTCTAACTCTTTAGCTACAGTAAGGGAAATAGAAAACCAGCAAGGGAAGGCATAAGTAATAATCGGTCTTATTAAAGTTTTATAAAAAAGAAGCTTTGTGCCAACTGAAAGGCTATTTTTCCTAAGATAGTGGTATAAGGGACAGGCAGCTCTCTTGGCCTTACCTAAAGCTAATATCGCATGTGAGTTAAACTTAAATGGACAGTTAAAATTTACACCAAGGTATTTAATTTGCTGATTAAAAGGAATTCTAGCTCCATCAATTTCAAGAATCAACGATTTGCTGGCCTTCGCAATTCCAGAAGGACCTTTACCAGCAGCATTCCTAAAGCAAATGCATTCTGTTTTCGAAAAATTAATCTTAATGCCCCAAGTCTTATAAAATTTATGGGTATCTTAAATATGTAAACTAACTTTTGATAAGGCTTCCACAGGGTTTCTACTATGTGCATAAACAAAAGTATCGTCAGCATATAATAGTGCAGTAGATCCATTAGGATGCATATGTGGAAAGTCGCTCATAAAAATATTGAATAGTAGAGGGCCTAAAATTGTACCTTGGGGAACTCCACGACCTATTTGTTTAAGTTCTGATTGAGCTTGCTGAATTTGAGTGAAAAAAAAAAACGGTTTGATAAAAAGCTATCAATGATTTTAAAAATAAGCGGTGGAAAATTATTTTGCATTAATTTGAAAAGGAGACCATTCCACCACACACTGTCGAAAGCTTTTTCAACATCAATAGAACATCCGATTGTACAATTTTTGTCTCTAAGTTTAGAGGTAACATCGCTAAGAATGACCCTTTTTAAAACCAAATTGAAAATCAGAAATACAACTGATGCCATTGCCGGAAAATTCCTCAATTTTGAAATAAATTATCCTTTCAAGAATTTTCCAACATTTGACAACAGAGAGATTGGGCTAAAGTTTGAAATATCAATCAAACCTCTTTTCTTTGGAATAGAAAGTAGTTTAGCTATTTTCCAGCTTAACGGAAAATAACCATTATTTAAACAATTATTAAAAATAATGGTAAGAAGTTAATGGCTTCTTCTGGAAGCCTTTTAAGAAAGAAATTAGAAAGCCCATCAGGACCGGAGGATTTTTTTGTGTTCAAATTTTTGAAAAGTGCACAATTATCTTCATCAAAGTTAAACGCTCTAGGCGGAAGATTATTTCTGGAAACGTTAACACAGTTTTCAATATTAAAAACAAGATTGTTATCAAAGCTAGATGCAGAATATTGAAAAGTATGTACTTTCAAAAAAATTGCAGAAGGACAAAGCAATGCTATTTTCATCAGATATAATTGAGTTGTTTACTCTAACCTTGGAACAAGAAGATTTATTTTTACCGATAAGTTTAAATATTTCTTTAAACGCAAACGGACCCGGCTTAACATTTGAGAGTTTTTCATTCAATTTATCATCAAGCCAGATTGAGACCTTTTCTTTAATAATAATTTTCAGAAGAGAAAAGCTTCCAGAAAGTTCCTTATAAGCCGCATTGACTCTAATAAAAGTTGCATGAAAAATTTGCTTAAGTCTCTTTTGCCAAATATGTTTAATTTTATAAAGATCCAAAATATTATCAGGTAAGTTCTTGTAATTCTTATTAGAAGGTGTAAACAGAGCAGAGTGATCATGTAGTTTTCTGTTAACAACTAAGTTGAAATTCGAAACGTGATCATCAATTTCATTGTTTGAAAAATTACTAGAAGCAGAAGGAAAACTGGGATAATTCCTCGGCAACCTCTTCCCTAAACCTTACCCAATTAGTTCTTTTAAACGACCTTAAGTAAATAGGTTCATTCAGTATTATTTCTGATTCATTCAAATTTATGCTAAGAACCAGTGCATAGTGATCCGAAAAAGAAGGTAAAGTAAATATACTGTAATTAATATTGACAGGATCAATTAAGAAATTAGAAATTAAAAAATGATCTAAAAAAGATGCACCATTAGGGTAAGTAGGACTGCTGGAAGTAAGACGCACAAAGTTGTTGTCAGGTCCTGAAAGCCAGTTTTCAAAACTTCGACCGTTTACATTAATATTAATATCTCCCCAACTTGGATTTTTTGAATTAAAATCACCACCTATAATTGATCCGTCAAAATTTTCTGCTATTGAAAGGACCATTTCTAGTATGGTGAACAAGTCTTAAGGGGAGAAGGGCGAAAACCCCCCCTTATGTTACGAAAAATCTGTTTGGTTCTGGCAAATGCTGAATGCGGTGTTAAAGTCTAAAAGAAAACAAATCAAATATTATAGAGAAATATAAAGTTCCTTTTTTTTATTAAATTAACTAATTATTTTTGGTGTATTTTGTTTTTGTTATATCTTTATGTTCAGTTAATTCTCATTAACTTATGGGTCCTGAGTCAAAAGATTATAAGATTTGTACATAAATGTTTATTGACAAATGGATTTTAATAATGGCTCCCCCTCGAAAAAATATGAAAAAAAAAAAAACAGAGCAGCATTGAACCCTTCTGAATCAAAATTCGTTGAGAAAAGTATGGAGAGAAAATTATTTGTTACAGTTTCACTGATATAGTGTTAAAATGTTTGTCCAAATTACATATATCATATTTTGTTAAGGTGCGAGGTTGTTAGCAAAACAGAGAAGTTTGACGTTTCCTGGAAAAGTATTGAAGCAGAGTTTCCTTTGTACACCAAACATGATTTTATCGCTCAATCTCAGGCAAAATATCTAACGGAGACAAAAAAAAAGAAGAAGAAAAGATATCTTGTCGTATTGTACTTTAGTTAAAATAAATAAATAATTAAATTTGAAGGAAGAAGAGCTAGTCGTTAATTTAGATTGCGCAGAAAATTTCACGTTTAAGATTCAGTCGTATCACTGTACAAACGATCAAGCTAGGTTGCACCCATATGTCATATACTACAAACTTCAAGATAAGACTGTGAAAGAGAGTTTTGTTGTCATTTCGAAATCAAATAATCATGATACGGTCACGGTCCACTTTACAAATTCAAATCTATGGTGAAAAAAGGGGCACTCTTACAACTCTGTAACTAAAAATCATAGCGATTACACCAAAAAAGCGTATTCAATTTTTATTTATTTAGGGAAATTATTAAAAATAGTGAATGAAATTTAGTTGCTTTCCCCATTAAAATCTTATCACAATGTGACGCATTGTTACAACTGAAAAATTTTGTTTTTCTGCGACAGTAATTAAGAAATTTGATAGCAAAGTAATGAAAGTGTGATTTGCTTCACTTGCATACACCACATTCTTTCCTAATAGTCGGTTCAAATGTAAAAAACTAAGGTTCAAAAATTACGGAACGACTTTTCTTTTGGATTTTTTTTTTATAGTTCTTTAAAGATACAAATGTCCTGATTATACTCGTAAATTGTTGAAGATTATACATCAATCTGATATTAGCAAAATGCACTTTCGTTAAATTGTGCAAAAAATGCAAATTATGTTCCTATTGATGGCATAAACTCAAGTAAAAATATCTGCAATCAAATTGCTTTAATAATTCAGTGCGTAAAATCCGTCTACGAGTATGTCATATGTTTATATTTATAGTTTTTGTTTTTGCAATCGATATATGCAAATTAAGCTCGCATTCCACAAAAAAAAAAAAAAAAAAAAAAAAAAAAAAAAAAACACAGCTAAATAAACCTGCTTCTTAAGTACCATAAGTTTTAAGCAAAGGTCAAAACAACAGTTTTTTGGAAACAAAAAAAAATAAAATTTAAATAAAATAAAATTCTTTAAATAGGCTTTATGCCTTCCGTGAAAAGTTAATAATTTATGTTCAATTATTCAACACTGAAATTTTTGTTCTTAAAAAGTACCAAGTACTGCGAATTCCGCTCCATATAAAGCTTATAACAAATCATATTGATCTTTTTCAAAACCCAAATAAATCCGCCGATAAATCATCTTTGACTTTTTACAGATCAAAATAACACTTTTACAATTCAAATTCAATTGTTTGCTAGAAAGTTAAGCTTTTTAAAGATCAAATCAAATTTTGCAAAAAATATCTGTATGAAGAAACTTGGTATATGGATGAATATTGTACATATGTATCTACCAATAACCACCTTATACAAATTTAATTTGATGAAACGATGTTCAAAAATTTATTATTTTAATATAAAACATATGTGCATTTCCATGGTGTCGCACGTGACCGTCGAACACATTTATTTTGACAATAGGCTTAACTTATAGCTCTTAATTAGCCCTATAATTGGTGCTAATGTTGATTTTGGGTAATTTTTCGTTTTCAAAATAATTGCAAAAAACCAAGGCGTTCGCACGGGACAAAAACATGAGATGAAAGCCTGAAGCAATATTTTGATGTGACTAATTTTAGAATGTTGTGCATGGATGTCTCTTAAACTTGGTTTTAATTTTACCCAAAAATGATAAATTCCTTTTTTTTTTTTAATTTAATTTTAATCACGGTCGCACGGGACGTGTCGCATGCTTTTCCGTATCTTGTGAAGTTGACGTGGCATCAGCAATTTTTCTAAGGTTTTTTCTTTTGTCGCGATCCATTTTACATATTTACAAAATCTCATTAGTGATGAATTTTCCCAGTGACCATTATTTGTCCCGGCGCTCTGTACACATTTATCAAATCTCATTCATGTGCATTAAGTATTTTCAGAGATATAATGAGGTGATTTTTGTGGAGGAGTGGTACTGCAAAATTTCCCAGTTCACATTATTATTTGTCTTGGTGCTTTTTACATATGTACCAAATCTCATCCATGTACGTTAAATAGTTTCATAGATATGTTGATTTAATTTTTTGGCTCACGGTTTACTTTTTTGTGGAAGTAACCATATGAACAAATCATCTCTTATATTTTTTTTTGTAATCTCATGTATATTTGTAAAAACAAAAATATGTCTGCAACTTTCGATATTTCGATATTTATTCGTATTCGTAGAAATAGTTCATTAAAATCAAAGATTAATACCCTTGTGCAAGGTTTAATTTAGGTCAAATGATGAAAAATGTGGAGTAGAAATCATGTATTCTCATTTTTGATAAGCATATTTGAACTGACGGCCAGGTTTTTGCAATCGTGACTCACTGTTGGTGTAGCGTGTCGATAAACTTACATGTAAACATTACAAAAAAATATTTAGTAATTTCATAAAAATATGAAATGACTACTTATGTAACTTAAAAATAAAATCTTTAAGTAAAATTTGAATTATTATTTACAACAAAGCTTAGGTCCACCTTAAAATTTTATTTTGATTTTCGAGTTTAATAACTTCTGTCGTTATCTTAATAAACATATTCATATTCACAAGCATTAAATGGTTGACGGCAGACTTCTACGATACACATAAGTATGTATTTTGCTAACAATGAGTTCTTTTATTTTTAAGCATTTAATTTTCACAAATACAAAATATGATAAAGCTTGTACGATCGTTAATCATTATCTATTTAAAAAATTATCTACAAATATTTACACTTATTGAAATTAAAAATAGTAATTATCTCATTAAAACAAATGTTTATTTTTTATTATATATTATTATTTTATTTTTTGTTTCTGTTTTGCTGGTTGTTTTGCAAGCAATTTTAAAAAGCACCTTATTTGTAATAAGTCATACTGTATTTAAATTTATGTTTGTTTTTATCGCCGAAAAACGATATCAACTTTTGAGTTCGAATTTTTTCGTAAAGTTACAAATTTGTAAATAGATTTTGCTAGGGTTTTTTAAAATGCAAAAGTAAGAAAATTTTTTATAAATAGGTAGGTAATGATTAAACATTTTTGCTTGGTTTTTATCATAGACAAACATAAACCCCTAGAAAAGTCATTTGGTTGGTTTTTTCAAAATGATTTCCAATATGGGCAATTCCGCCAAAAGGTCTACCATGGCCAAAATATTAAAAGTTATTAAAAATTTATAAATTTAATGATATTATATTAGAGAAACATTTAAATTTTACTAATTTAAGCAATTTGCGCATAAATTCATTCACCATGATGATCAAACCAACTCCAAAACTGCACAAATTAAGTTTTACTCTTTTAAAATTTTTAATTTGCTGTGTTTTTTTCTCTAATCTTCAATAATTCAAAATAGCAGTGGTGCCACAAAATATCTCTCACAACATTAATGATATATAAAAAAAATAAAAATAAAAAGAGCAATGCAATACCAATTTCTACTGTCCGCTTCATCACTGAAAAGGATAATTTGTCAACATTGCTTCACAAATCAAGTGAAAATCAAGCAGCAAGTGTGTTAAATATGAAGTGCAAATATAGTTTAAAACACACAGTTGAAAAAAAAAAAAAAAATCTATTGCAAAAAATAAAATTTAAAGCCATTCAAAGTTGGTCACGTTCGTTATTTTTAGCTCAAAAGTAACGTATTTTTAAAATTTCTTTCTACTGTAAAATTCTAAAACTACATTTGGATAAATATTATTGTTCCAAGGCCATAATCATATCATGCGTCTTTTCAGAAAGATATAATATTCTATGTAAAATTTCAACAGTGTTCATCAAAGGCAGGAAATGTTTGAAACTTAAGAATAATGCGTAAAAAAGTAATAAAAGTGTTCCAGTTGTTGGATAAGCAAATTTCGGAATTGCTATCAGAACAGCGTGCAAGTTTTTTTCGCTCACAAAACTGAATTTGGCTTAAATAAACTTCACTAAATAAGCTTCTAATACATAAATATACAAATCATTACCCTATTGAATCAAAATGGGAAAAAATGTCACGTTCATAATGTCACATATCGATTAAGAATATGTTTAAAAAAAAACGCAGAAGATATTTAAAACAAATCAAATGCATTACAAAGTAACATTATTGCATAAGATTCTAATATTAGTCGTACTAAAAAATTCTGACTTGTTTCGCAGAATTCTGACTTTCTTTGAATAGCCACGTTAACTACATCTATTTTTGTTCAGTATGTTTTTTTTTTCGCGTGTATCTTGGTACCAGGATTACGCCTGTTATAAACATTGGCGCTTATTAAAGTGCTACCTAAGATCTATAATGCAGAAAAAAAAAAAAACAAATAAAAATATGTTTTACTTCCACTTTTTTTCACTTTAAATGTGGGGGACGCTCACGTTCGTCATGTGGAAATGCCCTTTTGCTACTTTTGACCAAAGAAAATAGCAATAACAAAAAGTAAGGTGCTTTTCATATTTTTCCACAAAATTTGAAATAAATGCGTCATTTTGATGATTTTTCATTTTCAAATTAAATGAACATAATCCGTAAATCAGTTTGAAACGCATGCTGACTCAATTTCAACTCTCACTAGCTGAGCAAATATTATAAGACAAAACAATGAAATCTTATTTGTTTTACGTAAACATTGATTGAAATAATCTTGATACAAGCGTGTATCCCTCAGTTATTTTTTTTTTTTTTTCATTTATTATTATTATTTTTTAATTTCAATAATTGTGCATATGAGTGCATATATATGTACATTGTATATAGATTTAATTTTGTAAATAAATAAATAATGAAATTATTTGTAAGTGGCATGTGCTCACACTAAAATTTTGCAAATAATACGTGTTCTCACGTCTGATTAATTGAAAGCGAGAAGTGAATTCAAATTAATCATTAGTAGATGCATTTCCAAAACACAAGACCACAATTTCTTTGATTGTTCTCAGTTCATACTTCATACTTATGTATGTATGTGTAATTTTTAAGGATTTTGAACAGCTAATTGTGCTGTCCGTTTTACTTTATCATTTTCAGGGCCTAGGAGCGCTGTCAATTTCGCAAGTGCACTTTAAATCAAAGATAACTTGGATCTCACACGTGACAGGAAAAAACTATTTCCAGATTCGAAATCAGCGGCTCTGAATTGATCAAAAAAAGTTATCGAGATCAAATTTATATTTTTGTGTTGCACAATATTATCATTGACTATTCCCTTACTACTATTACATGTTGTTACATTTTCGTGAAAATTACATGACTAATTTCGTAAGAATGCAATATGTGTAACAAAAAATTCTTATTGTAGTTGTTTATTGTACTTTAAAACTGTAAAATTCATTGTGTTATAAAAACTATTTGAAAACTTTAAATATACATATGTACATATATAATCAAATATTAAATATCCACAACTAAGGAGTAAAAAAAGAACATATAAAACGTTTCTTTAAAGTAGGGATTTTCATTTGCAATTGAACTTTTCATTTAGCTATATGCAAATTTAAAATATGCATTTTTGTCACGTTTTGTTTCTTAATGCTAAGTTATGCAATTATTTATGAAATAAATTAAACAGCTTTAAGTAGACTCGTGGTAAATTTGGAGAAACGCAATCTTCCAGAGCTGTAAAGCATGATTTCTTTTAATTTTTTCGTAACGTATACAATAAGAATAACAGTTAACCAGAGCTGCAAAGTAGTCTGTCAGTGAAAAAAGATTTGAGTACTAATACGTACTTGATATTTCAAACAATATAACTTTTGTACTTGTACGTACTTTCGCAAATTATTAATTTAATAGGAAAATTATTGTTTTAATAAAATAATATATTTTATGTGTGTGTGGGATTCCATGCGAAGTTTATCGACGAAAAATTAAAAACGATTTTAATCTCGGAAATGTGTTCTTCAAGAGCTTCCGATAACGCATATAGATCGATTTTCCCGTTTTTTTCATGATTTTTAGGCGTGAATAACTCGAAATGAGTGCATCTTCAAGGCATGATGAGTGGAGAGAAAAATGTTTCCTGAAAAATATATGATTTTTTTCCTTCTACATTTTTTTCTCTACTTTTCATATCGTGGGTCCCAAAATTTTTTGTCTCACCCGGTCTAAAAATGTTTGTAGAAGTCTCCTTTGGTAGTCAAAAAATTTTCAGAGTGGAGACTTCCAGGAGCTCGATATGCACAGGGAAATAAAAAACTCGATTTTAAAGGTAATCTGCTAAATCATTTTTTACTATCGGACGACTTCATATACTTCCCAGTGTGCCAGACGGTTCAAATTTCCGCTTTTTTATCCGTTACGGATCCGTTACTGATCCGTTGGCGGGAGAGATTCCCAAAAAAAAAGCGAATCATTTTTTTTTTTGGAATTTCTCCCGCAAACGGATCAGTAACGGATCCGTAACGGGTAAAAACGCAAAGATATGAACCGTGTGGCACACTGGGTTAATACATATTATCAAGTTAAATATCCATAAACAAAAATATCCCGGTGGCGTTTTTTAGCGACATCATCCATTATGATATTGTCATCGATGAATCATCAAGAAAATAACACGAACATAGAGCTCTCCAAATGAAATTTTCCGAAATGGTTTTTTCATCGATGACTCATAGTGGGGACGTCAGGAAGTTAGTATTCTCTGTCGGACAATGTCATTTAAATGTCTCTGAACTTCTGAAATGTTCCGAATCGGTGAAATTGTCTGTTAAAAGTCGATAACAAGTGTATGACTGCATGACATTGTCTGTTACATGTCGCCATCAACGAGTAAAAGCCACGGATACAGACGATTGTTATTTTTGTTGTCAGTTTGTCAAGCGAATTGAAATAAATAAATAAAAAATTTCGTGTCTTCTTATAAAATGTGATTAATTTTAATCAAGAAGATATATTTTATAACGGTTAATTTAATAATAAATACGACCCAGACTAACCATTTTGAGGTGAGTTCATATGAGCCCTTTATTTTTAAAGTGGTCTAAGTCTATTTCGGAGCAAAAATAATGTCATAATATGAATAAAATTGAATTCTATCTTTACAGAAAGTTTACCACATTATGTAAAATTAATGGCGTTATATTTTAAAAATAGTATCGGGCAAAAAATCGATTATTACGGCACATAATGTGAATGACATTACTTTTGCCCCGAAATGGACTTAGACCACTTTCAAAATAAAGGGCTCATATGACCTTAAGAAAAAGCTTTAAGTATAGTTATTATAATGCCTGAATTTTATCTTTTAAATAGATTTCTATCGCTGAATCATAAAGAATATCACAGGGAATTCTGCTATTGGATGGATAAGTGTGAAAATTGCCGCACATCACTTTGCAAACATAAGAAATGCATTATCAAATATAATAATTGCCAGCTGCTGGCTGACCTACGCCATAGTATCAAATATGACTTTTTTTAAGTGAGATATGAACTTGAAGTCAAATCTTGATAGGTGGTGCTTTCGTTAGATATCGTGTGGTAAAAGTCGAGAAAATTAGTTTTTTGCCAATATCTTGCAAGGGTTATTTAAAAAAAAAAAAATTTTTGGTCCGACCGACCTTCATAATTTTTTTATAGGAAATTTTCTGAGCTATAAAATTGTAAACCAAAATTTGCTTGTATAAGCAATACTTAGCGATATATTTACATAAAACAAATTTTCTCAACCTTTAGAACCAAATATTTCACCAAGGCATAATTTGACTAGAACACAAGATTATACCTTCTATTGGAATAACACCCACCAAAAACTTCAGCTTTGATGCTATGACATATTTAATAGTACATACTTAGTTATTTTCATTTGTTTGTAAGTATTTTTATTTAGGGCCAAAGGCCTGAGTTGCTAGTTTCATGTTTTAAAAGATTGTTTATTTAATTAATGTAAATTACAATTTATTAATTAATAAATCTAAATAAAACAAATGCGAAACCAAAAAAAAAGCAATTTTTTCTAGATCTATGCTGACTTGTTTGTGACAAAATCATTAGTGAAAACACGATGACATTTTCCTCTACAACTCACTCGGAAGTATATGCATAAGTGACTTATTCATGAGGGAATCATACTGATATTGTCTGCTACAAGTCGCTAGCACACTGACGACTCAGTGACATTATCAGCATAAGACATTTGTTCTAAAAGTTCATGCATGAAGTCAAACAAATGTCTCCGTTTGTCACCCATGATCTAATTTTGTCTCTATTCGTCATCGATGAATCGTCGTGCCGTTCGCCAACGGGTAGTTTCTATTTTCAGATTTGCAAAAGCTCTTCTCAACTTTTCTTTTAAATTATTCAAAATAACATTAAAGCACGGTGCTTGACAAAATGGATAACTTGTTTTGTAAATGTAATTTGAGGCTACTAAAAAAGCTACCAATCCCGGGATTCTCGGGACTAAAAAAAAGGCCGGGATCCCGAAATGACATTACTAGTCGTGACTCTACTGCACAATTAAAAAATAACAACAAAAAAACACAGTAGTTATAGTCGAAATATGTATAAATTACTAGATCATTACAATTACAATTTCTTTAAAAAAATCCTACAATAACACATTTATAACATTATAGGTAAGAATTACCTATACTTTAAATGAAAAATGTTTTCTGTTTCCATTAAAATGTTTAATAAAATACAATACAAGTACATAATATACACATGCACATATTACATTTATAAAAATACACACGTACTATGTGCGCAAAAATATCGATTTGACTTTTGTCACTCCTCTTTTATTAGCTTCTAATATTGTTCTGGCCTAATAATACTCTGTGCTGATAACAAATAAAAGATAAGACAATCATTACACATTTTATCAAGAAAATCGACACGGAATAATTTTATAGCCCTCTATTGTTGTATATAGCTTTTTAGGCCAAATTTATTTTAATACACATATTTACATACTTATTATAAATGAACACGGCGAGTATGTTAGTTTTCAGTGCTCTTAATGATAATGCGATAACAATAATATTTATAATGTCATCATGTAGTAAAGTTTATATTTCTTTGTTTATATTAATTATTAACTTATTAATTGGTTCATTATTTTTCAAGAATATAAGGCGTGCATCGCTGGATAAAAAGTGTTCGGGTCACATGCTCTAGAAATAATTTTAATTTTATGTGAAAAGAATTCTCCATGAAAGAGATCCTTGCATTTTTTATCATGCAACACCGTTTATGAGCTATCGCAATTTGAAATTTAACGCAATCAAAAGAAGCAGGCTTATTGAAGTTAATGGTTTCTGTTTTTTTACTTTAAAAAAGATTGAGGAGAAAAAGAACTGTCATTAAATTGCAGTTTGTACGAAACGCGAATATTTAGGATGGTTTGAAAAAAAGCACTAGACGGAGAATGGACGGAATCCATAACAGCACAAGTTTGTTGATGATTTACCTTGTAATCAGAGTCGCCTTTAAAAACACCAGAACATTAGTTCTGTAAAGATTTTAATAAAATCAAATTAAAACTTGTAAGGGTGTTATCTTTGGGCTGGCGAAACATTAAATACTCTACACTGCACTCTTTTGAAAATTTTGCACATAGATTTTGCTCAAATCTTGCACTTACTGTTCTTAGTGTCTGAGTGAAATTTGGTTGGATTATCTCAAAAAACGCTTTCAGTATAGCATTTTGAAACTTTTTGGGAAGTGCTTCTACGGATTTCAACGGATAGACGGACATGGCTATATCGGCTCAGGAGGTGACGCTGATCAAGAATATATATACTTTTCCATACCTGCCACGCCTCCTTTTCCGTGTTACAAACAGAAGGACAAAGTGAATGTACCCTGGGTGTAGGGTATAATACATACCTAAATACTTCATAACGATTGGAATAATTTGTGATTTTGATTGCGTCACGATTCAGAGGTCGAAAAAGCGATAACGATAATTTAAAGACAGAATTTCGCAACAATATATATTCGTAATCAGCATCACCTCCTGGGTTCATGTAAACGAACGTATCTGTCCGTATCTATCTCGAAGTCAGTTCAGTGTAGAAATTTTCCGAACCGTTTTTTTTTTTTTAAAGCAGTTGGGGTTTTAAATGTGGCAAATTCCGTATTGAGAGATGATTTTATGTTTAAAAGAGATATGGCACCTTTATTAACTATTAATGACCAAGGCCAAAAAGCAGTTTTGGTCTTGATTATTTTCTTGAAATCATAATTTACCAAGAAAGACATTTTTCAGCAGATTATACACCAAATCAATATGAATATCATAGGCCACTTACTCTATGTATAAATCACGAACTTGTTTGTTTATGTATTATAGGTTATCTCAACAAATAAAGAGCCAAGTTTTATTCTCATTTCAATTTTATTAAGCATATTCAGTACTAAGTGATGTATTTTTTGATTTATTTTAAAAAAGAAGGAAACTTGTAACCCCACAACAAGTAAAGCTCTATATTACGAAAGCTATTTTAATATCTGCAGCCATAAATTTCATACACAAAACACTATTTGAAATACTTCATCAAGCGTCGTTTATAAGACAAACATCAGCTTCAATTACAGAGACACTCAAAATAAAAATTAAGAAATACGAATCCAGTCCGAGGTCAGAACTGCTCATATATCTGCAGGCTTGTAGTATATACCCTGCTTGAAGTTCGGAAAGCGCTGTTTTCAGGCTTATGCCACAGTTCCAAGAAAAGTTGAAATTCCACAATTTTAATGGCATCGAATAGCCATAATCTTTCTTATCAAACTATACCTTTCAATTTTTCCGATTGGGCTCTTACCTTTCCCATTATTTACCTTTGAAGTTCAAAGGTGTAACATCTCATTAAATGATATAAAATAAAGGATGGTGAATTATTCCTTATTGAAGACTAATGCATTTTGTTTGTTATTTGTTTAACTAGAGTTTCTGTTAAGAACCAATTCATTTTTATTGTCAAGTTCTAAGAATAAGAGAAAACAAAAAAACAAAAACTAGTTACCCAAATTATTGTTCCGAATAAAGCAAATTACTTAGCTGCATTCAACTTTTGGTCGATTTTGTTAACTTGTGTTTGTAACTTATAGCAATGCCATTATTAACTCATACATTCAAAAACTAAAAATGTTTATTGCGGAGTAATTATATACTGACATCTAAAAAATGCAACTAGAAATATTATTTTTTATTTTAATAGTTATTGTAAGTTTATTCTTAATGAACAAATTTGCTTAGGTTAAAAATTTGTCGATTAATGACACTCTTTGCGGAATGAATAACGACACATAGGTTAATGTTGAAATATGTCTAGATTTACGATATTTTATTTGATTGCTAATTTATGCACCAATCAGTTTTATTCAATTTAAACATTAATTTTAATGAACAGCGCTAGCTACCTCTATTAATACAAATAGCTTTTTAACGTTGAAAGACTTTTGTAAACAAATATAGTTGGTAGATTTGAAAAAACGTAAATGTATCATTAGTCTGATGATATAAAAATTTCGCAGTGACGTCTGCACAAGACGTCTTGTTGGTGTTTCAAAACGTTTCATTTCAAGATACGCTATATTTTGTACCCGCTTTTTATTTATCAAATACTTCAGTTCAGTGTCGTGTGTAAATGTCTTGACAGTACTTGGATATAAAAGAAGGAAAAACAAATACTGCAAAGACCTGTCTTGTATGATTTGAGTCGCTTTAGCTCAGTGCATATACAGTAGTTGTGGTGTACACAACAAAATTGTATTTTAGAGACAAAATAAGTTTTTCGCTCTATTGTGCCTCTTTTGTTTATGAATGAGAGTTTCTAAAATCCTGGATTATTAATGCGTTACAACGTGCAAGTGTTATCATAAATTTTACTGCAGACTTTCTTCTCTCACGTTTTGCACTGACCTCAAGTATTTGTTTGTATAAAATACAGTACACTGAAGTATGCGTTAGAACCAGATTTTTTATTTTTTTTTTTTTTTTTTTTTTTGACACAAGACAGAGTACTTCAGTGTCAAGATGATATCAGTGTACACTGAAGATTTGAATCTTGTATATAAGCTTTAAGGGAATACAATTTATCTTTAATATTACAGATTTGGATCTGGCAGCAGCCAAGCATCACAGAGTAGTGGCGATATTTGCCGTATTTGTCATTGTGAAAGTGATCCACAAAATCCGCTGTTAACACCATGTTATTGTGCAGGAAGTTTGAAATACGTACATCAAGCATGTCTGCAGCAATGGTTAACCGCTTCCGAAACAAATTCCTGCGAACTATGCAAATTTCCATTTATAATGCATACTAAAATTAAACCATTTAATGAGGTACGGTACATACAATGCTTTTCTAATTTGATTATTCTTAAGTTTTAACACTTTTTTTCCTTATATGCTTTAGTGGCGAAGCCTTGATATTTCTGGTGTTGAAAGAAGGCGGCTTTGTTGTTCGGTATTGTTTCATTGCGCCGCTGCATTATGCGTTATTTGGTCATTATGTGTACTTATAGAGAGAGCAGCCGATGATGTGAAACGAGGATTAATTGGTAGTAACAATGTCATATCTTTTGTCTATTTAATAATAATTAATTTCCTTATCTTATACTTATAGACTGGCCATTCTGGACTAAACTTGCTGTTGTCACAGTTGGATTAACTGGTGGTGTAGTATTTATGTATATACAATGCAAGGCCTATTTACATTTATGTCACCGATGGAAAGCCAGAAATAGGTAAATCCATTTTTAAATGTATGCACACTAAGTAGGTGTTTTGAAAATGATATGTGCTTGACAAGTGCTTTTGAATAAATTGAAAAAAAAGACACTTTGATTTTATGTAATATGGGCATAGAGTGTCGAAATTTCAAATTGTTCATCCGTCAGGTCTGCAACTGATTTTAAGCAATTGAGTATCTACTGTGTTTATGGCAAATTTTCATTGGATCATGAAAAATAGTTTAAAATATTGTTTACACTGGCTTGCGCTCAAGGTTTAAATTGCGATTATAGGTCGTAAAAATCAGACTGATTGAAAAAAGATTTTTAGAACTTCCACGATAACACCCAAAAATTTAAAAGAGGGTGTCAAAAAAGTCAGCTTAGAATTTTTTCAAATTTTTTGAAGGTCATTTAGCGGTCGCTTGATACGATTTTTATTTTCTTATGATCTCAAAAATACTCGGTATGAGTCGTGCGATATATCAAATTTTTCGTCTTGAATCAAGGTACATAAAAAAAAATGATAGCTCGAATTTAAAATCAACCGTAATTATATTGCTTTTAGGTAAAAATACCCACAAAAAAAATTCACTGTAAACTCTAAAACTACATTTTGGATAAAACTTGTCGGCCCAAAGCTATCATGAAATCACGCAAGGACAATTCTTTTAAAATATTTTAACCCATCCTGTTTATATGGGTCTTTTTGACCACTTTTCATAAAATTTGGCTATAATGGGTTAAGGCTTTATACAAAAATATTCTACGAAAAATTTCTTTAGGGCCCACCAAGGAAAAGATACGCTAAAAACTTAAAAATAATGCGTAAAAATGTAATGAAAAAATTTTCAGCTCACTTTTTCTTACTCCTTTCAGATTTGTTTTCTGAAACAATCTGATGTATATCATTAGGATTGATATTTTTGATATCGCAAATCTAGTATAGCGCTAATTGAGACCTTATTTCAAAAAGTGTCTGAATGAAATTTTTAAAAATTACTAATTAACTTTCGGGATACGCGCCTTTTAAAAAGTAATAAACAAAAATTAAGATTTAAATTATGTATTTTCAGAATTCTGTTGATACAAAATGCACCCGAAAAAGTTCATCCTCTATCACCTCCGTCACCAATCGCTCAACATCATCACAGTCGTTACACTTCATCGCAGGAGACACGTAACTCATCCATTCAAAATGTAAACATTGCTCAAGTGGGTGGTACGGGTGCTAATGCTGCTATTCAAAACGTTTTCAATTATTCAAACGCAGCTGGCATTTGTGCCGGTAACTCTGAGATCGATGATGCTGCTGCATTACGTAGCAATGAGCTTAATTCGCCACATCACGTTTTACAAAGGGTTGATATGGATATCGGCTCAACGCCGCGCGCATTATCAACCGTTGGAAATGTAACATCGCAGCCTGGTCAAATTGTTGCAAATATCGAATGTTCCCAATCACAGCACAACTATGAACGCGATTGGGCACTAGACGATGTTGTATCACAAATTTCGTCATTTCGTCCATGCCCACAAGGCTCAGGCAGCATGACACCATTTCATGATTCTATACACAATGCACTGGAGCATTCGCAAAGTTCGAGCCGTGGCTCAGTGAATGACGCATGTGGCAGTTCTAGACAAGATCTCAGCACAGGTGGCGTTTCCAGTGACACTGGACGTGAGCACATAATGCAGTTAAGTAGTTTTAGTGGTAGGTATTTAAACACGGTTTAGGTATTTGCATTTGCGCACTAAAAACATGATTTTACATTTAGGCAGCGGTATTCAGAAGGAACCTTCTATTAGCTCTGGCGTATCAGCTGCAGTTGCAAATGGTTTAGGTGGTTTCGTTTACAAACCACAATCGAAACGTTATTCCAACTCATCGATTTTTCTAGAAAATCGCGATATACTTAATGATTCTGTGATGCTTAATATGGACACAAGCGATGGCTATCCAAAGATTAACTATAGGCATTCGAGTGTACTTACATCACCTGATGATAACTTGGATACATTTTTGGGAAAAGACTTGCGTCGTTATTCTGACACAAAACTGCTGGCCAGTGATTCAGACCTTTTAGATCCAATGCTTTTCAAAAATGCAGGTGGAATTGAGACTGCTGGTAGTAAAGCGCACAGCTTACCTCCACCACCAGAATGTGCCACAACTAACAATGCATCCAATGTAGCTCAACAAAGACGTGTCGGAGCAACGGCTAAGCAAAAACATTCATCAGCTGCCAATACAATTCTCGATATGGAATTGCCAACGTCGCCATTGTTTCCGACACAAGCTGCCTTTTGCAGCAGCACCAACAACAACAACAACAGCAGCAGCAGTAGTAGCAGCCATAAACAAGGTTCATTGTCACTATGCCGCTCAATGCATACCGTAGATATAGCTGATGACTTGGTGGCAAAAGGATATAACGTTACAGTGCCATCTAAAACAGCTGAGCAACAACAAATTGACAAAGAACGCTTATTCTTTAAGTCATTGCCAAATTTGAGCGGCAGCTGTGAAAGCCTAATTAAAAAATAATTTATGCCTAATAATCATAACTTATTTATATGTATGTTAAGAACACGTCCATTTTGTTGGGTTCATTGTGTATGAACTAAACTTGTGCGAAAGAACTAAATTAAAGTTCGTAAAAAAAAACAACATTTATTCATTAGCCGTATTCACGATCTTGTTTCGTCGTAGCAAATGCAAAATTATTTGAAATTACAAAAACAAATTCTATTGATTTTTCAAAAAACTTTTCAAATAATTTTGCATTTGCTACGATGCAACAAGATCGTGAATACGGCTATTATGTATGTTTTGATATTTTAAATTGTATATTTATAATTGTGTTATAATGATTTATGCTTAAATTTGAACAAATTAAGTTTCATAAGGTTGAAAAAATCTGCTCATGAAGCTTACTTTAAATAAATGTATTAAGAGACTGCAAATCGGTTATTATTATATTTTCTTTTTACTTCGTTTCTTTCCTTTTATTCAAATTTATCAAAATAAATTAGTTGTGGTCGACAATGTACATATATAAAATGAATTATCTTTACATATGTTTATGTTTACAGGCCTCCGTGTAATTTCAATTATTTTCATTAAGGAAGCTTTTTGATGAAAACGATAGGTGGAACGATAAAAATTTTAACCGGCGTTAGGAAATAACACCCAAACAAAAAAAAAAAAACGAAATAACAGCCAAACACAAAAAAAAAACGAAATAACGCCCAAAATATTTTCAAAAAAACATTTGGGCGATAATCAATTTGGAAATAACGCCCTAAATTTTGGCTTTATTTCGTTATTTTTGGGTGTTTGAAATAATATGGGTCGTTAATTTGCAACGATTTAAGAAAATCTTGTACCTATTAAAGTACAAATAACACTGTTCAACGAATTTCAGGTTTTTGTTTTTATCTCAGTTCAGACCATAAAATTATTATTCCTTGACATAGTAGAACTGCATTTACAAAATTTTTCCATCACGTCTCAATTTTCAGAAAAATTGACAAATCCAAAATCACGACTTACATCCGCGCGGAAATAAATTAAAAAATTTTTATCCGTCAGAATTTAAAAACAAAAATGCCAAACAATTCAAAAAATAGCAATAATTTCAAAATTGAAAAAAATTTTGAAATCGGTCCGGCAGATTTTTTTGTATGCCCGTTTAATTGAGAAAATGTACTGAAAAAACCATACACCAACCATCTTTAATTACATAAATCTTGCCTAAATCACTACAAAATTAAAAAGAACTCTTCACGAGCTTGTGCGCCATTATTTTAACTTTATTTTGATATCAAAAACTTAAGGATTGGGCCATAAGTAACCAACTTATTTCCTTTTGAACAAAAAATGTACATGCAGGAAGTCATATAAGTACTTTTATTTCCAAGTAGTTATGATTCAAAAATTCAATAGCTTTTGTATGACTTTCTGTATGTACATTTTTTGTTCAAAAAGAAATAAGTTGGTTATTCATTGTCTAATCCATAAGTTTTTGTTATTAAAATAAAGTTAAAATAATGACGCACAAGCCCGTGAAGAGTTTTTTTAATTTTGTAGTGATTTAGGCAAGATTTATGTAATTAAAGATGGTTGGTGTTTGGTTTTTTCAGTACATTTTCTCAATTAAACGGGCATACAAAAAAATCTGCCGGACCGATTCCAAATTTTTTTCAGATTTGAAATTATTGCTATCTTCTGAATTTTTTGACATTTTTGTTTTTAAATTCTGACGGATAAAAATTTTTTAATTTATTTTCGCGCGAAAGTAAGTCGGGTTTTTGGATTTGTCAATTTTTCTGAAAATGGAGACGTGATGGAAAAATTTTGTAAATGCAGTTCTACTATGTCAATAGCAAGGAATAATAGTTTTATGGTCTGAACTCAGATAATTTTTTGCCGTTGAACAGTGTAATCGTACCAATAATTTTTCGAGTTATAGTAAACGCTAATATTGGCTTTTTAATTGTCGTTTCTAAGACACTTCGTTTTTCTTCAAATTCATATGAGGAGTAATCGAACAAAAAGTAACATTTCCATGTTTCCTTTTTTTTCAGAAATCAATAAAATGTGATTAAAAAAGGTAACAGATTTTTTTTTTTTTAAATATGTTTATGCATAAATATACACTAAAAAAACTGCCTTACATTCGCGTTTTTACACATTTAAAAACTTTCATATTAATGGAGATAACTGAGTTTGAAATTTGGAAATGTTACCTTTTGTCAGGAAATGTTGGAAATTTTACTTTTTGATAATCATTAAACTGAAATGATGGCTTGTGGGAGCAATAAAAGCAACTGAAAATGTTCGACGAAGACTATGATTAGTGATTAGTATTAAATAGGTAAATGTAATTTTTCGTCAGAACTACAAAAAAATTGTAAGTGGAGTGGAAATGTTACTTTTTGTTCAGAAATCGACGAAAAACGCGGTTTTCTTGGGAACTGTTATTCTTTGAAGCGCCAAATTCAACTGGAATGTGTAGTTCATAGATTTACATATTGTACGAATCTTCAAAAAAAAATCAAAAAGACAAAAACTGGAAATGTTACCTTTTGTTCGACTACTCCTCATATATTGAAACGACGTAGAGAGCTTTCAGAAGGATTCCTAGGATAACGAGCGTGAATTCTCGGGACATTTTTCTCAGACTGGGAATTACATACTCGAAAGTGTCGTTTTTCCTATAACATATATGGATTAGGCTGGGTCGTTGTAAAAATAAATGGAAAAACTGCCCCCTATTTGAAAGCTTACTTTGATAGTATCTAGGAAACAAAAAGAAAAGATGATGTTCGATAGTTAAAAATTATATATTGTTGTAAAGATCTTAATTAGGCCGTAATTAGCACTTTTTGGGTAATAATCAGCACTTTTTGGGTAATAATCAGCACTTTTTTTGGGTAAAACGTAAATATTTTTTTAAAGACTTAATTTTATAAAGAAAAAAGAGAAACTAGGTTGTACTAGTCGAATATGACCTCGGAGATCCAAAGAACATGAGGAAAAAATGTAGGCCTCATTAAGACCTTTACAAGAAGGGAAAAGGTATCATTTTGGCTGTTTTTTAGAATGGTCAAAAAAAAAATGTTTTTGTTAGATACTCTCAAGTTAAGTTTTCAAATAAGGGGCGGTTTTTCCAAACATTTTATTTTTTTTTTTTTGACCCTTCCTAATTGGTATAAATTAACAGATTTTTTGCTTATAACAAATACCAATTTACAGTTTTTTGCTTATAATAAATACCAATTTACAGTTTTTTGCTTATAAATACATTACATTTTAAATTTTTTTTTATTCGTTAGAAAAATAACAACGAAATTTTAAATTGTTTTAATATTAGATTTTGTTAAACTTATCAAACATAAAATAATAAAGTAAATAATAACACTGTGCTTGGCACCTAATGAGTGACATTCTTATGTCGGATCCATCGGCATTTCGTCGGATGTATTGCCGTGACGTCAATTTTTAAATTTTTGGAAAGTCGCATTTTTGAGTTTGCGACTTTGCGAGTTAAGGTGTGTCCAGTTTTTCACTTATGCCTGATTTCATTCCGGCTTGTCACTAATGACTTTAGATATTTGTATGTTTCCAAGACCTAAACCAACTAGAGCCAATTCAGTCAAATGCCAGTGGAATTGAACTCAGTGACAATTATAAGAAAATCATCCACTAAGTGCACCGCTTGTCACTGATTTCGATTGCACATTGCTCTCTGTATATTTTTATAAAACAATAAAACATAAAAATAATTTATTATAATCTTATCTAATAAATGTTCTTTAAATATTTAATTTAAATTATAAATGTTTTTAATTAGCAAAGGATTTTACGTGAGAATTTTTTCAGAAGAAAGAAGATCATAAATCATAAGATTAAGCAAAACTTCGACAACTGTCAGGCCTATTTCGAAATCCGTGTGATTTTAATTACTTTTTTTACGAAAACGGTGAGTCGCACGATAAAAAGTATTGGGATCTCTTTTGTGGAGAATTACAGTCTCTACAAATAAACGAAGAAGTAACTGTTTAGGAAATATCCTTAAAAAACCGTAAAAAATCGAAAAATTTGATTTCATCGAATATTTTCTAAACGGTTAAATTGGTTTTGAAGAAAAATTTCAACTTCGAGTTGATGATATTTTATGTCGGTTTGAAGGTTGTGAAGAGTTTCTTAATATAATATGTATGAACATTAGGATGTGCAAAGTTTTTGTTGTAAAAGAAACCCAGCCGGTTTTCGACCAAAACTACAAAAAAAATGGACTAAAAATAGGCAAATCGCTTAAACTTCCCCTAACTTTGAAACTATTGTTTTTTTCGTTGTTGTCTCTAAGTGAACTTTTGTGGAGAATGTATAGTAGTACAGTCATTTGATAGTTTTACCTGGAAAAATTTCCGGGATTTTTAAAAAGTGCTCTTTCCAAATTTCAACATCATGAAAGCTAAAAATCATCATATGTGGATATTCTAAAGCTAATGCTATATTGCCATGTCTTTTATCCTATCATTTGAAAATGGTCAAAGGGGCTGTCCATAAACTCTAAACGCTAAAATTCGCTATATTGAACCCCCCCCCTATGTGACGGTAGTTTCATATAAGAAATAAATAAAATACACCAAGCGTGACGCTTGCTCGAACCGCCCCCCCCCCCCCTAGGAGCGTCACGGAGTTTATGGACAGCCCCTAACTTGAAAGAAAAAAAAAAAAAAAAAATTAAAATAAATTGTTTTTTTTTTTTTTTTTTTTCTTAACTTTACGATAAAAACAATAAAACCATAAAAATTCATATTTTTAAATAATTTTTTCTATTTAATTTGGAGTCTGTCTATTCGGGGGGACTCGCGTACGCGAAAGCTCAATTAGCGTACGCGAAAAAAGTTTTCGGAAAACTCGCGTAGTGAAGTTTTTTCGCCCGGGGCACAGCTTCGTTACGCATGATTAATTAAGGGAAATGTCTATACGGGGCGTTCCGCGTACGCGAAAGCTCCTCTCCCTCTCTCAATTTACTCAATTAGCGTACGCGAAACTCAATTAGCGTACGCGAAATCCAGTGAAGTTTTTTCCCCCGGGGAACTTGATTAATTTATGTACTGATCCGCGGCCGAAGGCCGCCGCGAAGCCGGTGTCGGATTTTTGGGAGTTTTAAATCCTGAGCTGCGGCCGCAGGCCGCCCACTTACCCCTACTTTTATGTAAAATTACTGTTGTAACGAAAATGCGTCCCGGGGGAAAAAACTTCACTGGATTTCGCGTACGCTAATTGAGTAAATTGAGAGAGAGAGAGGAGCTTTCGCGTACGCGGAACGCCCCGTATAGACAGACTCTTAATTAAGCGTGCGCGAAATGTTGCGTACGCTATAGTGCATATTAAGAAGTGCAGTACAACTACTACAACAGTAATTTTACATAAAAGCAGGGGTTAGTGGGCGGCCTGCGGTCGCAGCTCAGGATTTAAACCTGTCAGACATCCAACACCGGCTTCGCGGCGGCCCTCGGCCGCGGATCAGTATATAATATATCCAACACATAGTTGCTAGCCAAATTGCGCGCAGCGTACGATTGCGTAATCAAGTTCCCCGGGGGAAAGAACTTCTCTGGATTTCGCGTACTCAAGTTTTCCGAAAGCTTTTTTTGCGTACGCTAATTGAGCTTTCGCGTTCGCTACGTGAGCTTTCGCGCACGCGAGTCCCCCCGAATAGAAACTTCCTTTAATTTATCTACATACATATCGATACCTTAGAGCGCTATAGTCCTATCTCCATTTTTCGAATTGTTGAGAAATGCAAAAAGTAGATTTCAAACAGTGGTTATTTAGGAGTGGCTGCTATTTTGATACAACGATATATGCAATATTTTTACCTATAGTATATTTTAACATAATTTAATGTTTAACTACTATTAAAATAAACGACGTATGACCGTTCCTTATGTGACATCTTTTATCCAAAACGTACATAAATGGACCTTTAAAGTAGTATTTTTCCTCAAATTCGGTCTTCGGCCGGAAATCAGGAGATAGTCTACTTAACCAGATTAAAAATCATCTTGGCTGCTTTAGTAATACCCATTACTGTTATAGATTTTTGTGACTTACCCTTGGATAACTTTTCTAGCTCACATGGTACCAGTGGGGATGATGAATCTAAGACCTGTACCGATTTTCAGCTTCACCCCTGCAATTTAACCCAATTTTTATGCTAACTTGCTTGGACTATTGACAGGTAATTTTTTCGCAAACCTTTAATAATTCTTAAAGAGCTTAAATTCTACATCAGGAACATTTGGATTTTAGGAGTTTTTTTTAGAAAGTCATGGGTTTGAAAGCTAGAAAGTCATTCCGGATTCTAGAATATCTTATAGAATTTACCAACGGGATCAAAAAAAAAGCAACAACACAAACAAAAAAACACTGCAACCGAAAATTGCCGGCTTTTTAAATTGTTTGTGTATTTATTTATAATCGCAAATATTATGTTTACTGTAAAAGATAACAGCAAAATAAAGTACAGAGAATAAACAAGAATAATTTAAAAATTCAAGCAAAACAACACTTCGCAAAGAGAACATTCAGCAATGGAGAGTTTCGCTCATCAATTGCAAAACAGTACTCAATTGACGCTCACACATTTTTGGACTCAGCACAGCAAACAAAGAGAGTAACCAACGATTTCTAGAAGAGACTCGAATTATCAAAATGTTTGTGCCGACTCTCCGCCTCAATACACACGCTCACAACAAAGAGACTCGATATTTCGATGCAACGAAGCTGAAGCCGAAACCGATTATCAATATGTGTTTTTAATTGTTGTTTTTGTGGAAATTTCTCGTTCAAAATGCCGGTAGTATAAATACCGCTGTCTTCATCAGCTGTGGCATCAGTTGAAAACAAACAAGCGATAAAGCAGCAAATAAGAAAGTGTTCGGAGGAAATACCTCAGTAGAAAGAAAAAAAAATATCAATTTTTAAAAAAAGTAATTTCTAGTCAAGTGTTAAAAAAAGTAAAACTACATAAAAAAATGTCCAGCTTACCATTCATTTTATCTTTGGCCGATGATTTGGATCGTCGTCTTGCAGTGGCAACACCATCATTCTATGCCAACGATTTAACTCCATTCTACAGTCGCTGTCCATGGTTGGCTATAAGTCCAAGAGATCAGGAACGTCGTGGTGGTGAATGTATTCCAGCACCGAAAGTTGGCAAAGAAGGGTATCAAGTTTGCATGGATGTTGGTCAGTTCAAACCAAGTGAAATATCGGTCAAAGTGGTAGACAACACTGTTAGTGTCGAGGGCAAACATGAAGAGCGCGAAGATGATCATGGCTATATATCACGTCATTTCGTCCGACGTTACACGTTGCCAAAAGGCTATGAAGCTGATAAAGTCGTATCGACGCTATCGTCGGATGGTGTACTCACCATAAGTGTTGCAAAGCCACAACTTGAGGATAAATCAGCCAACGAGCGTGTCATACAGATTCAACAGGTTGGACCGGCACACTTGAATGTGAAAGAAAATCCAAAGGAGGACGATAAAGCTAAGGAAGGAAAAAAGAACGGAAAGTAAGGACTCTATGCAAACACTCAGGTCCAGAGCATTTGTAATGTTTCGTAAACTGCTTTCCTTAAATACACATCTCATATACTACATACATATATAAAGTATTCGCTATATTTTTCCTTGGCATTTGTTAAGTTAATGGAAAATTTGTATTTTATTCATTGTTCAAATATCATATTTGTTCATTGTTGAGACTGAATTAAAACAAAAATAAAACAAAAAAACCAAAAAAAAATATTTTTTTTATCTTACTGTGTTTGTTTTGAATGGAAATACATATAATAGAAAATTGACTAATGGTTTTATATTGGCAGTTATCCTTTTTATACATGAAAAATAGAAATTTCTCAGACTCGGTTTCTTTTTTGAAAATCAGGTTGGTTGAAGTAGTTTTCTTTTGCGGTTTCAAAATATATATTTACCTACAAATTAAAGACAGCTTTTTTTGGAAAAAAATCCGTCCAAGAAATACCTGTGAAGATTTTTGAACTTTTTTTTACTAATTTTCGAATTCTAAAAAAAATTACGTACTTTTTAGACGATTTTAAGTATTTTTTGCCTTGTACACTTTTTTCGTAAGACGCTTTGGTTTTGAATAAAAGCAGATTTTCCGACCGCATAAACAAAATTTCCATGTTCGTGTAGCCAATATTTCGGTGAATATTAGCCTAAGAAATTTTTCAACATTTTTTAAGCACAAGCAATAATTTTTGATGAATTTTTTAAATATGCTACTTCAATGGTAAATTTTATTCCCTACAAAAAGTTTCCTAAAAAAAATATCGAAATTTTGCTTTGTTCACTAGATATATTGAAAAAATTGTAAAGTGTGCATTTTCCCCCTTTCATCGATTTCCACCCTCTAATTTAATAGCACTCCGCAGTTTTTTCTTCTTATATGACCCATTAACCAATTTCTGTAATAAAATCTGGTAAATGTCTTAGTTACTTTTTAGCATGTTTTTTAAAGAAAAATCGCATTTTGAAGACAAAGAAGACTACTAAATGATGCATTTAATAGAGAATAGCAAAAAAAAGTTCGTTTTTCCTCTAAACCTACATATGTATACAGGGCCTGTTCCGTAATCCGTGTATTTTCAATTACTTTTTATATAGGAGGCTTTTTGATGAAAATGGTTAGTCACACGATAAAAAGTGTCAGAATCTTTTTTGTGGGGAATTACAGGCTCTACAAATAACATTCATTTGCATTAACGAAGAAGCCACCATTTGGGAAATATTCGTACAAAACTGCAAAAAGTCGAAAAATTCGACTTTATTAAATATTTCTGAAACGGTTCGTAAATATAAATCAGTTTTATTTGTAGAACCTGTAATTTTCCACAAAAAAGATTCTAATGCTTTTTATCGTGTGACTCACCATTTTCATCAAAAAGCCTCCCAAGTGAAAAGTAATTGAAACCACGCGGATTACGGAACAGGCCTGATAACCTCGAACGTTTAGGTAAGAATATCTCAAAAACCATTTCAAGTCTGAATTCGGATTCAGCATTGACAACTACATCGAAAATTACTATTTTTGTTCTGACACCTTAGGACTGTGTCCATATTATCGAAATCGTTATTTCATTCTAGATCTTGTATATTTTAATAAAACAAATGGTTTGCTCACATTTTTAAAGGCTTATGAGGTAATAATAGCTTAGCTAGGGGCCATTGAAAGTTTATTGTTAACCACAAAAAAGTTTTAAACAGCTATTAAACTAAATTGAATCAAAGCTGTGATAATAAATTTTGTATGAATTATGTTCATACAAATACATTTCTTTGTACATTACAAGACGTTTTAATATATCCACATAAATACGTACATATTATATGCTTATGTTAGTATGTATCTATACTCACCAGAAATATTTTTCAAGGTCATTGCTTCAACCCTTAAGAAGCTTGTCGTTTATTTATTCAATTGATTCCAACGTTGATGCGTTCTTAAGATGAATACTTCGAGATGAAAACTTATTTGAACCTAAAACTTCTTTTATACAGATAATCATGCATTCATCCACCACCTCTAATTTTTTGGTCTATTGTATAAAAATGTAGGTACATATATTTTATCAATTTACTTTTGTCAAAATCAAAAATAGAGAACAATTTATTTGTATGTATTTTTTGCCGATTTTCATAAAATCCAGCCCACAGTGTTCCTTGAGAAACAGAACGAATAGGTCCCTAGTGAAATACTGCCTCGTCATTCTCTCTGATTGCTCGATAGTTGGTGCAAAGAAAGATCTGTGTATTTAGCTAGTCCGGAGATTATCCTTATGGTCTTGCAAGGATTGTGATTCACGCAAATTTTTTATTTTCACATCAGTATTTTTATGTAGTAGATGCAGTTACATAAACTAGATAAAATGTCACTGGAAAAAGGAAAAATTCTAGATATGAGGTTGTTTTAAGCCATTCATGCAGGACGAAACGCCGTTGGATTCAATTTCATAGCTGACCCTGTTCTTGTTTTATGACTCTTGATTCAAGAGTCTTGAACAGTGGTCTCCATTGAGTCTTAATTTGAAACAAATTGGGAAAAGACTGAAAACAGAAAGTTTGGTGCAAGTCTCTAGACTCTAGAGTCACGAGTAAAAAAAAAAAATGAAAATCGGAAATTCCTGGCTGATATCCTTCAAAAGACATTGAATTTAAGTAAATGTTTTTTTTTTTAATTTTTGCGCAATAAAAAAAAAAAAAACAAGAAACCGGTGTCATAAAACAAGAACAGGTATGACATTGAATCCAACGGCATTTTGTCATGCATGAATGACTTTAAACAACCGAGTGAAGACTTTTTCCCATACAATTTTGTATGAAAAAAGTCACTTCGCAAGATGCACTCTATATTTCAAGTTTTTAAATTTTTTTTTACTGGCCATTAAAGCACGTCATGATCAGGAGTCCCTTCTTAAAAACAAAAAAAACTTGGCCTAGGTTCTGAAAGGGTTAAAAAAAATTCGGGAACATATTGTTGAAACATACAACGGAAATGCAGGACAAATGGTCACCGTACGGCGTACGCAAAACGCAACTGAAAATTTAAAAAAATGTGAGTGAGAGTGAGAGAGTTTACGCAATTACATCAATGCCACTCAATATGTTAAAATTTTCTTGACATTCCTGAAAATTCTAGAAACTTACAATACCTAGAATGCGTACATATGTACAAGTTTTTTGGCATTTTGTGTATAACTCCAAAAAGAGAACGAAAAACCAACTCTACAAACAAACACAAACAATGCAAGAGTATGCAATGGCAAGAGAGAGTACACCACATTCAAACAAGAAATTGCTAGAAATGTTTCCCGCTCTTCATTCAGCGCAGAAGGTTTGAAAGAGCAAACCACTGATGCGCAGCTATAAAAGGCACTGAGCTTTTGTCCGCTCTTCAGTTTAAACTTAACAGTCGTAAAAAGTGTTTCAAAGTTAAAGTGAAGTAATAGCTTCAAGTAAACATTTGTTAAAAAACAAAAAATAATAATTTGTACCAGTATAATAAAATGGCTATCGTTCCATTGTTGGTAAATTTAGCGCGTGAACTCGATACTGATTACTACCGTTCCCCGCTTGGCGAGTTGGACCACCTTTTGGATGATGATTTTGGTTTTGGCATTCATCCCATTGACTTAACGCGTCCTCGCGCATTAACTTCCATGATGATGCATCCCAGACGCGGCAGACACACTCCTTACGATAATAGACAGCATATGCTTATGAAACGCGCCGGACGCCGCAGTGGTGATTGGGAGACTCAGGTTATGCCTACTGTAGGCAAGGATGGTTTCCAGGTATGCATGGATGTTTCACAGTTCAAGCCAAATGAACTGACCGTTAAGACAGTGGATAAAACCGTTATTGTCGAAGGCAAACACGAGGAGCGCGAAGATAACCATGGCTTGATACAACGCCATTTTGTTCGCAAGTATACTCTGCCAAAAGAATATGATGCCAAAGAAGTCGTTTCGACAATTTCATCCGATGGTGTTCTCACGGTAAAAGCACCACCGCCTCCGAATAAGGCCATTAAGCAAAACGAACGCATCGTGCAGATACAACAGACTGGGCCAGCGCATTTGAGTGTCAAGGCACCGGAACAACAGCAGCAGGACAAGTCGCAAAATGGAGATAAAATGGAAACTGGCAAATAGTTCTGCAGTTATATGTTTTCTACGTTTTTTTAAAACTCATTTTCATGTCATTTATTTCAGTATTTATCATAATCTCATTGAAAAATTCTTTAAGCATTTATTTATTGTAATATCTTTGAAAGATCTTTTTGTATGTAAAACTACTGAGTAGTACTTTTATTTCTTAATAAAACTCGAAAGCCAAATTGTCTGTTTTTATTTAGCTAAAATATCCGGTTGAATATTTGCCTTTCAATAATGGGAAGTCTGTTTCACAATTTCAGGTTTGGTCGAAAGAGATAACTAACTTTTAATGGTTTGTGTGGAATTCTTAATATGGACTTTTCAAAATGGAGCATTTATTTTAATAGTTTGCACCTTTTTTTCAATGTTTGGCAGATTTCCTATAAGCAACTTGGAAATCGTGGTCTTAAAAAGTTTATTAATTATAGGAAAAAAAAAAAAAAGATTTAAAAAAATACGAACCAGTAGAAAATCTTCGAAAGAAAGGATTGATTTTTTCGGTGACGCCCTTAAATTAACTATTGTAGAGAATGACCTGGTCAACAATATCTTCATTGAAAGTTTTGGTAAAAAAATAGCAATTTTTTCATGTTCATGTATTTTTATTCCATAAATTGGTTTTTTGTAATTTTCTAAGGACGGAATATTTGTTCTGAAAATCGTATGTTGTAGGGAATTAAATGTATATAGATAAATTTAATAGAAAAGATTTTTAAGGTATGCACGCGGATTTTCCACTAATGATTTTCAGAACAAATATTCCGTCCTGAGAAAATTACAAAAACCAATTAATGGAAAAAAAGTCATGAACACTTTCTGAAAAAATGGCTATATATCAAATATAATTTTTGGACCAAAACTTTCTAAGAAGATGTTGACCTAGTCATTCTCTACAAAAGTTTATTTAAGAACATCATCGAACAAATCAATACTTTCTTTCGAAGTTACGAGTAGTTCAAGAAATTTACCTGCTTTAGTCCATTTTTCAAGCTAATTTTAATTTTTAGACACAATTTCTATGTTTTTCAAATTAAGATGCTTATAGAAAATCTGCAATACATTGAAAAAAACAAAAAAATAAAATAAAATACGTAGCTTACATTTATAGCCCTTAGTGTATGGGTGAAATTTAGTTGGATTATCCCAAATATTCTTTCAGTATAGCACGTCCTCTTGTCCGAATGCGCTTAGTTTTTGCTCAGAGCTTGCGCTAATCATTCCTAGTATTTATGTGCATTTTGGTTGCATTGTCGTGAACGCTACTCTTTAAATTGGATTTTGAATATATTTTTTGTATGATCGGTAGGCGTGCCCGTTGACCGATTTCGCTCATTTTCAATCCCTTGAGTTAACTTTAACTACGGAGGAAGTGTACCACATTTCATTGAATTATCTTGCTCAGTTTTCCCAACAAATGTATTTCCACACACAGCCAGACAGACAGACGGACATGGCTATATCGACTCTATACCTTCTAGACTTCAATACCTGGCACTCCTCCTTCGCTGCGTTACAAACGGCAGGACAAAGTGGATATACCTAGGTGTAGGGTATAAAAACAGTCTAGTAAACACAATAAAAATATAATTTAGCGCTACTATTTTTTTCAAAATTTTTCATCCTACGTCATGTCGTTAATCTTGAGCATGCATTCACCCAAATACAAGATATTGACACCGGCATTCACATCTCGATTCCAACTAGTATGACAATTTGGGCAAAATTGATACCGGAGCGGTGATTTCGATGTGATATTTTCCCAGTGGCAATTAGCACAAAGTTTTGTTGTACGAAACTAATTCACAAGCACAACATGTGCTCCATGAACTCTAAATTTATCGATGATTGTTTTATGCGGTGCTCGAGTTTAGGTCCCGGTACATTGCCCAATTTTTTTTTGCTATCCTGTGATTGGCTTTTTCCACGCAAATGTATTTTTGTAATTTCAAACGGGTAATTTTTGGATGTAAAAATATATGCTGCTTTTCCGTAAAACAATTAACTCAAATTTTTTTATTCACTTTGTCCTGCCGTTTGTAACGCAGCGAAGGAGGAGAAGAAGTCTAGAAGGTATAGAGTCGATATAGCCATGTCCGTCTGTCTGGCTGTGTGTGAAAATACATTTTTTGGAAAACTGAGCAAGATAATTCAATGAAATTTGGTACACTTCCTCCGTAGTTTAAGTTAGCTCGAGAGATTGAAAATGAGCGAAATCGGTCAACGGACACGCCTACCGCTCATACAAAAAATATATTCAAAATCCAACTTAAAGAGTAGCGTTCACGACAATGCAACCAAAATGCACATAAATAATAGGAATGGTTAGCGCAAGTTTTGATCAAAAACTAAGCGCATTCGAACTTATTTTAAGAGTTATGTTTTCAACCATTTTTTTTTTTTTTTTTCAATGTTTTGCAGATTTTCTATAAGCAACTTAACAACATAGAAATTAAGTCTAAAAATTAAATGTCTTCGGTAGTCTTAAGGTTTATTAGTTAGTTTTTTGTTTTGATGTATGTTTTATACGTTTATACGTAAAAAAAATATTTCGTATTAGGATGCCCATTAGGGTGGGCCGATTTGAAAACTGATCTCGGCTATGAATATTTGCCCAAGGAACTATACCTCTGCGTTCAATTTTAGTTCGGCGCATTTTTGATCGAAATTTTACCTTTTATTAATATTTTTTTTATTTTCATACTAAATTTTAAAAATTTTTATAAAGACAAAAGTAATGTCATTATATGATTTGGCTGGTATTCTGTCAGTAATCAATTAAATTGGGTTCTGGTTACATAAAAAGTTCACTGGGTAGTGTGGAATTGATACTATATATTTAAAAAAGTGATATGAGTCAAATAGCCGATTATTATGACCGACTTTCAAAATAAACGATTCATATTTTTGGATGAAATTTTTCAAACAAAACACCAACCTAGGCTGAAAGTTCATTCAATTCTATGAATATTTGCCCAAGGAACCATACCTCTACGTTCAACTTTAGTTCGGCGCATGAAAATTTTACCTTGCGCTTAATATTTATTTTTATGCTTAATTTTCAAAATTCTCATAGAGCGAAAAGTAATATTATAATATGTTTTGGCTGGTATTCTGTCAGTAATCAATAAAATTGGGTTCTGTTTTAACAAAAAGTTTACTTGATAGCGTGGAATTGATTATATTTATTCCAAAAAAATTTATCGGTCAAATAACCGATTTCAAAATAAACAGGTCATATTTTTACATGGATTTTTTCAATCGAAACACCAACCCAAGTATTTTTGGATGCTAGGATGCCGAATCTGACACTCATTTTTTTCCAGGGCAACATCTATTGGCAGTTTTCGGAAATAAATTAGCCGCTTTTTATAATTTTACAGAACAATATACCAAAAATCCATGTATAAATCGGTCATTTGATCAATATAATTTTTTGGAATAAATTTCGTCAATTTAACACTATCAGGTAAACTTCTCGTGAAAACAGAACCCAATTTTATGGATTAATGACAGAATACCAGCCAAAACATATTATAACATTACTTTTGTCTGTATAAGAATTATAAAAATTTAGTATAAAAATAAATATATAAACGCAAGGTAAAATTTCCAATCGAAAATGCGCCGAATAAAGTTGAACGTAGAGGTATGGTTTCTTGGGCAAATATTCATAAAATTGAATGAACTTTCAGCATAGGTTGGTCTTTTGTTTGAAAAAATTCATCCAAAAATATGAATCGTTTATTTTGAAAGTCGGTCATAATAATCGGCTATTTGACTCATATCACTTTTTTAAATATATAGTATCAATTCCACACTACCCAGTGAACTTTTTATGTAACCAGAACCCAATTTAATTGATTACTGACAGAATACCAGCCAAATCATATAATGACATTACTTTTGTCTTTATAAAAATTTTTAAAATTTAGTATGAAAATAAAAAAAATATTAATAAAAGGTAAAATTTCGATCAAAAATGCGCCGAACTAAAGTTGAACGCAGAGGTATAGTTCCTTGGGCAAATATTCATAGCCGAGATCAGTTTTCAAATCGGCCCACCCTAATGGGCATCCTAATACGAAATATTTTTTTTACGTATAAACGTATAAAACATACATCAAAACAAAAATCTAACTAATAAACCTTAAGACTAGCGAAGACATTTAATTTTTAGACTTAATTTCTATGTTGTTAAGTTGCTTAT